>QPKB01000002.1:3644971-5065896 GCA_003546025.1 Camphora micrantha
GGGCCGTTTCGATCCTAAGTGTTGGAAAAATCAAATGTTTTCTCTTCTAATTCTCTAACCGACGTCCTATTGCGAACCGTCAGTTGCTACAAGTTACTCTACCCTCTTGCGAGGTGATCGTGCCGGTTTGCCAATCTTTTCCGGGGGCCGTTCCCCATTTCGGACCCCGACGGGCCGTTTCACGAGCCTAAGTGTTGGAAAATCGTCGATTTTTCGCTTCTAATTCTCTAACCGGGAGTCCTATTTGCGAACGTCAGTTCCTACAAGTTACTCTACCCTCGTGCGAGGTAATCGTGCCGGTTTTCGATTTTTCTGGGGCCGTTCCCCATTCGGACCCCCGGCGGGCCGTTTTCGATCCTAAGTGTTGGAAAATCAAATGTTTTCTCTTCTAATTCTCTAACCGGGAGTCCTATTTGCGAACCGTCAGTTGCTACAAGTTACTCTACCTCTGCGAGGTGATCGTGCCCGGTTTCCAATTATTTTCCGGGGGCCGTTCCCCATTCGACCCCGACGGGCCGTTTTCGAGCCTAAGTGTTGGAAAATCGTCGATTTTCGGTCCTAATTCTCTAACCGGAGTCCTATTTGCGAACCGTCAGTTTCCTACAAGTTACTCTACCCTCTGTGCGAGGTGATCGTGCCGGTTTTCTATTTTTTCCGGGGCCGTTCCCCATTTCGACCCCCGACGGGCCGTTTTCGAGCCTAAGTGTTGGAAAATCCAATGTTTTCGCTCCTAATTCTCTAACCGGGAGTCCTATTTGCGAACCGTCAGTTCCTACAAGTTACTCTACCCACGAGCGAAGTGCTCGTGCCAGTTTTTGATTTTTTCGGGGGCCGTTTCCCAATCCGGACGACCGGCGGACCGTTTTCGAGCCTAAGTGTTGAAAAATCAAATGTTTTCTCTTCTAATTCTCTAACCGGGAGTCCTATTTGCGAACCGTCAGTTGCTACAAGTTACTCTACCCTCGTGTGAGGTGATCGTGCCGGTTTCCAATTTTCCCGGAGTCCGTTCCCCATTTCGGACCCCCGACGGGCCGTTTTCGAGCCTAAGTGTTGGAAAATCGTCGATTTTCGCTTCTAATTCTCTAACCGAGAGTCCTATTTGCGAACCGTCAGTTCCTACAAGTTACTCTACCCTCGTGCGAGATGATCGTGCCGGTTTTTGATTTTTCCGGGGGCCGTTCCCCATTTCAGACCCCCGGCGGGCCGTTTTCGAGCCTAACTGTTGGAAAATCCTCGATTTTCACTTCTAATTCTCTAACCGAGAGTCCTATTTGCGAACCGTCAGTTCCTATAAGTTACTATACCCCCGAGCGAACTGTTCGTGCCGGTTTTCGATTTTTCTGTTGGCCGTTTCCTGTTTCGGACCCCCGGCGGGCCGTTTTCGAGCCTAAGTGTTGAAAAATCCAATGTTTTCGCTTCTAATCTCTAACTGGGTCCTATTTGCGAACCGTCAGTTCCTACAAGTTACTCTACCCTCGTGCGAGGTGATCGTGCCGGTTCAGTAAGGTGGTAATATTCTTAATGAACTATGAGAACCAATTACAGGACACAAAGAAACTATTTAAATGTTCAGGACACATCCAGGCATATCACATTCAATGCTGAATATGCCCAATGTACAGTTACTTGCAAACATGTCCTACACAGAATGCAAATATGTCAAGGATAAGTATGCAAGATAAAAATATTTTCAAATGATATTCAGAGCAAAAGTGCTTGAAACCTCATAATTGGGTTGAAAGTACATATGCAATGAGACCAATGTCCCATGCACCACCAAAAAATTTTTGAAATATGATGACATAAAGAAAAATGGATAATCAATTATATTTTTCATAAAATACAAGAATTTAGCAATCTTACTTTGCCAGTATCCGGTACAGTAGTTCGCCACCCTCACATAACCTGATAAATAAACAACACTTGTCATAAAGCAGGCCATCTGTCTTAAAATAGTATGAACATAAGACATCAGCAGCCACAGAAAACTTAGAGAAACACATGTGGGAATGTAAAGTTGCATAAGAGCTCCGCTGAAGAATAATATGCAAGCTCAGTGATAGTGAGTTTCAAGTTAAATATGTAACAGCTTAGCAAGTAGCTTTCCGAGAAGAAAAGTCTTAGATTGAACAATCCTTTATCTTTGGAGAAGGCAAGAGAAACATTCTCATAGAAATTGTAGAATTTCATTTGAAATAAATTATGTATAAAAAACTAAAGAAAAGAAAAGAATCAATGACACAATGATTTAAAAAATCAGTAAAAGCATGAGAGATCTATATTTAGGAACAAAAACGTTCGAATCGGTGGAACTCACTCCATAACTATGTAGACATAGGAATCATCTTCAAAAGCATTATGAAATTGAACAACATTCTCATGGCCAGTCAGGGCTTGCAATATCTTGACCTCTCGCTTAACATCCTCAACAGCAATAGGAAGGATCATCTGCAACCAAAAATAAACGACTTGCTATTTAAATGCTTCATGAAGAAAAGAGGAGGTACTATTTTATGTAGGTTTAAGATGTTACATTGCTGGAATTTAAAACGGAAGCTAGGATGTCTGCCCACATTAAAATAACAAAGGTACCACAACTGAGGTTTCAGGTCATGGCTCACAATGGATGACCAATCTATTAAGACATATAGAATGCATTGATAAGCAGCATGCATCCATCCATCCAACAAATGCCTTGAAAAGCAGAATTGATCATAGGCGCTTGGTTGGTAGCAAGTGTGAGGGTTTTGGATTGATGATGGGGTCCCACATGCTAAAAGGGGTGTGCTCACAGAGGGTACTCGCATGAGGGTGCTCACTTGATGATTTACAATATATGTGTGGGTGGGTGGGTGGGTGTATATTCAAATGACGACTACTAAAATATTGTAATGTTGAGTTGTAAAATGCATCATTCGGTTGTAGACAAACAACAAAGCTGATAAGGCTAATTCCTTGTATTCAGAAAGCCTCCATGCAACAACTTTGTTACCATGTCTTTATCATTCCAACAACATATGTATATTCAAAGATAATTGCAATCAGTAAAAGCATTCTCCACACTCAATTAGTTATACTAATTTGAATGGAAAACTAATGAATAAAAGAATAATCTACTAACCAAAGGGTTGCATCATGATCTCCAGTAGCTGTGCCATCACCAGCAGAAGTGGTCCCTCTCGTGATGTCGAAATAGATGGTCGGATCCATCCCTGCCGCAGCTGCCAACTGTTGAACAAGGGCCTCAAGTGCACGTGTCCTCCTGTCCTGCTCAGCCTGCCTCCTGTCCTGCTCAGCCTGCCTCCTACCCTGCTCAGCTAGCTGCTCCCGCAATGCAATCACCTCAGGATCCGGTGCCCGAGACTGTGTGGAAGATGAAGAGGTCCTCGTGTGTATATCCCATACCCTTTTAAGTATCCCGACCTCGTCCCAAGCACATCGACAACAATCTGTTCCTCAGTCATCGGAGCTGTGACAGAGGGCTGTGACTGCTCCTCAGTCCGCTGCACCAAGGCCTCCTGCCATTTAAATCAATAAGGGATTTAGAATGGTTTTATGGCATTACTGGTCATAAATGATTTATTAGCAAACGTACATGTCTCTGCTGAGCCACCTCATTTACCCACTCATTACTCTTTTGTCTGTAGTGGGTGTCGCGGAAAAACTGAGTAATAGGCGGCGCTTGACCGCCATTCTGTGTCATCTATCATTTGAAATAGCTTTGTATTAGATAATGTAACGCAGCTAGATATTGATAAAACAATAAACTTAATCAAGTTTCTTCATATGAATATAATTAGTACCATCAGAGACATCCTCGATGCAAATGACCTGGAGCCACTAGTATGATTATATGGCAGCTTGGCTCGACTCTCTTGAGCTTTTTTCGACTTCGCCTACATAGAAAAACAATAATACAATAGCAGTCATTTATAAATCATTACTAATAGAATTACGTTGGAATATAATCAATTGTTGTAGATAACATCCCAAAATTACCTTCCATGCTAGTGATTCCCAGCACTGTGAGACCATCAACTGCCAGTCAGCTGGATCACAACCCTCTGCCGGGTGGTCCTGGGGTCGGGGAACCCCCTGCTCCAACAGCTCGAGATAGTGACAATGCAGCTCATACTTCCAACTTCTGTACAAAACCCCGCATTGGCGGTCAATGTCCGCCCTGAGCTGCATATCGCCCTCATAGTCCCCGATATCAAAATATTGCTGCAATTAGGGGAAAGCCATACAAAGATTACTAGTAACAAAATATAATCAGATATTGTAATGAGGAGCACAACTATAATCAGTTTGGTTGATATTTCTCGTCACAATTTACCTTTACTGCAGCAATGACGGCAAGCTTGATCCCACTGTCAAGCTTCTTCCAACCATGGGGCCTGACTGGGGCACCCTCTCTAATGGCTAACCCAAGATGGTTAACCAGTGATGGGGCATGTTCCCCTTCTGGCCTATGACTGGAGATGGGGATCGGGACCGGGATGTTATGACCCAGCTGTCTCCTCAGCTTTGTCACATTCTTCCCTCGTGTAACACCCCTTACACGACTCGGAACCTCCGAGACTGGGGCTGATGCTGTTAAGATGACAGTGCTAAATGAGTTAGTGAACAAAAATCATGAAATTCAGGTGAATTTAGGATTTTAGAAGCAAATAATTTTCTCACCTACGCTGCTCCCGACTGTATGAGGACTCGTCGGAAGCTGGGACGGCCGAGGCTGGGACGACGAGGGCTGTGTGATCGGAAGCTGAATCGGCAGAGGCTGGGGGGCTGCCAAATCAGGGGTGCTCCCTGATCCTCCAGACCGTGTAACTAGAAGAGCAGCTGGTGGAGGTTGTGTTGAGGCCTCAGGTGTATTGTCTACACGGTCTAACCCGAGTGCATCTGCGATCTTCCGAGCACGTTTCACCCGATTATCCCGAGGCATATCTTCAATCTGGCTTAAAGCAAAGTGACAAGGAAAATAATTAATTATTAGCAGAAATCAATAATATTAGTAAAGTGAATGTCAGCAATTTACATTAAATGGAAATGGAAATCATTTTAGCATGAGAGTCACCATAAAAACTAATATTTTAAAGTACACGTCATAAACATTCAAAAAACGATTACCTCATCCGTTTGAGACCAAGATGTCTCGTCATCTACATCGTCTTCGGCGGGAATGTAGTTCTCATCTTTATCATTCCCGCTAACATTCCTCTTTCCCTTATCGTTTGTCCCGTTAGCCGAACCAAATATAGTACGTGCGATCAGCGGGAGCCCTATAGATACAAGTTTTTCTGCATTCTGCTTAATTGTCTTTTTTCTCTTTAATAAATAATTGGATGCTTGCACTTGACGGGACAACTCTCCTGGTTTGACCCATTTTTTCCCTCCGTTTGGCATCTTTTGCAACTATGATATATAGAATTAAGAATAAAATGTGAAATGTAGAAATGTCTTATCCATATATGAACAAATCAGAAGAGAAAATGAAATTGAAGACAATGTCATTATGTAAGACAAGATTTTTATTAATTTACTTAATCGTTACATGTGCAAAACCTGAAACAAACACTACATGTCATATTCCATGTCATCATCTTCCTGACTATGAACATCATTTTCTTCATCTTCGTATTCCGCCAATGTTTCATCCTCCTCTTGGCCATCCCCGTCTGCTGACTCATCACTGAGAACTATCTCAGGATCTATATCATCCCTAGAGTATTGGACACTAGTACCATCGACGAGGACCGGGACAACAAATGTTGTTTCGTCTTGCTGGAATGCATCATTAGGCACGTCGTCGTCGTCGTCATCCCGCTTAGCGGGTACATCCCATACTCCCCGAGGCTTGACCCGTTCTACGACTCTCCAATTTTTTCCTTTAGGCATATAGTAATCTGTTTAACAATTTTATAAAATGTCATTATAAGAAGCCATTATGTTAATGGAAAATAACTTACGGATACTATCTCAATAATCATCATAAGAGGATATTAATACCTGGAATATGAAGAACTACTTTCGTACGGTGTTGTTGCTGTTCAGTCCATCATCTAAATCTTCTAAAGCTTTCACTGTTGTAAGGTCTAACTCGATCTCTTCCAACATATCCCCTAATTCCCCTCATATCTACGAATTTAGTCTTCAGCCTCGCATGAATGTCTTGAACCGGCCAAGGAGGTGGTAGAGTGCTTACTATGGAATGTACCAGATCTACAATATTTGGTTCGAATCCTCTTCTTTTAAGATCGTAGAACAATTGTTCCTTGTTCAGCAAATGTTCTCGAACACATGTTCCTTCAACCATCTTCTCTTTCCTGAACTTTATCCATGACGGCTGAATATATTGTTCAAATGACTGTAATAGGTCAACAAACTCCACCGCATGCCATGGTCGTAAGATTTCAAATATCCTCCTCTTCGCAGCATCCCAAGCTGGTGGCAATGTCTCGCTAATCTTTATCATTATATATCTTTCCGGGATGAAGTTGCCACACACTCTTAGCCACTGAGCAAGTTCAATTTTGCGTGTGCCATGCTTTGCTATAGGTGTGTCATGCTCAAATGGTTTATGTTCGAACTCATCTGTCCACTCCCTAACACGTAGAAAGTCATTGCCACGACAGTATTTGAGAGGTGTACCCATCTTATCTGGTTTAGATTTATAAAATTAATCTATAAATTAAAAATAAGATGAAAGCAACAACAGTTTAATCAAATTAAAAACAACATAGTAAGCAAGATGGCTATATATGAAAATCTTATTTTATAATAATCTGGTTTTATTAGGGTATGCAATCATTTAATTTTCTGGAGAAGACTATTTGATGATATCAGTAAATCTTATCTTTAACTCATCGATTTTAGGCTTTTCATATACTGCGTTGCAACAAATTTCCACGAATTTAATACGAAACACACAAATGGATCCTATATAAAAGGAGAAAAATGGAAAAATGATTTGCCTCTAAATAACTCCTCTATAGAATTGCCATTGAGATTTTGTAGTACTTTCTTTTCAAGATGCGGCATATCCTAGAGGTGGGCCATTGGAGTTGAACTTAAATATAAGACTAAACAGTAGACCCAATAACTGAACAAAAGTAATCCCAAGAACTACAAAAGAATCACACTCAAATAAACCTACATATATATATATATATATATATGTTCAAATAATTCCACATATATAATAACTCCATGTAGATAAGCCACAACATAAAAAATCATATAAGAATCATGCATGGCTTATTGAGATACAAATCACATAAGAATCATATAAGAGCCCAGGTAAGAATTATGCTCAAATAAACTCACATATATGCTCACATAAATCGGCATATTTATGAATAAGAAAAATTAGAGGGCTGGACATGCTTGGTATTGTCTACGCTCGATCATCAAATTGGCAAGCCTGCACCCATCAATTTGCGTTGTTCCTTGTGGCCCACCTGATGAATGGCGCATCTTGATTTTCGGGCTATACAACAAATCCCCATACTTAAACACATTAAACACATATTTTAAGGCCTAGTTGAGTTTTCAAGTTGACTCACCCATTTTTCTGAGTCCAAACTGACTCGGTTGGACACCAGTCAGATTTATGGGTTTTTAAAACTATGGTTTTTGGTGCCATTTATGAAGATGAAAGATTCAGTGTATCACCAGCTTTCTCTGACTAAATTATATATGGTAACACTTATCATCTGTATCTCAGGAGGCATGGGACATTCAAAAGATCAGGAAAAGAAAAAGGACAAGTGAGAGGTGTGAAAATATCAGAATTTCATGTTTCATTGCTTACTTTGAGGTTTGAATCAAATGATTCTATTTCATGGGTTTTGATTTGTTAAAGTCAATCCATTTCCCTAAGTTACCAAAAAAGATAAAAAAGCACCCAATGAGCAGAGACAATGCACAACACACACTTTCATAAAAACAATAAGGAAAAGTAGTTAGTTTTCAGTGTCTAGTGTCTTGTGTTTTGAATTATCTGTTAGAGCTATTTGTTTTGGCAGAGAAGTAGACTGCCTTGCTCTCCAAAGTTGGTGACATATAGGCCTTTCTCTATCATCAGTTGGTGAGAAAAGATTCTTTCCAAAGTTCTAGGGATAATGTGGATGCACTGAATTTTAGCTCATTAGGGCTGGCTATAGGACAGCTTGATTTTTGGTCTTTTGGAACTACCTCAACAAGGGCCTAAGTTGAGATTTGGCTATGATTGAGATCATCATTGTAGTTGTCGTCCTCGTCGTCGTCATCATCATTATCAAGACCTAATTAATTTAAAGTTAATTATAAGGGCCCATTTGTTAGCATGAAATTGCGTTCTTGAAAACTCTTTTAATGAATTATCTCCTAGGAACAAACGAATGTTGAATATGTCATTTTCTGCTATTAATGGGCTATTGTAGAAGGAAAGGAATTCTGAGTGTTTTGAAGGGCTTCAATCAAGTATTGATTTTGTGATGGAGAAGATAAAATTTATAGTGGCTTATTGGGTGTCGATCAGCCCTCTCTTTTACGGCATTTCGATGGATCAAATTTTGTTTACTTGATTATGTGATGGAAAAGATAAAATTTATAGTAGCTTATTGGGTGTCGATCAGCCCTCTCTTTTATGGCATTACAATGGATCAAATTTTGTTTAGTTAGAAGGAGGTTACTTTTACACTGCTTTTACACGATGAATATTAGTTTTCTTCCGCGAATTTTAGTTTTCTTCTTATTCTTAGGTGTTTGGTGGGCTTTCTTTCATTTAGTTGGGTGCTTGTAACTCGTAAGTATAGTCCTTTTTATTGGTAGCTTTCTCAATGAATTTAACCACAAGTGAAAAAAAAAGAGCTGCCTCATTGTAACACCACATGACTGATAACCTGATCGGTACAATGTTATGTAGTTTTAATTATATGCCTTAAATCATATTATAAATCATAATGATAAAATGGATCATTCAAGATAAATAACACCCCCCTGCCCTGTGCCATCCTTAAAATTACACTTCAACAAGGGACAGTCCACAGTAATATTAAGCACATATCTAATAACTTGATAAACACAATCACATGTGTTACTATTTGTCTTAATTGAATCTCCTTATCAATCACATTTCCAATATAACTGTATGACCAATCCTTACTGAAGTAAAATTTAAAGATTGGAACTGGCGGAATTTATTTTTGGACACCAGAGTGTAAAGTTTTTTCACATCCCACTCCCCCACAAACAACAGGAAAGACGGCTGTGTATTCAGACTCTTTCGAAGGGTCTGGCCATTCCATCATTACAGGGCCCAACCTCCCAAGATCTCAACCATGGAACATTTTCTCAAATGGAACTAATCTCTTCTAACAATTTATATATGATTATAGCAGGGCCTGCCTAAATTATATGGTAGGAAGCCAATTTTTTTTTTTTTTTTTCATGCTAAAGGGCAGGAAGTCCCATTAGCTCCATTGCCCCCAACAATCAGCAAAAGACGCCCACTTGGCCAAAGCACTACATATCCAATCTCCATCTATCAAAACTCAAAATACAAAAAATAGATGCACATACAAGAAGAAAAACTTTGCAACCAAAGTACTAAATCCTTGCAAAACAGCTAAAACCTTTAAAAAATAAAAAAAGCACTCCATCTGTCCATTGCCACTGTCACACCCCATCACAAAAAATAATAACTAAAAAATCTGCAAGCATGAAAACACATTTACAATCTACATTTACATAAATTTAAAAAAAAAATCATACCTTAGATGGTTGCAGAAATCGTGAGCAAATCGACAGAGCGAGAGCGCAGAGAGATGGATTGCAAACCTGAGGGAGAAAAAAAATTGAAAAAATGAAAGAATAGAGATGAGGAATCGCTGGGGCATACATTTTTTTTTTTTTTTTTTTTGCCCTAACTAAAAAAAAAAATGAGAAGTAGAGGAGAGAGAGAGAGAGCGAGAGAGAGAGAGAGAGTGCGAGCAGAGAGAGAGAGAGCAGAGAGAGAGCGAGAGAGAGAGAGCAGAGAGATCGAGCGAGATAGAGCGAGAGAGCGCGAGAGAGAGCAGAGAGAGCAGAGAGAGCGAGAGAGAGAGAGAGCGCGAGAGTGAGAGAAGAGCAGAGAGAGTGAGAGAAGAGCAGAGAGAGTGAGAGAGCAGAGAGAGCGAGAGCAGAGAGAGAGAGCAGAGAGAGCGTTGAGAGCGAGAGCGAGAATGAGAGGAGCAGACAGCGAGAGCGAGAATGAGAGGAGCAGAGAGCGAGAATGAGGAAAGAGGGAATGAGGAAAGAGGGCTTTTGGAGGGAGAGAGTCAGTGGAGCGAAAACAGGGTTTTGGAGGCGGGAGAGGGAAAAAAAAGAAGAGGGACGTTTAGGGACGATTATAATTCGTCGCAAGAAATGACTTTTTATTGTCCAAAATTATTTTTTTTTGTTACTTAAAACAAGTAAAAAGGTCTATCAAATTTTATAGACGTTTTATATTAAAAGTTTGTAATAAATTTTTCGATGCTAATTTTCATCGAGAAAAAAAATTCGTCGGTAAAGGACCCGCTTTTTAATTTTCATTTTACAGACGTCATAAAATTCGTCGATAATGTTTCATTTTATTTTTAGAAATGTTTATTTTTCCTAAAATCAAGTTAATAATAAAATTGAACTTTGCCGACGTTTTCAAAGAAACGTCGCTAAAATTCGAATTTACCGACGTTTTCTAATTCGAGCAGAATAATCTCTGATTTTTACTTTTCCTAAAATTAGACCAAGAGCGAGAGAGAGAGAGAGAGAGAGAGAGAAAGCAGAGAGAGACCGACAAAATGGAGAGAGCAAGAAATCAGAGAGATCAGAGAGGGTAAGAGAGAGAGAGAGAGAAAGAGCTGAGCGAGAGAGAGAGAATAAGGTCGAGAGAGAGACAGAGAGAGAGAGAGAGAGACCAGAGAGGGCGAGAGAGAGAAGATCGAGAGAGCGCAGAGAGATCAAGCAAGAGAGAGGATAAAATAGGGCTTTTTTGGTGGTGGGAGAGGAAAAAAACAACAGGGCTTTACTGATGTCTAAAATTAAACGTCGGTAATAAATTTCCCGATGATCATTTTCGTCGGTAAAAAAAAAATCGTCAGTAAAGGTCTCTGATTTTAAAGAATTCGTCTGGAATGGGAAACGGCCCCGAAAAAATCGAAAACCGGCAAGAGCAGTTCGCTCGAAGGTATAGTAACTTGTGGGAACTAACGGTTCGCAAATAGAACTCCCGGTTACAAATTTAGAAGCGAAAATCGACAATGTGCCAAAACTTAGGCTCGAAAACGGTCCGCCGGAGGTCCGGAAAAGGGGAAACGGCCCTCGGAAAAATAAGAAATCGGCACGAGCACTTCCCTCGAGGCCAAAGTAACTTGTGGGAACTAACGATTTGCAAATAGGACTCCCGGTTAGAGATTTAGGAGCGAAAACATCGGATTTTCCAACACTTAGGCTCGAAAACGGCCCACCAGGGGTCTGGAATGGGAAACGACCCCAGAAAAAAATTGGAAACCGGCACGAGCACCTCGCTCGAGGCTAGTGTGACTTGTAGGAACTGACGGTTCGCAAATACGACTCCCGGTTAGAGATTTAGGAGCAAAAACATCGGATTTTCCAACACACTTGGGCTCGAAAAACGGCCCGCCGGGGGGCCCGGAACGGGAAACGCCCCCCCCAAAAATCAGAAACCGGCACGAGCACTTCGTTCGAGGTTAGTGTGACTTGTAGGAACTGACGGTTCGCAAATAGGACTCTCAATTAGAGAACTAGAAGCAAAAACATCGAATTTTCCAAACACTTGGGCTTGAAAACGGCTCGTCGAAGGTCCGAAACGGGAAATGGCCGCCAAAAAAATAAAAAACCGACACGGGTACCTTATTTAAGGCCAAAGTAACTTGTACGAATTGACTGCTAATGAATCGAACTTTAGGTAAACGAATTAGACACAAAAAACTGCCTGATTCTCAACACTTAAGCTAGAAAACAGGCTGCCGAAAAAATTAAGAAAAGATTTATATATATATGTTTATCTTTCATTTATAATTTCGTTCATTGAAATGATTCTAAAGTTATTTTTGTCTTTGCATATTGATGGACGCTTTGGGTCGGTTGCAAATTTCTAGGGGTGTCTTATTCTTTTGAGTTTATTTGTTTATGTATATTTGACATTTATATGTGATTGTATCATTATTGATTGTAATATATGTTTAATGAGATAAATGATTTGATGAAAAATGGCAATGATTGTTTGTTTATTTAGGAACTTTTGTTTGCATGCAAATTTTATATCGAATATAGGTACACGAATATGTATGTTTTTTTATAAAGGTGTATAAACAGGTTAACATGATTACTATATTGAAAAAACAAATATACCATTTAAAAAAAATTACTTTTAGTGAAGTTTTTTTCCATCGGAAAAACCAGAAATAAAAATAAAAAGCATAAAATACTTTTAATTATATTCATTTTACCGACGTTTTTTTTCGTCGGTAACAAATATATGTACAATTTAAACGATTTTGCCGACGTTTATTTTCGTCGGCAAATTAATAAATAATATTAAAATTATCTTTACCGACGTTTCGGTTCGTCGGCAAAATAGGAAATAATATAAGAACTTTTGCCGACGTTTCTTTTCGTCGGTAAAATAAAAGAAATAAAAATACAAAATAAAAAGACTTTTACCGACGTTTATTTTCGTCGGTACAATAAATATAATGTAAAATATGAAACCCTTTGGCCGACGTTTTTCTTCGTCGGTAAATAATATAAAAATATAAAAATACGTTTGCCGACGTTTATTGTCGTCGGTAAAATAAAAATAAATAAAGAATATGGTATACTTTTACCGACGTTTTTGTTCGTCGGCAAAAGAATAAATAAAATAGAAAGAATATAAATACAATTTTACCGACGTTCCATTTGCGTCGGTAAAATAAAAAAGAAAAATAAATAAAGAAATAATAATTTTACCAACGTTTTATGATTCGTCGGTAAAAATCCTCAGCTTTTAAGTTAACTTCGCCGACGTGTTATACAGAAACGTCGGGAAAGGTTAGACATTTACCGACGTTTTTCATAAAAGCGTCGGTAAAGATGTTATTTGGCCGACGTTTTAATGTAAACGTCGGTAAAGGTCTCATTGGTACCGACGAAATAATTTTCGTCGGCAAAAGTGTATCTTTACCGACGAATTTATAAAAGCGTAGGCAAAAAACGTCGCTAAAAGTGCGCCTTCTTGTAGTGACTACTTTAGGTTAGCAAGTTAATTCATTTTGATGTGGTAAAATGTTACTTTAAACTTGAAACTTGAAGGCGAGTACACCTTGATGATTGATTTATTGAGTTGAGTATTGCACATAGACTAACTCTATTAGTATTATTGCTAGATTATAGATTTTAAATGTTTAACATTATTAGTTTGTCTAAAATTATGGTTACATTATGTAAAATTTATGACATTTCAGCTTATTTCAGTATATACAGCGATACAGCCATGATACAGGATGTTATAACTTGAGGGGACCGTTATTTTACTTTAAAGTGTACACTAATGAAAATAAACATTGTTTTCTATCATTTTATAATATTTTGAATTTTTTGGATATTTTTTCTGATTTTTTTTTGGTCAAATAAAAATTCGCTCAGCGATGGACCGCGACGACCGCGAACCGCGAACCGCGATAAACGCGAACCGCGACGCGATGACCGCGAACCGCGATTTTAAACCATGATAACAGTTCATTCAGATCGTATATAGTTGATCCGAGGGTCTAGTAAATTCGGATCTGACCGAAAGTTGGTGAACTTGTGCAATTTACAGGGGTCACATGTTTGGTCCATTTGGTGGGACTCACAAGCTTGATTACCAAATTTTACCCTAAACTCGAGCTAAGGAGAGGATGCAGAGAAAACAATATGTAGTTTAAATTTGTCAATAATCACACTTTCTGTACTTGTTTTGTCCACCTATTTGTCTATATGGAAAAGAGTCTCATGATTTGGTTTTCAGAAATTGTGGGGAAACCGCTTCATAATTCAAGTTGTTGTTGTACCCAGCAAAAAGAGTTTTGTCCATCTGCTTGACTATGATCATTCTAAGTCTTGTGACTCTTCTCCAATTAAGTCCGTTTGGATGATAAGAAAAGGGCTACAATATATAAATTTATAGTGTGGAAAGTTTTGGGGCTTTTTTTTTTTTTTTCGCGATTGGAGGGTATCAATCCTTTGAACTGGACTAATCCCTCCGGACGCAGAAGGAAGCCAGGTAAACTCTTCTATAGCCCCAGTGTAGTAATACAGTTTTGAACCTACAACCTCTAAATACAAATCATTGTCCTAAGCTAATTGAGCTACCGCTTGTGATTCTATCTCTGTCTGCTTGTTATCTATCTCTCATTTGTTTCAAGAATTCCCCATATCTTCGCAGCATTAACTTGGTCTTTTCTTCTCATCCAATTCAGAGAACTTTCAATTTGTACCATATTCATCCAGTTGAAACATGGTAGACTTTGACTTGGGTAGAAGATTGTAGTTTGTAAGATCCCAAGTCGTCGGTCAACATCTTGACTATTGACCTGGCTGCTCTATCAGGCTCTTGAATGGACCAAGTAGTGCGATACTAACACGGCAAGAGGAAGGCAGCAATTAGCAGATCTCACAGCCCTCATTCTCCATAGGAGTGACGAGTGAGGCCGGCCTACTTTAACAGGGGTGCAATCTTGTATGAAGGTCCCACCTTAGATCTTTGTCTTTATTAATTACAAATGGACGATTGGATTGAAGTTGGGGACCTCCACACTTTGAAACCTCTTGTTGTTCCATATTCTCGGGGAGAATTTTCGCCCATGGCTATAAAAACATGGTATTGGAATCATTATTTATGGGTTAAATTAGTTCATTCTGGCTTTATTTATCAAAAGGAAGAAGAAATACTAGTAAATGATTACAATGAAGAGTAATAAAAGATTGTGAGTTTTCATTATCTGCCGTAGCACAACTGATTGTGGACATGAGTAAGTGTGCATGAGCTCCCAAAGTCCACCATGTATTAAAAGTAAAAAAACATCATTGTCTAAGCTTTAGGGACACACTACAAAAAAATGTGACTTTTAGCAGCAGAAAAAACGGCGATTCTTTTTTTCCGCAGCTAAATATCACTTTTAGTGGTGGGAATCTTTTTGCACCAGAGTACTAAATGTGTCGTTTGAGCCTCAAAATACACTATCAAAGTTTTCGGGGGTAGTTTTATCAACAAAAAATAGTTTTCGCCGCTAAGAGTCACATATTTTTTAGTTCTCTTTATACATTACTGATGTATTTTTTGGGGGCAGTTTACCTCTGTAATTTCCCCTATCAATATAATTTACCCTTTAGTTAATAAATAAATATATATATATATATATATATATCTTCAATGCCACTGCAGGGCTCGCCATGCTAATGGGCTACATGTATACAAATTTGAGATCAGAATACCAATATACTGCTATAGATAAGTTCACAAAACTACAAGATTTATTGAACAAATCAGTGACTACTGATTCAATTGAATTTAGTGAGCCCTAGTGCTAATCTTTGGAACAATTTCATGGTTATGTAGGGTGTAATTTTTTTATTTTCTTTTGAAATGGTAACATGAGCTTTCATAAAAAAGAAGAAGAGGATTCAAAGAGAAAACCAAAGGGAGGTACAATTAAGAGTGTTGTACCCTACTCCCACCTAACTAAGAGAAAGCAAAGGGAGGTACAATTAAGAGTATTGTACCCTACTCCCACCTAACTACAAAATAATACGTTCCAAAGAAGAAACCCTCTCAACCACTTGTTTGGCCAAAGCATTAGCGAAAGAATTGGCCGATCTTAGCTCGTGACGGAGGACAACGATTATGGAGGCCAACAACTCTCGGATTTCATTAAATAGAAAATGGGATTTCCATGAATTTATTCTGATTGGAAAACCAAATAATTGCATTGGAAGAGTCACTCTTTATAATATGGGAATCTTGGAAATACCTCGAAAAGTACCTTAGTGCTTCCAAAATAACTAGCACCTCCTGCAAAGTCCCACATCGCTCATGTGAGTATGCAAAGACTGGCTAACATAGAGGATTGAGCCTTTATTTAGCATAACGCGTTCTGGGTACGCCAATGGGGGCCCATAGACAATGCCGTGAGGGGGTGCCTATGGGGCCCAAAGCGAACAATATGAGCCCTTACAAAAGAGGAGATTATGTGAGATCCATATTGGGACATTCAACTTTGTTTTTTTCATTTTTAGCCATTTTTAGAAATCCATTTCTTAAGATTCTTAAGAATTCAATTCTAAGCAAGAAAATAGACTCTAAAGAACAAAAATTGGAAAATAAAAATATTATTGCTTTTATGCGGTGCTTTAGAAATAAATAAGAATAGTCAAATAAAATATAAATGTTGCGAATTTGGACTACATTATAAGTTTAAGTAACTAAAATAAGATCAGTAAGTATCATTGCCAAAACCTGTGCATGGGTACTAGTTTGCCTACTTAAAACCTTACACTCGACAAACCCGATTGATATCATAATAGACAATATCCTGGCAAATCGCTTGTTATCCAATCATTTGTGACCATTTTTATCTCTCATCTTTTTATTATTTGTTTATTTATTTTGCTATACAAGAACAATGGGATCAGAACCCGCTCTGATACCAACCTAGGTGATGTGGGACTTCCCACGGGTGGAATCCAGCTGGCGCAATTTTGACTACACACATTTTTTTTTTTTTTTTTTTTGAGTTGTTCCTCATGAGATTTGAATCCACGACCGGTTGGCTCTAATATCATCTTGAATTTTTTCAGCTAGCGATCCTACCAAAACCTCAAGGCATTAGTAGAGGCAGCAAAAATACTTTTCAATATTCCCCTTGGGTGGAGCCCACTCCTCAATAGTCTCAATCAGCGGATCTACATCTTAGGACACTTACTTTTCAACTTCTTAGATGGTTTATTTACATGCAAATCAATTAGCCAATAATAAAGATTGAAGTTTCAAATGAAAGACAATTCTACATCAAGTTCTACTTTGTAGACTCAATTGCTTCTCTCCCTTTATACAGAAAAATGATCAAAAATACAACTGAAGCTAAGAATTAAAAAAACGAAGAAAAAGAAAAGAACTATGATATTGCTGGGAACATTCAACGAATCAATTTCTTATTGAAATCTCGGCTAGCCGCCAGGTAACAGCAACGCTGACCAAAATTGGGTCAGAATTTGCATCAGAAGATAAGCTTCTGGAAAGCTGACTGAACCCAGTTCGGCTAGCCGCCAGCCAAATTTCAACTAGCCGCCAGTCAAATTTCGGCTAACCACCAGTCAGAATGCGGTTTACCGCCAGGTGACCGCCATTGAGGAAAATTGCAGATTAAATTCAGATTCTTTCTGAATTGAGAGCCTAATCATTAAGGCTAGTTGTCATGCCCCGAGATTTGAGGTCCTTAGGACCCTCAAATTTCGTGACACGACAGTCTCACTTCATGTGTTGATTAAATTATGCCATATAAAAGAAACTAATAAATATGTCATTGCACATTAAATAAACAATTCACAACAATATGGCAATCTTATAATGTCTTATATCTAAACTAGGAATCCAAATGATCCACAAACTAAATACTTTTCTTAAGTCTACTAACTAAAAAAATAAAGTGATGCGCTACTCATGTCTCTGCCCATCCCTGAAAACATCCTAAGATTTCTCAGACTCTGGATCGACCTCAAAATCTGAAACGATGGAACAAAACAATCATATGAGTAAAACTCTACAAGTAAACAAACTATGAAACGTAGCAAACGATTTTTCAGTCAATCGACAACAATTTTAATCTATGGGTCATTGATACATAAATGTTCTAAAGCCAAAATGCCATGATCGATGTAATCAAAATAACAAGGTAGATTGAATGGAATAATATCAGATTAATAGAGAAAAATACCCTGAATTAAAACTAAGATAAAACACCTCCTCAGCAAGCTAAATTAGCAAAATATGCTTGCCAAAATTGACCAAAGCACAAAGGTACCCGCCGGGTACAACCATTTTATAATCACAAACAATTGGCACGAGGCCAGCGTTACTGGTAACCAAAACTAAATTAAAACAAAAGGGAGATAGCTGCAGACTAATAATTTTCGCACAAAGGGGTTCCCAGTTCCCCAATGTCTACCCAAAGGGGCTAAAATCTGCTTGTAAGCGTCCCTACGGTGTGTTGCCCATACTTTAGAGGATGCCTTTGAGGTCAATGGTATATATTTTTCAAAGTTTGAAAATGTTCAGTTTTAATCTACTAATTGAAGAAGGTTGGAAAAACGAATCAAACTATATATTAATGTACAAAACTCCAACCTTATGATGTAATTTCAGATAGCTCATGAAATGTATTTCTCAACGATAGTTCATTTCACAAAGTTATGATCTTAAAGGGAAAATATGAAGTCCAACAAATTTGATTGTAACTAAAAACATTAATCGGAATTGAGTCAAAATTATTATTTAACCAAATCAATAATAACAAATATCCTACAATTCTAAGATACAAGGATCGGGCCCTCTCACCATACATCCAAGTATAGATTACAATGGAAACATAACAAATCCTTAGATATATCATATTGGAGACAAAGAATCGAAAACTTTAAATACTAGGGAAGCATAGTAAGGTCACTTGCCTTGATCAACAATAGATGATGGATCTGACTAATTTGACCTGCCCTGGGTTAAGCTCCTTGATGCAAAGATGTGGATCCCTATCAAGGATAGTTTCCAAGTGGTCAGTGAGTGCGTTGTGTAAGTGGGTTTGGACATGTGTATATGGGTTTGGACCAAAAAATAAGAGATGAATAGGCCTGGTTTAGGGTCCCAAGGACCTCAGATCTCGGGGCGTGACACTAGTATTCGTGATATTTAAATCTTAAAAAGTTTTAGCTAAGGTTATCTGAATAAACAATTTAATTAAAGTAATGTCATCTGCAGTAACACGTGCATCGATAACGAACGTTTCACTTAATTGTTTGGTTTAGATAATTGTTTTAGAATTGGAATAGTATTGACTAGAAAGACTAATTTGAATTAAATTATGAGTTTGGCACTACATAATGGTTTCTTGAGCTCATTATGAAGCTAAATTGAATAATGCAACGAATGAATTAATTAATAAATGAACAGTTACTGAAGGTAACAATGTAATGAACAATCATACTACAGTAGATGGAATTGGCGGCATTCCGGAACTCCGTGGTGATACCAGTGATCTCTGATCCAGACACTGGGAAATCCCACCATTATTGGACCGAAAAGTCATAGACTGAAAAGTCATCTAGTTGATAAGTCACACATTGGACTAATGAGTCCCACTGATAAGCTATTAATAAATACTTAACATGATTAATGAATTGAATGAAAATTAATGAAATAAATGAATGCGAATTACTTCCTTTGGGAAGAAACTGAATTAAAGTGAAACCAATACTATTGTAGTTGCCAATATAGTTATTGTTAATACTGTAATTATTATACAGGATATTGATATAGAATTGAATTGTCTAGAATTGTTAAATCAGTAAATTGATAGAAATAATATGTGCTATCATAGAGCTGTATATACATTGTTGAACTGTCGTGTTCACGGTATACTGATGATATTACAGGCCTAGTTGCCCGTGCCGGTTAGGTAGAGGCAGTAACGCCAACGGAGGAAACTCGTCCGATTCTTTCAGGAGGATTGATCGAATGAATATAATCCGGAGTGCGAATTTGGATTGAAATATTTTGGGGATTTTTGAGAAATTTTTTTGTATATACTCATTTTGAAATTGTAAACGATGTCCTCTACATTGTATTTTTAATATACAGTGGTTGACTTATTTCGATACAGACATGTGTATATGAACTTTACTTTAATGTAAAGGACTTATTTAGTTAATCATTCGTCAATGTATATATATATATATATATTCCGTAATGATGTACATTTGACAGGTACGTACGATAGATCCCTTGTGGACTTCGCCTTAACTTCGGTTAATTCTGGGTTTACGAGAGTAAGTATGACTGACTTCGTGACCTGGAGTTAAGCCCTTATTACTCTGATCTCGGGCTCAAGTCGTGACAAGGCCATGGAAAGTGAAGATGAATATGATATAACAGTAGCCTACTTCCAATAAGGATCAGTTTTCTTCAAGGTAGGTGGGCATATCGGGTTCTCAACCGCCACACTTCATACAACAGATTCCATCTTCCTAGGTGAGTGAATGAGAAGGCCAATGAGAAGCAAACATACCCATAAAAGTTGTGTCGACGTTGTCTTGGTTAGAATCCCTCCAATGGAGCTTAAGCTTTGTGTTGTAATTAGTATGAGCAGTGTAGAAGTCAGCCACAGCCATTGAAATGTAGCTCTCGCTCATCTTTCCCTAGGGCGTTCTCAAGTCGAGAACCACACCGTTGTCGAACACAGTCCTGCTAGAACTGCGACTCTTGTTTTGAGCCCTGGCCAGACAGCAGCCTGCAGTAAGAAGGCTAAGAAAGTAGAGGAGGATATATGAAAAAGAGAATTTAGTTGGGTTCTTCACGATCATTTTGAGATAGAGAAGCTGGACAAGGACACAATGACTAGCTCTAGCTAATTGGGAGACCTTGGCTTCATCACATATATATATATATATATATATATATATATATATATAAAGTAGAAGACTTGGGAGACCTTGGCTTCATCAAGTAGAAAACTTAGTGATGGATCAATGGGTTTTGAGGAAAAGAAAGCAAGAGTCAGGTTTCTTGAAAGCGCGTCCTTTGGGAAGCATAAGAAAGTAGAAGTAGCGAGTCGTCACATGTAATGAAGAAAAACGGTTCTAAACGAGACAAAAACATTAAATGTAGAGAAATCAGAACCCATAATGAATGATTCTGTGTCTAAATTTCAATGAATCGACACTGTAACTGGAGGGCACCTGGGCCCCACCGAATGTGGACTCTATTTCAATTCATCTAATGGCATTCTCACTGCATACTTGTCAAGGCCATCAGCCGAAAGGCCACCACAATGCGAAAAGGCAGTCAATCACGTAAAGCCACGACAACCCATTTTTGAAGACTTTTACAGATTAATCACACTTTATAAATTGAGGAGATATTCATCTACGAGCAAACTGCACGTCCATCTCGTGAGGCCTACTCAAATTCAAATTTACTAATGAAAAGGAAGTATATTGCAGGTCTATTGAAAGGTCTCCTCTTGGACAGAGGGTGGGGAGATTGAAAAAAAATTAATGCCGGTAAGGGTAGCCTAGCAATTGTTTTAATGCTCCAAAGTTTAGTGAATCTTAACTGTAGATTTTCTTAAGATTCAATCCAATAGTTAATGAATGTTTAGTGAGTATATATGAAAATGAGCCTAATGACATATCATGAAATAAAAAATGGGACTACATACGTATGCTGATGAAAGGTGGCCCAAGTAGGCAACATAATGTTGGACTGTACTTGTAATTGCTTGGAGGAGAACATCTTTCGTTAACCTGCGGAACTTGATTCCACAAGTAAAAGGACCAAACTCCCCAAAATGATGGCAGAGTTGCTTGACTCTGTTAAAAGAATTAGTGATTTTGCCAGTCATGATATCATGGGTTTTTCAATTAAATCCCCAGCAAGGAAATGAACCTTTATGTTTTACCATAAAATGATTTTTGAGAAAAAAGATCCATAGACTTGTTTGTAATTGACCAGCATCCTTGTCAAATTAATCTATAGTTTTTGTAATAAAATTTATAAATTTTTACTAATGCTTACGGAAAGAAGTAAATCATCTTCAAATTGAATAATCAGATTACACTGTCCTCACAGTGCAATTTTCTGAAATATAATTCTCTTCTTAGTTCCAAAAGTATGAATACCTATATCGTACTGATGACACATAAGTCATAACCAAGAAGATAAATTTCGCTCTTTTAGAAGTTTGTAATTGGCGCTTCTAAGGTGCAGTTTATGTTATTCTAAACTGAAACAGTACTGGCCCTACAAATCAAAGTCAACTATTTCTGTTTTTAGCATGATAGAACTGTAAAATCCAGTCTGGATTGGATTTTTATTGATTTTGGAGACAATGATTTAAGGTAGTTTACGATGGAGATGGTTTTACAAATGATTTTAAATTAAGATAACATAAACTGCTGCTTAAGAGAGACACCCGCCACCCCCCATATATATATATATATATATATCTTTCGTTAGATCCGAATTCACAGGACCGTTAGATCGACTGTGTACCAATCTGATTGGACTATTGACCATTAAACTTTTGGGGTCCAGATGGAAACGATAGAAATCACGATTGGAGCTGATTCTTTTGTAGAGAAAAGGGTCTCGAGTCCTTTAAATACCCCTATCCCCAAGTGAGATACACCATGATGGACCCCACCTAGGGCCCCACTGATCACAAGACCGGGTGGGGTGGGTAGAAAGAGACATCTTTAATAGGCCAGCTATCAAATTTAGGTTCTAATCACTTTATCGCCCACTACTCTAACGACTTATATTAAAGAAAAAAAAAACATGTTTACCCTTGATCCAATAATCTAGACCATTCGGATGGGTGCTATGTCATCTGCTCCTATGTAATTAACGAGCCCATATGTGTAGATGGTTCAGAATGTTGCCAGATAGGGCCATCATGGTGTCTCCTCCTGTTATCGATCTCCCATTTGTTTCAAGAATTCTCCATTTATTTGCATCATGACTCGGTCTTTTCTTCTCATCCAATTCATAGAACTTTCAATTTGTACGTTATTCATACAGTTGTTACTGGTTAGACTTTGACTTAGAAGATTGTAATTTGTATAAGAACCCCAAGTCGTCGGTCAACATCTTGACTGTTGACCTGGCTGGTGTGGTACTAACACGGCAAGAGGAAGGCAGCATATCCCACAGCCATCATTCTCGGTAGGAGTGAGTGTGGGGCCCACGTTATCAGGGGTGCAATCTTGTGTGAAGGTCCCACCTTAGATCTTTGTGTTTATTATATTAATTACAAATGAACAATTGGATTGAAGTTGCGAACCTCCAACACTTTGAAACCTCTTAGGAACTGTTGTTCTATGCATATTCTTCGACAGAATTTTCGGCTCATGGTTATAAAACATGACTTTGGACTAGGTACAGGCCAAAGCTGAATCTTTATTTCTAGGATGAGTTAATTCATCTTGGCTTTATTTATTAAAAGGAAGAAGAAATATTAGTGTAGGATCTTACGTCTCATTGAGCTACCACTTATCTCAAAATCAATTAATGATAGGAAACGGCAGAACAATAGTTTTATGGTGAGGGCAAAGGCTCGACTACGATTATGACCGCTCAAGAGTGAGGATGGACGTTGACGTCAACAACTAATAAACAATTAGAATGAAGAGTAATAAAAGATGACGAATCTTTTTTTTCTACCGCAGCTCAGCTTATTAGGTACATGAGTGAGTGTGTATGAGCTCCCTAAGTTCTTCATGTAGTGAGAACAACTCCTTATCCAAGTGGTAAGGAGCGGTGGTTCTTCTAGAATTTTAAGATTCTTAGAAAAAGACAATTGATGCTGAGGAGTCATTCACCTAACTCAATTTCAAGGTGCCGACCCACTTGCAGTTTATTTGTATTTATAGATGTTTACACATGTACAGAGAATATATAAGAAAATATCACACAAGAAGTCCAAGCACAGGATCGTCCAGCTATCATAGGATCTCAACGTGTCATCTACCTTCCATCTTCACTTGTGTATCTGATTAAGATGGGCTGGATCCATCAACTATTGTGATGGATGAATGATTTTATTCGTTGTTTTCTCCACAATCTACGTCAGCTGATTTGGAGATATCTTTGACTTTCTGATGCTGAGAGAGAACCTTGGTGTGGTGATTTTGAATGAGAAATCATAAGATATTTAGTGCACATGAGTTGAATGGTATCTTGGAAGATGCGGGTCCCACATTTGTATAACTCTGATGAGCTGGGGCGTGAATCTCAATTATGCTGAATTATGGTGACCTGCAAGTCATTACAAGCGAGCCGGAGTTGGTCTGAACCATACTGAGTTGAGCTATCATTAGTGGGCTGAGCCCGTTGTGACTAGGTTAGATTTAACCCAGGCGACTTGCAATCCTTGATAGTTATCACATTTGGGTCCCGAGGGTTTCGATCAAACCCTAGGTACACTGCCTGTTTCTACATGTGTGGGCTCCTTTTTCACTTATGTAGGCTTTCTTTCCATGTGTACGGGCTCTTTCCCATGTGAATGGATTGTCTGTCTTTATGGTGTGTGGATTCTCTTTTTGGTTCCCACTCTAAGCCCCCTTGGCTGGGTACCAAAAAAAAGTCCTCCATGTAGTAAAAGATAAACATTTTTTTTTTGCATTGTTCTCCAACACTACCCAAAAAATAAAAAGTGACTGTTAGCAACAGAATAAAGAAAAAAAAAAGGGCGGCTTTTTCCGCTAGTACTGATTGTGCGTTTTAGACTCAAAAAACACCGTCTAAGATTTTAAAGTAGTTTTATCAGCAAAAAATAATTCTAATCCACTAAAAGTCACATTCTTTGTAGTGAATTTTTACTGATGTGTTGTTTTGGTGCAGTTTAGCCTTAGTAATTTCCCCTCTCCTCAATATGAATCTACCCTTTGGCCAGAAAAAAAAAAAAAAAAACAGAGAGAGAGAGAACATTGTTCTCCAAAGCCACCTAGTGCTCACCATACTAATGTCAGTCAACACTAACTCAAAAACAAGAGGGACTCTAGAACTCTCTTTCCCTTTCTTACTTTTTCTAGAAAGACCCACTCCAAGTAACTCTCTCTGACTATTCTAGAATCTACATGAGCAGTCCCACCTCCTCACACAACCGACTTCATGTAGTGTAGAAAAGTCTAGTGACTTCAAACCGACATAAAACATGGTTAAAAAGTAGACCACGTGGATCATGCCTCCACCACATGAACTTTAGTTGAGTGCCTATAAATAGAGGTGCATTGGGTGAGTAAAGAGATCATCAAGTGAATTGAAGTGAAGTCTAGCTCAAGTATAGTGAGTGAAGAGTGAAGTGAGAGACACAGAAGTATGTAGTGAGAAATTATAGTGAGTGCTCTTTTGTAGTGAGTGAGTGTATTGAGTAATTTGTAGTGAGTGAGTCTTTTGCTTGTAAGAGTGTAAACTTATAGTGTGTGTAAGTTGTAAACTTTGTAATAGTGTATTTGTGTAAAATCTTTAACGTGGGTTCTTGTTCTTAGTAAAATTTATATTTTGTAATGAAGCTGTAGCTAGTGTGTTTTCTCCTATTGTCCAAGGTAAGCCATCTTCCAACAACTATTTAATGGCTCCACATGTATACAAATTCGACATCAGAATACCAATATATTGCTACAGATAAGTTCATAGAACTACAAGATTTATTGAACAAATCAGTGAATACTGATTCAATTGAATTTAGTATGCCCTAGTGCTAATCTTTGGAACAATTTCACGGTTATGTAGTCTATATATCTATGGTAAAATTACAATCTAGACAAAGAACTAGTAAGTAAATATCTGGTTAGTGTTATCAAAGAAAGCAGCAGTCCCATCTCCAGCCTCAAGTCTCAACCCTTTGCTTCAACTACTTCTGTTGTGGCCTGTGTATCTACACTTGTGTTGCCAACCTCTGTACAGCTCTTTGGATTTTCATTAACATGCTCAGGCGAGGAAATTTCATTGTATTCTTCGGAAACAACTGTACTGGTGTGCGAAATGCATAACGGCCTCTGTGACGCATTCAGCTGAGCCAAGGCTTCTGTGGCACCTATAGCGCTTAATGCCACTTCAGTGTCTTTGGGCCTAATATTCTTAAATGTATGAGAGGAGAAGTCTTTGTCGTCGAAACGTCTTGTTACAATCACAAGTCTTTCCCAGATGGGGATATTGGAATCAAGCAAAATAGCCTTATGTTGGTAGAGAAAACGAGCAAAGAACACTAGTAAGGCAAGTGTGGAAGCAGCTCCAGTGATGAGGAAGAGACCCCAAAAGCTATCAAGAGTTAGGCTATTAGATGTGATAGAGGTGGCTTGGTCTAGGCATGTAGTTTGGCTTCCAAACCAGGCCTGCTCGATCGCCACCATCTTGTCTCCCTCAGTTACATTTAAGATGAACCTAGAAAGATCAGAGACAAGAGAAGAACCCCTGGGGAAGGCCTGATAAAAAAAATAATAGTGATTGAGCAAGAGACCAGACGTTCTTAATATATAAAAAAAGTGCCTGCAATAAGGAATCAAAGTGCTGACTCCAAACCTAACCAAGATTTTAATTTGACACAAAACTTCACTTCTATTTGCACCTAAGCGAGCCCAGTTACTGGATGATGTAGCTAGGTTTTTCTAGTTAATTAGTATGACTCTTTTGACATGTAAGTTGATGATGATGATTTTGCTAGCAGCATCAATTACAAGGTTAATGAAACTAACATTAACGTATACATGTTTGTGAGATATATCAATCTAATACCTCTAACCCCTTCATTTATAGTCCAACGAGATAATGGCTTTATATAAAAATAACAAAAATTGGCCCTCAATCCAATAGTCCAATCTATTCGGATCCGTGCAAATCCATGGAATCGGTGACTATAGGGGGTTGTAAATATGTCGTCTATTTGGATGGGTCATAAGGTGGCCAGACACTAGCTACTTGGTGGTCCAGACCATAAAACGGTAAGGATCGTCCTCACAGAACCTTTACTCTATGTATAAATGTAGATAGATAGATAGAAAGATAGATGTAGGCAGGTGGATAGATAGAGAGAGAGAGAGAAAGACTCACAAAGCCGAATCCATCAGTCTTGTAGGTGGGCCCAACCATGGTGTACTGATCACAGCGGCTCGCGAGAAAGAGCTTGATGTAAGGGATCTCATCAAAGATAGCAGCCACACCGCCATTCTGACTTCCTTTAGACAACGCATCAGCATACTCATCAGGAGTGTTGTACTCCTTGATCTTAGACTCATCAAAATTCAATCGCTTCAAAAGCCCTTGTACAAAGGACCCTTGTTGGTACCCCACATAGTCCCCATTCTTGATAAGATCCTTGACATCTGTCACTGTGGGCTGGAGCTGTTGGACGGTCAGCATTGAAGTTAAGCTAGCTGTGTAACTTGATGTTATAATCAACACCACGAACACCCATATGATCATGACAAACCTCGACAAGTTGCTCACCAACCTCTCCTCTGCATCAGATCACACAAAAACAATTTTACTTAATCTTGAATGCTTTAAACTTTAAATACGTATTATCCTTTCCGAAAATCATGCTTTGCCAATTCCAAGTCCAGAAAAAGAATAAGGATTGGTGCTAGACAAGCAATCATGAAATAGAAACTCATCAAACCAAATGTTGAGTCTACTTTTCGAGTTAAAGTAGTACTCAACCAAACCCACGCACATTCCCAAAAAATGGTTTTGGCAGATGAGGATGAGGATCATAGTTGAAAGGAATGTTTATTGAGAGAAGGAAAGGATGAGAATTATGAACTTAACTGTGAGCAAATACAAGCGATGAGAAGGAGTACCAAAAGATCATTCCAAATTGCTGGCTACGAGGGCCCCTGAACTCTTTGTTTACTCGATGTTCTAGGAGCCACACCACAATGCCTGTGATGACAAAGGCTGCCCAAGTTGTCAACCATAGGTTTCTACTCAAAGGCTTCAAGAAAATCCATGCATTCTTCCTCTGATCGCCTTTGATTGGAGCGATCATTGACACTCCCGACTCCGTGTATGGCAATGTAAAATCCACATACAAAGATCGATTAGCTATGATCGTTGTATCGCCCACCACGGCGTCGATTTTCTGCATTTTCAATCCCACCATGAAAACAGTACAAGTAAGACTCAATTGTAGTAATTCAGTGCAACATGTATGGAAGTGCTTTGATTTTTTTTTTTTTTTTTATCGGTAACAGAAACTTTCAGAATGAGAGAATACAAAAAACAACAACGAGGCAACAACACAAGGAAGTGCTTTGATACCATTAAATGTTAATTGAGGATCACTATAAATCGAATTTCAGGCTCTAGATCAAGTAACTGTAGAATTCTCCTATCTCAGGTGCATTTCCCCGGTGTTCAAGATATACAATCCATACCTTGGATTGAATGGGGAGAATCATACAATTCTTCTTTGAAATTCTATTGAACAAGAACATCAGTTTTAACATGAAATTGAACTGACCTGAAGATAGACTTGATAAATGAGATCATTGTAAGTCCCGGCACTTGTTCCATCAGCATTCTCGAACGGAATAAACTCAAAAGGAAGGGCATATGGTAATGCGTCCACTACAGCATTAAACACATCGATGCAGAAGCCAGTAACAGACGTTGTGTTGGTTTGAAGATTCCGTTCCACAGTCACAAATTCGCTGAAACCATCTTTCACTGGTACTCCAATCCTTAGTTTCTTCCCATTCGTCGGTATCTCCCAACCCTTGGGTAATGTCGTCGATTCCCCCGGCCATATAACGGGTTTAAGATCGGCCATGGTAGTTGAGTAGATTTTCTGACTGTTATTGCTTAATTCCCGTGAAAGTCCTGATCCTGGTGTCCAAAATCCAATCTCTCTTTCACCTTTTCCAACCACATTAACTATTTTGAAGGCCCAAGACTTCAATTGGCCATTGAGGAGCTGGAATTCTCCACTGAGGCCTTTGAATTGAATCTTTGAGATTGCATCAATAAGTTTTGGCCCAGTTGGAGAGACTCCCATAGTATCCAAATCAGTAGAGTTTGCGATAATCTTTGCCTTTTGAAAGTGAGAATTAATAGTCCCAACTCTTTCTACTGCCATTGCCAATGCCTGCACTGTATCATATGCCCATAGCCCAAAAATGCTTAGCTCAGCTATTTCAACACTTGGATTCTCCAGAAGGAATTTTCTTTTCCATCTCGCGGTAAAATTGTCGAGCTTCTTCGATTTAGGCACATAAGGCTTCACACCCAAAACACCTTGCATCGAGTCAATGACAGAAGGGACCATAGAATCCAAGAGATTTGTCATACCATCCGTTGTAATCCAAACGTACCCTTCAGTCATCATCCCCACTTCTTTTGCCTTTAAAAAAAGGCGTGAACCAAGAGAAGCAGTCATGTGCACGACAAAAACTCTAGTTTGCATTGTCATCAACTTGTAGAGCTCTCCGACGATCTGTTCATCGCTGGCTGAAGTGGGAATTACACTTCTATAAGGCACATGCACATCAATCTCCTGGAAGGCATCTGTGAGAAAAGGAATGACTCCGTTCCCATAAATGCTGTCTATGCAAATGGGGACTACTTCCCTCCATCCAAAGGCTCGAACTATTGCTGCGATGGCTTTTACTTGAGATGAATCATTTTGTGCAGTTCGAACAAAGTAAGGAGATCGCATGGAGGAGAGAAAAGGGCTAGTGGCAGAGAAAGAGAGGACAGGAACCTGAGCTTTGTCTCCAAGATCCACCATGAATTCGGCCTGTGCAGATGTTGAAGGACCTATGATTGCTTTGACTTCTTTATTTTTGAGTAGATCCAGAGCTGTATCCACAGACATGTAAATAGATATCAGACAAGGCAATGAGTGCCATTAAAATCAGCTAATTTAACTTAGGAACTTCTAATGTTTTATGAGTACTTTGTAGCTTCATAAATGAACAATTGTCTTAGAGCTTAGCTTTACAAAAGCCAACAATTTAAGTAAAACTGAAATGTTATAGCTGGATGGTACAACTATTGGGACGATCTATAAATATGTTGGGACATACTGGGTTTTTCAATATGAATGAAAATCATGATAGAGGTGGGTCAATAGTAGTGACCAAACTCTCCCAGTGGCTTCACATGCCAATGGAATGAGGGATGACCTGACCATACTTCCTAGATAGGTCCACAAGGGCCTGCCATTTTGAGTCAAAGCGTGATTAAGGCCAACCATTCCTCTTAGGCCAATGGTGTGATTTAAGTCCAGTCATTCCCCTTAGGCCATGGCATGAATGGACTGATGCAACCACATGAGAAAAGAGGCGGCAAAAGTACCAACTTCCACCACAGATTGATACTGACATAGTAAAGACAGGAAGGTGGGGAGAATTGTAATTGATTTTTTTTTCCTTGATGTAGTTAAATATTTTTACACAAGGGACTGGGGGTTTATCTTATATGCTTGAACTAGCTAGTTGGAGAAGCACATGCAATGAAGTTTCAAGGCATATTAAAACATAGACATAGATATATGAGGACAACTTTTTTATTGGTGCTTGCCAAGCCAGCAACAGTCAGTCTTGAGTTCTTTATTTTGTTTCAATAACTAGCTTATTCCAGACTTCAACCCTATATGTTAAGAAACTACTAAGCTTTTTATAAAATATAGCAGCTGATGTAAACAGTTAACACCACCAAATTTTGATGCACAGCACCCTTATAAAAGTATACAAGTCGTCCTTAAGATAGTTTCTATGTATTCACAGTTACCTCAGTTCATAGTTGTATATATATATATATATATATTTATACATGGAGTTCAACCATTTTGTAGAGGGTAGAAATAAAGAACTACAATATTGCTTGTAAATAGGAGAGAATCTCGAGCTAATTATTGACTTTAATGTTAACCAAGTCAACAGAACCGATAAGGCTCTCTGTGGCCAATGTGTAGGTCCACAAGTCAACAATCCAAAGAACCCTTCAATTTTTCACCATAGATACGGATATATTTTTGGAGTCCTATAGATAAACTCCGTGTTCTTCATTAACAACAATAACCATGACAAGAAAAGAAGAAACTACTGAGAACCAAGGGATGGTCAGTTGGATATATACGGACCCCAGGTTCAATCCACAAGTATGATGTCCTTTTTTCACGTGTGTAGGCTTCTTTCCCGCATGTATGGGCTCTCTTCCTACTAGTGTAAGCTCTCTCCCTGGGTGTTGTCAAAGAAAATTAAGTTAAGGAGAAGGCTTAGCGTACCTCTAGCAGCAGCTCCTACAATGTCTTTTTTTGAGTCCCTTGGGTGGAGGATCAACTTTGTGCTGTAGTTACGAGTGGCGTAGAAATCAGACAATGCCATGGACATGCAGCTCTGGCTCATCTTTCCGACCCATGTATCCAAATCAAGAACGACCCCAACGTCCACGATTGCACCTGCTTGCACGCCGGATGGGAAGCATGTGTTAATACCCAACTGACAGATGAAGAAGAAGAGGAGGAGAAAGGAGAGTTTCATTGGAGGGTCCTTCATTTCAAACTCCAGACCCTTCAATCTTCCTCCAACTGGAACTTCTTCAAATTATCCCATTTATAGGAGATAGACAGGTTTTATTTGGACCAAGTTCTCTCACAACTTTCAAATGAGTTGTGAGAGAAATTGGTCTAAATAAAACCTGTCTACATGTATTCACATACAAGGTTTCAAGCAACGTTATACTATAAAATATTGCATGTTGAAATTCAGCAAGCCACTAAGATAGCTACACGTTTGTCAATGATATTATGTAGGACTCTAGGATAAGAGAGAGAGATTCACACATTGACTTTGAGGTTCTTCGTTTCGTATGATGAACGGAAGTCCATACTCTCTATCTCTCTCTCTGGGTCAGATGACGACGCGCCGTTTCATTGACATTTGAATAGGACGACATTCAACTTCAACTATCAAATGCTTAGAACGTCCATAATCCAAGTTGTCATTTTTCCACCTACTCTAAGTGCACAGATCTTTAATTTTAATATGCTAACTTAATGTGTTTTCCTTTCTTTTTATTTTTTTGAACTTTCTGATCAAGTCTGCTCATGAATGGATGGATCTAAACTAAGAATATACAGAAATCACAACTTAATAGTGTACCTGTGGCAAAAGCATCAATAATTGATTTTGACTTCACCACTTCTAATCCACTTGAATATTGGTTCACTCTCATTAGGCCATAGGTTTGCTCCCCATGTCATGTATTTGATACCCTCCTTTAAACCCCGAGGGGTAGCTCAGTTGACCTAATAAGACCACGGTTTGCACCCGGAGGTTGGAGATTTGAAACTACACTATCACACTGGAGTTGTGGTGAAGTTTTATCCAGCTTTCTCTCCTGAACCTGTAGGAATTATTCTGGTCCTTGCCCAAAGGACAGGAAACCTGCGTTATAAAAAAAAAAAAATTACGCACCGTATTTATTTAACTGGTGCAAGTGTATTGGGGGATTGTATGTGCACCAAGGCCCCATGTGGATACCCTTGTCTGAAAAAAATGTAATCAGGTTGGTCTTCATTGCTTTGAACAAAGCTAGAGATAAGTGCCTGTGTAGACTGTAGAGCCCAAAGTTTTTATGACGTAAGATTCAAGGAACCTAACGGACAAGAAGAGGGGACAGTAATTTTGGATAATATTGTCCACTCCTGGACCGTCCATCTTATCAATCCTACGGTCCACAATCCTTCACATGTACGTGCACCGGCTTTATCTTATTGGTGGAACACACGCTGCCTTTCGTGACCTCCCTTTAATAATGACTTTTTATTAAGACAGAGTTATTTCTCAGTTTCCTTGTAATTAATGTGAAATTCCGCAAATCTGGGCTTGCTATCCGTTGATCTAAACCGATCATGTGGTGGTACCCACTCTATTTGACCCATCCAGTGAAAAACGCTAGAATCTTTTAGCTCCTTGATCGATGGATTTCTCTTCTTAAGTGTATATCTGCCGTCCAAAACTTTTATGTAGAAATTGGTTTCGTGGGTAATTCGTTTTCCAGTGGGCGTAGCATGCAACTTTTTATTTAACTTTTTAAGGAAAAGAGCATGCCTGACGCCTGTAAATTTGGCCATGAAGAAAGAGGTCCACCCTCAAAAAGTCCCTTAAAATGATAGTTTTTGTTTTTTAACGAAAAGCCCCGCGATTTAAGGATAAGGCTTGGATAATTTTTTGCAGGCCCTGTAATTTGAGGACCGGCCTTGACCCTGGCCCTCTTTCTTTTTATTTATTTTATATGTAATATACACATATATGTAAATATATACTAAAATGTCCTTATCATAGTCACTTTGTAGTAGTATGGGTAATATGAAGGCAATTTCTAACCCACTTACCCATTAAAAAATGTCCTAAAAATCCATACATACTTGGTTTATTTCATTTATATTTAATTATTTATTTTATGTATTGTACTTAATACAAAATCAGTAAGTGTTGCACGGTTGCTTCTAATCCATTTCTATTAGTTTTATTACTTCTTATTTAGGCGTTTTAAATTATTTTTATAAATCATTGTTAGTGAAAAAGGGGTGTACTCATTTCTATTAATAATGATACACTTTTTTCTCTATAGAGTTGCTTAGGATGTCAATCAGTTCATAGAGTTAGTTTGTATGTGCATGGGACTTTAATGATACGGGGTGATCCAAACATCCTTTTAATTAGATAATTATAACTCTCAATTCTTAAAAGTTTAAACTAATAGTATTTTTTAAGTGCATTTATTTTTATGACTGAAATCCAAAATGCGTAATAGTCAAGTTAGTGTTTAATAAAAAAAATAATGTCAATTGATGAAAGGTATGTGAATGTAAATGGTTTAAAACTCTCAAAGAAAAGACACTACTTAAATTATTTCATATGTGGAGATTCATATGAAAGTCATATTAAAGGTGTGAAATAGATCATACTCTTTAACCATTTTCCTTCTTTGTCAAAATAAATAAAATCATATGTCTAGAACCCAAACCAAGTCACCAAAGCATGTATGACTTTATCCGATAAAAGAAAGCTTTTAGAGAAGACTTAAATTATTTCATGGTTCGTCTGCAATTGAGATTAAACAAGATAGCTGATGTTTTCTTAATTGTTTCTTTGCAATTGAGGTGAGATAAGATAACGCTCGATCACACTCAGATTTTGGTAACAACGTTAAAAAAGAAAATATTTTTCTTATTTTGAAATCCTGAGCCCTGCCCTGACCCTGGCCCTTAAGGGTAGGGTAAGGGCCTAGATAGTGAAAGCCTTCTGAGTGACTAAATATTAAAATATTAAAAAGAAATATAAATAAATATAAATCATGCTAACTCTAATGTGACTAAATATTTTGAAAGAAAAAAATGAAAATGTCCCCATACTTGGCGATTGCACGTGCAATCTTGTTCTATGGGGCCCACTTCAGCCTCACCTTTGATCAATGTAGCCCCTTTTACACTCTCCTACCTTTCCATGATCCGCATTATGCCCATTTTTATGCTTCTCAAACCTTCACTCACTGTTGATTTGAATTTAAAAAAGAAAACTATAATTAATAGATGATTAAATATTAAGATTGTGAGATCAAGGACTAGAATGATCTGATGGCCGAGCTGGTTTTTTTGTATGATTCTTATCCGTAAATAGATCCTTCCATGCATCCATCATATACCCTCAATTATTGGAATTTAACCAAATGGGCCTCACTTGCTGGAATACTTATGACAGTATGCGGTCACTGGAATTACACTCCAAAAAAGAGGAGAGGAAAGAGAGCCTTCATATAGGGCTGTACATGGACAGCATTGGATATGGCCAAAGTTTATCCAAGCATGAGCCTGTTAGTTTACTTACCAAGTTTAATATTAAGGCCTAGATCAAGTCTGCAAAGTAACAGATCACTTTCTTTTAAGTATATCCAACAAGCCCGAAGCTACTGTAGGGCCTTTAGGCACATATACACCTGGGGCCAGCTCATTTAGTATTTGGGCCCATTCAAGTAACAAATCTGACTTTTAGCAAATCTGACTTTAGCCTCTTTTCAATGTCTCTTACTTTTAACTATATATACGTTCATCCCTTTCTCTGAGCAGAAAGGAGTAGAGCTCAACTATGGGGATGGCCCATTGAGAATCCGAGCTGTTTAAAATTAACTGCTTATCCATGTATTGGAATGCCCCCCGATTTTACATCAATAGGAGTTGATCCCACCGTAAGATTGAGCATATAATTTATAATCCGATCAAGGAATGAAAAGTTCGGATCGTGGACAGTGGCCCAGTATTAATCTGATCATATGATTTTAGTCTTAGGTTTTAAGGCCTCAAAAGCTTAATGAATAATAGTTCAATTGAGATCAAATTTAAGAGTGTATGATAATAGTATCACTTAAAAATCAGGATCCAAGTTGGATATATCATAAGGTCCCTGTCGCTGTGGGCCTGTGGCCGTTACAAAAACACAGAATGGTGCAGAAACCAAAATATCATAATTTTGAGGATTCTCCAATGTTCCTGTCCAAGAAACTACTACTGGAAGAATTGGCCATTGGGTGTGACTTTGTGGGGCTTTTTGCACTTGTCGTGCAGGGACCACTTGATGAACGGCTTGGATGATTGGATCTGGCCCATGGTTGTCAGACTTGCCTACATCACAAGCATTGACTTTGTCCTTTTTCACGTTGTTCTAATAGACTTGAGGAGGTATTCTGTTAGAGAATCCTAACTTCATGCCCATACTACTCGTTCCAAATCCACCGACCACAGTAATCCAGCAGTCCCAATAAAACTCTAAATACTCCACTGGGAAGTTCTACTTTTGAGTGAGTTTTTCTTCAGTGGTTTATATGAGAGATGGAGGAACAAGGCAGCAAACATAAAAAGGTTGAATCTCCTCCAAGTCCCAATCCTTCATCACTGGCAGCTAAGCTGCAGAGCCCCATAACCATGTTATCTTATCTGGCCTCTCTTCCGGTAATCGCCGCGGCCGGATGGCTGATGTACATGAGGAACTATGACTGTGAAGACATCCTGAGGATGCCTGGACTGCGAGTGGGGATCGGTGTGAGTATGATCGTCCTCTTCCTAATCAGCAATCTGGTTGTCTTTTACGGGGACCGGTGTCTCATCGCAGGGTTCGTGCTGGTCATGGTGCCACTGGTGGTCATGCTCACCCTGGGGTTGGCCATCTCCGGGGCCTATAAGGCCGAGAGCCAGGCGCTCCCGGCTTCGCCACTTTGGATCAGACGGCGGGTGGCCAATAACCACAATTGGCTAAAAATTAAAAAATGCATCTGTGATGAATCGAGAACCTGTTCCAATTTAGCATATAAGACTGCCGGGTTTAATCTCTATGACTTCAGGACCAAGAAGCTATCACTGATAGAGGTAACATTTTTACTTTTCATACATGTGTTTCACACATACACACACACACACACACAGATGCATATATGCTATTCTATCATATTGATGTGTGCCTTGTTTATTTGATCATACTGATTGGCCACCGCTGCGAAGATCTTCTAAGAATCACCAGATTGGAGGAATGGAGTCAGCATGATCATGATAGCCTTAGTCATCATGTTACTGTTGATCATGGTCACTATAACTCTGAACTTATCAGCTGGTATATGAGCCTCATAGCCATTTGTAACAACAAAGTGCATCTTTGAGAATTTAACCCCTAGTTATGGTTTAGGACACCAAATATATATATATACATCTATCACTTGAAAATAGAAATGATCAACCGTTTCTCAGATGTGCAGTCCACCTGCTGCTGCTGATCCAACCCATTAACATCACCAGCTCCAACTAGCCTAAATTTCACTCCAACTGAAGTTATATACCATTGCATATATCGTATTAAAAACGCATAATTATTTTTAGAGCATGAAATGAGCAGATTCCTACAATGGGTGTGGCATGTAATGTGAATGGGTTGGATCAAACAAAAAAAGGCCGCAAGTGGGCAGGATGGTTATGATTTTACGGCCTATTCGTTATCTTTATAATCAATGTTCATATAAGTTTGAACTTTGGGATTTTTACCAAAATTCATAAAGAACCCTACTAATTAGAGATTACTGATAATGATTTGAATTTCTTCCAATATTGGATTACAAATTTCATTTTTTGTTAAACGACCCATAGGTTGCAAACTTGTGATATCGCGACTTACAGTTTCCTTTTAACCAGCAGAAACTTTTTTTTTTCTTTAACTTTAAATTCAAAAATTTAAGGACATGATTAGATTCTCAATTCTAAAGAAAATCTTCGAACATTAGTGAAAAAGGGGGATTTTTCTTAAGCCGATACCCTTAGCTGGCAATGGCAGAGTTTGGATGGAATATAAATGTATGGAACTCAACAAGGCCTTACTCCAATCTTGGATTTCCTCTCTTTATGGTGACCCTAATATCATTTGTTAACTTTTCCAAATCCACCCAGCAACAGGCTTTCATTGAACAATGATCGTCAAATCCATGATTTTTTTCGTAAAAATCCCTTGAACTTTTTAAAATATATTTAGTTAAATGTATATAACCGGCCGGTATACGGTTTACTCGTGAAATGACTCTTGAATTACCAAAATATTCATTAATTGAAAAAAAAATATCAATTCAAACCTTAAGGTGGACCCACCTAAATAACATAATCACCGTGGGATTAATAAATAGTGTATGATAGATTAACTTAGTGAAAGGCTCAAATATATATATATATCGAGCAAAAGGCCAAAGTTCCTTGAAACTCCATTGCTGGAGTGGCTGAGCAAGAAGAGAGAGTTAGCCTTGTTTCTAGACAACCTTTTAAAGGCATAAGAAAAAGGAAGGTACGGTCTTCAATTTAATTCTGACGGCTCCTCAATTTTGACTTTAGCGACGCCTACATTAATCTTTAGAGTTCAAAATTTAAACCTCTATTAATTACTCCATGTTTTTTAAATCAAGATTAATTTCAGTAACTCTTTTTTTTTTATTAAATTTCAGTAACTCTTAAACCTAGTATTAATGATGATAAATGGTGTCTTCTGAATGGAACTCTATAGTGATTCTATTGATTCTTATATCACTTTATTTTGAGTCAGTTTTTAATTTTTCAAAAGTACTAACATTTTATTAATATTTATTTCTAAAAATATAGTTGGTGGAAATGCGAGTTTAGCACAGATTATTGTGTAGGAGTTGATTAATTTTAAATAGATATAAAGAAGTGCAACTTATCTAACAATTTGGCTCATGATAGATCTAAATGGAGAAAAATAATTTATGTAGCCAACGCCAACATAGTTGGGAGAGGGCTTTGATGATGATGATGATTTACATTTCCCAATGGGTCAAGCTCCTCTTCTCAGGTAGACTCTGATTCGGCCAAAACCCCAGCTATCATAATTATACATCTGACTTCAGTTTGTTAGACCATCAAACCTATGATGAATCTTGCTTCACAGACCTTGTGGAAACGAAAAATTGTGAATAAACTAAACCTTAAAAACCAGCTTAATTAGTTTGAAATTCATTGCCAACCAAACCAAACCATTTGAACAATGCATACTCTGATAATGAAATAGCATGATAATATTGGTGAATATATAGCCAGAATAGCCAGAGACTTTTATGCTCAAATTATGCTCTTCTACATATAACCAAATCACATTTATGAAAGATGCATCTCATATTCTATCATCTAGTCACTGATGATGCTGCTTTGGTGATGAAGGCGGGGTGCTGCATACCTCCCCCTATCTGCGGAATGGAGTACGTGAACGCCACATATTGGATTGACCCAACAAAACCAGAAGGTCTTCTTCCTGGAAAATCGCGGCCAACGCTTGAAAAACCTCTTCCTTTCTTCGGTGGTGACTGTGATACTTGGAGCAACATTCCTGCACGACTCTGCTACGACTGCCAAACATGCCGTGAAGGATTCTTGCGCACGATACAGCGCAAATGGTGGCGACTTGGTGTCTTCCTTATTGTAATATCATCCTTGCTGATCATACTTCATTTCATACGTTTCACTGTGACCATGACACTGCAAAACAGGGACCAGAATTAGAGCATGTTTCATTTGTTTCCATTCCAAATATAAGCAAACTTTAATTTTGTTATTACAAAGTTCCGGGTTCTTTTCTAGCTTTGCAATTTGAAACAAGTAGCTGTGGACAAATAAGTAAATTAATGGTGGTTGAAATCCTCAGCAAACGATTAAAGCGAATGTTTTCTATTGATGAATGGGATATATTCCTGTAGGCATGTAAAAGATAGAGACAGCCCACATGTATCACAAAAGAGAGGTGTGTGAAGGGCTTATATCCCAAGGTAGGAATGGTTAGCCATCCCTGAAAATCTGTATATATGCGTGAGGCCCAAAGCCCAGAAGCTAGCAGGATATGGCCATACAAGGCAAAGATTTCTTATTCTGTGGAAACATTCAAGAGGTTGGCCTCATTAAGTAGTGATTCCTGACACAACATTAGAAAAGATGATCCAATATGTAAGATGATCGAATCATCAACTTATACTACTAGCAAGTGAGACAGAGACCTTAACAGAGATTTTTAGAGCTCTAAGATACATGACAACATAACCATCCTACAAATGAAATGCCAAATGCAATGGTATGGTAAATGTCCATATCAAAATTCCAATTTCCCAAAGTCTTGGATTGCAATTTTAGTTTCATCTAGCTGATGACATGATCAAAATGCATGATACATAGAACAGCCAGATGATAGTAATCTCATGGGTGATCTTAAATTCACAGGCCAGTGTCCTTATCAGATCACAAACAGGGACACTAGTTATTATGTACATATACTTCCATCTCAACTTTCAAATGCTTGCCACATTTCAACTGTTTGTAACCTGTACTAGAACTGGATACAATGCAACTTCATCAATATGAACTCATTAAGATTAAGACAAGGACAATGATAGCATTAAGATACGACAAGGACATTGCTGGCATGGAAATTGACAGCCAACACTCATCCCACCCTTTTCTATTTACAGTTCCAGAAACTACAAGATCAATGATACAGCAGCTTCAGATCTCTGGAATTATCCAAAACACATGCAATGAAGGAATAAAGGATATCCATAGCTTGAACTACTAAAATGACACTGCGGGTGCATTTGATTTGGCCCAAATCGCAAGCAGAACAAATGTTCAGATTAAACAAAAAATGATTTGTAGCTGCCACGTAAGTGGAGAATCAGAACCTTAGTAGACTGGATAACATTTCCACCTTTTCCCCCAAATCATTACAGATAGTAATTTGAGCAATTAACAGCCCCCGCGCACATGCCTTTCTGAGAACAGCCGAACAGAAACCATCGCTGTTTGACCACCAAATAGAAACCATTAACATGTATGAGGAAGTAGAGAACATGAATCTTCACTTCACCTCAATTGTAAAATTCTCAAGGGAACATAAAATTTGTTGGTAATCATGATCTGATATCGGGAATCACAACCAGTGGCCGTTGAACAGCAGTATTGGCTGAAAGATGAGAACAGCTTGCATCTACATCATCATCAGAACAGTCTGCACTTCCACAAGATCTGTCTGAAATGGAGTGGATACTGCTTGCAGAGCAAGAAGCAACATCATCAATCTCTTCTACCAGATCTTCATCGGAGACAAACCCAATTTCTGATGTCTGGTGCTCCTCTAAGGGGCTAGCAGCAAGAGATCCCCAAGAGTCATCATCAGTCGTCAAAGAACTTTCCAAACACCCAATTTCTGATCCCACTTCATCTGGACTTACTGTTCTTTGTGTGCTACTATCATCTTCTTCTGCAAAATTTTCATCTGTGGTTTGATTTGCGTTCTCATTGTCAAGTACTGATTGGACTGAATGTTGAATGTTTTGTTCGGCGAATCTTGCAATTGCAAATGCGAGGCCCCCAGTAACAGATTCTGTGGAAGATACTTCCCCTTGATTATTCAATCCCAGAGATGATCTACTTCCGTTTGGTTCATGACTTGCATTATCAAGTCGAGCTGTGCCACTTGGCCCGCTAGATTGACTGAGGCTAGTTTCCTACAACAAAATTGAGCTACATGTAATCCAATGCCAAAATTTTAGAATATCATTTCATATCTGAAGTTTGATTTTGTTTTATACTCTGCAATTCCCAAAAAGAAAGGGATATGGGGTTGAGGCCATCTACAAATGGCTCCGCATTGAGGCGCCAAAGCAAGCAGAAACTGGAACACTGGATTATGCTGGTTCCCCTTAAGGTCCCTAAAGATTCTAGGCAGAAAAGAAAGGGGGGCATATGCACTTTTCAAGACACCTACATATGTCCTTACAAATCCAAGTTTAAGAACAAGAGTTAACTGTAGAAATTCAAATAGCATCAAAGTGACCTGCATGGACAGCCAAATAGCTTCCGCCACCATTATCTCTTCAAGATCTACGTCAAAATCTTCATGTCTGTAGAAAGAAAGTATCATTGCAAAATCAGTGGCATAATCATGGTGTTTTCAACAGTTAAATTCTAAATACAACCAACCCATTAGTGATTAAATACAAATCCTTTGAGGCTGCCTTCACTAAATTACAGTTAAATTACATGATCTAGAATCAAGATGGCTGTTTTAACTTGAAGGTACTTCGATAGATGAAGCTGCAAATCCACATGGGCCACACAATTTTACCTTTATTTTCACACAAGGTTGCAAACTCGTGACTCAGACTCAAACTCAAACTCAAACTCATCCAACTCAAAACATTTTGACTAGGAGAGAGTCAATGAAGTGACTTAGGAGGGTCACATTTTTAAAATAAGAATCTTAATAACATTTAAATATAGATCAAATACTTCTAAAATATAAATGTACTGTTGTTTTTAAACGTATACATGATAATCAATTAAAACTAATGAATTTATATGTGCAAGAAAAATACTATAACAAGGAATATAAAAAAAAATATTGATTATTATATAACTTTTAGTGCAAACATCAATGCAAAAGATCGAATATAAGTCTCAAATTATATTCCAATCACCAACTTTAAATAGCCACCTCAAAACCTCAAGGAATAATTACATCAACATCAATTGTTTAAAACTGAACCTACCTATCAAATAGTTCAGAATGCAAACAACTTATCAAAAGGAGGTGAATCAGCCATCTTCTCCCTGTATTTGACTCAGTCCTTCAAAAAAATACGGTGACTCAGCAGAGTGAAGACTGGAGAGTCAACTCGCTGAGTTTTCATACCTTATTCTCACATGGATATTACTGGGATACAGTCACATAGGGCTAACCGCCAAATTTGCTGCAACTCTAAAAAAGCTCCTCGCAATTAACGTTCATGACAGTGGAGAAAAAAATTCTCATCTTGCAGCTTATACAGTTAAGAAGTAAACCGGACTTGATCATGTTCCTTCCAAATGCACAACTACAGCGTCCCCTTAAACCACTATATAGAGGCTAGTTGCAAAGAAATAGAAATAGTGGATTTCATTAAATCTTAAAAAGCAAAGAAATCTAAGAAAATTGAGAAACAGCTGAACTTGCTTCTTGTCGCACCACACTTTTAACGCCGTTTTGAAAGAAAAGTGGGTTCTCGCCTCTGGGCATGGAATTCACACATAACAAAACCAAGATTTCAGCATTTATCTTGGAATCGCAGATCATTTCTGATAAAATGGCCTGGCATACATGATAATTAAGGACATGGAAGTATGATTGATCCAATAGCATGTGGTTTTTACCTAAGTGGCGCTGTTATTACAAAATCAAAAATTTTTTAAAAAAGAAAGAAAGAAAAGAAAAAGGGTAAGAATTGCCAGCCATAAAAGAAACAAGAAAATAACAAAGCTAAAAAGGGGAAAAAATTGCAAAACACAACAGAATAAGGCTTCATGAACATGGAAAAGGGTAGCCAATGTTGGAATTAGAAAACTAAGAGCAATTGTTGGGACTCACAGTTGTACACTGTGCTTGTCTCTGTTTAAAACTAGATATACCACAGAATGTCAATCAAATATATTCAAAGCTGCGGAGATAATTTGCTAGGTTAGATTCTAGATAGAATTTTGGTGGTCAATTCTGACTGATTCCAGACACATTTTCTACACCAACAGCATCATCTCTGCTGTAATTAGCTTTTTATCTGCTTATCTTCTATCACAAGATGTTCTCCATCTACTGATTTAATCTGAATGACCCATATATGTAGATGTCAATTTTCCCTATAAAGAGTCCCCAGTAGTGGTAATTGAAGGAGTTTAATTAGTTGATAACTTGATATCAATTTATCATTAACATCTATATTTGGGAACTGTTCACTTCAGTGAAGAATTTCAAAAGAAAAAGGAGTTCATATTGAACAGCAAACCTGGCTCTGGCTGCCTCAGCTCTTTCCGGTGTAAAGGAGAGCTGTGTATATCTCCCACCTTGGTCATTACCTGCTTAAACCAGCAAAACAGGATAAAAGAAATCAGATATATAAAAACCTACAAGGTGATGCATGTGCCCGAAATCAGTAATGCAGAGAAATACACAATCATCAGCCAAAAGAGAAGCATAATATCCTACTGCCATGAGTGCATACTTAAAGGGTCCCATGGCTCAGTGGTCTAGACCACCACTTTGGTGCATCCATTTTTGATAGACTATGGGTACAAAACAATCCAGTTTAGGATATCCTAACCTCCATATATTATATATTCTTTGCAGTCCTACTCATAAAGTTAGGATTGCCTAATCAGCAAGAATTTAAAACATTATCAATCAGTTGTGGAGGCAAACAGAGCATCAATCCAATCATTGTACAAATACACATACTCAAGCCCTGAAGGCACAATCCCTACCAAAATAAAGCAATGCAACAGAAGATTACCACCATGATTAGGCTGTTGCCAGACGTAGGGCAGTGGAGACTGAACTTCAGCACCAGGCAAAATCTGGTCAGAAAGAGTTTCCCTATTCATTTCTTGAGATTCTTCAACTTGCATCCTTATTTTTGCCTCAATGACTTTTTGTTCTTCCTAACCCACCAAAAACAAAGAACATAAGCCTTCTAAGACATTCATCCTCACACAACTAACAAGCAATTCATCCATATAAGCAAAAGAGAAATCCCATCAGAGATAAAGACCCATACTTCTTGTTCTAGTCTCTTCTCTGCCTGGGTCCTAGCACCATGATACTCAACAGCATACATCGAATACTTGCAAAATGGACATCTTTTAGGAGCTAAGAAATTTCAACTTATCAAAATTCAGCATGCATTCCTGAACTTCCAAACACTATAATTAGCCATTCTCCTTGAATTCAATTAATCAGCCACCATATAATAAACCTAAACCTTTTCCTTCCACCTTTACAATAAAACTTTAGAAATAAAGGAAACAGGTGTTACATCTCTTCAACCATTGCAGTATCCATAAAAAAAAAAAATAAATAAATAAATAAAAATTAAAAAAAAATGTCAGTATAAAATAAATGCAATGTAATGGACGTAAAGTTTCTGCCTGAGCCAAAATCTATGCAGATTATTATCCACTGGCACGTTCTCTTTCCATCACAAGTAGGTCCAAATTCATCCCATTGATATCAGAAAATATCAAAATCCTTTTTAGGAAAAAAAAAAAAACAGAAGAGAGGGATGGGGTGTGGAGTTTGACAAAGATTCACAGCTGTAATTATCAATCAACAAATAGTGCGTTCTGTTCCACTCCCTCCTCTCTTTTTTTCCCCCACAAGAAGAAGAAGCTGCATTTCGATCAACATCAATGTCTAACAAGCAATTCATGATGTGCTAGTGCTACCAAAACACATCGTTTTTACTGATCCACACCTTCCATTTCTAATACAGTTACCAAATACAGATTTGCAAGAAAAAGTTTGAAACTTAATAAAACCATAATAATAACATACATTAACAGCGATAAAGAACTGAAAACAGAATTACAAAATTGAAGTAGTATTTCTATTCTTGTTTTTGTTTAGGTAAAGATAAATTCTTGAAGGTAAGAATATCATACAAGTAGATAAACCCAGAAACTTAATTAAAGGATACTGAACAGGCCGATTCGAATTCGAAGGCTTCATCTGCAAAAAGCATTCTGCAACAAAAGATAAAACAAAAACAAAATCAATCAAAAACCAAAGCCCGAACGGCAAAATATAAGGAAAAAGATAATTCCAAATTGGAGAAAACAGAGAAGAACGAACCAGTACAGATTCCTTTCATGCAACATTTCGACCGGTTCAAGCTCGGAAAGTACTGAAAATCAAAACCCCAAAACAATTCCATCAAAACCCAATCCTCAAAAACCAAAACTCATAGAAAAAGATTCGATTTTTTAGAAGAACCCATTACAAAGAAACAGATGGGGCACTCTTCAAGATCGGGATTGGACTCTTCAACGCCATCGAAGCAAGGCGCGAGCTTTTCGGACAAGATGAGCTTCCGCAGCTTCTTGTAATCGACGTTGGCGGGCTCGATGATGAACCGCTTCGGCCTCGTGAACCGTTCCTCGACCGGTCGGCGGCCGGACAGTTTTCTGATGGAAATCCGGTTCCCCATGGACGGCTCCGATCTCTTATTCCTTCTCTTCTTCTGGTTCTGGTCTCGACTGCTATCTTCATCGGTTTCCGTTGCTTGTCATTTGCTTTGTTTTCTCTTCTTTTCTTCTCTTTTGTCTTTTCCTTGTCCGTTTGGTCTTTTTTAGTGAGAGAGAGAGTAGAAATGAAGGGCAAAGCAATACAAAGTAGACGACAGGAGAAAAAGGTATAAAAGATAGTGTGCGTTTGGCACATGACATGAGCTGTTGTTGTTGCCATCTTTGACCTGTAATCATTTATCTATTTTTATTGAGTGGGGTTAAAACCAAAATAGCTCCTTCAGTGTACAATGTTATCTATGAAGTTTGTGACATTTTTTTTTTTCATTTTTTTTTTTACAGCGGGAGAGAGGGTACTTAATTTTTTGGGCTTGACTAATTTCTTTAGATCTAAAGGAAAGCCGGATGAACTTTCCTATAGCCCCAGTGTGATAGTGAAGTTTCAAACCTACAACCTCTAGATACAAACCATGGTCGTAGGTGAACTGAGCTACCCCTTGGGACATGGCTCTTGCAGTTTTCAAAAAAAAATTCAACCATATATTTCATGGATATATAAAATCCATTGTGGGGATCATTCTATTGGGGTAATGTTAAGTTTTATTTAATTGGTGTTTGGCAATTTTAGAAGGACCAAGACGATAAATCAGGATCCTCTGAGTGAGTGGCCTTATGGATGGTGACCTTGAGTGGACCACTCAAGGTCCGTCACGTCACCGCTAGCTGTCTAGGTGAATATGGTCCACTCACGGTTACCATGGGGTTTTTCCTTACCAAATCCAAACTCACTAAGGATTTATTCACCCGGGCATGTTTGTAGCCGAGTAGTTGTCTCCTATTTTCATTTTTTATGGTGCTTTTTTGCTTGGTGCAACAAGACTCTATATGATGAGATTTTTATAGAAAGAAATTGGAGCGCTGTCTCTTACCATAGATTCCATTTTTAGTCTCCTCTACATTATTAGACAAACAAGCTCTTATAGGTTTCGCGAAGAAGAAAAGTAATTCTCCCAATGTAATCTCTTAAATTATTCATTTGGATAAGAGGAAATATTGATTCCTTCTCAGGGTACGGTGAATGCTTTGGCGAAGTTAGAAATGGTTAGAGATGTTAATTTGTTTGTTGCTTTTTGGGTTTTTTTTTTATTTTTATTGTGTTTTCATAGGTATATCTCTCTTATAGTTTCAGCTCTCGCCCTCAGGTGGAATCCAATCCGTATACATTTGGCAATACATATGTTTTTTCCAACACCGAGTCATTTCTACATAGATCTGAACTCGTGGCCTATTGGCTTGGATACCATATTAAGTTTGTTTAACTATCCATTCATTGCTACCAAAACCTCGAGCCATTAGTAGAGATAGCATAAATATTTTTTAGTTTTCCCTATCATGCGGAACCCACTCCTCATTAAAGTATCCATCTATCAAAACCAACCCTATATAACATTGTTAGCCATCATATTTACGGCCTTGAAATGATGGGTTGAGTTCATATTTCAGGATGCCACAAAAGGAATATTTGAAGCTGAGGCATGACAAATCAATGAACCACTTTTATTACTACAAACAGGAAAGCACTGGAGCAGCATACAAAAACAATGGCAATATCATGAACACTTCCAAGATACAATGCCCAACCACCTCCACCATGTGAATCATATGAACTGCTTCTGTACAATTTTTTTATTTTTTAACCATCCTAAAGCTTGAAAGGATCTTTTATATTGCCCACAAGTAAAATGCCATCTATCGAAGAATCACCATCATCATTAGAACAATTCCCATGTTGCTTCAAGTCATATTTGTTCACAAATGCCCTTATTCACCTTACTTAGATTGATATGTTCAATGAGACTAGTCCATACTTTTACTAGTGAGACAATAATCTTGTATATAATGTTGGTTTTCTATGGTGTTTCAAAAATTCAAAAGTTTGACTTGAACAAAAAGTGTTTTGTCATTTGCTCTTTTGCTTTATGTGGGAAGTGAAGGCTACTTGAGAACTTGGCATCCCACATTACTAAAGTTCACTTTTTAAGGTGACTTTATAAGCTTTTCCACTTCCTATACACATTAGAACAATTGGAACTTTTTACCATGAGCCGTATGCGCGCACGCGAGTCCGGCTCGCAGGCTCGACCCATGGCTCCCGGTCCAGAAAACGTTTAACAGGGGGTGCGTCCACGACGCGCATCCTGCGTGCATATCGCGCGCAGGGGGGGTGCAAATCCAGCCAAACCTGGTCCATACTTTGATATAGATTTGGCATGCTTCCTGAAAGGGCGGAACTCGTCCTAAAGAAAGCGTCGCCTAACGTGCCTCGGTCACAAGCATCTACCTCTACTTTCTGTCAATTTCAGAACATTTTTTCAAGACTATCAGTAATATTACTCCTGCTCTGTAGACATATTTAAAGTAACATATAAGAGGTGAGCAGCTAGCAATCAGAGCCCTCTACTATCTGATGGAACACTAGGTTCCAACAATGATCAGTTATCACATGAAAGCATCGCTGCCTGTAATTATTGTAGAATGTGGCAAACAAAACCATGTAGAGTTTTGAATCAGATAGTTAACATGACAATCCGGGAAACATCCTAAGATTAGACCGGATAACTATAAAGTTAAATGCACATAAATGGAGAGTCCAATAAGACATGACAACATATGCATTTCCTCGCATAGGCCTTTAGAAGAATTAGATCTTCTTCTGATTTGACAAATTGGGCTCACACTCTCCTATTTCCATACCCACCCAAGGAAGCTTTTGTTTTAAGGATTTGCTGACAAGACCCCAGCATTTCAGATTTTCTACTTGATCAGTGAGATTTCAAAAATTCAGACTCATGGATGATCACTTTTGAGTATTATTGGGTTTTTAAAACTCTAGCTTTTACAAAATGCGGAATTTACTTATTAATGACGTGTTTGTTTGAATTAGAATATATAGGAATTAAATACATTGGATTTATACCATGACTGGCTGAAAATGAAGACCGAGGGTGAATTTTTCAAGAATGAGTATGAAATAACCTTATCCTCTATAGAAATAGATCAAACCAAGATGAGAAAATGGGAAATGATGAATTGCTAAGAACAATGGCTAGGTATTCATTTTACATCTTTCTTCAATTCTATTTCCATTATAGTTGGAAATTCACCTTTGGTTACCATTTGTTGTATAAATTCAGTATATTCAATTCCTACATATTTCAATACAACTAAATAGAACCCCGGGTATTTATGAATCCAATTAGAGGACAACATTTTCGGAAGATAGACATTCCCAAGTGAAATTCTCAAAGAACCCTGAAAAGAGAGAGCAATTAGCAAACTTCATCCTCTGAAAAGACTATTTAAGTCATTCTTGGAGCCAAGCTCAATGGTCAGACAAAAGAATGGCGGCCGCAGATAATTTTCTAGTGTAAATTAAGATTACAAGTTGTCAACAAGAGTCTCAGTGCTGATGCAAAAAGTGTTGTTGAGTGGAGTAGGGTTTGATCTACTACAGACGTCAACCTGGCCTACTTCACAGTGGAAAGTCCTGTGGATGACACTTCAGAAGCATATTTATGCCGACAAGTGCGTCATGTAAAGTTGCAAGTGATAATGGACTACTAGATCTTGAGAGGTCGGCTTAAAGAGTTCCACTAATCAAGGAACCATAGACCATGTTCATTTAGAACCCAACTTACTTTTCTTTTTGTCACCTGTAGATGGGTGAGTGGTACAAAGTATGTGATACAACTTCTCTCTCAACATGTGATACACCACCCTCCCTCCTTGCGGATCAATCCCTGGACAATTGTATGAGATGAGGGGTGTCTCTAGTTTCTCAAAGCCAATTTAATAGAAATTAGGTTGTTACCATAAAAACGAAAATGCAAGGAAAATACAATTAATGTTTTCGCAATTACATCTAGGTGATTCACGGAGGGGCTGTTTGTTTCATGTAATTGGATACATAGGAATGTTAAGACTTTTATTTCTAAAAATAGTTAAAATTGAAGAAGCAAGTGTAGATTACCAAAATGATCGTCATTATCTCCCTTCTAATGGAAAATAAAATTAATAAAAGGAAGTGGGAAATGAATACCAACCACTTCTTTAGTAACTCAAATCTTATACAAGGGTTGCATCTCATCTCTACTTTTATCACTCACCCCTCACCTCATGTCTTTCACCTCTTTCCTCTTTAATAATCATTTAGTTGAATCTCATTTATCCATGAACCTCTATGCATTCCATGCGAACAAACAGGCCCTAAAGATAAGCAAATAAAATTTACTGCGGTATCAATTAAGACCCAAACATCTGCATCCATGAGCCGAGCCAATGACCAACAAGCTAAGCCAATTAATTACAGGTTAGGCAACTAATAGATAATCATTCACCCTTCTATGCTAAGCAAAAATATGGGTTAATGCATCTTGAACAATACTTATTTATTTGATCGGTTTATTAGGCAAAATGAGACAAAAAGGGAATGGAAAACGCTTCCATTTCTAAAAAGAAAGAAAAAATGGATGGCCAGTGAATTGATCAGGGTTTACCACTGTGGTCCCACATTCCTCAATCACTACTGTCATATGAATTCCTCTTACAGTAACTATTTACATGCCTATATTAACTTGGATTGAAGTAATGGTGACATTTTGATTGAGATAATTAGTGACAGTGATATTCAAGCAGACTCCTATAGATGGCAAAGTGTTAGAACCAACGGTCTAAACTAGATGTAGACAACACCATTGAACCCCCTTTATTTAGATGGGTTACATACTTACATTAGGTGGGGAGCACTTTCAAAAGTGTGAATGGTCTTGCCATTTTATCCTTCCTGTTAAAAAAAGAAAAGAAAAAAGAGACATTCTTTTTTATTGGGGGACTTCAAACTCATGCACCACACAAGCCACACTATACCCCTAATTAGACTTGGGCTACAGCCATGGATGAAACCTAGTTCTTTAGGACATGTTTGTTTCATATAATTATTTTCCAATAATTTTAAGACTTGTAACTCTAAAAATAGTTAAGAATGAAGAAAAGAAAGGTGAATATTAAAAGAATACCATTAAATAATCTTCTTCCCTTCAAACTTAAAGGCAGATGAAAAATGAATATTGGGCGTCACATTAGAAACTCAAATCCTCTCCAGAGTCAAAGTCTCATCTAGTTCACATTAAGTCATTCACCTTTCACCTCTTTAATAATCCTTTGTTGAAGCCCCTTGGATTAGGAGTTCCAGTGTATTCAAATTAGAATTGCTTGTTGCATTTAATTCTATTCCAATTATATATGGATTAAAAATTGCTTGTTGCATTTAATTCTATTTCAATTATATATGGATTAGGCTCGACCACAACCGCGACTCCCGCTACACAACTCGCAAAACGCATGTCCAGTGACTCGAACACCCAACCTATTAGGCTTTGATACCACTTGAAGGATTTTACATACCATTGAGCTACCGCTTATTCCAAAACCAATTGATGATGGAAAAACGGCACAACAATGGTTTTATGGTGAGGGCGATGGCTCGATCACAATTATGACTACTCAAGAGCGAGGGTAGATGTTGACCTCAACGGTATTAATAAAAAAAAAATGACATGTGGATCTTGACATTGAAAAAATGCCCACTTTCAATGGTGCCAAGCTAGTTATAAGTGTATCAAGAGATGCAATTTAAGGAAATGGTTTCGACGTGAATGAGGATAATATGAGAAATGTAATCAAATATTTATAGTCCATAGTTTATGTCCTCAAAGCTTGATGGCTATAGATCATACAAGTTTATTGTGATATATATATATATATATATATATATATATATAAAGTTGAGTAGTGTATGTTGTTTCGAGATGATAAAGTGTTGGTGGATGAGTTTAAAGATGATAAGAATTCGAAACTAGAAAAAAGTCGAGAGATTTAGTATCCAAGAGCTTCAAAATAAGTAGTGGCAAGACAAAATATACGCATTGCAACATTAATAGAGATATGCAAAGAGACAGAAAATTAAAGCTCAAAAAATACCATAAAGAGATTATTTTCGAAACACTGCTCTATAAATTGCAAGGATGGAAAGACCAAGGAGGATGTTAAATATAGGATATAAGTTAGATAGTTGTAGTAAAGACTATTTCTCGAATGCTTTGTGATTGGCACATATCCAACAGATTGAAGAAAACTTTTTACAAGATAACAATTACACCAGTTATAACCTATAGAGCAAGATGTTGGGCCAATTAGGAAAGAATACATGTAAGAAAAAAAAAATAGCAGATATGAAAGTGTTGAAAGAAAATGTGGTGAGACTAGAAAATATCAAATCAGAAATTAATTTATTGGAGAGCACTTATAAGTAGCATCAATAAATGATGACATGTCTAATGTAGTTTAACAACGGTGTTGATGAGAAACGATCTCTCTATGCAGTCGATGGCCTCTCGAGTTAAAAAGTTAGGCCAAAGAGACCATGACGGAAGTAAAAAAGGATATCTGAAAAATCGCAACTGATCCAATTACTTAGCAAATGACAAATTAGAATGACGAAATAGAATTAAAGTTGCACTCCAAAATAATTAAAATAATTAGTACAAAGCTTCAATGAGAATGATAATGTTAAAGAACCCATACATGTGGATGCAGAGAAACATTATTTAGCTTTTTAAAAGATACAGTAGAATGGTTGTAGCAACCCACCAATCCTCTTTACACGACAAAAAAAGACATTGATGCAGTACCATTAAAAATGGCTTCTTTTTTCAATTCCGGTGGCCATGTAATCAATTAAAGATGTCGGTTTGGTAGTCATGAAGCCAACTTAAATTGCAGGCAGCATGACAAATCACATGGCATTGACAACTACATTGTAGTAAGATGAGCTCAGATCTAAGGTACGGCCCGACCCAAAATGCTTTTCTGGCCTCTCATTGTTTGATTTGAAAGCCCACCTTTCAGGAATCCAAACCATTCGATCAACCAACGTCTTGAAAATAGGCATAGATCTCAAAATCACCCTTGTTGGGGTAATCCCATTAGACTTATTGACTCTTAAAATTAAATGTAGATGAATTGTATGTTTTAAAGATGGCCCATCCAACTACAAATCACACTTAAAAAACTGTGATGCTTTGTATCCTGCTAATTCTAGAAGTAGTGGTTGATTAAAGATCTGAAAAACCAATGAGAGCAAAGCAGTTTCCTGCATGGGCCTGTCCATTGAAATCTTTGGCCCAATTGAGAATGAAATCAAGCCCTGGTTGAATGTGAAGTATAAACCATTGAGGCTTTGTTATGTAGCTTGTGTGTTTGCAAGCCATGGGAGAGAGGACCATTAAACAACCCAAACACAAGGATTTCAAACATTGGATGAAAGACAGAGATGTAAGTCAGGTAGAGGTGGAGAGACCTCTGGAATCTATGTGCATCCCAATAACAGGGGACATGTGAACTACTACAAATTGGAGTGATCATGGGAGACACCAGATGACACCATCATTTTCCATGTTGTTGCATGCTTTCTTTGAAAAATATAAAAAGCAGATATGCTTGGCTTTGCTGGGCAATTTCACCAGAACTTTAGAAACTTGGATTGTCCATCCAGCCAAGTTTCCCAACAGTGGCAAGAAAAGAAGCTTAGTGGTTTTCTCTTACACTAGTGCAAAGAATTAAAGTAGAAAATTCCTCTTTTGCAGTGTCACAGAAAAGTTACAACACCTGACCGCAATTGGCATTTGGCACACAATGATCAAAGTGGATACTTCCTTTCTACAGCCAAAAACTTTGGCTATTTGCATGTGGGTTTAGGTAAATTTTGACAAAGTCCAAGAATCAAAGGCGTGATGGGTGCGACAAATGCACTTTGGGCACATCTGGGCCATGACAATTATAGTGGAGGTGGGGCATGATTAGATCTCAACAAAACCTGTGGTGTGCATCCACCACATTAGATCATCCTAATGCCTTGGACATGTGAGCCCCAAGTTCAATGATTATAGAAGATCTGTCTTATTATTATTCCAATTCAATGGTAAGGAAGGTTCAGATGTGCGACAAACCTGGGCTTGTGAAAATTCATGGAGAGTAGCGTGAGGGGTGTAATTTGATCACCTTACTTAGTGTGAGGGCCCATATATCCCTCATAGAAAGGTGAGAAATGCTCTTATAGGAGCATCTCCCATATATATATATAAATGTAAGTTCATCGCACCAAATCATTAGTCCATTCATTTAACATGGCCTAACACTCGACCTTGTTTTGATTGTTAACGAAAACTTTCATTAAAGTAGAATTGCAGTAAAACACAACCAGAAAATAAAAGCATTATACCAAATCAGCAAAAACATTACAAAGAGCTAACTATAAAAGGTAAAGATCTATCTACTACTTATTTAGCCAAAGAATCTGAAAAAACACAGCCCAACATGCTTAAAAACTACACAAACTTGAGAGGACAAAGACTCGATCTCATTTATATAAAAATGAAGTTTCCAATGTGGGGGAAGAGACATAATGGATCGCATTAGATGAATCATCTGCACTACCAAACTCGCATGAAAATGAGAAGAAAACATAAGAAGCGCCTCTAAAATTGCCAAGAGTTCCTCTTGATTAAAGTTCAAACAGCCCACATGTTTAGAAAACATTGTCAAAACAACTCCTTCACTATTGTGGAGAACTCCACCAATCCCCACCGTCCTTGGCTTATTCCTAACAACACCATCCACGTTGAATTTTAACTCCCCACTAGAAATGCGGAACCAACATAACATCTTCCTCACCTTGAGAGGCTGACATAGCTAAGACGCCTCCCAATTATAAAGCAAATCGAGAATGGCTACTTACCTTAGTGGTAAGGAGTCCTAGTTCTCATTGAGAGGTCTTGGGTTCGAACCATGCCTCCTCCCTCTTTGCATATGTGAGTTTTATTACCTCACACATGTGAGTTGTGTTTATTCTCTACGCATGTGTGAGTTTCCATCCTCCTTGCATGTGTGAGGTGTATTGGTCTCATGTGTGAGTTTTCATCACTTCACATGTGTGAGTTGTATCATATGTCTCAGGTTCCAGCCCCTTCGCTAGGTTACCAACAATAAATTGTGAAGCAAATCATTTACTCTAGGACTATCAAATTCATTTCTTGAAGGTGCTTGCTTGGCTAATCTCACAATCATTGACTGTAATAAATCTTCCACAAGCATGGAAGCTCACTTAAAATTTGTCATTTCGTTCTTTCCACACTTAAGACAGGGTTGCAAAAAGAATAAGGCACCAAATGACTCCACCAATTCTTGAGAATGAGGTAAAGCCCCATGCCTCAAATAAACTACGCAAAGATATTCAAAAGCACCATGATGTATTGCAATTGGCCAGGAAAAGACACCATAGAGCATAAATAAACTCACAATGAAGAAAAAGATGATCAATTGTTTCTCCTACCCTCCCACATGTCTGAAATAGCTTCCAACAATATACCCCTCCTCGTAAGATTATCTACCGTCAACACCTTTTTAGAAATAACTAGCCAGCAAAAACTTCCACCCAATGGGGCCCCAATCCTTTCCAAACAAGTGAGCAAGCGGGCCTTACACCACCCTCCACCCCTTTAGATCGGTACCTCATGAGAAACCATGTTATGCACACAAATAAGTGCATGTTTGGCATCTCTATTTCTAACCTCTATTTGTCTAAATGCCTTAAGCGGATAGAGGTTTGAAAAATTAAAGCATTTGGCATGCGATTTCAACCTATACCTGCTTTAGAGAAGTAGAGCCAAATACTTTGAAAATGAAATGGCCCAAATCTGGACAGATGAACATCAAAAGCATTGGGTCCGGGGAAAAGTAGAGGCAGAGCTCATTTTTTAAGACAAAAAAAGCCCCCAAACAGAGTTTTATTGGCACCGAATATCCCTTCAATAAAAACCCTATCTTGCACGAAAAACCCAGCCATTTAAAGCTGCCAGTACGCCTTCCTCCTCTTCTCAGATTCTTCTTCCATCGCGAGACCGATTAAGATGAGATTTCTCATCTTGAAATCTGATTTTATCATCTAGGTTTCTTACCATGTCTTCTTTGTTACACAAAGCATGTTATTTTTCAATGCATAGGTAAGTAAGGATAGGTTTGGAGATGGATCTCGGTTTGGGATTGCAGTGTATGAGGATGGAGGACGAGATCGGTTTTTTTTAGTAGGAGAAGGAGAGAGATGATGGAGAGTTGCGGGGGTTATTTGGTTGCTGCTGTAAGTTTTGTAGAGATGGTATAGGCTCGAATAAGTTGTGTAGTGTTTGTTTGGTGGGACTAGTTCTGAGAAGAAGATGATGATAGGGTTGTGCTTTATTGTTTTGGAAACAAAAATGCAAATCGAGGATTTTAGAGACAATAATAATTCCATTGATGATTTATTTGTTCTAAATCTCAGTTGTTTTTGGGGGTTTACTGTCGTGAATTCCAATTTTATATATATATATATATATATTTTGTGTGTGTTTGGGTTTTCTGTGAATTTACATTGTCTTGTTAGTATTTAAAATTAAAATTGAAATTTACTACAATGGGTTTTCCGGGGGATAAGAAAAATAGTATCATGGATCCGGCATTAGTTGTGCTTTTGTCTATTATGTTCTCATTTTGGGTGAAATGAGATCTCTCTTTAATGGAAGGAAGTGATATGGTTATTAGATTAGGTACAGGACACTAAAATCTCCATTTATTCTTGTGATATGGTTATTAGATTAGGTACAGGACGCTAAAATCTCCATTTATTCTTATGAGTTGCAGAAATCTCCATTTATTCTTATGAGTTGCAGTTGGCTTGTAGCCAGTGAGTGATAATTACCATCAGACTAAAATGGAAATTGTTTTCTTCAAATGGTCAATTAAGAAGATTATATCAATCAAAGGGTGAATCTCTCTTCAATCCGAGTGACGTGTGAAACTAACTGGGTGGGCGTGATCTAATTGCATTTTGATAGGATTTGGGTTCGTACAACTAATGACGGATTTCCACATAAACAATCACAATAAAGAACACTCCCCAATGATAAATCCTACAAGAAAATATTATATTAACTCAAACTCTGAGATTATGATCTCGAGATTCCCTTGGGTCTCACACATGTCCCCAACGACATATTGGTGCTGCTGCATCATTTGACCATTACCATAAACCAATGTACAACTCATATAAAGCACAATTCCGCTCAGTCTGGCCCGATTAACTAAAACGCTAGGCCTGTGCCAGACGTTTTGGGCTCAGGCCAAATACAGGCCTGTGCTTCTAAAGTCTAACAGGCCTGAATATGACCAGCCTGACCCATGAACACCCCCCCTACTTCCAAGTCACTCACCAGAAACTGAAGTCGTTCTCGATAATGAACACGAGCTGCTGTGCATCATTCACACCTTAGATGCGATCCTAGTAATGGGGCCTCCACAATGCATTGTAATTTTGGGGTGTCAAACTATGGTTAGATCTCATCAACATGTAGAGTCAGACTAAAAAATAAGGCCCCTAACTCACTGATCATTGGCCATTGAAGTTGAAGGATTTTAAAAGGCATAAATATTTTGGGTTTTCAATCCAACAGTGATGAACAATAATTAGACAACCGAGAAATTGGGATAAGTGCCAATCCATAGTGCATGCCTAAAATATGGAAGGTTCGGACCTCCCCCATCATAAACATAGCATCTAATCAGAATTTGTGTGTGCATCATAAGCAGGAAAAAAAAAAAAAAAAAACATACATAAACGCATATAGTTTTAAATGAGTCCAAAGTATAACATACTTCTATGAGCCAGTTCTGAATCAGATCTAGGCAAACAACTCCCCTATAAGCTACACTAACACCACACCAAAAAGGGCAGAAAAAAAAAAAAAAAAATTTATTGATGATAATGGTGATGCAATTAAGATGAAATGCATCTCATTTATGCTATAATGGAACCTCCTTTCTTTCTACTTCATTATCACCCTAAAAGTAGCCCCATTAGGTTATAACATGCTAAATAGCAGGTCCCCGCATTGCAATACAAATATCACAGAACAGATAATTTTATGATAAATGGGGCAGTCCAGCAATCAGAATTTAGTATCAATCAACAACATTATTATTATCAGCACCCTATAGATTGATGTAACATGCCCTCTCTAGCAGTTGAGAAGGAAGTGCATGAATCTCCTCCAACCATGAACAACCTCAAACCTAGCCAACGCAATTGACCAAACACTTATTATCAACCGAGAACAGTTGCACTGTAGCATGTTATCTCACTCTTAAGAAAGAGAGGTCTACTTCTCAACAAGCTAAAAACAAAATTGGACATAGATTGATGACAAATACTCAATGAACTAGCTTTAAGCAAGTGAGATAATGCAGTACAGTAACTATCATCACTCAAGCATACAAAAGTGCTCCAAACAAAAACAATTGATCCTTGTAATGGGTAGTAGTTTCACCAAGTAATTCATTGTTTGGCAAAATATAAGGATTCCATATCATTATACAGAGTACCGATTCTTAGCACTTCTCTCGAGCCTCTTTGCTTCGTCCTAAAATCAAACAGAAGAAAATGTCAAGTACAATCCATGCACAACAAAAATTTAATCTTCACCTGCAATGAACAAACCAGGACACTTACATGAAATATGAAGCCAATCGTTTCGTTATAATCCAGGAGCTCCTTCCACTGTCTCCCAATGCTCATCTGTAGACAACAAGTTGACATGTTTAACATGAGATGCTGAAAACAAACTCACTCAAAAAGAGTAAAATCTACTGAAAGTGAAAAATGTGATAATTGGAATCCACTCACTCAAAAAGAGTAAAAGCTACTGAAAGTGACAATGTGATTATTTGAACCCCACTCACTCAAAAAGAGTAAAAGCCACTAAAAGTGAAAATCCTACATCGCTCCACTTTGCTTACAACTACTGCAGAATGCAGTTCAACCCAACTAATTGTACTTTGATCTGGCAACTCTCTTAAAATGTAAATCAAATGAAAACATCAATTAGAGCACAAGTCTCACTACCAACCTTGGTGGGGTTTGGGTCAATCTGTTGGGCCCTTCAGATAAAGATGGGCTAGATCAGGCACAAATTATTTTTTTGAATGGCTAAAAGAGTAATTATTTTGTGGAAAGGGGTAGTTGAACACACATTCTGGATCAGGCACAAGTTATGATAATAATAATATTATATAGTCGATTTACCTGTTACATAACTTGAAAACATAAACATAAAACTCGGATACTGGTCCAGATCAGGTAGGACAAATTTTTAAACAATTCAGGCTTGACTCAGGGAAAGTTGGATGCTCTGGCTCAACTGTACCGAACGTGAGCTTGCATGACTGAATCCAGGCTGAGCTGAACCAGTGGTTTTCATTTTCACAGTCCATATGTCATGTAATATGGTTTTTAAAGACCACGTGCATTTATTAAAGCATACTTTTTTTCATAGTTGTATTGATGCATACTGATTGGCTACCTAATGAAAAATATGAGTAATCAAAATAGCAGCATAGACAATTTTGAAATTTATAATTATCATAAATCATAGAAGCCACACCATGGCCACAACATAAAATATTACACCTATTATTTATGAGTACCAATTTATAAAAGGAAGAAGATTTTTTTTTTTTTTTAATATTAAAAAAAAAGGAAGAATATGAATGAAAGAAAAGGAAAAAAAAAACGAAATATGAGCAGTCCTGAGAAATGACTCTCATTACTCAGTTAGCAAGAGAGCTGATGAGACAAGAAACTCTCCCATCACTCCTTTATAGCAAGAGAGCAGGCCACATCATTAGCCCATTTTGAAAAATAGAAAGTGCACATCTGCATCTATAGCCATATCTCTAATTATTTAAAATAAACTGAAATGCCCCAAAGTTTTGGCTCTTTAAGAGGAAGCTCAAGAACAGCCTCTTACCCCAGAGGTAAGAGGGGTCAGTTCTTACCTAGCTGCCCAGGTTCGAAACTGGGCAGTCACCTTCCCTCACCCGAAGGCTATTATGCCTCATCAGAGCACACCCTCACCTCACCCAAGGTCTATTCCCCTCACCAGAGCCGAGGTCTACTTCCCTCATCAGAGGGATGGGGTTCCGGCCCCCTAAGTTGGGTACCAAAAAAATAAAGAGGAAGCTTAAAACAAGCATGAGTCTTATTTGTTGTGGTCCAAATATCTGGAGTCATGTACGGATGGAGTCACCTGTGCAGCTTCATTAGTCGCAGTTTTTGTCCATAGACCAATTTTGTCCTGCTTTCCTCTTACGTTAACAACTGCTCCACAAATTTCATCGCCATAGTCAAATTGTTCCCCAATCATTGCCAGAAGCTGGTAGAAATCAAGATTAAAAAAAAAAATTATGAGCAGTCTTGCAAGCATGTATCTAGCATTGAATGAATTTCTCGTATAAAATCTGAAGCATACCGTATATAACCACGGAGTATCAGCCCTCCCTCTAGTACAGTTCACAGACCATTTCCCACCGTTCGCACAAATAGGGTCCTCCCACTTTGGCTCAATTTTGTGTTTAAAGCAGTAGAGGTCCGCGCCAGGAGCCAATTTGCTTGGAGGATGGATATTATTGTATAGGCTGAATGCATAATGGATGCTATGAATAGCTCATAACATATATGTGAAATAATTCTCACTAAAAGACATCATCATGTTCACTTTTTACAACAACAAAGTCACCATTTAAAAAAGAAGACATCATCATGTGTAAAACCAATGTGCCAATTATTAGCTACAACAGTATAGAAAGATATAACAGAAGTACAAAAAAAATCCCAAGATTCACAGGACCAACGAAAAAAGAGATACGATTCTGATTCTGAAAACTATGTTGGTGGGGTTCTTTGCAACAACAAAGGGGAGATTTTTAATAGGTGGTGCAATTGCAGACCCAGGAATCTCATTAAAATGGGCACTTAAGGTCCAAAATGGGCCCTCTGCCTTATATTATAATAGGTGGGACATATTGTTGAACCATGAATCTCAATTAAAATGGGCCCTTTATAAGGTCCAAACAGTCCACCATGATTAATAAAAAGAAAAAATGAAAGTCAGAAAAGGGAAGAAACCCCTTTAGAAGGGCAAAGCTCCTTTCGTAAGGGCATTTGCCCCTTTTCCTAGTCAACTTCGTTGGCGATGGAGAGTTTGAGAGAGAAGGCGACTCGGCAGCTCGGCAACAGCTTCAGTGAGAAGGAGGATGAGGTATGGCAATCAGCAACAGCACTAGCTTGGGGGATGAGCTTCGGTAGTCGGCAACAGCCCTAGCTTGGAGGATGAGGTTTGACAGTTGGTAGTACCTCGGCGAGGAGGAGGTCCGTCCAGCAGCTCCAGGAGGGTATCCCTCCTCCTCCTCTCCTTCATCTTTTTTTGTTTTCTTCTTTTTCAATTGAACCAAAAGTACCTCATCCTTTCTTTCTTTTTTTTTTTTTTTTTTGCTTTTAATGTTTCAGCAGAACTTGATGATTTCTGATGGGGACATCATGCCTAATTCCCCCAATTCCTTCAAGGTCTACCAAAGGAGGAAGCATAGGGTGGCGAATCAAGATATGATGTGGATGGATGATGTGCATCATGACTTTGCTCGCTAAGCTGTCATAAATCCACCGCTGGATTACCATTACGATGATATCCAACGGTTGGATTTTGGCGGATCTACCATTTGAAGGAGAGAAGGCCCCATGTGTGCAATCACATAGAAGGCCCCACTTTGGGAAGTGCCACATGGGTTGAAATAAAAGGGTTTTAAAGTTGAGAGGGGCCCAAGTTATTTAATGAAGAATAGAGTCATAAAAAGGGGGCCATGTTCATTAAAAAAGAGAATAAAGAATAAAGGGGGCCACCACTTAAGAGAAAATGGCCTCGGGATTCGTGCGCACAAGTCCTCCCTCCCTCTTTTCCGTTTCTTATTCTTTTCTTTTTTTTATTATGTGATGATGTCATCACTTAGGGCTAATATTAATAAAGTGTCTTGGTTTGTTTCTTTCTTATGCTATGCTATCTTGTAATGAAACTTTGAGATTAATGAAAGGAATGGATTTTCCCTCTTCTTCTCTGTAAGTCTCATGGGTTCAGTTTGGTGAGAGCCCAATCAAAGGTATCATCTTCTCTTTCTCTATTTCTTTTTCTACGAGCAATCTTCCTAACCCTAAATTTCCATTTAAGATCCTATTCATCAGATATGCGACCCTTGTCACTGGATCTCAACCCAGGTTCATCTCACCTAATTCCTGCCCAAATAAAATACAAGAAATACGAGTTCTGCACAATTGGGCATTCCCTAAGCATTTTTGGAGTTCTATCTTCCATTGGGTTCCTACCCATTCATCTGAAAGGGACCTTTACTATAGGACTGCAAGCCTGTTTTGGGATCAATTACTGATTTTCCCATTAGATTGGGATATTTACAAATATGAATGGTGTGTTTAAAGTTTATTTTGCTTATTAAGTCTAATTCTAATCTTATCGTACCATATTAGGTTAGATTTCATTTTGTCCTACATCAATCTTGGTATCAGAGCTTAGGATTGCTTAGGTAGTCATCCAAAAAAAAAAAAAAAAAAATGTCGCCCAAGTTGGGTCATCATACATCTTATTGCACTGCATCATTAGGATAGCCATCATAGTCTTTCTTTCGCATTTGTATGCCCACAAGAAGTGGTAAGGACATTCAACCAGAACATCTTAAAATGAAGCACCACCTTGTAATCAGGCCACTGAATATGTGCCTTACCACCTTGCATTGCTACATGGATGCAACTCAGTTGCCCCAAGCAAGAGCTGATACAGGTAAGCAATAGAACAAACATAAATTTCACTCTCTTGGGTGCTCATCATCCCCGAATACCAAGTCCCAATGATGTGGGGGCTAGGTAGAGTATTACCTCTGAAAATAAGTAGACCCAAATTCTATATTTATAAAGAGGTTACCACATCAGAAATGGAAAACATCATCTGCATATTAGAATAAGAAGCACATAACCTTCACAAGCAATATGTCACTAACAAAGGTGTGCTTAGATGCCCTTAGGGCATGTCAATGCCGCAACAAGCATTTTATTCCCACAGAAAATGAAAACCTGATGACTTAGTTTTATGGAGTTTCAGTTTTTGGAGGGTGAAATATTTTCCACAAAGAATTATGTTCCTAGTAAAGACTTTCAAGAGGCACTTCATTGGACATAAATTCACCGCAAGTCTTTCATCATTGAAAATCATATCAATTTATACACAAATGAGATAATATCACTAACAAACTAAAGCTTATCCTCTCTACCCAATTCCTAAAACCTCTAACAGATTTAGGTTATTAGTGCTCTTATCTCTAACAACCAGAGTTTGTGTAATGTAATGACCACTAAAAATTGTCCTTTGCCTGTTGGGTTTGAATCTGCCTCCCATCCAGATCAAGAAAAAACTCCTCTTCCCACAGGAAGTTTAAAACACATGTATCAATGAAAAACAATTCTGCCTCAGGAAACCAGACCAGAGTCATCAGAACCAAAAACCCAATTGGGGGAATGACTATTTCTAAGCTCTTTCTTTCCCAACTATGATTTGGGGATTCAGAAACCACCCATTTTCCCAAAACACACACACACACACACACACACACACACGCAATTGAGGGGATGACTATTTCTAAGCTCTTTCTACCCTAACTGTGATTTGGGGATTCAGAAAATACTAAAACGGGTTTTGATAAGAAACAAAAACCCAGATCCTTCCACCCCAACTCTGATTTGGGGATTCAGAAACCACCCATTTTCCCAAAACACGAAAAGAGGTTTTGATCTGGGGTGTTCTATTTCTAGATTTTTTTCATATGGGGTGGTTTTTAACTTGGGGTTTCATACCAATTTCAAGAGATAATGAGAGAGAGAGAGAGAGAGAGACGAATTGAATGGAATACCTCCAAAATTCCTGGACGGTGGAGAAGGTGTAGATGAGACGGAGGGAGGATTCCCAAGCGGCCTGCTTGTTTTTTGCGGCGGGGCTGGCGAACCATAAGGTCCATGAGTTCTCCAGAGGATGGGGCGTTAGAGGGGTTGCCGGGCTTCTAAGGAGATTGCCTGATCTTGATTCGTCTCCTTCGTCTTCCTCTTCCACGATCTCTCCTTCTTCCACTTCCTCTTCTTCTTCTTCGTTCCTGCTCTGTCTTTCCATCTCTCTCTTCTCCCTTTCCTCTTCTGCGGTAGAAGAAGAAGGAGAAGACGCTCTATGGATACTTCCGTTCGATTCCTCCGCAGCTGCCATCTCTCTCTCTCTCTCTCTCTCTGGTGAAAGTTAAAAGGTCTTTATAACCGACTAGGGGTTTAATGACTTAATTCATTTTTAGGGCCCTGGAAGCCTTGAATTGATTTGATGGTCTAGATCTTAGATCTAGAAGTGGGCCTCAATCTTGTAAAATTGTTTCAAGGGATGGCTGGATGGAGTCCAGTTCACATCTCAACTTATATGGGGTTTGCTCCAGAAGATTGGTCATAGCCATTTATATGGTAAGTGTGGTGTGATTTGAATATAAATTTCACTACAATTAAAGTAATATATATTATTAAATTATATAAAATATGATATAAATAAATTACTTTTGAGCGGGTAATAAAATACACCTAATTTTTCCAAATGTATCCACACCTTAATGGATGAATTTACTTAGGGTTCTCAAAGACTGGGTCAGCTTAGTTTGGGCTTGTTACGGCCCATAGGTTTTAGTGCTCGGATTGGGCTTGGATCTAAACCTTTGGCTCATTTAATCTATGGGCTGGGCTTAGATTAAGTGATAGAAAACTCGACGGTTGGCCGGCCTGAACAAATGAAACCAATTAAGCTATTAGAAGTCCAAACAATGGTAAAAAGACCTACCCAACCCAAACCCTATTTACTAAATGGGCAAGCTCACACAATGTCGGCTTGGGCTTATATTTTTAAAGTCGAGCCAGGTGTTGATGTGAGTCAACCCGGCCCGACCCAACCATGAAAACCCCTCCTTTTATTCAATGGACATGAATTTTTTTAATCAATATTTCCTACATAGATGGTTAGAAAAATTCCTTCTAACACTAACACAAATTTCTTTTTAGTGATCCTATGCAATTAAACTCGTTGATCCATCAAAATCCCACAAAAACCTATCATCCTCACACCAGAAGCCAAGTTATAGCTCTTGGCTAGGTCCTAAATTCCAAATCACCCAAATCCACCCCTTAGATCTCATATCATAGGCCTAAACACTGAACACTCTCAGCCCTCTCGTTGTACTCATTCACAATATCATGGATCAAGGTTAAGAAGGTCAGCAAGGAAAAATATACGATCAAAACACTCTGATGACATTTTTTATATCTTTTGTCATTAAGCCCTTCAAAATCCAATTATAGAGGTACCAATCTGTAAAGATCATATTAGCACCTTCATTCCATGAGAGGTAGTGCTTGCCATTTTCTACACGCAAATGGATGTACAGAGAGAAGTAAAATTATGGGCGGAAAACAGAAGATAAAATATGCAAGTTAAAATTCATTTTTATTCACAATAAAATAGAAAAGTCTACTTGTCCAGAATTCTGGACAAGTAGCAGGGCTCCAACTTAACATGAGTACGTAGAAAAGGATAATAGAGGGTATCAAGGAGTGCATGAATATAAACTTGAATTGAGCTCAAGCCTAGGATGCATTGTCGCGCCAAGTTCACACTTTATCTTTGGTTGGATTGATTTTTAATCAAATTTGAGTGAGAGCTCCCAACAGTCTGCAAACCTCAATAGAACTCCATTATTGTTTAAGCAACTCAACTTGATTTCCTAACATCCTTAGCGAAACTACTTCCCACAGGAGCAAAAGTTCAGCTGAAATGAGTCCTGATGCAACCCCCGGGAGTTTCAGGCTCCCTAACTATAATGCTCAGATATGACATGGATATGGTAGGAACACGTCATTCATAGAGAGACACAAATATTACACATAAAACATACTTGATATAGTGCCCATTTTGAAGTAGCTGAAGTATCACCCTTAGCAAACATAGTTTTTTAACATACAAAAGTTGAGTGTTGACCCATTCACAACTACATTCTTTTGTTTTTTATTTTTTCTAGCCAGGCAAGGAGTTAGGAACCGAAGAGAGAGTCCACGCGCGCACACACACAGAGGAAAGCGGCCCCCACTTTTTCATTTACAACTACATACAGAAGCATCAAAGGTTGTAGGTTTATATTCATCTATCATTCTCTCCTATCTTTTTCATGGCTACACTGATCCTTCTTGTGGACTGACCTCTAATTAAACAGGTCCCTGAGTGAAGCCAATGGACAGAGAAACTATGCTATACAGATGTTCGAAAAATACATTAAACAAACACCAAAAAGAATTTTTCAGAAAACTGGGTTGGTTCCCACTGTAGTGCGTGGGGCACCAATCAAATACTTGGCCCCAACATAGAAGATGGCAACATACTTTCCACTACAATGTATTTTCTCACCTATGGGACCATAATTTTCAGCCAAACAATCCACCAACACACCATTTCTCAGAAATTTCTTTTGCAGTTTACATACTCACATACCTACTATAAATAGCACTTCGAATAGCACTTTTCATGTCACTGCTTTTTGTGATGCTGATTGGGCTACCTGCCCAACCACAAGGCGTTCTACGACTGGCTATTGTACATTCATTGGCTCTAGTCCTATCTCATGGAGAACTAAAAAGCAACACACTGTTTCAAGATCTTCTGCGGAGGCAGAATATAGGGCCATGGCCCAAACTGCATGTGAATTACAATGGCTTCATTATCTTTTCCTTGATCTTGGTATTTCTCATCATAAACCAATGACCCTTCATTGTGATAATCAAGCTGTACTTTATATTGCTGCTAATCCAGTTTTTCACGAAAGGACAAAACATATTGAGATAGATTGTCATTTTATACGTGAAAAAATTCAATCTGGTCTCATTCAGACATCAAAGATTCATACTTCTCAACAAATACCAGATATTTTTACCAAAGCTTTGGGCAAGGACCAATTTCATCATTTAGTTCGCAAGTTGGGCGTTCTTGACATTCACACTCCAACTTGAGGGGAGTATTAGATTCAAAATTCAAACTATGTAAATCTTATCTTATTTTGTTGTAACTGTGCATCTCAATCCCTGTGATCAAGGGAATGTAGTTTGTATACATTACTTAAATGGGCTGTCCCAATCAATGAAAAGTAGTTCAGATTATCAAATTTTAAAACGGTTCCATCCCTTCTCTTCTAAAGCAAACCATTCTATCTTATGCTAATTTAGAGATCTACACAATAGGTTTTGAAGGGCTTATACATGGAAAAAATTGGCTTTCTTGAAGTTACTAGTGGCTCTTGCACTGTTTGCTGCTTCCTTTTCTTTTGTAGCATAGGGCAGAGCTGCTAGGAAAGACAGCTTGCTTGGGTGGTGGGTTGGGTGCAAGAGCAGGCATTGGCTTAGAGAGGTGGTAGTGGATCTGGATCTGGGTCTGGGTCGGGGGCTGGTTCGGACTCTGGCTCGGGATCTGGATCTGGGTCCGTTTTGCCTTCTACTTCAGGCACAGGCTCGGGCTCGGGCTCAGGTTCTGAAGCGGGCTCGTATGCTGGGTCTGGTGCAGGGGGAGGGTCAGGCCACGGATAGGAAGATGGATCTGGCTCTAAGTCAGGAAAAGACTATGGGTCTGTCTCAGGAAATGGTGAGGGGCACAGATCCAAGTCCAGTTCAGGATATGGAGAAGGGTATGAGGATGGTGAGGGTCATGGCAATTGAGCTATGTTTGTAATAAGCTTGATTGGTACCATTCAGAGTATAAATGAAAGAAGTAGTGTGCTTAATTATTGGTAGATGCTTCCAAACCCAAGTTCTGATAGGAAAATTCGGAACCAGACTACCTAGAGGATTAGAATTTAGTTTCAAAATCGATTTTAATTTCTCTTTATTTTTCATTTCTCTTAAAATAAGCATATCATTCAACTTATAACAATGCATCAAGTTTATTACCTCTAATATTATTACATTAAAATGTAAAAAAATTATTTAATTTTGAGGTACAATTTTCAATATCAAAGGCTCATTGGGTCCTGGGTCCACGGGTCAGAAACTGGACCCGTTTATCAATTGGAACCTAAATTGGGATCCGGATCTGGACCCATTTATGAATCAGAACCTAAGATAGGTTCAAAACCCAATTTTTTACTAACCAGATAATAGAAAAATCGGATACCCAGTTGCAATCCTACATGTAGGGTTGTAAATTGGTCACCTCCGGTCCGGGTCCATAGTAGATCCAGAACCGGACCCATTAAGGAGAAGGTGAAACCGGATGCGGACCTGGAACCGTTTCAGAACCGGGTTTTTTTGCTTCAGAACCTAAACCAAAATTATATATGAAACGGGTCCGGATCTGGGTTCGGGTGTAAGTAGAAAATAATATTAAAAAAACATAATTTTTAGGAGAAATTTTTGAAAATTAAAGTAATATGTCGGGTATCGGGTCCACAGTTCCGAACTAGGGTAGAACTGGATACGAAACCATTTACTTATCTGGGCCTAAATAAAAAACGAGAGCCGATTTTTAGTGGGTTGAAATGGCCAGGTAATGGGAGAATCGGGACCATTTACATCTTATCTACTTGCATCTATTTCCAGGGCAGCCTCCAATTATACTATACTAAGCCAAAGAGGTTTTCAATCTAATTTTGACATTCTCTTCTGATTTTGACGGTCGGTTATTCCCTCATCCTTTTTATCTCTTGTAATTGTCCACTTTTTATCCTATGCAACACTAATCATCTCATATAATTACTCATTTCTCACTACCCATGTAACTACCCATGTCTCTTCCCATTTTTCCTTTTAGTTTTTGCAAAAGCTCCTTTCTAATCACATCTCTTATTTCCATTTCTATATATATTTTTATTTTTTTTACTTCATTTCTCCCATTTTCTTTCTATTCTACCTCTCTTAATTGTAGGTACAGTGATAAATACTCTTCTTCTTTTTTTTTTTTTTTTTTCAAAAAATTTACAATTGTATATGGTTTGAATTATATGGATAAAGCCGTGGTCAGCACGGGTTCTGTGTGCTAGTTTCTTTCTATTGGGTCGTCGATAGGAATCTGGGGGAGACAGAGAGATTGGAAGAAGAAGAAGAAGAAGAAGAAGAAGAGGAGAGTAAAAAGGAGAAGAGGAGAATGGAGGAAAAAGAGGAGAAGAAAATAAAAATCGGAGGAGGAGAAAAGAAGAAGAAGAAGCAGAAGCAGAAGCAGCAGCCTGGTATGTCACGCGTCTTCTTCTTCTTTTTCATCATTCTTTCAATCAATGGATCAATCAATATATATTTCTTTGATGGATGATGTTTGGATTGAGTTGATGATGTGATCTACCATAGCAGGACAGTTCCTGTTTAATAACAAGGTTATGATTTTTTTTGCAGCTGTTGCTACTGTTGCAAGGTTAGGGTTCCTCTACTGCAGAGTAGATTTTAGTAGACATGCTAACGCTTTTGTTCTTCTCCTTTGTCTCTGTCTTCTTCAATTTAGTTTCAGTTTAACAAAGCAGAGTATGGTTTGTTTTCATTTTCCCCCTTCAATTCAAGCAATTCAATCTCATGAATCAAGATAATACTAAAGCCACCTCCATGAATAACATCATCTGATATTTCACTCAGACGAGAAAAGGAGGAATGTAAAGGAAGGGTATGACGTTCCATATGATGTAGATTAAGTGTGTATATGAGTTTTCTCCGTTTTAGTGCAGAGAGAAGGCAGAAGCATGGAAGAAATATCTATATGTGCAAAGATCTATGATGGGGTGATTGAGTCTGATGCTGGCCAAAGTGATGAAACTTCTTCGATATATTTTTATGGTAGAGATAGAGGGATTTTATACAATGTTCAAGTACCAGCCATGGATGTCATTCGTACCATTTTTACCTGGGACAGATTTTGTTCATTTATCCATTTGGGGTTTTCCTTTCTTCAGGGGCAAAGGAGGTTTATGAAGAAGATTTTTACAGTTTTTTTTTTTTTTTTTTTTAATCTATTGATGTGCTACTGTTCAAAATCACACTCATCACTTGATTCCATCCCTCTATATTTCTCTTTTTTTTTTTTTTAAAACCATGGATGGATGTGTCATCAATGCCCGGTTACAATGATAACAAAGAACGGAGGTAATTTATATAGAGCAAAGCTCTCCTAAGCTCAAGCTTAGCATAAAATCTCGTAAGCTCGTGCTTGTGGGGCCCACTTTTGGTCCATCCAAATGGACCAAACACATGACCCTCCTAAATTGTACATGTCCACCAACTTTCGGTCAGATCCGAATTTATTGGGCCTTTGGATTGATTATGTATCGATCCAAATGGACTATTGACCATTAAACTTTTAGGCTCATATGAAGATGATAGAAGTTACGGTTGGGGCTGATTTTTTTCAAAAGAGGAAAATCCCAGAGAGTCCTTGAAATCCCCTCCATCCCCATCTCCATGTGGTCCTCAGGTGGGCCCCACCACACACTTGAGCTTAGGAGAGACTTGCTCGTTCATATAATCTCTAATGTTCTTTGAATTTAGGTAATGCTTGACCAAAGTTATGAATCACTTCATAATTAGAATCCACAAGCAGTTTCAATGACATACATATGCTTAACATTGAAATTTATATTACCAGTCTACTTTTTATTTTACACTCTTCTATATTTCTATAAAAAAAAATACATGTGTGAATGAATGTATTGAGTTTCTCTGGTTCTTGTTATGTTTGGATGACTTCTGTTTGGCACTGATTATAATGTTGAGATGATATGATTTATTATATTCTTTCTTTCTTTCAGAGAAAGAGAAAGGCTTCATTCAATTTCTATTGCAGAAAATGATTAGAAAACGTTCTTCACATCAAGACCACCTTCACCTGCACGCACCCAAAGAAAAACTCAAACATCAGCATCCTACTACTTGTCCTAAGCTACAGAGATGCAAAAGTCCTCCCAATGACAAGTGCGAAAACGACATTGGGAAAGAAAATTTTGATTTTGCATCTTTAAATCTTGATGTAATGGAAGCAATATTTAATCGCTTAAACGATACAGTCACTCGCATACGGTTCAGTGCTGTCTGTCGATCTTGGAGATGGGTTGCACAACGTTGCTGCACTCCCCACCAATTCCCATGGTTGCTGCTCGATTATGATGATTGCAAAAGTGACTACTTTTTCTTCAGCCTCTCAGATGGCATGACTCACACACTGCACATCCCAGAAGCTCGAGGGATGATCATTTGTGGAGCTTTTGAGGGCTGGTTGGTGATGCGATCCTCAATTCGGGCTAAAAGAAGACAGTTCTTCCTTATAGATCCTTTATCCAAAGCTAAAATTCACCTTCCAGTCACTGCCACTGCCATAAATGACACAGTTAATCAGCAAACTGTGCCCATGCCTGCCCTGTTTGCAGTTCATCTTTCATCAGCTCCTATTTCGAATGATGGAGCCAACAATAATAATTGTTTGGCCATAGGTATCTCTATGACAAACAATCTTTACTTTTGCAGATTGGGTGATCAGTCATGGACTCGACAAGATTTCATTGAAGTCCAAGATTTCAGATTCGGGGAGATAATATTTCATAATGGGTCCTTCATTGCTATTGACCGTTGGGCTTGGGGTATGGTCCGGATCTTGGAGTTGGTTTTGGAGTCGGATCATTTAAGAGCTAAAATGCATTCCTTACCATTACCCGTCTTTGGTGACCCTGATGATGAAGACAATGTTCATGCATTTGATAGTTATAGGAATCTAATCGAATGGCGTGGGGAGCTCTACTTTGTCTTCCATGAAATGAGAGGTCGAAAGGAGGAAACCGTAGCACTTCATGTATTCAAGTTGGACAAGTTAGAACCAAGATGGAATTTGGCGAAGGTTGAGAACATAGGCGATGGAGCGATTTTCCTGATCAGTGCTGTCCCCAAGTGCTTTTCTGTGAAGGACTTTCCTCCTTCCTTGAATTTGAAAGGCAATTGCATCTATCACATGCGTTACCGGTCGAGATCTACTAATGTCTTCCGCATCGAAGATGGAAAATGGGAGCCGTGCCCAAGTCTCTCTTCAGTTCAAACCGAGGAAGACCCATATCTGTGGTATGCACCAAAAATACGTTATTAATACCATTTATATATTGCTTTTATTTTCTTGCTTTCTTCAGTTTGGAACACCATGTTTCTTCGTGTTAACATGTAATGATAATATATTTGGTTTGCATGTATTGTGTTGGACGAAATTTTCTCTTTTAGGCCTCTCATCGTACCCATCTCAATGTATTCGATACCTTAGATGATCCATTTATTTTGGTTATATTGCACTTCATTGAAAATTCATAAGCCTTTCTTGTACTTAAAAATTGAACAATGGTAGAGAGAGAAAAAAAAACCCATAGTTAATTCAAACCCTTTCGTGTATTGGTGAGACAGAGAGACGCCTGGAGACATGAGTCCTATGAGTTTGGCGTATAGATAAATCTTCTTGTGGACATATTTCTCTTTTGTTTTCCTCACTTGTATTCCATACATTTAAAGGTAAGGATCAATATTTCATTTGGAAATTTCATTGTCTCCGGATTCATTTTATTTCAATCCCATGTAAATTCCAACTTGAAAGTCAATTCCATTATTTCAAGCCCATGTATATTCCATCTTGCAAGTCATTTCCACAGTGACTTTGGTGTATGTGTGAGATGCTTGCTGCTCAGTATGGTGTTCGTGGGCCTGGGGTGGAGCATGCTGAGGCATATCCAGGCATGGACTGGTTTTAGACATAGGTTCATGTCCTGCCAAGCCCAGCTGGGACTGTGGCTCACTCAACCCAGCCTGTATTAAACTTGTCAAGCCTGAGCCCACCCATTTAGTCAATGGGGCTTACTTGTTCGGGCTTTCCAACTCTCGTGTGGGCAAATCAGTTACCAATTAATCTACAAGCACTACTTATTGTGGCAGGGCTTTGGCCTTTTTTCGCTTAATTCAAATCTGACTCAAATTTTTAGATCAAGACCTGGACCGAGGAGAGTGTCCCAAGGCAGTTCAAGAAATAAGCAGGCTGGGCTAAGCTGGTCCGGCCTGTGAGTTCTCTATTCATCAGGCCTAAGCTGGTCCGGCCTTTGAGTTCTCTATTCATCAGCCAAATATTCTCTACTGTTGACCACTCTTCTTTGCGTGGCACTTAGGTATAACTGTATGAGGAGCAAATGATGTTAATACTAACAGAGCAAGAGGAGGGCGGCAGATCCCACTGCATGCCAGCTTCATATCAGTGAAGAGATGGAGCATTGGTCCAATTTTGGGACCTCCAATTTCCGGAAACCTTGGGAAATGTTGGGCCCATGGTTTTTGAAAAACGGTTTCAGACATGGTCTCAGCCAAAGTGGATATAGTGCTGATATAAAGTGATTTGCGCTGGCGTTTCATTTTGGTTCTGCCTTTTATAACACGAGGGTATTTGTTTGAGAGACCCTTGGAAAAAAGGAGAATATTTGATGGCCATTTATGGATACTCAACCTTAGCCAAAGTGGATATAGTGCTGATATACAGTGATTTGCTTTGGCGAAATGGCTTAGAGAACCACTATTTTTTGTAAACTTTGAGCCAAAAACTAAGTAGGACCCACTTATCCTTTTAGGTGGGAATACATGGGTATGTAATCTACTTCATGAGTAGATTAGAGACATGTATTGGGTTGCTCTAATCTATTAAGGAGTGAATGAGAAATTGCCTCCTAAATACCACTACTTGAACATGTTAAACATGGAAACAAAAGGAAGTGGTGAACTTGCTTCCCACATTGCTTGGGAGCAAAACATTCATTGGGTATAAATACACTTATCTTGGTACTATAAGATGAGCTCCAAGGGGCATCCCACTTTTGTGGAGGAGGGAGGACCTAGACCAAGGTGGGGTCACCACTACACGCGCGCGCCGCCCCACCCAGCCCCGAACCGGGCCGGGCTTGGGCCTGGCTCGGCCCGGCCCACTACCCTTTTTTTTTTTTGGAGAAATTTTATTTTATAAAATTTCTTTTTCAAATGGGATGTGTCCTTAGTGGTGTGTCCTTTCGCAGTTGAAAGGGTGTGTCCAAACCCCAAGAGGTGTGTCCAAAGAAGAGGTGCATATGTTCATTTGAACAGTCACTGTTCTGAACAGATGCAACCCCTCATGAAAGGACTTGATGCAAACTATAAATATGCATCTTATTCATCCATTTTGCTCATCCAATCCACTGCTGCTGCATTGCATTTCGAGTCATCTGAGTCCAGAGAGAGAGAGTCATGTTGCACTGTTGGTTCGCCAGTCACACAGTCTGTAGTGCTGCAACTGTTGTGAGACAGATCATTGTATCCTGAGAGACAGACGCTGCTGAAGCTCGTTAGCACCTTAGCGAGGGCGAATTTTGTCTTAAGGACATAGTATTTTAACACTAGCCTTGATCAACGTTATTCTGCAATCTCCTGACAGAGTACTGTTTTTCTGCCTTCAAACAGTAAGTGTATTTCAATTTAATTTTAGAATTTTGTTCTATTATTTGCTTAACTGTTATGAAGAACTGTTTCCTAATACTGAACTATTACTGAATGTACTCGGACTAACATACTCAACCTTATTTCAATAAGCTTCAGCCATTTTTAGATATACATTCTTAGAATTCCTAAGAATTTAATTTGATCCAAACAAATTGGTCCTAAAGGAACAAACTTTTAAAATTTTATTATTTGTAGTGTGTTTTAGATATAAAAAATAATATAACATTTAAATGCAGATAATATGACTTACATTATAAGTTTAAGACATAACTCATATAGCATCAGTACATATTATTGCCAAAACCTTTGTGAGTGGGACAGTATGGCTCAATTTCGAACTGAGTTTTTGCTAGTAGTATTGAATTCCTTGCAGTTCACAGTGAATGGGGTTTTATTGACTAAGAATGTTAAGGGGTTGTTTGTTTTGCGCACTTTTACGTATGTAATTGGTGAACATGCGCAATGGTTACACATTAGACATGTTTGTTGTACTCATTCACGCATGTGATGTATAAATGATGCGAAAAAAGCCACCAAATTTCAACACCTCAAGAGATGTTCAATGAATGAATACCCAAACCACATGTGCAAGGAATGCACACCAAAAAGGCGGCCAGTGATTACTGCAATGAATAGGGCATAGGTTTGATTAGCTTCTCCGTACTTCTCTCTTTCTTCTTTCCACTGTCTCATTCCCCTTCCGGAATGCATACAAGCCCTCCCCTCGCCTTCTCCCACTCGCAAATGTGTCCAATGAATCTCTCTCTCTCCCTCCCTGATATGAATTGTGAATGTGAAAACTCCCAGTTTTGCTGAGCTTAACAATTGGAGAAATATGCACTTTCAAATGTTGACTGTTTGCTCTACTTCTCAACAATTCATTTTTATTCCCCTTTCATCCATGCTTCTTACTCTATGTACAAGGAAACACAGATTCTTTGACTTTTAGTCTGTTATTGCAGCTGCTGATGAAACTCCATGTTATTGATGCAGGCCGATCAAAGGCCAAGGCCCGCAAGATCGGATGACCCGTTTAATGGGGTCCACATGATTCCTAATTTGGGATCCCTATCCTTAGTTAGATAATTTCTAAATTAGTAGATTACTTAATTGATTTCATTTCTATTTCATATGCTAATTATAATTAGCTATTTTCTATGTTGCTTATTTTGGATTAATGCTACTCTATATATAGAGAAGCCTCCTATTGTAATCGGCAGACCTTTTTCATAATACAATACAAGAAGTTATCCTCGTGAATTGACAGAGTTTAGGGTTTGAGTCTTAGGACTCGATCTCACCGCTGGAGGTGTAAATCTTCGCATCAATTGGTATCAGAGCCAACGATCAATCTCAGATCGTCGGTTGAGATCGCCGATCCGAGGTAATCCTGTGTCTCATCTCCCTATTTTCTGTCCATCCCTTATTATCCCCACCGTTCATCATCTTCAGTCATCATCTTCATCATCACCCTCATCACTGTCGATCCCAGCACCTAACTCCATCCATTCATCCTACCAGAACCTCTATTCTTCCCCAAATCCCTAACCTAGCAACCTCATCAGCCACTTCCGAACCAAATCTCAGCCCTAAACAAATTTTCCCCAAAATCCCAAATCACCAAACCCTAATCTAGCCCTACCCGAAACCACAAAACCCACCCCTCCACTGAAACTCATTCTGTTCCATTCCCTATTCACGCCCATCTCCTTCCCTGCCGACCGAAACCAAAGCCCTTTCCAACCTCCAACCCTACAGAAACCCACAAACCACCATCACTGATCCCCAGCGACACCCATCCTAGCCTCTTCCCTTCTTGCTCAACCAGTCCACTGTTCCAATTACCCATGCCTAGAGATTAAAAAAAAAAAATAGAAGTAGAATAGAGAAGAGACAGTAGCAGAAAAAAAATAGAGAGGAAAAAGAAACGTTACAAAAGGAGTTCAGTTGAGAGAATACCGTGCACGAGAGGGCTGCATTGTCTCTGCTGCACCGTCGCTCTCTCCAGCACCTGCATCATGTCATCTTCTCCAGTCGTTGCCCATCGGCTTATTTCGTCACCACCTGCGCCCACCAGTGACTCCATTTGCGACATCGCTACACCTACTGCCGTCCACTCACTCCTTCTCCTCTTCCGGTCGAAAGGTAAGAAGGAACCCTTCCCCTTCTCTATTTTTCTTCCTTTAGCGCACAGAACCCGAGGCGGAACCAAAGTCCCGCCCCACGTGTGAGTTCTGCAGTTGGGCTTCGCTTGATTTGGGCCTGCGTTTGGGATTGACCTGCAGTCTGGGCCTGGTCTGCTATTGAAGCCGACCCAGCCCACTTACAGCAAAAAAAAAGAACTTTGCAGTTGAAATTTCATGGCTACCTGAGGACGTCAATACCACGGGTATTTCACCAATTACCAGCAGGATGAGCTATTGACTAAATTGGGATCTGACATGGACTCTGTGGTCGAGCGACTGGAAATTGTTGAAGCTGCTCTTAATGAACATCAAGGACATCGGACCACATGAATTATTGAATCTGTTCTCACAGAGCGGGATCTGCAAACATCTAGAACTGGACTTCAGGTCAATCCTATAAACCCCGCTCCCCATGCATCTGGAACAATGGCCCAAGTAAATTTGAGTCACCCGGGTCCTCAGCATCAGCATTGTGAAACCATGCCTGACTTGGTACGATGTCTTTTCATTGAACACGGTGATCATGAACCACGCGGTGCACCACATACAGATGACATCACCAAAAGAGTGATTGGAAATCAGTGATTTTTCAGGAGATCTTCATCCCAAGGCTTTCGTCTATTGGCTCAATTCTCTTGATGACTATTTTGCCTGGTACAACATGAATGATGATGCCTAGAAGATAGCCTTCACAAAAGTTAAGCTCAAGGGGCCTGCACGCATTTGGTGGCAAAGTGTTGCAAATAGTGAGCTCGCCTTTGGGCATCCCATTTTCCAATGGAAAGATATGAAGCGACGACTCAAGCAAAATTTCCTTCCTTCTGACTATATTGATTCCCTGCATAAAGGTTACCTTAGTCTGCAACAAGTTGCCTATTCGTTGGCTGAGTATACCAATCTGTTTCGAGAATATATTATGCGCTACAATCTGCAGGCGACTGATGGACTCATTGTCAATAAATATACAGAAGACTTACGTCCTGATATTCGACAACGGATTTCTATGTTTGATTTCAATGATATCAACGAAACTATTGTAAAGCCTGCAAAACACAGCATAGCATGAAATCCAGTTGAGGAGGCATGAACGATCCCAAGCCAGGGAGTTCTCCATTCGAGGGGCACAGTCTCCAACTCCCAATAATGCCCAACAATCGGTTACTCGACCGAGGCCACCTCAGACATTGCAAAAGCCGCCTCAAGGTGTTCAACAACGGCCACCTCCTCCCCAAAATCAGCGGCAGCAAGCACCACAAAATGATCCTCGTGCGCGAGGACGTGCTGACAAAAGGGAAGTGATATGTCATACCTGTCAACAAAAAGGGCATTATGCTAAAGAATGTTCTCATTGGAATCTCTATGCAGAAGATGAAGCTAACGACAGTGAAGAGTTCGCTGAGAGCATTGAAATGGAAAAACCGACAGACACTCAAAACGTCTGCCTTGAAGAATTCCCTGCTGATGGAGTACCACTTGTATATTTGGAGCGCCATCTTCTTATCACTGAAGGTCAACAGGAGGAGCAGGATTCTAATCATGCACCTATTTTTCGCTCTCGAGTTCACTGCATGGGCAAAACTTTGAATATGATTGTTGATGGAGGTAGTGCTATGAATGTTATTGCTAAAGATGCTGTGGAAAAGCTAAAGCTACCTACTACAAAGCATTCGAGACCATACAAAATAGCATGGGTAAATGATTCAACTATTCTGGTTGACAAGCAGTGCATAGTTCCTTTCAAACTGGGTTCTTATGAAGATACAATCAAGTGTGATGTTATACCAATGAAAGTCACACACATACTCTTGGGTCGCCCATGGCTAAAGAAGTTGAAGGTTGTCACAGATAATGACACAAACACCCATACTTTCATGTGGAAAGGTAATAAGACTCGGTTATTGCCACTGCCACCCCAGCATGCTGCTAAAGCCTCAAACGAAGCGACCACTCCATCAGATGTTAACCATGAGTAAATTTGAACAGGAAAGCAGAGATCAGGATTTGATGTATGCATTGGTTATCCGCCAAGTGCCTGATAATTTTCCCCATGAGTGCATTCCGGAAGAAGTCAAGCCACTCCTACAACACTTCTCCGATCTTATTCCGAAGGAACTGCCAGATTCTCTTCCACCAATGAGGGACATACAACATGCCATTGATCTAGTCCCTGGTTCTTCACTTCCGAATCTACCTGCATATCGAATGAGTCCTACAGAGCATGCTGAACTCAAGAAACAGGTGGATGCCCTATTACAAATAGGGTATATTCAGGAAAGTCTTCAGTCCCTGCGGTGTACCAACCCTTCTTACGCCTAAGAAGGATGGAAGTCGGCGCATGTGCATTGATAGTCGAGCTATCAACAAGATCACGGTAAAATACAGATTTCCTATTCCACAATTAGATGATATGCTTGATATGATGACATGTTCAACCATCTGCTCTAAGATTGATTTGCGTAGTGGTTACCACCAGATTCGCATCCGTCCCAGTGATGAGTGGAAAACAGCATTCAAAATCAGAGATGGTCTTTATGAATGGTTAGTCATGCCATTCGGGTTAACAAATGCTCCAAGTACCTTCATGCGGGTTATGACCCATCTATTGCGGCCTTATATCGGGAAATTCGTCGTTGTTTATTTCGACGACATCCTTATTATAGCAAAACCAGAGAGGAGCATCTCACTCATCTCCACACTATTTGCCATCTCCTTCGTAGAGAAAGTTTCTACATCAATCTCAAGAAATGCACCTTTATGAGCAGTTCGGTTATATTTTTGGGATTCATCATTTCATCGGAAGGCTTCGAAATGGATCCAATGAAAGTCAAAGCAATTCTGGATTGGCCACTCCCCACTATAGTAACTGATGTCAGGAGTTTTCATGGACTTGCTACCTTCTATAGGAGATTCATCAAGAATTTTAGCAGTATCATTGCTCCTATTACAGAGTGTTTAAAGAAGGACGAGTTCAAATGAACCAATGTCGCAACTCGAGCTTTTGAGCAGATCAAATAAAAAATCACAGAAGCTCCTGTCCTCCGCCTTTCAGATTTTGATAAGTGTTTGAAGTTGCTTGCGATGCGTCCAATATTGGCATTGGTAGTGTCCTTAGCCAAGAGGGACATCCAATTGCTTTCCACAGTGAGAAACTTTCAAAATCAAAGTGCAAGTACTTTTCTTATGCCTTGGAGTTTTATGCTCTTGTTCAGTCCCTTCGCCATTGGAGGCATTACCTAATAGGTAGAGAATGTGTGCTTTACTCTGATCATGAGTCTCTCAAGCACCTTCATTCACAACATAAATGGGATACTAATTTTGCCAAATAGAGTGCTTATATTCGGGAGTTTACCTTTACCATCCACCATAAATCTAGCAAGGAAAATGTGATAGCGGATGCTCTCAGTCGTATGGAACATCTCCTGACCACAATGGCTATTTCTGTATCGGGTTTTGAGCAAATCAAGGAGGCATATGCGACTGACAAAGACTTCGGTATCATCTATAATGAGATCCTTCAGGATGAGCATGTCAAGCACCCTTACTTTAGCATTCATGATGGATATTTATTCTATGGCAGTCGCCTCTGTTTGCCAAATACTTAGATCTGCGAGCATGTTATCAGGGAATTCCATTCCGGTGGATGCAGCGGACATTTGGGTCGTGATAAGACCTTAGTGCTTGTCAGCGACAGATATTATTGGCCACACATGACACCCTATGTTTCTCATATCTGTAAGCGCTATCGTACTTTCCAATTGGCCAAAGGCAGCAAGAAGAATGCGGGATTGTATCAACCATTGCCAGTTCCTCAAGGCCCTTGGGAGAATATCAGCATGGATTTTGTACTTGGACTACCTCTGGTCCGCTGAAAAGTAGACTCTGTCTTTGTAGTTGTGGATTGTTTCTCGAAAATGGTTCATTTTATTTCTTGTTCCAATACAGCAGATACCTACAAAATTGCACAGTTCTTCTTTAAGGAAGTCGTCCGTCTGCATGGACTTCAAAGACCATAGTATCCGACAGGGATACTAAATTCGTTAGCTACTTCTGAAAGACATTGTGGGGCATGTCCAAAACAAAGCTGCAATTTTCTATTGCCTATCATCCACAAACTGAAGGTCAGAAAGAAGTCGTCAACCGTAGCCTTGGTAATTTGCTATGTTGTTTAGTGCGCAACCATCTTACTACATGGGATCAAGTTCTGCTTATGGCTGAGTTCGCCTATAATAACTCAGTCAACCGGTCCACAGGAATTTCTCCTTTTGAAGCAGTCACTGACACCAGACCCCGTCTCCCCGTTGATCTCATTTCCCTCCCAATAGAAGTTAGACCAAGTGCTGATGCCGACAGTTTTATTCTCCATATGCATCTGGTTCATGAGGAAGTTCGACGTCATACTGCTGCAGGCAATGATTCTTATAAAGAACATGCAGACAAGCGTCGATGTTTCATTCAGTTTGAGGAAGGTGATATGGTTATGCTTCAAAATCGTCCAGAACGCCTTCCACCAGGAGCCAACAAAAAGCTACACCCCCGCAATTCCGAACCATTCAAGATTCTCAAGAAATTGGTCCTAATGCTTATATGTTGGATTTACCACCAGATCTTGGCTTTAATGCTACCTTCAATGTTGAAGATCTCACTTTATATAAGGGCCATGACCAAGACAGTCCGTCCAAAGAACATGAGCTTCAGTTACCACATTCCCCAGCTCCTGTCGATCGCATTGTTGATGTGCTTGATGATCAGATTGTTTCCGCTAGACAAGAGGGCTTTCAGAAGTTTCTTGTTCGTTGGAAGAATCGTCCCCTCTCAGATGCCACGTGGATTACGGCTACAGATTTCCAGCGTCTCAATTCCGATCTTTATGAGCGATATCAAGCATTTTACTCGTCGAGTCGAGTTTTTCCAAGCCGAGGAGAGTTGATGGAAGCCGAACAAAGGCCAAGGCCCGCAAGATCAGATGACCCGTTTAATGGGGTCCACATGATCCCTAATTTGGGATCCCTATCCTTAGATAATTTCTAAATTAGTAGATTGCTTAATTGATTTCCTTTCTATTTCATATGCTAATTAGAATTAGCTATTTTTTATGTTGCTTATTTTGGATTAATGCTACTCTATATATAGAGAAGCCTCATATTGTAATTGGCAGACCTTTTTCATAATACAATCAAAGAAGTTATCCTCGTGAATTGAGTATTTTTCCTAACAGAGTTTAGGGTTTGAGTCTTAGGACTCGATCTCACCGCTGGAGGTGTAGATCTTCGCATCAGTTATTAATTATAATTTTGTAGTAGTACCTAAAAGTTGCCTACACTCTCATTTGCTATGGCCTTGTTTTAATCTTTATCCATCAACTTGACTTCTTGATTTTATTATTTATTTTTTTTCTCGGATTCATGGTCAATTTTCTCTATTATGTTCTCAACTCAATAGATCTCCTTCATTTTTGGACCCACTTGGTATAGTTCTACTCTCAGACTTTCTGATTCTGGCTAATAAGCATTACCTGGGAACAGTATTTATTTTTGTATTCATAATTGCTCTAGTTCTAAGCCAGGTTACCAGTCTAGATTGGTGGCAAACAGACACAACTAGCTACAAAGACATACACATTCAAGGGAGTAAGATTCTGATAAGAAAATTTATGACACTAAATACTTAACAGGATCAAAAACTCCAACTTGAGCCCTAAATATGCCCTATGTAAATCTTTAACCAAGAAGATGAGCAGAAACCAAAATTTTCAACATAATGCATGTCAATATCAAGATATTATTCATCAAGTAGTAGCAGCAGCAGTGCTTTAAGCCTTTAACTGAGCTTAAAGAAGACTTGATCAATAAGATCTTTGTATCTTCCTTTCCACATTCCATGTTTATCTTGATATGGAAACCGCCCAGTTGCAGCTTTGAACACATGGAATGAAGAAATCAACGAGATTTTGAGGTTTTCAAGGTGTCGCTTGGGAATAGGCCGAAACAGTATTTCTCTGTTTCGTTAAAACAAGGATTCCTATGGAATTTGTACCCCATAAGTTTCGTTTCATTTATTTTCAGGTCCAGCGCCTCATTCACAAATTCAGTGAATCCACCCATTTTTGGCACACCAAATCTTCATTTTCTTCCCTTTGTAGGCATCTCCCAACCTTTCAGCAAAGATGTAGAATCACCAGGCCATATAATTGGACTGTGATCATCTTTGGAAGTTGAATATGATTTCTTACTGGCATTCAATTTCTTATTAAGTCCTATTAAATTGGGGTCCATAACCCTATCACTCTCTCTCTCTCTCCTTTCCCAACCACATTCACTATATGGAAGGCCGATGAATCCAATTGCCCCATTGGTTAGATTGGGTTGGCCACTTGGGTCTTTGAAGTTGGTCTTTAAGATGGCATCTAGAAGTCTTGGGCCGGTCTTAGAGACACCCAATTTTGTTTGTGGTACTTCATCTGCTGCCTTTGCAAGAGCCCAATGTCAGATTTAACCCAATCACAGGACTACCTATTATGTTTGCACTTATGGGCTCATTTAAAAAGGTACATTGGACCTACAATATCCAATAAGTACTGCTTCTTGATTAGGCACCTAATAAAGAATTAGTTTTGATGTTTTCTCATCCTTGGTAGGGCCCAGTAGAAACTTTAGAATGTCTTTGGACTCAAAAGGGTTCCTTGCCCTAAGGCTGGAAATGTTGCAATGCAAAAGACAACATTGTTGAAAATAAGGAGATTACGAGAGAGTGCATTTAAGAAAAGTAAAATAACAGTGGCTGTACCTGAGTCATACATTACAACATTTATATCATTGGTTTAATGGGTTCTAAATCCCTTGTTTGCATAGTTATAATATGACAAACATATTGATGACTCATCTGAGGTTACATGTTCAATTCAGGGTAATAATGGGGCAGGCAAGTAAATCTTTTCTATATAAAGCTGATAGGTCAAGGGAAAAAGATAGAATATGACATGGATAAAATTAGTATGGATAAATTTGAAGAAGTGCAGTTTAATTGAGTGTGTTTGGCTCATGATAGGCCATAATGGAGAAACGGAATTTTATGCAGCTCATCCCAAGATATTTGGAAGAAAAATTCTATTTGGACGGAATTTGGGACCGATCTTTGGACCAGTCTCAAAGTCCCAATCCAAATATCAAATGATATTTGGGTTGGGACTTTGGGACCGGTCCACAGATCGGTCTCAAAAGTCCGTCCAAGTAGCAGGACTCTATTTGGAAGCAGTGGCTCAATTGGCCAAGACTCTTCGCCTCAAGTAGCAGAGAGGTCTTGTGTTCGACATCTATCTCTGTTGGTCACCTCCCATAGTTTTATCTGATGAATGTGGATAGGAGGGTTTGCATGTGTCTTTAGCAATTAGTTCTCGGCTGTCCAGAATTGAGTGTCCCATTTGACTCGAGGTCAATGGCACCTGAGCTGTGCTAGACGTGAGAGTTTGGGTTTTATGTACCCAATTTTGACCCGAATGCCCGATTTATATATAAATATAAATATATGTATATTGACTATATTCATCATAAATTCATAACATATGAACTATAACACTATTATGTATATAAAGTTTCTAAATCTTATAGCCTTTGAAAGCAAGCCAAGCCAACAACCAAACAAAGTCACATATTTATAGTGCAAAACTAACCTTCTTAAATCTTACCCTATGCCATTTGTTTACTCTCTCTAACAATAATTGGGCCTACATTGACATATCAAGCCGTACAGTGTCAACTTAGTACTGGTGGTGACCACACATTTCATTAGGTGCACCATCAATGAATCCATAGGTGGGTCCCATGTTCCTCACCAATGGGATAGTGGTATTCATCTAGAACTCTCTATTTGGTCGGTGACTTAGGCCCTACATTATAAATTAAATATAAAGTAGGACCAATAGTCATATCTAACGTGATTTGCATTATATCAATGAGAAGGGGAAAAAAAATCAACTGGGTGTATTAAAATAGTAATTCACCCACATTGTGTATGGTTGGAAAAGATACGCGTCATTTTGACTAAATATTGACCAAACTTTAAAATAACATTAGTAGGTGATAAATTAAGAAAGACGCGTTTGAGATATTCTAATGAATATATCCAATTGCAAATCAGAAATGATAACGATAAGTAGAAAAGCACATGAAAGGAAGTAGTAAGGGATTAGTATGAAATAGTAAAGCCTATATGAGGATTTGGCTAAGAATAGACCGGATTTGATTAAAAAAACAATTCATGCAGCTACCCAATATAATTGAAAATCATAAGGGATGCTTACTGAAATTTCTTGCTCATCTTGAGTTTTGTAAATCTTTTGATTGTTAATCCAGTTCCATCAATTTCAACACCATAGATGGGCCCCATAGGCATGGGTGTTCCTTGATTATAGGAAGGGCCAGACCCTTGATCATGAGAGGCCCCTGTGTGTGTCCATCTTGGGGTCTACATGCAATGGGGCTTTATGGAGGTAAAATCATTAATTACTGTGTCATCTTCCATTGAAAGTTGACTCGATAGTCTTCCATTCTATCTACTACTTGCACTCCACTCTACACCCATTCTTTTGTTCTTTAGTAATTTTTTGTATGGACTGATGGGGTGGGCCCCACTTCACCAACATAACCCCACTTTCAACGTGGGCATCATCACCAATCCACCGACAGAAGTGGGTCCCACTAAGATTCCTAATGAATGCTTTCTTTGTAGATGCTCAACACGTTTTCATCATTGATCACACTAAAATAAAATAATATACAAGATCTAGTCAGTCATTCATCATATCAAAAAAAAAATAGAGGGAGAACAATCGACTCATGTAAATCAACGGCTGAGATTGGCTAGTGAAACCATCTTCAAAATGATCTGCCAATCACACATATCCCAACCGTCCAATCCAATGATTTAAAAATCCCACCAACCCAAAGTATTCATTTGCTGTGGCCCACTGAAGATGGAAAGGGGTCTGAAATTGAAAGTCATCCAGAACCGTTGATTTTAGGTCTAGAACCATCCAGGGATGGGGCCCACCAAAGAACTGGCTAGTTGTCATGACATGACTGTCCTCAACCTGGAAGAGGAAAACAGATGCCATTGAGTTCTGTACTTTTTGTGTACTGTGGTCAACTTGTAGATGTCATCCACAAATACTTTGTATTGTGCCGTTTGGTGAGTGGGTCCCACCGCAATGTGGGGTGGGGTGGAGTGAATGGTAGCCATGGATATTGCTTTGCTGCCTTAGAAAATGAAGACCAGAATGATAAGAGCACTTCTAATGGTTGGAAGGACTTTTTGTGTGCTCAATGCTCATGCAAGAGGCTAGTTTGGACAGGATTAAGAAGAAGAACAGCTGCAGTGGGCCCATTTTAAGAAGATGGGTGTACCATTCTTCAATTTAAATGATCCTTTTATAATGAAACCCAGATTTGTTTGAATCTATATGTCTCCCACATTAATGAGTTTGTACATTCACAGAATATAGATCATTGACTTCATCTTTGCCTGTGGAGGTGAGTGTTTTTTTCTTTTCCTTATTTTAGGTTTGTAGCCCTTCAGCTTCCTTTATTGGACAACTCTTTTAGGGCATGTTTGATTCATGTAATTAAATTTTTAGAAATTTTAATATTTTGTGGTTTTATAAGTGGTTAATAATAAATAATTAAAGGTGATTATTTAAAAAAATGGCCATCAAATAATCTTCCTTTCAATAGAAAATAAATGAAGGACGATAAGAAATAATGAGTACCGGACCATCCACTAATCACTCAAATCCTTTTTATCAATAATATTAATGCAAATCCTGATAAAGTCAAGATCCTTTTGTACTTCGACATTCATCACTGCAGGGGCGACCCCAAGTACATCCATGTGGGGGTAGTCGCACCCATTTGAGATCAATCCTCTTTCTTCTAAATCCATGATGAAAACTCTAGCTCAGCTTCTAAAAATTTTACATAAAAATCCTGCAACTACGGGTTTGCTCACAAAACCCAATTGGCTCCTATTTGTATCTGCACCCCTCAAACTAAAATACTGGATCCGCCACTGCATCACTGCAACCCTAGCAACGGACCCCATTTCAATTGAAGTGGAAATTTGTCCAATTATAGTAGACTCTGACAGCAGTAGTATTTGAGGCTTTGAGCGATTTGGTATCATGAAAGGTGGTCAAGTTGTTGATATTAAATGGCTTAGCAATTCTACATGGGTCCATATTTATGAAAGGGCCGGCTCATTGTCTAAGTATTTAGGATCTCGTATCATGTTAACAAAAGGTTGTCTGACAACCAAGGAATAAAAAAGTTAGGTGATGTTTCATTCTACCTTAGGACTTCTGAAGAACAATAATGCCATTTCATACATTGCCATAAAAAGGACGAGGGTTATAAAAGTATTTTGTGAACATGCAAGAGGCTTAATCCATGTACTTGTCGGTGAAGGAAAACATGTTTATCTTGTCTAGAATCAGGTTAAAGAAATCTCTAATCACTTACAGGACATGTTCCATTTTGCATAATATTTATTGTGCAGCTCCCTTTCTAAACACAGGTGGGTTGATTGAATATATCTTGAACACATCAATCAACATCCTGTAAATTTTTTTCTTCTTTCTAAACAGGAGAGAGAGAGAGAGAGAGAGTCCAGTGATAGTGATCCATCTAATAGTTGGCCTATTGAAATCGACTCAATAGGGAATGGAAAATGACTTCGAACAGTGGGCCCCACCCATGTGTTTAGTAAGGGAGCTGCACCATACTACAATGCAATGCACCCTTATAGTTAACTAATTCTCCTATATGGATCTCAATAATGATGTTCTGTTATATTATCAGTTTTGTTCAAATCTTTTGTTTATCTATGAAGATCCTGAGAGGGCATCTTCTATTTACATGAGGCCCTGAACTGATTTAAATCATACTCATTGTGCTTCTAAGAATAACCATGTGAGTAGACTTACGGAACACAAAACTATGAGTTAAACCATTACTATTATCTTTGAACTATCTCACCAAATGCAGATGATCCAACTCATGCCAAAAAAATCAGAGGCAAAATAAGCCAACTTTCATACATACCACCTTCTTAAAAACTAAAAGCAAGTGAGGCCCATACTTTGTCTTACTGATGAACAGGCCTCTAGATATAAATTATATGGGTATATGACTTTCACATACATAAGAGAACAAACCAACTGCAAGTCAAGCTCTAACATTAATTGAAGTGCACTAAGATACAATGTATGACTATTTCACTATTTTTCTTATAGTTGGATCTGCATGTCAATATCGAGACTTGTTGGTTGGCAACCTTTAAGTGAATTAAAAGATAGATTGGCTTTTTTTATTTTTTTTTGGGCTTGGGATAGATAGGCTTTCTGGAGTAGTTGCCAAAGATGGATAGGTATCAGTTATCACGGAATGCCACGCATGATGAAAAAGAACAAATGGGAATACAGGTAAATGAAAAGAAAACAAGTAGGGATCCTATGAAGCTTTTTGACATAGAGAAATTCATAGTTAAAAGGAGTGGAAAACAATTATTATTATTATTTTTTTTTTTTTGGTAACCCAGCTATAGGCGCCGGGACCCTCCTGGGTGAGGAGTAGTAGACCTCGCGTGATATGACAAGACCCTCTGGTGAGAAAAGGTGAACTGCCGCCTCTTACCACTAAGCTAAGATGCCGTTATTAGGAGTAGAACACTTAGAAGTACATAGTATGCCCTACCTACTGAAAATCTAAGTAGCTCAAAATAAATGCCCTCTTGATATATGGTACATCTCAAGATTAGCCAATAAAAGTTGAACCTACCAAAAGATTAACCATTTGATAAATAATGTGATAGTGAATCATGTTTATGGTTGTCTTAATTATATTTTTTTTCTTCTATAAATCTTATGGTGGACCAAATTCTACTTAGCTAAAATTTAGAGACACCCCATTAGAAGGTCATTTATTTTGAGTAGCTCAAATCTTCAATAGGTGGCCCTCATTGTGGAAGCACCTTAGACTTGTTTGAGGAACGAGAATATCCACTTTTTTTCTTCTTGTTTGCTAGATTGGGGTCAGTGATGCAGTGCTCATGGGACTACTTACCTAACTATGAATTTTTCCTTGGTGGTGGTGTAAGATGAGACACTATTATCACTTAAGTATCTTATATTTCTCGATGATTTCTATTTTTATGGAGAGAGGAATCATGCATTTTTACTCCTTTCATGGGAAAAAAAAAAAAAAAACCTTCTTTTTTAAGCAAAACTAGCATTATTATATATGGGAGACTCTCAAAAACTCCTCTATCTCAAAAGGAGAGTTTCTATCAATATCTAATAGCCAATGATTAGTTAGTATTTTAAGAGATTTACCTTTGTAAGAGAATATTTAAGAAAGAGAATCGGATAAGTATATCACCGATGACACGTGTCACACTTTTATTGCTGAAAAAAAAAAACGCCCGGATAGTTTTATAGCGTAACTCATATATATATATATATATATTGATTGCACCAAACAACGGAACAATGGACTACATGAAAGATTAGAACAGTTTTCTCTCTATTGAAGAATTCTCTCCTTGCACAAATACACCTTAGAAACCACTCGTGATCCCATTCACACAAAGGTATCATCCATTGAATTGCTATCAAATCTAACTCGGTCCATATTAGAAATAATTTTGTCAAAGGATTTCAAACATTTTCAATATCTAATGATTAAACAATCTAATAATAACGTTGGTCTTTTAGGAAAATATCATTTTTTTACAGAGATTCTGAATTAAAAAGTTGCTTAGAAAACATAGATGATAACCATTTTCAATTTTTCTTCTTGTCTTGCATTAGATAGAGTTGAAGATAAAATAAAGTCCTTTATGGTTTATGAGTGATTTCATTTTTAGTTTTATTAATTTCATTTGCATGTACCTTTGATTTCATTAGATTAGGCTGTAACTATTGTTGTTCAAGATTGATCTATGGTTCTGCGACTCGAGATCACACTTCGAGCGGATTGTTAACATTCAAATTTGATCATTATATGTATAAACTTACATGTAATTATACATTAGATTGAGGCCTCCTCACTTGGTAGATAAAGACCACTGATCTTTTTTTTTTTTTTAGTTTTTTTGCTATCGGTGGGTTCTAAACCCTTTGGACTGGACTAATCCCTCCAGGCCCAGAGGGAAGTCGGGTAAACTTCCCTTTAGCCCCAGTATGATACTGCAGTTTCGAACCTATAACCTTAGATTACAAACCGTAGTGTTAGGCCAACTAAGCTGCCCCATAAAATTAATTCAGGCCACTAATCTGTTAGTCCCTCCATGGCTAAATTGTGAAAAGAACAAAAGTGTAGTATTTGTCACTTTTTAAGGAAATTGTAAGAGACACGCAAAGGAAGATTCAAAGCCTGCAGACTTGGAGGCAATCATTGAGTGGTGCCAACCCTTACATGACCCAAATTTTAGACCAATCCACAGCCACTCTTCAAGTGGATCAATGGACCCAACTACATTCCATGTGTCATGAAATCAACCACCATGAGGATAATGAAGAGCCCCCCCGATCATATGCAGACAGAGTATGAATCCTCTATCCCATTTATACATGCTCATTGTGAGTGTCCCATTCACATTATGCCATATCAACCAACAAAACCATGTGATTTTGAGTTCTGATCTGGTGAAGTTTTATACAACAGTGACGTGACGGACTGTAGTTGGTTCACTAATGGTCATCGTGGGTAAATCCCCTGAGAGGATCCCTGATTTCATGGTTTTGAAGTTGTGAGAGGTTTAAATCAAGTGAAAGCACTTGATGTCGTTTTGTTGCTGACGTGGCCTAATGTGAATGGTCCACTCACGGTCAGTATATCGCAATTGCAATAGAGGATCTCCAAACTCCTATAAAATTAGTTGTTGAAATTCTCTTAAGTTTTTTATTAGAGAAAATAAAAACAAAAGCCCAAAATGGGGAATATGTGACATTTTTTTTAGGTCCAGTAATCCCGCGCACCCCAAACACTAGGAGGTCTTTAAATTAGTTATTAGCCAAAATTAGTTAAATGTTATATATAATGGACATTTTTAGTCCTCTAATCAAAAGCCACAAAATAAATGGTCAGCTTAAGCTAGTAGAGGGAATGCTTTCTATTTTAATATGTCCATTTAATAAGTTTAAACTAACCTCTTAACATCCTCCCTCTAAGGAATCCCTTGTTTCCACGAAATAAGAAAATAATGTTTCATCCAATCCACAATCGCCAAAACTGTGTAAAACCATATACAAGCTAGTATACTCTCTCAATTGCTGTCTTGGAACGATAAAACAAAAAAATAAAAAAAGATTTTACACTGTCGGCCTTGTGAATTGGATGAAATAACATCTACCTATTTGTATGAATCAAGGATCCGGACCCCTCCGTTATGCTTGAATTTTGATAAACGGCTAAACAAGTCATAAGTTATTTCTAAGCCAGGGGAGATTCTTGACAATGTGGACTCCATGAGCATACATTGTGGGGCCCACTTAAAATCTTAAATGAAGGTCTATCTATGAAAACAAACAATTATGAACAATGGTCCCAAGAAAAAAAAAAAGACCCAGATGGGGCATTTGTCGGCACAATCTTGGCCAAATGATGCCAATAAATAGGAAAGACCTTGTGACCTCTATGTACTATTGATCTAAAATCTAATCCTTCTCAGAGTTGAGACTTGCTAAATACTTCCTCTTATGTACTATTGATTTCTATTGATCTAAAATCTAATCCTTCTCAGAGTTGAGACTTGCTATATACTTCCTCTATGTACTATTGATCTAAAATCTAATCCTTCTGAGGGTTGAGAGTTGAGACTGGCTAAGTACTTCGTGGGCAACGAGTTGGACATTGTGAGGCGCTCGACCTTTACAGCTGGATGAGCTGTCTCACATGAGGACTGCCGAATCAACGGCAGCCGTACCATCATAATAATGGGAGCCATCCCAACCGTTGATCGTGGCCATCAGACAGCTAGTCCTTACCTGTGTCTTTCCCTACTTGGGTCATTAGAAATCCGGTCATTGGACATATCTTGACCGTTAATATGATGGCCTAAGATGGGTTAATTTAAAAGCCTAAGATGGGTTAATTTGATGCATACAAACTCTCAGGAGGTCTCATTTTTAAGAGATTGAATGAAGTTAGACTTGTAGTTGTAGAGAGATTTCATTATTATTTATTTTGGTGCAAGTGGTGGGACCATGTTTAGAGGTTTCAAGTCCCACTGCTGCACATGGCCACATGGGGGCTAGAATAATCAAGAAAAAGACTTCAATACATGCTTCCAAAAAAAAACAAGTCGCATCAAAGTTGATGTCTTTTCACCTAAAATCTGAATAAATGGGGACCATCAATCAAATCCTAAACCACTCACACAATAACACTGCTCATCTATCGACCAAATTCCACTCTTAATTGATCAAAAAGGTGACCCACGTTGATCATTCCATATGTAGAAAATGAAGCCAAACACCTATAAAACCAGAGAGGTTCATGCATGCAGGGGCATAGACTTCACACAAAAATAGAAGAAAGAAACAAATCATATATTAGATATAAGAGAGAATGCATTCATGATCTGTAATGTTTACATCCTATACAATTGCCATCTATAAAAATCTCCATTTTTCTAATGCTTACAGCCTGTAGATATCTAGATATTGAATGCCGATTCTGATTGTCCTTCTGTGAAATCCAAAGTTACATATATTTCATGATATACACGATTACGATCCAAAAGCTTCCAGTTTCCAATGCTCTTTATCATCCAAATACACCCCCCCGCCCCTACCCCCCTCGTGAATGAAAAGCAAGAATACAAGAAGTCGAAATGTCAATTCCATTTGATAGAGAAGAACTAAAACCGATTACGATTCTTAAATTTCATGATCACCCACGATCACGATCAAGAAACAGGAACGAGATAACGGATAGACTAAAAAAAAAAAAACCTTCCTAAAATCCCAGTTCCCAAACGCCTTTCAAGCATCATACAAACATGAAAATCAAGAACAGAGGGAAATTGCAAATGCGAAATGTCAATTGGATTGGATATAGAACTAAAATCTCGAAACTTTACACAACCCCACCCAAAAAAAAAAAAAAAAACATCGAAAGAGAGGGATCCAAACAGAGAGAGAGAGAGAGAGCCATTTCTTCTTCACTCCCCTCCCACCAAATCCCCCACAACAAAAAGAATCAGTATTTGTTCCTTTCTTCTTCATCATCATCTTTCCCCCCAAAAAAAAGAGAAAAACTTTCTTCAAAATCAAAAACCAAATCCAAACTCAATTTACACCCTCTTCCCATGCTGATGATACCCATAATACGACATATACCATTTCACAAACTTCTTCAAACCAGTCTGCAAATCAGTAGTCGGTTTATACCCAAATTCCCTCCTCGCCAAACTCACATTCGCATGCGTAAACGGCACGTCGCCATTCCCAGGCATCTCCACATAATTCCTCTTCGCCTTCACCTTCAATTGCTTCTCCAATATCCCCACCAGTTCCGGTACCGTCACGGGCGACGTGTTCCCCAGATTGAAAATCCGATACGGTGCCGGACCCCGCTTCTTCCCTCCGCTCCCCGTGCTCTTCCCCGCCGTATCCAGCGACCCCAAACACCCCTTCACAACATCATCAATATAGGTAAAATCACGGGCCAGGTCGACCCGATCTTTACCCCTGTATATCGTTATCGGCTTCCCCTGTAGGATATTGCGTGTAAAGAAAAAATACGCCATGTCGGGTCGGCCCCAAGGTCCGTAAACTGTGAAGAACCTCAGACCTGTGATTGAAAGCCCGTGGATATGGTTGTAGGTGTGGGTGATTTCTTCTCCGGCTTTCTTCGTGGCCGCGTAAAGGCTCGCCGGCTGATCGGTGCGGTCGGATTCTGAGAATGGGGTCTTGGAATTGAGGCCGTAGACGGAGGAGGAGGAGGCCCAGACGACGGCGGGCTGCGGATCCGCAGCCTTGCAGGCTTCGAGGAGCGTGACCAGCCCGGCGACGTTGCTGTGGACGTACGATCCGGGGTTCTCCAAGGCGTAGCGGACGCCGGCCTGGGCGGCGAGATGCATCACGTGGGAGAACGCCACCACGTCGAAGAGCTTCGCGAGAAGGCGGGCATCGTTGATATCGCCGTCGACGACGAAGACGCCGTGATCGGCCAAAAGCTTCTTTCTTGCGTGTTTCAGCGACGGATCGTAGTAGGAGTTGAAGTTGTCGAGGCCGACGACGCCGTCGCCACGCTTCTGCAGCGCTAGGGAGACGTGGGTGCCGACGAAGCCAGCGGCGCCGGTGACAAGGACGGACATGCCGGCAGGGCGTCGGATCAGGGCGCTGTTGCGGACCTGCTTCTCCCATTGGATGCCGCCCCATGAAGCCGTGAAGTATTTGCTGCTGGTGTCGACGAAGCTCTGGAAGCTGAGGTATGACGCCGTTAGGGCGATGAGGAAGAGGGCCCAGAGGAACATCGTGCTCGTTGATGCGAAGCAGCGGTGGAATTGACGGTGGATCGTGTGGGTTCGGTCGATCTTGACCTTACCTGGTGTGGATGGGAAAAGCTCTTCTTCTAAAGACGGCATCTTGAAAAAAAAAAAAAAAACCCTAGAAAGTTGCAGAAAGAAGAGAGAAGGAGGAGGAGAAGAAGAAGAAGAGGAAGAAGAAGGAATGATAGCAGATGCGAGCTATATTTCTTGAGCTGCACCTGCGGGAAAGAGGAGGAGATGGGGGTATATTTATAAGGGTGGTATCGTGGAACCGACAAACAGACGCGTGAACGCGTTAACGGACGGCGAAATTGGCTTATGGGTTTTTTGCATCTTTTCCTGCCTTTTTCCTTTTTTGAATTTTAATTTTATTATGATTTTTTTAATTTTGTTTATTATTATTGGGTTTTTTATTTTTGTTCCTGACGGTTTTATTACCGGAGGAGTTTACCAAAAAAGATTCCCTCTTAAACTTGGTGAAGATAAAAAAAAAAAGGCTCGATTTTATAGCAATTGAAAAAGTTGTTAATCGTAGTGTTTCAAATTTATTTATTTTTTCTACTTTGCTAGGTCATTTTATATCATACGCCTTTTACTTATTCACTTAAAATTAAGGGTTTGTTTGGTATTTTTTTTCAGAAAATAAAGATATGCTAGGTCATATTATATCATACGCCTTTTACTTATTCACTTAAAATTAAGGGTCCTGTTTGGTAATTGTTTTCAGAAAATAAAGATAAAGAAAAGTATTAAATCAAGACATGAATAAACTATAAGTGAGTTATTATTGTATTTTTTCTTTATTTATTTGGTAGGGAATCTTTTTTACTTTTTATTTAAAATGTGGATATTTATTTGTCATTTAGTTGAGAATAATATTGCTTTTTAGCTTTTTCTTTAAATAAAATGAGTAAATTTTGAAGATGTGTACTCTGATATGACTCTTGTTTAAAAAATTGAAGGATTTATGTTACTTTTACTTAAAATAGCACGAAAATTCGTGATAATCACGAATACGCATGAAGAGACAGAATTCTACGTACATTAAAAAGAAGGAAGATGGGAAGCTCATAACCAGGGGAAGTATATTAGTGGAAAGTTGAGGGAGAATATGTTAGGCCCTCCCTGAAATAATTTGTTAGTATTTGTAGAAATTGAAAATTACTTTCGGTTAAAATTAAAAACTAAAGTCAAAATTAGATTAAAAAAAACCTTCCAATTTAATATATTATAATTCACAAATGAGCCCTAGAGGATTTTTGGGTAAAATTCTTATTTTATTATTTTGATTTCTTTTTTAAGGTTGGGGGGTATTTTTTTTTCTGGATGTCTTATGGTTTTATATTCCTTATTTATTTTATTTTATTATTATATTTGTTTTGTTTTTTTATTTTATATTCTTATTGGGGTGGTGAGTGTGGGGGATTGAAGAGGGGTGACCGGGAGTTGTGGGTGGAGCCGGTGGGGTAGTTGTGGGGCCCGGGTTTTGTGGGGGTTATAAGGGCGGTGCTGGAGTGGCTTGGGTGTGGGTGTTTATCCGGGTTTTTCTCTTTTTTGACAGGTTGGAATAGTTGGATTGTTGGGACGTACGGCTGTTTCTTTATTTCAGCGGTTTGTATGGTGGCCTGACGGACTATGTGAAGTTCTAAGTGCATGGACGCTTGGCTGCATGCTTAGTGGCCCCCACCTTTGGTGTTGATGATAGATGGATCTATTCCGGTTAAATTTGATCCCTCACTATTATTGACTTTTTTTTTTTTTTTTCCTGTTTTTTGTCCTGGGTTACATGTATCTGTGGGTACATTTACATGGACCCAATTAGATTACCCAATGATTTCATTGTTTCCAAGACTGCTCTTGGGTTGTTTGTACCCACTGAATGGATGGTAAAAAAAAAAAAAAAACAAAAGGAGAGGACATTGATCAAGACCACGGTTCATTTTCTCTGGGGATCAAATATTGAATTCACTAGTGCTATGATTTTATAGACACTTAGGTATTTATCTGATTTCCCTCTTATCCGAAAGGATTAGCTCAGTTCAATGAATTGAAAATCCTCCCATAATAAAAATAATAATAATAATAAATAAATAAAATATGGTGATAGGTGATTTCCCAATCTTATCTCATTCTTCAAACTGGATTACCATGAGAACACCAAGAATTTGCTGTTCAAAAGCACGCGCAATTTTGTTACAAAATGCAGCTGCTCACGTGGGAGAAGAGATGGGAGAAATAAACTGTTTGGAGCAGGGTTGCAAGGGGGGTATATAAGGTATATGCCATTAATGGGGAAGCAGCATCAATCACACATATTAAAGGGACCTTTTTGGAAAAGAAAAGGCCTAATTAATAAGTGCTAGTTTGATTAAGGTCTAAAATAAAAAGGTTCTAGTTTTTAAGGTCTAATTTAAGATTAGTTTATTCTGTAAATTTGAAGATACAATTATTTTTTCATGGAGTAATTGGGCCCGCATTTTAAGATTTTTTTCTTTTTTGAATGTTAACCTTCATTATAACATATAACGCACAATTTACACCATTTTGGAGACTTTGGGAGGTCGTTTTTGTCCAAAATAATTGTAAATCTGGTAAAATGAAAATGAAAAATAGAGATTTACCGAAAGCTCTAATATGTAAATAAGCACTAGATCATAAAATAAAAGACAATTTTTGAGTTTCCAAATGCCCCGGCCCCAAGTATCATGTAAATTGATTAATAAATTTAAGTGGTAGTTAATAAAATAACTTAAATTGGCTGAATGGTAATCAAGTGGGATGGTTACAAGGTTCTTACCATTCTTAATGAAGTAATAAACTGAATGTGTAAATTGATTATTTATGAAGTGGCATTGCTAGCAGCAGGCTCAAACAAAAGCCAAAATCACTTGATGGTATAAGAATTGAATGTGTGATTGAAGTGGCCTTGCCGACGAGGATTAAGAACAGGCAGATATCTATCTTATTTTTGTTCAAGAGGTACAACTTTAAGGTGTAAGAATTTGAATTCACAATCTCAAATAAAGTCGGCGGAAAAAAACATATAAATCCAATATATATATGAACTAAACATTGAAATTTGGATTTAGATATTTTCTATGTTTCAATTCAAAAATATATTCAAGATGGTTAAATGTCGTCGTCGTCATTCCGAATTCTATTTCTCCATTCTAATCTATCATAATCAAAGATAGTTATATTCTCGGCTCAGATTATTATCGTGTAGGCCCTATGATAGAGTTCCGAGCATGTGTCTGTTTATGTGAAAAAAGAGTGAAATAGACGGGAGGGGGGGGGGGGGGGGGGGGCTCAGATTATTATCGTGTAGGCCCTATGATAGCGTTCCGAGCATGTGTTTGTTTATGAGAAGAAAGACTGAAATAGATGGGAAAAAAAGAAGATTCATGTTTCCAAAACCACTCATGCTTAATTTGAAGAGAATGAGGTGGCATGTATAATGTGAGGTAGAGTTGTTTCATTGGATAAGTCAAAGGGGGCTTAAACTTCCCTTTTTAAATGGGGGAATTTTTGAGATCTCTCTCTCTCTCTCTCTCTCTCTCTATATATATATATATATGTATATATATAAAAGTTGAACAATTTTCTCCAGCACTATGCAGTCTATTTGACTAGTCTTGTCTCTAGAAAAGTTCCATTTATAAGTTATAAAGGTCTACATGACGTGGATTATATATAATTAACTTTAATTATATATCATTTACTGGCTCATATGTTGAGCACCAGTTCTTGTAGGGCACACATGAACCCCTCCTCCCCCAACCAGTTACCTTTATATGGTGATAGAGGCTCGAATCATCATTCTAACCGCTTGATCCACGTCCCACAAGTTTTCATCATACAAAATGAGTACAAAACTAATCCAATAGTATAGTCCATTTAGGTGAGAACCAAACTTTAAATTACTGACGATCACAAAATCCTTATTTTATGGTCCATTCGGATTGATCATTAGGTAGACCGCACTAGGTGTTTGCACACAAGATGCTCATGTTACGATGAACAGTAGTTCTTGTTAGAGGTTTCTTTATTATTTAATAGCTTTGCTTATAATTTGAAAAAATATATATTTTAAATTTCTTTTATCCGATTTTACTAATATACACAATATCTTATTTTGAACCGAGATTCCAAACCAAATTCCATTTTTTTTTTTCAATTGGAGTCAAATTCGGATACAATATATATATATATATAGAGAGAGAGAGAGCAAGGCTCTCCTAAGCCGAGCTTAGAAGAAAATCATATAAGCTCATGCTTGTGGGGCCCACCTTTGGTCCATCCAAATGGACCAAACACATGACCTGGCTAAATTGCACTTGTCCATCAACTTTCGGTCATATTCGAATTTACTGGACCGTTGGATCGACTATATATCGATCCGAATAGACTATTGACCATTAAACTTTTGGGCCTATATGAAGATGATAAAAATCACGGTTGGTGCTAATTTTTTGCAGAGAGGAGGATTCTAGGGAATCCTTGAGATCCCCCACATCCCCATCCTCATGTGAGTCCCCAAGTGGCCCCACCACACACTTGAACTTACCTTATCCTAAGCTTGAGCTTAGGAGAGCTAGCCCCATATATAAATATATATATATATATAATAAGGTAAACTCAAATATGTGATGGGGCCCACTTAGAGACCCTATAAATATATATTGAAAGGGTTTTTTTTTTTTTTTTTTCCATATCAAATCTAGATCTAATCTATGAAGACGAATCCAGATCCAAACCCACCATGGTCCCGAACCAGACCGACTTGTTTGCATCTCTAGATTAGATGTCGAAAAATCCCAATTTTTTTCTTCTTTTATTTATATCAATCACCCCATATTGTTGTTCATAAGGTCATGTTCAATCTGACTGAATCAACGGTTGATAATAGTTTAGATGAAAACGAGAAAAGTGGCCATTCAAGTTACAGCTAAGTCTGAGAGTGTTGGGATCATGTACATAAGCCAAATGTATGGGTTAAAATGAGTTTGTTTTTTATAATCAAACTCCTTTTTCATATTCTCTAATGACAAAAGGAAATCTGAGGCCCTTGCCACCTTGCACATACTTAGATAATGATTAAGATTTTTTTTGTCTGGTGGGCCACACTGCGGATGAGTCACGACACTATTATCACGATGATTTGACATTCTAACCATCGATTTTGGTTAATAGTTTATAACATGATTTCTGGCCCCACAGAGGAATGGTCCCAAATTGGCACTATTGAGCCACATATGTCCAAGTCCAACCAGACAGAAACTTCACTCCTTCCTCTCATTGAAAATAATTCTAGAGATATCTGAAACATCAAAGAAAAGGAATATAAACTTGTTATACTCAATAGTTTAATGACTTTAGATGTGAATAAAACCCTAAACTATAGACTATGACATTGCAGTCAACAGTGGCCCAAACCTGCTATGTGTTGGGGTTGTACCTGTACGCAAGCGTTGTGATTTGGCCGTTGCTCACTTTCTCTCATTACATCATGTAAGTGGGCCCCACGAAGTCGATGGCCCCCTTTTTCTAGCAGTGGGGCCCACAAGATGGGGACTTCTCTATGCCGTTGGTTTCCTTGTTAGGGACTGATTGGGACTTTGTTTACATGTGGCATTGACCCTAATCACGCGGTTAGAAGAATAAAAGGCATTATTATTATTATTCTACTATGGAGATGTTGAAAGGAAGTGAAGGAAAAGTCCCCCCCTAATCAGGGATTTTCCATGTGTGCTACAAAGGGGTTGACATTAGCTTCCAGTAATGCTTTTTTATTGCTGCTTTCAGTCAGTGTTTACAGAGTGTTATCTTTACAGGCATAACACTAGATCACAATGACACTTCTTTCTGATTGTCCTTCTCCTTTGGTTTATTAGGTGTGGTTGGCAAGCAAAATACATGGGATCCAAAACCTATTGGACAATAAGGAAAAGAGGGTGTTATGGATGGATTCTTGAACTTCAAATTAGCTAAAAGTGAATAGCTCAAGTGATGTTGAAATTTGAATACTATAATGAATTTAGAAGAAGATGCACATTTTTTATTTTTGTGGGAGTACTTTGAAAACAAGATATATCTACAGATTTTGATATACTAAAGAGTAGATTGGAATCCACTGGTGCTTTTTTTTTTCATTTTTTTTTATTTTTGCTCTCGGAAGGTTCTCAATCATTTGGACTGGACTAATCCCTCCAGGCCCAGAGGAAAGCCGGGTAAACTTTCATGTAGTTCCAATGTGGTAGTGTAGTTTCGAACCTACAACCTCCGGATGCAAACCGTGGTCTTAGGCCAACTAAGCTACCCCTTGTGGTTTTTCCTGTCAATCGGTAGAGCCATTATTTCGGCCTTGTAGATTCTCACCTTTTTTTTTTTCTTTTTCATTTTTTTACTTATGGCCCTTCAATAGAAATTATCTAGGTCCACTCCAAGTCAATGACAGTGTTCGCTATTGCAACTTTAGAGGTTATGGTTCAAGTTTTAGTCATGTTACCAATAAAAAAAATACCAGTGTCCACCATTTGATCCTATCATATCATGGCTACATTGAGTTACATCATGATTGCTAACATTAGGCAGGCCCTTGTTTATTACAAATATAAGGAGGCCAATAAGTGTAACATTCAACTAGCATTAGAACCCGTGCTGCTCAGGTATGATCGGCGTTGATGCATTAAAAAATATCTGTAAATTGTAGAAAGAAAAGAAAAGAAAATAATAAAAGGTTATCATGAAAGTACTTGTTCATGTAATCTATGAGCTAATGGGATAAAAAAGAAAGAGAAAAGAGAAGAATTGGAGAAGAAAAGAAGTTGAGTTCTGGATAGAAACGGAGGCATTACAGAAAAGGAGGAGTGTAACTTTCAAAAGTGGAATAGTGGGAGGAGACATGAGTGGTTGTTTCAAAGTAGTTGGTATGAGATAAACGTGGAGAAAACTGAAGATATTTTTAAAAATAGTAACTTACTTTCAAAATTGTAACTGATGGTCAAAATCCAACCCCAAAACTCCTAGCTTAATATAGTATAATAGGTTCTAATTCTATTGATTACACATGAAGTGGGTCTCGCATACTTTACTAATACTATATCTTGTATAATTATAATTACTAGTTTACCATCATTTTTTGTGTCTCATAGTGAATCAACATTTGATGATTCCTCCATCAACCAGCATGGCATGGATCCCTTTGTGATTACTATAATTAGATTCATCACATTATGAATATCATGGTAATCATTGTTAGAAGTGCATGTAATGCTGCTTACCAATATTTTGTAGGCCATGTCATGATAAGCAACATTAACATTAGATAGTTCTCATAGGGCCTTTTTTACTCTTTTGCATTAGAATACATAACAAGGATAATTCATACCATAAGTGGTTAAACATAAAGAGAAAATTAAGGTGAATACCTAAAAACGTCTATCAAATTAATAACTTTCCTTTTAATAAAAAAAAAATAATCAAGGAAAGATGAGAAACGAATATCCAACCATCACCCTAGTAATTCGAAACTTAAGAAAGTCACTAATTTATATACATCTTCACCTTATTTCTTTCCCTCCTCACCTTATATCATCCAGCCCTCAGCCCCCACCTCTTTAAAAGTTTTTCATCAAGCTCATTACCTTTTGAATTCCTATATAATCAAATGCAAACAAACATGCCCAATAGTGATTTAGTATTATAATCAGATAGGTCCCTGCACAATTACCAACATTAGATTTTTATTTTTGTCATACTAGGTAGGTGTTATCATGCTAAAGCATTATTTGGCGTGTCATTGTGATTTTGAACTTTTTTTTTTTTTTTTTTTTGAGAGAGAGAATTTCGAACATTATTATTAAAATATGATGACAAATACTAGGGCAAATCCGCTAGTAGTTCAATTGGCTAGATACCTTCCTTCCACAAACAAAAACAACCAATGACCCTTAGTTGTAGGGTTGATGGTAGAAGGTGGTGGTTGAAGAATATAAGATGGAGATGTAGACGAGAGCTTGACTTTCCTTTAGGCGTTTGTTCAGTGGTTCTTTAGTTTTTAAACACTACTAAAACACAATCGTTGAGTATTACCATACATGAAACTATTGAAAGTAGGTGGGCCTCGTGGATATGTTTTCAAAACTTTTTGACCCACTTAACTTAGGGATCAAGTACTCATAAGGCTATAAACCAAATCCAGGATTCAATCCTTCAAACTCATCAATCATGTACAGCAATAAACTCTATCTAGAAAATAGAAATCAGCAACATCATGCAACCAAAACAATCCACAATATAGGAATAAGTAGATTATACATTTGAAGTCCGGTAGTGCTCTAATGGAGGAGAAGACAAATTACTTGAACAAGAACTCTTCTTATAGCGAATTAAGATCTCAAGGACCTTGTTGTCTTCCACGCTATAACCCATTTCAGATCTCTTTTCTCAAGAAGAATGGTGGAATCTTCAAGAGAAAATCAACTAGAAGCTCTAAGAAAAATAGAAGAAGAAACTAGAAGAGGAAGAAGATAAGTGGGCGTGCAACTCTTGCACTTGAGAGGGCTGGGCTTGGACTCCAATGCATGCGACGTCCAGCCCTCCCTTCTTCTCCTTTTATAGCCTAGCAACTTCCTCTTTTACCAATTGAAATAGAAGTCCTACTTCTATTAATAATTAGTAACTATCTCATTTCTAATTATTATAGAAGTCTCACTTCCACTACAATTAGTAACATACTATTACCACTATTAGAAGTCTCACTTCAAATAGAAATAGTAACTTTTTAATTCCTTCCTTTTGAGTTCAAGTAAAATTAGTAATGATCCAATCTTATGCTAGCGCGGGAACCACTAGGGATTCCATAGATAGCTGGCTTCAACTCAGACATCGCTATCCCACATCTCATATGCAATTCGAGCCCACAGTTAATTACAAATAACTCCACTATATAAATGCAATTGCACTCTAGTCTTAGGAAAATATTACAAATAAGACCCTAAACTTCCCTATGACCACAAGTAGGCCCCTCTATCAATATCCATAGATCAATTGGATAAAATCTGTCCCTTCCAATTTTAAATCCACATCTTATTATCCTTGAGACTCAATCAATCATAATGACCATCAGTACCATTCAATTAACTCTTAATTGAGATGGGTGCGCACTTACTAATGATAAATCCATTAATTGGCACAAGGGGATAATATAGATAGATTCCATCTTGACCATTGAATGTTCCACAGTCTTACTACCACGTACTCAAGACACCGAGGTGTTGACCTACAATTGGCCTTACTCATTGGTGACTCAAAGCAAATGAATAGACAGAAACTTGAGTTCATTAATGTCTTAGGATTGAGAGCCTATTGCTAGGGAATTATGAGAGCGGACCTTTAGATAAAGACAGTGTTTCATAAGGTGCTTCTTATGGTCCTTAAATACATCAAATGTACTAGCACCGTGATCTAGAATCTTACATTTTGATGATCGAGACAAATCACTTTATCTCATAGTGATCAAAATGTTGCAACTTTATCAGATGAGATACCCAGTCTCATCACTGGTTATGAAGATATTTAAGTATAAGATTTGTGACACATGTCTCCCGTATGTGAATCTCATCCATACACATATATCATATCTAATATACTAATGGGACCCAGTTCATCTCATGAACCATCATGTCAAATGTATTGGTTATGTGCATAAATAATAAAACACCATTCATCTCATGAAATGAAAACATGATTTTATTCATAAATAAAGAGATTTAATCAACTTATTACATCATCTGATGAATTGAGACCACACAAACTAACATAGAAACAAATAGGTAGTCATGTCAAAATCTCCACTATGGGAAGGGGTATCATCAGTATCACTCAAAAGCGATTTGGGGTTTGAACATGATCATATGATCTCCCTTGTTTTAGTTTAAGAGTGAATAACATTTTCCCTATTATGATATTTTAGGGTGTCTTTGATCACTGACAGCAGCGAACCTAAAAGGCAAGATATCAACGAAAGTGGGCTCCACGAGAGAAAAATGTTAGAGACGAGAGAGAGCCATGATGTTTGACACACACAATCATGCAACCAAATTAAGCTTTATGCAACCAAATTTAGCTTAAGACCAAAGAAAGCTATGAACATACTTCTGTCTCTAGTCTCTCACTGTAAAGCAACTCAAAATCATCCATCCACCTTGATTATAAACTTACAAGGAAAGGAACGCATACACTCCCATGAAGATTGTAATAAAGTAGTCTATATTACCACCCTCGAACCTTGTTGAAATCATCCACAATAATTGGACCACTGGGCCCCACATGCAGCCTTTTCAGATGCCATAATTCCAGGTTCTTCTCCCACGGAATTCTACATTTCAACAATCAGCACAGAGCGTCATAATGCAGGCTTTCCTTCACACACACACACACACACAAGCTGCATAGGATACAAATCCTATTCTTTTGATGAAGTTCCATCCATTCTACAATGCAGCCCACCTGTTTCATGGCAAGGATCTCATGCATATGGGAGATGAGTCCGGGTCCTGTGCCGCAGCTATGACAGTGGAACCCTGTAACATAAGTCTGGAACTCCATTGGGGACTGTATAGATGACCCGGATCGTATACAAGATGCATGTCATCCTCTCCAATTAATATATCCTCAAATTTTCATTTAAAAGGAGTAGGTCCAACCATATGAATGAGCACCATAATGGAAACGTATTTAACACCACGTCAACGGTGATATCACATCAGCGCCTAGTTGCCTTTCCGTCATGGTGTTTAATTGGCCCATGGGACATTCTTTTATATCAATGGAAAGGAATGAAATTCATCTTGAATTGTCCAAATTATCTATGTGGGTCTCAAGATGTAGTTCAAAGAATGTGTTAACTGCTAGGACTGAAGATCTGGACTCGCGGGCGATAGGCAATGGGCCCATTCACTTACCATACAATTGCCATGCAAATCCAGATCCTTGAGGCTTTAACACAAAAAAATCCTGAGTTAAAGTTGCCGAACCTATCGTGGGCAAATTGAAAATCCTTTTAAATAAATGAGTCTTGTTCGTCTGAGGGTTTTTTTCCCACGGTGACCATAAGGAAATCAATTAATATTCGCCATGTCATCGTGCATCCCCATGGTGATGTAGTGGAACCTCATTAGTCCGGTTACGGTCACCCATGAGGAAAACCCTCATAAAATCCCAACTCTAAACAAATGCTCTCGAGCTACATTGGATATCCTCAAATTTTATGTCAAATGGAGTTTTATTTACAGTTTCATTGACTATTCGATAACAAACAAACAAACAAAAAAAAAAAAAAAAAAAAACAAAAACAAAAAAAAAAAAACAAAAAAAACATGATTAACACAATTTTATGCATATTCACTATTACATTTTTCATCATACGGTCAATCCATTGATTGGGATAAATTTGGATTGATTTCAAATTTAAGGATAACCCCACATACCTAGGGTAGTTTATTTGGACAGTTAGGATTTCAATTCAATTGGTGGGACCCACTGTGGAGTTTCACCGTTCAAATAGCGATTTTAGGTTAAAATTAAAGCCCCAGAGGATCTGGCCTTCCCACCCTTAGTTGGGCACGGAAGCGGTTATTGAGAACGTGGAAGAGATGCAGTTATTGCAGTTACTATTCTCAAACCTTTCCCTCTTCCTTGTCACTCTCCAAATTCTCTCTAAAATTAAAGAGCTTGCATGTCGGTATGAAACTTCCTTCTTCTTTCCCATCAAGAAATGAAGTTCCCCATTCTTTTCTCTGTAGATCTCCTCATTCTAGTATGGACTCTGACTATGCATCTCACCTTTGCTGGTGAATTGGCACTGCCAGATGGTACAGATTGAATTTATTCAACCTTCTGTTATCTTATCTTTTTTTTTTTTTTTCATTTCTTAGCAATGGGTCTTGCCATGTGGGACCTTTCTTTCTTTTTTTTTTTCTTTTTTAAAGAAGTATATATGCAGTTTGTTTGCTTGATTAAATTTTTTACTATCCTAGCCATCCTTCAAAAGCCTGCAAAATGGACTCTTGGGTTCCATCTTGCAGTTTCTCAATAGATGGTTGGGATCATCTGTACAATGTATTAAAGACTGCAGCATTCATGGTAGGGTCCACTTCTAGTCAAAGAACATCACACTGTATCAGTTTTTTTTTTTCAAATTTTATCATCAATCCATGAGTCTGCTAGCATTGTTGTTGCATTTATCTATGAAAACTTAATTTTACTTGACACCTTATGTGCCATGCAGAAAAATCGCGGCCACCCGGATTTATGGTTAGTTGGGTTGATGACAAGAATGAGTTCAGGGCAGGTGATATAGCAACAATCAAAATTAAAGTACTTGAAAGTTATGACATTGGCTTAAATCTTCCTCCTGAGAGTTACACTGTTAGATTTACACTTACTGTGAATGGAAGAAAGGGAAACAGTTCGACTGTATCGGGCGTCTTGGCTTCTCCGGATGGGGACTCTAATCATTGGAATATTACCTTCATTCCCATTATGGTGGGGAAATTTCCGGTGATTATCAACGATTATCGCTTGGGAACCTCTGATGCAACCCTGCATTTCAGTGTTACAGCAGGTACAACTTTAAAATTCTAAGTAGTAAATTGATTCAGCTGCTTTCGGGTAGACGTAAAATTGCAGCATCTCCCTTTTATTGCTCTTCTAGATAACATGATAAGGTTGTTGGAGAAATAGGAAGGTTTAACTCCTTTCACTGACAAAATGAGATTAGATGTTTTGTCACCATATCAAACCTCCCTTTCAATTACATGTTTTCTGGATATGGTTTGACTAGGATTGACAAAACTAAAGTTAGGTAGAATTCATGATCCCAATATTTAGTTAGTAGAAATGTTACTTCTGTCAATTCAAGTCTAAAATGATGTGAGAAATACAATTTTGCATGCCATTAAATTATGCATCCCTTACTTACAATCTATGATGCCCAGATACAGCATGGATACGGCAAAGACACGTGATTGACACGGCAGGGACACATATTTTATACATAAAAAGTGAAGTATGAGATATGATACGACACGATACGTTGCCCAATTTGAAGTATCTGTGCATCACAGCTTACAATAGCTACTTTTCTTTTTCCTCCCTAAGAAAAAAGTAAAAGAACATGTATAGAACTATAGATGCGTAGTTATCATGGTATTATTCAATGAAATTCGTCACATTATTTTTATCAGTTACTGAATTTATTACACAACTGGATCTTATGTTCCTTTCACTTGTTTTGTAATCCTAATCTACATTTTTTTGAAGGTCGTATGCACCCCTCTGTTTGTGTTGCTTCATGGATGAATCTTGTGAATGAGTTTGTGGCGGGGACTGCTGTGAATATTTTAGTAATGCCTAAAGATGCATTTGGTAATAACATATCATCAACAAGTGAAGGACTAGAATCACATAACTTCACAGTTTCAGCATCTTATGAAAATGGGACCATTGTGAGTTTAAATGTCACTTACAAAGGTTGGAATGAGTTTGGGTATATTGGATTCGAGTTTGTTGCTGCCACTGCTGGAAGTCTCTCATTGCATGTAGGGGGTGAAAACCAGACCTTGAATGGATCCCCTCTACCTTTCAAGGTAAAACCAGGTGAGTTTATACTTGATATGACTACAGTACTATCAGTGGTGAATTCAAGTTATGCTTCATGCATTTTCTTGAGAACTGGACTTGAACATTTCCCATTGTTTATAACAATCACTACTAGAACTGAACATGTTACTATACAGTTAATTGATATTGTTTTTACAATGAACAGGTCCGCTAAAGGTCGGTAATTGTTTGGCCAAGTGGAAATATGAAACAAATGCCTTGCAAATATTTTCGAAGCTGGAAATCTTTATACACCAGCAAGATCAATTTGGAAACCTTGTTCCAGATTTTTATTCATTTGATGCCCGGATTGTTGAGAAATCGACAAATTTGTCCATCCCAGTTGCAGATTTGTACTTTCAAGAAGTGGCACATGGCATTCAGTTGCTTTCTTTTGTTGTATCTGAGCCAGGAGATCTCATGCTCACAGTTTTTGACCCGAAGACAAGTGAAAGCATCTCTAATATGCCCTATGACTTTACTGTTTTTATAGGTATGCATAAGGGTTCTAGATGTTCTAGCTTGGTGAAGTGGTTTCAGTTTTTTTTTAGCAAAGGATGGTGATATACCCCACTGCATATGTAATGTGGAAATCGGAAACCAATTTAGGTGCTATGTCCTCTGTTTTACCTTTTATCGCACCAAATCAGTGTCAGCAGTTGGTTTTGTGTTCTGTTATCATAGAGAAGTTGTCAAACAGTATGCCACTGTAAGTGGTTTTCCAAGCTTTTAAGCTGCCCCAAACACCCATTGGACATAAACATGTATAATTCTATAACATTATAACTTCTGATGATTTGGGGTGCATCCAAAAGCATCTTCAGTTAATTTCCCAAGATATAATTCTAGTATAGTTCCCTCTCACTCTTCTTTTCATGATTTCCTCATATTGCTTGTAACTTTTTTGTTTCCAAATTTAGTTAAAATTTCTCTACAACTAACTCAGGTTATTGTCCTTTTAGGTTATTCCCATGGACAAAACAGTGTTGCTAATGGATCTGGTTTAGCTGCTTCTGTTGCTGGTCAATTGTCATCTTTTTCAGTCTATTTGGAAGATGTATACCGGAATCCATCTCCAGTTGAAGCAGAAAGGTTTCGCGTACAAGTCAAAAGGAAAATTGATTCATACAATGTGCGGGTCACCATACTCCCTACACTGATTGTAGATGGTAAAAGTGTTTCGCTTTACTTTTTTAGTAAGAGATTTAGTATTAAAAAGATACCTACAACATGCATAACATGACAGAGCTCACTCTCCAATGCAAACATGGCTGGGTGGATGTGTTGTTTTGAACCATGGCTGTCTACAAACTGGCTCACTACATCATCCTTTGATTTAATAGTTGGATAGGAAGGAGCACTGTGCTATGATTAGGGACATTTATCTTACTTCAATGCTCTATTTGTCATAGTTTTGCAAAGAGTAATTATTTTTTCCTTTTTGGGTACTAATGAGCTGTGTATCTCTGTAATAGTGAATGAGGATGTAGGAGATCATATCAATGGTACTGGAGGCAATACACCAAGTACTTCAGTGTCAATTAATCTGAAGAACATTGTAAGAAACTTCGTCAGTCATCACTGTTTTAAGATAACACATGCTACGTACTGATCAGGGATTCTTTTGGACTCATTTACTGTGTGTGAACCTGAAAATTCAGACCAGCTCCTTTAATGTCATATATACTCCTGAGAAGTCTGGGAGTTATGAGATTTGGGTATTTTGTGGAAATATTCCATTAAATGGTGGTGTCCCTTACATGAAGGAAGTACTTCCAGGTATTCTCCTATCTCCTGTCTTTTCAGATATGCATTAATTTTGATCCAGTATGAACATTGCACCCATGCAAACCTTCATTTTGGGCCAGCTGGCCCAACTGGCACTTACCTCAGTTTAAAGGCTCATACAACTGTTACTTATCATTGGATTGAACATCCAAAATATCAATGCCTTTAAAACCATTGAACTTTGAGGGCCAAAATCAAGGGGTTTGAAAGGTGATTAGGATGATCTAAAGGTCAAATAGGCTGTTTTTTTTGTTTTGCCAACCCTAGGTGTCAATGAGATTTTTTCATTTCCCCACTTTCCGTGATTGTCATACATCCAGGTGGGCCGCACAAAGGTTCCACAAACTTTTGCACGTCCAGGTTCACACCTAATTTTGGTGTGAACTGCATGCAGCAGATGTGTCTATCATTGCACACTTCCACAGACCCACACATAATGACTTAGTGTCCCATGACTGCAACCCTCCTGTGGGTCCCACCTGAATGCATGAGGATCATTGAGGGTAAGTAGATGGAAAAGACTGGATTAGGACTGCTTAGTAGTGGATTCATAAGATGATCATGGCCCTTGATTTTAGTGCTTCATAATACAAGTAAGTATTTTCAGAGCATCAATCCAACAGCCTCTCGTGGTCGCATCAGTGGTAATTTGGGCCAAAGCCTATATTCATGGTGGGCTAGTTTGATATGAATGGATTGGGTCAAGCAAAGATGGGCCCTGCATGAGTAAACTGAAGTCATATATGCATGAGAACTCTCAAGTTTGATTCAGGGATATTCTTTTGGGATTATGATTTGCAAGATCAGGGATTGTTTTGTGATATGTGCACCCCCCTATCAATTTGGTCAAATATACATGTGTGTGTATTTATTTGTCTCCAATTCAATGTCACTTTTTTTCCCCGCAATTTTTTTTTATTAATTACTCACTTGCAATTCTAATGGTTCTTTATCTTCTTTTACATTGAATGGTTTCATTATTTGGCTGCAGGTGTGGTTGATGCATCCCTCTCTAATGTAGAGAAATTTTCTCCCAAAGTAGCAAAAGTGGTTCAAAATGAAATTGTAGTGAATCTTATGGATTCCTTTTGCAATCCTGTCGTTTCGCAACAATCACAGTTGAGGTTTCAGCCAGTGAATAACCACAGTTTCTTGAGATGGACATTTGTGGATAAAAATAATGGGTCATATGTTGGCCAATATCAAGCAAGGGATTTGGGCAGATACAACGTATGTGTTACATTTGAGGACAAGCATTTATCTCCTTGTCCCTTTGAGATCGATGTGTATGAAAGTGAGTTCTGCAAGTACATAGATAGAGTCATTATTCTTATAAGTCAATGTGGCATATTCTGTGATTCTTAGATACTTCAATACATTCATGATATGTTGTATCCAATTCTTTATTTTTATGTGTAAAATCTATGTCCACGCCATATCCATGTGGTGTCCCTGATGGATTGATGCCTATCTATGCATCATAGGGCATATCGATGTCGGAGAATTTTCTCCTATGAGCGGATAGCATGTGCAATCCAGCTCTGTGGGCCCAGCTTTGATCAGTACAACTTATTTCATACTCTTATCCTCCCATGATATGCATTCAAACCCTTACTGTTAGATTGATACTCCAAAAAAAAAAAAAAAAACTATTGGTAAAAGACCGTTTAAACTTTTAGCCGTTAATTCAAAGAGTAGGATAATCTGATGGCGCTGATTTTTGCATGACCCTTAACCATGAGGAGACCTTTCTATCCATCCCAACCCTAATGATAGGAAAGCATCCAAGTGGGCCCCATCAGCTGCTGTATGTAGTCTGCCCGTAGGTGAAAGTCTTCCATCAATTACAAAGTGATATCTTAAAATATGCATAAGAGTGATATCAGATCCAGTTCATGCCTAGTGGGTGCATATTGAGAGGGCACTTCTTTATCAATGCACTATTTCAGGAGTACTTAAAAGAAATTACTGTTCAATCAGTTATCAACAAATGACCTTCCATGCTGGTTTGAAGGGAGTTCCATCCACATCTAATTACTGAAACTGGAAAACAATGCTAGACATCACTTTATGAAGACTCTAAACAGTGAGAATTCTAAGAAAGAAAATGAAGCTACCTGCACGGAAAAAATAAACCAGAGTCTACCAAGGAATAAATGAATGCCAAAGTTATCCTTCTCTATTCAAGATAACGATTCTCTATAGTTACATAGTAGAACTCTTCAGTTTGACCCAAGATTCATGGGATAACTCTAAGATGAAGATGATTTTGACATCTCCATAGTCTTCACAAAGTGAAGCATCTACTCCCATCTGCACTCTCTACTTTCCACATAATGAATGTTCTTAATAATCACAATTAGTACTGATGAAGATTGCTGTCCAAACTAGGATTTGGCAATGTGATTCATATTCATATTTACATCTGGGCCTATATCTATGCTGACTGATTATTTAACTTCTTATAGGAGAATATTTCCCAAAAGCCTACGATGACAACATTTCTGTTTGGGAGAATGAATCGATTGCTTTTGATGCCCTGGGGAATGACTACTTTGCTGACAACAATGCTAGTATTGTTGAGACATCAATAGTAAGATTTAAATTCTTGTGCTTATTGTCAGAAAGTAAGTGATGTTATTAACCTCTTGGTCATTTGTATATCAACCTCTATGTTTAATTGCAGTATATCTATTCATTGTGCTATAAACCAATTACATGAATGGAGGATGTTTGCCCTTTATTAGTTCTTATGGATAAGAAAAAGGAGCATAATTTAAATAAATAGTAGAGCATAACTAGTAAGTTTGGAGATTCCATGACAGATCCAACCATTATTTAGCAATTTGTTAGTCTACCAGAAGAGTTCCCACAAGAGTTCTTTTTAAGGGCTATGTTTAGCTACTTAAGACCCAACCTTCAATTTTGAGGCCACCAATCACAAGGCTTGGAGTGTCTGATTGAAATGAAATTTCACTAGTCTCTGTCAACATGCCCTTCAGATCCTTCTACCACTGTGATTTGGCAGTCAGGTGGGCCTCAGAAAACCTTCACGCCTTCTCATCCAGTCAATACTCTCACTCTCTCCCTCATACCATATATATCTTCTATATAAGAGAGAATTTGCATTATCAATCGTGAAACAGATACAGGTACTAATTACTATTTAAACTTGTTTATATTTTATTTACTTCAATACAAGTTCTCATTTTTCTCCAGTATGCGAAGAATCTCATCTGATAGATCTATAGTTTCTAGATTAATCAATTCTCTCCACTTTTGCACTGCATGCGCCAATATTTCATGGACTTAAAAGTTAGAACGGGCTGTTGCTTTAAAATTTTATGTGTGGTTTGGTTTGGGTGAGTTTCTTTGTATGTCAGATGACTAGGACTTACAGTCTGATTTTCTATTTTAAATCTTTGCAGCCACACCATGGGTCACTTCTCCAATATGGACGACTGTTCAGATACACACCTTATAAAGGGTTTTATGGAAATGATTCCTTCTCTTATACATTTTCTGATAAAAACAATAATGTTGCTTCTGGGACTGTTAATATCTCTGTCCTCAGCGCCCCACCGCAATTTGTTTCTTTACCCACATTATTGCAAGCAACTGAAGATGTGATATGTCCCAGGTTTGGGTAGGCTCTGTTCCTTATCATACAGTATAATTTAGAAGGAACACCAAAAGTGGGAGCTGTGTAAAGGTGAACTACATGATCTCATCCCAAAAGTATGTGTGGAATTGTCATTAGTCAGGCCTTGAGTTTGTACACGTGATCCACTGACTGGTGATCCGAACTGTTGATTCGATGGAGGTCGCCCTGGATAGACCAACCTTACAAAATAAACCAGAATGGTATATCCTATTTATCAAATATTAGGTGATTGCCATGTTAAATGTGCACTTCATGTTTCTTTCTTGATGATCTTTTGAAGATTATTTATTGCACTGTTAAGGATTACCATCAGGGAGATTTTGGACCATAATCTATTCATTGTGCACAATGGTTCTCAACTGATCCATGGTCTCCATGACTGAGACATGTACTTCAGTTTACAGTACCCATTTTTTCCATCTATCATTAAAAGATTTTAGCTTTTGTAATCTCAACTATTTTTTCTTTTTCCACAGAGGTTTCCCTGGATTTGAGATAAAATACTCGGATCCAACAGAGAATATCTCAGTTACGCTCAGTACACAATCTGGTAGTGTATTTCTTGCTCCAATGCCAATGCAATTTTTGCAGCCATGGGGTAGTGTTCGTCCTGTGGGGAAAGGCGACAGAGCAGTAAAGGACTTGATCTTAGTAGGAAATGTTGAAGTAATTAATTTTGCTCTTCAATTCATTCAATATCTAGGGTAGTACACAGAGAATCATACTATTTTTCTTGAATTTATCAATAATTGTCCATTTATCTAGCTTTTAGTTACTCTTTATATGCTTCATTGAAAACACAGGTATACTTCCCAGTTGAACTTTTTAATGATATTTGCATCTTTTCTCTATCTAGCAAGGTGTATTCCTATCTTGAGATTAGTACTTTAGTAAGAGACATGAGTGATCAGTCACATGACAAAAGGCTCTGATTTAAAATTTCTAAATTCAAATATGCCCACATGTCTGTAAAATCTGCAGAGAATATATGAAAAGTATAGAATGTAATAAACCATATACCAACCTAAAAGCTTAAGCTCATAGGTGGAAGGCCTAAACAGGTATATATGAAGCCTTGCCAAGGGCATTACTTAGGCGATGTGGGATGTGGGGCTTTACTTTACCAACACTCCCACTCACATGCAGGCCCAACAGATTTCATGGACGGCCCTGTCACGTGGGCTACACAATAACAACGGGATCGAAACCCGCTCTGATACCATGTAAAAAACCATATACCAACCTAAAAGCTTAAGCTCATAGGTGGAAGGCCCAAACAGGTATATATGAAGCCTTGCTAAGGGCATTACTTAGGCGATGTGGGATGTGGGGCTTTACTTTACCAACATAGAAGAACTGTACTTGCTTGCAAAATAGACTGTACATGATTATACCTAGAAATATATGTAAGGTTTCATTTAGTTATTGAAACTTCTGAAACAATTGTTTCCAAAAATTTTTTACAAATGAAGGATACTATATTTCAGAAGTGTCATCATGCTGATAAGCCAGTTTAGGCCCCACAAAACTCGCAATTTTGAAGATTAAAGATTTTCAAAAGTTCTGAATCCATGTCTTGAGCAATATGTAAAGAAGTCAATAATGATATTTTACATAAAAGTCCAGTTCAGCATCCTCTAGTCAACAGTAAAAATAACTTAAAACTATTTACTTAACAAAATTAAAGTGACCGATCATGAAGTCTTTACCATCCCGTTTTAAGTGAAAATATCATGCTCAAGTAAATTGTAAACAGGATAGCATGGAGTTATGTATCATTTTCCCTGGGAATGAACTGGATCATGGGATTTCAGTGCTCGTTATAGGGCATAAGATTATTTCAAAGCAATGAAGGCCATCCTTCTTTTTTTGTCAAGATTGAGATCCTTTTATGTGAGGATGATAGCATGATGCTATTATAATATATCTTTTTGCAGAGGATTGTGTGATAAGAATATAATCACAGATAACAAGGTAGATTGGATCATAAACATCAAAGAAACACATTGCAAATCTTGGATTCTTACGTATATTCACTATTGGAGATCTTGGAATGAACTCAAAGAAGGGGTTTGCCCAACTACTTTCCCTATCAAAGCTAATAATCAAGCATGACTATATCAGATTCTCTTTGAAGATTCAACCAGATATGAGATCACTGCTGGAGGGTCGTAATATTTTTCTTTAAATTATGAAAATATTACTTATTTCATAACAGACCTTACATTCCTCAATATGTATGTTGCATTAGGTATTGACTCATACAAGAAGCTCCAATCAACTCTATCATTTGCTGCAATGTTATTGCAGAGTAATAGAATAATAGTTAACTTACCAATATTTAGTCACCTTATCGTACTGATAAAATAAATATAACAAGATTTCATCTTTTGTTTAGCTAGGATGGCCTAGTGGCCAGGAAAGCTACCCTTCCAGGGATCAATCCCTAGGGGGAGCTGTGGGAGCGGGCTGGCTTAACCACAGCGACAATTCTTGATTCCCAACAACACTTCATCTTATTGATAATAATTACAATGTTGTTTCTACTCTTTTTTATTGCTTATTGCTCAATTATGCATATATTGATCTTTTTTCAGAAATGAGAACTTCTCTGGAAATGATGTCATTACTGTTTCCACCATGAACAAAAATGGAATCCAAGATGCTCGCGTGCCAATTATCGTGGAACCTATTAATGACCCCCCATTTCTTCGTGTTCCTGAATATGTAATCTTGGAGAAGGGATCGGAACAGTACTCACAGATTGTTGGCAAACAGGACTCATTTGAGTTCTCAGTCGAGGATCCTGATCTTTTTAACTTCCCGGGTATGGTACTAAGCTGATTTATTTATTTTTACCAAAAAAAGTAGAGTTATTTTATTTTATTCATGGCGAAGGCTCTAGGTTAAGTCCAATTAAGTGGTTACATTATACATAAGTTTTCCGTAGCATTAGAGGTAGATGGTTGTAGTTCATTACCATTGATGCACAAATATTCCACACATGCTTGTTGCAATCCATATATTTTACTTTAATTTTTTTTGGTGAAAAGGAAGATACAATGCAGGAAAATGAACACATGAAGATTGGGGGTTACACATCCAAATAAACCTTTCTGCGATAGCTATACAGTTTTAGTGTATGATCTGTGAATATATATCAATCAAATCACATTGAGTAAGTAGCATTTTTAAACAAGGTCAATATATGACTCAAGCCATACCCTTGAGGACTAAAGTCTTCTACTGGTAGGAAGTGAGGTTTCACCTAAGGTCAATGGAGAGTTGTAATCCTCTAAGGTCCACAGTTTACTAAGTCTAGGACTAAATAGACCAGGACTCGTAAAGTGTAACCAGTTGTCTCAGGTTTTCATGCTCCAGTTTTACTGATTCTTCCTTCATTCTTTTGTTCTTGGCATTTGAATTTTGAAATTTTCTCGTTTTGTCTCAGACAATGAATCTCACTTCGTTGTGACACTCTCAATGGAAGTCAACACTGGAATTCTGAAAACAGTTTTGTCTTTTGAACTTATTAATGTTACTGAAGTAAAGCCGGAGAATAGCTATCACTGGCAGCCTCTTCAGAATTTTGTCACTATTTCAAACCACTTTGTGGTCAAAGGGAAAGGAGTTAGGTTCCGTGGCACGATTAAGGAATGCAATGCTGCAATGCAACAAATGGTGTATCGAGTTAGTATATTCTAATCAGAATCTTCCATTCTCTTTCTACTTGAGAAAAACTCCAAAGATCTTTCTTTTCCTTTAGTTTTGTGTTGAGGTCATGGTTATATTTACAGTTAAAAAATGATTTTATTCAAAATTGATGGCGAACTCACAAGGACATCGACAATATTCAACATAACAGTGTTATTTCATGTTTTAAAAATATAGTGTAAGACATTATATTAGGGAGATTCAACTCAAAGCTGGAGTTACTCATAATATTGACTAGCTATTATTGGTGCAGGGTGCTGACTATGGTACTGTTCTATCCATCACTGTCAATGATATGGGAAATTATGGATGCTATCCAGATTGTTCAGAAAAGATGTCATCACCACTTTGTGCTGAGGCTACTATAAATTTAATTAAAAGAAGGCCAATGACTTCACTTGTTGCTCATTGTAAGTATTTTAGTAATGTGTGATAAAACTTTGTCTTTACATTGAAAATCAAGAATTCCATTTCTCTTTTATTCTCTTTTGTTTTCTACTTAGTTTTTCTAATCCCAACTGTTTGTCACTATGCGACATATTAACAATCCAAGCCAATAATGAATGATATTTACTATGTGGATTTTATCAAAATAATAGGCTCATTGCTTTTATCAAGGTAGGACACATGTCTGCACTCTGTAGCATGCATACTTTTATCAAGGTAGGACACATGTCTGCACTCTGTAGCATGCATAAAAGGTACTCACCTTGCAATGATCACCTGGCATATAAGTTCATATCTGGACATGTTGCCAAAGGACTATGCTTCTGGTTCAAAAAACCAAGTCAATCCTCATCTAGTTGGCCACAATAAGCATGGGCTGTTTATTTTAACTATCCATTTATTTTGTATATGCATGTGCCACTGAGTTGATAAGTGGATTGGTCTATCTTGGGTTGAATCAACCATATATGCAGTGGTACCTGTCTAGTGAACCACTCAAATTTGCACAGGTACCCGTCTCTCGCGTTGTGGTAATTCTCACACATTCTTTTCTGTAATTTTGTGGAATGGTTGCTTGGTAATCCCCTGTACATTGTTGATATTCTTTCTATTTTTTTTTAATTATAACTGGTATGATCTTTTAATGTATACAGCACTGGGATCTGCAATAATCATCGAGTTCATTATAATGCTTCTATTCGGCGTGGCACTACTGTTCTTTATCTGCAAATGTGCAATTGCCCTTGGCAATGAAAGGAGAAACCACAAAGTCAGTGATAATAAACTTTCCAAAGTAGATGATCTCAACAAATCAGCAGTAAGGATTTCATCTTGCTAACCCTTCTTCGTGATAAATGAAGTCCTCATTCAAATATGGATCTGCACGGATTTGTGTTCTTTGTAAATGAAGTAATTAAATAAACAGTTCATGATATTTCATTTTCTCTGTAAAAATCTATTTTAATGCATGCCAAACCATAAACACTCGGGCCCGTTTGTTTCGTGTGAAGGAATTTCTAGGAATTGAAGCACTAGGGAAAGGAGAAAAATGAACTGATTTTCTCTATCGAGAGAATTTCGATTTCTCATGATAGGGATAGGAATGCAGTATTTCTGTTTTTTGTGGAAACAAAACAAACAAAAATCCTGGAGTGTGGGATCCTTTCATTGCACAAACAAGTCCTTAATAGGAAATGAACCAGGGGAAGATGAAAAATAAATACCCAGATGTCAATATAGTAATTCAAATCCTAGGACGGTTAATGTCTCATACATCTCTAGCTTATATTTTTCGCCTCTCACCTCTTTAAATAGTCAAAGGCTCATTTGACCATGACTTCTCATGTATTTGATTCCATGCAAATAAATGGGCCCTTGAGATATGTTGACAGGAGAATGATAATCTCTTCCGTTACACATTCTAAACACAATTGAAATTTAATATCATGTAATCCATATCACCAACATTTTGTGATATGACTTGGGATGGAAAAGTTGGAAAAAAAATAGAGTAAGTACTGTAAATTTTTGCTCCACGCCAAACTCCAAAGAAAAGGTGCACCCGATCCATGCTATTATATGAACTTCCTTAAAACAGCTGGAACTCATGCACTTTGATAACACACAGTACTTACATATGCAGTAGTTTGATTAAAACATTCTAATAAGATGTTTTATTTTATGGGCTGTGCAGTCAAGTGTGACTTCATCAGAGAATTTGACATACTTTACTGGTTGCTCGACCTCCTTCCTGCTCAGGAAATCAAGTTCCAATTTCCGCCAAAGGTGAGGACTTTTGAGCTGGGAACACATATAAAAGTGTATAGAGCAGTCAGTTCACTATCCACTAACACTGTGTTCTACTAAATTCCATACATTGCTTTATGCATTCATTTTTACTCTTTCTTCTGTTTTTAAAATTAGAAGATGTTTTCAAAAGATTGTAGAAAATTCAAGAAACTATGAAGGAAGGAGCTTAACTTAATGAAGGGATTTTTGTGTAAAATATTTTGAAACCCTTATTTAAGACACATAAGAAATTATCAATCTTAAGAGGAGAAGTATCAATGTATCCAGTTTTTTTCCCAGTGGATTCATAGTGGGATAAGTCGATGTGATACAAATAAAAACAGATGTTTTAATCACTGCATAAGAATGTAAACAGCAAGATGTAGAAGAGCACATTTAAGCCATTTGATGGATACTAAAATTTGTATGATTGAGAATTCTGATTGGTCAACTGGATGAGAACTAATTATGATTTGGAGCTCAAAACTGCATAATCTCTTTGTAAATCCCCACGACATTGTGGTTATCATAATTTGCTGATAACTCAGGTTTGCCTTTGTGTGAATTTCAGGTCACACCACGGATCTCATCATGAAGGATCTAGCAGCAACTATCTGCCTGCTCAATTTGGGAGTGATGGCTGTCAACAGAGTTCTCCTGCCATTGAAATGAAGAAGATAAAACCAAATGAGATCTTGTGAGGAGGGTGGAAAAACTAAAATATTGTGAATGATGTAGGATTTTGCACTTCTTGCTGTAATGTTTTTAAAGATGTAGGATCTCATGCATGGTTTCTTGTTATCTGAATCATAATATTGTATAAGGATAAGAAGAAATCTGTCATAGGAAATGACAGATTTGTATAGCTGAGGATTCCTTGGATCACAGATTTGAGGATTTCATACTCTCTCTTCTATTCAGCTGAGGATGTTCACATCCTATGAAGGTTGTACTTGGGAGAGTCCTAAACAATGAGGATATCAGATGGTCCAAATTCTCGAGGATTTACAAAATCTTTTTTTGAGAATTTGGTTGTCAAATGTGACCTAAAATCTAGGGCTAGAGTTTTTTTTTTTTTTATTTTTATGCATAAAGCATTTTTATTTCGAGTCTGGATCCTTTTAAGGCGAGGAACCTTGAGAAAAAGGAGTGGAACTTCATATTGTGGCCTAGCTGTGAAAATTCAATCCGTTCAAAATAAACGCCCTTTCAACATATGGTGCATCCGCAAATTTTACCTTGGAGTTGTTTTTACAGTAAGATTGATTGTTGGATAGAAAATGTGATTAATGAATATGCATTAATAACATTTTCTATCAAATGGTCATTCTTATGATGGGACCTACTTCTCTTGAAGTAAAACTTGGAGATACGCCATACACTAGAAACAACAATCTATTTTGTAAGATTTCCTACAAAAGCCTCACAAGGATACAAACTCTTTTTATCTCATTTTTTCAGGCACGCATCCAAATAGGCTCCACATGAGATATTCTCTTCCTCTCTCTTTTCTCTAGAAGTGCTAGATACCATAGCTCCATGAAGTAAAAGCTACAAAAGATTCCACGAGATAATCCAGGCTTTTTTTTTCTCAGAACTCCAAGAATTCATGTATGGGGAATTCTAAATTCTCCAAAAGTTGTTCTTTTGAGGTGGAACTTCTCATGGTGGGGCATTTAAAGTTCCAACAAAATGTATAGAGTAGAATTTCAAGAATTGTATTATAAGATGCTGACTGATTTCAATTGAGAAATCAGCTACAATTCATTTTGACCATGGGAAATTGTTTTGACCTCTTCCTTTTGGCTTGTTAACTTCTTACATTCCCAAGACATCTCTCTCTATACTTCCAAGGATTTGCCAAGGGGACCACTAGGATTTTAATATTGGATAACCACTTTAAGATTAATTTAATACAGGCCCATGATTCCTTCTATTTCTATAAAAATCATTAGAGAGAACAACTTTTTGTGGGTTCCTTTTAACAAAAGATTCTCTCTATATCCACAATCAACCCTTCTGGTTTTTTTTTTTTTTTTCTTTTTCATTTATCATTTGTTCCTAAGATCTCTCTCCTAATAATCATCCACTTTATAATTGCCATACATATCTCATAACCACACATGACATGAGTTAGTTATAGAATAAAGTCAAAGGATATTCTTTTTTTTAGTTTTAGAATAAAGTCAAAGGATATTCTTTTTTTTTTCTTTCTCTAGGAAGCAAAAGGCAGAGGAAGTTATGACTTATTTTCATTTTATTGCAGCAATTTAAATTGACAGTACTAATCAATAAATTCTATTTTAAGAAAACAGTAGATTGATTGGTGATGACAATGACACTCTGGAATGAAGAATTTTTTTTTAAGTTTGTGTTTGGCCTAGTGGTCAGGGACTTTGGTTCCTCTTCTTTCGAAGCTAGAGGACTTGGTATCGACCCCAACTCCTCCTTCTTCATGAATCGAAAGTTGAGTCCACTAGTGTTACCACTAGGGGCCACTGGGGTATTTACTCGGCTTCCCTCTGGGTTCCGGAGGGATAAGTTCAGCCCAAAGGGTTGGGAACCCTCCGATAGCAAAAAAAAGTATGTGTTTTTTCTTGGTGTAATTTGGTGATTCCTGAATTTTTTTTTTTTTTCTTATTCTTTCAATGTTCCTTTTTGTCATACTCTATAAAGTAACTGTTAATAATTACATGATTTGGTGGATCTTCTTTAATATGTTTTGGATATGTGAAAAGAGGGAAGCTAAACAGAGTGCGATTTTATGAGACATTCACTCAAATGAGAAATGCAGCAGGTTCTTCCTCGGGCTGAGTTTAGAACATTTTCATTCCAATTTGTGTCAACTTCTTATTTCACTTTGAAGTTCTATTAGTTTCTTATTTTCACAGAAGATCTTACATTACTTCTTATCTTTTATTTCTAATTTTCAACAAAATCAAGTTATCTCATTGTATAATTCAAAGTAATAATTTTATTATTAACTTTTTTTCTTTTAAGAAACTTCCAATATTATGATTACATTGCCCGTGATAAGCTACGAGTAATAGTTATGGATTTTCTCCTTAACCTATTTCAGTTAAAGTTCTCTATCATCAAGAGAGTTAAAATAGGAAAGAGGGGTCCATGTAAAACAAATCTCTTTATATGTCATTAAGACAGTCAAAATAAGGAAGACGGTCAAAATTGAATAAAAAATCAGCCTCAAGATCGAATTGGAAACCAGTCTCTCTCATATATTATATATAAGAGTTAATCACAAGTGGATACCGCCCTATTTGTTCACTTCCCACTCGCTATATACTTCATATCTGGTAAACTTACTTTACAAGTGAAGTAAAGTGAATGATTAATTCAAGAGACAATAAAACGAGAGGGGGTCAAATCAAAAGATACTAAATTTCAAAAATCACCACATCTTTTAACAAATATATATATATATATATATAAAGATACATTCTCATGCCTTAGAATGACCAAAAAAAAAAAAAAAAAGTAGGGGTTTTCATCGACCAGATTGGGCTAGGCTGAAAAATGTCCAAACGGCCCGACTTCTAAACTAGAAGCCTAAGCACGGCCCAAGCTTGAGTCCGGCCTGAAGTTGCTAGCCCGAGCCTAGCCCGACTGGTCTGATCATATCACCATATGTGAGAGGTCACAGGTTTGAGGCCCCCCCTTACTACTCCCTCCCTTATAATTATATGTATATTTGGGCAGGGTGAGGAATCCTGCTTTCAACCACTGAGTCCAAATATAAAAAAAGAAAATTGAGCACGGCCCATCTATTATAGCCTAAACCCCATGCCCAACCCAAAGGTGTCCGGCCCAATCCATGAGCGCCCTTATAAATAAAAAAACCTCGTCCTTTTAAAAAGAAAATTTCAAAAAAGGACTCTGTCACCTGTCGATTTGACCAAACCTTTACTTTTGTTCTCTCTTATATGAACCATTAACTTCACTTCACAAGTAAAGTAAATTTACCAAGCAAGCAATATATTGTGTGTTTGTTGTGATTTAATATTATTGCATACATGCCCATCCATTATATATTGTTTGGACCTAGGCCCCTACCCATAACCAGATCAAGATGTAAAAAAAGAAGAAGAAAAAAAGGAAAAAAAAAAAAATACGGTTTGCAAGTTTTCCTCCACTAAGAGAGGAGGAAAAGTTGCAAATGTGATTTTACTGCCTCTAACAGCAACGGTAAAGCTGCAAGAGCAAATAAATCCACAAACGCAACTTTTCCTCCCCTCAGAGAGGAGGAAAAGTTGCAACTGCGGTAATACCCATATAAACCTTTCCATTTATATATAATCTGTCTCTAAGTTAATGTCACGTATCTCTTTTCAACTTTGTTCTCACACACGTTCGATGTCTATGGGCCCATTTCTAATCAAATGTATTTCATCCAAGTGGGGCTCATCAACGAATAACCTATAACAGACCATTTGTCCGTTAAGGCCCATACCGGATAAGAAAGCAACAAAGACTGGCACATTGATCAATGATGCAAATCATTTTATCAGGAAACATTAAGGCCAAAGGACCCATCTTTTAATTGAGTTTTGGGCTATTTTTAAATTTTAAGTCTACCTCTTTATCATTTAAGATTTATTTCATTCTCATTCCCACAAGATTGTTTTGGTTGTTGGAAAATCGAATCCTTGGGTTGTGATTAGTGGGTCCATGTTCTGGTGATTTGAACTGTTGAAGAGATGACGTCTTGATAATTGTAGAGGGTTAAAGATCTCCTAACCATCTATGAAAGATTTTTATATAAATGTTTAGTAGCTGAGCTAATGTAATTCCTTGAATCTTCAAGGATGACTTAACTTGAACATATCATAACATATTAAGAATGGTAGATAATATATTTGTTTTTTTAGATTTATCTTTTTTAAGAATATTTAAAAAAAAATTAAACCTGATGTGTTTAGATTCATAGTTTTATTTTTAAAGATCATTATAAATATTTTATTAGTTTCTTTTGAGATTCAAGTATGAATAGTGAAATAAATTTACTTACGTGAGTTTCACGGTTGCATTTGCTTCTATGTCTAGAAAATTAAATGCTAAAACTGATATATTATGTAAGTTGACTTCATTTTTTACTTTATATTTTGATGCATAGAATAAATCTTAAAAACTACCGATAATATAATTTTTTATTTTAGATTTATTTTTTCTAAAAATATTTTTTCAAACTCTTAAATTTTAATATATTTTCGTTTTTGGTCCCAAACTTAGCACGAGCCTTTGTTGCTAGTTCTAATGAAAGAAACATATAATTTGAAAGTCCAAGAGACGAGTCATCACATTTTTTTTAAGGGGCTTCTATTGGCACCATATTTTTTTCTCTCCACACCGCACATGAATTTTTATTTTTTTTTCTTCCTAAACTACCCCTCCCACCTCTCTCCCTCCACCCTACCCCACCCCACCCCTCCCAGTCTCTGCGCGGGGAGGGATCATTGGCCGGCCGACCAGCTAGCTGCCCTCCCTCCCCCTTCCCCACTCTCTCCCTTCCTCTTCTTCTCTCTCCTTCCCTCCCCCCTCTTCCTCTCCCTCCCTCCCCCTCCTAGTCACCAGCGGGGAAGAAGATTGGGTGGCAGGGTTGCAGAAGAAAGAGGGAGAGAGAGAAAAAGGGAGGCTGGCCTGCTGGAGCTGCAGCTGCGGGCTGCCGACCGGGGATCCATCCCCTTCAGAGACTTGTGGGGTGGCAGAGAAGATGAGGAAAGAGGGTGGAGGGAAAGAGGGAGAGGGAGGAGGGGTAGTTTAGGAATTTTGTTTATTTTGTTTTTTACTGCGGTGTGGAGAGATGGAAATCCATTGCCAATAAAAGCTTCCTTTTTTTTTATAACCCAAGCCATCTCTCGCCCTAGTCCAACTCATAAACCTTCACCCCTAAGCCTAAGGGCCCGTTTGGTAATTTACTTTTAAAATAAAGTGTAGTGAAGTGAAATAAAAAGAATGAATAAAATATAAGTGAATTATGATGGTATTTTGCTTTTAGTTATTTGGGAAAATGGAGTTCTTTTTGTCTTTTAATGAGTATATGTAGTTGCTTTTTTACTTTCTTTGAAAAAGATGAAGGGAATTTTGGTAAAAAGTGATTTTGATGGGATGTTTAACTTGACTTGACTTCACTTAACTATATTAGTAAAATTACCAAACGGACCCTAAGGGACGCTCAATTATGGACAGTCGAGAACTAATCCCTAAATATATATAAAAACCCTCCTATCCACATGGAAAGAGTAAAACTATTGGAAGTGACCAACTAGGTGTCGAACACAAGATGCTTCCTAGGCGTAGAGTCTTTATCCATCACATCAAGTTAGTAAAAAAAAAAAGGACTTGATGGGTCAGGCCCAAATGACTCAGTTCACGATGGTGGGTCAGGCTTAAGTGACCCGAGGCCGTGATGAGCCCAGGTCCAGATCCATTCGTTGAAAGTCGGGTCCGGATCCAAGAAGTGACGAAGTCAGCGCGTCGTTCCCTCAACCTGCTTTTACCAAGTCCTGCGGAGGAGATCCTACCTGCCTCGTCTGTTGAGGGCGGTTCGGAAGCTCCGCCAAAACGAAGCATCCGCTGCTGAAGAGTCGTCCCCATCTGTTAGGGAACGACTATAAAGCACAGAGCCCCACCGGCACTGAGGGGCAAGCTATTCCAATCAGTCTTTATCATCTTTCTGTATTCTCTAAGTCTGTAATCGGTACACACTTGAGAAGTAAAATTATCACCTTAAAGTGGACGTAGGTCACACTGACCGAACCACTATAAACCCTCTTTCTCTTTCTCTCTCTATTTTCACATTAATTACTCTATACTTGACCGGTGGTGCCCGAAATCCATTTTTGGCATCATCAGTTTGGCGCCGTCTGTGGGAAAGGTACAAATTCTCACTTCATTTTCAAAGACTATGGTGACCACCACCAGATCGACAAGGCGACAAGAAAACAATTCCAGGCGAGAGGGAGACGACAATCCTCCACCAAATAATCCTCCTCCAAACGCTACCGCTCCTGATCCCACTCCTCAACAAATGTTGGCGACAATGCAGCAGCTGGTAACCCAAAACCAGCAGATTCTACAGCTCATGCTTGCGGGGCAAGGAGGGCAAGGAGGAGCGCAAACTGGAGGAGCACCACAAGGAGGACCTCGCCAGGGAGCTCCTCGCAGGGGAGCGCCTCGCCCGGGCGACCATCCACAAGGCGCCCAGGGGCTGGGCGCCCGTCCCCATGGCGCCCAAGGCCTGGGCGCCCACTAACATGGCGCCTAAGGCCTGGGCGCCCATCCCCCTAGCGCCGGCGCCCAGGGAGTTCCTCGTAACCCCCCTCTCGGAGTGCTATTGGTCGACCCTCAAGGTCGCGCCCATCACGGAGCCCCTCTACCCCAAGGTGGAGCTCAAGTTGGAGGACCTCTACCTTCAGGTGGAGCGAATCATGGCGGGCTTCCACCTCCTCCCTCTGTTTCTAATAAAGAGGAACCTCATTTCCAAGAGGAGGAGGCCGAAAACCAAAGCATAGAGGTGGGGAGTCACTTCTACTATCGATCCAGGGAACCTAGCAATCACTGGGAGGAAAAGATCAAAGAAATGCAGGATCAACCAGGTGATGTCTACAACGCCATAAAAGCGCAAGCATCGGAAACAGTAGATTACCTAGTCGGGCGAATGGATACACCGTTCAAGCCCGACATGGTGAACTACCTACTCCCTCGGAAATTCAAGATGCCATCCGTGGAGACCTTCAATGGAAGGAAGGATCCGTTGGACCACTTAGAGACGTATAAAAGCAAAATGCAGCTGCATAATATCCCTGACGAGATAATGTACAGGGCGTTCCCAACCACATTGAAGGGCCCCGCTCGGCAGTGGTTCGCCAACCTCGCCCCAACCTCCATTGCCACCTTTGGAGAGTTGAGCAAGTCATTCGTCTCGCACTTCATCGGAGGGCGCCGCCACCAGAAGCCTGCCACACACCTGCTCAGCATAAAGCAGGACAAAAATGAGAGCCTCACGAGCTACCTCACTCGTTTTAACGAGGAGGTACTTCAAGTCGAAGAGCCTGACGACAAGGTGTCAATGACAGCCTAAATAGGAGGCCTTCGCTCATCGAGCTTCCTCTTCTTGGTGATGAAACGTCCACCAAAGAACATGCCAGAGCTACTAGCAAAGGCTCAGAAGTATATGAACGCTGAAGACATAACCAGAGTCAGGCGGGGAGAGTCCTCCAGAACAGGGGACAAGAGAAAGGAGGAGCGAGACAGAGATGAAAAGGAGGACACTAGCGACAAGCGAGGCAGGACAGAAAGGGTACCTGTTAGAGACCGACTCGGTTCTGCTCCGCACAGAGACAGACAAGTATTTACTCCTCTCAACACCACTATTGGGCACATCTTGTTCCAAATACAAGATGACCCCGCCGTAAAATGGCCTGGGAAGATGAGGTCCCCTCCAAATCGCAGGAACCTGACTAAATACTGTCGCTTTCATCGCGACCATGGCCATGACACTGACGACTGCTTTGAACTCAAGAAGCAGATTGAAGATCTCATTCAGCATGGTTACCTGCGCCAATATGTTGCTGGAAGAGGGCAAGCCCCACCACCGCCACCACCTCGAAATATCGAGGACCCGCAGCCGATTAGGGAAATCCTAACTATCTCGGGAGGACTAGCAGAGTCACTCTCCGCCCTGAAGGCTCATGCCAAAAAGGCAAGACATCCTGATGAAGCACACCCGTCTAAGGCGCTCAGGCATGAAGCTAACGAAATCATATCCTTCTCGGATAAAGATTTGGAAGAGATCCAACACCCCCATGATGACCCTCTGGTGCTCTCCATGACTGTCGTCAATTTCAAGGAGCGAAGAATCTTGGTGGATAGTGGAAGCTCTGCAGATATCCTATTTATAGAAGCTTATGACAAGCTGAAGCTGGGCCGGGAGAGACTGCAGCCTGTCAAATCCCCCCTCATCGGGTTTTCAGGGGAGAAGGTATATCCCCTAGGAGCGATCACGCTACCAGTCACTGCCGGGGCAGCACCCCGAAATTCCACTACAATGGTTAACTTTCTGGTAATAGACTGCCCATCAGCCTATAATATCATTTTAGGGCGACCAGCTCTTAATGCCTTCGGAGCCATCCACCTATTATCTCATCCTCCGCTTTCCAACCCCGAATGGAATTGGGGAAGTAAGAGGGGACCAGGTAGCAACAAGGGAACGCTACGTCTCCTCGATGAGGGTCAAGAAGACGCAGGAAGCATTGCAAGTTGAAATCTTGGACCCGAAGGATGACTCACCCCTCTTGTATTAATTGAAAAACATCAGGACAGAAGAGTATACATTGGCTCTTCTCTTTCAGAAGCTAAACCTGCCTCTCTGCACTGTTTTTAAACAGGCAATCTACCTCCAGCTTAGCGGCTCTCTCGCGGGTCGCCGAAAAAGCTTGACCTCTGCACTGTTCTCAAACAGGTAGCCTATCTCCAGCTTAGCGGCTCTCTCGCGGGTCGCCAAAAAAGCTTGGCCTACCTCTGCACTGTTGTCAAACAAGAAGCCTATCTCCAGCTTAGTGGCTCTCTCGCGGGTCGCCAAAAAAGCTTGGCCTACCTCTGCACTATTCTCAAACAGGCAGCCTATCTCCAGCTTAGCGGCTCTCTCATGGGGCGCCAAAAGCACAGTTTCAAAAGGATCTTGAAACTCAGGTCATTTGCAACCCGAGGGACTACATTAAATTAGCATACTCAACTGTCTGGCCGCCCAAATGAGTCTACCCATCATCCACAGGGTAACCAGACCCCCTTTAGCTCGCCCAAAGTGACGCCTCTTGATGCTTGCACGCCAAGGCCAGCCTCCTCCATAGCGCCCAAAGCTCCCAGGCTCGCCCAAGCAGCTCGCCCAGGTCACTTCCAGGTCGCCCAGGGCGCTGCTGCTGCTGCCTCGCCTAGCTGGGCATCCCTGATGCCTCGCCTAGCTGGGCGCCCTTGCTGTCCCTGCTGCTATCTCCTCAGGCCTGGCTCCAGGGCACCCAGCTCGGCCGCTTCTGCCTCTCCGCGTCGAGAGCCAGGGACCACAGCTCGGCCACCGCAGTTTCTCCACTCGCTGGCAACCAGCTCGGGCGCTGATGCTTCTCCACGCCGGGCAACAGCTCGGCCGCTGCTGCCACTCCACGTCCAGCTCGGCCGCTTCTGCCTCTCCGCGTCGAGAGCCATGGACCCCAGCTCGGCCACCGCAGTTTCTCCACGCGCGGGCAACCAGCTCGGGCGTTGATGCTTCTCCACACCGGGCAACAGCTCGGCCGCTGCTGCCACTCCACGTCCAGCTCTGTCGCTACTGCTTCTCCACGCGCAAGCGCCCCAGCTCGGTCGCTGCTGTTTCATCTCGGCTGTAGCTTCACTCATCTCGGCATTTTCGCCTCCTGGCATCTTGGCCTCGGTTGCTGCTTCAGTCGCCTGCTGGTTTTGTCTCGGTCTGGCTGGCGCTGCAGTCATCTCGCCATTCTCGACCGCTGCCCCCATCTCGACTCTAGCTGCAGTCATCTCGACATTCTCACCTGCCACAGGCATCTCGGCCTCGGCTGCTTCTGCAGTCTCCATCTCGGCCGGTGCTTCAGGCATCTCGGCCTCGGCCTTTGCTGCCTCTCGAGGGCGCCCATCTCGGCCGCTGCCTTCTCCACGCCGAGCGCCTCGGGCGCCCAGTTCAGCCAGTGCTGCCTCCCAAGGGCGCCTAGCTCGACTGATGTCTTCTCCACGCTCAGCGCCAGGGGCGCCTAGTTCGGTTGCTGCCTCTCCCTGGCGCCTAGCTCGGCTGATGCTACCTCGCCCCTGGCGCCCGGCGCTGCTCCCCTGGCCGGGCGCCCAAGCCAGCACCATGCCAGGGCGCCCACTGCACAGCACTGCTGTTCCCCTGGCTGGGCGCCCAAGCCAGGCACGACGCTGCTGCTCCCCTCGCCCGGCGCCCAAGCCAGGCCCGCCGCTGCTGCTCCCCTGGCCGGGCGCCCAGGCCAGCATCATACCGAGGCGCCCGCTGCTGGCCTCCACTGCCAAGGGCGCCCATGCCAGGGCGCCCACTGCTGCTGTCCTCTCCGCGCGGGCATTTCTACTCCCTCCGCACGGGCGTTCAAGCCGGTGCTGGCCGCGGCTGCCTCCGTGCCGCCGTTGAGATCTGATGCCTCCTGTCCTTCTGCAAAACCGGAGTCTGGGTTTCCATTCTAACAAGATGTGTCTAAAACCAGGAGGACTCTTCCGGATAAATTAAAAAAAAAAAAAATTTTGGGAAGAGAGAAAGAAGTTGAATATCTGAAATATCCCCCTTTCAAAGTTTCTTTGAACGCGGGACATTGAGGGGCAAATGATGGGTCAAGCCCAAATGACTCAGTTCACGATGGTGGGTCAGGCTTAAGTGACCCGAGGCCGTGATGAGCCCAGGTCCAGATCCATTCGTTGAAAGTCGGGTTCGGATCCAAGAAATGACGAAGTCAGCGCGTCGTTCCCTCAACCTGCTTTTACCAAGTCCTACGGAGGAGATCCTACATGCCTCGTCTGTTGAGGGCGGTTCGGAAGCTCCACCAAAACGAAGCATCCGCTACTGAAGAGTCGTCCCCATCTGTTAGGGAACGACTATAAAGCACAGAGCCCCACCGGCACCGAGGGGCAAGCTATTCCAATCAGTCTTTATCATCATCTTTCTGTATTCTCTAAGTCTGTAATCGGTACACACTTGAGAAGTAAAATTATCACCTTAAAGTGGACGTAGGTCACACTGACCGAACCACTATAAACCCTCTCTCTCTTTCTCTCTCTATTTTCACATTAATTACTCTATACTTGACCGGTGGTGCCCGAAATCCATTTTTGGCATCATCAAGACTTCTGGTTAGAAATTCTAAAAAACCAGAATATTTTGTATGTCACTAAGGATCAATCAGCTCACCAATCTAATTTTCCCCGTTCAATATGACTTTAATAATAAAAAAATCCCATTAAACCGGTGAAGACTAAAGAGCCCCCCAATTTTAAAGAGAAAAAAGTGTTACTATAGTGGGAGTGGGTGGGAATATCCAAAAAGAGGGAATCTGGATCGTTACCAAAGCCCAAAGCACATACAAAAAATAATATACTATAAAGGGAAGATCCCACACTCCCAACTCTCCAAAATAAGGACACAAAATGAGTGGGAGCGGTCGAGCTCTCTTCAAATCTTCTTCATTTCTCTTCCCTTTCTCTTCCTTTTCTTTTCTTCTTCTTCTTCTTCTTCTTCTTCTTCTTTCAGATTCCCATCTCGAACCTGCAGCAGCTTCTCCAAAGCTCGCATGGCTGCTGAATCTTCATCCACTAACATCAACGGCCAGGATCCATCCATCACCATTCAAACCCCTACTTCTCCCGCTTCCTCAGCCGTCGATTTCCTCTCCCTCTGCCATCGCCTCAAGGTTCTCATCTCTCTCTCTTCTTCTTCTTCTTCTTGTTACGTATTGCACCGTTTGGATGTCATTTCCTCTCGTTATCACGATAAATCCCCAAAACTGAATCGGTCGTTCCTTACCAAGCGTTTTATCGTTCTTTCACGAGATCTCGAAGCGTTCTTTGATTTTCAAGCATCGAGGTCCTTTTGATCAAGGATCCGATCGAATATACCTGCATTTTCGTTGGATCTCCTGATTCTACGAGTGGCTCGGTGACCTGAGCCGTTGATTCAATGGAAAAGATCGGATCTGACTGTATTTGTAGCTTCTCTATGATCTTTTTGGATTTTTGATCGAATGCTTGAAATTCTTCAGCAGAAGTGCATCCAAATGCAATTTGTTTGTGTGAGATTGATTTGTGAAGTGGTTCTTTCTAACCTGTTTTGTGATTTGCAGACGACGAAGAGGACTGGATGGATTTACCGTGGAATTCAGGATCCAGAATCGATATCGGATCACATGTATCGGATGGGCATCATGGCGCTTGTAGCGCCCGATATCCCTGGTGTCAACCGAGATAGGTTAGGGTTTCAAATCATCTAATTGTATAGTGAATGTATATAATTTGTCAAATTATAGAATCCAGAGTTTGAGATTTTGAAATTGAAACTGCTGTTTTCTGCTTTTATTGAGTACTGAAATCGTCCTTCTTTCGTGCATTGTGCTCTTCCTATGCTGACCTTTCATGGCCACTATTGTTTTAATTAATCTTGCATTGAATTAGGATGAGTTTTTTCAGAACTTGTAATTGGTTTCCAGTGTAGTTTTAATGTTGTTGGTAGCCTAACCAAGAATTGGGTATTCTGTCAATATGAGGACCATCATATGGTCTAGAATCTTCATCTGGTGGGGCCTATTGTTGATGTGCATTGAACAGAAACCACACTTTAGGGAAAAAGACTAGGTATTCAGTTTTCATCTTCAAGTGGATGAATAAGATCAAATTATAGCCATGGACCATTTTGGATCAGTCTGAGATGGGCCCTTCATGCAGAATGCTGTCCCAAATGAAAGTAGTAGTACCATTAATTTAGGCATGGCATTGTTCAGCGCATCATTACTAAGAGCTTTTTTTTTTTTTCTTTTCCTGCACATTCACTGAATTATTTTTCCCCCTTCTCCTGTAGGTGTGTGAAAATGGCCATTGTGCATGATATTGCGGAAGGTAGGATGCAAGCGTTTGGTTTATGGATGGTTTTGAGTTTTATTTTTTTCATTTTAGAAGGTTCTGGAGACCTTTTCTTCTTAATTTACCATTCAAACTGCCCAGTGATTTTGTGAAAGATAAGGATGTTGAAGTTGAACCCCATGATCAGTGATGAATGGAACTTTTATCTTTATGTATAGAATGACTCTTTCTGGAAGATGTCTCATTTCTCAATATTCTAAAGCTGTTCCATTGATGATATTTCATCGTTTCAATTTTCTCTTTCTAATGGCTTATGCTTCCAAAATTTATTTTAATACGCTCATTGCACCAGCAAGGTATTTGTAACCAATGTAATCTCTTCTATTTGGAACTGAACAATAGCACATTTGAAGTATAACGTAAATATAATTTAAAGTAAACATGCAGAGTTGATAAATCTAGACCTGAATTAACACCTCATTTCCTTCCCTCCTTCATGCTCTGTGATTACAGTTCTGTATCATTTAACATTGAGGCATGTCAATCATCTGTTTATGATAGTAGTTCATGTTTTCATTTTGTTGGTTTTAACTTCTAAGCCTCCTTTCATGTCTGAATTTGATGTCGTTTTACTTACTTTTTCTGTTTTAATTGTTTCAATAGCCATTGTTGGTGACATCACTCCTTCAGATGGTATATCTAAATCAGAAAAAAGTCGAAGAGAACAAGAAGCAATGGATTACATGTGCAAACTTCTTGGTGGTGGTTCAAGAGGTAACTCTATCTCTCTCTCTCTCTCTCACACACACACACACGCACGCACACACACACACACACACACACTGACACACAAGTTGACCCCTAACCTTATGGTTGCGACAATGCACCTTTTGAACATCCTACGTGGTCTTGTCCTAAACCTAGAGACCTTGACCTGTCCAAGCTACTAATTGCTTGGTTTTGGGTGGCGATGTCTTGATAGAAGGAAAAGGGAAGTTCTCAAAGTAACATTAATGATGCTAGCTATTTTATTCCATTGTCTTATATACAATGAAGTGTCTAAAGAAGCTCAAACTAAGTAAGTTAAATGATCCTTACTAACATGAAGTGCTGAAAGGCATTAAAGCAAATAAAGTAAAATGGGGAATTAATTACATTTGAGACCTAGATTCTAGGCAAAGCTTGTCTAAGCCCTGTGGTGAGATCTGGAGATGGGAGCTTTTCCTCTTCCCTCATCAGTTGTCCATAAACTAAAGTTGTGGAAAACTACATATGGAAATTGTAAATCCCCAAGGATATGGGCCAGTGGAATCCTTATTTCATGGATTTTCAAGTCTAATCTCCCCCATAGGATTTGGAAATCCTTAATTTTGAGGATTTATGCACTTATTATACCAAGTTTTCTCATCTATACACATTTATACACACCGATATTGATGTCAAATCCTCAGCTATATAAATCCTCAGTGAGGAATCCCTGTTCTAGAGGCAGTGAGGAATCCTCACATATGTGGATTCCTCACGTCACTAGTTACCAAACGCACCTGAGATATTTTCTAGAGTCAGGGAGCATGTACCCATGCAGGCATTTCTAAGAAGATGGGTTCAGTTTGGAGTCTTTCCTGGTGGTTGGTTTGCAGATGGGGTGCTATGGGAAAACCAAGGGTGGTTGTGTTTTACAGGGTTCTGCATGATGGAAAAAGGCCACATCAAACTGTGCTTGTAATTCTTTTGGACTGTTGGGGGTTAAGGATTCCAATGAGGAGGAAATTCTCGCAATTAGGGTATTTCGAAAGTCTTCTGCTGGAAAATTGGCAGTTGTAGGTAGTGCAGCTAATGCTCTGCTATGGTCTAACTATCCTAAAAAGGTCTCTTATAGATCCTTTCATTTTGAATTAGATGAGGAAGATGTGCTTTGTTTATGGTCAAGTTTGCTCACTTTAAAAGAGAGGTTTACATGCTTGTGAGTGTCGATAGAACTAGTTTTCTTATTGATGTGCCAATCTAGATTTTAGTTTTCCTTGTCCTTGGTTCCCTTTTTGTTTCATCTCTTTTGGCATGCTTCTCTTTCTGAAATAAAATCATTTGCTTGCAGACACAGCTTCCCTTTCTTAATGGTGTGCAAATCTCATTTTTTAGTTTTCCTTTCCCCAGCCAATCTAGTGTTTTAGTTTTCCTTATCCCTGCTTATGGACCTACTTTAGTACAGAGCTCTTTTACTGTTATGGACCTGTTTCTTTTGTTTTTTTTTTTTTTTTTTTTTTTTTTTGATATGGGTCTCTTTCTGAAAGCTATGGATAGAGATGGTTTTCATATTGTTGCTCCAATTTGGCTTTTAAAGTTTTTCCTCGCCCCTACTTGTGGCCCTACTTCAGTATAGACCTCTTTTACTGTTAGGTTCTGTTTGTTTTGTATCTTTATGGTATGCTTCTCTTTCTGAAATAAAATCATTTGCTTTAAGCACACAAACAAAGAGAGGCCTTCCCTTGAAACATTGTGTTTATGGTGCTGCATTCAGTGTTTGATATGTTCCCTTGAAGCATCATGTATAAAATGCATTGTGTGCTTGATATTGATCTTTTATTTTCTTTCTCCAATTCTTTACTGGCTACCATTCTATTTACTTCCATTTTAACAGCATTCTTTTCACAGCCATGGAGATAGCTGAGTTGTGGAAAGAGTATGAGGAAAATTCTTCACTTGAAGCAAAGGTTGTCAAGGATTTTGACAAGGTACAACAACCTTTTCAGTCCTCATTATCTTCAAAGCTTTATCCGATCCAGTGTTTTAAGAACTGGACTGGATGGCAATTCTTTAGTGGAATGGATGGTTTGGTCCAAACCCGACTGTTTCGACCACGATGACAAAAATGATGAAAAATTAAAGGTTTTATTTTTATTTTTATTTTTATTTATAGAAAAAAAGTTTCTAACTGGTCCAACATATGCTTTTGGCAGGTTTTTAACCTGTTTTGACCATACCTAAGGCCAAAGGTATAAGTTCCAGCCAAACCCAGTTTGACCATCTGGTCCAGTTTTCAAAACCCTGGTCCCATTTTATCTCGGATCAGCTTTGTTACTTTTACAGCTCCACTCATTCGTATTTTATAGTATGTTCGCATTACTTTTAAATCTAACCCATCATTTCTAACTATCACATTCCAAGATCTTATTGGCTTTCACCGTTCGCCTTGTTCTTTCAACATGAATTTTATGAACAGGGACTGTTTTTGGTCTTTTAAGCATGTCCTTGAACCTTTATGGATATATTATGAGATTTTCTCCTCTTAGAGCCACCATTGGCTTACTTTATGTACTTGTTTCTACTTCTGTGTACGTTATTGTCACTTCACATACACATCTTCGGTCATGAATTTTGGCCATATGCCAGCTGGAAGTATCTTGGAATACCAATGAGAGAGAGAGAGAGAGAGAGATTCCCATACCAATACCTTTGTAATTCTGAACAAGTGTTGGTATTTTTGTGGCCTTTTTGGACAAGGTTCCATGGTTATTCTCTAATATCATATGAATTTTGTATGGTTGGGGCCGTTCGGCCCATTATTGTTTTAGAAAATATGTCAAGTTCTAATTGCCATTGGATGTCATATCCAGGCAATTGAGAAATATTTTTTATTTTAAGTGCAATAATATGGAGTATGGACATGAAAAACCATTGGCTTTTACCCTTATTTGCAGCAACAAAGTTTCAGCTGTGCGCTCCCCTTTTCTTTATGGCCTCTTTTTCGCTATTATTTCATCTAAATAGGAAAAAAGAACAAACAGTGCTATCTTTTAACATAGTTTTCATCAGAAAAAATGTTCTTTTTACCAAATCTGCATGGTTGCTTTATAACTCTCTCTTGAGATAACCTGTTATTGGTAAATTCTTGTTTGATGCAGGTTGAGATGATTCTTCAAGCCTTAGAATATGAAAATGGTACGCATTCATTGAAGTCATGTAAAATCTTTGGGGCATTCATTGAAGCCATTCATTTGCATTTTTATTTTATTTGTTCTCAAAGAATTTTATTGTCAAGTCATTTGTGGGTTAGATTCTCAAGTAGTTTGATGGCCATTCTGAGGAAAAAGAAAAAAAAAAAAGATTATCCATTAAGAAGAGCACATAAGTCCGTTAAGCTTGAAAAATCTTTTACAGTTCTATATGTTAACAAGAAAGTTATTTTCTATATGGCTATTTTTGGGATGAAAGTTGGAATCTTGTAATATTTCTACCTATACCTTCCTAGTTTCATTGTCATGAATGCCAATATTTCGAAAATATCATGATATTAATACCAAAAAATATTTTTCCAATTAATATCGCAATCCTTTCAAAATATTGCTATATTTCAATATATTTTCATAATGTTGCAAAATACCCACAGTTTTTTTAACATTTTGTAACTGGTATATTTATTGTATCTCCTCTACTGTAGAGCTTTTGAATTTTCACATGTATTTTCATCATTATTATTAACAGATATCATAATAACTAATATTTTTTTATTGGTAATTATGTAGTATTGCATATGTTTTGAAGCTTTATATTTTTCATTTAGTCTCTACTTCCTTAAATAATTACCTTATATTATATTTATTTTTTTATTAATTTAATTTAAGGTTTTTTTTTTTTTTTTCCATGTTTTGCGACCTTTTCCTGTTAATATCCCAATAAAAACTGAATTTGAAAATACCCCTTATCTCTTCTCAATATTATAAATTCATGAAAAAGATTTGTCACCAATCCTTGGTATTGTTGTAGGAGCTTTGTTTGACCTTAAAAACTTATCTGTGGTGATAACTGAATCATGGCTAGCTTTGTCTAATTAGCAACAATGAAATATGATGAATGCTTTGCCTGATAGCCACTATCAAGTTTGATGAAAATGTTTGCTTTGTGCAGAACAAGGGAAAGATTTAGATGAGTTCTTCCAGTCAACCGCAGGTATATGTTTTTCCTTTTTTTGGCATGCTTGTTATCCTAGTATGTACTTTAGTGGTAGAGTTTTCCTGCTGTTGCCAGGCATCAATGTATTTTTGTGGAAGCAGTAAGACCAGCTTAGTGGACCTTGCCTGAGTAGTTTTTTTTTTTCTTCTTCTTCTTTTAACACTGATTATGCTTGAGTAGTTAGTGATGATAGAAGTAGAATATATTTTCTTTTGTTTTCTTCCCTCTTCCAACTTTACTCTGATGGCAAAACAGAGCACACACTGTAGTGCAGTAGGTATGAGATTTTGTTTGAATTGAGATTGTGAAGTTTTTGTGACTGTAGGAAAGTTCCAGACTGATGTGGGGAAAGCCTGGGCTGCAGAGATAGCAGCGAGAAGGAAAAGGAGAGAACACTAGCTTTTTAACCGTGACCTGTTTTTTCATGCAATTACTTCCACAGCTGCTGGATTATCCTTGCTGTTTAAATTCTCAAGGCAAGTTAATCTGCCAGGAGAAAAATGGATGCAGCTGTTTTAGAATGGCCTCCATTTAGACAGACCCCCACAGCTACTGAAACTGGAAAAAATGGGGATTCACGTTTATTGGTGGATGCTAATCAAGTGTAATCAAGTGGAAATGACGGGTCATTTAACACATGTAAGTTCTACTCATTGCTTGATAATTTCTTCTAAGCAAAAGTTTCTAATGACCACTTTTACAGGAGTGTGTGCCCCTATACTTGTTTTAGTTCCTCATTTTTTTTTTTTTTTTTTTTTTTTTCACATAATTGGTTGAAGCAAAGCTGAAACCAGTAAGTAAATGTGTTGCTATTTACATCCCAGAATAGCTCAGGTGGTGCCTAACCAGTGTCATCCCATTTACTTTGGCTGCTGTTCATCTTATCATCTTTTTATTTATTTATTTAATTATTGGGTTTGGCTGGTGGGTCCCGGTTGTGGGATTTAGAGCAATAAAAAAAAAAAAAAAAAAAAGAGCCTCCAGATTAGAATGGCCAGTATTTGGTATTTGGTAGTGTCTTGCACCTTTTTCCTTTGAAGGAATATCCTCACCATGTAAAGGTTCAACTCGGCTTTAAAGTTTCAAACCATGGTTAGAATTCAACTCATGTTGATAGAACTGCACTGCAGTGCAACACCTATGTTGTGCATCAGGCTTCCATCACTTACTGTTTGCGAGGGTAAATTTACAGACAGCTCTTGTAGCTTCTTGACAGGTTAAAAAAAAAACTTCTACCTAATAGAACGGGAGGCTTGTAAAATGCATGCATGGTGGGAATGTGAAACCTGTCTGATGTTAAACTGCGGAGGGGGCCAAATATTAAACCCTCACTTTGGGCTGGGGCCGTTTATATTGTGACTGTAATTTAGATGCTAATGGAGGTAGTAAGGAGTTTACATGAGAAAAAAGGATGGAGAGAAAAAGATAAAAAAAAAAAAAAAAATCTAAGGGGGGTGTTCATGGGATGGGCTGGGCTTTTTCTGTGGTATATTCTGGTCTGGCCTGACTTCAGAAACACAGGCCATATTTGGCTCAAGCTTGAATGGGCCATGAATGTCAGGCCCAAGCCCATCCATTTATTCAATCGGCAGGCCAAATTGGGCTTTTCTATGAGTTGTATCATGTATGGTCTTTCTTGTGATTGTTTTGGACATTATGTAAAATTTCCTCATTTGCACTGGGCTTTGGTCTTCCAAACACTTAATGCAAGCGAATTTGATGGAGGCGAGATTCAAACTTCACTTTGTCTAGAGAGAATTTGATGAGAAAAGGTAGGAAGAAAAAAAAAAAAAAAAAGGTCCGTCGCAATTCAGACCAGTATTTTTTCTCATACGTAGGAAATGATTAAGAAAAGGTAAGAGTTGGACTTCCATTTGAAATGTAGATGCTAGATAGTTTAGTCCACCTCTATTTTTCAACTTCTCTAACAAATCATGGCTGAAAATAGCCAAAATGAAATGCATTTTGTAACTTTTCGGTATGATTTTCAGTCAATTTTGGGCGAAAACATGAATTTCCGCCAAAACTTCCAAAATAGTTGAAATGTAGTGAGAGATTTTGTCCAAACTGCAATTTTAAAGGTTATTTAACTTTTATTGTCATGAAAATTGTATTTAAACTTTACTGTGGTGGGTATTGTGTTTAAATTTTGTACTTGTATCTTATAATATTATTTTATTATAATGAATTAAATACATAAATTGTATTTTTTATTTTTCTAACATATATGTATATTTTTATTTTATTTATTTATCCAAAACATATATACCGAAATCTTGATCGGCCGAAATATTTCATTTTGGAAGCTGACTGAAATAGAGATCGAAATGAAATTAACAACTATGACAAAAGACATAAAAGAATTCACCAAACAAACATTATTAATTCCATACTGCACGTGGGAACAACCACCACGTGCATCATCAGTTCTCTAAAATTGCATAAAATTGTACAAAAGAAGAAGACAACACTGGACTTAAAATAGCAAGTAAATTCACACTGTGACATATTTTACCTTAACTAATCTTTTTATGGAAGTGTAGATCGTATTATATACATGTTCCAAACAGCATATTAGAATCAGTGATCATCTTTTATGCCCGCATCTTTGCCTATTGAATTTTCATTCTTTTCTTTTCTCTATATGCTGATACTTTAAAGTTGAAGCTCTCCTGTGGAGCTTAAAGTTGTCATTGAACCTGGTTATGCAGGTGTCAGTGTCAGTATTTAGAACCACATAAAACACAACTGCCTATATAACACTCTGTAAAGAACCGCAAACAGTAACTATGTAGAGGGAAGAAAACTCAATAGATCTAAAAAAAAAAGAATTTTCTCAAAATGACTTCAAAGTGGACTTCTGCTGCGCTGTAGCATAAGTGAGCGAGCTAAATGACCAAATACAAATCTTAGTTTTGATGTTAGCAATTATTTAAGGGAGGTGTTACCTGTAAGAGTATCTCTCACCTTGCTATGAGAAATAGGGGTGGGACCCTCACATTTAAGTTGCTGGCATTAGATATGAATATGAAGACCCCCACCTTATCTCTCATAGTAAGGCGAGAGCATCTCTCATAGGAGCATCTCCCATTATTTAACAAGAAAGGAAAACACAAAATATATAAATGAGAAAGAACGGTGGGGATTGACAATACAGATGTTGCAAGACAAATAAAAAATAAAAATAAAATAAAAAAAGGACTTGTTAACCAAGGTCTTGTCCTTGTTTCATCTTTTTAAATTTCTTAGGTACATTTGTAAAAATTAAAAAATTCAAAGGGATTAATGAACTATGTTAGCAAGGGAAATTTTCAGAGACTAATAAGGGAGATCTTTTAGAAATCTGTGCATAGTGCGTATCCTCTCATATGTAGGGAGGACCTGATGTTTTCCCTATAACTTGACAAATTGATGTCAAAATTAGTGCAATTTCTTTTTTTTGCATTTAAATCTAGATTCTTAGGCCTTTGAAATGGATCATATTTGTAAGGCAAATCTGTATGAGATTTTTTAATGGCAATGTACAGAAATTTTGGTACAATGTTTACCTGAACAGACTAATGTTTAAATTAGATATTTGCACTAGGACATCATAATTGAATGATACTTGACTCACTTAAAAGCTCTTCAAATTTGTGAACTAAAACAATAAGCCCATCAATTCAACTGTAAAATTGAACTTCTACATTGAAACTACTTGCAATCGGGAGATGTGTGGGTCATGGAAACTGAAATTTAAATAGATGGGATCCAGCCTGAAAGACATGTGACTATGTGAGGGGCCTTGAGGTTGATTTAGTTAGCATCTAATATTTTTGACATCCAAACTTATATTTCACTTTTCAGGACGAGAAAATTATTACATATGGACTTTTAACACAAGTGGGTATCAGTCAGGAAAAGAACCTGTGCATTTCTCATTTTGAGTTTCTGAAGCTCCTCCTGGGCACATAGGAGCCTAAAATTATAGAATTAGTACCAATGCAGAAGATATTTTTTATCTCGTACTCTTTCTATCTAATTATAACTTACTTCCGCTGCAAGTCGGTGATTTCCTGCAGTAGCTCTTTCTCCGTATCATTTGCTGCCTCCAGCTGCTCAGGGAGAAAGTAGGAAAACATTAAAAGCTGTAAAGCTACTAAATATGCTACACCATATTTAAGAGGAATACGGGAAATTTTTTAATTGAGGAACATTGGAGATATGCTTAACCTTCCAAGACTTACACAGTAACTAAAAATAGAAAGTGACAGCAGCTAATGAGGATGGCTCGAAACTTATTCAATCTGCCAGCTTTATTAACAATCAAATTCTCCATAATGAATGTTCTTGCTTTGAACGTTTTCAAGATACAACTGAAAGGTGGACTATGACATTTACTACCTATCATTATTGTGCAGATGTCCGACATTCTAAAAGTTCTTATTGGTCATTACTGATGTGTAAAACACATGCAGTACACATACAGTGGTAGTACACTGACGAACACACGCATACACAGTTCAATTACTCTTGAGAAGTGTAAATTTCATTTTCACAGAAACTAACCCATTTCAAGAAATCAATATCCAGATCGACAAAGTCTACGATTGATGTGTTTATAGAATCACAAAACTTAATGCAGCGTTTCATATTTAAGGAGCAAAAGGATCCACATGGACCATTTTGGGCCTATACGCAAGATTTCAAACATTTTTTAAGTAAAGGAGCAAAAAGTCCATAATTAAACGGCTGATTTGTATTAGGAGTTAAATTGGAGAACTTCCATTACACGTGTTAAGATTAAAAACTTAAAAATATATAAAGGTTTAGGGTAGGGTGAGCTTTATTTCGCTTAAGAAACATATTTAAGACTCTGTATGGCTTTTTGTCAAATTTGTTCTTGTTCCTCAGATTGTTTTCGAAAAATGGAGAAAACTTTTTGGGTGTTTTGTTAGGGAAAAACCCCATCATTGGATGGGAGGACCATTTGCACGAGGCCTAAATACACGCGAAAGACCTGCTTTCCCCTCTTGTTGATAACTTCATTCACGGATTCGTGATACACAAGGGGTAGTGCTGTACAAAAAACCTCTGCAATCTGAAGCCTCGTAGTGAGTTATATTCTTCTACAGGATTCCAGGGTTTTGCTTTTGATTACAGGCACGGACAGTGACAACATCTGTTGAATGCTCCTTGACAAAGGTCAGTATTCATGTGCCATTTAGCAGTATATTTGCTGCCTAATTTCTGTTTAGTAGTTGTGATAGTACGTTTTAAAACTTGCCAAAAGAAAACTACAGGACCATCGGGTTTGAAAAGCACCAATGATCCCAGATTTGACGCTATTCTTCAACATTTGAAGCTGATGGGTTACATGGAAAGTCGTATAATGCCTACCAACGAGGCATTGGCACTTAATATTGTCAATGTCATCTTCTAGTTCACTAGCTAGAATAATTTTAGTTTTATCTGTGAAATTCTTGTTGTACAACTGAGGGATTAGCCTGAGTCAAAGTGATTATGAGCCATCTCAAATCTAAGTTCCACCGCAGGCAAATCTCTGACCGTTCCAGCAATTGAAAACTATGTTTTGATTTGAAACCGACCTTATATGCACTGCCGTACAAAAACAGGGAATAACATTGCCATATAATTTGATTCATCCTTAATTTTCAATTCTATATTGGCAAACAACCCATATATATATATATATATATATATATATATATATATAAACAAGAGCAAGGCTCTCCTAAGCTCAAATTTAGGAGAAAATTTCATAAGCTCGTGCTTGTGGGGCCCACCTTTGGTCCATCCAAATGAACCAAACACATGGCCTCCCTAAATTACACATGTCCACGAACTTTTGGTCAAATCCGAATTTACTGGACCGTTGGATCGACTATGAATCGATCCGAATGGACTATTGACCATTAAACTTTTGAGCCCATATGGAGATGATAGAAATCACAGTTGAGGTTAATTTTTTGTAGAGAAGAAGATCCCAGGGAGTCCTTGAAATCCCCCCCATCCCCATCCTCATGCGGGTCCCCAAGTGGGCCCCACCACACACTTGAGCTTACTTTATCCTAAGCTTGAGCTTAGGAGAGCTGGCCCCTATAAACAAACAGAGAAGTGAACATCCTCTAGACTATAAAATTACAATAGCTTTGTTCAGGATCTTACTTACCAAAGATCTCTCTGTTCCTGCCTTTGAATTTTGCATATTTCCTTCAGCTGTATGATTAGCTGAAGAAATAGAAACCAAGTCTCTGAGGTTATTTTAGCAGAAACATAAGGGAAAAGAAAAAGAAAAATAGATACAGCGGTACCATGTTGAAAAGGCAATCACCTGACAAATCACCAGCACTCACTTGCTTCATCATATTTAGAATGTGATCCTGTTACGAATAATGTGAACATAAGAGATTCCACACAGGATTAGACTGCAATAAAGATTCAAAATACATATATATATATATATATATATATATATATAAATATATTGCAGCCCATACCCTTTGAAGAATATTTGTCTGCAATATACAATGCAGTTGTGAAAAAGTTGAAGAGCCAACAAGATTCAGCGCAGCATCAGAAGAAATTGCAGGAAGTTGATTAACCACCTACATATCCATGACTTCAACATGAGCCATTCAATAAAAAAGAAGAACCAACTTTAAGATGCACACCTATCTGTTTAAATGAAACAGAACATTCTGAAAAGTTATTTTTCAAAGTTACATAATAATAATTCACATTCTAAACCATTTATCCTTTATAACTTGTGCATTCATTGAACATTTTGATACGCTATACAGAAAAATATGGATATGGGTCTAAATTACAGGACTTGCTTGACTACAAAATTTAGATGTCTGGGACACTGTACATATTTAATGTGTAGTATATTCAATTTTAACAAGTTTTCATTACATTCTTAGTTACATAATAATCTTTCGATGTAATGTACTCAGGAGCAACCATTACCAATAGTAGTAATTCAAAAGATTTAAAGCATTTAGTATCACAGTAGTCAGTCAATGACTTTGAGCATCACCTCAAAGAATGTACTACCTGCAAGATCCGTAATTCTCAGAGTTGGAGGTTCTAGTCAAAATTGAAAATTGCTGGGAGCCATGGTGAGTTAGGTTTCAATACTAATGAAAACATTTGCAGAATAAAATAGAGGGCATGATGAAGTATTCTAAACAAGAAGTGAAGGTGGGGAAAGTAGAGACAAGCTAGTGGAATGGGCATAGGATCAAGTTGATGAGTGAAACCCTAGCATAAAATATAGAGAAAACAAACCTACAACTAAGCATTGTAATAAAGGACTGGAGGGCTGGAGTCACCACAGAGTCTTTTCAAACTTTCAGCCTATAAAGCCATCACCATCAGCAAACTATGGACACCACAAAAGGGGGAAGCATGCTTAATGAGATGCATCATAGTTGAGAGAGAAGACAAACATACGAGGGGGAGCATGCTTACTGAGAAACACCGTACTTGAGAGAGAAGACATTGCCATTGAAAACTCAGAGTAGAATGATAAGGATCCTACGTTTTCTACTCTCTCTCTCTCTCAATAGAATTTTCTTTCCTCGTATTTTACATGCCAGTTGACTATCTTGCTAGATCTCGAAATTCTTCTTAGGTTTTCTTAACTAAGAGTGTACATATAGGAAATCTTCTTCAGAATCTACTAAGGTGTGTTTGTGTAGCCATGTATCTGTGGAAGACGAAAGGAAGAGTCCCCTCTTCCACATCCATTCTTCCTATGCTTGGTGCAACAATCAATCCTCGAGGAAAAGCGTAAAAAATCAACTGCTTTTCCTTGCTTGCAACGAAATGCAAGTCCGACCTTCCGCCATATAAAAAGTGTTTCCGGAAGAGAGAATGTGTTTCCTCTTCCATGGCATTACATAAGGGCACGTTTGTGTACACAATTTCTGCCAAAAAAGTGTGAAAAATAGAAACGCTTTTCCACACTTTAAAACGCTCCACATTTGGGGTGGCCATTTCTCCACAAAGAAAAGTGGAAAAATGAACTGACTTTTCTGCGATTCTGCCGCAGTTCCAATTTTCTGTAATGCTGCACAAATGTGTCCTAAACTAAGAATGCAAATACAATATATCTTCTTGGGAATGTTCTACTCCAAGAAGGTGAATAGAGTTGTGCCCGATGGGCTGGCTGACCATGAGCTACGTCCAATAGGCCAGTTAGATATGGGCTTTAGCCCAATAGATGGACCTCCGATGGGTCAGGCCCAATGGATGGCCAATCTCAGGCCTATTCTTGGGCCTTCTTTTTTAGACTTTGAAGCTCATATGACTGCAATGCAAGTTGGACTGCATCACATTGGCAATGGTGAAGCCCCAACCACCCCCCTCCCCTCAATTGACTTCCCCCACTTTGACAATTTTATCTCTTCTTCATTATGTTGAGTTCTGGCAGAAACATGCATCTTGTCTTAAGACCAGTTGGTTGATCACTGAAACCCATGCTGTGCCCACTGCCCACTGCCCACTTCCGCCACTTGCATGTATAGTGGATGGATTCTATCCACAATTCCATGTATCACATAAGGCTGGATCTTCAACTTGATTTGATGGTAATAATCATGGCATCAAGACATTAAAAAAAGAACAATTGGACCAGATTTTGGTAGTGATCAATCTTAAATGCTCCTTGTGAATATGAGTTATCATTACCAAAGAAGTCATATCTAAGTCATGTAATCGGTGAATGCTCCTCCTACCTGACGTCTGTAGAAACACAAGAGCATCACAATACAAACGAGGAGAACCATACTGATGAACATCTCTTAAGATTATCTTGGATGTTATTTTAATTTTGTTGTACTCTTAGGGCACATTTGGTTACGGATGAGGAATCTGCAGATTCGAGGATTCCTCACTTGCCTTGGAACTTGGATTCCTCTCGTAGTTGTATAACTTACAATTCCACATCAAAATCAGTGCAAATCAATGTGTGGCTGAGAAAAATTGGTTTGGGGTAGGGGGTGTTCACAGTTATACCAGAAAATCCTTAAAATGAGGATTTCCACTGTCGCACAAATCCCTGGGGATTTACAATTGCCAAACATGGGATTTTTTGTGGAAAACTAGTGAGGAATCCCCAAGGATTTGATTGCAAAACATGACCTTATTGATTCCTATAATTATGCTCCAATCCTATTAGAAAGAAGATCAGCCCTCCTTCGCTAAATCTCCAATTTCATTGCACTCTCTTTCTCTTTATAATATTTCTACTCTCTATTCGTCTATTCTGCTGGTTGTCTTCTACGGATCCCAGACTGATGGGATAACAATCAGAAGTTGAGATGATAATCCATATATATGTAATTATGACAAGTGTAAAGATATTAAAAACTCTGCTATATATCAAGGCCAGTGTCAAATTATACTGTGACAAGAAAATCCCACTGGAAGTAATTGGTGTGAATTTAACAATTTGTAACAAAAATGACTTAATGCATTAGAGCTAAAAAACAGTTTTCTCTGCCTAAATGCAAACCTTTTGGAAACTACGAACCTGCAAACTTTGACTCTTTTGTAGAACAGGAGCCTAAAAGAAAATAATGACTGTTAATTCAAATTCAATTTCAATGATCATCAGAATCAAACCACAGTCAGTTATTTCACCTTCTCTAAGTCGACATTTTCAGATGTCACCTTGAAACGTCCTTTTTGCTGGACAACCGGCTCCTTTGCCTTCTCGTCATGGCCATCTGCATTTGATGCTGCACTATCAAGCATCGGCAATGGAATTAAAAGAGTGATGAAATAACCCACTCTAACATCTTGACATCTTGATGTATGACGAGTAGCTCATATGGTCAACAATATCTAGAGTTCAGCAAGCTTCATCTTTTCATTCTACTTTTTTTTTTTTTTTTTTTTTTTTTTGGGACTGGTAAGACGATTTGAACCCACAACCTCAAGGTTACAATAGTGAGCCCCTTCCAGTGTGCCCCAAGTTCTTGTCAATATAGTTTCATCATCAAAATTGAATCCATTAAATTAAAAAAAGAAGAAAAAAAAAAGAGAAAAAACTACATGCCTGCTGACTTTGATGATTTAGGAACTGTTTCAGAAGATGTATCTTCTACCGCCTGAGAAGCCACTACTCCATTGCAAGTAGCCGTACTTTGAAGATGATTTTGTTGCTTATAACTGAAAATATACCCCATATCAGCAAAATAAATTGAAAGGTCCAATCTAAAATAATCTTCACTTGAAAGCTATACCCAAGCCCATTAGCCATCATTAAATATTCTCATTGTTTACAGAAATCCCACTCTACTTTCACTGGTTGTGATATAGAGTTTTTTTTTTTTAAGGGTTGTGATAGACTTAAGAACCAAATCTGAGACTGACAGATCTCCAAAACTCAGAAAAGCAAGTTTCTAAATGCGCGCATGCACACACATGTAGACATGTGCATGTGTTAGATGGCTTCATGCACATCTGAGAAGAAACAGGAACTAAAGCAAGAGAGAGATTAAGAACATACTGTTGGCAAGTGGCAAGTGATGCATATCATAGAATAAAAAATAGAGATTCTTGGCTGTAACAAAATAACTGCTTTTACCCTATTGCTCTCATATGCATGCTTCAAATGTTGTGCAGTCTTAATTGAATGTCAGTTACATAGTAATGATATATTACCTCTCTCCTTTGAGGTGAGTAGGAACTAGGACAGATGAATGAAGCTCAGTGGGAGCTCCTGTCTCATGAAAAGACTGAGTACCCACACCATTTATTTGCTTTCCATTGATCTCCAATCCATTCTTCTCACTCGCGCCATTTTCAATTCCATTGCAGTGAGACCAAAAACCATTCTTCGGGATATTGGGATTGCAAGTTGAGCTGGCGATACATGACTCACTTTCAGATCCATCATGCCTGCATCTGGAATTTGGGAAATCAACAATAATATGATTAGAAACAATACAATTAATGGCTGGAAGCAACAACATGGGCAATAGCTGGAAGCGACTTATGGCTAATAACTAATAAATGAGTCAAGTTGTGAAAATAAAAATTATCTAAAAGTAATATGTACATATGTCTGAAGCAGACATTATGATAAATTGGCTTGAGCATGAATTCATGCCATCCATGATATTTGAGGAAATATAATGTAACAATTTACATCATCCATCATATTTTGAGGAATACAATGTTTCGTCACATCACCCGCTGAGCAGGCAAACTGTGCCATGAAGGGATGACCATTCTTATGATTGGCCTTGTTTTGGACGCAAGATACACCAAAAAAAAAAAAACCAAAAATCTTGAATTTTTTCTCTTTTAAGTAGACCATTTTCTGCAATTGTCCATTTTCATGCAACCAATCACATAGCCAAGAGAATGGACCACATCATGATAGGCCCAACAAATGTCCATCTGTAATTGCTGAAAGGTAGGTATGGTATTGGTTGACCAAAAAATAATTTTTTTCCTGAATTAAGCATCACATGTTACATCCTATATTTTATTGCGGACCTTCCAAGTAACAGATAACAGCAAAACAATGAGAACTGGACAAAAGGAAAGTTCCTAAATGTGCTTTATTAATCATACATGGGGTTGTTCGCAGTTTGGTCACTTAATGAAGGAGCTGGGTTTTTCTTGATAACATCATCATCTACTTGCCAACCCTATATGATCAGAAACCATGAGACACGAATCAGCACCACCATATTAAATAATAATAATGATGAATAGAAACAAAACATTTTTCAGTGCACGATTACAGGTTCTTCGCTATAATCCTTTGAGGAGACAGATGGCAGGAATTGTGACTGCGCTTCCTGTAGACTGTCAAGACGAACTAAAGAACTTGAGAACACACCATGATCCTTTTCTGGAATGATGTCCTCGAAATCTTGAACCTAACCAAACATAATGAGTCAAATAACCTTGACTTAACCTAACACTATATGTAATTTAAAAAGTTTCACACGTCCAGAAATGCTGTTTTATGAACATACCAATGCAGCCTCAGCCTTCAAATCTTCAATGTTAAAGCTCCAATCGCTGATCCCCCGTTTGTACTCATTCTACACAAATTCAGAGTACGAGCACCAAAAAGAAAAAGATTTTACTTTCACATATATAAACCAACTGACTAATGAAAGGTAAGTAAAGCAAACTTGGACGAGAAAAACACTCAAGAAAAGTTCAAGCAGTTGAATTTAAAAGAAACAAAAGGCTATAAGAGATAAGGCTCCACAATATCTTCCATCTCAATTAAAGTATGTAAAGATAAAAAGTTAAACTCACTTATACAAGTTCAATTAATTATTGGTTCCCATATGTTTGGCAACAACGCACCAAATTCAAGTCAATCTCTCAAAAGTCAGAATGTCTCACCTTAGATGTGCTAGAGAACAAAACTCGTACTGATTGGAAAATCCTTATTGCTTGGGAATTTCTAAGGTACTGGACAGTGAAAAAAAAATCAACCAAATTTCTGTTGACTTTCCTTTTTCCCTAAAAGTTCTCTGAATAGAAGGTTAGGATAGTCTGACGGGTAGGAATATTGGGCTTGCCCCAGTCTTAGCCAATGTCAACAAACTGAAAGGTTTGGATCCTGATACACGTGTCAGGACAGAATCACTTACAAGTTAATAATAATACAGATGTTCAACAATTTTTTTTTTTAAATTTTCTTGATCGCTAGATTTCAACGTTGTGGGCTTTCTATTTGGAACCAATTGGCATTGGGATAAGGAAGTGCTGCACAAGCTATCCACCACTTTCATCAGCTCTGTCTATTTGGTGGCTTTGGTCAGTACAAAAACTTTAGATAGGTGGACTAATTTTCTGCCCGCTCTGCCTTTACACTGCTAAAAGGTCTTTCCAGTTGTATGTGGATGCACTTTTTTCCAGAAACATCCATTTCTTTTCTGGATGGGAATGAAATCAGAAAAATTTTAAACCACTCAACCACCTGAAGAAGTTTTAAATGCTAAATACAAACAATTTACACAGCATATGTGTGCAGGATAATGAAGAGAGGTTTCACAATAATGCGAATGCATGCCTACTTTCTTGGGATCAATCACATAGTAAATGCATGTCAGAGTAAACAAATCAATCAATAAATAAAATATACAAAGCCTAGGTTGGATGGAATACAAAACAAATTGTGGGAAGTGACTAGTGAGAGTACCAACTGTCTAACTGACCAACAACTGAACCTACGACATCTTATCAACTGAATAAAATTTACTTTGCAAATTTTAATCAAGTTTAGCTAGTTCATAACACTGAATGTCGAACCTGTGATATCTCCTCCTTTTTACCATCTGGCATTTTCTTCTGTGCAAGCATGATTTCTTCCTTTATCTGTGTTAAAAGATAAACCACCTTATGAGACAATGTAGAACAAAGATTGCACTACTACAAAGTCTGTTAAGTATAGCACCAAATTACAGAAGAAACCCCTAACCTTCAATGCTTTAATGCGTTCACCAAGAGGAGGCAGCCGGTCCAAAATTCTTTGTGCAATATACTCATTGGACTTAGCATGCTTAAAAAAGGAATGTTTCAACAGCTTCTTTGCAGAAGGCCTCTTGGAAGGGTCTTTCACCAAGCACGCAGCAATCATGTGCTTAAATGACTACACAAACAACAACAAAAGGCTTTGTTTTTTTTTTTTTTTTTCTTTTTTGAGAAAAGGAAAAGTTTTCAATGGGTCATAATTTATAAAGTCACACTTTGTTAGAAATACCTTTGAGAATTTCTTATCTCTTTCATAGTCAAGGCTTGGTGGTGCATTTTGCAAGGTCATTAACAGAACCTGCCAAAGCAGTTTTTAAAATTATTCAAAAATTTGAGTCCTTGATGGTGGATGTGGATAAAATTGTGCAGACTCTGCAAGCAATGTACCTTCATTGGAGGATACTTCGAGAAAGGAGCATGACCATGGGCCAGCTCCAAGGCAGTTATTCCAAAAGACCAAATGTCTGCCCTACAGAACAATTACAGGTAGCAATTTAAGAGTATTGAGACATTTGCTGAGGGCGAAGAGTAAAGAACCAAGGACAAAAAAAAATAAAGAATGGGATGTACTTGAAGTCATAACCACGCAATTGCTCCATAACCTCAGGTGCCATCCTACAAAAGTGAAATTCTTATTATTAAACAATTTGGAATATAGATGTTTAACAGTAACAGCTTATACATATACTATGGAAGCTCCCAATTTAGAAGTATGTAGTATGTACCAGCATGGTGTTCCCACAAATGTATTTCTTGTGCGTTGCCTGCCGCCTGAATCGAAAAGGCAAGCAGTAACCCCAAAGTCCCCAAGCTTAATTCCACCACGTGCATCCACTAGGGCATTGCCAGCCTATATGAAACAGTAAGATAACTAGAAGCAACAAAAATAAACCTAACCATTCTTAATGATGAATCAGAAAAATTAGTTAATAAGATTTTTGAAAGAGATGAGCTGTAACCATTCCTGAAAACCTCAGCTCTTAAAGAGAGAGCAAGGTGCAAAGGAAAATGGTTGCTAATATAAAGAATAACATGAATTGACTATAATATAGAATTTAATCATCATGAACTACTTTTGGGTGGAATCTCCAACGGCAAAAAAAAAAAAAAAAAAAAAAAAAAAAAAAAAACCTTCAAGAACAATAATTTTTTTTTTACATATATATAAAACTAATTTCTAATACACTCAATGTTTCTTCTAGAATGGGATCATGAGCACCATTTTCAATATTAGGGATGGCAATGGGTCAGGTTTAAGCGGGGACACGTGCCTGTTAGGGGCAGGTTTGGCAGTGGATTGGTTGTGTTTAGGTTGGGTGTGGGTTTCTAGAATCTGACCCAAGTTGGGTTTGGGTTTTGTTGCATTTGACCTACCATGCCCATTTCCTTTAATTTATATATTACTCGGCAACTTTTATACACAAGAATCCACTATTATGATGGTAGTGAGAAGCGATATTATTCTACATGTCACAGGTTCAAAACCTAAGGGTTACAGGTTTGGTACCACAGGCCCTAAACCAGTCACGCATTGGGTTGGATATGGGGCATATAATGTGTCAGTTAGGTTGGGTACAAGTCGGCCTAAACCTGAACCCAACCTGACCCTATTATATCACCATGCAATATTGTTTTTACAGTAACTAATTTTGATACATACATATTTTGCATTCACGTCCAGAACAATAGGTAAAGCCACAAAGCATTCATTGAAACAATCAGAGAATCAGAACGACTCTTCCTAGTAGTCTTTTAAAGTGGTTCTATTGTATTATGGTTAGCTTTGTTTTTTTTGGCTACACCGGAGTTTCAAACTCACGCCCCACACCTCTTACCCTAACCAGCTGAGCTACAACTGAGGGACTATTATGGTGAGCAAATTACTCTGTCCTGACGTTGCTGTGCATCAATATCACCATGGAATACTTCATGGAAACAAACCCATAGATGTTTAGGAGAATGTTGAATTTCTCAGCACAAGTGGTAGCAGCTAGCATGGTATTGGATTATAGATAGTTTTTTACTTTAGTGGAAGTGATGCAGATCTTCTTCTAAAATTTAATACCCACATTAGGCATCAAACGGAAGACAAAAATGCAATAAAATGGGTATTGCGAAATGGCCTATTGTTACCCATCCAACAAGCCCAAGATTATCTGAATCAAACAATTTCAGCAAGTAATATATTTGCAAACCAGAACTCAAGACATCTCGAAAACAAGAAATAATTATGAGTAATATATATTTTAGTAGCTCAAAGAAATCCTAGTTGAAGGGGGTTTCATTCCAACATCACTAGTTCTTGTCATGTTAGGACGAAGATTGGTGGTTAACGTATGAATAAAATAGACGTTTTGATAGTCTGTATATTTAAATGGAATTCTGGTGACTGGTGAGTAATTTTTCCCCCTAGTGTATAGACTAATCACTTCTGGTTGCTGGGTATTGCAATTTCGGCCTGACCTACACAGATGTTAGTGCTGCTACAAAATTCAGTCATGGAATTTGTATGGTGCATCAGAAGTGTTTGTGCCAAGTTTTGTTCAAACAGAAGATTACATTAAGGTATACAATGTTACATCGATGTATTGCATTAGCGCACTGAAGTCATTATATATTTATATTTGATATTCTCAACAATGAAGAAATTTCACTTGAACCACCAAGATTAATAGGAAATGTGAAAAACTCAAAATTTCTCAGGGTATCTATGCTTGCTTCCAAGTTTTACCTTGGCCAAAATTTTCTGATGCAGCTTGGACCAGTTAACAAGAATTAAGTAAAGACATTAAAAATAGAAAAAAAAAAAAAAACTGCAAAAATTAAAGGAAAAATATTGAAATGGAAGAAAAGAGAAACAATAGAAATCAAGTGCTTTGTTTGCTACCAATACAACTCAAATGAAAGATGAGTAACTAGCAGCTGATTGCATATAATATTATAATTACTATCAAGTGAACTACTAAAACATAAAATGAGCAAAAGAATAGTTACTTGCCTTGACATCTCGATGTATGTGCCCATGATGATGAAGGTACTCTAAACCCTTAAGCACTTCACGTAGTATCGTTGCAATAACCACCTCCTCAAAACCATCAGGATAGGCTGCCTTCAAAATATGAAGACAAGATCCCCCAGCCATGAAAGGCATAACAACCCACAGATTATGATCATTTACAAAGGAACATTGTGCTTTGAGAACATTAGGATGGTCAATCAAAATCATTGTTTGTGCCTCGCGGGAGATGTTACTCTGTGTGGAACAAGGACAAATTACAAATCCAATAGTTAACACTAGTGAATGGCCATGATAAAATTAATGAACTCATGCAAATCAGAAAAAGTTAACTATGACAGTCACATTTACATGAGGAAATGAATGGAAAAACATGTGAAATTTACAATCCATTATGAGGATAGCTAAAAATTATAGTGCAATGACGAGGTCCGTAGAAATGACTTCCTAGAGGGCTTAAGGGGCCTTCCCAGATCAATATAATCTCAAGCACTTTATATTGGAGCCAAAACATTATGCTTATTGATCAAAGGTGGAATAAAATCAGCAACTTGTGGCAGTTTCCAAAATCCAAGCAGCTCCAGAAAGACAGAGGATCAGTGTATTATTCAATCTATGGAAATGTCTATTCCACCTACAATGTAGACTGTAGAGTCCCCAGTTAGGCCCTGAGGTTCAAGCTCTAAAAGCAACATTCTACTATTCAATGTTTTCTGGTAACAAGAACTGTACTTGTTATAATAAGAACCGTACTAGTTACAACTTAGAGCTCCATAATATGACGGTCAAAAATTGATAGCTTTATCGAATCTCATATTTTCTATTTCATACAAATGAATGCCTAGACCCCTTACAGGTTTATAACCTATAAGACATCACAGAAAGCATTCATTCACAAAGCAGAGAAACAATTCGTACATCCATGGAGCAAGATACTTGCTTATACTCCAACAATAGGAACTAGCATGTTTAAAATAGAAAACTGGTATACATACAGGCAACAAAATAAGCAATATAGTCAAGAACTCTGCCAACTCAGCCCACGATAAATTCAAGTTAACGCCAGGGTCATTGCAGAGAGAACTTTTAAAGCTAAAAATTGGATCAACATGGTCTCCACCGAGTTCACTCATCCATAAAGTCTCATCAAATCCAATCCAGCAGCATGCATGAAATATATGCTGCAGAATCAGAATACATGTTTTCACCTTCTCTCTCTTCAAAATCATGGAATCTTGTAAAACATGCATGCATTTGCCTACACCCTCCCTGAATTTTGCTAAATAAATAACAATCAAGTGAATACCCAAATGGAGGCGATTCACTGAAATTGAGTCCCTCAAAATTTTGAATATGAAGCTAAATTCTTAAAAATACAGACAATTTTAACATTAAGAAAAATAAACTCTATAAAGTCTAACGACTTTACATTACCTTTCTTTTGGTAAGTTTCTGTACTAAAAAGCAATTGCAAATGTGAGTCAACACAATTTAGTAAACCAAATTAGTTTTTTGTACTTAATCATGAGAAGAAAAAAACAACTAACTATATATTCAAAATGAAATATTTTGAAAATCCATAAATATAACTAATTGTGACTGTCACATGAAAATCACAATAATTAAAAGCAAATAACATAAAAAAATAAAATTTGACGTTGTAAATAAATTTTACTATTAAAAGAAAAAATAAAAAAGAAACTCATTTTGATTTAGCCTATATCTGGTGAAACTTGATCTGACTCCGCTAAAACAGGGTGAGACTCAGTCAAAGCAGTAGCAACTCAACTGAGTCACAAGTGATTCAACTGAGGTCTCCCAATTTGCTGTATTATTATTTATTAGAATTGAACTGCTAGGGCTCAAGTCTGAAAAGACTCAGCCAAGCTCACTCGGATCTTAGCTGATTATGTCTTCCTTGCAAGCATTTCAGTTTTAACTCACTAATATATGAAAGGGTGTTCTTTAACTTTTTTAATTGCATCAACATTGCATTAGTTGACAAGGAGAGCAACGTACATCACTACACCATTTTTTTTTTCTTTTTTCAGTTGCTTCATGACTCAAATATATTATAATCTATTATGAAACTGATGAATACATAGTAATCTAAATATCTAATGAGTTCAGTTCAGAAATCCCAAACAATGAAACAAAATAATCAGCTGTTCATAGAACTTCAACGTCACCATATACATGGTGCTGTTGATCAGGTGGGCGACCAAGTGAATGGGCCATACTGACCAATAAATGGTTCTGATAGGCCTATAATAACATCATGTACTAGTGACACCGTCTAATTCCACCAACTCGATGTCATCCATCCATCTATAGTCCACTAATTAGACAGTCAAAATATAGTCCAATTAACAGCACACAAGGTCCACAAGTAAGGATAAGATATTTTCCTGTGTGATCGAAAGATCATAGTTTTACCATTCATTGAATTAGAGAAAAGTTCAAAATCTGGATGATCACTAAGTAACATCAACTAAAACCACCGAACAACTCTCAAAACACGCACGCTGTGATTCCAACAATCCAATCATTGTCTGTAAGACACTGCTCCAATGCAAGTAATTTCAAAATCCGATCAACGATAATTCAATTATCAATCTACTGAATTCCTAAACAAAACAAGCAGTCGCGACTCAACATTCATTCGATTATCAATCTACAGTTTGTAAGACATTGCTCCAATGCAAGCAACTTCCAAAATTGCAATCAACTACGATCCGATTATCAATCAACTCAATTCCTAAACAAAAACAAAAAGTCATAACTCATAACTCAACAATTTCATTAGGTTTTCAACAAATCATCCATCAGTTGAAACAAACAAACAGAAAACAACATAGTAATGAATCAAACAGTAGATTGATAGTAATGAATCACCAGATCACTGTTACATCTCTCGAAATCAAGGATCTTGATCGCGACGATCTCGTTGAAAGGGATGCAGAGAGCGCGGTGGACGGAGGCGCTGACGCCCTGGCCGATCTCCTCCAGGAGCTGATATTCCTCCGCTTTGACCGGATACTTCCTGCGATCCATGGCTTCCGGCCGCCGGCCGACGCCTCCGACCGCGTTTCAGCTCCTTCCGATCGGCGAAAACCGCAGATTCTGGAAGATTCCTGTTTCTTCGGAAAAAAATCGAGAGAGAGAGAGAGAGAGAACTAGAATTCGAGAAAGAGAAGAGAGGAATGCAAACGATCTTAGATTTTTTCTTAATGAGGAATGGATTTGTATCCGTAGATCGTATGAGATCGACGGATTGGGATTTTTCCTAATGCGAGAGAGAGAGAGAAGAGAGAAGAGAGAAGAGAGAAGACGGAAGAGAGAGAGAGGGTTTCCGTTTTCTTCTCGTGAGCGAGAGGAACTTTCGGATAGGCGCCCGCAAGTGAAACTCGTCGGTTTTGTATTGCAAAAAAGCGCGCCACATGGACTTGGACTGTGTAGGGACTGTAGTGAGAGGAGTTCGTTTTGAGTTGGAGTTACTGAGTTACTGTGTTACTGTGTGTGTAATGGACTCGGTGGTGTTTCACTTCAATTGGAATCCATCTTTGTAGAGGTGGTTGTTGGAAGGAGTTTATATACGGATGTAAATGGGTTCTCGATTCTCTCGTTATAAGGAGATTTTCATCTATTAAAAACCGTGTTTGAGTCTTTTATTAGTCCTCCATAAGTAAGTGGGTCCGGGTTTGGACCCGGGTTTGGACCCGTGACCTAAACGGGTCCAGGCTCGGGGTTCGGTTCCACCTTAGTTAGGACTGTGGACCTGGGACTCAACATATTACCTCAGTTTTTGAAGATCTCACTCCTAAAAACTAAGTTTTTTCCATATCATTTCCTACCTTAACCTGGACCCGGATCCGGACCCGCCTCATATACTATTCTCATTCCAGTTCCACCTATTCATTTAACAGTTTCGAAACAGTTCTAGATCTAGGTCCAATTCCACCTTCTCATTATCGATTTCGGTTCCAGGTCCACCATGGACCCGGGTCGGAACCGATCCGTTTACATCCCTAAGTGTAGTGTCAATCTTGAATCTTGATTGTTCATCTGGGCGGGACCCACCACAGTGACCGATCTTGATTGTTCATTGGGTGGAACCCATCGCAGATGGCTTGATAGTAGAAAAAATATAAATTATCTTTGAGTAGATGGAGGGACTCTTAAGTAAAGTGTTGAATGTATGGGTTGTGTTTGTATAAAGAGAGGAAAGTGCGCTAAAGAGGAAAATTGTTCTAATTTTCCATGCAGTCTGTATTTCAACAATAAAAAAGGAATCCTCACTGTATTTTTGAAACGTGTAAAAAAAAAAAAGGATCCCCACCGTAAAAATGGTATGATACATTTTTCTTGCTAAAAAGAACATAATAAATTGATTTCGTAGATGGAGATGATTTCAGTTTCTTATGTAAGGGGTGGCAGGATTCTTCTCTCTTGCAAGTTTGGGGATACCGTTTTGAACGGGCATCTTGATCATCTAAATAATGGGATGCGCGTTTGATCGGACAAAGATCGTCAAAGGTCTAAGAAGTATTTAGAAGCCTTTATTGGTTGAAAATTTAGAATGTGCTTGTAAATTATGGGAATGTATAGACATTTATGGAGTATTCTATTGATAAATATAGAATGTTCTTGTAAATTATGGAAATGTAAAGACGTTGATTCTAACCTTTTAAAGCTCAGGTATATTCCAAGTGATGGTAGGCATGTGGAAAGGTAAAAATATTCCTAGGTGCCGCGTGGATAAAATATGTCTACAAAAATTAAATGGGGTTTGAGAATAATAAATTAAATCACAGATCCACTCACATTGAATTAGCATTGATTCTAACTTTGCAGTCTTCCAAATACTAAACACCATTGCAATATACAACAATTAGTAATCACCATATATAACCAGTAAACAAACTTTTGATCCTTTCTAGTGTGTGCTCATATTAGGGTTGTAAACGGGTCGGTTTCGGTCCAGAACCGGAACCGTTAAGGAAAAGGTGGAATTGGATCTAGGACCCGGAACTGTTTCAGAACCGGTTTCTTGGCTCCGTAACCGAAACTAGACCCATATATTGGATGGGTCTGGATCCGGGTCCGGGTCTAGGTAGAGAATGCTATTAGAAAAACATAGTTTTTAGGAGAGATTTTAGAAAATTTAAGTAATATGTCGGGTCTCAAATCCACGCGTCCGAACCAAGGTGGAACCGACCTGGACCCATTTACTTATTGGGGCCTAAATAAGGGCCCGGGCCGATTTTTAACGGGTCGATCCTTCGGTTAATAGGAGAATCGAGACTCATTTACATCCCAAACTCATATGCTGAATCACGCCTCTCAGCTTTTGGAATCTTAATCCACATTAAAACCTTCTAATTCAATTTTAACCTCATCTTAGCAAAGTTCAAGTGGACCCCACCTACTAATTTAAAATTCTAAATCTCGTAAGTTGTAACCGGTGGCGAGCCTAGAATTTTTGTTTGAAAATGGTAGACTAAAGCAGGTAGTTAGATTTTGTGGGCATACCCATAATTTCTATGTGCGTTTTGGGGGCAAACCTATAACTTTTGTGTGGGTTTTGGAGGCAAGCCTAGTATTTCCTTTCGAGTTTTGGAGGCGGACCCAATTCCAACGGGGGCAATTACTAACCGCCCCATGATTGTTTATGTGGATAACCAAATTAAACTCTCTCTAATGACTTCATGAAGCCAACACTAATTGAAATCAAATCCAATTGAGTTTTTTTCTCTTTCATTGTTCGCTTGCTTGGTTTAATGGCCAAGAAGAAGCCCGTGCGGTATGGTTATGGTGAGAGGTGGAGTCCTATCTACAGAGACATCCCTAATCCATCTGTGGTCAGATTTTCAAAGCAAGCTTGATCCAATCTTGATCGTTAGAAATACTAACCGTGACGGACAGGAAAGATATGTGGCTAGGATTTGCCTCCATTAGTCATGCTCCTCGTGCACGTGGGCCAGTATCATGTTGATTCCCCCAAGTAGAAATCACGAGAATAAACTGAAGACACTGTTGGGAACGCGGGAATGGACGCTTTGTAGTATAACAAGGACTTTTTTATTGACTGCTTCTCCCTCTCTGGCCAACTTCATCTAATCTTTTGGTATGACTTTTTTTAAGGATATAAAGAAACATAACACCATGCAGGGATATCTATTGAAAATTTGAGCCGCTCAAATTAAACGTCTTTCTATACATGAGATGGATGACCTCAATATTTAGTCTATTAGGAGTCGGCCCATTTTAAGATTGACCATATAATGAATGACCATTGGATGAACATTATGATAAGATTTGGGGTATACTACTTAACATCAGCAGCAGCAAGACCTATCCCATCAATCTAGAGATTCAACCATTTTGATTTTCATGAGCATGTGAGATTTTTTTTTTTTTTTTACTGTTGTAAGTACTCATGCACCTAGACATCCTTTCCAAGTCCCCAACTAGCAGAACTAGAGATTAATCCTTTATTATGTCTATGGAGAGGGAGATGACTCCACTGAGCTATCAGTAGATTGACAAATTACGAAGAACGTCGTTATCGGTTTTTATTGAGATGGTATGGTAAAATTTGGCCTTTAATATGGAGTAACGTACTTAATTTACAAGAACCTATTTAATTACATCCCAACTGCATGTGACTCCTCCACACATTCAAGATTGAGTCAGCTTCACTGGATTTAGAACTATGACTAAAAACAAAGTACTTAATGACCATACAAGTGTGTTGCGTATTGTGTCGGCAGATCTCTCCATGCAATTATTAAATGGTATGGTCCTGGGCTGTGAGGAAAACACCTGTGATATTATGATGGTTCATGAACTTCATTCAAGTTTCTGAAAATGAGGTCACTTGCACCTGCAGTGCCTCAGCATCAAGTAATTTGGTGTCACTTTCACTTTTTTATTCAATAAAGTAACTAGCAAAGCGCCCCGTGCTCAGCACGGAGAATATAATTCAAAATATTAAATATATCATAAAAGTTTAGAAAGTTTTTAAAAAACTTTAAAAATTAGTGGTGCACGTGTAAGTTTTCAGCCTACAAAAAAGATCATTATTAGGATTAAGATAATCATTAGTTGTATTAATTTTACAACATGACAATGGAAAAATCAGTGGCATCCATATGATTTAATTACTATTACATACTAATTGATTCATTTAAATATTTCAAAATCAAAATAATGATATTGCTATCAATTGAAAGCTGTTTATCGTATTTAAGGAGACTAATACCTGCTTCCTTGAAATGAACTTTTAAGCCTTGCAGTTACAATTCTAGGCTATGATTTAAGACAGACATGTTTATGGAATTCTTGCAATCAATTCTTAAACCAATTTTTGTAGGAAAACCATGTCTACATGAGTGCATTGTTGTTCCTAGGCCTTAGATAAAATAATGCTTCATCTTTGCTATGTTGCTTGATATATGTTTTCCTCATATTCTTCAAACCAGTAATGTTGATTCATTGCCAAGGATATAATGATAAATTTAAGAATCGCTGGATTTTATTCAAGAAAGGGAGACTTGTGAGGCCCCACTCCTTGTGAACCCTCATTTGAATATGAATATTATAAATTAGAGTATTTGTAGTATAATTATACTAATTAATAGGGATTAGTAAAGGTAGATATGTATTTTCCTAAGTCTAAGCCTATTTTCTAGGAATTAGACTTTTGTGTATTTTATAGGATCTATAGGGTACCAATTGCAATTGTTATAGGATTTTAGTTATTAGAAGCCCTTGCTAGTAAATAAGTTATTATAGGAGGGGCTTTCCACTTGAGAAAATTCTAGAATCCCTACAAAAGACCCACTTGCCCATGTCCTTACCTTCATTCCTATTTAAACTAAAAGAACCTTTTGGTAATCAGCCCTAACCCTAACCTATATAAGCTAAACCTTCCCACTTCAAATGAAATACAACCCTAATTCACTCTCATTTATCTCTCATTTCCCTAGAAACCCTAATTCTAAAACCCTAACTACATGGAGAAGAAGGTGATTGCCTACAATTTCATCTACAACTCTCCTAAGGAATTCTCTCATCTCATAGACCTCTCTTCTATCTACATTTCAAGGTAATCTTCTCTTCCTATAGTTCAATTCTCTAGAATTCCCTATTTCTCTTTAGATTTCCTTCCTTATTGCAATTCTCTTGTGGATTGGGCATTAGGAGCAGTAGTTTGGATTGGTTTGAGGCTTAGATTGCTACTAGGAGCTTAGATATTTTCTCTTTTGTCAATTTCCTTTGCAAATTCGGATTAAGGCAAATGCAATATACTTACTTAGCATAGAATGCATGTTTACCGTTGTTGATTCCGAAATTTCAATTCATATGATGTTAGAATGCTTAGATTTACCTTTGAGCTTGTGCTTATGGACTTTTGGCCATTGATGGATGAGTTCTCTCATTTGAAAGATCAATGGCCTGGTTTGATGATGGATGGATGGTTATAGAAGTGCTTTTATTGTTTTACATGTTTATGTGATGAATGGTGATGATTGGAGGTGGTTTGGATGGAAATTGGATTGAAGAGGTGGAAATCCAGATTTCTGGACTTCGTTGCAAGTGCGTGTACCCGGTCGACCGACTCATAGTCGAGTCGACCGGCGACACTGAAAATGAGAGAAACCAAAGTCTTAGTTAATTTTCTGTGGACTCTCAGTCCAGTGTACCCAGTCAACCGGACTCTATTCTCGATCAACTGGATACACCGGAAATTCAGATGTTAAATGGGAGTTGGAGTTTTCCCTAAGACCCAGAAAGCCAGTGTGCGCGGTCGACCGGACTCTATTCCAGGTCGATCGAGCACAAAGGATTTCCAGGTTCAGCTGGGAACTGGGATGTCTCCTTAATTTTAGAATTTCCTGACACACAGAGAATTCCAGCTCAGGACATTGCCTACCAGGTGCCTATCTACAATCCCCAGTGTGCGCGGTCGACCGACCAAGCCAGAAGGTCGACCGGGCATACTGCACTGAGGGTCGACCTGGGAGTTAACATCTTGACTTTCTAGTGTACCCGGTCGACCGCCTATGCAGGATGTCAACCGAATAAACTGTGTTAAGTGATTTTTTAGTTTTCAGTTTCTGAGGTTGTAATCTGTTGTTGAGCCCATTGACCATCCAAATAGACTTCCATTGATGTGTTAAACATGAGTCAATGGTGTGGATCAACCTTGACTCATGAAGACCACTAAGTAGGGTCTAGGGTTTGGATTTGATGACGATTCGATCCTTAAACATCGTTGAAGATGCCCGTAACTTTTGAAGCACCAAGTAAAGTATCCTTGGCATTTGAAACCTCATTTAGGAATCAAATTACCTGATATGGACCTGAACCTGAAAGTGAACCATTACTTAGGATTTGACCTTTGATATTTCCCATTAATTCTCTTGATTTAGAGGTTTATTTTACTTAATGCATCACTATCACTCTTATGTCCTTGCTATTTTTATACTTGTAATTAAATGAAAAATGGATGACCTGAACCTATGATTACTTAGAAGTGACCCGGCGATGTGATTGGGTGATTCATGACCCGTGTTTGTGTCTAGGCGGGCCCTCATATGGCCTAAGTTGGAATGTGTGATACCATAGGATGAAGAGGTTGGTTATAATGGACTTGTGACTCATTGTGAATGAGATGGGACTGATTGTTATTGGAACTGAACTTGTTATCTTACTTGGACTGTTTTAGACTAAAGCTATGGTTTAAGTGGGCCTTAGTATGGATCCAATGTTGGACTTGGACTTGGACTATATTCCATGTATTGGACTTGTACTTGGACCTTTCAGGAACTTGTTAAGACCTTGCTCGCTCAAGGCAAGCCTAGACAAACATTGTTTTCTTGAGTCGGCATTAGCATTCACTCAGTTGTCTTAAGCTCAGCCTTTAGACCGATCATCACTGGTAGGAGCTATTATGAGTGTTGAGAGAGATATCATAATGAGCTATATTTAGACGGATGGTGTGATACCGGTTTCGGTCTTCTAAGTGTTTAAGTGATGAGATGGATAAGTCTTATTTGCGGAGCTCGTTATTCTCCAACACTGGTTACTTATTTTCCTACTGTGACTGTGTTCAGTATGAGAGGGCCGCAACATAATATCTCGCGATGTCCAACTTGTGTGAATGTGCCACGTTGTTGTTTGATAGATTAGATACCTTATTTATCCTGATTCTAACTGCTTTATCTTGCTTAATTGCCTAGCTTATGTACCATTGTTATTCTTATTAATTATATGATCATTTCTACTCTTTTGATGCATACATCATATATTACTTGTATACTGTGCCTTGCCAAATCTTTGGATCTGACTCATTCTTGGTACTTAGGTATTAACTCCGATTTCGAGGATGATGCGCTCGTCGAGGCGCCCATAGCCGGAGACTATGGATGGGGACTAGCTAACCAAGAGGTGGAGCTGGATGATGGAGTGCCTATACATGGTGTGTGTGAGTACTTTCTTTTGGATTTTTGAGAGTTTATGTTGTGAGCAGGGAGGTAGACTAATATGTATAAACTTTTATTAAATATATTTGAGATTTAGGCTGGACTTCAACCATGCTACACTTGATTCACTTTATATGATACCTTTTGCTTCCGTTATATTTCATATGCTTCCGCAATTCAACCGTTGATTATATATTGCTCAAGAAGTTTTAAATTAGACATCACTGCGAACTACGATCTTGAAAGTTTTCGGGATTTTCGGGAAGTAACGCGCCAACTTCGGATACCTTGACGGTAATCTCGGTATTCAAAATTGGGGTATTACAAGACTCAAATATAAAAATTATCACATGGTAAAAGGGTCTTAGAGATTCAAAAGTTGGAAGAAAAATTGTTAGCCGGTGAAAGAAGGAGAGATTAAAAAATTGGAAGAAAATAATTAAATCAAATGCATTCAGAACCAATGGGCCCAGATCAGTATTCCCACCAAATTGTTCACTGGCTTGTTGATCTGGTAAAAACCTAGCATACCAATCATGTTCTCCAATCAAGTGTTGTGTATAAAGAACCAACGTTAAGTTTGTAGAGTATAATTTAGCTTTAATTTCAGCTATCATGGCTGATAAATAAGAAAGACATAATCTTTAAAAAGAATAAAAAAGGAAAGAGAAATGTGTTAGGTGGTTTTAAAGGAGATCATTTCATTACGAAATCTTACAAATTTCCAAAATCCTTGCAAATGCATGATTCTATTACAATTCAATTTTCAAAGAATCTGTTTGATAAATAAGAAAACCCAGAATTTGTAACTACACCCTTTGTTATAATTCTGACATGGATGTTCTTGAAGACACATGACATGTTTAAAAAATTCGTTTGTGTGATGTTTGTATTGTTGAACTCATTATAGTTGTATTGTTAGATGGTCATTTAAGTGACTGAGCATGCAACCATAGCACTTGGTATTGTTACCTATAAAGTCCTTATTTCAGTTCTTTCTTTATGAACAGAGTGTACTATTTTTAATTCATGTTTGACATAACTATTATAAGAAGTCTTTTGATGGAATGTTAAACTTGACTTCATTTCACTTAACTATATTAGTAAAATTATCAAACAAGCCCTAAAAAACCTCATATCATTCTGTTGCAACTATTTTAGAAGAAGGTCCATCCACTGGAGTGACTGAAGTGGGCAGTGACATGTTGGAACTTGAGTCGAATTGGAATTTGTATAAACAAACATTGTTAGTAGGTTGATAGAATAATTAAATGATTACAATATCACTATGCCTTTTCGTTTCACTGTGTGTGATACAATTGCCTTCACATTCTAAAAAAAGAGAGACCGTGATAGCACAAAACAAACACAAAAAAATTATTCTCCATTGAAAATCAATTTTCACTTTCAGCCGAAAATGCTCAATGACTTACCCATAGCCGAGATGCCATTACTTTTCTGATCCATGTAAAGGTTGCAATGTTCCATTACCACATGAACCATCCCTTCAAAACATTTCATCCAAAAAATTGGCACTTCACCATGGACAATATTTCCAACTTTATGACCACTGTCTGAATTGTCAAATTTTGAGGCTATGGATTACAGTTCAACATCCATTTAAGCAACTCTTTCAGCATATGATTTATAAGTAGTTCGGCAAATATATGGATTAAGTTAATTAGAAAAGTTTTCCCCAACCAATGCATTTGCTATTAAAATAAAATAATAGCAAAGTAAAAAATGTACAACACTTAAGAAGGTATAGGAAAATAGAATGCAATTGTAAAGGAAAAGTATGAGTTGATAAAGAGGTCCATCATTCACCTATGGGAATTGATAAAGAGGTCCATCATTCACCTATGGGCTCATCTTTCAGTTAATATAATTAAGTTTGATATTAGTTTTTTGATTGAGAGGGAGGGAGAGATTAGTTTCATGATCAGTATATCAGCTTTTAAGCCCATGTACTTAATTGACCAGCCTAAACCAGGGATTATGGATTCCGATTGCTCAATGGAACTAGAACAGGTGGACCATCTTGGCATAATATCCTAAAAGGGGTCCAACATATGACAGGAGAAATGTTGAACAACATTTTTAATCATATATAGCAAGCAAGAAATTATTAAAAAAAAAAAAAAAGGTTTTTTTATGATAAACCGGTACCAACCCATTACAAACATAAATATCATTTTATCTCGGATGTTCTTTCATCACAATCATCCTAATGATTTGTCACAAGCATCATGCCTTTACAGGTTTGGTTCATATGTTTATAAATCACACAATATACAACCATTGAACAACATTTCCAACTTTCAATAATAAATCATTGAATAGATGAAATTGTGTTTATTGAGATTTCAATTATTGAATAGTAAAACATAGACAAAATATGGAACCATGCCACTCTTGAGGTCTCACATACCATAGCAACAAAGAACTGCATAACATCTATTTACACTACTTCCTCCAAATAAATATTTTATCATTCTACTTACTTCTAAATTTCTATCAGTTGAATTAACTTGTCACCAAATTTCTCTTTAATAGATAATGTCACAACTCAGTCATTATAGATGATAAACAAAGAAGACAACCTTCCTTACATTGAAAAAAGAACGAAAGTAAGGAAGAAGAGCCCAATCAGCCAAAATCTAAAATCTCCAAACACGATTTCTAACTATCACTTTAAAAAATTTGTTGCCAGCTGCCTACAGCAGGAACATCCCATGATTTCAAATTATGCTAATGAAAAGGAAATTATTTGAGAGATCCATCTCATTGAGAAGATATGTGAAAACCTCGGAATTAGAAATGACCGAAACTTAAAAAATTGCACTTAAAAACACCAAACAATTTGTTATCATCAGCATAAATGTGGACTGAAATTAATGCCCATATCAAAATGGTGATATTAAACAACTTATCAAATACAATTATAAAATCAGTGCCTAACAATTTAAATCTGGTAAAGAATCCAAAAGGCAGCAAGAGAGAACAGGCAATTATCACTAACACTTGCAACTTATCCAAATAATAGTAGCGTAGTAACACCAATCTAAAGAGAAAAATGGCATAGAGGCTCCTAAATACAATCATAATGTTCAAATGTAACTACAAGCAACTTAAAGTGCACCACAAGGTTTTAAATACAGGGCTATAAAATAATGATTTAAATGTTCCATTGGGTGAAACAGAAATTAAGGTTCTAATATGAGTGATAGTAAGCATTACAATTCAGCTGCATAGTCTATGTCGCTTAGCCTTGTGAGTGAACACGATTGACTTAGGTCATTGCTGATGTTCGTCTTCACTTAATATTTAATAATTTCCAAGAGTATGACTCGATTTTCTTTGATTTCACTCATATTACATGACTAAACCCATATAGGAACAATTGTCTCACATGTCTTCTTTACACATGGATTAATTATGTATATTAAACATGGCTAAATAATATACATATAAGGGCATTTGGAATTTTTTTCATCTTTTCAAACATACCCACTGTCATGAATGGTCCAAAGCTCCCTCTTATTTTCTAATTCAAATTCCATAGTTGTGAACATAATACTATAGAGAGTGTGGTGTCCCTGCTCTTTCTCTGCTCTATGTGCAAAAAAATTTTCTGAAATGCAAAAATAATGCAACAAATAAGAAACCCACAATAACTATACTTGTAATTACATAAATAAGAACGAAAAAGGTCTCTATCTATACCATGAAAAGGAGACACTATAATGCAACAAATACATGCAATCTTCTGTTGTTAGACAGTTGAAGCATTGCAATCCGAACTCCCTCAAGTAGTTCTCTACTACTTGCAGAGTGGAAATGGAGAAAGTGGAGCTCCCTCATATTTCGTCAATTTGCATATGGCATTTCCTCACACAAGGAATGTATGCAGGACTGTCAACCTATGAAGATTGGATAATGGTTCAACACTTTAACCAACACATAACTGCATCTAAACAGAATTTGCATTCAACAGTAATGATAATATACCATTATAATTTAAACAATGTTGCTGACTCTGATTTATACAAATGAGATCAAAGTCCAATCATTCTTCAAGCTAAATTACTAAAAAAAGAAACAAAAAAAAAAAAAAAAAAAGGGTTCAGATCATTCAAACAAATTCAACAAACATAAAAGAAGACGCTAACATAGGCCCAGAATTGCTCAACAGTTCCATCATTAAGTTGAAGGCTAAATCACATCTTGTTCTTTTGTGTTGAATAGTTATTTGTGATACCTGTTGCATGAAAAATTAAAGTTAACAGATTTCTACTAGGAATTTTTTTGATATCACTGTAATATGTAGACAGGAACCTTTATATGAAGAGATATCTGATAATGCAAAGTTGAAGGGAAGTTTGAGCAGAGCTCAGAAATGAAAAAAAGCCGAACCAAAGTTCAAATTTAGCTTATAATAATGCTACATTTCACTTTGCCTATTTATAAATTGTTGTTCAGTTCGTGTTGGAATGTGAGAAATGTGATTTAACAAAAGCTAAAGAATAGTTGAAAAGATGACACTGAAATAAATCACCTAAAATAAATAATAAGATACCATCGATAAATACACACGTGTGTTTGTGTGTGTGTGAAACAACACAAAGGAAAAAAGTAAAAAGAGGAAGATTCAAGCAAAAAACCACAAGTGAAACAGCACGAACAAAGTAAGCACCTTGTATAATAGGGATGTGGTCCCATGCTGACCCCAAATTGATGGAATAAGGGTAAGATGATAATGAGGGATTGGACAGGCATTGTGGTTTGCTTCCTTTGTGTCTGCAAGGAACAGATAGCCCACCTGAGATGGCCATCATCAATTTTGGGCTTCCCTTAACTATCCACTTTGGTGGGCTCAAAAGAAGACCCACTTACTACGTTGTATGGCCAACATGAGGCACTTTGTACAAGATATTTTTTCCATAAATACCCATGGATGCCTTGGTGATCCTCTTCTTTTTCCTTGAAAATAAGCTTTCATTTGAGTTTTTAATAGAGCGAGATGAGAAGAAAGCAGTAGATTTTATGGAAGAGAATAATGTCCATTGTTCCCTCTATTGGTGGAGATGTTTTTTATCTCCTTCATGCATTCTCCATTTTCATGTTCTGGTGGCATCTTTAATTCTTTGTTAATTGCATTTAGAGCTCATTTTGATTGAGATTTGTTTGTTAAACTCTTTAATGTATTTTATACTCAATGGATTTCTATCCCATCAAGTGAGGGGACATGGGGACCAGGAGCGGACCCAAGTATTGGGTTTTGGGGGCAGTCGCCCCCGTCAGACCTGGAAAAAACCCGAAAGAGACTATGGACCAGACCGCACATGCCCAATCAAGCCCTCGCCCCAAAAAACACCATAGTAATGATTGACTTTTTCAATTGACCATTGTCACCCTCCCTCAAGTGAAAATCCGGGTCCGCTAATTGTTGGGTGGCGCGGCGGAATGGGACAACGACCTACGATCGACGGATGCACAAACACACAAATTCACACAATCACAAGCAAACAATCACAATGATGAAGACACAAGCAATGTATGTGGTTCGGCAAACCGCCGACATCCACGAAGAAAGCTCAATAATTTCTTTCTCTTCCTTGTTCTAGTTTGTGCCTTAAGGTTAGGGTTTCAACATACAACAATATATATAGAGAGAGAATTGCCCAATAACCAAAATGCCCTCGAGCCCTAGATGGGTAACCCACACATCATACCGGTTAACCTCGGAATACAAGACAAACCCAACAATCTCCACGTTGGCTTGGATTCCATCAATCCATGGGCCATCTAGAAGATACCCGGTAGTCTTTATTCCGTCCCCTAACTCGATAAAAGGCACGCCCCGCACCTGCTACAATCAGGGTGCGTCTCTTGCACCCCAACCTCGGGGTGCACACACAATCTCAACGATGTGGTGCGACGATCAAGTCCAAGCGTGGCTTGAACTTTTCCTTTGTGACTGTACTCCCTGCTAATCTGTAGAGATTTTTGTTCAATTCACCCTTCATGATGACCATGGCTCCCCTAACCATCTTCATGACTCCGCCCGCTACAATGCACTTGCAACCCTTGGAGTCTAAGGTACCCAAAGAAATTAAATTCTTTTTCAACTCCGGGACATGCATCACATTTGTAAGGGTCTGTACACTTCCATCAAACATCTTCACTTTCACTGTGCCTTTCCCAATGCTCTTGCATTCCTCATTGTTGCCCATGTAAACAGATTCACCATCACAAGATGTATCCGTATAAAATAAATCTCTACTATAGCACATATGACAATCACAACCGGAATCAAGAATCGGTGGTATCAATACATACCTTTGGTGACGGAAAGCAACCCCAAAGGATCCTCGTTAGAGCTTTTTGCCAAGCTTGCGTGCTCCGATTTTGATTCCTCTCTTGCCAAGTCTTTCTTCCTCTTTGGACAATCCCTCTTGAAATGACCTTCTTTGTCATAGTAATAGCAAGTGATCATCTTGCCCTTTCCTTTCGACTTGGAGCGACCTCGATCTCCAGATCCCCCTTGACTTTGATCTCCCCCTCCTTTGATTAGAACCCGATGTAACATGATGGGCCCCCCGTTTCTTTACTAAAACCATAGGAATTTGGGATGTTGGGTTTTTTTTTTGACATAATGTGACATCTTGTCCCCAGTCACTTGAAAAGTCTCAAATGACCTTTGGGAATTCAAAAATTCCAGCCCTTTTACATTTTGGTGGAATTTCTGGATACTCAAGTACAAGAGACCATCCAAGAATTCCACCTTGTTTGGGAATTCAAAAATTCCCCAGACAAGAATTCCTCGACTTCTAGCAAAGAATAAGGCCCTAAGACCGTCTTCTTGAGATTTTTCATTATTGGTCTTCATCATTTTGTTCGATAGAAGAGCAACGGTTGCTTCGTCCATCTCAAGTGTATCCTTCCCATACATCAAGGTTGTAACCAAATGCTCATACGATGGGGGCAATGAAGAAAAGAATAGCAATGCCTTGTGTTATTCTTCAATCTTGACCTCATGGCTTGACAATTGCGTAATAATTCTATTGAATTCATTGAGGTGCTCCGACAACCATGATCCTTCCGCCATTTTCAAAGAGTACAATTGTTTCTTTAAAAAGAATGTTTGTCAAAGATTTCGCCATTTAGATGCTTTCTAACTTCGCCCAAAATTCTGAAGCAGATTCTATTTCCATGATGGTGAACAAAACGTCCATTGTGGAGTGTAAGGTGAATTGCACTTGGTACCTTCTCCTCCAATTCTTCCCAATCTTTGTCGGACATTCTTTCGGGCTTTTTACCAGTCAATGCCTTTTTCAATCCTTTTGAGATCAAGACATCCTTTATCCTTCGTTTCCAAAGACTAAAGTTGTTCCTCCCTGTAAACATTTCAATATGATATTCTTTGCTTGTATCCATTGTGTTTCTGATTTGTGTTTTCTTGAATCGGGATTTTTTCACACTTTCGGGTGTTGGGTTTGTCTAGTATTGCAGGGTTAACCGGTGTGATGTATGGGTTAGCCATTTAGGGTTTAAGGCCATTTTGGTCATTTGGCCATGTTATATATATTGTTGTATGTTGAAATCATAACCCTAAGGCACAAACTAGAATAAGGAATAGAAAGGAATTGACAAGCTTTCTCCATGGATGTAGGCAGTTTTGCCGAACCACGTACATTGATGGAGTCTTCATCATTATGATTGTTTGATTGTGATGGTGTAGATTTGTGTATTTGTGCATCCGTCAATCGCAGATCATCGTTCATCGTTCGATTCCGCTGCGCCACCCAACAAGTGTGGACTATAATGGTAAGCTTGAACAAGGGTTTATATGGTGACTCGACTCAAGTTCAAGGCAAACCTCCAAATCCGAGTTTTTAAACCTTGCAACATAACCAAACTAGGTTAATGACATTGTGATTTTACTTGGATATAAACTACAAAAAGGGATTCCAACCGCAATGTAGATAAAGAGATTACGATAATCTCAATGTTTAGTGCTAGTATCATACGTTCAACAATGAACACCTCTTGGCCGTTCCTTAACAGTAGATAAAGGCCCTGTTTGGCAAATCTTATATGTTCGAAATAGATCTGGCTCAAACAAATATGTGAGAAATAGATCTGTGAGATAGACTCTTTTCAAATAGACCGTTTGGTAACACATGCAATATATCTAATTTAAATTGATCTATTTGAAAAAATATGTTTGGTAAACTTTCAAATAAGAGCTTATTATAGGGGCATTTTTTTGTTTTAAAAAAAAAAGGTAATTTATAATAGAAATTCAGCTTGACATCCATTATAAACAAGTGCTCCGCCATAGGACCTCCACCTCTATGCTTTGCCGGTACCAGTGTAGATCCTGCTTCAAACATTTGATAGGTCACTTGATAATGCAAAATTTGGGGTTGCACCAAATCGACAAAAACATAAGCTCTTTATTTCCTCACATAAACAAGATTTCTCCCTTTGTGGACCTTTGATAATACACCAATGTAAGATTCTCTAGATACTTTTTCATTGATATTAACCTAGTTTTCTCCTTCTAAACCTATTTGACTAAACCAACCATGTGGGTAGAGATGCAGCTCCTGTTGATACTCCTAATCAAATTAAAAAGAAAAGAAAAAGTTCAACTATGCATCATTAACACTCAATAGAAAATTTCTCATTTTGTAAAAAAAAAATTAACTTGTCTATATATTTGCAAAAGAATCGCCTAAACTATATAGAATTTCTTGTTACAATGTGCCTATGACATTAGTGTACCATAACACTTTCAATCATCCAATGCTATCAAGTATATATGGAGGAAAGAATAGGAGTGCATTAGCTGCTGTCACTCATGTATACACATACATGCTTGTGGTTTTGCATTGGTACACTGCATGTCTCTTGCATGTATGCCTGCTACCCAACGGGCACTTCTTTATGCTTCAAGATTCTTTCAACACCACGTCTCTCTACCCAACGGGCACTTCTTTATGCTTCAAGATTCTTTCAACACCACGTCTCTCTCTCTCTCTCTCTCTCTCATCTCTCTCTCACAACAAAAATAAGTTTCAAGGACTAAGGTAATGGATCTTTATTGTTTTTCCTTTCCAAGATGCGGCAAGTGTAGGCCACAAATCAATCTCACCAAAAAGCTTAGACACTGCAATAAAATAATAGGCATAGACGACTCCAAGTGAAAGTTCTATAATTAAATAACTCATGCATTCACATGCCAAACATTCATCTGTTTTAACAAGTATGACTGTATGAGTGACCAAAGTTCCAAAGAAGCTACCTCTCTAATCACTATCTTTATATTATTCAGAAATGAAGAGGAAAAAATGAAGGAGAAGGACCCATCAAGAGGACCAAAGTGGAGGAATTTGGAATAATAGTGCTAACATGTTATTTATGACAACAATCTTCAATAGCTTATACAATGAAAGTAAACCTCCAATGGTGACATGTTGGAGAGAAAGGGCTCAAGAAACATAAAGCTGAGGAACCCACAAGCTAGAATCATCTACGCCCAAGGGGAGGGTTGTCTAGTTATTTTTTCTTATCTCTCTTGCTATCTTGTCTTAATGATTCTTCTCAACCCAAGTGAAAGTTCTATAATTAAATAACTCATGCATTCACATACCAAACATTCATCTGTTTTAACAAGTATGAGTGACCAAAGTTCAAAAGAAGCCTACCTCTCTAATCACTGTCTTTATATTAATCAGAAATGAAGAGGAAACAACGAAAGAGAAGGACCCATCAAGAGGACCAAAGTGGAGGAATTTGGAATAATAGTGCTAAGATGTAATTTATGGCAACAATCGTCAATAGCTTATACAATGAAAGTAAACCCCCAATGGTGACATGTTGGAGACAAAGGGCTCAAGAAACAGAAAGCTGAGGAACCCACAAGCTAGAATCATCTCCACCCAAGGGGAGGGTTGTCTAGTTATTTTTTCTTCTCTCTCTTGCTACCTTGTCTTAATGAATCTTCTCAACCCAAGCAAGCTATAACCTGGTTTTTCTTTATCTTTGCAGAGTCCCCCACATCACCAAGTCCAAGTGCCTTGAATTATTTTCTCCACTTTGAAGAAAGAAGAGAAGAGAGAGGTTAAAAAAGGCCATCTCATATATCTACTTCCTTGCAAGGCTTTTACGGTCATATCTCTCAGAAAGTGTACCTGTTCTAACTGTTGAAAGCTTCTGTTCCTGCATTCATTCCATCCCACAATAAAGAGAAAAAAAAAAAAAAAAAAACCAAATTTCATAAATTTATTCCATCCCACAAAAGAAAATCACAAGTTCCTAGATTAAGGTCCTAGATTAATTCCACCCATATAAAAAAAAAAAAAAAAAACTGTATGTTCCTACATTCATTCTATCCCACAATAAAAAAAAATCACAAGTTCATTCATTCATTTCATCCCATAATTAAAGAAAAAACATAAACTTCTTGCATCCATTTGGTATCTCACAATAAGAAAGAAAGCGAAGTTCATATATTCATTCCATCCCACATCAAAACAATTGGTGGGGTTCTTACATTGATTCTATAATCCTCAAAAAAGATACTGCTCCAAAAGTCAAGAGTCATAAGTTCTTACATTCTATATATATTCAAAAGTGACGAGTCATAAGTTCTTACATTCAGTACATTCAAAAGTGACGAGTCATAAGTTCTTATATTCAATGTATTCAAAAGCGATGAGTCTTAAGTTCTTACATCCAAAAGTGATTCCATACTCCTCCAAAAATCCCACTATATTCAAATAAAACTTATCAAGGCCCATGTTTCAATATCATATTCAGCCAATAGATGCGAGCATCATCACTCTCAAACGACATGAAAATATTTATGTTGGCCTTATCCTTAAATGCCCTTGTACCAAAAAAATACAACTCTGAGGTCTCTTTGATATTTGGTATCAGTTTTAAAGTAGCAATACATTCGTGCATTGTAGGACCTTGCTTCATCTCTTCCACTTTCCTCTCTTTACCTTTTTCTTTCATCTCTTCTTCTTTCCTCTCTTTCTCTTTTCTCTCTTCTTCCTTCCTTTCTTCATCTTTCCTCTCTTTCTCTTTCATCTCTTCTTCTTTCCTCTCTTTCTCTTCCCTCTATTCTACATTCTTCTCTCCTTCAAGTATAATGACTATACGCTCAAGACTCTCATCAAACTTACTGATCTTAACATTCTTCCTACTTCGTGAAGAACCAGGTCGTTTTCTCCTCACATTTGACATTAGCTCTTCCATTTAGACATCCTCATAAGTCTCTTGTTGAACATCATTCTGAGTATTGCCTATATCTGGTAAAAGATGACAGTGTGAGAGATGAACATACAAATATGCTGAATGACCTGTCCTTTGAGGGACGATTGTATTTCATATATATAGGGGCTGAATGCCCGCAATTAGCAGTATCTAATCAAATCCCTAATTACAGCAATTAGCAATAACTAATCAAATCAAGATCCTAAAGATTAGCAAATAAATATGTACAGATCTTTGACTAAATTACAAAGACTGGGCCTATGATACAAAGAATGGGCCTAATGGGCCTGCAAGCTTGGGCCAACATTAACACCCCCCCTCAAATTGATGCCGAGGAATCAACAAGCATCAATTTGTCAGTCAAGAATTGATGACGCGGTCGAGGAAGTGCTTTGGTAAAAATATCAGCAGTCTGGAGACTGGAGGAGATGAACGGAAGAGAAATAACATCGCGTAGATATTCATCCCTGATAAAATGACAAGCCACTTCAATGTGTTTAGTTCTCTCATGAAATACTGGATTCTCAGTAATCCGAATGGCACTGGTGTTATCCGCATGTAATGGTGTGGGAGATTTCTGGGAGAAGCCAAGTTCCTCAAGAAGACCACGAAGCCATATAATTTCGGAGCAGGCGGCAGACATAGCCCGGTATTCTGCCTCAGTGGATGATTTTGAAACTTTGTCCTGTTTCTTCACTTTCCATGAAATAAGAGCATCACCTAGGAACATGCACCAGCCCGTAGTGGACCGGCGAGTATCAGGACAACCTGCCCAATCAGCATCAGAATAGGCAGACAAATGCATCGGCGAGCCAACAAGGAAAACAAGCCTCTGTGAGAAGTGCCAAGAAGATAACGAATAATACGTCGAACAGCGGCTAAATGAAGATGATGAGGCTTGGTCATATACTGACTCATCAAGTTGACTGCATAACTGATGTCAGGCCGAGTAGTAGTCAAATATATAAGACTACCAACAAGTTGACGATAATAGGTTGGATCAGAAAGGAGATCACCACTGTCACTATGGAGTTTAAGATTCAGTTCAAGAGGAGTATCCACTGGTGTGGAGTTAGACAAACCCGCCGATTCAATTAAATCCATAGTATACTTATGTTGATGTAAAATCAACCCCTTCTCAGAGTGATGAACTTCCAATCCCAAAAAATATTGCAGAGGGCCCAGATCCTTCAGATGAAAAGATTGATGTAGAGAAAATTGGAGATCTTGAATCGTGGTTGTATCTGTGCCAGTGATGATGATATCGTCTACATAGACGAGAAGAATGGTGAGTCCTTTTGATGTGTGGTGCAAAAACAAAGATGGATCATAAGGACTCTGCTGAAACTGTAGCTTGAGTAAAGCATCTTTGAATTTGTCGAACCATGCACGTGGTGCTTGTTTTAGCCCATATAATGATCGTTTCAGAAGAGCAACTTGATCTGCCAATGGTTTCGGGAAACCTTGAGGCAATCGCATGTAAACTTCCTCTTTAAGATCACCATGAAGAAAGGCGTTTTTCACATCAAATTGAAAAAGAGGCCAGGATTGAGATGCAGCTATGGCAAGGATAGTGCGAACAGTGGTCATCTTTGCAACAGGCGCAAAAGTTTCTTCGTAGTCAATGCCATATTCCTGTCGGTTGCCAAGGGCCACAAGCCTAGCCTTGTATCGATCCAAAGTACCATCGGCCTTTAATTTGATAGAGTAAACCCATTTACTCCCAATAGGTTTAACCGAAGCTGGGCAAGGAACAGTAACCCAGGTTTGGTTCTGCTCTAGAGCACTAAGTTCTTCTTCCATAGCCTGTCTCCAGCACTCATGTTTTGCTGCTTGTGAATAAGAAGTAGGAATGGATACAGAGGATAAAGTAGCAAAATATAAGAATGAGAGAAACCGTATCTATCCGGTGGACGAGATATACGAGCAGAACGGCGAATAGCAAGTTGAGGGGAAGTTGATGCTGGAGCAGGATTCGGGACCGGTTCTTGTAAAAGAGGCAAAGTAGTGGCATTTGTTCCTTGTCGACGAATATACACCTTGTCCGGATGAAATCGCAAAGATGAAGGAAGACATTCATCATCAAAGGATGGTACTTTAGAAAAGGAGATTTCTGGAGAAGAATCAGAATAAGACTGAAAAAGGTACTGATGTTCAAAAAAAACAACATTCCGAGAAATACGAATACGCTTGGAGGTGGGGTCATAACAAACAAAACCTTTTTGGTGGGAAGCATAACCAAGGAAGGCACATTTTACAGATTGTGCGGATAACTTGGAACGTTCATGTGTTGGAAGATGAACAAAACAAACACAACCAAAAGTGTGGAAATTTGTGTATTGTGGATCAGTTTTGAAAAGATGAAAATGTGGAGATGTGTTTTGAAGTTTTGGAGAAGGAAGGCGGTTGATGATATGAGTAGCAGTGGTTAAAGCTTCTGGCCAAAATCTAGGTGGAACGGAGGATTCTAATAATAAACACCTGACCATGTCTAGAAGATGACAATTTTTCCGTTCGGCAACACCATTATGTTGGGGAGTATAGGGACAAGTCCATTGGGATATAATCCCTTTGTGTTGTAAAAATTCCTGAAATTGGTTGGACACATATTCCCCCCCTGAGTCGGTTCGAAGAACCTTAATACATGTGGAAAATTGATTTTGAACATAATTCAAAAATTTTTGAAACACATCAAAGACTTCAGATTTGGCATGTAGAAAATAAATCCATGTAAAACGGCTATAGTCATCAATGAAAGTTACGAAATACTTATACTGTGAATGAGAAATAATTGGTGCGACACCCCAAACATCACTATGTATTAAATCAAAACTTTTGGTAGCAGAAGAAACATGTAATGGAAAAGGCAAAGTTTTACTCTTTCCTAGCTTACAAGTGGTGCAATCAAGAGCAACATCAGATGATAAAAACTTCATTTTATTAATATGACCAGAATTTAACAAGGATAACAAAATAGTTGAATTGGGATGGCCTAATCTATTGTGCCACAACTGCACATTATTCCTAGAGACAACTGATAAAGCAAACAAAGACATATCTGGATTTGGTGTTACTATGTGAAGAGGAAACAAACGCCCACACTTAGGCCCCTTCACTATTACCTTCCCCATCTCCTGATCCTGCACCACACAACCAGAGGAGGAAAAAGAAACATTGCAGTTATTATCAACCAATTGACCAACAGAGATTAAATTGGTAGAAAGATTGTTGGAACAAAACACATCATGTAAAGGTAGAGAATGAGCAATATCACCAACAGAGGTAATTGGTATGGTGGTACCATTAGCAGCATGGACCTGAATCTGCCTATCATATGGTTTAATTTTGGAGAAATTTTTGGAGGATGATGTCATATGATTGGAGGCACCAGAATCAAAATACCAGTGAGAGGGAGATTGAATTTTACCAGATATACCAAGAGTGGAAAAAGCCTGGAGAATCATCTGTTGGATCATTTCAGGGGAGACTGGAGCAGCAGTAGCAGGTGCCGAAGAAGATGTGGAAGAAGAATCAATAGTGCCAGTAGCAGTAATCGCCTGGTAAACTTTCGGATTTCTGTTTTGAGGACGTTTGCGGCATTCATTGATTGAATGTCCAGAAGCTTTGCAATAATTGCAGATCCTCTGCTTGCACTGATTTGCATAATGGCCGAAAGTTTGACACTTGAAGCACTGCACTTTACTCATATCTCTGGTTGGTTGCTTCCCCTTGGAAGAATAAGCAACAGTTTCTGACAAGTTCGGTGAGTGAAAGGCAGTGGGTACAGTATAGGCAACATCCATAGCACCCGGACTAGCTTGGTGGAGCATACCAGATTGCGTCAATTGTCTATGTTCCTCTCGCAGTAATTCATTGAGACAAACATCCAGTGAAGGAGAAGGGACCCTACTCATGAGGGGACCCTACTCATGAGATTAGATCTGACTGATTCATACTGAGGCCTTAATTTCATAAGAAATTGGTCCCGATGAGTAGTAGCTAAAATTACTTGCAATTCGGGAAGAGCTTGTGCAGAAATATTGGCATATTTGATGTCATTTAATTCTGTCCACAAAGTCTGAAAACCAGAATAATATTCCTGAATGGAAGAAGTCCCTTGCATATAATTCGCAATTTCAAATTCTAACTAATACTGTCGAGCAGAATTTCCCTGATGATACACTGTTTTTAGATAGTCCCACATATCTTTGGCAGATTTGTAAGGTCTCAAATTCATGAAGAATTGTGGTTCCATGGAACCTAGAATCAAAGTTTTGACCTTAGCATCTTTTGTGTTCCATGACAGAATTTTTTTCTCATCTTCTGTTGGTTTTGGATCAGTGCCAGAGATATGGCCTCATAACTCTTTACCCTCTAGATAAAGTTCAAATTGAAAAGCCCAAGAGGGATAATTTTTTCCATTAAACTTGATTAAGGTGATTTCAGATTTCTCCATTAGAACAACAGATGAACCAGCAGAAGAAAAATCTAGACAGCAACAGTAGTCACAGCAAAAACACAGCAGAGATCCACAAAGAACAACAGAACATGCAGAATAAACCAGCAGAAGAAACAAGAAGAATAAAGAACCACTGCATACACTAGCAGAAGAGGCCGTCAGCAAAAACTTCCGGAAAGGTGCTCCCAGCAGTAGGAGTCGTTCATGTCGTCAGGGAGGAGAACATGAGCTGGGCCCCACCTGATGATCTCTTGAGAGATCAGAGAGTGGGAATGGCTGAGCAGGATAAATACGCAACTAATGGAAGTGGTTGCTAACAAATCAAATCCAGATCCAGGATTTTGTACGGTCGGAAGAAAACAGACCCAAAAAATTGAATTTCCACAAAAGTGGGTAGAAGGCCTACCTCGGATGACCAATAATTGTTGCAAAAATCTTCATAAATCAGAGAATATGCAGACGACCAATATGGAGGAGTCCGCTAAGATGGGTCACGTCTGATCACAGGTGGGCCACACCTGATCTGAGATGATCAGGGAAGATCAAGGAGGATCCGACTGAAGAAAATGATCACAGATGATCACTGATAGGCTTCCAATGCTTGGAAGATGACTGAGACATTCACAGATGTTTGATTGACTGAAGAGAAAAAATTTTACTCTGCTCTGATACCATGACAGTGTGAGAGACGAACATACAAATATGCTGAATGACCTGTGATTTGAGGGACGATTGTATTTCATATATATAGGGGCTGAATGCCCGCAATTAGCAGTATCTAATCAAATCCCTAATTACAGCAATTAGCAATAACTAATCAAATCAAGATCCTAAAGATTAGCAAATAAATATGTACAGATCTTTGACTAAATTACAAAGACTGGGCCTATGATACAAAGAATGGGCCTAATGGGCCTGCAAGCTTGGGCCAACATTAACAAAAGAGAGGCCAGTTGCTTACTCAAGTCTTTTGGAAAAGAACCAGAAGACAGTGTCCAAGCATCTTCTCCCCTAGCTTGGGTTCCACCAAAGAGAGTTGTCATTTCATTGGGAAATGACAAAGACTTAGTCCTAAATATCTTTGCATCAGGGTGTCCCTACATCAAATGATATAAATTTAGTTAATTAATATAAAAGAGGATTTTACATACTATTAAATTCTATAAAATGTAAAAATATATTACCTTTAGATATTCGTCTCATCTCTCAAGTTCCATTGTAATTGTCTGAGTTGCTTCATTATATCCGACACCGGTTTGCCCACATAAGGTTGTCCAAGCATTGTACTGTTTTCTCATTAGATCCCATTGGTTCTTTAATTGCTTTTGTCCATACAATAGCCCTGCTTTCACCTTAAAACCCTCGATAATCTTTGTCCATGATTGTGTTTTAAAACTTAACCCTATTCTTCCACCTTGCAATACTTCTTCAATGCATAAATCCAAGAAAATCTTTTTCATATTTTCTGACCAAACAAACCTACTTGTCTCAGTTTTTTACTTACCCTTATAAGAAGGAGCCATTCTTTCGGCCATCTAAACGTCCCTAAAAAAATTTGTGTTTATTAGTCATATGATTTCACAATACTTCACAATTGTCAAACATTCAGATGGAGACCTCAAAATGGTAAGGTAGAGCCTATGCTAACACATGTAAGTAACTAGCTATATTCTAAAAAAAATACATGTATAGTTGTTCCCTTGGAAACCAAAACAAGCTCAAGCTGAATCTAAAAAAATCAATAAATGCGATGGAAGTATAGGTACAAATTATGTTGCTTATTTTCAAAAGCTATGGCTTTCCATGATTCCTAGAAAGCCAAAACAAGCTCAAGATAAATGTAATTTCTTTCTTAGAACTTAAAAGACATTAACCATAAATCAGGATGCAAGAAAATTAACGGGGGTTCCCTGTTCCTAATTTAAAGGATTCCTTTTTTGCAGATTGAACAACAGTGATGCCTCTAAGGATGCTGTTGCAGTATATTATGAATTTTGAAGAACTACAACTAAGTGGTTGTCACCAAGAGTCACTGAGGCAATAAATAGCACCAAGTTTTCTTTGATAAAATAGATATAATAAATAAATTTGCTAAGCCAATGGATACATATATCCACATAATATGAGCAATACATCAGGTGGCCCTCTCTAAAAAATAAGCAAATCCACTAATCAGCATTCAATGTTTTAAGTGTGGCAGGCCTGATGCGTGGACTCACCTGATTTTTCGCTAGTTCATCTACATGGCCAATCGACAGTCAATTCACTAAAAGCTCATGGGCAAACCCAAATGCACAAAGAACAAGCAGGGTCAATCCAAGGCATCTCCATAAACAAAATAATTTCATTTGTGATTCGGAATCGAAACCTTAGATGAGGGAAGCTTGTACACCTCAGGTGTTCTCATTGGAAAACCAGTAAATGATACTTCTTCTTTAGCCTCTCCACCCTAACATAAGAAGTCTCACAATAATCTTTCAATGCATTTTGCAACCGCTGCAATGCACTAACAGAAAGACATGAAATATATGGAGATATTTGAAAGGGTTGTCTTGATGAGTGTGATCCTGAAGAAAATTTTCTAGGAGGAAAAGAAAAAAAGTGGTCCAAACCTAAGAGATCACAAAGGCTTCCTTGCAACTACATAACAGTCCTTTACTAAGGAATTTTTTTGACACAGCCCCAGACAACCTCCAAAATGGATATCCTAAACTCTCACCCATCCAAAAATACTCACCAAAAAGGACTTCATGCCCCTGCACCAATCTTCACAACAACTTGCTATGCTTAAAATGCTAATTTCCAAACATCTTCGTTCTTACATTTTTTCTCTCTCCAATCTACCAAATGGATCTTTCTCTTCTCATCAGGGCCTTCCCCAATATGATTCCTCTACACTCTTCCTCATTTCCTAAGCACTGATTTAGGGTTCAATACATAATGCATCCAAACATGTCCAATCGACAACGATGTATTATTTCTATGGAAGGGAGGGCCTCCTTGTGGGGCCTGCTTAATAACCCACGTTTTACCATGTTTTGAGGAGGGATGGAAATATCCCATGGAGAATGGTGGATAAGCTGCATGTGATTTTGAAGCTTGAATGGCATCAGCTATATGTGATTTGTGTTGACCTGGCGGAAGTTATCTTCGAAAAATAAAGCCGGCTTTGTACCATTTTTCAGGCCAGACAAGGAAAAAAAATTTTACTGCAGCATAATGCATATAAAAATAAAAACCAAGATCATAGCATAATCGAAATTTCCCCATATCCAAATACAAAATAATTATGGGGTTTTGTTTCAGATGAAAGCCCTAAAACCCTAACATGCCATTATATTTTCAGATGAAACCCCCATCATAATAACACAAAAACCCCTAAATCCCCACAAATATCAAATGAGAGAGAGAGAGAGAGAGAGAGAGAGAGAGAGAGAGAGAGAGAGTCACCGGCTTGAGATACGGTGGAAAAGCCCAGCAGGGGTTGAAGTGGGGTAGGTAGGGCAGTGACGAAGTTCGAAGGAGAAAACCCTTTGATGGAACGAGAGTTTCTTCTTTGTTGGTGTGGGAAGACATGACAATGGAAAGAACATTCCTTATATATGGGTTAACTTGTCATTAAGCAAATAAGATGAGGGTATGCTTGTCCAAATATTTTAGGCCAATATCTTTCCACTTCAGACAAAATTCTCTATTTTGATTCTCATACTTTCTGGCGTTTTTTTGAAATAGAGAAAATCTCTCTTAACATCAATCCAAACGGACATACCTAAATACATATCCAAACAACCTAAAAGCTGTTTCAACCAGTTTTAAGTGAAATAGAGGCTCCAAATAGACTTGCCAAACTGAACCTAAGAGATTAAGATAATCCCAATGTTTGAATTTCTGTTGGGAACTTTTTACATTGCCCTAAAATCAAGATAATTCAAAGTTCAAACCGCTAGCCATTTTGGGGCAAATCCAAACACTATACAAATGAAAACTAAAAGTAACTACTACATGAAGGATTGGATTGAAGCAGGAAGAACAAAGGCGAGCAACGGAATGCTTACTCCCGCAAGTGAGATTCGTTTCGTAGCTCGCGGACGAAAGCAGCGAGAGCCTCGGGATTGAGGCCGCGGTCGCAGAGGGCGACGAGGATGGAGATGGTGTGGCGGTCGAGCCCCGTCACGAGTATGTTTGACATCTGAAATGCGAGCTCCAGAGATTCGCGAGCGTTGCGCGCTGCTTCTGGATCCATCACCGTGTATAGAAAAAATACCTCCTCGAAGATCTATCACCATGTATAGAAAAAACACCTCCTCGAAGATCTATCACCGTGTATAGAAAAAACACCTCCTTGAAGATCTGATAGTGGGCACAACGAGAGAAGGTATATGTCTGTCCAGAGGCAGACCCAGGATTTTCGTTTAGGTGGGGCTAAACTTTTGCTAGAATTTTTTCACATCAATAATAACAAAAGAAAAAATGTACTCCATATAAATAGACGCAAAATATTTAACTGTATCAACTTAATATATTTCTTGTTTGAAATGATGACTATTCATTTCTCCAAAATTTACAGTATAAGAGAAGTATACTAAAAACGAATAAAAAAAGTCTCCCAAAAAATGAGGGCAAACCAATCATTCCCAAAAAGAAAGGGTTCACAACCTCCAAAAAATTCAGGTATCAACCCGAAGAAAGAAGTACATATTAACGATTGGACATCAACTAACATACACTTCTCTCATCAAAAGTCATCTCAACTCCAAAGAAGTAATACACATTATCATGTAAAAATTAGTACCTCATTATTAGTTCCTAAAGCTCCAAACAGTTCCTTAATCATATGAATCCAAATGAGAGCGCCTGTATTTATAATTTATAGATGAACATTATCAGCATAATCATAAACATCATATTCCGGGCCAAGAATAAAGTTTCCAAAATGAAAAAAAGGGAAGAAGAAATAAGTAGTTAAAGCTTAAACATAGATCAAGACAATTAGATAAAACTTGCTCACAACAATTTTAGATCTATTCGAAACCAGGACATAGAAAATATGGACAATTCAAGATCATTCAAAATCTTTAAAATAAAATTTAATTTACATATTCCATAGTTTTAATGATCATATGTTTTATTTGTAAAACTGTTGATCAGTGGGAAGCTCAGATTGTTTGGCTGGTGCTCTCCAAAACTCCCAAAATTGGTTAGATGGCTCATCCCATCAATCACTAATAGATTGTTAAGTGAGTGCTCTCCAAAACTCCCATCAGTTAGAACCAGATTGTTGGGTGGGTTCTCTCCAAAACTCCCAAAATCAGCATACAAATAGGGATGTTGTTCAGGAAGGAGTCCATTGGGAGGCAGTTGAGGAAGCACTCCACTAGCAAGCAGTTGAGGAGGGATTCTAGAGAAACCACCCTCCATTGGTAGGGGTGTGTTAGAAGTCTGAAAAAAGGGTCCTACCATAGGGGATTAGTTCATAAATGGATATGTTGACCTGGTGAATGGTTAGGGATGATGGGTTACTAACTACATTCTTTTCAACATTAGTGCTCAATGGTTGTGCTTGAGTTTATTGGGGCACACTGATTGAATGATGTATTTTTTTTTTTTTTTTTTTTTTTAAGAGTACACATGTTAGCTTTTGCATATAGTTTTATTTATTAACAATAAATCTTGATTTTGGATGGGAAGCATTAAGTAGGGGCTCCATTTGAATGTTAGGATTTCTAAGACTTGTTGGGCGTTTTGTCATTTTAGTGAAATGGCCAACCAACAGACCACCAACAAGAAATCGTCTCTGGATGCACCTACTGTCAAGTGAAAGTGGACTGTCATTTGAAGGGGAGAGAGAGAGAGAGAGAGAGAGAGAGAGAGAGAGAGAGAGAGAGATTGCATCAGAAAGCAACTGAAGTTTCTCTTCAAATTTCCTCATCAGTTCAAAGTGAAGAAATAAAAGATGTGCTATAGAACATCACATGCATCTCCTTATCTCTCATTTACCCAAATCAAATAAAAAATCACAACTAAAAAAGAAGAAACAAAAGCATAAATGTGATCGAGTCAACAATCAAATCGCCAACCAAAGACAAAAGGGCGACTGAAACGATATCTCGACACTTGGATTTCCCTCCATTTATCACAGAAAGAAAGAGACACAGAGAGAGAGAGAGAGAGAGAGAGAGAAGATATTCTTCCCAATCACCCTTTTCTCATTTTTAATAGAACAGAGGGCACTGAAATCATCACTTCAAAAGAAAAAACAGAAAACTAAAACATAAACCCCCTAATGTGCAAAGGAGGAAGAGAGGAAGGAAAAGAAGACAGGAAACTCCACAAACCCTAGCCAGAGAGGGAGAGGGAGAGGGAGAGGTAGAGAGAGTTACCTGAAGCTCAAAGATCCTCGTAGATGTCCGACGAGAACGTGCACTCGAAGGAAGAGGGAATGTCGAAAGAGGATCCTGGTTTTTGATATCATATGGAGCGATGACATTACTGATGTGGGGGCATTTGAAGAGGATATTGAAATTTGACATGAAAACGTGGGTCCGCCTCTGGGAATGTGTCTGTCTCATGTCTCAACTCTCAAGAGGTTAAAAGGCCCAATTTTGATTTGAGAATAGAGAGACCTGGGTGGGGACAAAATCCATGTCAATCAGCTCATACCGGCTTCATCAAGATCCTTAAATTTGGAGTTTTGGCAAATTTATATTGTGGGATGTGTGTGTTGAAAATGTATTCGTATAGTCTTATTATATAACTTAATTAAGGAGTGGTGATCTAACATGCATCTTCTCGTATTTATTTGGATCTTAGGGCATGTTTGGATATTTACAAAATAAAATATTTTTATATTTAAATACTAGGTGAATAAGATATTACATAACAAAATATTATTATATTATAATATTGTAGTATTATTGTTTTTTGACAGCTTCCAGAAAATTCAATATATTTTTAACTAAGGTGTTTGCCAATTACCCTATATTATAATATACATTAAATTCAAGATTGACCTCAATTTTCAAATCAAATAAATGGTCAGTAACTTTATGATATTATTTTAATATTTTTTTAAAAAAATGACGACGACGGGAACATTTCCTAAGGATTTAATTCCATGAAAATAAAAAATATCCAATTATATTTTTAAGATAAGGAGTTTAAGGTAAAGTGGGTTTCTTTGATTTTCTAAGAATTCTATTCATGGTAAAATGAGTTTCTTTGAATTTGTAGAAATCCAATTTCATCTGAAAAAATAGGTCTTATCTTTCATAGCATATTGGGTTTCTTTAAATTTTTAAAAATTTAGATCCATGCTAATTGACTGGCCCAGTCATATTTTAACAATAATGAATTTATTTATTTAAATCCCCGAGAATTCAATTCCATGCAAATAAATAGGCTCTGCTATATATTTAGAATAAGAAATTAGAGGTAAAGAGGTTCATTGTAATTCCTAAGAAATCTTTTCATGCAATAAAATTGGCCCTAAGCAAGACATGCAACTAAAATCTCATGAGTCTACCATCCTCACCATCTATCAATCAAATTGGTTTTTGGTGTTAGGATCCAGAAAAGATACATTTCGGATGAAGGACAGAAGGACCAATTTTTCTTAAAGAAATAGATAAATAATCGATTTATACTATTCAAGGACCGATATGTATATTGTGTTAGATTTCACTTCAATATGTAAATGTGGATTGTTCATATAAAGGGGGGCCACACAAGATATAATGACCAAAGGTTGGGTAAAGGAGAAGGAAAAGAAAAATCATACCAAGAGGGGGGAAAAAGTAAAAGGTGCGCAATGAATGTAGGTGCTCAAGAAAAAAAGAATGTATGGGTAGTTTTGTCATTTCCCCCAACATGGAGAAGGTGTGGGAAAAATTAGAGTTTTTGGGAAGGATGAGAGCAAATTCATCTCTAAGGATAAGCTACAGGGCAAAACCTCCATTAAATAAGATTATTTTCTGGGGATCACGTGGAGCTCTTTCGGTAATGCAAGATCATCAAAGATTTGTTCTAACTATGCTGAGTCGGATATGTGAATTTTGTTAGTCCATTTCGATTTATCCCGAGCCAAATCATCGGTTGCAATCCACCTCCTAAATCAGGTATTTGTGTGCGATACCAACAAGTGAACAATTAGATTTTTGCTGATGATGAGCACGTATATGAGAATTCAGATCAATAATCGTATCTGATTTGAAAAAGGAGTTTGAGAGATTCTCTAAGTCAAAAGTGCCAATTTATTTTATTTTTATTTTTATATTGGAGAGCTAAAAGTGACAATTTAGGAATTAGGAGGCTATATTTTTGTTTGAAATCTTAGAAATCGAGTTTTAACTATTTTTTTTTTAAAATGCAACAAATCTTTTCTTTCACTATTTGTTGATGTGGAAAAACGTCTTGCAAAGATTAGAAAAATTTTGCCCCGCCCAAACAAAATTCCTAGGTCCGCCCTCAAAGAAAGAGATGTGGAGGAGTTACCCAACTAGGACGGACAGTTATAGGTTTTCTCCTAACTTATTTCAATTAAAGTTCCCTATCTTTAAGAGAGTTAAAATGGGAAAGAGGGCTCCATACATCACCCATTTCAGCTACAAAACTCTTTATTCGTCATTAAGACAGTCAAAATAAGGAAGATGGTCAAAATTGAATAAAAAATGAGCCTCAAGATTGAATTGGAAACCGGTCTCTCTCATATACTATAAAAACTCAAATGATATTGATTTTTATTGTAGGATTTAATCACGAGTGGACACCACCCTATTTGTTTACTTCTCACCCGCTATCTACTTTATATGTGGTAAACTTACTTTACCAGTGAAGTAAAGTGAAGGGTTAATTTAAGAGACAATAAAAAAGGGGGTCAAATCAAAAGATACTAAATTTCAAAAATCACCTTGTCCTTAAAAAAAAAAAAAAAAAAGGTAAAAAGATACATTCTCATGCCACTGAAAGACCAAAAAAAAAAAAAAACTAGGGATTTTCATAGACCGGGCTGGGCTAGGCCGAGGAATGTCCAAAACCCGACTTCTAAACTAGAAGCTTAAGCATGACCCAAGCTTGAGTCAAGCCTGAAGTAGCTAGCCTGAGCGTAGCCCACATGGAATGGACGAAGCCCGAGCCCGACCCATGTTAGACTTATAGTTTATAAAATGGGTTTCTTACCAGCTCGTAGGCCAGCTCAACTAGTCTGACCATATCACCCATATCACCATTTGTAAAAGGTTCCCCCCCCCCGCCCCCCCCCCACAACACACACACACACACACAAATGTATATTTAGGCTCCCCCCCAATGTATATTTAGGCTGGGCGGGGATTCTCAACCACTGAGTCCAATTAAAAAAAAAAAAAATTGAGAACGACCCATCTATTATAGCCTAAACCCCATGCCCAACCCAAAGGGGCCCAGTCTGATCCATGAGAACCCTTATAAAAAAAAAAAAAAAAAAAAAAAATCTTCCTTTTAAAAGAAAATTTCAAAAGACTACTCTCTCACCTTTTGATTTGACCAAACCTTTACTCTTGTTCTCTCTTATATTAACCATTAACTTCACTTCACAAGTAATTAAAGTAAATTTACCAAACAAATAATATGTTGTGTATTTGTTGTGATTTAATATTGTTGCATTTAAACATTAATTATACATGTCCATCCATTATATATTGTTTGGACCTAAGCCCTAGCACGTGATCATATGAAGATATAAATAAAAGGAAAAAAATCGGTTTACAGTGTCATGACTGTTTTAATGCAATTTTTCCTCAGTCTAGAGTGGAGGAAAAGTTGCAAATGCGACTTAACCGCCTCTAAAAGTTGCAAATGCGACTTCACAAGTAAAGTAAATTTACCAAACAAATAATATGTTGTGTATTTGTTGTGATTTAATATTGTTGCATTTAAACATTAATTATACATGTCCATCCATTATATATTGTTTGGACCTAAGCCCTAGCCCGTGATCAGATGAAGATATAAATAAAGGAAAAAAATCGGTTACAGTGTCATGACTGTTTTAATGCAATTTTTCCTCAATCTAGAGTGGAGGAAAAGTTGCAAATGCGACTTAACCGCCTCTAATAGCCGCAGTAAAGATGCATAAGGGTTCATATCCACCAGTGCAACTTTTCCTCCGCTTATAGAGGAGGAAAAGTTGCAACAGCGGTAACGTAAAAGTTAATGTCACGTATCTCTTTTTCAACCTTATTCTCATAGAGGTTGTGTGTCTATTGGGCCCATTTCTAATCAAATTTATTTCATCCAAGTGAGGCTCATCATTGAATAACCTATACCATTTGTTAGTTAAGGCCCATACCAGATGGGAAAGCAACAAAGATTGGCACATGAATCAATAATCTAAATCATTTGTCAGGAAATATTAAGGCCAAGGGACCCATCTTTTAATTGAGTTTTGGGCTATCTTTAAATTTTAAAGCTACCTCTCTATCACTTAAGATTTATTTCATTCTCATTCCCACAATATTTTTATTTTCATTGCGGCTTGACTTATGTCTCATTAAAGGAAAGGTTATTATTTAGAACCTAAATAGTACTTCACCCTTATAATTACGAAAAACCCTATCAATATCCGCTGGCCCAATTTTGCCTTTTGCCGCACTATCAACATTGAATTTTAACCAACCCATCTAAGGAAGAGACCAACACACCACTTTCCTTTCCTTTGATGGACCACACAACATACAAGCTTTCCTATTCTGAAAAATACAATCTAAATTCATAACAATAAATTTCCCTCTTAAAAGAGCCCATTTCGCTAGAGGTGTTCATGGCCCGAGCTAAGGCATATCCAGCCCCGGCCCAAGCCCAAGTCAACCGATTTAGTCAAATGGGGCAAGCTGAACCAGGCTTTCTAACAATTGTTTGGAAAATATACACTAAATTACAAGGCAGGCCAGGACGAGCCAGGCATTGGGCTTTCTATCACTAAATCCGGGCTCATTTTATATGTCCAAGCCGGGCCCATGAGCACCCTACATTTCGCTACTCTCAACTCCACAACCAATTGGAAGAAATGTAAATTTACATTTCATACCAAATCATGGAATTGCCTTTTTTATATATAACTTCTGTTTCTAATGTTTGGTGCACTGAAATATTTCTTACAATATCATCTCCTCTTATGTAATCTGCTGAAAATGGCCCTCAACCTCTTCAATCTGAACTCATTTTCCACAAATATTGTAAAGAGTTTCTCATCTCCAATAAAAAAATAAAGGAGAAACCCAATTGAAAATGTTAACAGAGGAAAATTTCAAAACAGTCTCCATAGAAAACTATTTTATATAGTATAAAATTATACCTTTAAATACAAAAAAAGACTGGAAGAATCAAGTGATCGAAAAGCTTTCAAATGCCCGTTTGGTAATTTTACTTGTAAAGTCAAGTCAAATTAAACATCAAATCAAATGCACTTTTTGCCACAACTCCATCCATCTTTTCTAAAAAAAAGTCAAAAAGTAACTAAATTTATTCACTAAAGGACAAAAAAACTCTATTTCCCCATACAAAAAGTCAAAAATATTCCATCACAAACAACTAAAAACAAAATACCATAATAACCAACTTATATTTTATTCTCCCTTTTTATTTCACTTCATTCCACTTTATTTTAAAAGTAAAATGCCAAACTGGAAAAACGATTCAGATATGCGGGCAAGAGAAAGCGTAGTATAGGCTCCCGATCCGGTAGTCCATAAGTGTAGGGTCAGGAGCACAGACGCACCGACTGAGTGACCCACAGTTGGAAAAGATTAAATAAGAAAAGCAAAGCCAAAAGGAAGTCCAAACTCTCCAGAAAAAAAAAGTAAGGAAGTCCTAAAATCCTAATGCCTTCTCCTATCCTTCTCTTTCAGTTCCATGGCAAAAGCAAAGAAACACCTCTGTTTAACTCATTTCACTGGGAGTTAAAGGCATTGACTCGCATTGAAATCGACGCGTTCCTCTCTGCCATTCAAATAAATGCATCGTTTATGAGAGACTGTTGGGTTGGGTTACTTGGGTTCCATGCATTAATTTCACTCAGACATCCTTTCATTTATTATCCATGACCGGAGCTCTCAAGATGAATAGAGTCATGAGCATACAATTCTATGCAGGGTAATCCAAATGGTTCAAATAATGTGCCCCTCTATTGATGTGGAGCAATCATAAGACATCAAGACATCATTGGATTGGAAGGTCAAATATGTTCATTTCATTGCCAAAACACTCATTCATGATTGAGTGGTGTTACATATGTCCAGGGATCGATCTCTGGGTCTTCAGGTTGGTAGTATTACTCCGGGCCAAGAGGTTAATCTAGCAAGGAAAAAGTTATATTTCATTTCATTTGTGTAGCACATGGAAGACAAAATGATTGACATAACTAGGCGGTATGCCTATGTCCAAAGTGGAATAAAAGACTCTTTATTTTCACTCTTTATAAAATCCTCTTTCTTCTTAGATTCTTATTAGACTGAGAACTTGATCCAAAACCCAGTCACCAGCTGACCTGATGGACCAATCAGGTTAACCTGAATGCAACTCATCAACCCAAACAATTTGCTTTTTTAACTGCACCTTTGATAATATATATACACTTCAGATTTTATACCATTGGTTCATTACCCACCAAAGAAAAGAGTACTTCAAACCTTGCAATCACAAACAGAAGTCATTTAATTACTCTACCTTTGGCCATTACATTTACACCAGCCCACTGCATATAGCATCTGAGGCCAAGCAAGGCTGAGAAGACAATGTGAAGGACAAAGGGTCTTTCTATCTCCCCTCATCATTTTTTCTTAGACTTTCTACCTCAGGGATTCCAAGCACATGACCTTCTTTCTATCCTTCCATTTTTATAACCCCATCAGAGTTTCTCTCATGGCTTTCCTCCTCATTGTCTTTACATCATCATCATCATCATCATCATCTTCAAGTGCCCTCTCTTTTGACTTCTACGCAGCTTCATGCCCAAACGTAGAAATGCTTGTGAAGAATGCAGTGCGATCAGTATCGTCCACAGACTCAACACTCCCTGGGAAACTCCTCCGCTTACTCTTCCACGACTGCATGGTTGAGGTGAGAAGATAACGACCCTTTGCTTGTGTGATTAGTATCTAAGCACTAATCTGTTCTATGCACATTGCCAAAAAATAAAAACAAAAACATGTATCGTCTCAATGTCAATTAGTGGATGGTGAAAGACTTGAATATTGTTGCTGCTTTTCAGCAATTTTTCAGAGAAAGTGTAACTGTGTAAAAGGTAATTTACAACACAAGAAATTAAGATTTCTGGGTTTGTTACATTGCTTGGTGATAAAAACACCAGATGGGATACTGTCACAGTATCAAGTACCAATAAGGGAGTTAAATGCAATCAGGACTTGTATCATACTGCTAAGTTATTATCAAAGGGCATGCTCCAGAAATTTACATTTGTAGGAAGCTCCTCATCAATTACAGAAATTTGTTTCTTCATTGTATGTGTTATGTAGTTCGAGAAAATCCTTGAACTAATGTTTGGGACCATCTCGAAATGCATGACAATTAGGGTAATAAAGAACGTCTTAGCATGAAGTATATGTTTGTAAAAGAGAAAAGAATGAGCCCCATCAAATTATACTAACCATTTCTTTAAACATCCCAAAGTTTGACGTCTCTAACAGTAAAACTTGGGGAACAAATCAAGGTTTTTAACACCTTTTGGGCCCAATCATTTGCCAACCCTAATCCATGAAGAGAACTTTCCATCTTCCTGCTTCTACTGTTTGGCATGCATTGGGGTGAGCATTGAGCACAAAGCTACAGTTTGAATGTAATATTAGTGTATAAAATGGGGTTTGATCCAATGTTTTAATAATATATTTAGCCATGAGTGGCATGCATAGGCTGGGTGGTTGCAGGGTTCCATGCTTACTGGTCCTCCAATGAGCAGGTATGATCATCCAATGACCTACAATTTTGGCCATCTCAGTAGACCAAATAGATGAATGGTCCCTATCAATAATCTGCCATGTACATGTGTACCACATTGTTTAGAGTTTACATCTACATCAAAGATATATATACCTGTAGTACCTTCACTTGGGCCAATATTTTAACTTGCTGTTTGGATGGTAAGTAATTGCTAAAACATATGAGGATTTGTGTTGGGAAAATATTTGGTAATCCATATGGGAAGTAGGTACCAGTGTGATTTCTGCTAGTTCTTAAGATAGAAAATACATCAACTCAAGAGCAGACTACATCTATGTTCTGATTTTTGTGGTTACATACATATAGGGCTGTGATGGATCTGTCCTTCTAAGAGGAAATGGGACTGAGAGGACCGATCCGGCGAATACATCTCTTGACGGATTTTCAGTGGTGGAATCGATCAAACAGCTGCTTGAAGTGCTTTGCCCTGGAACTGTTTCCTGTGCTGATATCCTTGCTTTGGCTGCTAGAGATGCTGTAGAAATGGTAACTGCTTTGCTTTTTATCTCTTTAATTCTAAAAAAAAAAAAAGACCAGCATTTGATTTTGTGAATTAACACTCAAAACTCCCTACAAAATGGATTTTTTTCTAAATTTCCACTCTTAAAAGACCCTTTTCTTTTCACAAAGTATGTTACTCTTTTACACTGCATTTGGATAAAAATACGCAATAGCTAGTCCAGCAATGTAAAATGATGATAGTGTAGCTACTACTTTCATTACTTAAATGGTCTTCACATAAAAGAATTGGTCCAATTTACAATTAACTTCAAAGCGATCATCGTCATTGTTGTCATCATTGGAAGTCTTACAAAAAATTTCTGCGGTTATTAGCTTGTTGGAATTGGAAGGAACATAACTGCAAGTTTGGATTTTGAGCATTATTTTGCATACTAGTATAAGGCAGAGGAACATGGTCATTTCCTTTTAAATGGATTGAACTGTAATAGATCAATTCATCCATGCATCAAAACAGTGTGATAGCTTTGGCAATCTAGTTTTGCTACCAATCCCTGTTTCAGAATTTTGAAAGAGAATGCCTCTGTTTTCCTAACACCTTACTTATGCGATATTAACAGCTGTTAGTTCCTGGGCATCTTGGTAACCTAGATTTGCTACCAATGGCTTGTCCTGTTTGCCTATAGTTGGAATTGAAATTCGGCATCATCGGTCATGATACTTAGGATTTGTGCTTTTCCTTCATGCACCTAATCTGGGATCATGATTTTTGAGAAAAATGTTTTATTGTTTATGATTTCTCATTTGTATAGACAGGAGGACCATCAGTTGAAGTGCCAATGGGTAGGAGAGATGGAAGAGTTTCTTCAGCTTCCAGTGTGAGAAGCAACATTGTAGACACCAGTTTCACCCTTGATCAGATGATTCAGCTCTTTAACTCAAAAGGGTTGTCTTTAGATGACCTTGTAACTTTATCAGGTAAGAAAAATACAAGAAAGACCTGAACAACCATTTTAACAAACCCTCACACTTCTCTTTTTTGGCTAACGGAGGGTTCACAACCCTTTGGACTGGACTATTCCCTCCTGGCCCAGAGAGAAGCCGGGTAAAACCCATATGGCCCCTAGGTGGTAGCACAAGTGGACTCAACCTTCGGTTCCTAAAGAGTGGGGAACCGGGGGTCGATACCAAGACCTCTAACTCCGGAAGAGGGAAGAACCGTGGTCCTGACCAATCGGCCAACCCCTTAGAGTTACCCTCACACTTATGTTATTTGTAGTAGAAGCCCCTCACAAAGAAAATCTCTATAAAAAAAAACCTCTTCCAAGTGCCCATCCCAATTACTGTTGTTGTGGTTATTTACAATGTTTGAAACATATTGATATATGTTTTGAGCATATGATCAATCTAAGGGAGTAAATCACTCCAGTTGGAGTGACATTTGGTCAGTGCCTATACAAAGTGGGTGTATGTGATGAAAATGAGTTGGATATTTGGATTACACAAAGGTGTACCCCCCAACGGTCATGCAGGTGGTCTATAGTACATAAAAATTTAATCGTTTCTCCTTTTCGTAGCATACATCTTAACAACAGGTGGTCCATAGAACTTACTTTTATTGATCAACTCCTTGTGGACCAATGTACCCCATAGGCCCTCCTCACAGTGGGCAAAATGGTTAACAAGAAAGTAAACTATGTCCACCTGTAGGGAGCAAATCTGCACTGATTCACCATAGACTGCTTGCACCATTTTAGAGCATAGCCTCACTCTTTGAGTTTGCAGGGGCTCACACCATTGGATCTGCACATTGTAGCGCATTCAGCGACCGGTTCGAAGAGGACTCCAATGGTAAGCTGAAACTTATCGACGGATCATTAGACAAAAACTATGCAGCCCAGCTAATGAACCAATGCCCTGTTGATGCAAACGAGTCTACAACTGTTAGCAATGACCCAGAGACAGCCTTCGTATTCGACAATCAGTACTACAGGAATCTTGTTGCCAGTAAAGGGTTATTTCAATCAGATTCAGTTCTGTTCAGCGACAAAAGAACAAGGGAGCAAGTAGAAAAACTTGCAGAGAGCCAAGAGAGTTTCTTTGGTAGATGGGGTGAGTCTTTCATGAAGCTAACTGTTGTGGATGTTAAGACGGGTAATGAAGGGGAAATACGAAGAGAATGCAATGTGATAAATGGATGAAAAGGGGAGTGTAAAAAACAGGAGTTGTGATAGTATAAAACCTTTGCTTGCCCGATTCATTTGGGTGAGTTAGATAGAGGAAATAATGTCCTCTTCTTGTGACTTGTACCTGTCATTGTGTGAAACCTTTCCCCTGTTAATTGACCTTTTGTTTGATACATTTGTGAGTTGAACACTGGGCTAACTATATTCATAATCCAAAGATCCTCGTATTTAGGTGAATTAACCTCTCACTGCTCCAACAGAAACATTCAGGTGCCTTTTCGCAAGTCCTTTTTCTTTTTCTATTACTTTTTGATGTTTAAGTTCTTTGGACTGTTTGGGAATATAAACAGGTATGAATGTCTAAAGTAACCCGACGCTTTTGGCATTTTTATTTTAGCCAGACACTTTGTGTTGTTTTTAATTTACGAGTTTGTGCACATGACATGCGTAATATCAATACTACTTTTATAGTATAGTAACAAGTCTGCTTTTTCTAATTGAATCAGCTATGACAAATAATATGTTTGTAAAAAGTTCCAACCGAGACAACTCCATTTCAAACAAATCTATTTGAATCACCACTATTTCAAATATAGATAATACTCACCAAACAAGCACAATTAAATTTAGAGAATGGTGATTAGCTTCATATTTCTAGTCGGGTCTAAAGTATGAAATGGACAGTCAAAAGATGAACTCATGAAAACCCATCCATCTGATGGCTTAGATTTTGACAGCTCGCTGACCTGGTCGAGTCGGTTTTGGTGGATGGCACTTCTGCAAACTAAATGGACACATAAACATGCCCTGTGTTCTCCCACCAATGAAGCATGCATGTGGCACAGTAGATTGGAAATTAGCACCCACATGACAACAGCGATATTAATGAAGGGCTCCTTTGCCTATACCCTACTTAATCCCCAAGATTCTATGGAAGAAGAAGAAGGCAAAAAAAAAAAAAACACAACACACAAAAGAAAAGAAAGGCTCATCAAAGAGGCTAATGTTCAAGGGACCTTGAGTGGAGAGAGACCACCAAATTTTTCCCACATTAATATAAATGATTACACAGCCAAAGAGAATTAGGCTCACCCATTTTGAAACCGAAACTTCACATGCATCTCTCTCCGTCCATGTAGTGGCTCACCCCAACTTGGGGGTATAAAAGCCATTGGACTAAAGGGGGAAAACACTTTGTCGCGTGTTTGGATGCATGGTGAATTGAAATATGATGAAGTAAAGCATCAAATCAAGAGAAAATAAAATATAAAGTGTTATAATAGTGTTTTGTTTTTAGTTGTTTGATTTGAAATCTTTTTGACTTACTGTATAGAAAAGTTGATTTTTTTATCTTTTAGTGGAGAAAGGAGGGAGAAAGGATGTTACTTTTTTGACTTTTTTGAAAAATTCAAAGGAAATTTTAAAATTATGTACTTTTGATATGATCCATTGTCATTTTTTGTCTGGATTCACTTTACTTTACTTTAATTAGTTAATTGCCAAACACGCTTGAAACTCTCAGTCCCTAAGCTGAAGGCTAGGATGATTTAATCAGAACATTTCTGTATGCCTATCTTACACGTACTACCACCCCTCCCACTTTCCCATTATTGGCATCCATCCATGTAGGCCACATAAAATGTTTCTTAGCCCAGTATAAAAGGGGCACAATTGTACAACTGAACCCAATTTAACATTAAAGCCATCACTTTAACGATGTTGACCAGTGGTTTGTTCGCGTAAAACAATGATCATGTCTTAAACAATGATCAATTCCACAATGCTAAAGTGAAATTTGCTCCAATTAGATGGTGATTTTGATATAAATAAGGTTTGATCAATAAATTTTGGGCCCCACATAGGGTAAATAAGTGATCAGCACAATTATGATAGGCAGTACAAAATCATCTATCAGCAATAAACTTGATCACAGTGGTCTAAAATCCTCTGTCAGCTGTATCTACGATTCTGTCAAAATCTGGTGGGCAAGGCTAGTTTTTCACTAGACAAGTAAAAATTGTGGATGTAGTAAGTTTTTACTGAACTAAAAATATATGCTCATATAACCAGTACTTATATCCGTGGGAATGGGTTGCATTGAATCAGCTTCTTAGGAGTAACCAATATCGGCTAGACTGAACCCCAACTAAGTCTGTTTGTTACTCGGGTTTGAGATCCTGAAACTAAATTCTTGGGTTGGATTAGTCAGGTTGGGTGGTTGAGTAGAATGAATGGAATCAATCTGAACCAAACCATTTATTGGCTGGAGGTGATAACCCTATACCAGATCGGGGGTTGCTTCAGTAATTGCCACCCCTATTTTTTTTTATAACGGTAATTGCCACCACTATGGAGATGAAATTATCATTCCTCCAAATCTTTATATGCCTTCAAACATGAGTTGGCTCATTTGGATTCTTGGACCTCTGGGGATGTCAGGGTTTAACATGCTCTAAAAGAAAAGAGAAAAAAAAAAAAAAAAGATTTAATAGCATTTTAAACCCAAAAAAGTACTGCTGATTAATTGTTGCAGCTTCAGATTAGATGCCACTCAAATTTATGGGAGGATAGAACACATACTAGCTGAGTTCCACAATTTCTGTCAATGAAAATCAATCCAAATCTAAGTAAGAGGCTTTTAACAATGAAAAGTTTGAAATTGTTTGCACATACATCATGAATATGCCACCTCAGATGGGCAAACTAAAGGATTCACAATGGGAAATCATCAGCATCTAGTATAAGATATGGTCGCAGAAAGAATCATCTAACCATCACTCACCAAGAAAGAGCCATCTTCTGTGAGAAATATTCAGCTCTAACAGAAAACAATTGAAAAAATAGCCTAGCCAGCAGCACATCACCTCACTAGACCCATTCCCAACTTGGGATTGCTTGTGAATCTGGACAGGCAAGCTGTGTCAGTTCCTAAAATATTCGGAATTATGAGGTAGCACTCACCTGCAATTTGCATGAAAAAGACAATTGATCACTGTTTGCTAAGTACTCACTAGATCAAGATAGTGGGAATGTGATAACAGAGATTACAGATAGAAAATCATGTCGAGAATAAAGCATTGCCTTCACCGACTGGACTATTAACCATTGAACTTTTGGGGCCCAGATGGAGATGATAGAAATCACGGGTGGGGCTGATTTTTTATTGCAAAGATGAGGGTCCTAGGGAGTCCTTGAAATCCCCCCATCCCCATCCCCATGTGAGTCCCGAGGTGGGCCCCACCACACTTAAGTTTACCTTATCCGAAGCTTGAGCTTAGGAGAGCTGTGCCCCCTATATATATATATATATATATATATATATATATATATATATATATAGTCTAGTTGTGATTTGAAAAAGAAAAATGAAGAGATGAAAATTGTGATGACAATTTACCTGTCAATCCTCATAGTCACCAGCATTCTCAAGTAGATAGTTCACTGCCAGTTCTTCATTCCTATCGCAGGCTAAGAATGCTTCAATAACAAGGGCTCTTTCAAAGCCCATGGCTTCCAGCTATGAACAACAATGAAATTTATCAGGTAATATTAGAGTGAGAAATTGACAAGCCTGTATCAGAGCAAGAAGATAGCACAAACTCGTTCAATGGCCTCCTGCTCTTCTGGCGTGACACTGATGGAATGAGGCATGTCCGGTTCAGCTTGCTCCAATAAATCCCTGAAAAGAAAATATGTCAAGGCATTGTACACTTGTCCCATGGGTGGTTGTTTTGAAATACAATCAATAGGAAAAACTGGTTAGATAAAAAAAGCATGGATCTCGCAAAAACTAGATAGGAATTATGAGGAATGCAAAAGGATAGCTGCACAGAGGAGTTTTTGAATAACATTTGAAACTTGGATGTGAATGTTCAAGAGTCGAGAAAGCATGGTTGAAAATGTGGAGATGGGCTTATATATGAGTTGGGGTCTCAACTACATAAATTTGAAAATGCCAATATGCTTTAAAGGAAACCTCAATCCTCAGTTACAAGGGAATTTTTGGAAGAGAAGCCATGCAGCATGGGTATAAAGTAGGTGAGAAAATGTCAAAATTTAAGAGGTGGAAGTTGCGGGGTTTGCCAAACAAGAGGTCACCTGGGAGGAAGATGAAATGAGAAGCAAATTGTCTCAACCGACTACTGTTACCAGTAAACATACAGAAGGGCATGGGCATGTCAGGTGGTCTCACCCTTCAGCACCTTCATGAGGCTCATTTATTAACTGAAGAAACTCAGCTTGGTGTTGCTGAATTAATCTCATAAGTTGTGGATTTTGCTTGCCCAGTTCCTGAAGCATTGGCTGCAATAATATAACAGTCGGAAAAATTAGCTCCGAATGTGAACAGCCAATTAAAGGAACCCCAAGAAACAAAAATACAAACCTGCAAAATTTGTGGATTTGCTTGGACCAATGAACGCAGAGTTTGGAACTAGAAAACACAAGAAAAAATTTCAATTTCAGTACATAAAAAAAAAAAAAAGAGTGTCTACAATAAGAGCATCTAAGAAAGTCAAATATGTTTTATCTACTAAAAGACTTTCAGTTTTTCCCCCTATTGCTTTTCTGTTTTTGAAACGATAACATGACTTGAAACTGCAACCGTGTGGTTGTTAACAATGGGCAACTTCTAACCATGCAATAGTAAGGTCTTGCCATGTCCATAAAACTGCTTAGCACCATTTTTTACTTAATTTTCTAATGTTATGTATTGTTGCTTTCACAATAGTTTCATTTTTGTTTATTGGTAAGAGCTCACCATTCCATAACATCTGGAAGGAAACCTACACAGCATACCACTCGAAAAAATAGTTTCTGTTTGACCGGCAACTATACATGTTGAACAACTTGAACCCGCCTTTCAGTAATCAAAATTGGCAGACTCCAATATGAGATCATCCATACGGTAGGAATATCCTTTTAGGAAAATCCTGATTGTCAGATTGGTGGTGGCTCTAAATGGACGACTACAGCCAATGGTCCACAGTTCATGAGAGAGAAATCAGACAGTTGTTGGTGATATAGTATAGTATAATATAATGTAGTATTATTATATAATTTTGCATATAATATGTATATATATATATATATGCAACCCAACCCCCCCCCCCCCCCCCCCCTACTAAGCACCGGTCCTCACCTTATCGTAAACCCACCTCCTTGCAGAGCCCCCCTGGGGTCTTCCAGAAGTCTAATATCAACAACAACTGTAAGCGTGAAAGGTTTCAGAAGTGAAGATCACATTCTCAACCAAAGGTTAATTAAGTTGCACTTTAAGCAGATCCCACCACCAGCTCTAGGGATTAATGCATGTTCATTGCAGCAAGCACTCGGTTTTCATTCAGTTGACCATAAAAATCAGTTTTGTCACCAACTTGATAACTATATTGCCAAGAACTATGAGAAAAACTACTGTGAATGCAAAGTTCATTGATCTTGAATTGGCCATTTGATAGTAGGATTTAGTTTTTTTCCTTCTTTCAGTCATAAAAATGAAAGTTTTGTCTCCAACTTGATAACGGTGTTGCCAATTAGGTAATTACCATGAGAAAACCTACTGCAAATGCAAAATTAGTTAATTAGTTGTTTCATCTTATCAAATCTCAAAAATCAATCAAATACACTTACCTGAGTTGATTAGCAAATGCATTATTTTCGTATTTCCCTTCCATAAAAAAAAAAAATCATTGTTAATTTTATGATATTTTTTTCCTTTTAGATCAGCTTAACAGGAGGAAATTATGAGACCGATTGAGGTTGAGAACCAATACCAAACCAATTTCGGTTAAGACCAAGTGCTTAACAAGCGATCTATGAATTAGATATCCAACCTCAAAAAGAAAAGAATGGTCTGACAAATAAATGAGACAAGTTACATGCTAAGTTGGCTTCCAGTATAATAAAGAATATATATGGAATGGAAACTATACCTGTATATTATTTCTAAGAAAGTCAAGGGACCCATCACCACCACTGACACCAAGATTTGTAGTGCCCTGGAGAATTAATAGGTTAGATTTTCTGAAACTTTAAAAACAAATCAGGTAAAAGAGGAATTATATGATCCTTGATCAAAGAATGAGTAGCAGAATCCCCATGAATACAAGATCCAAACCATCAGTCTGGTGAATTGATATGTAAAAGAGACATAATTCCCTTAAATGAAATATGTGTAAGCACAAAAACAGAGTAGTACCTTACCTGTGGAAACATATTTAAAGGAGAAGAATTGGGTAATCCAGAGAGTGGTGCTGCCCCTGCAGGATTCGTTTCAGTGATGGTGTTAGTCCCTTGACTTGATGCCTGATTTGAAGGTAACCGAGATACTGGAATAGCTACTTCTGTCACTTCTGGAATACCCTGATTATAGGACACATCAGTTACCAAGTGTCAACAAAAGGTTCCTATTATACAATTGGACTATAAGGTAGGAAAGTGTTCTCCTGCACTCATGCGCTTTGCAGTCCACCAGGTCAATGCCAGTTGTCACGGGCATGACGGTAAAATTCAGGGGCAGGTCCCACCTTTGGTGTGGTCTGGATCTGAGGGAACACAAAGTGCTGCACGCAGGAGAATATTTTCCCTATAAGCTATACTTAACCATACAGAATATAAATACTCCACAGCTCGCTCCGGATTGTTGTAAGCTGCATGAAGTGCACGCACGACTGTCTCTCGGTCCCAGCTACCACCACCCATGTCAATAATTTGTTGGATCATCTGCTCCAGGTCATTAAGATGAACTAGATTGGATGTAGCTCGATCATATGCATCAGCAGGCACCCTATGGTTTAGTAGTATATCAGTACCGAGACAGGGTTTTGACTTTTGAAGCCATACGTTGATGTCTAGGACTATATAATAAAGGGAATTACAGTACTGATGAATTCGCTCCTTGTTCTATATTTTATTTTTCAAAATAGAATGAACTCTTAGCATTTAAACTAAAAATAAAAATAAAAAAAGGAATCAAGAAGTGTATAATTTTTAGACATGCCATGTAAATAGTGCTCACAAGTTTCATGATCCAAATAAAACCCCACAATGGCTAATCCCACTATCCCAGCCTTTTGGAATAAGGTTAGTACCTCCTAATAAGGCGTTAGTGGTGTTCTATTTTATTTGTATCATACTTTTATTTTATTTATGTCATATTTGGAGTCTTCAAAGTAAAAATTATGTGCTTCTCAGAGATTAACAAATTTAATGAGTCAAATGCATAGTTGAGAATTTTGTTCCGGACCCATTTTACTTTGGCCTACAAACCAATATGTTTCGGCTGATTCAGAATTTTGGCGAAATGTATCAGAAATATATATATATATATATATATATATATGTTGTGTGTGTATATTAATTTTTTTTATTTTATTTTTTTGAAATGGTAACTTGTATTGATCAAAAGGTTAAAAGAGCTATAATGAGAAGCAGCTGAGAAAATAGATATTAAAATTTAAAAATAAGCGAATTTTGGTTGCGGCCCTATTTCATAGTTAGAGTGAAATTTGGCAAGGGCCCATTTCCTATTTAATGTGAATTTTGGCTAGGGTTCTATTTCCTATTTAGAGTGAAATCTAGCTAAGGCCCTATTCCTATTAGAGTGAAATTTGTCTAGGGGCCGCCCCCCACGCACGCAACACTCCTTCCTTCGTCTTTTCACTCACCCACACACGCACACAAATTCTAGATAATGTTCTCCTAAGAGCAGACTACATATTGCTTATATCCAGTCCAGCTCGTCAGGCCCACTTAGATGCATGTCTATCAATGGGGGGAGGGTAAGTGGAAAGGCCCCATTGTGGACAAGGGAAAGCCAAAAAATCAGCCACACAGATTATCCTAGCCCTTCATTTAACAGCGTTAAAGTTTAATAGTGTCTTAACCCTAGGTTGTTTTGAGATTCAGTCCAAAGGCGAGTGAAGGTTCAATGAGTGTAAAAGCAGGCCTGTAGTCAGATCATGGGATGACAAGAGTATCGAAGGGGTTGCACCGATCAAAGGTGGGCCCAAGTGGGCCCCATAGAGCTGGACTGCACATGTAGTCCGCTTGTGGGAGAACATTTGTCCACTCTCTTTGCATTTTTCTTCCTTCTTTCTTTTAGCCGAATGGGTCAAGCAAGGATAGGGTTGTTCTTCTTATTTCTTCTTCTTCTTCCTCCTCCTCCTCCTCCTCTTCTTGTTCTTTTCTCTGTGCAGTTGAACTGTCGTTCAACAGGGCCATGACCTTCTTCTTTCATTCGAACAGACCCTGAAGGTTTCTTTTCCCTTTAAAAAAATTCAGCCAAGCAGGTCCAAAATTTTGTAGAGGGATTGTTCAGTTTGAATTACAGACCAAAACTGAATAATTTCAGCCGAACATCATAACTATGGTCAAATGGTGTACATATGACATGGCATTAGGTGTGTTCTAATTTACATGAGAACGGGTACGTGTTTCAGAGTCAAATTATGACACCTGTACAAGGTGCCCAATTCAGAAAATCTCAAAACACCTTTTTTTATTTGGCACAATATTTTTTTTATCAGTAACAGAAAATTTTATTAAAAAGGAACGATTACAAGCCCGATTAAAGCATAGAATAAGCATCCTCAAAAGGTGAACCGGTACAAGAGACATGTACCAGCCACCAAGCCAAACTACATAATAAAAGCACTTGGATTACATAATCGATCCACCCCCATCTTAGCTAAACAATCTGCCATACCGTTCGCAGATCTACTCACATGCTGAAACTAGATGTGCAACTCAGAAACTAGAAGACTAATTTCATTGAAAAAGAATTGCATTTTCCAAGGTCCTTTCAGTGCTTTCACCCAAAAAATAGCATTAGCAGAGTGACTCTCCACAATAAGATAATGATGACAAAATGGGTGATATATACGGAGAGCTTCCAAAATGACTAAAACTTCCGCCTCATTGGAGTCTTTGATCTCTACATGTTTAGAAAACATATACATAACTTCCCCTTTGTGATTCCTTAAAACACCGCCAATGCTAGCCAACCCCTGTTTCCCCCTTGCAGCTCCATCCACATTGAACTTTAAAACTCCGGTCGATGAGAGTGTAACACACCAAGATACTTTTCTTTTCTTCTTCAATATACTCTTCTTCAAACAATCATCCCAACCTTGCATAAAATTATCTATTTTCATATCTGAAAACTCCTTTCTAGCACATGCCCATTTAACGATCCTTACTTGAGCCACTGATAGCAGATTCACCCATGTCCATTCTTTTCTATTAAAAGTTCTACCATTTCGCTCTTTCCAAATTGACCAAAGAATGGAAAAAGGAATGATTCTCCATAGGATACTACCATTTCCAAACATTGGAGTCCCCCTCCAAGCCTCAAACGCCTCCGCTAATGAACCTGGAAAACACCAACTCACCCCACATTCTTTGTGGAAATAGCTCCAAATAGATGTGGCAACATCGCAATGAATGAACAAATGATCTATTGACTCCATCTCCCTCCCACAAAAGCTACAAAAATCTAAAATGGCCTCCGATACCAATCCCCTTCTTAAATTGTCTGCCGTCAAAAACTTGCCCACCATTGCCAACCAACAAAAAGCCTCTACCCTAGGTGGGGTAAGTCTCATCCAAGCAGAAGCACTTGGAGACCGAACTGCACTAAATGGATCTATCTCCCTGTACACCTTGAAGAAAATTTCCCTGCTGAATCTAACTTAATATTCAAATAAATTTAATTCTTAAATAAAAATAACAAGGAAAAATAACACCAAAAAAAAAAAAACCTACAAATCTTCAGTCTAAACAATCAAGTAATAATCATACCAAAATCTTACTTAGAACCCAAAAGGAAAAGGTGAAATAATATATATTGAAAATTAACATTCAAATAAGAAGGTAAACAGTACAAGAGAGATATAATGAATTCAGTAACTGAAAAGCCAAGCGAACAAAACACAACACAAAAACAAGAAAACCAACAACCCAAAAGAAAATCGAAGAGTAACACCGAAAAACAAAAGTAAAGATATTGAAAATTAACATTCAAATAAGAAGGTAAACAGTACAAGAGAGATACACTGAATTCAGTAACTGAAAAGCCAAGCAAACAAAACACAACACCACAAAAACAAGAAAACCAACAACCCAAAAGAAAATCGAAGAGAAACGCCGAAAAAGAAAACCCTGAGAACCCCGGAAGCAGTAAAGATAGCCTCCCAAAATAAGCTCAAGAGAAGAACCCCTAGAAATCACTCCCCTACTGAGAATACAGCCCCCTTCCAAAGGTGTACTAAAATTATAGTAGTCAATTCTGTTTCATTTAAGCCAGAATGGCCGGAATTTTTCGTTCCGGTCCTTCAGCCGAAATGGAATGGGGAAAAAAAATCGGTTTGAATTCCAGTCATTTCGGCTGTCTATTCAGGTCCATTTTGGTTTGTAGCACAATTTTCACTTTTTTAGCAAAAAAAAATCTCAATATTCATATCAAGAAACATGCATAATTTATAATTTATTTTTATTTTCCTTTTATATATATGCATATATATTTTTAATTTTTTATTAGTCCAAAAAGTATTGCCGAATTTCTGAAATACCGAAATATTCCATCTTGGATGCTAGACCAAAGTGACAATCAAAACGGAATTGACACTATAAAATTTCATCAATTGTAAAACAACGTTTAAATTACCAGTAGAAGAATCTATTAAGTATCTGATAAGTTCAACACACACGTGTAGCATGGGTACAGAAGCATCCATAGAATCCATGTAATGTAGTTGTATTTGATAGGTAATTCATTTACCCATCCAAAAAGCCCAAGATTGTGAGATCATGACATGATTTGGAAAATTATACCTCATTTATTGACACGGTGTTATCTAGTTACGAATTTAGTCTTGTCAAATGTTACAGTAGTAGTAGAATATTTCAAAGTAGAAGATGTAAGGATGTGACTTTTCTTATTTTCACACAATTGAATGAAATTCGCTCTTTTATACGTTCTTTCTCTTGTGACTTAAAGAAACTCTATCGTGTAAAGAACACTTGGAAAACCCATTTGCTGATGATTTTGAAAGCTGGAGATTTTGGACTATGAAGAGATCATGTGATAATTTCATTTCCCTTCAGCCCCCTCCGTTATTCGCTGATATAAAATCTGCATTTCTTGTCAATGAAAAGAGAAGCATTATGGAAATTATCATGCACTTTGCATGCAATAAATTTAGTCTCACCATTTCCATAGAAAGTAAGAATGAAACGGCTTTCAGGACATACCTCGTACATGATGGCACCCTATATCAATAGACTGGAACAATGAAACACGGAGCTCAATTGTACAAAATAGGTGCATCAAAACGTTATTATATACTTAGCACAATAAGCAGAAAAAGTCTAACATATCAAATGCTGCTCGAGATTGAAATAATTGTAAGTTGTAACATTGATTTGATTTGGCAATTTTTTTTTTTTTTTTTTTTTTGTTTTATTTTTCAATTCCAGAAGAAATTATAACATAAGAGAATGTGACTGATAATATAAACGAGAAACATACTCAGTTGTCATTCTATCCAAATCATTAGTGCTCATTGAGGCCCTGCAAAGACGCAAGTACATAAACATACATGAGCAAAATAACAAGATCAGGAAGTTATGAGTTATGACAAAGAAAATGGTGGCATCTTACGGTGCTTGTGAAGTGACTTCATTCAACGAAATAGGAGCAGGAGCTGGTGCAGCTGTCGAGGGCTGTTCAAATATCAATACAATTTTAGTTTTTGAAAGCATGAAATAATACTTTCTGAAAAATGATCGGCTTAACAGTCCACAAGCTAGTGGTCTTCAGAGTCCAATTTGATGTAAAGCAGGGGACCAATAGCCATGCATTTCATGGGGAGACCTCACCACTTTAGACTCAGTCAAATCACTTTTGACTAACTATATTGATAATTTCAAGACAACCAACCTATTCTAATTTCTGGAAAAGAAAATCGACATCCATTGAGCACTTAAGTAAACACACGGGTGACAGTACCTGAGCAGATGAAGCTCCAGTTGAGCCAGAGGCTTTGGTCTGCAAAGTCAACAAAACAAAGCAAAAACAAAGAAACAAATTATAGGTCACAGCTACATCTCAACTGACATGGAAAAAAAATACCCTAATACGAACACCAAATTAGACTAAAACGAGCATAGTGGTCACTGTTTTGTATTGGGCACAATGGATGGACAATGAACCAAACCAGAGGCTCAAGTGCACATATGAGAATGGCACAAGAAAACCAATGCAAATACCCATGAAGAAAACCAGAGGCCTGGTGTACAAAAGAGAATGCCACAACAAAACAAATGCCAATGAGAGGAAACAGATTGAGGTACTCCTAATCTCTGTTACTACACTTATCTCATTCAGCAATATTGCAGCGAAACAATACATGAGAAGATAAAATAAAAGAGATAAAAATAAGACCATTCTTTACAACTTTGTTTTGAAATAATCAATTCATGACTTAGGAAAGTGATTATCCTTTAATACAAATTAGAGGACCAGAAGAACATTGTGTGATATGTCAAACCACGTCTCACCAAGACACTAACATCTTTGTGCAATTACATAGAGCAAAATGTTGCACCTTCTAATAAGACGGCTCTTGGAGGATTGTTGGAGGAAAACATCACCTGATGATTATTATATTCAAAGAGGGTGATGATAAATTAATAGTTAGCAGGATCAACACACTTAACATTATCCTACAAGATAAGGTTGGAATAGGATTAGGATTTTTGTGTAAATCAAAAGGGATATGACTGATACAATCAGATGCAATCATTTAATATAAAATGAGACAAGCCATTGAATTGATCATCATCTCAAATTCCCTTCTCAGTCCCTTTTTCTCGTTCCTCTTCTTTTCTCCTCCTCCTCCTTATTTTCTTTCTTGTATTGGTTTTAGTGTCTGATGTATGTTTCTTATTATAATGTAACAGGTAACAGAGAAACACATCTCCAGTTTCAAACCATAGACCTTCAAAGGTTGTAAAGTAGTTCCATAAAGTGCTATCATTATGCAGAATACAGAGTTTAAATGGTCTGCGTCTTTCTTTCATTTCAGAAGACTGAAGTCCAAAAAAAGAAATCTCTCATCTAATGAAATCTGAAATCATTCTCAGTAGTTATAGCTGCCAAATGCGTTCACCAAAGTCAACAATAACTATCAAGAAATTGTTCACCCAACCCTTAGAACATTTTTTACAATTTTTCTCAGAAAAAAAATCTGGATTCTATGTTCTTCAAAACCAAACTTGGCTCCATTATCTCTAATCAAGACTGTTAATCTATGTGGTTTGAAGAGATTTGAGAGGACATTTAGCTCTCTAATTCAAATGGTTTGCAAGAATTAACACCTGAAGCAGATTTGGGATTCAGACCCATGTTAATAATTAAATCTAAGCTTTAGTGATGAGTTTTTTTTTAAGATAACAAAAAAATTATATAAAGAATTAAAATATTACAAAGAAACATCAGTTTCTGGCATTTCTATTCTTTGGAAAATAAAAGTTAGATGATGTTGTAAATAGTTTTTACGCCTCGTTCCTCTTGTTGCTTCTTGTGCCAATTGGGCTTGACTGTGTTTCTATTGTTTAAAATTAATGTTAGGTGTGAGATGAGCCATTCCAGTTGCCCAAAATGTGAGGCGTAAGTCTTGCGAGCACACCCTTTTCTTTCTTTCTTTTTTTCTTTTTTGGGAATTGTAACTGAGGGATTAAAACAGAAAATGATACAACAGCATAAAGCCTTAAAAAAAAAAAAACAATCAATATATTAGAAATAAAAGGTATCACTGCCTTTTTTTTAATAAATAATTACATAACCACTAGAAAAATAAAAAAATTTACATAAATATGAAATATATTAATATACAAAGAAAAAATTTGGGTGTAGTTGCCTGTACTAAGTTATCTAGGGTTGAGTTATGTTAATTCTAGTTACAACATTCTTAAACTAAGAAGAATTTTAAAGTTCTGTAACTTATGAATTACCCTTTCCTTTTTCTGTAATATAAGGTGTGTTAATGTAGCATAATCCCCCTCGATATAAAGTATAATTGAAATGCAGACTTCATCTGAGGCGTAAGCCTAAAAAATATGCCAACGGAACATGTGCCAACCCCCACCCAATGCGCCTCACCCTGAGGTGATCCTTAAGTTATACACGCTTCTGAAAACACTACTTCAAACTATATATTGCTAACATATTCACTTTGCTACTGCGATTTGTTGATGGAGATCTCCCAGAATGGTCCAAATTAAACTGTTCGTAGTTAACCAGAAAGAGATCAAACCCATGGGAAGAAGTCAAACAACAATTAAACTAAACAAGAGAAATGACTTTTTTTTTTTAAGGACTCAGCTTGATTCCAAACAAGCAGTAACATTAGCACCCATAGAACCACCACTAAGAGTAAGAATGTCACTACATCCTACACCATAAGTGATAAAGATGGACCGCAGGCCACATGTGTAGGGCCCAAATAGATTTAGTATTTTTATTTCAGCAATTATCTATCAGTTTCTAATTTTATTGTAATTAGGATAAGATTCTAGTTTCCTAGTTTAAGTAGGTTTCTTAGGGCTTAAGTTATGCTTTCTTATTTATATGGCATTGTAGACAATTATTTTCTAGAGAGTTGATTAATGAAATTGGGTACTCCCATTGAGGCGCGTCCTCGTTTATTGGAGATTTATTGTGTCTTCAGACACACGCTTCGGCACCTATTGTGTTTTGAGCACTTCCATGCAAGCCCTAACTCCAGGCCTGTGAAGCAGCCTGGATCCGCAAGCGGTGATGAAACAGATGTAGACAAGCCCTGCGAGAGAGTTTGCCGAATCCTGGACAAATTCAAATGAGGACCAACTCCTCATATGGGAATTAGCCGAATTCCTCTCGAAGCTCAATAACAATCTTCCATTGAAGATAAAGAGAGAACCAAACAAACCAACCAATCTTTATAGTTGATTAATGATGAACTACTCTCCTAATAGAGAGATTACATATTTATAGGAAGGGTTGGACGTCCCCTTTCCTAATAGGACTCTGCTTTCCTAAACAATAAAAGAAACTAAACTTGGTTACAATCCAAATAAAATAAAACTCCTAATTTTAATGACTTCTAAATAAATAACAACTCTATAAATAAGACTCTTAAATAATTAAAACTCTAACTAAATGAATGACCCATTGGGCTTGTGGACTGGGCCCAATTAGTTGGCAGACCATGGGTCTGGCCTGCATCAGTTTTTCCCTGATTTGGAGAGAACTCGACCTCGAGTTCTGTAAATGTCCACCTGGGTAAAAAATCAAGCGTACAAACTTCCGAAGTTCTTGATCTTCATATTCTTCACATAGCTTGGGAACTCGAATTGATTTCTTCCTCCAGTTAGAAGCAGATTGGAGGTGTCGCTTCTTTGGATGTTTGGAATTTTCTTGGATATGTGATCAAACCATTAGATGCTTCAATTGTTGCATGTGTACCAACATATCATGGTCTTTAAATATCCATTGTTGATTCCAAAGATGAAGTCAATGTGGCGGACTTCAACAATTTGTTTTGCTATTGATGTCTCCTGAACAACCGTTAGATCCACTAAATGATTAGGCTTGTTGCTCATTATATCTATGTCTTCAGCATGCACTTGACCTTCTTCATTTGCTTCTTGCCTATTTTGATCAGCACTATCCATAACAATGATTTTAGTCCCTGTATTTTCTGGCTCTTCTGAAATATGCTCCATAGGAAAAGTTTTGCATGCTATTTCATCTGACAGTGTCGTGACATCTTCAGTTTCTTGATCTTGCTGTTTAATGTCATCCTTGATGTCTTTTATCATGGTTTGTAGCGCTTGTGGTACAATCACGACTTTTGTTTCTTCTGTCTGCTCACCTTTTGATTCTTTGATTAGAAGTGATGATGTAGATGGAGAAGGCATTGTCGATGGCAATGGAATGAGCTCAATCCGTTGTCCTTTCCAAAGAAAAGAATGTATGTTATTCTCTTCGTTAGTATGAACATTCATATCCAAAAGCCATGGTCTTCCAAGAAGAATATGAGTGCCATTCATATTGATAACATCACATCAAATATTATCTTCATAATTGCCAATCTTGAAAGATATCAAACATCGATGAGTTACTGGAATGATTACATCATTGGCCCATGTAACTCTATATGGCTTCAGGAGCTTCTCGGTTGGCCAGTGAAGCTTGTCAATCACTTCTTGCGCAACGAAGTTTATTGCGCTGCTGCAATCAATAACCAGATTAGCTAACTTGCATTCACACCTTACACGCGTTTGGAATTTTATATGCCGTCTCCATTCTTCTTCTTCAATCTTATCTGTGGTGAGAAGTCGGTGTACGACAAGCTTGGGATTTTGCTCTCTTGAAAAATGAGTTTCAACAATATGAGCTCTTCTTCTTTGTTGAGACCTTCTTTCTTCAGGTTTACATTGTTGTATGTGAGATTGTCGAAGCATGTGCTCGACACTGATCGCTTCTTTGTATGCTTCTTAAACAGTTTGGCAAAATCTCATTTTCTCCTCTATATCCGGGTTTAGACCTCTCATAAAACAAGCTACATAATGTGACTCACTTTCCTTCAATTAACATAGATATTGTAGTTCTTGAAATTGGCGGGTATATTCAGCAATTGACAACTCCCTTTGCTTTGAGGAATTCATGAAAGTAGACCTCATTCTCAAAATAACAATTTCCATATTTGTATTGATATAAATAACTTTGAACTTCATCCGAGGGACCAATGTTTCTCATACTGATTTTGATGCAAGATGAACATAAAACTTTAATGCTTTGAAAGAATAGGCTGACCTGCCGTATTGATTTTATTTTCAGAAGTATACAGGTTGAAATGGATTGTGGATCAGATTCCAAATGGCCCAGATATCGTCAATCATGGATCAATGGCTGAAACTGAGCGACGTTGGCAGCAATTGGGCTGGGATAATGGCACTCTGAATGGGCCGGATTGGAATTGGGCCCACCTGACTTAGGCCTGCACTTTCTCTCTCTCTTTTTTTCCCCGCTGCTAATGGGCTGGATCCAGGTTTGGGTTCAGATCAGGCCCAAACTACCAAAGGACAGACACATGGGAAGTTGCTTCGGCTCTGTCTTGTGCAGAAAGAGAATAAAGGAAGGGCACTCAATTGCTATGAGGATCTGGGAATGGGCCATGAGCTGATGATTTATTTATTTTTTTCAATTGTTGGTTTGGACCTGTCCCAACTCAAGCCCAACTGGAAAGGGTAAGCTCAACTTATGATGAAGGATGGCATGTGGGAGTGAAAGAGATCTTTGGTCTTGGAGTTCGTGCTGAAAGAAAATAATCTGGCTCTGGCTTTGGCTTGGCCTCTCACCTGTTTCAATTTGTAGAAGAAAACGAAGAGTGAAGAGGTTGTTGGAGATGACGACGATGGGGTGCTGATGCAATGAAGCACTGGCGACGCTGCTGGTGGCTGGGGGCGCTGGGGCAGCGGCACGATGCTGAGTTGCTGCTGTTGCTCTCTGCCGCTAGTCATTGCTGGCTGTTTCGGGTGCAGTGGAGGCGAAGATCGATGGTGCTAGGTATCCTCTCAACTGAAACTCTCCTTCTCTCTTCTTTCTTTCTGGGATGGGGCTTTACGAAGGAAGATGGTGTTTTTTTCTTTTTTTTTTCCTGATCCGGAATGGGTTTCTGGTTGTTGGGGGTGGAGTGTGCTGGGATGTGCGGCGATGTGGACTGAGGCTTTAGGGCCTGTTTGGATAGCCAAAAAATAGAGTAAAGTGAAGTTAAATAGGCCCTAACTGTCTAAAATTTCAACTCTATCCTGTTTGGATGAATCTGACCCAATAGATGAAGTAATGTTGTGACCCACATGTACTCCATTTCACTTCAACTCAAAATACTTCAATTTCCTTGAGTAAAAGTGGATTCTACTCCAAACCTTAACTTCAAAATAAGCATCCAAAAATAAGCATCCAAACGGAGTGAAGTGAAGTACTCTACTTTAATTTCAATCTACTTCTCTTCACTCCATTTCACATGTAAAATCCACTTCATTTTACTCCACTCCTCATTTATCCAAACAGGCCCTTAGGGAAGGGGTTTGGTGGCTTAGGGTTAGGTTTTGGGAGATTGGGTGGCGAGTGAGGTAGTGGGGGCTGGTTGGGTGGTTGACTAGATTGGGCAGGGGCTGGCCGAGAGGGAAAGTGGGGGATTGTGGGTTATGGCAATGAAGATGGGTATCGATGAGATGGGGAAAGGGGTCGGGAGGAGTGGGATTGGTTTCGGTGATGGTGGATGGTGGGTCGGCGACGGTGGCTGGTGGGGTTCGGTGTTCTGTGATGGTTTTGCACCGTGTAGCTGCTGCGGGTTTGGGTTGTGGGGATTGTAGGGTTTCGAAGGATTTCGGGGTTTTGGGCGTTCACGAAAGGGTTGGGTCGGTTTCGGGTTTCGTTGAGGAGATTGGGTATGAGGAGTTTGGGTTTTGGGTAGAGGGATGTTAGGGGAGAAGAGTTTTGGCGCAGTGGGCTCTCGGTGGGGAGAAGAGTTTTGGGGCAGTGGGCTATCGGTGCTAGGGACTTTGGTTGACGAGGGCTCGGTTGGTTTCGGCAATGGCTAGGTTTGGAGAGAACTTGGCAGTCCAATTAGGTTTGGGTTGGGTAAGTAGGATTTCGGGATGACGCACATGAATGGATGATTGTAGTCGTAAGAGATGAGGGTAGGTGGATGGAAAGGATGGGAGAGCACGGGTTACCTTGAATCGGAGATCGTGACGGCGATCCGAGATCGGATCTTCGCTCTGATACCAATTGAAGTAGCCTGGATCTGCAAGCAGTGATGAAACGGGTATAGACAAGCCCTGCAAGAGAGTTTGCTGAATCCTGGACGGATTCAAGTGAGAACCAACTCCACATATGGGAATTAGCCGAATTCCTCCCGAAGTTCAATAACAATCTTCCATTAAAGATAAAGAGAAAACCAAACAAACCAACCAATCTTTATTATTGAATAATGATGAACTACTCTCCTAATAGAGGGATTACATATTTATAGGAAGGGTTAGACGTCCCCTTTCCTAATAGGACTCGGCTTTCCTAAACAATAAAGGAAACTAAACTTGGTAACAATCGAAATAAAATAAAACTCCTAATTTTAATGACTTCTAAATAAATAACAACTCTCTAAATAAGACTCTTAAATAATTAAAACTCTAAATGAATGACCCATTGGGCTTGTGGACTGGGCCCAATTAGCTGGCAAACCATGGGTCTGGCCTACATCAGCCTGCATCAATAAGTGTTTCAATCATAGATTAATATATATAGGCCATTATGTACATGCAGGGTATTGGCTGTGAACGACCCGCTATCTTCACAGATATCATTATCAGTCTATGACAACTGATTCTCCAAAATTTTGGCCGTAACAGACATATCCGCCACAAGAAATTAAAAATAAACAAACAAACACACACAAAGTAACTAGCACTCTCTCTCTCTCTCTCTCTCTCTCTCTCTCTCTCTCTCGATTCCAAAAAGGGCACATGCCCCTATAAAAAATCTAAACTGCTCAAAATCAATGCCCCCCTCTTATATGAGATTTGGCCAAATTTCATTCCACTATATTTTGGGCCCACCATAAGGATAATCATGTATAAAACACATCAATATAACAATGGGCAAAAAACCAAAAAAAAAAAAAAAATTGACAATGGGCTCCACCTCTCTATTAGAATGAAATTTGGATAGATCTTATATAGGGGGTCCCCATTGTAGAACCCCACAAGTCTAAGCCTCGAAAGATCCACACTTATTTTTAATTCCCATTCCTAGAGCACTTTTGCATCTCAAGCTAGAATATGGATCCTTTAGGACCTATGAGGCTTTACTCAAAAAACATTCGTGCCTCTTAGTGAGGGCCACTTGTAAAAAATCTAAACCACTCAAAATAAATGCCCCGTCTTGAATGGACCCTCAAAAAAATTTACTCCACTAGGAGTTGGGCGCACGTTTAGATTGATCACTTATAAAACCACATGAAAATATTATGAAAAATCCAAGTTTTTTTATATTGATAAATTTGATTGTGCACCAGTCCTACTTTGGAGTGAAATTTGGCAATGAAGGGAATTTATTTTGAGTGGCTTAGATTTTTTATAAGTAGGCCCCATGGAGGAGCCTCCCAAATTTTCCATGAGTCTGAGGTGAAGAGGAACAAAGTTTGTGGGAGACTTAAGACTTTTGGATTTGTCTATCTACAAAAATAAAAATAAAAAATTAAGTCTATTGGATCTTGCCTCCATCTAAAGTCATTAAATGGACTGAAAGCAAAGTTTTTTGTTTTCTTAATCTTCCATTTATTGATCTTTGATCTGGCAACATCTAATGAACCTAATTTTTTGCAAAAGTCTAGAACCTAAAATCTTGTATTTAGTTAGAAAATGGGCCCCCACAAACTTTGCCACACAACCTATTTTAATCGGTTAGTTACCTTTTCAAATCACTGCAACTTTCTTAAAGCTCTCTAAGCTAATCCTTACATCGATTAGTCGAGACCCACATCATAAATTCATTTCAAAACTGCTATCACCCTAGGCCAAGTTCACTCCAATTGAAGTTGGTGCCATAGTCGCATTGATCACTTAAACGTATAGGATTGATATTTCAAAAAAAAAAAAAAAAAAAACACACGGAAGAAAAAAAAACGCAAAATGATACTAAATCATGTGGCATGGTCAATTTAACAACAGCCCCAACTCCAAGTGGGGTGAAGTTTTTAAGAGTTAATCTAAGGGTGACAGTTACTTTGGGCAGTTTGGGTTTTACATATGGGCTGCACTGATGGATTTATAAATAAGGATACACCTAGAGAATTCTCTAAGGCCAGCTCTCAGAGGATCCAACTTATTAAAAGGAGTCCAGATTCTATATCCTTAATTTTAAGGTCTTAAAACTTAAAAAGTCTTTTCAGTACAATTATTCCAGTAATCTGATCCACCTGTTAATAATGGAGAAATCATTGTCAAATTGGGTTTACTGACAATTCACAGGAGAGGTGGTGCATGAGGGTTTTCTAATAAAAAATGAGATACAATAATCCAATCGGACTAAATTTTGACCAATTCTAATCCATCAAGGGACATTTCCATCCCGCCATCCCTCCTATTTGGGACCATCTAGGTGGTCCCAACAAAGAGGGAGCACAAATCATATATCAACTTGAATTGATGCACTTTAGTTGATGCTCTCATAAAGTATCATGTATACACAAGAAGAGGCCCTAGATCATGGTCCAATGACTTGGATTGTTGAAATGATGAGCTCCACTTCAATGACGGAAACACTAGAACTTAACAGATTTAACAGTTAAGGATTAAATAGTCATACACCATTGAATAAATAAATAAACAGTGATACAGAATGTTAATGACTTCAAAACCAATATTTTGATTTTATAATGTGTAATCATGGGAAAAAATGGATTTTAGTATTCTCCGATATTTTGGGTTTTTTCTCCTTTTTCAGATTTTTTAGGGACAAAAAAAATCATTTTTGTGATGGGCTGTGGGCATGAACCGCAGTTTATCAATCTTTAGCGTCGACCGCAACCATGATTTTGAACCATTTTTTCAACGCCAAACCTAAGGGATCGAATCATCAATTATACAAGTCAGCAACCAGAGGCTCTTAAGCCTCTCTTACTATCAATTCTCAAGCTGAGTGGCCTTACTATCAATTCTCAAGCTGAGCGGCCAGGCACTTTGTAGCACCATTAAACCATCCAAAAGTCAGATGCACCAACCATTCTGAGTTTTATAAGCAATCGATGATAGGAATTGATCTCTAATTAAGCAGACAACCCAGCAAAAGCCCTTTTTATTACACATGTGGTAGTTGTAAATAGTAATTTCTCTGTGTAAGATATGATCCTCCGATTCCAAATGCCAAAGCTACATTTCCCAATAGGGGTACAACCATCAATATTATCTTCAGAACTTTGAATTCCTATGCTACAAAATGTATTGCTAAAACATTTGCAAAGATCTCTTATTGTCTATAATTACACATGATAATACGATTAGAAGGACTTTTTAAAATACACATTATGAACATTAATAAACACCAAAAGTGTATGCCATTACCCATTATTGTAATGCTTTGAGAATATAGGCTCAACAATGAATATGCAAAAGTTGGGACTGAATTCATAGAAGAGATCTGCTCCACATTAGCAGGGTTAGCAAAAAGGAAATGGTGTACCTTACTAAGCATAACAACAAGAAAACCATCTTCACTGACTTTGTTCTCTTCCAAAGTACTTTCGTCTTTCAAGACCTTTCCATTATGAATTAGGAGCTGTTGTCCCCACGGGTAGCTACATTTTCCTTGTGAGTCTTCAATTGTTTTCTTTACAGCCATAACCTAAGAAAAAGAAAGAAACTTCAATTTTTCATTAACAGCTTCCTACACAAGAAAGGTAAATCTTTCCAAAAAAATGATAATTACACTAATCCACTAAATAGCAGTAAAACTACATGGCATTAAGCACCCCATATTGATGGAATGAAGATAGGACGCTGATGACAACGACGGCAACAATGCATTTACTAGAAGCTTTGGATCCATTAAATATGACGATAGATGTAAGCAAGATTCAAATACCAGTATCACAGGCTTGATACACGAGCCCTAATTGTTAAGGTTGCTCTATGCAATGGAACAGTATAGACAGAAATGTATGTACATTCTCTTTTATTTTTCAATAAAATTGTATGACCAATTGAACCAATGAAAAAACACAACAGAGCTCCCCAGTGAAGAAGGCCCAACATTTTGATTGGTTCAATGTTGAAAGGTCCCTTTCATATTGATAGTTAGCAACTTAGCATGTGTCACTTTCACAGCTATCTAATAGAGTAAAACAAAAACATCATAACACAATAACAAGCTTAACAACATAGTGCAAGACACTCTGGCAAAATAAATGATCACTATCTCTGTGTTTAAGGACAGATGGAAATCGGGAACCACCTTCAATGGGACACCTTGTTCTCCCATTCCCTATCAAACTAATATCCAACCAGATCTCCATGCAACAACCAAAGGTCAGAAAACAGTATCTTCTACTTGATGCAATTTCCAATATCTGTACAGCCCTCCCTCCAAATGCACAGCATGATGGATAAACAAGCGTAGAAGCAAAATGATCAAAAGAAACATGAACGGGGTATACTTAAACAGATAAACTTGGTTAATACAATCAACACAGAACACGACACAATAGCTAACATATGGGCCACAATTATATTAACTGCCCCAAATTTTTACCTTGAGGAAAATTAAAACAGTGCATATCTCATACTTATTTTCATCTTATATCCAAAAACAAGAAGAAGAAAAAAAAACCTACTTCTAAAGAAATGCCAACAGCTCCATTTGGATTGAGCCGAATGCAGAGTTTGAAACCTTTACATACACATACATATATATATATTAATCATCATCATCATCAATGAATCCTTATCTCACCTGTGTGGGAAGATTCCTAATCGTCCCAGGATTATGCTTAGCTTGCGTGTTTTGACCCTCAGTCCGGCTGAATGCATCCCGGCTTTGGTGCCAGGGCATTAGCCGGGGTCAAGGTGATGGCCTCAGTCCGGTTGAGGCCGACCTCGACTATGAGCCCGGCCCCGGCATGCGTTCCGGCTGCGACTATGAAGACTGCCAGCCAAAGCGCATGCCGGAAACACCTCTTGCCTCCGGGCGCATGTTGATAAGACAGTTGTCATCCTAGCCGTCCAAACCTCTGACAGAGCAACATCTAGCGGCTGTAGCCTCATCAGGGGGAGGCCCAAGAAGGGATCCGATGAGATCTTCGCTGCCAGTAAGTCCAGACAGGATCAGGCCCAATGTGACTGGCATTTAATGCGATATGGGCTGATCAGACTGGCATTAAATGCTATGTGGGCTGTGATGGACCTTCATTTATTGCTCCATGGGCTGATGATCTCAGCAGCCAGATCATCATGCCCAAGATACAATGTCCAAGAGCCCCTATATATAAAGGAGGAGAAAACAAAAACAAGTACGCATAAGAAGATACAGGGACATTCTTCCTCCCTTCTTCTCCTTCCCTACTCCTTCCTTAACTCAGTATCCACACTAACTGAGCCATCGGAGAGCCCGGGGCTGCCCACAGCCAGGGTCCTTTGACCTCTTTTCTCTTCCCTTTCAGGTCTCACGAGCCAGCGCCAGCCAGCTCTCAACAGTCATTCTGGTTAAGTCCTCTAAGCCACCCTCTAATTTTGTGAGTTACAGTTTTTGCACTTACATCACCCATCCGGGGTCAACTATATGTGTTCTAAATAAACCATATTTCCGGCAACGTTTTCACTAACTACACAATCCATCACCTCTTTCAATTGAAGTCTTTAGTGGCATCTCCCCTTCCCTAATTCCTTGAACATGTAACAGGTGTTCTTGGCATATGCCCAGAACATTTCAGACAACATTGCTCGATATTTTCTTCTAGTAAAGCTACCAGAAGATTTGCTCATAAACACTCACTCCTAATTCTATCTTTACTTCGCTTATCATAGAACACACATACTCATGCGCATCTTGCACGGATCCTATTCGAATTCACCTCAAATCTTGCACTCAAAACAATAAATCCTTCTAAAACTATCCAAGTACAAAGACTAAAACAAGATTTCGAAACCAAACCAAATCAAAACAACATCAAACGTATATGTCTGGGAAACGATGTGAATTGTCAAATGAAACTTCAATTTCAGTGGAGAGAAAGATCGGACTCACCGTGTCATTTGGATTCACCTTAATTTCGAAATGGCTGCCTTTCAATGTTTTTACAGTTAGCTTCATAGCTGCTGGTTTTGATGGAGGAATCCACGAATGTGGGATTCCAGAAGAAAAGGAAGAGGAGAAAAAGGAGAAACCCTAGAAAGATAAACCCTAGTGCAGGATCTCAAGAGGGAGAAGAAGATGGAAGCAAAAAAAAAAAAAAAACCCAAATGCAGAGGGTTTCAGGAAGCGCTAGGGCTTGGATTGGAAGGAGCTTCTCAAAAGACCGGATGGAGAGAGAGAGAGAGAGGTGGATAGTTTTATGTGGGGCCCGAGTGACAGTGTTCGTTTTCCATCGTTTGACATTTGTATAAACTAATCCAACTAACCAATTGATAGATTTACATGGATGTGTTTTTGAATTTCCAACATCACAGATATTATAGTTAGAGTTTTCAGTAAAGTTACAACCCTTAAAAGGCCTAAGTTCAAATATAGGCCCATTCCCATGGAGTCATATCAAGTAGCAGTCTCTTTATAGCATGAAAAAATAATAATAAATATTTGAAAGGTATATTATATGTATTTTTGTAAATAATTAAGATTTGATATATGTATATATATATATATTTTTTTTTTTTTTCGCATTCATATATTATATATTAAAATTCACGCATGAATTAGGACGCAAGAGATAGCTTAAGTGGTCACAGGTGACTAATCTCAACCATAGTGTCGAAAATCAACCCTTAGCACTAGCGTACTTGGGGCAAGCACCAATGCAAAAGAAATGAGATTAACAATTCCATTTTTCATAAAATCTCATTTCTTATTGTATAAGAAATGACGCAGCGATGAGCGGCGCGGTGAAGAATGCCGGTGGTGGGAGCTAGGAGGACGATTGGGGCTCAGCCGCCGCTTGTAGTCTCTGTCCCATTCATGGGAAGATCCGACGGGTCGAGAAGATCAGTTTCAGTTATGGTAGTGGCGATCGTCCCTCTCGTCTCACCTCTCTCTCTCTCGAATCTTTCTCTCTCCAGCGTGGGGGAGGAGGAGGCAGCAGATCGTCGGGGGATTCCTTTGTCCGCTTCAATTGTTGGTCGCAGCTTTGATCGAAGGATTCAATCTAGACGTCCATGACTTCCGCCATGGTGAAGGATGAGAGAGAAATGATGTATAAACCTTAGAAATCTAGAAGGGCCTTTAAAAAGAAAAAAAAAACATTTTGAAGCTACTACGTAACTTGGGATGAGAACCCATAAGCAATGACCCTGGGCTATCAAAGAGAGAGTAAGAGAGAAAGAAAAGTCGAAGTCTGTGAATGAAAGAAGCGGATTCACTTGGCCCCCACTTGAGCTCCACACGTGCATATTGCAGCTTAGGGGGCTTAGGGGAGCCCTCCTAAATACATGTACATATATATAGGGATTTATTCAGGTGAGAAGTGTTCTCACCCATTGTGTGAGAACTCTGCTAACAGTCGCTGGATCGTCATACTAGATCCAACGGCTGCCACGGTTTTCATTTAAGGTCTGATTTTCACGGGCCCGCCCAAAGAGATTCATTTCCCCCCTTTCGAAAGCACTCCTCTCCAACTCTCTCTTTGCCCTCTGCTTCGTCTCCTCTCCATCTCCATCTCTCCATCATCGTTCCTTGTGGCAGCACCATCAAAATCACCAGATTCTCGGATGCCATTTGTGTCTACATCGCAGAGAAGAGAGTTTCCCCTCGGACCAATTGCAAAGACTCGTTTCTAGGGTTTTCTCTCTCCTCCGAAGAAGGTACTCTCTCTCTCTCTCTCTCTCTCTCTCTCTCTCTCTCTCTCCTTTCTTCTATTCTTCTCATCTACCAATCTGCTCTTTTTTCCCATCTCTCTTCAATAGAATCCCCCAAAAAGAGGCTTTTCATTCATTTGTTGCAATTTTATTCTCTATAGATTATCATTCTAATCAAACAAAAAGGAAGCATGGAGATTTTTAGATTGAAAGAGAAAGCCCTTAGGGCATCTTTGTGGATGCCGGTAATCTACCTTTTGGGGGTTCAAATCTGCATTCTGAGAGATTTTCGAAAAATCTCTAGTTGTCAGGCAGTTTCAAATCCACCTCTTCCTTGCTCCTTGTTTAATGCTTCAGAGCGTTCATTACTTTTCTTTCATTTTTGTTTACTATCCTAGTGTTTGATGGGTTTAATATGGAGAAATCTAAAAGTGTGTTTGTTACAATGGGTTCATATGCTTCGTCTCAATTTTATGTAAGATCTTAACTGGGCGTTTTTTTACTTTGCCCTTGTCGATATGATGATCCCTAGCTATGTTATATGATGTAATTGGTTTTTCTCCATCCTTTTCAGCTGTGTGGGTCTGTCTTTACCATTCTTCTTCTTTTTCTTTTTTTCTTTTTTTTGTTATGATTTATATGTTATGAAGTGTGGAACTATTTTCATAAATGGGTTGATGATTATTTTAGTACTTGGGCTTCATTTTCCTCCCTTTGATGGGTCGACCAGTGGGTTGATGGATTTGCGAAAAATGATTTCATATCAAAAAATGGAAACCATTGTGTTGTTGCATTGCCTAACCAGGCCATTAATTCTAAGGAATGACAAACATATTTGGATGTTTATGGATAATTGTTAATGTATCTGATTATATTTTTTCATTTATTTTATGGCATTGTACTATTATCATGTGATATTTATGGGTTTGATTTTGTTACAATATAAATGATTCGGCGCCCACTTTGTTGCTTCCTCTTCATGAATTAATATTCAGGGGCATGTTTGATGTGCAGTATTTGCCCTAATGGATGACAACGATCCATCTCATGATCCACATCTCGATTTGCAACTTTGGCTTCCGATCCGTTCGCAGTTTCTGATGCCCTCGCAACTCCCAGCCCCATCTGAGGCACTAAACTCATCACAACCGATCACATGTGAAGTTGCTGGCGGCCAAGTAGGTTACTATCTTTATCTCTCCCATCTCAACATCTCTATCCATAGAAAAATAATATGTTGTTAAAACTTGCAATTGATTGCTTTCCTATTTTCTTTTTAATTCTGTTTTGCATGTATTGTCATGGTGTGATGCTCATATCGTGCTTAAAACATACAAAAGATTGACAATGTCGCATCTTTACCAATTAAAACATTTGTGCCACAAGTTGATGAAGAGAAATTACCAAGAGTAGGTCAAGTTTTTGAAAATATAGAGGATGCTTACAATGCTTACAACACCTATGCGAAAGCAGCGGGTTTTAACATTAGACGAAGCTCGGAAACGAGGCTCAATAACCAAGTAGTGAGAAAAAAAATTGTCTGCTCTAAAGAAGGTCGTAAGAAAGAAAGAATTGGTGGTGAAAGAAGGACCTCAGATACACGAGAGAATTGTGGTGCATGTCTTCAGTTAAAAAAAATTAAAGGGGGGCAGTGGATTGTATATAAAATTATTGCCGAACATTCTCATTATTAAGTACCCCTAGAAAGACCCACATGCTACGGTCACACCGTCGGATTGACGCCCCAAAAAAAAATTTGATAGATACTTATGGGGCTGCTAATATCAGACCAAATAAACAAATGGGGATTTTAGTGTTGCAGGCAGGAGGGGGAGATAAAGTGGGTTTCACAGAAACAGACTTTCGAAATCATATTAGAGACAAAAATGAGGAAACAAAGGACAATGATGGTGATATGTTTTACGAACACTTTAGACAATGGAAGGAGAGAGATCTAAGGAATTTTTTTGCTATTGAGAAAGATGATGAGGACCACATAAAACATGTGTTTTGGGCTGATTATTATTTTCAGAAGTCATACGAGGAGTTCGGCGATGTTGTCTTGTTTGATACAACGTACAATACAAACATAGATGGTTTCATTTTTGGCGCATTCACTGGAATTAATCATCATGATCAGTCCATCATTTTTGGATGCTGCCTAATCTCAAATGAGACTTTTGATATATTTATTTGGGTTTTCAATAAATGGCTTGAAGCAATGCCAGGAGACCCACCAAAGCCCATCTTGACAGATCAGGACCTTGCAATGACAAAAGCCATTGGGTTTGTTCTTCCAACTACAAGCCACCGTTACTGTTTGTGGCACATCTTAGAAAATTTACAAAAGAATTTAGGTGGAGTTGCAATACATAAGAATAACTTGATCCCAACTATTAAAAAAATCGCATTCAACTCTTTGACAACCGAGGAATTTGAGTTGGGTTGGAAGAAGATGTTGATAAAAGAGGACGTTGCAAACAATGATTGGCTAAATGGGATGTACGATATCCGTCATATGTGGGTGCCTATATATATGAGACACCTTTTGTTTGGAGGGATGTCTACAACCGGAATGAGTGAAAGTATTAATGCCTTTTTAAAGCAATATGTGATACAAAAGAATGGTCTATGTGGTTTTATGTTTCGATTTAACCAAGGGAATGCAACTCAAAAGTACCGTCAATTGAAGGCAATTCATGACACTTCTAATGGAAGGCCAAAATTGATGACGGACTTGCCAATGGAGAGGCAAATGTCACAAATATACACAAAGAAGTTGTTTTATAAGTTCCAAGATCAATTCATGTACATAACATCCGGCATTGCTGAGATTGTAAACGATGATATGGAACAAAGAATTTATAATGTTTCATCATTCAAAGATAACAATGAAATTGAAAGGGTCGTCATTTTCAAAAAGGATGAAAAATATGCAAAATGTTCTTGTCAACTATTTGAATTCAAAGGCATTCCATGTGGACACATCATCTACGTTTTGAAACAAGAGAAAATATATACACTGCCTAAACAATACATTTTGAAAAGATGGACAAGGTATGCGAGGGTAGATGATGATTCTGATAAAAGTATGTGCTCTGAATTTGACGGGTCATTGCTAGCACGACACGGGGATTTATCATATGATGCTTCCAATATCATTGATGAAGCGTCATTGTCTAAGGAAGCATATCACCATGCAAAATCAGTTCTACAAGACCTTAAAGAAAGGATTCGCGAGATAAACGAAAAAACAGTGATGGCAGAAGATGATCCTAAAAGAAAAAAGAAAAGTGCAAGCCCTACAGAGAGATATCTTCCACCGAAACAAACAATTACAAAGGGTCGTCCAAAGAGATTGAAGTCCTCTAAGGAAAAAGCCAGGAAGAAAGATCGACTTTGCCTCGGATGTGGCAAGCGTGGGGTTGCACATGACAGACGCAATTGCCCTGGCCTTGACAAGAGGTACCATTCCATTGAATTTTAATCTTAATTTAATATATATGCATGCTTCTTTTAATCTGTTTTGCATGTACTTATTTTAGTAGCGTAGAGAACAACAATCAACCATTCATTGAAAATGAGGCATTAGAGAGATCTTCTGAGGACAAGACATTAACACAGTTAGTAGGTATAGATTTTTCCATTCTTATTAATCAGTCCATGTTTTTAAAATTTTATTATCATAGTAATGGTTTCTTTACATTACTATTATCATACTAATCAATGCTTCTTTGGTGCCAGGATGTATTGATGCTCATGTTGGATCATCTGATACCTGAAGGTGTTTTGGATGACAATCTGATACATGTTGGAACAATTAGAAGGTATACATTTTTCCCTTCTTATTAATCAGTCCATTTTTTTTTTAAATTTTATTCTCATAGTAATGGATTATTTACATTACTATTATCATACTAATCAGTCCTTGTTTGGTGCCAGGATTAATTGATGCTCATGTTAGGTCCTCTAATATCTGAAGGTGTTAAAGGATATCAAGTTATATTTTTTGGTGTAGTTAGTTCATCCTAGTTGTATTCTTTGGTGGCAGAAAGAATGATGTATTTTGTTTAGTATGTGTAATTCTCATTTTGAGGCATAGAAGATGTTGGATGTGTAATTCTACAGGTTTAAAACAGGTGCAGTTTTTGAGTGAATGGATGAACTGAACTTGGGTTCATTATTGAATGAATTTTACAAGTTTAAAACAGGTGATGGATGAGTGGATATTGGTTTAAAACAAGTGCAATTTTGATGTGTTAGTTTTTATGTTTTGATAAAAACAGGTTTGAATTGAAAAGGATTGAATGAATGGATGAATTGGACTTAGGTGTCTTGGTGAATGAATGAATTCTACAGGTTTAAAACAGGTGCGGTTTTTGAGTGAATGGATGAACTGAACTTGGGTTCATTATTGAATGAATTTTACAAGTTTAAAACAGGTGCATGGATGAGTGGATATTGGTTTAAAACAAGTGCAATTTTGATGTGTTAGTTTTTATGTTTTGATAAAAACATGTTTGAATTGAAAATGATTGAATGAATGGATGAATTGGACTTAGGTGTCTTGGTGAATGAATGAATTCTACAGGTTTAAAACAGGTGCAGTTTTTGAGTGAATGGATGAACTGAACTTGGGTTCATTATTGAATGAATTTTACAAGTTTAAAACAGGTGCATGGATGAGTGGATATTGGTTTAAAACAAGTGCAATTTTGATGTGTTAGTTTTTATGTTTTGATAAAAACAGGTTTGAATTGAAAAGGATTGAATGAATGGATGAATTGGACTTAGTTGTCTTGGTGAATGAATGAATTCTACAGGTTTAAAACAGGTGCAGTTTTTGAGTGAATGGATGAATTGAACTTGGGTTCATGATTGAATGAATTCTACAGGTTTAGATGTTATAAATCCCACCAAACTGTTATTGGTAAAGAACCATGTTACATGGATACTCCCAATACTAAACATAATTGGATCACATCAATACAGCTATATCCATATTTGATTACTTATCCTGGTACGAATTAAACTTCTGCATATATAAGTTTCATGTTTTTTATAAGGAACTCTTATAATTAAACATGGATACTCCCAATACTAAACATGGATGCTCCCAACACTTGCCTATGCTTTGTAGCCTTAAGGTCATCCACCACGTATTTACACTTGTCTTTTACCACTTCTTGTGCTCTTCAGATAATTCCACGCGCATCATGTCGAAGCCTTCAACTTCCTATTCACTTGTACGGGGTGGATCGGTGTATATTGAGGATGGCTTGGATGTTGTTCATATCACGTTCACTGAACTAGAGGAAGCTACCCAAAATTTTTCTACAAAAATTGGAAAGGGAAGCTTTGGTAATGTCTATTACGGAAAACTGAAAGATGGAAAAGAAGTGACTGTTAAGATCTTGGCTGATGCATCTTATCATGGAACTAAGCAATTCGAAAATGAGGTATTTTCTTTTGCAAGCATCTTAATGGGAAATACAGAAATACCCACTGTCATTAAAATTACCCCAGAAAACATTCATTCTGTTTCAAAATATACATCACACATTTTTCATCATGTAGATAACAATTACAAGAAAACTGACAAACACTACTACAAAAAGAAATTTGTTTGATTTTTTCCTTTCTTCAGCAGCATGTCTCATCTCTTCAACTGCAATATATATGTTTTCATTCAGTTTCTCCATTGTCTTCTTCATTTCCTCCATTAGTGCTGCTACATTCTTCTCATAGTCAACTTCATCTTTCCATATGAATCTACCACAACCTTTTTCATCTTTCCAATTGGGACATCTCCAAAACTTCCTATTTGGATTAGTCTTTGTACGTGAGGTTAGAAAAACCATCTCTCCACATGAGCATTTTGGCACGTAATCACTGGAAATAGAATACGACGATGACATGCTCTCGACCTACAAAAATAAAGTAGTTTATGAGACTATAAAAGAAATAAAAATTGTGTGCACATGAATGGCTAAACAAAACAGATGATGAACCATAAAAAAATGTACAATCTTGCTGGAAAAAAATAATGTAGACAGGGAGGGAGGAAAGAAGAAATGGACGATTCTCATGCTGGAATAACTATGAAGTTAATGAATGAGGATTGGAAACCATCAAAGACCAGCCCTCAAAAAAGGCCCTCAATCGTTCGTCACAGATGATGGATGATTGCACTTGGAATCAATGAAAACTCAATTTCCAATCCAAAATCTTTTGAAATCCTACTCAGACATTTCCTTCAGCCCAAACACTGATCACAATTTGTATTTACCGTTCATTCAGAAACCACAATATAGAAGGGGGGCTTTTATAGTAGACAATGCAAGTAAAATAGTACGACCACATACCTATTATGGCAAATTATTGGCCCTTCAAGACACAAAGAGGTGCTTGTTTCTGATTATGATAATGTAGAAAGGATGGATTCTATGAGCAAGGCAACATTGCTAATGAAATGCTTTTGGGTTTCAGCTTTGGTCAAGATAGGGATGGAGAATCTTGGGCTCAGCTTCTCAGCTTCTTTGCTTTGTTGATGGAGATGGAGATCTGCAGGGATTCAGCTTCTCTACTTCTTTACTTCGTTGATGGAGATGGATATCTGCATGGATTCAGCTTCTCTGCTTCTTTACTTCGTTGATGGAGATGGATATCTGCATGGGTTCAGCTTCTCTACTTCGTTGATGGAGATGGAGATGGATATTTTGAGATGGGTTCAGCTTCTCTGCATCTGTGCCTCGATGGAGAAAGAAGGGAGAAAAGTCAGATTTGGATTGGAATGGTTGAAAGGGGGAAGAGGAAAGAGAGAGGGGAGAGGAGACGCTGCACAGGGCTGGAGTGGAGAGTAGTGGAAGTTCTAGGAGAAGATGAAAGGGATTTGAGTGGAATGATTGAAAGGGGAAGAAGAAAGGGCTCTTTGCTCTGGGGATTTTAGAACCCTTTGAAAGGGGGAAATGAAAAGTTTGGACGCCTAATGTCAAAAAGCGAACGAAGATGAGGAGATGGAGAAGGAGACGAGAGGCTGCAGCCGGAGAACCTAGAGAAGAGAGGAAATCGCTTTGATCGTTGCGCTGGCTGAAAGGGGAAGACGAAAGGGGTTAGGGATTTTTGCTTGAACAGACACAAGGGGGAGACGAAAAGAATTTGGGCGCCCAATGTCAAAAAAGGAAACGTTATATCTTAAACGTGGCAGCCGTTGGATCCACTTTAATGATCCAACGGCTGTTAGTAGAGTTCTCACATATAAGGTGAGAACACTTCTCACCTAAATGAATCCCATATATATATATATATATATATATGTCATTTAACCCCGCCCCCTTTAGAAAGGAAATATCACTAAACTTTATAGACTAATGATTGCAAGATTGATCACAAGCTAAAAGTGCCCTATTCGCCATTCATTTTATACCCAATCTAAATAATATAAATAGCAAGCGATTCATCATTCAAATCAATTCATCCTCCAAATATATAAGAGGTACTTCTATGGATCATGTGCGTGGTGACCAATTTGCCTTAATTTTTGAAACTAATATGAAATATACTCATTGTTTGATTAACTTCCATAAAAAAATATTAAACTTTAACACCAATAAATCAATTGTTTTCATAATCTAATTTAGACGATTTTCACCCAAAATCATATTCATAATTAGATCTTTCCGTCACATCATTCTTTCCTCCTCCGCATGCATCCGAGTAAGTGCCACAAGCAACTTGTGATGCGCTAGGTACCTCTTTGCAAAATATAACTCATTTATTATGCGCTACATATTTTATGCTTGAAAGGGCCCATATATTTTTTGCTTAATCTTGAATTACAGGAATCTTGTGCCAAGTTGATCAGATTTCCTTCCAACTTTCATGTTGGGCCTTCCATCGGGCTTTTAAGGTGATAGGGCTTGATATTTGAATGTTATTAGTTAGTGTTCAACTTCAACATATCTTCTTTCTGGCTGTTTATACTTGCTTCCTTTCTGCATCTTTGTTTTCTGTTGGTGTGTATCATATGATGTGGTTTTGGCATTGTAATCTTAGAAGCTTCTTCCTCCTCCACCTCCAGCGCTCTCTTTTCCATTTAGCAGCACTTATCACATGCTCTGTAAAGAAACACTAAAAGTTCCCTTCAAATGTGTCCTCCAAACAGGCCATTTCTCTTATACCATTTTCTCTACAATAGTGTCAAGCACCACTGCAAGAGCTCATGGTCATGCCATCAAGGCCGGATCCTTCACAGACACCTATACAGTGAACAACATCTTGACGAAGTACTCAAAATGCGGGCGTCTAGTCAGTGCCCGCAAGCTGTTCGACGAAATTCCTCACAGAGACACAGTCTCTTGGAATGCAATGCTTGCTGGATATGTGAACCATGGGCATCATGAAAGGGCTTGGGTGCTGTTGAAATGCATGAAAACAGGTGGGTTCCGGTTCGATGAGTATACTTTTGGAAGCAGCCTGAAGTCGGCTGCTTGCGCGAATTGCGTCGGTTTTGGCCGACAGATTCACTCGTTTGTCATCAAAACTGGTTTTGAAGGGAATGTGTTTGCAGGGAGTGCGCTTTTGGACATGTATGCCAAGTGCAAGAGGATTGATGATGCTTATTTGATCTTTGAGCTGATGCCTCGGCGGAATTTGGTGTCCTGGAATGCCATGATTACTGGGTATGCGCAGGTGGGTGATTGTAGTGGTGCCTTCTGTCATCTGAATCGCATGGAAGATGAGGGTGTGTGGCCCGATGAGGCCACATTTGCTAGCTTGCTGACATTACTTGGTGAGCCCAAGTATTATAGATTAACATTGCAAATCCATGCCAAGATTCTAAAACATGGCAAGGCATCTGACACCATTGCCTATAATGCGACCATCACAGCATACTCAGATTGCGGGTCAATTAAAGATGCTGAAAGGGTATTCAACAACATGGAAGATGCACGAGATTTGGTGTCGTGGAATTCCATGCTTGCTGCTTATGTATTGCATGATCTTGGGTACCTTGCTCTCAAGCTCTTCATCAAAATGCAAGAGGTTGGGATCAAACAAGATATGTACACATATACTAGTGTTCTTACTGCTTGTTTTGAACAAGAACAATTACACCAAGGGAAATCCTTACATGGGTCAGTGATAAAATCAGGGCTTGAGCATGCCATCCCCGTTTCTAATGCATTGATTGCCATGTATCTCAAATCCGATAACAAATCCACAGAAGATGCCATAAAACAGTTTGAATCCATGGAGTCCAAAGACAGTGTTTCATGGAACTCAATTCTGACTGGGTTTTCACAAAATGGGTCGAGTGAAGAGGCATTCAAGTTTTTTGGGCGAATGAGATCCATTCATCTTGAGATTGATCACTACACCTTCTCTGCAGTGCTGCGTTCTTGCTCTGATTTAGCAGTACTTGAATTGGGTAGACAAACTCATGCCTTGGTTCTTAAATTGGGATGTGAATTGAATGATTTTGTGGCTAGCTCATTGATATTCATGTATTCCAAATGTGGGGTCATTGAAGACTCGAGAAAATCATTTGAAGGAACAGAAAAGGACAGCACAATTATATGGAATTCTATTATTTTTGGATATGCACAACACGGACAAGGTAAGACTGCTCTAGAGCTTTTCTCCCAAATGCAAGAAATGAAGGTTAAACCAGATCACATAACCTTTGTTGGCATTCTTTCTGGATGCAGCCACATAGGTTTGGTAGAAGAAGGTTCAAAAATTTTAAGTTCAATGGAATCTGTTTATGGAATTGCACTTCGAATGGAACACTATGCTTGTGGCGTTGATCTTTTTGGTCGGGCTGGGTATCTTGATGAGGCCAAAGCTCTGATTGATTCAATGCCATTCGAACCAGATTCCATGGTTTGGAAGACTCTATTGGGTGCCTGCAGAATGTATGGTAATATTGAACTAGCAAGTTCCATAGCACAAATTTTGTTGGTTCTAGAGCCCGAAGAACATTGTACATATGTTCTTCTCTCCAACATATATGCGGGCCATGGAAGGTGGGATGAAATTGCTAAGATTAAGAGAGTGATGAGGGATAAAGGGGTGAGAAAGGTCCCTGGTTGGAGTTGGATAGAGGTGAAGAACAAAGTTCATGCTTTCAATGCTGGAGATTGCTCGCACTCACAAGCAGTAGAAATCTATGAGAGATTGGGAGAGTTGATGGAGGAGATTGGGAGGTCGGGTTATGTTGCTGGTAAGAACATTGTGATTAATTATCTGGATTATGACGAGACAGATTGTGACTAGAGATGCTTGATTCCTGCTTTATTCTTGTGGTAGCATTGCACTTTGAATTGATTGTTCAAATATCGGATCAGCCCAATTGCGGGCAAGTTCATGGCCCAATTCGCTTTTGGGATCCCAGATTGACACAATGGGTTCCTGACACACCCAATTCATTGTGCTGTTTCATTATATGCTTATTCAAAATTTGGGGCGATGCAAATTTGTGAAGTTCAGCTCCAATTTGAGTTACAATTTATGTTCTCAATTTTTCGGTTAGACCTATGAGGTTTATTTCATGGGAGGTCCACATCAACTAGTGCTTCGTTTTGGAGAACTTTAAATGAAGAAATCAACTTGCTTAAGGACATGAGTTGGAAACTTACGTTTACAATCCATTCCATTCAAGGCAAAGGGGGAACTAGTTTTGCTGTGAAGTTTATGTTTGTCACAATTTGCATTAAGCTTGCTGTTTTGAAGAATTCTAATGCACTATCTGCAACCATATTAAGAGAGAGCTGAGCCATTATTTTAATTGACTCGATAAGAAAAGTCCAGAGATGGTAGTGGAACCTCCTCAAGTAAGAAAGGCAGTTCTTCTTGTTGTAGGCTTGGTTTAGTATCGTTTTGGGGAGGGCTAACATTTATCATATGCATGTGAGGCCTTGTAGCCCCGTGTTTTGTGAACCAAGGGAATTTATGGATGGCAGATGCTCCAATCTATATTCTGGATTGGTGGGTAATAGTTATTTGTTTTCTTGCCTTTTATAACTTACTGTCCACTACCATGTAGTTTTCAGGGATTCATGGAGCAATGTCTAAGCATGATCACTCATCATTGTCAATATACCATAAGAAGCACACAAGTGATGGAGGCTGGGTGAGAATGGTCCACTCAACATTGGCCCAATTGAGTGGATAGTGTATATACTCTTATGCTTCAATTGAGCACACTGATCTTTCCAGAGCCGCCAACAGCTCATTTTTTCCTACAATGTCAAAATGATATGGAACTAGATGGCTGCAAACCATCCATTTTCAATTGAAAAAGAAGAATGGCAATTTGTTTGGTATGGAGTTACAGCATTACAAGCATTTTGTACACAATACTGATCCTGATTTGGTTTCTATCATACAAATAGTTTGTAATAATGTAATTGTTGAATTTTAAGTGATCTCTCAAATATATTTCATTTGTTGGTGACAGATTATTTTGACCCCCTGATGAGTCGTTTCTGAGTGATGTGCAAGTGCTGTACTTATAGCATAATAGGAAAGAGAAAACAGAAAGAAGGGAAAATGATAAGAAAGAAGGAACAGAAAGATTTTTATTAATCCTATTATTGAATTTTAAGTACAATGGTACTGGATGGACGATGGACCTCGGATGAAATTATAAGGATCCCCCTCTATCCCTTCTACAGTTTCTCTTCTTTTTCTCTGTCTTCCTCCCTTGAGGCAAGACCGGGTCAAGTGATCTTGTAAACCAAGGAAGGGAGATTCGTAGGGGTATAGCATCGTGATGCTTTGTCCATGTCCCACATCGGAAACATCCAAGTCTTAACCCTGGGCTTAAAAGTCAAACCTCGTCATAATTCATATTTTTAAAGCCCCCAATCTGCCAGAGTATCTTGATGAGACTTAAGACTTGGGTCAAGTCCCACATCCAAAGTATCGAAGTCTTGATATTGGGCTTATAAGTCAAACCCCGATCATAGGGTTGTAACATATGATTAAACAATTCAATTCCATGCAAACAGTCTGGTCATATAAGTAAAATCTAAACAACTCAACCTCACAAACTTTTTTTCCTCTTTCCTGTTAGGACATCAAATCTTCTCAATCAACCGTTCAAAGTTCGAACGGCCTGGATTGTTATGTGTACTCAAGTGTGAGATGATGATCCTTCAGTCTATCCAACCTTTAGGAGCCACCCTCTTCTTTCTAGCTCACTTAAAACCGAATCCCTGAATTACACAACATCTTTCATAGAGGGGATAAAGTGCATTTGCAATGTACCTGTCTTTGTTTAACCCTTGTCCATCTTGCCCATGTAATGGCAGTGGAGGTTGAGGTTTTAGAAAGGAAAATGGTGGAGTTGCTAGCTAGTAGTGCATGGTGGTGTCTATGGAACTCTCTCAACTTTGGTTTAGAAGCTTTTCTGACAATTGAGGTGCAGATGCATTGCCCATTCAGCAAGTCCATTTCACCAATCGTCTAGCCAGTAACTGCTCATGTATACTCCTGGTAAAGCCCTTCAGTTTATAGAGAAGGGAGGGGCCATTCTCTCTGCCATTCTTGCTATCAATGCTTATCTGCTTTTTCAGGGCATGTTGTGACACTAGAATTCTGCATTTGCTTTCCACAGGTTTCCGATTCCATTGTTTCGGAGAAAAGTGGAGAAGAGCACACGTCCAACTCCCTCTCCATAGAAAATGATTTCTGCAGACTCGAGGAAAAATGGTTTTGTCTTTTTCCCTCTTTCCACGCGGAGCAGCACCAATCATCCATGGATGTAGCGATGAACATGCTCCTGGTTTCTTTCTGATAGTTGTCAAGCATTCTGGATTAGAAGCTTTTGTTTATTCCCTTGATAAGAAGGTTTTTTTTTTATAATCCCATTTGTGTTTTTCATATTATATTAGTTTGTATTTCTTAGGGAGCCTTAATTCCTTATTAGTGCTCATGGAGAAATAGAATTCATGTAGGCTTGGTCCTAGAGCCTATCCTATTTACTTGAGTCCACAAATAGTTTCCTTTTTGGTAGGAAATGAATATCCTAGTAAATAAAAATTATAGGATAGCCAACGGACTCATGGCTGAATAGTGATGGAACCTTGGTATCACTCACATGGCCGCTGATTAATCCTTAGGTCTTCAAATTCACTCATGACCAATAGCCAGGTGCCCAACATAGCAGGAGAAAATTAGAAAAATTAAATCATTGAGTGAGTTCCATCTACTTCTCTACCTTCTTTTTTCTTTATGTTGGGTGTTAAAATGATGACTACATATACCGTAAAAAAAGGCCACCGAGGAATGAAAAAGCACCAAGGAATCTCCTTCAATAGTTCAATTGCCAAAGTTTGAAAGTTCAACCGAGCTTGACGAAGACCAGTCCTAAGGACCAGTTGTTCAACATTATTAGCCAATCAAATCCACACAGGCCTTGATAAAGAAAGGAAGGTGTTACATCACTCTGGATAATACCAGGGGATGGTACTACATCACTCTGGATAATACCTCCCCCTTCCCACCTTCCCGGGTTACCCTGGCCAGTGGCCACTTCTATGAAAATTTGATTTTAAAACACCTGGAAGAGGGAGCATTGGCTTTTTCTCAATTTATAAATGAATCCAGTGATTCCTGCTCTTTCAGCCATCCCCACACACAGTCACAATCTCCTCTATACTCCAGAGACAACACGTCTTTTCTCTACACTTCACACACTAGTTTAATGGTCTCCCCCTTCTCCTAGTTGGTTGAGGCCAACCCATTAGCTGTCATTCCTAAAATTAGGCCGCCAAGTACATGGACCACTGGCCTAATAATGGTTCCAATTGCTTTCTTTGATTGTGTAGAACTACCTACCTCTCCAACTTTTACCCCATTTTGTCCTATCTCCTGCAAAGTTTGTTCATTAACTGGGATACCCCACTAAGATAGGACCAAAAGCTGCATTTTGGCTAGCTGTTATTCAGCCCTTCTGGTAAGATCTGGGCTTAAAAGAAAGAAAAGGGTTTTCATTAGTTGGACATCAACATTTGTAGCAGGATTCCAAAAATACGAGTCTCCTCAATGATCCATTGTTTTAGAACACGGTTTGACGCATTAAATATCAACCTACATTGCATTCCTACATTGCATTCAAGCTAATGTAAGTTTGGTAGAATACATATGACTTCTGGAAAATGAAAACAAAGGTTTGTATCTAGGCACGGTGAACAATAATTTAATTTACAAGTGTTAAAGTTAATTTAGATTTTTCCAAACGGCCGGGCTAATGCAATTTAAGGGCTAGAAGTAGCTGATAAATGGCTTGGATGGATCAAAGCTAAGAGAAACTAGAATGAGTGTGCAAAGAAGACCTAGGGAGTTTCATTAAGGAAACAGCCACTTCAAAAAGGTTTTTGACATTGGCCAAAAAGTTTGGCATCACTGTCATCACTCTGGATAACACCTCCCCCACAACACACCTACTCCGGGGGTGTTACCCAGGGCACTTCCATCAAAATTGAATTTTAAAACACCTTGGAGAATGCAGAGACCACTTTTGGTTTGGCTCTTTCTCAATTTACAATGACTCCAAGCAAAGAAACAAGCCCCTGTGAGTCACTTTTATGGGTGCCCCTCTTTCTACCAACCCTACCCAGAGGCAAAAGCCCTCTCACTACACTTCACACACTTCTTTAATGGCCTCCCTCTTTCCTAATTCGTTGAAAGGGAAAAGGGTGGAGATGGGTTAGACCTAGGCCTAAATTTCAGGTAAAAATGAGTTGGCATGTGATAAAAGTTGTCTCAGCGCATTGCACCCAATCGTCTCTCTCAATAATAGCACTTGGGCATGTTTCCATGTAACAATTGTTCCCACCTATAATTAGGGTATCTCACTTTTTCCTTTTTTAGCCAATAATAATAATTAGGTAAGAGAAGGGAAAAGGAGAAACAAGTCCATAAAAACACCCAACCTGTGAGAAAGGGCCCTACCCATTAAAAAATGGCTTGCACAACTTTTTTTTATTCATGACAAAGCAATCATTTCAGGAAAATCTAAACAAAAGGACCCCATTCGTATCATTAGTATCAGAATATATGCCCATGCACACCAATATCATGAGTACCATGAGTGATGGACCCATCAACATGAAATTATTGCTTCAATCTCTGTGCACACTACAGAACTAGGAGGGAGTTATGATGCAGAATGGTCACACGGATCAGATAAAAAAGTTGAATGGCTTGTTCAGATGAGACATTATAATACACATTTTCTGCTTGCCCATCTGCTCTCCTTGTGTTGCATATCTATTTTTATATACTTCTCCATTTCAACACTACTGCATTTAGCTTTTATCCTGTTCAGTCGGGCTCAAAAGAGGATTATATTACCCACAAAATCTACTTATAATCCGCAAATAAGGTGGAAAATCAGATAATCCCACTGCCTACTATATAATATATCATATAGATTGAACAAAGAGATATGCTCCTATGAGATCATCTCTCACCCTATTATAAGAGATCAGAAATAGTGTGAGGACTCCCATCCTATCTCTCGTAATAAAGGTCTCATAATAAGGTAAGAGATGCTCTCTTAGCATCATCTCCCTATAACAAAAAAAACCATTTTTTGGCCGTTTCTTCTCACAAGACCAAAGAAGTAAATATATTAACGAAATGCAGTAGATTCATTTCCAGATAACTAAGTGCAGACTCGAATCAAAAAGCCAAAAGAACAAATTCAACATAAAACTGGAACTCATTTTCAAAGATAAAAAACATCACAATATCTCTAGCACCAAAATTCCGCAAAAATCCATCAGTAACAAATATGATTGTATGATACTCAAAATTGTTGCCGCAAATAATTCAAATTTATTCAAATATCTTATAAAATCCAGACTGACTAGACCACAAGACCAACAGCGGCAACAGAGACTCTAAAAAGACCACACCAAACAGACGGAAATGACAGACCTCTCAGACGACACTTAAGCACACAGAGATGCTTTATTGAAATAATCCCTCCTAAGAGAGAGGACAGACAAAAACAACCACATATCTAGAGTTGTCAAACGAGAAAAAAAAACAGATGATAAACCTGGCTGGCTGCCTCACTAAGCCAAAGACATGACACACAAACACTGACCGCCTTCCTCATAGTCGCTCTCGCTACCTTCCACATAATCACCTCCATCCATGTCAGCACCAACACATCCATCCCCAACCTCCTCATCATCCCAGCACTTGTGCAGAATTGACTTGGGAGACATGGCCGACCCATGTGCAACGCCTCCTGTCTTCTTAGAGAAGCATAGGAAGGAGATAACGCCGCCGCCTGGCAGGTTCTGCTTGCCAACTTCTTCACAAGAGTATCCCTCCAGCACAAGATCCCTACCCCATTTACCGGCAGGCCCAAAGCTCGTGATTGCAACCGAGAATTCAGATGGCCCAAAGCAACGCAGAGCACGCTCCACCAGAGCACAGCAATCCACAGAGAATGGGTCCAGCCCCATTGCCTCATAGCTCGCATAGCTGAAACCATCCTCTGGGGTGACATGGATTGTGGAGAACGCCCTCCCCTCAATGGCATTCATTGAGTACCCACAAGGCTCGAACTCGAAATCACAAATCTCAAACCCTGGCAGTATGTCCTGAATTCCAGCTTCCATAGTCATTCTTTTCATAGCCATATCAGAATTCTTGTAGAAAATCGACGCCCGCTCTCTGTCAAGATCAGTCATGCACATCTCAAGCGTAACTGAGTTGGGCTGGGGATTCTCATTTGCAGCAAAGTATATATGCCACTGTCGATTCGAGACCAAAGGATCTCCAATTACATAGGCCTCCCCACCCGATGCTAGACCACCAAAGTATCCATTAAGCACCTGGACTTCCTCAGAGAAACTGCGGTGAGGGGCAGGCTGTGCATTGGGGAAGATGAAGCTACCCCGAGAGTACTTCACCGCAGACACATTGAGGGAAAGAGTTGCAGCGAGGTCAAGGGTGGGTTGGATCGATTGGAGCAACTTGGTAGTGCCACAGGTCTTAAGAATGATCTTCAATGGGTACACAAAGAGGCTCGATTCAGAGAGCACATAGGAATCAAATTTGTCATTAGAAAGGTGGTCAACTATCTCACAACGAGCAGCAGATAGGATTGAATCAATTTGGGCTCGAGAAAGGGCACGGAGACCGCTTCCTTGTGGGTCGACAAAGAGGGGCGCTTCAGAGAAGGAGATTTCAAGGCGTTTTTCATAACCTTCAAACCCAATGGCCGAAGGGGGGTGTGGAGCATTCATTTCAGACGAAAGAATTGCCATAGCAGAGGCAATTGGAACAAGGAAAGACGATTAAAACAGTAAAACAAGCACAAATAAATAAAATGCAGCAGAACAATGGAAACACAGGAAATGTTCGCTTAAAGAAGAGCAGCTAGCCAGAGAATTTTGGTTATTAGAGTAACACGAAGCAGAGAACTATGAAGGGAAATCCTACTCTACTGAATAAGGCATGTGTTAGCGATATCAGGATGGCTTCCTCACGCACTGCAAGAGAGATCAAAACAGAGAATTAGAAACCACACAATCCAAATTGAAACCAAAAATCAAATGGACATGAGAATCAAATTTTTCTTCTTTTCTTGCTTACGTTGGAGTAAGCAGCAGATCGGAATTTCTCTACTCCTCCGTGCGGTCGAACATCCTCAATGCTGTAGCCAAGGGGAGCTTCGTACTGTAAGGAACTACTACTGGACTTCTTCTTACCACCTTTAGACTCCATTAAAACATCCAAGCGTTCTGCTCACACACACAGAAAACAACCCATGAATTAGCTTCTCTATCAGGCTGTTAAAAAAAAAACTTGCAAAATATCATTCATATTAGATGAGGGTGAAAGGCATATATATAGAAACACAGATGATGAGATAACGATCCCTGTCCAGGACATATCATAACAGATCAACATCAAAGTACACAAATCATCGGAAGATTTGAAGATTTGGGTCACATCCAAAATCAACGATGACATGTGAAAAATAAAAAAAATACTGCAACTGTCGAGATCAAACGCATCTCCATGAAATTCAGAAACCAACAAATAAGGATGGATTTTTTTAAGAAAAAAAAATAAGAGAAAGCAAAAGTTCCATCCAGATATAGAGAGAGAAAACCCATAAAGAATATGATGCAAGAAACAGAATGTAAAACTCACCACAAAATGCAAATCATAAAAAAAGAAATAGATAATCCCATGTAGGTATTCCAGATTTATGAAAAACAAACAAAAAAAAAAATCCAAATCCAACCCACAGACAGAAGACATCCAAAAAAGAAGAACATAAGATGCAAAAACAGAATGTAAAACAAACAAACATGCAAATCAAGACACCAAAGAAATCAAAACAACAAAGAAAGAGACAAGCCCCTATGGGCATGCCAGATTTATGAAAAAACAGAAAAAAAAAATTCCAAATCCAATCCACAAGTAGAAGAGATGGAACAAAGAAGAGCATAACATTATAATGAAAGAACACCAATATGCCAATCAAGAAACCAAAACAACAAAGAAAGAGATAACCCATCCAAAAGTAAAAAACAAAAGTAAAAAATCTCAAAAACCCATCCATAAACAGAAGACATGCAAACAAGGGGAGCATAACATTCTAGCCCAAAAAAAAAAAAAAAAAGAAAAAAAAACACAAACAAACAAAACTATGAGCAGATAAGAAAAAAAAAAAAAACATGGGTACTTCTGAAACATCAAAATGAACAAACCCCAGATCTTAGAATCTCTAGAAACAGAATAAAAAAAATCAAGGAAGAAACAGAGACTACATAAGAACAACGCAAAGAAAACCTCACCTCAATAACAAAAATTAATGAAAGAGAGACCGATCCAAAGACTCCAAAGAAGACCCCAACAAAAATTCTTTCTTCCAATCCAAAGAAGAACTCCCCTTCAAATCTTTGAACCAAATCACAAGAAATCTAAACAGAGAGAGGGAGAGAGCGAAATAACAGAAAGCAAAAAAACGAAGGAAGCCTCTTTGTATGGAAAATGGTAAGATAAGCGCAGACGTTTCTATTTATAAAGGAGTAAAAGCTAACGGAAAGAAAAGAGATAACAGAACGGAGTCTTGACGGTAACGGCTCTAGATTCGGAGAATCCACGCGGCTGCGCCTTTCTCCTGTTTGTTTGCCTTTCTCCACGAACGTTTTCTTTCGCTCTCTCTCGCGCTCTTAAATTCCGGTTGAAGTGCCAGTTGTCAAATATAATGTGATGGACGGTCTGGATCTTTTCAACTTTATATGAACGGTAAGATGGAGGACACAAACCCTAACCCTAATCCTAACCCAAATCTAACTTTCTCTTATTTAGTTAAGGAAACTTGAGATTCCTATCTAGCTTTGGTTTTGTTTGATTCTCTCTCTACAATTTACGGTAAGATGGAGGACACAAACCCTAACCCAAATCTAACTTTCTCTTATTAAGGTAAGGAAACTTGAGATTCGTATCTAGCTTTGGTTTTGTTTGATTCTCTCTCTACAATCTAAGGCTTGGTAGAAATTTCTAGGAACTTGCTTTCCTTGCCTTTTCCATGACTTGCTATAGTGGGACACGTGAAGGCATGGCCCACTTTTAAATATATTGATTGATTGGGTTCTATCATGGATCAATCACTCATGTGTAAATTAGGCCCAATGTCACTAAATAATCGATTTAGCACTGGCCTTTTAAGGCACATATGTGTAGCCAATCTTTCACCAAAAAAAAGATGGCGAAATTGTTTTATGCTCTCCAATAGAATTCATATTTGGTACAGCCACTCTTTTCAACAAAATAAAGCAAAAGTAGGTCAAAAATAGATTTGAGTTTTTCATGATTCCTCAAAAAAATTAAAATTCTATAGTGGGATTGGATTAAAAAAACCCTCTTCCATAGAAGAGGAAAATTTCCACGAAAGGGTTGAACAACGGGATTCACAAGGATCGGATCGGGAGTAATGACATGCATATCCTAATCAGGAAATCGTCACCATCAAATTGAGGACAGCAAATCAATCTAGACAATATTGGATTTAAAAATGAATTAACTCTAGATCTTCTTCTTCCTAAATTTAAAAAATGTATGAGGATAAAAGAGACGGGCAAAAGTATCATTTCGCTCCTAAAAACTACAGTGGTTTGAATGATATTATTTTGGTGATATGAAAGGTGTTAAAATGAAAATGCAAGAGGGCTATTTTCAAATACCAAAAACCTCAAGGGCTAATTTACAAGTCCTAAAACCCTAAGGGGGTATATACAAAAAACTCTAATATCATGATATATCATAAATCTTTTTAAATCTTTATTGCAAAGCAATTTCCCTCTATCTTCTTTCTTAATCTGATTTAATTAAGAAAATGCTTATCTCCTTCTTTATAATCATCTTACCTAGTTGTTAATCTGTTGATCTAATTTCAATAAAATATGATGGACAGTCTGGATGTTTTAATAACTTTTGTAATATGTACCAAAGTGGAGATAAACCCTATCCTTGACCTTCTCCTTTAATAAGTATAAACTTGAGATTCATTCTTATCTACACCTAGGATTTTGTTTGATTCCTAGAAATTTCAAGCAACTTGCTTTCTCCTTCTCTGTCCAAGCTTTGTGTTGCTAGGACACATGCATGTGTGGTCCACTTTTGATTACATTGATTGATTGGGTTCTATCATAATTCATCATGTTTACAGTAATATAGTCAGTTCTGGTAATTAACCAATTTGACAGTGGACCCCAAAAAATGGGACTTCAAGCCAAGCCAGCTGATCTATGAATCAACAGTTTATATCATGGGCAATTAGCAGCTGTCTAGAATCAACGGTCTGGATCATAGGATATTGGCTGCTGGTCTATGGGCAGATGGACCCAATCTGATTGTGACATGAGAATAATTTTGACCGTTGAATACAAGGCATGTGTTGAAGGGTGGAAAAGGACGAAGACTTGTTTGGGTGAGCGGGCCTCAAGACCGAGAATTTTTTAGTTTAAGCTTCCACGAAAGTTTAGGAATACCGAAAGCTAACCCACCAAACACGCGGCTTATATTCATATTCTATTGGGATAATCCTAACCGTTGAATTGAAGACTGCAAGAAAAAGTTATGAGAAAGTGGATCAAAGAACCAGATTTCATGCACAATATTTCTGGAACTAAACTTGGATTTTATAAAATGATGCTTTACCAATTAAAGAGTTTTTTTTTTTTTTTCTTTAAACCCAGGGGTGTCTGAGTCCTTTGGGCCGGAATAATCCCTACGGTGCACGAGAGAAAGCCGGGTAAAATTCTCTCGTGGCCCCAATGTGGTAGTGTAATTTCGAACCCACAACTTCTGGATACAAACCGTGGTCCTAAGTCAATTCAGCTACCCTTAAATAGATTAGTTACTACCCAAATGGAGCCATCTTCCTAAGTGGGCCATTGATGGATCAATTGATCAGGAGCTTTGAGATGAAAGTTTAGGGCTTGTTTGTTTTAAGCAATTGAAATCCAAGAACATTTGAGAAATTTATTTTCTAAAGTAGTTAATATTGAAGAAGAAAAAGGTGGAGACTCATAAATGGCCACCAAATAATCTTTTCTTAAACATATAAAATGAATTAATAAGTGATGGAAAATGAATATTTAGCTATCACCTTAGGAGATAAAACGCTAAAAATGATGATGTCCACTCATATCTTTCACCTGACATGTCTTTATTGATATGCTTATTCTTTTATTTCTATTCATAGTTTTTTGCTAAGTTGGACTTGTGGCCTAGATGGACACTTTAAACTTGAATGGCTAACGAACAATCCATGGGCTTGAGTGTATAATGAGGGCATGTTTCTTTAGTTTTGATTCATAAAATTCATGTATGGAGAATTTGAGATTCTTTAAATGCTGTCTCCCATATGAAATTTCAAACCATTAATTTTCATCTAAACATTTGAAATGCTAGAACTCAGAGAATTCCAAAAGGCTATTTGTGAATTTTACTATGGATTGGAAAAGTTAGAATCCATAATTTCACTAAAATAAACATGATATTTGAAAATGTCGAGAAAACTCATCATCTCAATGCCAGAAATTTTCAATATGAGAAATTCCTTTCACGAATTCTCCGATAACTGGTAGGCTATCCGTAACGACAACCTTGTGTTTTTGGTGCGTGTAGATTTATTTTTCTTTTTAAGAAATGGAAATGTCGAGGAGAGATATTTTGGATGAGCCGTGCTATTTGTCCCGGACTTTGTCCCGGGGGAGCCGTGCCACGTCCCGGGACAAAAATCCCGAGACGTGTAGCATTACACTGAGTTGAGACTTGATCAAGTCCGGACCTTTTTCATTTCAAATAAAGACTCTTGCAATCATGGAAACCACCTGATTGGGCCGACGAGCATTAGAGTCTAGAGACCTAAACTTCCTAATTGCTCGGCTTGTAATTTGAATGGTGGTCAAGAAATTGGACGGTGGGGGATTCCAAATTTCATGGAAAATCTGAGCAAACTGAGGAATTTGACTTACACGTCCTCGACGGGGAGCCGTCGCGGATTTGAAGAAAAAAATAATAAAAGAAAACGAAGGAAAGTAGAAAAGCAGTGAAAATGTCGGGATGAGAATCACATTTATGAGGGGTGGGGCCCACATAAATGTGCGGTCGAGAGTGTCCGCAGTTTTGACGACTCGCGGCATCCGGCGCCGTATAACAGGTGTCCGCTTTAACGTGGCCGCATGGCCTGGGCCCACAATCACATCCACGCCCTTTTTACACGACTTAGTATGCTTTCAAAATCTCGGGAGCTGTCACGCATCTCATATCTCCATCCGTGTATGGTTTTTTTGCACAATACTTGCGGTTCAAGTTGCAGGATGAATGTACTTATTTCACAGTGATGTGATGCCAACTTGATTTAATTTTTATAAAGGAAGGAGGGCAGATGTAGAGGTACCCATAGAAAGGAGTTTGGATCCTCTATTCTCATGAAACATGGTTGCCCAAAAAAATAGTTAATTGTGTAAAATTAATTAATTTATCTCCTCGTTTCAAAAAATCAATTTAGACGATGCATTAGCTGACATGAGATTTTATACCATTTATTATTTTTTATTAGATGAAACAATATCTTTCTTTTTTAATAGAAATAGGAGATCCAAACTCCATAAAAAAATGAGGAAAAAGAAAACTATTAGCTTATTTGTGATTAGTGTAGCTCTTTTGGCAATTTCATCCCATGTGATATGCCAGAATGCCCAATTTTATACTCGTCAAACATTTATTCATTGTAATCTCAAAAGAGTTTTACTATTGAAAAATCAAACTTTAATGTAGTCTAGTCAAGGGTTTGAATAATTTGATGGGTTGATTTTTTGTAATAAAACTTCTCTTTTGCATCTATCCTATCTCCAATGGTCGAAATGCATGCAAGTGGGTCCGGGCATGTTTTAGACGCAACTCGAACCTGTTACCTAGAGCTCTGATACCACTTATACGATCTCATACACCCACTGAGCTACTATTCCTTCTAAAATCAATTGGTAATGGAAAATGTACAACTCAATGTTTTATACGACATTCGACATCGCGCCCGTGGGCCTGTTTTTATAGTGGCACGCCTCTACCAAACACATGGTCGACTAAATTTTATACAACTTAAGTAATATGGAGAATGAGGGGTTGCTCAGTTGGTTGACAACCCCACATCTAACCTGGCTATCCAGTGAGCGACTCACAAGTATGTGCCACTCTTTCCACAAGTGTGGGCTTTTTCTTCCAACGTCTGTGGGCTTCTTTTAGAGAGAATTTACATTTAAATATGGATAAGCATCTAATTATATTAGATGATATACTCAACAAGGTGTTATTCAACTAAAAAAGTGAAAGTGAATTCTCCAGCTTTATAGTATATATCGTTTTTAAAATATATGTTTGAGTTTGAATAAAATATTCCTTTTTTTCACCCACAAGAACAAAAAATTGATTTCAGAAAAGTAGTCTATGTATCATCTAGCATCGAATTTTCAACTTGAGCTTATTCATAATTTCTTCTATCCATTTGACATCTTCTTCTGGTTCTTTATCCTTGCGTGGTTTGTTCCCATTCTTGTGTGTTTCCGATTCAATGAACTGCTATCATGTTCACCTTTACAAATTAGATGCTCATATTCCTCTATTTAATGATTCGTTGGCAAGAATTTACCTAGCCTTCAAGTAGCATTGAAAGATAAGGTTTGATAGAGAATGGCTCCTTACCCTATTGGTAAGGAGTGACAGTTATCAGTTATCATCTAATTGTTCAATGTTCGAGTCCTAGATATGCCACCTGTGTTTGTGTTTGTGTTTGCGTTTGCGGACTCTCAATTGAACAAATTAATATATCAAGTTTAAATAATAAGATCTCAATATCTTGCCCCTCTTAAGACCCCTGTGCCTATATTGGCTATTTATCATCCCCACGAGCATTAAACACTAGATGAATACATGAGCAATCCAACAATTTAGAGCAGAATAGAGGACTACTTGTATGTAAAGGGAGTGCATTATTTAGATGATTTATACGAAGGTAGGCCCAACCAAAAGAAATCAAATTTAAGTTATTGTTACTACCATTTTACTAGTTAAATAAGATTAATTTGAATTGAAAGTTGATCCCACATTGATGTCAATAAATGGTGAGCTTGGAATAGCTATTTCTTCAATTTTTGAAAATAAGATAGGACAAAAGGCGTGTGGGATTTGTCCACATCACTCATTCTATAAAATTAGATGCAATCTATCGTCACACTTTAATATATTTTTTTTTACTAAGCAGCTAAAGGAGTTGGGTACCAAGAGAGATCACGTGCACACAAATAATAGCAAGTTGGGTGATAAAACATTTAGGTGAGAGATGCCATTCTTTACCTTACTATGTTGAATCGTTTGATTTGCATCATAAGAACAAAATATTTTATCATGTCAGTGCTTATGTGGCTGCTGACATGATAACTCAATCACGGACTCATGCTCTTCAAGTGGAAAGTGCAAATGATGCTATATGGGCCACAACTTCAACTTCATATCATACATTTTTACCAAAAACACTCACCATCATAAACTGTGGTAGAATCACTAGATTTTGTCAAAAAAAAAAAAAAAAAAAAATTCTATTGACAAAAGCCCCTAGTGGATTGATTTTTAATCCAGCCATCAGTTTTTACCAAAAACATGTCTATGTTTGGGCCATGCATTTATTTCAATTTATTTATTTTATTTTATTTATTTATTTTTTTTTTTGTGTGCTACACTGCTAGTCATGAATAGATATGATGGGCGTATCAGGGGCCTAGTTTTGTTCACGTGTTAATGCACTTTTTTTTTTTAATCTTTCATGGCTGTCTTTTCTGTTTTCTTCAAAATGAAAGAGTGACAAGACATTAAAAGGAGTGAGGAGGAATCCTGAGATGGAACCTCGGATCCCGTGATGTAAGATATGTTTAGGCCCTGTTCGATGAGAATTATTTAGATGCACCTCGTGTGGCATTTTGGGGGGGGGGGGGGGTGTTTTTTTTTTTTTTTTTTTTTCATTTTCCATGTTTTTTTTTGGTTTTTTTTTTTTTTTTTCCTTTCATTTTCCATGTTTTTTTTTTTTCATTTTCCATGTTTTTTTTTTTCAAATCACCACACCCCTACCTTTTCTTAATTTCTTTCAATACTTTTGGAATGCAAAGCAATGGAGTGGACGGTCAAATTAGCTCCACCACAAAGGATCATTTCTTTAGCCGGTTTTTCAAGGAAATAGTGAATACAAATTTGATTTTCTTTAGTATAAAAAAATTCATGTTCGGTTCATTCGTCTTTTCTTTCTAAAAGTGTTAAATGAGTTAAATTTTTTATAATTTCTTAAAAATAAATAGTCATTATAGGGGTGGTTTTTCTTTTTTCTTTCTTTTTTTTTTTTGTTGTTGGTTGTGGGGTGGGGTCTTTTTCTTTTCTTTTCTTTTTCTTTTTTTTTTTTTGTTGGTTGGTGGTGTGGTGTGGGGGGGGGGGGGGGGGGTTGGATTCTTTCCATGTAAGAGGAAAATTTTCATGTAATTGGCTTTTTTGTGTCATGTATACGAATATGCCCCAAAAGATTATTAAAAGGTAAAGCATGAATTGCTCGAGGATATAAGAAATTGATCTAGATGAGACTTTCATTTTTTGCATGTTTGAATTGAAGGTAGGTGGTTGGATATTTTTTTTCGCTTGTCTTTGACCTTTTTTTTTTATTATTATTAGAGGAATAATAACTTGATGGTCATTTTTAAAAATTCACATTTACTTATTCATATTATTTTGAGAAATAAAAGTTTTACAACTCTTATAAATTGAACTACATGACAAAAATTGGCCATAAGAATTTTGATTTAGTAAGAATTATGCCACATCATATCCCCGACAAGGAACTCAACCGTTCGATTTTTTTTTTTCTTTTCTTTATTTTATTATGTATTTTGTTACAAACATGTGCATAGCTCTCAATTAAAGTAAGATCTTCTATTAAAAAAATGAAGGGTTGAAGGCCCCGGCATTGCCCAATTGAAAAGGTTTCTCATATCTTGCACAATAATTATCTTTTAGTGCTACTGTCTGTCTTGTAGGGTCCATTACTTTAGCAACTAACTTATTTTGAGTATGGTGCCAGTGGTCCATTAGATCAAATCAATTGTGAGAGTGTTGTATGTGAGAATTGCATTAAAAAGCCTTAGAAGTGTGTGTAATGATAGAAGGGTTTAGATTATGGGGTGGGGTTAAGCAGCACGGTTTAAGATGAATGTTAATGGCATAGTTGTAACATCATTATATGTTACTAACGGTCGGATTTGAAAATGGAAGAAGGCAGATATTTCATGTAGGGTTGTCAAAATGTCACACGATCCGTTAACACGAGACACGAACCTACACGATATTAATCGGTTCGGGTGGGCTCGGGTAGTTAACGGGTCAAATCCATTAACACGTAAAGTTAACGGGTCGTGTATGAATTAAACTAGTAACCCGTTAACAGCCCACTTAACTTGTTAAATTTTTTTTAGTCCCTAAGTAGAGCTAGAATTAATTTATATTCATAAAAAAGAAATTGAGATTTATTGTTTTATAGTGGGGTAGTGAGGTTTTAGGTGGGATCCACTCGAGATCCTCATTTACAGTTTCACGTGGCTTATATATTTTCATATGGATTTTCTTTTAACTTTCGAAATGACTTAATTGCTTAATGGGTTAACGGGTTGGGTCGTGTAACCTGTTAAATTAATAGGTCGTGTTCAAGTTGGATTTTTTGACTCGTTAAGTTAACGGGTCATGTACGGGTTAAAGTGATTTTAATATAAATTCGTTAACCCATAATTTGAATTCATTAGCACGACATGATCGACCGCCTTAATTGCATGCTTTTGAGAAAAAATGTTATGGTATTGGATTATTTATTTATTTATTTATTCGTGGTAAAGTAATGGTATTGGATGTTAATGCAGGTTAGGGCTTAGGACGGCAGTATAGTTTAAAAATTAAAAAAAAAAAAAAAAAAACACTACTGGTCAGCTATTTGACTGTAGTCAAGTGAAGGTCTTTTTGAGGTTTTTAGGAAGCAGAGGGGCTCTTGTAAATCAAGTGGTTTGCCTGACTCGCAAGCAAACTGCATGAAAATCCTTAAAATGCACTTGTGTTCAATACGTCCGTGTATGGATAAGGATAAGCATCAACTTATGCATCATATACCAGTGCCACGGCTGAATTTTATTTGGCTTTTTCTCTTGATCCCGTATGGATTATTTTGGTCCAAAGGGTTAAGAACCCTACGTTAGAGGAAAAAAATCAACTTATGCATCATATGATGAAGGAAGAAATCAAGTCGGTGATCAAATTCTTGGTGGACCAAAGCTCAAGCACACCCACATGTAGGCTCAGTTTCTTGTGATCCAAATCCAATAGTTCCAAGAGTTAATGAGCTAATCAAAGAGTTGAAGAGCTAATTAAGCACTCTCAAGACTTATCAAAGGAGGAGGATTAAATGATTAATCCTCTTAGGAATCAATGATTAGGATGTCCAAAGTGGGCACTGGCAGAACCAAAATACTTTCCTTGAAAATAAGATCTCTTGGGTTCATATGTAAAAAATAAAACCCCATGACATTATAGAGTGTTTTTCACCCCTAGTAAGTGGGATTCTACAATGTTTTGTTTGGATTCTTTATAATCATTCAACACATACAATAACTAAAGTAAGAAAAAAATAAAAACCTAAGAAAAAAATAAAAACCCTAGAGCTTCTTCTTCTCTAATTTTTGATTTCTTTCATCAACTAAACCCAAACCAGTGAGCTGAAGCAACTGTGACTTAATCAGGTTCTAGTTAACGGTATCTTTAACTACTCATTTACCAAAAACCAACACCATTTGCTACCTCCTGCACTTAATCAAAGGCCATAAACTAAATATACCATTAAAGCCTTGTTTCAACTATATTAGAGGCGGTTACATGAATTCTGTTTCTCCATTTCAATCTTTCTAGAGCCAAATTTTCAATCAAGTTACACACTTCTTTAGATATATTTTTATTATCTCTACCCACGTTCTCTTTAGCCTACCTCTTTCCTTTGGTGAACCATCAACCTGTATAGCTAGATTTTTTCTTACCTCTATTTCTGGCCTACGTTGGATATACCCAAATCATTTTAAACGGGTTTCAACTAAATATACCATCAATAAATAAAATAAGCCCGAGTTAAACTTATTAAACTTCTAGTAGATGTATGATTCACCAATTTCAAATTTTAGAATGGCCAATAAACCTCACAGATATGTCCATGTCCTGTATATTTTATTATTGATTCCACTTACGTTCAGCAAGTGTTATTATTGAATTAAAATGCTATATTATTATTATTTTTTAACTAAAATGCTCCCCCAAGTAAGTATCTCTCATGCTCCAATGAAAGGGGAATTTTGGAAAGCCCTCCCACCTTTGAATTTCTATCAATATATGCAGTACACTACGTACCATTTTTTTCCCATGAATTAAAGATTTGTCTGAACCAGTCTTCCACTCAATCTTTGCAATTGAGGTTCTCTCTCTCTCTCTCTCTCTCTCTCTCTCTCTTAACTATTAATAATAGAAACTGCACTTGATCCTACTTAGACCCAGGGTCCACACCTGACTCTCTGCAGATTGTCTTTGAGCATTCCAAATCCCCTCCCAAGGAGTCACAAGAAATTGCAGTCCCTAACAAAGAGTATGATTTCAATGCAAACTCTCCAACCCATTAATACTTTCAGAGGGAGATAAACTTTGTATATATATACCAACCGCAAAATCCACTTTACAGGTCATGACAGACGGGTTACATGATTTCTAGTAAATTTGTGCAGTCTAGAGAAGGATCCAAGAGGAGGTTCATTGATGGGTCTAGATTAATAAGTTGTTTGCCATATTTTTCTTTGTATATACGTATTAAATCATCTCCAACGGATACATCAAATGCCACATAACAATCAACATAGTAAGAAAAATGCTATTGAGGACTTTCCACCCGAAATGTAACATTTAGTAGGGGTGTAACGGTTCGGTTAACCGGTTTTTTTGGGAAAACCGTTAACCGAACCGTAACCGCGGTTTTCTGTATTTGAAAACCGTAACCGTAACCGTGCCGACAAAAACCGTAGAAAACCGAACCGCGGTTAACCGTGTAAGACGGTTCGGTTACGGTTAATAACCGTGGAAAAATTTGAATATTAATTTCTCAATTTGCATCTTCTTTTTTGGTTTAATATACATTAACTTCTTAAGTCTAGTCAATTTTGCGAATATTTTTACTTATGTATTACGAAAATTTTCATTCAGCCCCCCCTTTTTTTTCCTTTATTTTATAACGGTACGATTAACCGTGTGCGGTTAACCAAACCGCATTTTACGGTTCGGTTCGGTTAACCGTAGTGAATTTTTATGAAAAACCGTAACCGAACCGAACCATGCGGTTTTTGGATTTCATTAACCGTAACCGTAACCGAACCGTGGAATACGGTTATTAACCGCGGTTCGGTTCGGTTCGGTTCGGTTAGACGGTTTTTCGGTTTTTTTTTACACCCCTAACATTTAGCATGGGACATTGGGCTGCCAAAAAAGTAACATGCCATTTATTATTTTTTAATATTTTATGATGTGGGTCCCACAAAAATGCAATTTTTTTTTCTTTTATGATGTGGGTCCCACAAGAAGATAAAAATATAATAAAATAATAAATTTAGCACGTCGGGTGGAGTTCTTACTTTAGAAGATGACAGATTTAAAACCTTCAAATTACCACCAAGCCTTCAAATGGAATTTGACATCTACACAGTAACATCTCAGCTCAAGATGCTCTTAGGAATAGAAAATGCATTTGCAGTTAGCACACAATCCAACCTTGCGGGGTCACCAGAGACATGCCAATATTTGTAGTTTTGGGGTAGGGTGCGGTGGATGCATGAGGCTGTTGAAAACACCTCACCATATATTAGGGTTAGAAGAAAAAAAAAAAAAAGGATTATAAGCTATATGGGTAATTTCAATCCCTTGATTCCACGGGCTAACAATTTTAACCGTCTCATAATTACTCAATATCTTGAGATTTAATCCAACGATGAGTAAAGACGAAGGAGATTAAATTTTATCTGAAAGTATTAATCTATCAAAATAATCTGCATAAGTGAAGGGGGGAACGATTAAAGGTGGACCCAAGTGGGCTTGAGAATAGATACTATGAGGTGGATATTTAAGCACATTTTAATACCCTATGTTTTGTTTCATATCTTTCAATTCAACCAAATTGAACCATACATATTCTTTTTATGCTAACGGAGGGTTCCCAACCCTTTGGGTTGAACTAAGCCTGGGCCTAGAGAGAAGCCTTGTAAAACCCTGTACCCCTCAGGTGGTAGCACTGGTGGACTCAACCTTCGATTCTTGAAGAGGGGGGAAATCAGGGATCGATACCAAAACTTCTAACTCCAAAAGAGAGATGAACCGTAATCCTGACCACTCAGCCAACCCCTTAGAATTAAACCATACATATTCATGTGCGGTCTCCAGCACCCTCGCTATCCCTCTAATCCAAATGCCAATCTTGCTCTTCAAGTAAAATAAGACCCGCTTGCTTTTCCGGAGGTGGGCCACTTTGACATATCCATGACTATGACATGGATCCAAACAGGCAAGCCAGAACTATCTCGCCACCATCCATTTTCAAAAGAGACAAACATCACTCAATCAAAAAAATGATTTCTCTTTTATGATAGATGACAACCAAACAATACATCAAATGGCATTGAGATAATAAAAGGGTTTACATAATAAATAAAAAAAAAATCAAGGAAGGGATTTGGATTTGTATGAATAAACAAAAAGACACTTTCAATATCATTTATTTTTTTTTTATTTTTCAAGGGGAACCACAGCTTTCATTCCAACATAAAACAAACACAACCCTAATAGGATCCACTTTAATCTATTTCAGCATCAAATGTGGTGGTAGATTTTTTTATTTTAATAGTCTTTGTATCCCTATCTGCTTCTTTCTTTGGCTAGTGGTAATTTAAAATAAAACCCAAAGATTATCAGTATCTGTTCTACTTGACCATACCAACTTCTTCTTAGTCTACACTTATTTGATCTAAGTCTTCATGGTGTCTTCTACCAAAAAATAAAAAAGTCTTCAGGGGTCTTTTGAATTGCTAGTCAGCTGTCAAGTTTGTCACTACTTCATCCATCCAGAAGGGAGAGAGACCGGAGAAGGAGAGGGAGACAGATAGAGAGAGGGAGGGAGCGAGAGGACGGGTGTAGGTGGGAGACGGGCTGTGCGCTGAGCAAGAGAGAGAAAGAGGGAGGGGACAATGGTATTTTGGGAAGGTGCCAGAGGGGTTCCATGAGGGGACCTATGAATGGATGTGTTTCGAGCAAGAAGGGATGTACAAATAGTCACTCCCTTTATTAGGGAGTTCTTTACAATGAGGTGAAAAGTAAGGGTGTCTATGGTAAAAAGCTCAATGAGCCAAAAACACATCCAAGGAGTAATTGATCCAATTAGCTGAATAGAGTTTGATGACAAAACAAGCCCAATGATAAAGGTGGCCTAATCAGAATGGGCCACAACAAAATAAATGGCCCTAGTTTCTTGTGAAACTCAATCAAGAAATAGACTGCTTCTTTTCCTGTTGACGAGCCGGGCCAAAATCCTATCCCTTTCATTCTAAAAGCATGTACTAGTGAAGAAGCAGAGCAGGGTCAGATTCTTTTGTATTTTGTTCAAATGCAGTAGGTGTAAAGATGCATAAAAACAAGTCTAGTCTAGGCAAATGGGTCCTTGTCTAAACCAGCTGCCAGCCATTGAGCATCTTTGGACTCAACCCCACCTCTAAAAAGAGGCAGATGTTCCCACTGCCACCATCCAAATTCCAAACCCCTGATGTGGCAAAACCATCTTTCTCCACCTCTGGCTTCTTTATACTCATAAAGTATGGAATCTTTCTGTCCTTGGGTTGAACCCTACCTTACATTCATAGTTCAACTGTTTGGTCTTGAGACAGATAAGGTGTGCATTCAATTCAGACCAGTAGAGACCAGCTGTGGTTTGTGGAAAACATACTAAAGTCTCATGAATTGGAAGAACTAGTTCCAAGTTGTGGGTGGATTGTACTATGAAACTCACATTTTATTTGACAGTGGTAAGCATCTGATTTTCATTTGACTATTGACTTTGGAGTCTGCCAAATGGACGGCTAGGAACACCCCATTTGGGATTGCCCCACTCAGTGTGGGCCACCATTATTAGAATTGATTATATGCCAACTACACTAGGGATGATGTGGGCCTCTGAGCCTGACCTGAGCCATGACCATATGGGCTGGACATCAGCAGGCTAACATTGTGGCTTTACAGTCAAATGGACCAAACATAAGCCTACATATGCTTAGAGGACATGAGCTAAAAAGGACTGGACCTAGCCCAACATATTTAACACAAAGGGAACTGTATACTTTTTTAAATAGGCTCGGCCTGGGGTTAAGCATACAGTCTGGTTGCATGTGAACCTTTATGTAAGAAGGTCTAATAAGTAAACATGTTGGGCCCATGAACAGCCCAGTCTATGTGAGTGTAGATGAAGCTATAAAGGGCCCAACTGGTTACCCATGGACCCAGTGCTGGATAAATAAAACATTTGCTGTGGGAGCCAATGTAAAAAAAGAAAAGAAACATAAAATTTCACATAACATTTAAAAAGTTTTCCAAATTTTCTAGAGAGACTATGGGGCCCAGTGGTTGATCAACATGGATCTGGATTGTCATTTACTCTGTCAATGTGTAACAACTTTATTTATTCTTTTTTATTATAGGTTTTATATATATTTTTTATTTTTAAAACTTTTCTATGGTAGGTATGGTTGGTTTATAGACCTTGACCACATTTAATTTGGCTCTACATGACCTGTTTCTTTGACCCTTCTTGAACTCATTAATGATTATATTGACTGGGGACTACTTAGTCAAACTAGGTGGGACTGCTCTATTCAAACCAAGTGAGTTTCATGTGGGCTGATGATCATGACCTGTCCAGCCTGAGCCAAACCTGACCTCAGCCCTTGTTGGACTGCTGTTAGGTTCCTTGGTCTTGGCCCAAGCCTTTTATTAACTCCATACTTAGGTGAGATGCCATTGGTCTGTGTAATCTTAAAGGCCCACCTACAATCGTTCCTCAGCCCAACATTTTTAACAAGAAGGAATCTAACATGTTACCAATAGGCTGGGTTCCCAGGTTGATTTTCAAGAGTTGGACCTGGACCTGAATTAATTTGATTAAATGTAATGGGCTTGGACATGGTTCATCACAGCTCATGAATATCCATATCATGTGTCCAAGATAATTTATCAACTCTGGAAGTAAAAGTTTTTATGAAGATCATGGATTTCTGCACAATCAAGGAATGTGCGTGCCCCTCAATTTCTGGCTGATCATAACCATCTGTTTGAATGGCAAAAACAAATGTTGATGATTGTAGCATTGAAAAAGGAAGGTTCATGGGATGGCCCATACTGAATTGGACTTGGGCGATATTTTTCAGGCCTGGTTTGGGCCCACTCATTAGTAGGGAGTCCTGGACCTACTTATGTTTATATGTCGATTATATATCCATAATTGCCCTGCTTATTAAGCATGAAGGGGCACTTATATTTTACAAATAGTCTAGGACTTGGCCTAACATTAAAGTCCTGGGCTGCAAATGGCCCTAAACATTAGGTCCAATAACTAAACAGGCTTCATGAACACCTCCAATCGATAATTTCCCATCTCTTGTGCGAATAGGACCAAAAGAAGGGTTTGGTGAAAAATGAAAATATGCTTTCTCATAAACATAATGCCCGCAGTGAAAGTAAAATCAGGTAAGAACTATGGGTGGGGCCCACCTATCACCCAATCCAAACCTTGCAATAGATATGGACCCCCTTGATAGTCACAAGCGCACTAGGTATATGAATGGACTGAGCTTGTCGGACGTGGATGAAGGAGTTAAGAGCATGGGATTGGGGTCAAACTTGATATTCAGGTTGGTCCCATATAGGACTTTCAATCCCCACCGGTTCCATTCCAAAATGAGACCCCCAGTGGGCCCCACAAAAAGTTCTCACAGTAACTATATGACAACCGTTCTCATTGGATCAAATCCCTTCTTAAAAAATGGAAAACATGCCTCCCACTAACATGGTGTGACATATGTTTTCTATTGCATTTTGCTTTATCTACCAGAACAAATTTGTGGCTCACATGTTTCAAAGCAATGCAAATTAGGTTCCAGTGTCCAGAATGCAACATATTCACAACAAATCTCAACCACCCATGAAAACTATCACCCAAGGCTAGCCATTTCAATCCATAAGAAAAGCATATAGAACAGACACCATGCCAAGTTGATGATGGTAACAAAATACCACAACCCATGTTGCAATTGGCCCATACAGTGGTTCTAAATTGATGCTAAACTTGCATGCAACTGCTTTATGTTTGATGTAAAATGGAAACATACCGATGATGCGAATCAAGAAAAAGAGGAATATCATGGCTGCTTGTGTCTTACCATCTTCATGTTGTGTGTAAGAGACAAAAATCATGCCATTCCTGCTTAGTGCAGTCATGTCATCTATGAAGATTCTCAGGACAAAATTATACGATTAGGATCTGTATGATGCCTTTGCAATCATACCAACCCATTTCGAGCTTAATTTATTAGTGTTCTGATTTGACATTTGTTAGTACAAACCCATGAACTATTCTCATAATTAGATTGTATTTCTCCCTGTGTTTTACTTCAACATTGTTATATATGGATAGTAGCATAAATTCAATTGTATAGTAAATGGCCTTGGGGCTATCCTCATTTTACATGATAATAGTTTGTATTGAATCTGATTCTGATTCTGCTGTGTGCGCTTTTTTCTTCAGCTTCATCAATACAATTGGACCTTTTGAATTGTGAACCTGCAAAAAATTGCACATGAAGTGTCTGCACTTTGTCATGCCATGTTTGGGTCTAAGTTGGAATTTGCAAGGAGGACTGCTTTAAAAAACTTTTCATACTCCTTTTCTTTTTTGAAAGAAACTTGTCAAGCTTTAATATGAATTTGAAAAAACCTATTAGCACACCAGCCCACTTGTTAAAAAAGGAGATGAGCCCATGAACTATTTATTCCAAGTTTGCATAAATTAATTTTGCCGACAAAGGGAGGAAAACTGTCAGCCCAAATTTGGCCTAAGCTTCACATGGGTAAAATGCATCTTAATTTGAAGGTCTAGAGCTGGTTCTGGCTTTAAGTTCATATATAGCAAGCACACTGCTGCTGCTTCCTCAATGTACGGAAGATTATTATTAAAAAAAAAAAAAAGAAGTATCCATGTCTGACAAAAAAGAAATGGAGGGTGAGACCTAGGTTTACATTTGTTACCTGTTCCGCCGAATTTGAAACAAAATTTAAAATTTATGTAGCTAATCACAATATAGTTGGAATAAAATTTTCTTTTTTCCTTTTGAAGTGAGAATAGTATCACAAAATCGGAACAAATAAAGCACTAAATAATTGCAGTTCTTTACTTTTGAGGATTTTGCAACACTCCAAATGTAGTAGAGCTGAAATTTTTCCTTATTTTCCATTACCCTGGCATACACAAATGAAACCTAACATAAAATAATAATAATAATAAAAAAAGGTCGTGGGTAGAGCTCTTTATGCAAGTCCCTAGCTATAGAGTGTGAGTTTGAGTACTCCCTATTAAAAAAGATATATTTTGCGCAGTTTAAACATCCTTGCAGTAGAGAAGTAGAGGTTAGTCAAACTGTCTATTTGACTTAAATGTATATTTCAAATAATTTTAAGATAAATAGACTTTCCCAAATGCTATGTTATTTAATTATTTATCGGCTATAAAGGTGATTTGAACTTGCTTGCTCTTACTTGCACACCCGTGTCCTTAGACAGCTACGCTATAATCAAGGGCAGAAATCCTTGTCATTTCTATGATGCCAGTATTGAGAGTCTGAACCCCTTCTCTCGTAGTAACAGGGGGATATTGTTTCATCCAATCCTAAAAAGCAATTGAGAGGGTGCATTAGCTGACATAAAATTTTACACAGTTGATGATTTAGGATTTGATGAAACAGTAGCTCCCTCTTTCTATAAAACAGGAGATCTGGACTCATTGGAGTTGGCATTTGCATGCATGGAAAAGGTTAATAGGGCCCATGCAATGTTGATAACAAGCACGACGACCCATTTTTTCAAATTGAGGAGTTATCCGCTGCTCCAGGACTATTTTCCATACATGCCATGATATACCACTGATGTCACCTACACATGTTTGGATGATTCCGGCACTTTAGATCTTTGGCCCACTTCAACCCCCATAACTATGCATCAGGAGCACTGTACAATGTTAAGGCTGATTAAAGCTAGAGCACCTCAAACAAACTGATGCATTGGGATCAATATTAAGAACCACTATATATCACCAATACATAATCAAATATATTCCTCTTTCATTTTTTATTTTTTTGGTAAATGCTTACACACTCATCACTCAAGTCCTTTATCATCAACGCCACATGTCGGGATTAATCTCTAATTATTTTTATGGAAGGGAGATGCCTCACCAACTGAGCTGCTAGTGGATTTTCACTCAACATGCATGTTTCGTCGATTCATTGTTTAGAAGGAATTTCATATACGAAAAATGCAAAAAAAGTAGTACTAAAATTCAATAAGAATTACATAGATTTAGAGGACTACTTTTGAGTATGGATAGTGCAGCTACTTAAAAAAACATGATTAGGAGAAGTAGAACTCATAATATCAACCCCATATAAATAAAAGTTCAATATCAGTGATTCAATTTTCAAAGACATGAGGAAAGAAAAAACATTTTTGATTGATGGTTGGACTGCAGGATTCACATGCTTTTCAACTAAAAGTAAATGATTTTGGTTGAACCTAACCCCAACATACAGCATTTTAAGTTTGATCCAGCCAGCAAACACTAGTGGGTCTACTTCTCCATTATTAAACACTTTGGGGACAAAATATATGATTTGGAGATGATGAAGTAGAGAGATTCCTTGTGCTTTATTGCCCATCTAAATCAATCCGTTCAGAGATTTCAGTGGCAAACACTTAATTTTTGTGCTGATTCGACATTATCCAATCCACATATGAGCTTTGATAGATTCATATGCTTTATTTCTAGTCATCACTGTGAAGGAAAATAGCTTTTTGTGTGGTCGTTCAGAAGGCAATAGGAAATTCTAATTATATGGATTCAGTTACTGTGATTTTTCCTTGGGCTGTTGGGCCACTCAATTTCTTTAAAAATTATTTTCTTATTTTTTAGGCCCTCACATGGAATCGAATTCCTCATAATTATGGTAAAATGAGTTTCAAAAGGGGATTTTTAAAGAGGTTAGGATTGAAGGATGAAAGGTGGCTATGTAGATGAAACCTTTACTTTTATAAGATTTGATTTGTACGTAATGGGTGAAGTATATATGGGCATTCGTTTTTATTTTTATTTTTATTTTTATTTTTATTTTTATTTTTATTTTCAATCTCCCTTGGAAGGGACATTATCTGAATATGTATCTTTGCATTTTCTTTTGGCAACACTGGGGAGTCAAATTCACACGCCCTCACTTACACACCCGTGTCCCTTACCAACTGTGCTACGGCGCTACCTACTGGTAATGGACATATACCTATCTTTGCATTTATTTTCTCAATTTTATCCACTTGTAGAAATGCATTCCATGGGATTCCTTGTAATTAAATTTGATGCACACAAACAGCTCCTTTGTGAAAAGTGTTTCTACCAATTGTTTTTAGCTGGTGGGTCTTTTTTGCTTTAACCTAGTAAACAAAGTTCACAGAAAACGTATTAGCATGGTGCAATGGAATATCTGCAGATTTCAGTCTAAACAGGCTAACAAGTAGGTGCAGTTGTGATTTTCTGAGAAGCAGGGAGGCTTGGGCCAAAACTTCCAAGTGTCCTTTTGTTTGCTAGATACTTCTTAGGCTCTGTAAGCAATGCCTGTTTTCAGAAGACTCTTTAATGGCGATTTGTGTCAGATACTATAACTGGGTTCTATGAGCAGAAGTCGAGCACAATCTGACTTGTGTCCATGGGCCTCACTTAATTTGTAACCTGATGGACCTACTGAAAAAGGTTTGGGTGTGGACAACCCTTCTAGACCTGATTGGTACCTGAGCTTGCATCAAAAAGAAATATTCTTTTTAGTTGTGAACTAGACCTGGGCCTAAAGCACCATGTGCCCCGGCCCAGTTATAAACCTGTCATGCAAAAGCTCCAATTAGATGACCCGTGCGTGCGTTTGATTGCATAGAATACATAGAAATTGCATACATAAGAATTTATAGTTAAATGAGCTCCTCCAATGGATTGTAAAATGGTGAGGGGTAAAGGAAATGAGGTTAGGAGTGAAGGAAGGCAACGAATTTTCCTACTACTTAAATTACTAAGGTGGTGTCCGAGTGTTCATTCTAAAGATATTTGCTGGTCATTTTTGAAGATTCACATTAGTTTCTTCATTGTTTTTAGAAATAGATATCTTTAATTTCACCAAACAAATAGCCCCCCGATGTTTCAAATATTCGGAATCACAACTCAAACTCAATTTGAGCTGAGGACTCATTCCAACTTGAGTGAATGAAAAAGAACAAAAAAAAGAAGAAAGGAACAAAGAATACTCTTATTTTCAAATGCTTCCATTGCCCCCATATGGAAAAAAGAAAGAAAAAGAAGAAGAAGAAAAAACAAAGAGAGAAAGAAGAATGCATCATCCCATGTCATGGTTTCTCTTTTCAAAAAAGCCCAAAAGCATCCTGATTCTCTTCTTCATAACAAGAACAATATAAACTCAATATAAAAAGAGAGAGAGAGAGAGAGAGAGAGGGAGAGAGAGAGATTTTGATTGGCTTTTTTTTTTGTTGTTATCCCTTGGCCTTGCAAATGCAAGTTTGATATGTCTGAGCGAGGGGGCACGGGCGTTGCCTTTTGCTTTTCTGTGCTCTACCTTTATCTTCCTTGGTTACCCTTCTTAGGCCACGAGACTCCGACGTGGAAGGGAATCAGCGCATACCACCAAAAGATTTCGTGGAACGCGAGACACACACATCCCAAGGAGGAACAGAACGGGAACAAAGTGATGAGTGACTTGAGTGACTGAGTGGTGTGACTGGTGAGGTGAGAGGGACTGATACAAGTCTCAGAAATTCTCGGGTTCTTCTTCTTGCCTTGCATTCATTGCTTTTCTTTGTTTTCTGCATAGAAAGGACTTCTCGTTGCCCAGTTGCCAGTTGCCAGTGCTAATGCTGCTGCACTGAGTTGCACCACAGCCACAGCCACCACAAAAATAGTAAAATGGACTGGGATTTTGCTTTTGGAACTGAAGATTAACTTAACTTTTTTTTCAATCAGCTGAGTCAACTCAGAGGGCAGATCGGAAAAAACATAAGGTGCCAGCCAATAGAGGTTGCCAATCCACTAGTTGCTCTGCTCGGTTGGCAAGGCAATGAGGGACCTGCAGTGTGATGTGACAATGGAGGGGCTTGTGTGAATGTGTGGATCTCTAGTACGTTTACTTTGAGAATATGGATTAATTCTGAATTGTCACCATTCAATTGATTTGCATGCATGATTCTAGCATGGGATCCAATTGTCAATAGTTAAGATCTTGATCCAATCAATTGATTTACATGATTAAATATGGGCCATCATTTCAATGTCTTGAAATTTCATGTACAAAATTAGATTATAATGTGGTATTTTTTTGTCCACGCCTTTAATTTAAGATAATACATGAGAACATATGGATAGCCCAATTGGTTGGATATCATGAGTTTCACCGAACTATACAAGGTTCGATTCTTGGGTTCACTCCCTGTGCGAGTGAACATTATCTCCTTGCATGAGAATGTTTCTCTCCCATATGTGAGCAGGCGTTATCACCCCATGGCAAGGTCTGTCATGGGTCCCAACCCGTGGGATACAAGTTTGGTGGATGGAAGCATTACAAATATAAAAAAAAATCCCTCACAATCACATGCAAGACTCCCATGGTTATAAAAAAAAAAAAAGGCTCAAGCCTCTAATCTAGACTTGACTACTTACCAAAATAGAAGCCTGATTGCATTATTTTCAACTAGAAAAAAATTTTCATTAGGGGCCTAAGAGTGAAACCCATTCCAAGCCCAAAAAAGAGTGAAACCCATTCCAAGCCCAAAAACTAAGTCCAAATTGGAGCCCAAAAGTAGCTGGGACTTAATGACTCCCATGGTCCACTTTCAACCCTTATCCCTTTGGAAATTCTATTGAAAGTAAGGTTGTTTGTTTGGTAGGAGAGAAGTAGAATTTCTCTAGGAATAAGGTTTTTTTGAATGTTTTGTTCTATTCACTATGTTCATCACTTCTGTACCTTTCGGTGGGCCTTTCTCCACTCCTGCCTTTGGCATGGATACTTTAACTTTCAGGGAAATTTATCCTTGGGACCCTGCCTTTCAGGGCTAATTGTTCAGAAGTCCCCATAACAATGATAAGTATTTTATATCATCTAACTATCATGATCTATCAAATCATAGTTTGTTTGGCCATTATAATAAAGCCAACAAATGACATAAATGTCTCTCTGTAGTGAAACATCATTTTATTTGATTATTTGAGGTCTAAAAATCATAGTTTTAATATAGGGCATTACATAACAGTTGGTAGGGCAATTAAACCCATAAAACAGTTTGCTAGGGCAATTAAACCCATAAGCCAAACCTAAAATTAACCCAGTGATTTAGGGCTCTAGTTAATCATTTTATTTTTGAGTTGAGTTCGAGTTGTCATTTTGGACCCAGTTTCGTAAATGGGTTAGACACAGTGGGAGTTGATTCATACTAACCGTTTTTTAACCCAACCCAATATCAAATGACTCAACCCTAAATGCATTTATGAATCGAGTTGAAAATGCAAACTGAAACCAACTTTGAAGTGAGAAATATACACTCAAACCTAACAATTAAAGTTTTGGGTTGGGTTGGGTTGGGTTGTGGTGGGTTGGCGAGTCATAGAGCATATAATCTGGTTGGGTTGGGGTAGAAGGCAAGTGAAATGAGAAAAATGAACTCAAGTCAACTCGATTCATTTATTATTCAATATAGAAATGTCAAACTTGAATGCAACTAAAGAATAGAAGGTCAACCTAAAACCAGGATTACTGGGTCTGATTTAGGTTAGGTTAGCAGAGCAAGTTACAAAGTTTTACCTTTGTTTGGCCCATCAACCTGTTACATAGAACTCACAATTAGAAACAATCACCTGAGAAGTTTAAAGATACAAAAGAAATAAACTTTTCCATCATGTGGGGACATTTGTGACAATTGTTAAATGAATTGTTTGACAAAATGACTACACTTTAATTAAATAAAAATATTATCATCATCATCAAAGCCTTGTACTAACTATATTGGAGTCAGCTACATGAAATTTATTTCTCCATTTCACTCTATCTTGAAGATAAGTTACACTTTTCCATATCTATTTTACTGTCTCCATCTACGTTTTCTTTAGCGTATCCCTTTCTTTTGGTGGGCCATCAACCTTTGTAGCAAAAAAATGAAATATGAAATAACTATTGACATTGAAGAACCTATGAAATAATTATTAATATGATAGGACTCATGCATTATTAGTATTCAAAGGCAGGTCCTATAGAATAAGTTTCCCTTAATGGAATATTCTAAATTCAAACAGCTGTATTGAGAATAAAATTCGATGATCTCTTCCTTTCATGCAATTTACATTTCAAATGCACGTACAAGTGAATACTTTTTCCTTTTGTATAACTTATAGTAAGATACAGGGCAAAGTGTAACTTGCCAAGTTCTGTAGGGACAGGGGAAGTTCTAAACTTTTGGAGGTGATCATTTTCTTGGTAATGGTTAAGGACATGAACAGTTTGTAGTATTATCCATCAGTTAACCATTCAATTTGCATAATCTTGATTGAAGGTTATGAGCATTGAATCATTCAAAACTTCAGACATATAATTTTATGTTGTGCCCTTCCTATCCAATAATCCATCATACATGTAAGTGGCCGAAGAGTGTTTTTTTTCCTCCCTAGTAAAGCTCATGCGTACCACGCCCTATACAAGTTTCCAACCAACAAAACTACTAGGAAAGGAGATGCTTTACTATTGAACCATTTGTGGATTGATTAAAGCGAGCCTCACAAGATTGTTTCACTAGTATTGACTTAACATTTCTCATAAAAATTGCAGGAGGATTGCCTCTTCAGCTCCTAATAAATTCATTTAAATAGTGTTTATCATGATATTTAGATATTTTTTTACTAGTCCATGCATGCATGCATGGAGCATTATATGTCATTAACAGCAGCTCCCACAAAAGTTCGAATTTTGCTCATTCCATTGGAAGATACCCCAAATTTTTTTTTTTTCTAGACCCATTTTTGTTAAGGCCCAAAAGAGCACAATGAAGAGGAATATATTCAATTTATGTTCTCCCTTCCGTGAAAAGTTAAAACATTAAATTATTTATTGTTTGTAGGGCTTAATTCTAATTAATTCCTTATGATACTATAAGGCATGCCAATATAAAATGCAACACTATTATTTACAATTGGTGCTCTTCATCATTAGGGTTGTTCATGCCCAGCCCAAAGGTTTGAAAGTTAGGACATGCCCAGCCCATTTGGAAAAGATAAAACTTCAAATAAGGAGTTAAATTTTTGTCTTATTTCAAAAAAGGATACAAGTTTCAAAAGTCTTCAAATTAGTGTTGAAGTTTTTCAGTAAGTTTTCAATTAGGGACTTCTGGTCATTTAAAGGTATTTTTTTTTTGGGACTTTTTTTTCTCAATTTTTTTTTAAATATCCAAATTTCCCTTCATTTATAGCCATGACATGGTTTCGGCAGCCATTACATGCAGTCGATTGTGCGGGAACGCTAGTTGTACTTGATCATAGTGAAGAAGTTTGTGCAGAAAATAAGGAGAATATAGAGAAAGTTAAGGATGATTTTATTTTAAGGAAGGGTAATTTGAATATTAAAAATAAATTGAGAGAAAAAATTTGCCGAAAAAGAGCTTTAAACGGACATATATCATTAATTGACAACTTTCGAGAAAACTTAGAGACTAATTTAAATTTTTTTTAAAAATTATATCTTCTTTTTAAATAAGACAAAAACTTACGGCCTTATTTGAAATTCTCCCTTTGGAAACTGCATGCCCCCTTTGTTGAATAAGAGTTTTCTCCTACGGACGTCCATGTAATCACAATGGGTGCCTTAAAGTCCAAGGGGGAAAAGGGTATTTGAGAGGGTCTTGCCCCTTTGACATTCGGATTGGGTGCATAGTAGTAAATTCCATTTCGTTTTGGCCTGACCGAAACAGCATAGCGGTAAAAAAAATTCAGTCCATTTCGGCTAATTTCGGTCCATTTCAATTACCTATTCTAGCACATTTCGTTTTCTAGCACAGTCTTTACTATTTTTTTTTTAATTCTTTCTCAATATCCATATCAAAAAACATGCATAATTTATATTTTATTTGTATTTTTCTATTTTTGTATATATTTTTATTTTAATTATTCCAAAAAATCTTGTCGAGATTTCGAAATACCAAAATATTCGGAAATACCGAAATGTCCAAGAAACGGAATTGATAACTATGATTGGATGTGAGAAAAACTCACCTCTATTAAATATGTCACTAAGACACCCTTTAAGCACTATATAAGTGCCATTCCCACCCATTTAATATATAAAGTTGTCAATTATATAATTATATACAATATAAATATATAAAGTTGACTAAATCATATGAAATAAGGTCAAATGAAGTCCATATACGTTGGTTCACCTTTTAAAATCCAAATAGTTTATGCCATGCTTCATCTATAGTAGGCTTAGCTCTCCTCTTAATCACAGTTAGTCGAGAAATATGATTAATTACTAATTAAGTATGATTTATGGATCACCTTCTAAGGATTTGAATGATCCATTTGATTTGCCATTTACTCCCTCGCAAGTGTATTATATTTATTGTTAGATTGGACAAATGTAAAATAACCATATTTTTCAAGTACCCTATCCATTACCACTCCATACAATGATGAAGTGGCAAATGATATATAATGTCATGTAGGCCCTATTGTATGAAAATCTTGATTCTATCCATAGCACAAAAAAAAAAAAAAAAAAAAAAAAAAAGAAAAGAAAAAAAGAAAATTGATTTTATCAATAAAAATGTGATTACTAAATTATTTCACCATGCTCTTTTGAAAATTAGTCTTTTTACAAATTGAGAAATCTAAGACAATGACTATAACTAAATACTTACAATCTCTCATTCTCCCTTCTTCCAATTTCTCAAATAAAACACACATAACACATAACCCAACACCTTGGTGAATTCCCACCGCATGAAATTTTAGATTCTTAAAAGATGGGTCACACCACCTCTTTTTTAAATTGCAAGCAATCAGTACTAATACCTCAACCACATCTCAATAACCCAAAAAAGAAAAAGGCAATAAAAACCTGAACAGATTCAACACGCAGACAGGTGTGGTTGAGATTGTACAATCAGTTTAACTTTATGTTATATCCACAATAGGCCCACAAATTGGGCACTCCCAGGAGATCACTCCCAAGGGCTCTTCTGGCATCTCAGACTTGTAAAAACAGGGCTGCTAGTTGGCCTTTCAACCTTTCACCTTTTCTAAGGAGAGAGAAAATAGAAAACAAAGGAAAAGAAGGTGAGGAAAAAGACCTTTTCCTCCCTTTCCTCCCCCCATGAAATGAGTAGAAGGCGCATGTTGTTGTTTCAGTTGCGTACAGTACCACTCTCTTCCTCTCAAATTCTGAGCTTGTCTGACACCAGAATCACCTTCCTGATTTCCCCCTCTTCTTCCTTTTCTCTATCTCTTGCCTTCCTTTTTTCCCTTCTCATGGATGACCATGCACCCTTTTCACCATACATCCATCATCATCATCATATATCAAATACATGATAGTGATACTACTGGCCAAACAAACAGCAAGCCTCTCACAAGCAACTAGCCATTCTTCTCTTCCTCTCTTTTATGTCTTTTTCTCTCTCTCTTTTTTTTTTCTGCTGCTGAAGTTGCCATGGCTCTCTTTCCTTCTCTTCTTCTACTCTTTCTTCTTTCTTTGACCAGCCCTTCCTTCTCCTTTGAACCTGTCAACCCAGAAGGTGGGTTTTGGTGTTCTTGGATTGCTTTCCACATTTTCTTCATTTGTACTACTTTTACTTATATGGGTTTTGTTCTTTTTGTTTGTTTTGAAAATTTTTATATTTTGGTAGTGGAGGCTTTGATCAGTATTAGAAGAGAGTTGAATGATCCTCATGGGGTTCTGAACAATTGGGATGAGGACTCTGTGGACCCATGTAGCTGGACCATGATCACTTGCTCTTCTGAGAATCTTGTTACTGCACTGTAAGTAAATATTTTTTTCCCCTCTTTTTCTCTCTTTTGTACTTGGTTTTTGGAATTTGAGAGGAGGGAGAGAGAAGCCAGCAAGAATCTCAAGGTCTTCTAATTTATTTGTTACAGGGGAGCTCCTAGCCAATATCTTTCTGGGACTTTGTCTGGGAGGATTGGAAATCTCACTAATCTCCAGCAAGTGTAAGGAGATTTCTAGCATTCTAATCGTAAAATCTGATAAACCCATCTGGGGTACTATTACTTTTTAGTGATTTTTTCTTTTCTGGGGTTGTGTGGATTTGTAGGTTGCTGCAGAATAACAACATAACTGGGGGAATTCCACCAGAGCTTGGAAAGCTTTCCAAGCTACAGACTCTGGATCTTTCCAATAACCGGTTTTCAGGACCTGTTCCTGAGACTCTGGGTCAGCTCACTGGTCTTCAATATCTGTGAGTTCTCTAAAATCTCTTTCATTGCTTACTCTTGTTTCCTTATCTTTCAGTCTTTCTGATTCTAACCTCTCAACTCTTTCTTCTTTTTCTTTTTCCTTTTGTTTGGTTGTGTTTCTATGTAATTAGGAGACTGAACAATAACAGCTTGTTTGGAGCTTTTCCTGCGTCTCTAACGAAAATCCCCAAACTTGCTTTTCTGTGAGTTCCCATCTTTTCTGTTCTGGGGTCTTTGTTACTTAAAACTCCAAATATCTGCAACTTTCTTCAAATATTGACAGTTGGTTTTCTCTCTCTGTTCTTCCATTGCTTATTCGGGTCATTTTCAGGGATTTGTCTTACAACAATCTCAAAGGACCGATTCCAAAGTTTCCCGCCAGAACATTCAAGTGAGACTTCTTTTTTTTTTTTCCATATCCCAATTCAACTTCTTTCTCTTTCTTGTCACTTCTATTCTACTGAAAATATTCACATCTTTGAATTGTATCTTTTTTTTTTTTGGTAGTATTGTGGGAAATCCTCTGGTATGTAGAAGTGAATCGCCTGATGATTGCCCAGGATCAATCTCATCCGTTCCTCTGCCTCTCTCTCTAGATTCATCACAGAGTATTCTTCTCTCTTTCTACTAAGTAAATATACATAGGTATGTTTTAATGTGTAATGCAACACAAGATATAGACTAAAATTGCAAGGATTTCAGGGAATTGGAAGAGACAAAAAGTAGCCGTTGCAGTTGGAGCTAGCATGGGCTCCACCTTTCTGGTCCTTTCCCTAGTTATCATGTTCATCTGGTGGCGAAAGATGCAGAGGAAACTCATGGTCTTGGACATCATCAATGGTTTGTAAAGAAAATCTCCTTAAAATAGCCTTAAACAAACAACATCTCTTCATAAAGAAAACCAATAGAACGATTCACATTTTCAAGGTTTTTTTTTTCTGTGTCCTATCCAATTTCAAAGCAATGCTCTGTGCAGTGGTTGGATTCTTAACCAAATTGATGTGGTTTCTACAAAGGGGCCCATTTTTTTGGTAACTTAAAAAGTTGCATGGGCCCACATGGGTGGGCCATGCATATGATTTTTCTATTAAGATGGGCTTGTTTGTCAACCATAGCCGTCTATTTGTTTTTATTTTATATTATATTTTCTCCTCCATCTAGCAGATCTAGAGGCTACCACAATATGCTTCCCAGATGTGCAAACAGACAAGTAGGTCCCACATTGATTGGGAGAAATTTGTTTAATACCCCAATTGCTGTCATCTTTCAATCTGCAAATATTGGAGCCCATCCAATCACTGAAGTTTGGTCCACACTAGCCAACCTAAGTTGTTGATCTGATGGGCTCCTCTGTGGACAATTTAGGCATAAAAATATTTTCAGTTTTGATAATCATAGCCATTCAATCAATCCATCTATTTATAAGATATCTTGATCTCAATTTGAAAACATCTTTTGTGGGCCATTTTCTCATATTCATAGAACAAAAGTCAAACTTAACCCAAAAACCCATTAAATAAACAGCATCCAATTAGATAATTACTTGGTTTATTTGACTTTTTTCAGATAAGCAGGAAGAAGGGATGATTAGGCTGGGGAACCTTAGACAATTCAGTCTGAAAGAGCTTCAGGTGGCCACAGATAACTTCAGTAGCAAGAACATCTTGGGCAAGGGGGGTTTTGGGAATGTGTACAAGGGTAGGTTGGGAGATGGTACTGTTGTGGCAGTGAAGAGGTTGAAGGATGTTGGTGGAGGAGGGTCCGGGTCTGTAGCCACTGGCGAGCAACAGTTCAGGACAGAGGTTGAGATGATTAGCCTTGCGGTGCACCGTAACCTGCTCAGGCTCTTGGGATACTGCGCCACTTCCAATGAGAAGTTGCTAGTCTACCCCTACATGTCCAATGGCAGTGTTGCTTCCAGGCTCAGAGGTATCTATAATTCTACATCCACTTAACATGACCACCCTTCCATCATCACCGTCCATTTCATCTTAACAATTGTGGGGTGGCCCACCTATCAATCAGATGGATTGAATTTATTGATGTGTATCACTGCAAAAAGGTTTAGTTGGTTACAAGCTTACAATTATTGGATGACCCTAGCCATCTGATCTGTTGAACTAGTTCATGGACCTAGTCTACTGTAGAGATTCTCGAGTTAGATCACCAAATTTGTGTGATATCAGAAGGAAGGTGCACCACACCTTGGTGGGTGGGTCTTTTTTTCTTAATTTTGCAATAGGAGAAACAATATAGTGATGATTTCAGACTTTCAACCCAATTTAACTCTATCTACAACCAACCCAATCCAACCCAGAGATTGAAAACAGGAAAAAAAAAAAAAAAAGACTTAGCTATTTAGGGCACCTTTGTGAATTAGGGGTTCCTCATTAAGAATTTCACATCGATATCGGTAAGAATCAATGCCTATTGCTGAGAAAATTAATATTGATGATAACAAAAATAAAGATTTCCAAAATCATGTTGGTGGAGGTCTGAAAATCCTTTAAAAAAAAATGAAGATTTTCATTGGCAGGGGATTTACAATTGCAGATGGGATTTTCCATGACTTTGTGAAATATGAGGAATACCTGATTTGATTGCCAAATGTGACCAAGGGTTTTGAGTGATTCTCTGTTGAGTTGGATATGAATTGGGTTGGGCTTGGGCTAGATAAATTGTGGCAGACGATTTTCGACGAATTGGATTAAAAGAAATGGACTAATTCAAGAAAAGGTTAGACTATTTTACAGCACAAGAAAAGTTAGAGAATAATTAAATTTTAAATAACTTAGGGGCTAAAAATAACTTAGGGGCTAAGTAACAGTCAAGAGAAAAGGCAGAGACTCTGATAACTTTTCTGTGTCATTTGATCTCAACTCTAGAATTTGGAGTGACATCAATGTGGGGTCCACCTATTAAAATCCTAACCATTCAAAATAAATACCTTACAGGCATATGGGGTAATCTTAAGTTTTACGCTAATCTATTTTTTGTTCCACCATTGGATTAACTGTCTGATGAAAAACATGATAACGAATATGCATAAAATTGTGTTAATCATGTTTTTCATCAGTCAATCTGACGGTGGGACAAATTGACAAATTTGGAGGATACCCCATATAAGTGAAGCATGTTTATCTTGAATGGTTTGGATTATAATAGGTGGGCCCCACTGTAGAGTTCTACTTGAACTTGTGATTTCTCCAAGTTAAAAGCCTGAGATGATCCAGACTCATTCCAGATGCTGGGAAGAATACTCTAGGCTAGAGACTCCAGGGCCTCCATTTTGGAAATCCATACAGCCCAAAATCACTCTTCCCCATCTAAATGACTTGGGACCATGTTTAAATCAAATCACAGTTGGGACCACTGATCATGTGTACAAAATCTGATTAAAATAAAAAGCAAAGTCAGTCAAATGGCATGTGCCACACATGACATGATCAATCAATTTAAAGGTGGACCTCCAACCCAGATAAAGTGAAATTTGACCCAAAGATAATACCACTGGCATTGGGTTTCCGTGTCTTTCACTTTTCCCAGTCTCACTTTGCAGTAACAGTTGGCTCTTTAATTCAAACATAAGAGGAGGTCTGATTTGCTGCTCTGTTTAATGGAATGAGTGGGACAGGGTCTTTTTCTTCTCTTCTCAGTCAACCGTACAGTCAAATGGTCTCCATAGCCACTAAAATATCCACTATGAAAAACTATATGCCACCTTTCTTTTTCATGATCATTGAGTTATATTAGAAGCTAACCAGCACCATGAAAAGAGGTACATTGAAAATTAACTGATTTCTTCTTCTTCTTCTCTCTCTCAACAGCAAAACCAGCACTGGATTGGAATACTAGGAAGAGGATAGCATTGGGAGCAGCAAGGGGTCTACTGTATCTACATGAGCAATGTGACCCCAAGATCATCCACAGGGACGTGAAGGCTGCTAACGTGCTCCTGGACGACTACTGCGAGGCCATTGTGGGTGACTTTGGCCTGGCCAAGTTGCTTGACCACAGCGATTCCCATGTCACAACCGCTGTTAGGGGGACGGTCGGCCATATCGCGCCTGAGTACTTGTCCACAGGTCAGTCGTCGGACAAGACCGACGTCTTTGGTTTTGGGATTTTGCTGCTCGAGCTCATCACCGGACGGCGGGCACTGGATTTTGGAAAGGCCGCCAACAACCAGAAGGGAGCCATGCTAGATTGGGTACGCATTCATCCTAAATATATATTTTACTTATAAGTTTTTCCTTACCAAGCTAAAACTATTTGTCCTCGAAGTTAAAAGGGTGAACTTGAATCTTAAATAAATAAGTTGGGTCTGCGTTTGATTGATGAGTTAGTGCAATGCAGCAGGTTGGGTTAGGTTCTTATTGGGTTGGTGGGCAGTAATCAAGTTTGGTTTGATTGGTTTGAAATATCAATGGAAAGCCAACATGAAAATAAGAGTGGTCAAGGCAAACTGAGTTACCAAGTTCAGTTTGGGTTGATTGCCGGGTTAGGTCAGGAATCACCCGCCCTAGTTGCCCCCTAATACCTGAAAGAATTAATAATCCGCTGTCGCGGGCCAAGTCAGGTGTTAAATTGAAATTTGGTTACTCGTCTACTTTTTGGCCCATTGGACCTTCATCCAGTTTTATATTGGACCTGAAGGATTTGGATCACATGGGTCATGGGGAACGAGATGGTGGGTGGTTCTCAATGGGCCATGATATCAAACAATATTAAGACTATTTTGGTTCGAGATTCAATTTGTCAATAGATTGAAGTTTTTTATATGCTTAAATTGTGACAATTTTCATTACCTAGTATTCAGATTGTGATTTGTGAATCAATACAGTTTAGGCTTGGTTATCTCATCCTACCCGTGGTGACTTGGATACTTAACACATAAGCGGACCGCAGCCATGAACAGCAGACCACAAATTCCAATCCGGTGATCGAAGTAAACCAGCTTTTAACTTGGTTTTGTTGCAATCAGGTCATCTATAATACTACATCACTGTTTACTATGTTATCCTAAACACACAAACCATTTATGCCTAATCATGGTAATTGCACTTTCATTTTTGAAGATCTATAGGGGTGTTCAAGTATTAATCAAATTACCTCAGGATCAGGGATCTAGTACTAATTGGGTCTGAGTTCTTTAATGACACACAATTTTTCGGTAAGGAGTTCTCTATAATGATTGGTGGCGATCACAATGGGCCCCCATTTTACTTATTACCAGAAGGGCCTAAGATTCATGTTAATACAGTTAAAATTGAAGTGCCCAATTTATATGATGAACACTCATGCTCTTCTTAGGATTTGTTAGCTTGTAGGTTAGGTTAATCAACTGTGTCAGTTATCATAGCATCAGACCATCTAAATTATGAAAATCATTAGTGGATGATGCTTTGTATAGATTAAAAAATCATCTTCCATTGGAGAGACTAACAAATTGAATGTTGGAAATGGCAGGTGAGAAAAATACATCAAGAGAAGAAGCTGGATCTTCTGGTGGACAAGGACTTAAGTGACAACTATGACAGGATAGAGGTGGGAGAGATGGTTCAAGTGGCCCTCTTGTGCACTCAATACCAACCTGCCCACAGGCCCAAGATGTCTGAAGTAGTGAGAATGTTGGAAGGTGATGGTCTAGCTGAAAAATGGGAAGCCTCCCAAAAGAACACCACCCAGACCACTAACCCCTACCAAAATGGGAAAACCCAGCATGCCCATGAAAGCAACAACCCACATCATGATGTTGATGAGCATGGCACTGCCACCATTTTCCCCATGATGGATGATGATGATGAAGAAGCTGGACATGATGTAGAAGCAATGGAGCTCTCGGGTCCCAGATAGAGACATCACTTCTCAATGTCAGTATAGGTTTAGAAGGAAAAGAAAAAAGAGTATACAGTTTTTCTTTTTAAGATGTTGATAGATGTGAGTGGTGATGGTGGGACCAACTCTTGAAACAGTAATATTTTGTGTTTCTTATAGTTTTCCCTTTTTTCTAATTTTTTTATGTCCTTTCTTGGGTATGTAATTTCTTAGTGCTGTTTAGTTTGTACATGGAAAATAGAAAATTTTCATATTTGTGTGTATGGCTTTGTTAGGATGATATCATGAATGGATATTAAGTATACCCCAAAAGGTTGTTGATATCTGTATGAGCATGTTTGTGTTGTGACATTTTGGGGGAAAAAGAAAAGTTCTCATCAAGGGTGGGGAAACCAGGAAATTTGACCAAGGGCTACTATGTTAAAAGGAAGAATTCTTGGAGGGTGGGTTAGTGTTAAGAAAATATTGATGAGGACCATTGCTCCCTTTGCCCCCCTAGTTCCGCCCCTGTTTACCACCATGGGCTGCTAATGGGCTGCTAATGTTTGGTGCAGTAGATTTTCATCAACAATTTGTGATGTTAAAGATTTTGAAGTCCAAGGAAGAAGTGTTCGACTTGGACCTTTTTCTACATAAAATGTGCAATCTCTTATCTTTCTATTAGGGCACCGAAATAAATAAATCAATTTAATATTTCCTCAGTGTGGAATTCACATCCAAAAATGTATAATGAAGAAATTTATTTTCAATTCTGTAAACATATGCCTACGTGCCTTGAAACATATGCTCCTACAATACAAAAGCAATAGCTACATGATAGGTTTCTCCAAGTAGAAAAAAAAAAAAAAAACCTAATTTGTAACAATTCATCATTAACTATGCTGCATCTTGCATGATGTTTGTTATTAGTGATAGTCCTCAGGTATATGTAATAAGATTTTTTTAATTAACAAGGAAGCAAAGTGTAAAGTCCCACCTCGCTCATGTGAGACTCCAAAAATGGCTAATACAGACAAAGCCGTATGGCTTATCCAACATAATATTGTCCGCTTTGGGCCCCACATAGGCATACCCGCACATAGAGCTGGCAAAAGCCAACCAGACCCATATAATGCAGGTCAAGCTTTCCTAACCCGCATTTAAACAAGTCAGGTCAGCTCGTTTAACCCGCACAATGGCAAGCAGTAGCAACAATCCAATCATTGTCTTGCATAGCATTGGATCATCATCATCATTAGCACATAGCCTTATCCCATCAATCTTGGTTAGCTAAATTAATGCCTTGCATCAGAGGGAATTAGATAATAAATAAGAATCTGATATTTCAAACATAAATCTGCAACCCCATAGACGCAATTCTTGCCACTCAGTCCACTTGGATCAAGATAATCCGCACTTCTATGACTGGTGAGTTGCAGAATTATCAACTATAACTAAGGAAACCAATGGCCAAATTCTTAGATTGATCCAATCAATCTGATACTGAAATGGTGGCCCGGTAATGCCCGTATAAACTTTTAAGATCAGGGTAAATAGATCTAGAATTCCATAATGACCAAATGGTAGGCCACCTCATTCAATGGGTCAATACTGCATAATAAAAAAGTCCATCTATAGATTACTGACGATGCTCTAAACTACGCCTAACCATCCAAGTTTTGTCCATCTTGAATCTTAAAATACTCTGAAAAAATTACATTCATTGGGCCCAAGTCATCGAAAAGTTGGTCCACTTTGGACAAACACTTGACACTGTGAACTGTTTGTCATGTTAGTAATGTTTACAATGCGGCCTTTCATCATCACCAGTAGTGTTCACAAACACTCGACATGAATTCTGTTTCTCGTTTATCATGGTGCCTATGCAGACTCTAAAATCATTTAGAAATATGCAGAGAGAAGCAGTTCAAGATTTATTTCGAATACATTATGGCAGCCCGCCCTGTATCATTACCATTAGCAGCTTTGTAACTATCATGGGCGACGCCACATTGATCATAGTGGGGTCAATTGACCCCACTGAGGTCTAAATAAATATTTAAAAATAAAATTTTTTATGTCATGAATTGAAATTTTGAGTTTGACCCCACATAAACTTTTGAGTTTGACCCCACTCATTTTAAGAGTTTCACCCCTACATTAGCTAACTTTACACATTTTCTTTGTTGCTGTGGTAGTAAATAAAAGTCAACATAAAATACCCACCGCATAAGTTAATGGGCCAATTGTTTACTAAAAAAAAAAAAAAGAATAATAAAATAATGGGCCCACATTGCTGATATGTGCTTTAGCAACGAGTTTTTAGAACCTAAAGGAATTGGTGAAATTACTATAAAATTAGTGGAGACAAATAAAGATATCTTATACCAATTGGTTTATTTGCTTCTAAAATTGGCGTTGATTTTACCAGTAGCAACTGCGACGGTAGAAAGAGCTTTTTCAGCAATGACGTACGTAAATAACATGTTGTGTAACCGAATGGGAGATCAATGGATGAATGAATGTTTGGTCACATATATTGAAAAGGATGTGGTTGCTACTTGCTAGTGTTGATAATGAAGCTATTATGCAACGATTTCAACACATGAAAACCTGTTGAGGGCAGCTGTAGGAGTTTATGTATTTGGATTTTCTTTTTGGATTAATAACTATTAGTAACAATGTATTAAAATTTATGATTTTTTTTTTCGAGAATTCAATATTATCTTTGTCGGATTATTGGAAATAGATTATTTGAGAATTTTATATTATATTTGTCGAATTATCGAAAGTAGATGACAGATGTTGATAAAGGGGACAATAAATTTATTCGATTTGTAGAAGTTAAGTCTTTTGTTGACCTCACTGACTTGAATTCCTAGAGCCGCCACTGGTAACTATGAAGGCGGAAAGTAATCATGCAAGCCGAAAGTTGTTATCTGAAAGACCAATATAATTTGTGCTGCCATCTATTAATTTTTGCTTTGATAGTTTGAACTCGGGACTTTCTTTATGAGCAATCCAAAATACAAACTCCGCCATAGAAAGAAAAGGAAATGCCAGGTCCTAATAGTCATCACCTCTAGATATTACCTCTTTACAGGTGGGTCGAAGCAAGATGGTATGCTCAAACTGTGATACATGGCTTCCCTTGACATCGCATAAAGGGGGTAATGGCTGCAAAATGAATGACAAGTCATGAATTTCTTTATAATAGAAAAAAGTCTGAGTTTCAAATTGCAAACATGAAACCAGAAAAATATGGCTTTTCCCTCCCAAAAGAATATATGCTTTCAATATTGCAAGCTTATTTCATTGAAAGAATTGTCTGTTACACAAATTGCATATCAGATTAACTCTCTAAAAGCAAATAAAATACATTATGGACCACACGCCACAAAAAGAAAGCATATTTATTGGCCCTAAATTAAATTAATGAGTTGCCACACAATCCTAAAGTCGAAAACAAAACAAAACAAAACAAAAAAGGAAAAAAAAAAAAAAAAAAAACAACATTATAAGTTACTAGTGCATCATTAGGTGCAAAACACAAAGTGCACAGAAGCCCAGCCGACCAAATGTGTTCCAAGGAAATGTGGATGGAACTACACCAATGGAAAAGGCTAAAATAGTAACTATCCATCCTATGTCAGCATTTTCAGTTTATATAGTCCTACATGTTCTTCAGCTTGATTGTCCGCAATCTCATGATTAAATAAGCGAACAAAGATATAGTAAACGCATGCTAGCTGCATTTAAATGAAAAAAAAAAAAAAAAGTGTACAGTAATTCCATGAAATTTACCTGAACAATACCGGCATCACACAGATTCTTTAAAGCCATCAAGTATTTTGACTCACCCAGACGGTCTAAATACCGTCTGCAGAAGGCCAGTGTTGAGAAGTTCTTGTTAATCGTTGCAAGCAGCTGCTTAGCTCTGGGCAACCTTAGAGGTACATGTCCAACATCAATATTTTTCATGTAGTGGCTGCATTCTAAATCTTCTCTAACATATCCTTTACCTGTACAATTAATAAAAATATAGCAAAAATAATAATATGAGCAACTGAGTTTGCATGCATTCTCTTCGCCTTTCCTTTTCAACCAAGTACAAGTTGAAAATTATAATTTAAAAATTAAAAAAAAAAAAAAAAGCTCTTTGCAAATAGTTTGGATAAGGATTTGATAGTAATAATGAAAAGAACTGTTACCTGTTGATGCAAAAGTCTCAATTGCAAAGAATTCACCCTCCTCCATCTTTGTTTGCTCTCCACCTTTCACAATTGGGACGGATTTACCTGCATGAATTTCATACCGCCCGATGCTATGCCCATTTAAATTTCGAACACTTTTAACTGCCACCAAACAAGAAACAACTTATAAGCTAGCATCCATATAGATTTGTAATGAAAATATTATACAAAGGGAAAAAATTAAATTGAAAAAAAAAACATTTTGTCCTAATTTTAAGAGAGTCGTTAAATAAAAATAGATATTTCTAAAATAGTGGCTGTATATAAAATGAGTTATTTTTTTCGTAAAAATACCTCAATTATGGCATATTTAAGCCAGTGTCGCTCAATTGTTTGCTTTAATGCAAGGTCTCACAAATTAGACTAAGGACTAAGGAGGCAACTCAGTCATCTTTGAGTCGAGTGGACTTGACTGAGACTTGACTGAGCCGACCAAGTCCCACCAAAGGCCCAACAATATTTGCTACAGGTATTACTCCATAAATGTTATATGTTTTCTCACCTTATATTGTTCTGCATTTTTAAAAGTTACATAACAAAGGTAGACTACGGATCCTCTGGGCAGGACTCAAAAGAATTCTCAGAGGTCAATACTATAAATTCAGAGTGGGTCCACCTTTGTAATAGAAAAACTACCAAGCACAGATCGCCAGCATGAAAGAGAGACAAAAATGAAAATAAAAATTTGACATCAATAACATGCCACCTAAAATGTATAGTTTTTTACAGATTTGTGAAGAGAGCACTTTCCAGTAAAATATGGGGAATTAAAAAATGATCATTTAAAAAAAGAAGTCAACTCCATGCTCCTGGGCATACCCCTTTGCTACAAGTCGAGCCTCATGCCTTTCAATCGACCCATCAGCTAGATACTTGATCTTATACACCCATTTGCAACCAACTGCTGGTTTACATGCAGGCAACTCAAAGAGATCCCAAGTAGAATTTTTTTTTAACGTTTCAAAAAATGGGAAAAGCCCGGGAAATGGGAAAAGGCAGGTTTCCCAATCTTTTTCGGGAATTCTGGCGGCGGATCGAGGCCGATCTGCTGACTCACGTGGAGAATCTCAAGAAAACTGGTCAGATGAGGGGCCCATAGTACTTTCCTCAGAAACTAGAAAATATAATTCTATGAATCTAAAATTTTAAGACTTGTTTCAGCGACTATACTATTGCTTTAAGAGGCAGAGATCCAAAGAGCAAAAGGAGACTTCAGGTCTCAGCCCAGACATAAGATGGCGAGGAAGATGACATATTGAAGAAGATGCAAGTGATGAAAGCAGTTGCAGGAAGGAACTGAGGAACCGGTTATAGGGTGTTGCCGGGCAATGCAAAGAAATCGTAGCGATATATCTCACCTCCTGCTGCGCGTCCAAATATCATAAGAGGTACTATTGGTGGTCTGGAACAGGCCTAGGGCACAGAATGTGATGGTAAACTGCATCCAAAAACTCAAGGTTTTCTCTGAGTGCAGGTTGCAGATGATGGACCCAGAAGGTCTTCGTAGATCGGTAGCCCCTTGATCACAAAGACTGATCAATGGGCTGAGGTTATATTATTTGTAGGATCTTCATGTTATTGGACGTCAAGATCAGGAAGCTCGCATACTATGAAAAATTCAGAGAATTTCTGAGAAAAAAAAACTTGGATACAAACCAGACTTCACAAAATAGATCATCAAGGTTGCCAAGCTTATGGCAACAACTAAATCAAATCTAGAGAAATTAATTAATTAATAAACCAAGCCCCGCCCCCCCCCCCCCCCAAAAAAATAAATAAATAAATAAATAAAAAACTAACCAAGACTTACCTTAAACAAATTCTAGATACTCAAAACTGAAGTGGACCTTCCTATTTCTGATCAGTGGCATCTCATAATAATTTTGAAAGGTTTTATTTAGTTCATACTCCTTTTATTTCGCTGGAACAAATATTTTTATTAAAAGTAAACAAACAAGCGTTATCTATGTTTGGATCATAAGAAGATCGAAAGGCTTTATTTAGTTTATAATTTATATCCTCATCACTAACAATACTTATAGTGTTTATGTGCATTTTTAATTCCATGGAAACATCAGGTTCTTTCCCCTGTTCTTGGTTGCGAGATCGAGAGAAAAGTCGAGCAATTTTACAATGAACCACATCATTCATATTTTCAAATTTAAAAATCCATAGGAATCTCTATTCAAAGAAAAGAAAGCTAGCACCTAAAAATTGGATGAAATGTAACAATTGCTTCAAGACTAAAGATTTAATAGAGAAAATGAAGTATTGCAAATTTCTTAATTGATGACCATACCTTGAAACACCTTCCCATTAATTTCAACCTCATATGACTCCATAACCTCTTGAATTGCAGCACCAACATCACATAGGCGCACATCTATTCCTGATTCCTGCATGCATAAGAATAAAAAAGCTATGGTTGAAAGCATATAGCTAGGCAAGTCAAGGATTGGAGTCAACTTGAGGATTCAGGGAGTCAACACATAAAGCCATGTCAATTTTTTATTTAATTTAAAAATATAAAAACTCGAAAAAGCTTCATAATATTTGATTAATATAGAAAACATAATTATATATAAGAACTTTAGGTCTTCATCCCAGCGGCCCGGCCCCACAATTTATTATTCTCAGAATTGTTAGTTTACAAATATTAGGCCCATATTTATTAATATAGACCATTTACTTGATAAACACCCATGGATAAATAAGAGTATAAATTTGGATAGGTGGAAAGAGAATGGCCATTAGGCACTTCTTTCAACAATAGATTGTTTTTTTTTTTTTTTTTTAATTACTGAATATATCCGGTTCAATCATCAGATCCATGGTAGCCAATTAAATACATCCCCAACCCAACTTAAAAACCTAAAATAAAATAAATAAATAAATAAAAGATGCTTAAAAGGGTACACAACTTCTTTTGCATATACACAGTTAAAAACAAATAATTCTTACCTTAAATAGTCAGTGGTAAGTGCTTCCTACCTAAAATAGTAGTTGCATGTTTGAATCCTCTACGGATGCTTGTTAAACAATTAAAATATCATTAAAACATTGGCGAGTTATACCACTCAACAAGTGACTTGGCCGAGTCTTGCAAAGGTGCTGATGTGACAAATTGACTCCTGCCAAGGTTGAATCTAACTTGAATCAGCATGCTGGTGAGGCAAGTTACCTCTGCTGAGTCGCTGAGTCAACTCACCAAGTTGGTAAACTACGATTTTGGGACTTTTCTGATCTGTATTGGTTTCGCGTAATATGTACATGTTTCTGCCGTGACTTGTACTGATTTTTTATGGTATCTAAAATCTAAATCTGTTAGAAACTTAGAGCACTATTTCTCTGCACTATTACAAAATATTCTAAGGACTCATTCGTTTCCACTCATTTACATATGTAAATTGCACGTGCTTAACATTTACGCATAGCATAAATAGTGTGTAAAATTAGAGTGTAAATGAGGCCATTTTCACAAGAAAATTTTCACACCTGAAAAAGTGTCAAATGATCGCCCGCCTTGGTTAAGAAGGTGCCAGTAGAAAAGAACGCTTGGAAGTACAAGTCATGGTATCAAATCCCTTCACCACCTTTATTTTTTGTGACTCCTGTGAGCCCAAATTTTAATTTGAACCGAAATTTTTTTATAGACATTTAGTTTCATGTCTTAAACATTCATAGATTTTAGGACATTTGAAGATTTTACATATGTAATCGAAACTGTTCCGACATTTACTCATGTGGAAATTTCCAAACAAAAATGGTATTGTGTTTCACATGTATAAATTTTACATATGTAAAATTCATAAATGAAAATTTTCACATGTAATCCCATGCGTAAAAGACAAACAACCCCTAAGGATTTTACTCCAAAAAATCCCAAGGCTCTATTTACATCCTTGGTCCATTACACACTAGAAACCATTAAAACAAAAGCCAGCAAAAGGAGAGCGTGTTGGAAATATCTAGACTAATCTGTCAAAAACACAGAATCATGACATACTAGGCCTCACCATACCGAATAGTGCGGAAAAAGGATTATGCGGATTAGCTATCTAATAAAAATCAGCTCCATTAGTGACGCAGTCCCGATTTGATGCAATTGGACTGTCTAGGGCCCAAATAAATCAAATCCAGAAATATCTAGCAAAGAGAATTGACTGCAGTAGATTAATGAAATTCCAGAATTAAATTAGTGTAAGGAACAATGCATCAAATAACCCAACATTGACGTTAAAAAACCTTCTCAATCACCTATAGTCCACATGACCAAGAAGAACCACAACATCTATATATATATATGGCTTAAAATAAAAATAAAAAACCTAAGAAACCTAGTAATCTTACCAAGCAAGCTTCTGACCACAATTAGGATTCTTATACTGGTACTTTCCATGATTTAAACTAAGAAAATAATAAAGAGATTTGACCCAGAACAGATTCTGGTCGACTATGAGAGCTTGCAGTAGAATGGTCATGGGCCCCACATGGCCCATCCTTTGATGAATCAAACCCAACGTTCTTGTAGAGGAGACCTGGGCTACGCTAGTGATGCCTTGTTTCCTTGGGTCGGCCGGTTGGGTCCGTTTTGACCCATCTACCTTATGTCCAAAAATCCAGCACGTGAATGACCTGTTTCCTATTATGAGTTTCTGGAAAATTGCATAACAGACCCTACAATTCTGCCTATTTCCAAAGCACCTGAATTCATAATTAAGCACAATTCCTGACTGTTTTGGCCCAAGTTTTCCACCAAAACTCGTCGGGACCCTTGCGGGCCCATCTTGGGATGCTTGAATTGCTCCATGAGGGATTCAATCAATTCAAGCTTATGATTAAAAATCAACTCGGCATCAATTAGGCATTGTTAATCATCTTATCAAAGGCAAGGAAGCAAATGGTCACAATGAAAACCTTTGAGGCCCACAATCATCACTTTAGGCTGGATGACAGGCAATCACCACCCTCCCATGGCCACTTTGGACATATACGTTGCTCCGTCTCCAACAGATGATCAACCTGCTAGCTTTTTCAAAGGATGAAAATTTTCAATTTCCTTAATTTTCAAAACACTTCAGAATCTATTTTTCATGACAGGAGAAAAGAGCTGGGAAGTGTAACACTCTGGACTGATGCACTGGTTGAAAAATCAAAGCTTTGGGCCTGACCAAAAAGGATATGGAACTGTGTTTTACATCCATGCCAATTACCATAAACAGCTCCAGCGGAGCCCAGCTACAAGCATATTTTCAACATCTCCAATTATCATTCCCACAAATCTCTTAAAACAAAGCCCAGAAGATAATACAACCTCCGTTTTCACCAGAAACAACGTTGCACCTTATACCACGTGAAAAGTTTGCATCGTGTCACATTTTATTTTATTTTTATAACATCGTGTCACATGTTATTAATATAAGAAAGTTGAAATTACTTAAAGCTTCTGAATAATATAAAATTGTAGAGGGAAATGCAGTTTCGCAAACATCGGGAGTATGAATCTATCACTCTGAAGTTGTTCGAAAAGGCATTCTCAGTCCAACGAAAAATTCACTACAACACTTACAGTTACAGCCACCCAGATAACCAACATCACGACATTTTCTTTTCAATAATAACATATACAGGAAGGAAATTCACTACCTTAACTCCAGTATTGGTTGCCTCCCTTGAAGCCTCAAGCAAAGGACCAAACATGGGATTAAATGCCACAGTAAATGCACAATCAACTATAAGACCTGCGGCAGAGACAGTAGGCATCAACTTAAAGCTAAGAAAAACAAAATTAAAATTATTTCCATTTCACAAGTATATGGTATTGGAATTTGTAACTACAATACAACAGGCATTCAACTGCAAATGTGCAAGTGATCTGGTGGTATAATACCATCAACATGGGTTCCAATATCCAACTTCATGACATCATCGTACTGAAGGACAGTCTTATCACCAGAATTTGGAGTCCAATGAGCTGCAACCCTGTAACGTGAAAATTTATCTGACAAAGATTGGTTAAAGAACAGGGACAGTTAACCATGTGGGTTCTCAGAAAAGGCAGTACCAATTTAACGAGCATCCGGTTGGGAAGGCAATGCCTGCTTGGAGGCCATTTTCTGATATTAACTTGCGAACTGTATTTTCCAATGTTTCACAGAGATCCGTCATTAAGATTCCAGGCTTTATTATACTTCTCATAAATTTTCGAACCTGATCACAGGTAACCAAGAATTACAAAATATGCCAATTGGACCGCAAAGCAAACATGCTTCACTAAGCACTAACTGTTCATTAGAAGAATTATAGCTATCAATATACACATCTATATCTACATACAGATGCAATGGAGCATTACATATGAGAAAAACCTGAAAAGTTGAAGTGTTAAAGAATAAGGCAGCAGGAGAAGGGAGGTCATAAAATGACTTGGAAGGAAGTAGTTAGGCATGACATGTTAGTTTATGTGGTCACAGAACTTAGCTCTAAAAAAGAAATGAAAGGTGTAAAACTCACAAATCCAACACAATAGGATGGGGAAAGGCCATCAATACCAAAAAATGAAGAAAAACAAAAAGGATGGCACTTTGATGATAATTATGATGATGACTTCGGATAAGTTCAAGCTCTAACCTGTCGATGAACTTCAGCAGCACGACGAACTGCGTCATACATTGGCTTTTCAAGGCGCTCCAGCTCCCTCTTTTCTTCAGAAGTTGTCCGCCAGAGGTTACTACCAGTCATTCATCAACTTAGAAAGTCATACTCCGTGAAATAGAAAAGGATTAAAATCAGTGAAATGAAATCTATACAAAAGGATGAAAATGAATTGCACTACCTTTTTCAAATAATATTACTTAAGTGGTATCCATAAGCCACAAAAAACAATCAATGACAGCTGATCAGAGTCATGCCCACAATGAATGATAAAGGTACAAAATGATTCCCACCCCTAGCAACCAACTAAACAGAATGGTTCCCACTTTAGCAACCAACACGCACATCAATTAACCATCCATTCACACATGGCAGGCCACTAATAACACACCCCTCTCTAGAAGATAATAATAAGCAAACTTTGCAAATTTTAAAGTGCAGGTTTGCCCCCCTTTTTTCAAATCGGTAAAAAGATCATAGTGCAACCAGAAGAAACACATGCACAAAGTACAATAAAAGAAAAATAGCCACATTGTGGCATTAAAACCCATAGACTACCTCAAATAAAAGTTGCTTCACTCGCACAAAACAACTCTCTCAAAAACCATCTTGCACAGCTCCTGCATCTATGCTAATATATTGACTACTAACAAAGCAACCCTTCCTTGATGCTAATGTTTGCCCTGTCCTTTTACTTTCTTCTGGGATTTGTCACCATTCCACAGAACAAAGCTATCAAGGAACCCCATAAACACCCATACTGCCCATTTCCAAATAAACACCCATACTGCTTCCCAATTTCAACATCGGCTCCTGAAGAGAGAGAGAGAGAGAGAGAGAGCAGTGCAAGCTGAATAAATCATTATATGCTTGAGATGTTTTCAAGAGTTGATTCACCAGCATAAGCGTGATGATGTAGATGTTTAGAGTTTGCAGCCCATAAAAGGAGAGGTGTGAATGCCATTGATCAAGCTCACTGAGACAAACTCCACCATGTTATAAAACACCAAGGGTCATTTCTGACTGCCACCCCTCGTCTCTAAGCCATAGGTAGAGAGGCATTTATTCAGATATTTGTTCGCTCATACATTCTTCCCATTCAACATATTGAACAGACTCATTAAGAAAAGGTACCTCCTTTCAGAGAGGAAACCTCACATCAAACATTCAACCCTAAATAACTCCACTTCCTATAAATAGAATGGCCAAACTATTAGATCTGAATTTCTAGAACAATTTTCTGATTGACAATTAAATCCAATCAAAGGAAACCACACGTTTAAGAAAAGAGAGGTCTAAGAAACTTTCTATTTGAGAATTATATAATGATCTCATTGATGTATAGAGGTTATACGCATGAGAAATGAGAGTATCACTGAAAGACATAGGTAACAGTATAAGACTATATAAGCTATTTCCTCAGACATTCTTCTAATGTTTCTATCAAGGCAAGCTCTATTAAGATTGAAGTGCCTTTTCTCATACAGTACGATCTCAAACCACTGTTTTTAAGTTCCAGGTTGTATGCCGAAATTACCTTAGCCACCATTGTCAGTCAACCATCACCACTCTTTTTTTTTAATTCAACAATATCATTATAAATTGTCCATCATCATTATTCATCCCTCATAGGCCTAAAGGACTGTAGCCTTTCAAGACTCTTTTACGCTCACAACCCATACAAAAACTTTCTTCTGAAAGAACCCATAGAACCTTCTTTTAGTAGTTCCTTCAAACAATTACCTTAGCCATCATCACCGCTCATTTATATATTTTTTTTCATTCAACAAACTCATTGATCAGTCTGTTGAATTGTCCATCATCATGTTCATCCTTCATAGGCCTGAATCACTAATGGCCTTGCATGACTGTTATAGGCTCAACCCATAAAGGCAAACTTTTTCTTTAAATTATGAACTTATATACATTTTTTTTCAGTAAGTCATTAATCAATCAAGCCATAAATGAAAAGGTAGGAAAACCTGCAACCACTCAATCTGCCTTGGTAATCTCACCCTATGTCAGTGAACTTATTAATTGAATCGGTAAATTTTAGAATTTTTCCTGCTAACAATTATGGGGAAATATGGTAACAAGAGAAACATACTTACTCATCTTTGTATTGTTGAATTTCACCCTCAGGAAACTCCCCAGATGGAAAAAGTTCAGTGACAGGAATAGATGGTGGATTTGTCTGCTCAAGAGGTTCTTTATTCTTTCTGTATGCAGTAGATGAACAATGAGCAATCCACCTTCAAAGGGGAGGGTTATAGATTTTAAACTACTATAAGAATAGGCACTAACTTGCTTTTGCTTTTCTTCTTCTTCTTCTTTGTAGTTTCTGAAAATTGGAAGAAGAAAAAATGCATGCAAAATCATATTTCACTACTTTAGAAATACAAACATAAATACATGTACATATATGTGAAATACAAACATAAATACATGCACATATATGCATACATATGTAAACACGAACAAACTAACATAAATGTAATGAACCAAAAACAAAAGCTGCACACCCTCGCAAAGTTCTGCCTACAAAAAAACCACCATGCCAACAACCAAACAGACTAAAGGAGCCCATAAAATAATGTTAAGCATTGAGTATGTTTTAATTGTTAAACCAACAAAAGCATGAGAAAAATTGGAATCAAGAATTAAATCTTAAGATGAAAGGTGAATGCTAATTACTTGAGACATACAAGCCATTTCAAACCAATAACAAGTGGTGAATTAAGGTTGAGAAGTGATAAACTTGGGACACCCACTTCAATTCCTGGGAATTTAGATCAGCCAAGTGTATAGGATTTAAGCTCGATCTCCCACTTCCAAGTAAGATCCTGAGAGTCCAGATCAGACACATTTACTGGAGAATTTGAGCCAGATTCCTAGATAATGAAAGATTTCATAAAAGTTGATTTGGTACAGAGCGTCCAAGTCTATCTGAGAACCAAAAGTAAAGCTCTCACTTCTTCTTTATCAGATATTTGATTATACCATTTGACCAAGGGGCCAAATCCTGGTAAGAACTGGGAGATTAGATCAAGTACCACTACAGCTACTTAAGGAGTTGGTACAGCTCGACCAAGAGGGGCATTTAGAATCAGCAGAATTGTACCAGCATTGCTGACGTTGGGATCTAATTCCATAATTTGGATCCTGAAACGCAAGTAAGATGTTTCAAATTTCTACAGTGATCACACATCACACTGCCAAATAGTCAGCCCCAGTTTCTTCTGAGTATATCCATTAATGATAAAATTAAGGGATGCTTCCTTTGAAAGAGATTGGCCTTTACTGTTCCTGGAAGCTTCAAGCTCTTAAAGCAAAATATGGGAGCTTAAAACTGGCAACAAAACGATGGCAATACTAGATGGAATAAGTCAAACATTTGAACTGATAACACTGATAATATGCAAGCAAAATTATAGTAGATCTGAACAACCATGCATATAATATAGAAAAATGAAAGGTTAAAATATAACCTGGTAATCCTTCTGAAACTGGACCATCCAAATTGCCTTCTTCCTCATCATCTTGCAAGGGAGATAATGAAATAGCCTTGCCATTACCATCTGGAGGCTTTGTGGCTCTCGCTTCTGCATTGGACAACTCTCCCTTAATTCTATCCTCAGTATTGTTGGAGTCCTGCATGTCCTAACACATTCCAGAACAAATCAACAAGAATGTCGAAGTGGCAAAGACAAGCCAAAAAATAAAACAAGGCAACAAACATGAACATCATAGATACTGCAGATCTTACAGAAAGCAAGAGAATAATGAATCATCGAATGGCCTGTCATGAAAAACTACACAATAAATCGACATTATATTTCAACAATACATAATTTCAGCAACTAACAACAACAATGCATGTGTCACATATACACCACAAATTTTTTAGACCGAGCCAATGAAGGCCTTTTCATGGCCGTCGATTCCGTTCCGTCCCTAATGTAATATTCCAGCCTGGATTTGGTCTAGTCGGGCCTGAACAGACTGTCCCAGCACGCACAGAATTTTCTTTTCTATATCTATGCCACCAGAACCCCTAAAATCAGGGCATTAGGGTCATTGACCTCCTTGAGACAATAAGATTGTGTTATTTTCCTCAAAAATGCCTATTCCTCACACATGTCACTTGTTCAAAAGAAGCCTAAAACTCCAAACAATGACTTTTGGTAAAGGAAAAAAGGCTGCAAATTTTGAGTAGGGGGAATGTCTATTTGCATAGTATATTGCGTTAAAAAATGAAAATATGAACATTGTTTCATTTTAGAAATTATTCTAATTATTCCAAGTTTTTTCTATTTTTAAGCATACTTCAAATTTTTTGGCTTCTCCATTGTTTCTTTGCCAAAAAGGAACACAGTAATGGCAGGAATGCCAGAAATCACACTCCACAGTAAAAACAGAAGAGGACCAGAATGGAAATGACAACTATGCTTACAAAATGATCATTTTTAGGAAAGTCTTAGATATCACCGTAAGAGTTGAAGATGATTTTCTCTTTTTTTTTCTCTTTCCTTTTTTTTTTTTTTTTTGGTGAAGGGTTTTAAGATGATTTTCTTATATTTATAAATTGCATTATGAATCAGAAAATCTTTTTAAAAATGTTCTCCCTTAGCCCATCCATATAAGTATAACGGGCCTCATTTGGCAACAAAATTACAAATGACCATAGTATGTTTTGATCGGCAACTACAAATTACTACTCTCTTTTTTATTTATAATTGGACGCCTAGATTACAGATCAGAGGTGTCAATGGGTCAGATCCACCTTGCCTAACCAGAGTCAATGCCAGAATAATGGGATTGACATGGGATCAACTGTAGCACAATAGGGTGAGGTTGGGTTAAAATCTCAAGGCCTGTTTCATAAACAGGTTGGGTACTCTGAGAGCCACACTCATAATATCAAAACTGTTAAAAGATCATTAAACTGTAAGTTCAACCTTTCTCAACGCTGCAATTCTGCCCTGTGGGCCCTTTCAGAAGTTTTGAAACCAACCCCCCCACCCGCCCCCTCTCTTCTCTCCTTCTCATAATATGAGAATTTTAATAAGCCTTTTAAATAGTGGCCCCACAAGGCAAATTTCCTACTTCTGCCATTGCCTACCTTCCACAAGGTCAAGAAGCTAAATAAATTCCTCGTGGTTCTAATTAATTTCTTTGAAAAAACTCAGATGGCATCGCCAAAACCATTGTAGTCAACAACAGAGTGCAGATCTTGAAGGAGAGACATTTCAAAATGGAAACATCAGATGATACGAACAAAAGCATTGTAGCCAACTGAACATCCATCATTGTAATTGCCATCCATGGATTCAAATCACACAAAAGATTAATATAGCAGTTTTCTTTAAATTTCAGACTATACAACCGCCCTTTAAATCTATAAAGGAGTTGCAGAAATACAATTCATACCACGCCATCATCAGCAGTTCCTTGATGGTGGTTGAGATGCAATTGTCCCAATTCTTTACAAGCCTCCTGAACTACATCTTTATTAGTAGCACCCATGTCTTCTTTCTTCACCTACAAAACAAAACTTCATAGACAATTATGGGTTTACAAACAAAAGAAAAGGCGATTCCTCTTAAAGGATACAAGTGCATAAAAGAACGCCATCAAAATGATCCTGTGCTGGTGAAAAATGAACATACTATAAAACCATACAAGTATCACTTCTCAATATGGGAAAAATCAAGTTTTTAAAAATTATCTCTTCTCTATTCTACAAGTACTCGATTCAAAAAACAAGGGTTCTTTCTTTCTTTCTTTCACTGGCTTGAAAGCTTGATTTTTTGATAGCTCACATTTATCATTTCCACACTCTATGCATATATGTGTGCAGATTTCAATCATCCAGACGCCAATTAAAACCAAAAGATGCAATTTTTCTGTCCATTTCGCAAACCCATATCCAACACTCGAGATCAACAGATAATTTAATACAATAGGCCATCTCCCATTCACGCATGATTCGAAAATCCCCAAAAAAAATCAAACACTCCACATTAGCGGATACTGTTTCAATAACGCAGTAAGATTATCTGAAATTGGGCAAAACAAACCGTACGATTTGTGTGAAGTTGAAAGAAGAAAATGAATGCATGTGAGAGAGAGAGGGGGGGAAGAGGAAAGTACCTCGATTGAGTTTCTTCAAGCTAGGGTTTTCATGGAGATTCTTTTGTTTTTATGGTTTTTTCTTTGATTGGAAGCTTCTTCAATACAATAAGGCTAGGGTTTTGCTTTTCGAAAGGGGATTTCATGCTTGGAAGAGTTGGATTTTGGGGAGAAAATGGGAAATGACTGTTTCCAATCTGATTAGGGTTTTGCGGTTTAGAAGGATTCCTTACTCGAACTCTGTAGAGAGAGAGAGAGAGAGAGAGAGAGAGATGAAGGGGAGAGGAGATTGGAAGATTTAGTCGCGCGAGATTGGGCAATCATCACCGTTAATTGGTTTAATGGACCACGCGGATGATGGCCCCACGAGGAGGGAGTGATCGCAAATTTCCCTTAACTCATTGGACTCCAGTTGAATACATGATAACTTATTGAGGCATGGCAGTGAAGAAGGCTTGAATGTGGATTCAGAAAATATTAATATCAAATCTCAAATTTTAACGAGTATAGTTATTAATTTCGTTTCGATTCGGCTGGAATGAACGAAAATTTTCATTTCGGCTGCGAAACAATTGGCACAAGTTTTGATTTTTGACATTCGCTTAAAAAAATATGGATTTAGGAAGAAATTGAATGAAATGGTCTAAATTTTCTTAATTTTCTAAAATGACCGAAATATTTTGGGAAATGTTTTCAAACTTTAATGATAAAAGTTGTTAACTTTTATGGTTATGAGAATTGTGTTTAAAATTTATTATTGTCGGTTCAGAAATGTCTTTTATGGTTCGAGTGATAACGGTTCTCGTAGAGTCATCGTGAGAATTTTTGTGGGGCCCATTCGTGAGTCCCATTTAGGGATGGGACCATAGGGGATGGAAAGATCTATGTGGGACAACTAAAAGTATTAAGTTTGACCTCAATTCCATACCCCTAACCCCTTCATCTGTGGCCCTTGAATTTAATGACTTCCTATTCAAACAAATTCGCAACCCTCCAACCAACGGTCTAATCCATTTAGATGGGTGTTAAATCTTAAGAGTAGTGACTATAAGGGGGTCCATGTTAATGCATGGTTTGGATTGGTTGCCAGGTGCCCCCTAATAGTTCTCACGGAAGCAAGGTGAGAACCTCATACATATTCTATATGAAACCGAGGTAGTTACCTTTCAGAAAATTCGAACGATAGAGGAAAATACCTATGCTTGGTTCTTCTGAAGGTGGGAGAAAAGAGAAAACTGATTATTGATCAAAATTAGAGTTTGAAACTCGTGTAATTAACCCCTTCTGGTTAACCCGAAAAAAAAATGGGATAGATTTATGAGAAATCTCATTCAGTTAGATATGGTAGATTAAGAAGGAACACCAAAAGAATGTCGAGCCGTATGAAGTAGGAAACTCTCAAGTACGGTTCTAAGGGAAGGAATTGACCCACCTATTCCGACCGAGGAGAACAGGCCATTTGACGAGGAGATTCTGAAATTGCAGAGGCTTGGTCCGATCAAGCTGCTGAATATTGGAAACAAGCTATAGCGCTTACTCCGGGGAATTATATTGAAGCACATAATTGGTTGAAGATGGCAAGGAGGTTTGAATAAGAACATTCTCCTTTTGAATTCATTATAATATGGGACCCATCAATCAAATAAAATAGATCGTTCCTCTAGGAAGAGCCAATCAGGGAATTTCATTATATCCCTTCTAAGTCTAAGATTGTTCTATTTCGTCTGTCATAGGGATAAACGATACGGATACAGTACAGAAAATATATATATATATATATATATAGAGAGAGAGAGAGAGAGAGAGAGAGAGAGAGAGAATGAATAAATTCACTTATACGAGGATTTGACTTATGATATATCAGAATGGAGAAACAAAATTCATATAGCTACCCCAAAATAGTCGGGACAAGACTTTGATAACGATGATGATGATAACAAGTGAATAAATCCATGTATTAACAACTTTATGTAAATAAGCCATTGCAAAAAACAGAAAATAAAAAATACACAAGAATCATTCATGGCATGTTACATTAAAATCACATAAAATTATATAACAAAAATCAATGAGGATTTTACGGGAAAAAAACTCATTAGATAGTGGGTGCACACAAAAGAATCTAATAAATCCTCACAAAGAGAAAAAGTCCTATCGTCACTTCAGGTTTTTTGTCCCTGCTTTTCAGCCTGAGCGTCGATCGTATGCTTGTACTTAAGTCAACACTAGTGTCTTTTTCTTCATCTTCTTTCGTCCTCTTATCTCCTCTTTATCCATCTCTCTAACTTCATTTCTTACCCAACTCACCATGCTCAACACCTCCAATCATCCTATTTTTTCTTCCTTTTCCTTGATCTGGTCATTGCAATTCGTCTTAGACGCTCTTTAAGTGTCACATTCAAATCTTACTCTCTAACATTCTTCCTTGCTATATCATTTCTTTTTTCTTTCCCTTTGATTTGATCCTCAATCTCTCCTTGTAAAAAACAGAGAGTGAAGAAGAAGAATTTAGAAGTGGAGATGACAAGGAGATAGAGGGATAGCGCAATCAGCACCCGTACGAGGTTCCATTGGGTGTGCACAGGCCATCTAAGGGGTTTTTTTGTTTTTCCTCGTAAAATTCTAAAAATTAATATAACAGTTACATTCAAATCAACCCAGATGCATGCTCAAATAAACACACACGTATAATTTTTTTTTTTTTTAAGGTTCCAGGGTTATTTTTCAACCCCAACCCTTAAATTGGTGGGCAGTGGGCCTATATATATATATATATATATATTTCCAAGCCTATTGCTTTTTAAGAAAGAAAAACAAAAGCTTTCATTTTACGGGCCAAACTCAATACCTTCATGGGAGGGCTCAAGAAGGAGGAGAATTTTAGAGGTACTCACATAAGTCTCTCACCATCAGCCATACAACCAGGAATTAATCCCTAATTATTTTTGTGGAATGGATATGAATGCGAATGGGTCGGTTCCGGAGAAGGTGGAATCAGACTCAGAATCATAACCATATATGGTGTGGGTCTGAGTCGGGTGTAAGGTAGAAAATGATATGGAAAAAAATATAATTTTAAGAAATTTTTTTCGAAAATTAAGATAATGTACTGTTTCTAGGGTCTACGGGTCTAAACCAAGGTGGATCAGGAATAACACTCGGGTAGGTCACGGGTAAATAAAAAACAAAGGGTTCCAAAACTATATACTCAGCGGGATCTAAATAGGGACCAAAATTCAATTTTCAACGGATCAAAGCCTTTTACTTCCTAGGAATGGAGGTGCATGCATCACCAACTAATATATAATATACCGATGGATAGGCCAAGTGGACAAGGAGCTCCCACAACTTTAACTTCGAAACTGTACAAACCACACCACAGCAACAACTGCATATATATACCAACTCCCGCGAGAAAGAAAGCTATGTTAGGACGTCGGAAGACTCTTTCCCACTTCCCGCCAAAAGGATAGAGAAAAAGCTGAAATGGCGAATCAGTCCTCCTCTCCCTCTCCCCTTCTCTCCGCCTCATTCAGTCAAGATAACAGGTTTTCAAATCTCATCCCTTCAATCAATTCCTCTCTTTTAAACATAGATTCAACAGAAAAACCTCAGCTTTTCTCTATCATCTTCTCCCCCCAAAATTTTTTGTTTTCACCCTTTTCTGAATTAGGGTTTCCTATTTGAACACGTTCTGCGCATAATTCGCCGCAATTCGATGAGGATTTTGTGTTTAATTTGGGTTTTCTCTTGTTTTTCATTTGAATTCTCATGATTGAAGAGATGGGTTTGGAAATTGTAGGTTGTGATTGTCTGTATATGTGTGGAGAAGGCAGTAAGTTGAGGGGAATTTCACCCCAGTATGCTTGGCGCTTGTAAACAATGACCTGAGCCGGTCATATGGTGGTTATTGCCGTTGATGGGCTAGAAAAGAGAATTCTGACTAATCAGGAAATTCTGAGTCCAAACCTTCATCTGGAGGTTTTATGGATAATTGCAATGGATGGTCAAGAGGGTTTTGAATTTTGATTGACTGTTTCCTCTGCAAGGGATTTAGTTTTCTCAAAAGTAGTGGAAAAAAAAAATGGTCAGGATTGTCAATTATTGTATTTAGAGCCTACTGTTCTACATGGCTTGGATTTAATAGGCACTTTTAAAGTATTGAACATTCAGGGTCCTGAAGCTGATGAGTTCAGAAACCCAAATTTCTGGGTTTGATGAACTGGGAGTTTTCAAAAGTATTTGTTTTGTTTTTGCGCTTTTTGGTTATATGAGTTGCCTTTGGACATGTTGTATTATGGATACTTTGATCATTGTTCTTAAGCATTCGTTCTGTCCAGATCACTCTGCATGGATCATCATGAAAATTTCACACTGATCAAAGTATTGTATTCTTCTAATCAGTCCTCTGCATGATGGTTGGTATGGATCAGTTATTATGAAGAGAACCAAATAATGAGTTGAAGCATTCAATCAGTAGACTTTCCCTTGGAATGTTACTTTTCCATTGATATGAGATGATCCAATGTGTCTCACTTACGGCTGGGACGAGGGATGATTGCAACATATAGAGGTTGATGCTTTAATAGATGAAATTGATGTGTTCTTGTATAGTGACCCATAGTGATTATCTATCAGAATTCATGTCCAAGGCGGGTCCAAGATATGTATGAATTTCTGTGTATTTTGCAGAGTTTATGGCTGACAAATTCTTCTGGGCATTGTAGGGGTTTTTCCATAAGCACCAGGGATGGGTTCAAGATATTTGATTCTGAGAGTGGAAAACTGTGCTATGAAAGATGTAAGTATTATAAAGCTGATCTAGTTTCATTTGGATATATCTTTTTAAACTGGAATTCATAAATTACAAGAATTTGGTTATTTTGTTGTGAGGATCATCATTTTGGACGATTGGCTCTCACCCATGACACCAGGGCTTGATTCCCGAAACAAAATTTTATTTCCCATCCCAAGAAAAGGAATATTATGTTGGTATAATGATCTTTTTGCCCTAAAACGTTTTTTATTCTGTATGCTCTCCTGTTACTTGGTAATTGGAAGGTGTGTATATAGAGGAATTACAAAAACACTCGCCCAAACTAGAGTCATCTTCACTCAGGCTGGCCCATTTTTCTTGTGGAAACTAGCCATTGCTCGTTAAATAGCCAGTAATCGAATGGGCTCTGTAAGGGAAATAATTCCAAGGTGTCTCTATGTCAAACAAACTTAGGGATGTTGTCTGTCCATTCATGGGCGATGGAAAAAACTCAAAGATCATGGAGATGGGTCCCTGTCCCTGTAAGGGTCTCCAAGTTGAATGTGGATGGTAGCTCCAAAGGTAATCTGGTGCCTTCTAGTTAGTATTTGTAATTAAGGTTATGAATGGTTATTTTATCACGTCATTTAGGGGCCATCCAGGATCAGAGACTCAAATAGGGTGGAAAGCCTTGCCATTATGGAAGGGTTGAAACTAGTAAAAATGTGTTTGCATGTACTATCAGGACAAGTAGGGCATCATATGAGCAATGGCGTTTCTTTGAGATCATTAATGCAATTGAATACTTGTCAAAATAGATATGTGTGATGCTCCACCACTTACCTAAAGAAGCACATGAAGAAGTGGACAAATTGGTTAAATCTTGGTGATGGTCTGATCGAGGGAGACCTTCATCATTAAAAATGGTGCAGCCATATAGTTGGAGTCTTTTCGTATATCGTGAGTTCGTGACTATAGCAAGCTCATCATCTTTATGAAGCTGCTGTGTACTATTTATATTTATTCTATCATTTTAATCATTTTTCAGTTAACAATAAAATAAAATGGGATTAAGTTTGAATTTTGTGTATAATCGGTTCTTAATCATCAATTACTACAAATGTTGTTCCTCATAAAATTGCTATAGGTAGTAGTTTCCTCAAATCAATGAACAATTTTTTTTTTTTTTTGATTTTATCTTGATGTCCTGATAGCCATTGGAGCATTTGGCATTGTGGAGATGCTATTTGGCTCAAGCCTTCTTGCTATAGTTGGCGCCGGGGAGCAGGTATTGTTAATTATCTTTCCATCTGTACTAGTGTACTTCTATGCTGATATGATAAATTACTGTTCTGTTTTGCCTATTTCAGTAGTTTGTATGTCAGCTTTCTTATGTCTTTTTTTTTTACAAGAGCCTCGAACTCATGCACGCGTACACACACTAACTACATGCTGTCCCTAACCGAGTAATAGCTAGGGACAGTTGTCTTACATTTTACTGATACAGTTGCATGTTGGTTTTCAACTGGGTAGGGCAGCCATCATTATCCCCACGTAGGCTTTGTCTGTTTAACACCGTAACTGGTACTGCAATCCGAGAACTGAATTTCTTGACTTCAATCCTTGCTGTTCGTATAAATAGAAAGAGGTAAATTTATATGCTATGCACATTATAGAATATGCAACTGTGTCCTTTTCATAATCACTTGGATTTTTATGTCACTGACAAACTGTGCAGCATCTGATTTGTTTGGAAATTGTTTTATTTAGAACCAACTATTGGTTTTTGCGATATTTCTGAACTCTAATTCTAGATGATTTTTCCAATTTCTGTTTCTTTTTATTCCAATGGTGCATAATGGAAAAATATGTGCATGCAGGCTTGTTGTCATATTGCAAGAGAGAACATATATCTATGATTTGAATAGTCTTATAATACTGGACACCATTGACACTGTGCCAAATACAAAAGGTCAGTATGTAACACATTTCCTTTTATTCAAACGTCCAATTGAAAAAGATTGATACTGTAACTACCATAATTTTTTGTAGTTGTTAAAGGTTGCAAATAAAATGTTTGCTGGAGCCATAGTTTACTAGAATAAGAGATGGATGCGGGAAATGTTTCCTTTTATATTTTTATTAAACTAATTGCCCAAATGGAGAATCAAAAAACAGAAAGCGAGAAATATACATACTTGCTGAAACATGTTTCCCTATTACCACGGTTAAAAGTCTGGTGAGCTTTTTGTGCATATAATATTCTATATCCTTTTGTGCCTCAATGTCTGTCTTAATGTTACTGCCTTTTCATCCACAGATATGTGACACAATAGTATGTCAATATACCTAGATATTTTCTCCTTTCTGTTTGTAGTTCTGAATACATTCCCACTATCTGTGTTGTGTGCACTTCCATTGATTTACTGACCATGTGGCTGTGTCTACTACATCTCGTACAGATTTCTGAACCAAAATAAAATAAATGAAGGTTAAGCTAATATAAGTTCAATGACCAACAATGCTTTGCAGTTAGATAGTTGACAGTGACTTTCTGAGAAACATTTTTCCACAGGACTTTGTGCCTTCTCCCCTGATTTGGATGGTTGCTATTTGGCTCTTCCTGCAAGTACAACCAAAGGGTCTGCTCTAGTATACAATGTGATGGATCTCCATTCACATTGCCAGGTTGGTATAATGTTGGTTATTTGTTCATCATCATCATTTGAAACCTGATACATCTGGGATTGGCCCTGTGAGCTATATTTTTCTACTCAATCCTTGAAACCCATGCTATCTGTCCGTCCAAAGACACTTATTAATTATAATTTTGTTCAGCACATTTTGATAGATGTGTAATTTCTATAACAGGTTGATGCTCACAATTCACCATTGGCTGCAATGGTTCTTTCTTCAAATGGTATGTACATGGCAACAGCTTCTGAGCAAGGAACTATAATCAGAGTTCATCTTGTTTCGCAAGCAACTAAGGTAAGCAGGATATTATGAGTCAATGTTTGTTTCTTACCGACCAATTTATTTAGCTAAAAAGAACTCAGGTACTGAACTATTGTGTATGATACCCAAAGCAAATTTTGTGGCAACTTATCCAACCATCAAAGTCGCATAAACGCACATAAAACAGACTTTCCTAATGGTAGGCACCATTGCGGATCAAGTATATTCTGAGAGAGTGAGAGTTCTGTTAGACAATTTAACCAAGTGGACAGTTAACAAGAAGATCCTTTGAAATTCAAATTCAAATGGTGAAATCATCTGATCAACATCATTTTTTGGGCAATTCTCCATCCAAAACTGGCTTACAGTTTGCTGGTCTGGCTGGATTGCCACAATGCATGCCTTCTATATGGTGGGTGAGTTCCCACAAAATTTTGATTTCTAAAAGAGATGTTAGCTTATTGGCTGTCACTTTTCTTTTAAAATTGCAGATATTTTTAATATCTGGGAGCTAACCATTCTTTTGTAGCAGTCATATAGTTTTCGAAGAGGCACATACCCATCCACTATATATTCCCTTTCATTTGGACCATCTGCACAGTTCCCAGAAATTCTTATTGCTACAAGCTCTTCTGGATCTGTCCATGCCTTTTCTCTTGGGCTAATGATAAATCAAAGGTGAGAAGCTTCCATTCCAGGAATCATTATTTTAACTTGAGCAATTGATGTTCTTCTACCTTCATTCTTCCATGGGATCTGGTCCTGGGCTTGTGTTGTACTTGCATGGGGATATAAGTGGACTTTCATTGTCACACAGCTGTCTGGGGCTAATATACCCAGTTTCACTATTGTTGGTCATGGTTTATAGTTGGCTTGTAAGATGACATCCAGGACTACAGTTTTGCTCTGTAATTGGAAATGCACTGTTTGATTTGTACTTGGATTTCACGTGATCCATTCAGTGTAAATGTATGCTTTATATATATATATATATATATATATCATGAAGCTGAGTTATTAATAGCTAGTCATTAGCTGAACCTTTAATAGCCACCTGTCAATGTTTGGTACACTGACCATTGCCACTTGTTTACCTTAGTCGCATGTCTGGACATGGGCATGAATGATGCAATATCTCTTCCATTTCCCATAAGAAAATTATTTTAAAAAAAATCCCATAAGGAAATAACTGATAGGTATTCTGTACCTATGTTTCCTGCTATTCATTGATCCGTGCGTTCTATAACAAGTTCATGTTCATATCATAATCACTTTTTACATGTGATTAGAAGTAATGCCCTGCTTACCCTTTTTCCTTCTTTCCTTCTTTCTTTCTTTCTTTTTTTTTTTTTTTTTTCTTTTCTCCAATAATCCATCCTGGATTCATTACGTGCAAATACTAAATGCAGACCTTATGCACTTCTGCTCTTAATCTAACTACTTATGAACTTTTGGTCTTTTTTTTTTTCAGAAGCAAGAGATCAAATTCTCTGCTAGGGTCAATGATCCCTGACAAAATCAATGGTGCCTTTGAGCCTGCTCATCATTACGTACTTCACAATGCAGTCCCAGCAGGAGCCAAAAGGTGAATTTATATTTGTTGTACCACACTGCATGGTTTTTTGTTGAAATTTGGGAAGGATTTTCACTATAATAGAAATTCTTCACGTCACCAATGCCTTCTTTGTCCATTTGTGTGAGAGCAAGGCCATTAGAGTGTTGGCCACACCATCAATCAAGCCTACCCTAAAAATTAGGCTCGTCTACTGATTAGGTTGGACAGTCCTACAATAAAATGTTAAATTTGAACAAACCAACCATATCCCGTACTCACTGTAATATGAAGACCACTTGATGAGTTACCCAGCCCAATTTCTTGCCTAGTGCATTGTTTAGCACGGTCCACAAGTGGAATGGAATGGATTATTGCACTCTAGTGCTGTGTTGGTGTATGCACATTTGAACTTTCTTTTATTATCAATTTTGTGGAATGTTTGTTTTGGTATCTCCTGACTCAAGCCTTCTTATTTTTTCCCTCAACTTTTTACAGCAGTGCAATGGTCCACAGCATTGAGATAGTTGCCAGTACATGCTCTACATCCATACCTGCTGCTTTCAGGTGAGCAAAAGGCCATTCAATAGCCTTGTAGTTCATTCTTGTTTATTCTTTTCAATACTGGTTATGGGAAGACCAAAACTAGCACTACAGCCGTAACTGCCCTCACATACTTCAATCTTCCGACTAGTGGGATGGCATGTTAATTAATGTGCAAGTTGCATTGTTGTACCTCCACAGTCCATCTTTGGTGACTTTATATAACAGAATCATTTATTCAAGCGTGCCATCAATGTGTACATTAGGGCCTGTTTGGCAATTTACGAGGTTCGTAAAAGTAATGAAAAGTTTCCATTTTTCAGACAAAGGGTCACATCAAAAGTACACATCTTCAAAAATCCCTCCTTTAAAAAAAAAAAAAAAAGTTAAAAAAAAGCCCTTTCTCCACTAAAAGAGCCAAAAAGATTACACAAAAAAGCCAAAAAGATTCCCTACCAATTCACTAAAGACAAAATACCATCATAACCCCTTTATATTTTGTTCTCTTTTGATTTTATGTTTTACATTACTTTTACTTTAATAGTCAAATACCAAACGGGTCCTTAGGATTTCTTCATTTGGGATTAACGCAGACACATTTTTCCAAACAATCTTCTGACAAGGATTTGGGTTTTTCTTCCCTATATGTTAATAGCAACCGAAAAATGTCTCTGGGTGCTCATAAGTTTTTCTGAATACTATCAGATGTTGCTTCTTCTTGTTTTACATTAGGCATTCTGCTGATCGTATCAATTTATCATTTACGATGCTGCATTTAGTATGATGCAGGGGCAAAATGAATTTTTTTTGGGGTGTTGTCCATGATCTGGCATAAATTTTGTACAACTGCCTACTCTTGTAAAAAAAATTCGCTTTTTTTGCCCCCCTAGGAAATTTATTTTTTGTTCATTTAGTGAAACCACACCAAATTACGCACCCTGCCCCCTACATGGGAAACTTTCTCGTTCTGCTACAGGTATGATGTTTGTTGTTGGTGAATCCTTGGTCGTTAACATTAAAAGAAAATAATAATCCTTGGACGTATCTGTTAGGTTTTCTTATTTAGGGGCGGACCCAGGTACATGGATCTGGGGGCTAAAGCCCCCACCCATATCTGTAAAAAGTTGAAAATTTAAAAAACCCCTTGCATATTCTAAAAATTAATGTTTTTTTTTTTTTCCTTTTACATTTGCCCCTTCCCCCAATATTTCTTTGACATAGAGCCGCTGGGTCTGCCCTTGACATGGGTGCAAAGTTGGCAAGGCACTTACTGGGTCTTATATTCTTCTTCTTACTTTTTAAAATTTTGATAAACTGGGTGTTATCTATTGTATGACTCAATGCTTCCCAGTCAGTGGGATTCTATCCCTCCCTAATTAGAACTGTTTTACTTTCACGTCCAATTTGAGATTTCTCTATTGCTTTGTGGGAGATCAAATTGAGAGAAACTGGATTAATATTTCGTTTGATTTTGCAGGGCATCTATTTTCATCATCACTTACAATGGATACTTTCAGGAATACAGTTTAAATGTGAATCAGCTGAATGAATCTTCATGGAGTTTAGAACGTGAGTTCAGTCTAATTAGTACAGCTTCAGATGAAATCACCGACTGGACGATTTGAATGTTTTTTCACATTCCCTACTGTATTGCTCAAACATTGGGCTGCTGTTGTCTTACCACTACAACGAAGTTGAACAAAGAGAGGGGGCGCATTTAAGCCTACGTGATCAAGCTGTTAATATTTTGAGCCAAAAATAGATGAAAGGGATATTTTTGGTCGACCCAGCTGTTGCCTGTTGGTGTTGGGAAAGAGCATTGCAGGCCTCTACCGGGGCTCATGGTAACTAAGCTTGTTTTTCATTTCCATGTATGTATATTATGTTGTCCACCCACCTGTTGACGTTGGGAAAGAACATTGCAGGCTTATTACTGAGGGCTCATGGTAAGCTTGTTTTTCATTAACATGATTGTTTGTTATGTTATACAATATTCATTAATATAAATGGATTTTATTGAGATGGAGCTCTCTCTCTCTCTCTCTCTCTCTGTGTGTGTGTACAGAGAGAGAGTGAGAGAGGCCTGGACCTGTGCTACTGTATACAAAAGGACACATAAGTAGGACTTTACCATTAACAGAAAAACCCCTTCAATCATAAAAATAAAAATAAATAAATAAATAAATAAAAAAACACACCTTAATATCATCAAATCTAAATTTAAACATAATTCCAATTTCCAACTAGTAATTCTGTTTCAAATTCTAATTCAAACCTATTTCCAATTCTAATTCAAACCTATCAAATATACCCAGATATATCTAGTATAAATAAAGTAAAATTAATTTTAGATGAGAGATGACACCCTGTGTCAGGCATGGGCTGGATATGGGCCTTTTGTCTGTAAGGTTGGTCGGACATTTATATGCCTTGGCCCAGTCCATTCCAGCCCATGAACATCTCTACTTGGGCAAAAAGTTGAGAGAGTGAAGTGAAGGTGCGACAGGAAGATAGGTTTGCAAATAGGGGTGTTCATGGGCCGGGCTGAGGCATATCCAGGCCTGATCCAATGTTAGAAACACAGGTCCAGGCTGGTCCCAAGCCTAGAACGGGCCATAAAAGTCAGGCCAGTGGCCGCCCATTAAGACAACCAGGGCGGGCTGAACCGTGCTTTTGATCAATTTTGTGGGCTTTCAAGACAATATTTTGCCTAATCAAATTGAATTACATGCACTTCTTATAGGGGATGGGGCAGGTTTTGGGCTTTCTTTTGCTTAATCCAAGCTCGGCCCAATTATTAAACGGGCACAAATCACATTTTCAAGCCCGGCTTAAAGCGGGCTGGGCTAGCATCAGGCTTGGGTTGGCCCGACCTATGAATACCCTTAGCGTTTCCATGAGCATTGCCATTAATTATCACTAGCAACAAACGCCCATGCTAAGCCTGGGCCAAAAATAAAAATATATTAAAAATTTAAGAATTATTTTAAAATATTATTAAGATAAAATAAGTCTAAAAGAAAGAAATTTATTATTTTTAAATATTAGAATCTTTTAACATGTAATGAAAATAAATATAAAATGAAGTAAACTTATATAAATTCAAGGCATTGACCATTACACAAGAATGAATGTGTGTCTATATAGGAGCAGATCTCATTAGTAAAAGCTTAGGTTAAGGTAAGTTCAAGTTTGTGGTGGGGCCCACCTAGCAACCCACATGGGGGTGGTGATGGGGGGATTTCAAGGACTCCTTGGGACCCTTCTCTTTGCAAAAAATTAGTTCCAACTGTGGTTTTTACCATCTCCATTTAGCCCCAAAAGCTTAATGCTCAACAATTCATTAGGTTCGGTACACAGTCGATCCAATGGTCCAGTAAATCCGGATTTGACCAAAAACTAGTGGACATGTGCAATTTAGGGAGGTCGTGTGTTTGGTCCATTTGGATGGACCAAGGGTGGGCCTCACAAGTGTAATCATACATAATTAAATGAAGATGTATGGTGCCCGGGCTAAAAAAATATAATGAAATAAATCATTCTTTTTTGAGATATAATTGAAAAAGAACAGATTTTATAAAAATAAATAAGTAGTTTATATTTATTATATATATAATTTTAATAAAAAAGAAAAAATAACTTGGTGGGGTTATATGATGTAACATCTAACGATGAGCCTTATATCCTAAGTCCTTCAAAGTGTGTCCAATTGGATAGTGGGACCTTGCTGATGTGTCATTCCGAAGATCCTTAGTGGGGTCAAATGATATAACATTTAAAGATAGGCCCATATCCAAATATCTAAAGTTGTGTCCAATTGAACATTTGGACAGTAGGCCCTTGTTGATGTAGAGTTTCAAGGAGCATTGGTGGGGTCACATGATGTAATATTTAAAAGTGGGCATCTTATCCTAATTACTAAGGTGCATCATGATGTATTCAAAGGTGGCCTCGTCTACAACAATTATTAAAGGCAGGTCTCATATCAACCTTTATACTATTTCATGTATATATAATTAGAAATGAAATGTTTTTGTAATATGCATTTTAATAACAAATATAATTGATCATCAGAGTCCATTATTTTATGTTCGTTGAACGTTAGATTCCACCTTGTAATTAACGGTCTAAATCATGAAACCAATGGTCTTGATACAACTCCATACCGGTTGGTCCCTTTTGTTGGGTGTTCCATCATCCGTGCCGTTGGTTTGATTGGCCAAGATGGATGGTGGTGCCTTTTAAAGGTGTCTACCAATCAGGAGATCAAAGTGGTCCTCACAAATCCATCTGTTGATTCTACTTTATGTGGATGATTAATCTATTATCAAATCATGATAATTTAGTCCTGCCCATTCTCTCTGACTGCCAACACAATGAAAGTGGGCCCCACAAACCTTTATTAAATGGAGTTGATTCTAATCTTATAAGGAAAATGTGATAAGGTTTACTTTAAAATTGGAGTGATCGATATTTTAGGGAGAACAAATCCAAGGAGTTTTGTTGCTAAAAATAGTAGTGTGATCTAGATTTAAGATTTTAACTATTCCTAAGATTAATGAGGAGATTTGGGTTGAGATTTTAAGGGAGGAGACTTGTTTGGGAGGAGTGTAGTGGCTTACATTAAACCTAAAACTCTGTGTGATTTTATAAGTATTTTTCTGAAAGAAGAACTCATGTGGGTGTTGACGGGACACCCTTCACAGTGCTCCTCCTCGTTTGCTTTAATATATAATATATATATATATATATATATATATAATTTGGGAATGATACAAATGGATGGCAACAAGTTGGTTCGGGTTAAGGTGTTTCAATACCCGATTCCCAAACCTTGTCTTGTGCTTGGGGCTTAGATGTTAAAATTCAAACCCACCTCCTATGGAGTTCATAAAAATAGTTGTCCTGAAAAAATTAATAAGAACTCTTTAAAAGAAGTTAAGTGTTTCTTGGCATTTCTTAGTGGCAAGATTTGAATCTGAATTATAAGATTTTTTTTATGACAATGTGCATGCACCATTCAAAAAAAAAAAAAAAAAAAAAAAAAAAAAAAAAAAAAAAGACAATGTGCATGCCAAATCATATAAAAGACATTAAAAATGTTCAGTAGCCCTAAAAAAAGATCTATTTTCTAGTTACGAACAACTAGCATTTAACTCACATCAATACCTGATCAATACATTTATAGGAGATCAAAGACTTTTTAAAAATGAAAAATGCATGCAGAACTAAATGGTATCATTTTGAATTAAGTATAAAAGCTACTATAAAAAGAATTCAGAAACCTGTTGTTTTGGAATCGACTCCTTGAAACGAGAAAAAAGATTATGCATTACACAAAACAAAACAAAAAATCGAAATGAATAAAGAATAGTATGATATAGAAAAATAAGAATGACAAACAAACAACCAGTAAAGAATAATAAAAATCAGAATGTTGATCATCTTCATATTGCTCAACAATATCCAACCTATAGAAACAATATAGCACATGTAGGATGTAAAATAATCATAGATTATGCACAAAAAAAAAAAAAAAAGTGACATTAAAGCGATGAACGAAGGCCAGCGGAGCATATTAGCACAAGAAATTAAAGGCAGCATTTTATCAGCATGAAATTAGCAACAAAAACAAAATGTCATTCTAGATGAAAAAAAAAAAAAAAAAAAACAGAGAGAGAGAGAGAGAGAAATTGTATCAACATTTTATGAGTAACATTTTGATACAAATCACAATATGTAAAACATGACAGGGAAAAACAGAAAGGAAGAGCAAATTTAGTTTGATAAAAATGCATGGGGTCTTATCAACCGGTTCAAAAATCAGCTCAATCTGATTGGGGTTTTCATATTCATATTGGAGATCTTCTGAAAGTCAAAACAGTAAAAATAAAAGAGATGTAATCGTTTGTAATTGTCAAAAGAATGCATGTGGGTTATCTGTAAATTCTAAAATATACCTAAGCTGGAAAAAAACATCCAAAATATATAAATCAGCCTTCCAAAGTCCAATGCCTCATAAGAGTTAACAGTCATATTCATAAGCTAGGTTACATCGATCGAGTCTGCAAGTTTACATTAAAAAACTGAAAAATTTATTCCAAAAGGCAAAATAATGTCAATGATTTTTTTTTTTTTTTTTTGAAACGGTAACACAACTTTATTAAAAGAGAAAGCAAGTACAAAGCTGAAAAAGGAAAAAAGACAAAAGATAAAAGAGAAGGTACAAGAGTATTATACCAATCCCAACCCAATTACATAATCACACCCACCCATAGAGACGACCTCTCAATCCCTTGCTTGGCTAGAGCATCCGCGATCGAGTTGGCTGATCTAACCTCATGACGAAAACAGACATTTAGAGTGGCCGAAAGCTCCCTAATTTCATTGAAATGGAATTGAAATTTCCAAGGGCAATCTTTTTTGTTGGATACCCAAGTGATCGCATTTGAGGAATCACTTTCCACCACAAGAGGACCAATATAACTCATTGCAAATAACCTAAGACCCTCCAAAATAGCTAACACCTCGGCTTCGTTCGAGTCACAAATGCCCACATTCTTAGAGAACATAAGGAGCACCTCACCCTTATAATTACGCAACACGCCTCCAATTCCTGCCGGCCCTGGTTTACCCTGGAAGCTCCATCCACATTGAATTTTAAAACCCCAAAAGGAGGGGGAGACCAAGGGACATATCTTCTATCCTTAAAAGGGAAACACCTCATACAACCTTCCCAATTATAGATAATATCATTCAAGTTAATATTTGTAAACTCCTTCCGAATTGAAGCCCATTTTGCAATCCTAAAAGCAACCTTATCTATCAAATCAACCACCGAAGATGAAGAGCCTCTAAAAATCCTCTCATTTCTTTCCTTCCAAATAGACCATAAAATAGCAAAAGGTATCATTCTCCATAATAAACGCCCACAACCAATGAAGTACCCACCACGCCAAGCATTTGCCGCTTCCGCTATAGTCTTCGGACAACACCAAGCAATACCACACCTCCTAAAAAAGTCATTCCAAACTTTGACTGCCACCTCACAATGCAGGAAAAGATGATTAATCGTCTCATTCTCCTTACCACACATTGTACATATGTCTGTAATATTGGTGGAAGTCATTCCTCTCTTTCTTAGATTATCAACAGTGGCCACTTTTGATGCAACCACAAGCCAACAAAACACCTCAACCCGAGGAGGAACCAACCCCAACCATACATGAGTCAAAGGAGTCGAGTGGGTGGGATTACCTTCCAAAGTTAAGTAGAAAGCTTTGGCGGAGAACTCCCCGGAAATGGAAGGCTTCCAAATCCTAGAGTCCTTAATATCCCTGCAAAAAAACATGTTAGCAAGAAAACTTAATAACTCCTCATATAATTCCTCCTCCAAAGAACGAAGATCCCTCTTAAACAGAATACCCCACACATTACATCCACTCCTCACCTCAAAACAATCACTAACAGATGACTCCTTATTGGCCACCAATCTAAAGAGTCTAGGAAATAATCCACATAAGGGCCCCACCCCCACCCAGTCATCCAACCAGAATCTAACATCCCTACCATTACCCACCTTGAAGCCCACTCCTTTGAACATAGCTTCGCCCCTAGCATTAGACGCATCTCCAAAAGAAGCAATAGCACTCCAAACGCCCGATCTACCATTCTTAGGCCCAAGCTTAGGCCACCACCCCCATTTATCCTCACCATACTTAGAAGCAATCAACCTACGCCAAAGAGCCTCTTTTTCCTCCCCAAACCTCCACCACCATTTAGCCAACAAAGCCCAATTTTTATTTTCTAGACTGCCCAAACCCAAACCCCCACTAGATTTAGGCTTAATCACCTCACTCCATTTCATCAAGTGTAATTTCTTCTTGTCACCCTGACCATCCCATAAGAAGTCCCTTCGAATTCGATCCAACCTTTCAATCACCGCCTTTGGCATTTTGAAAAGCGACATGTAGTAGACTGGAAGATTAGATAAGCAAGCGTTGATAAGAGTAATCCTTCCGCCCATAGACAAATACCTCTTCTTCCAAAAAGACAGTTTTTTCTTAAATTTTTCAATGACCGGATCCCAAAGTGTCTTAGATCTTGCCTTTCCTCCAATAGGCAACCCGAGATAGATAAAGGGGAGTTTATCATATCTACAATTTAATATGGTTGCCAAAGCCTGCAAGGTTTTGTCTGGACACCCTATTCTGTTACTACCACCAATGATAAACACTCTGTTACTACCACACATGGGTTCTTTGAAGTGAAATTGCAAAGGGGTCTTGACTAAGATAAAAGGGCAATGCTACATGTCCCGGGCTTTTGTCCCGGGACATGGACCGAATGGTCCTGGGGACCGTTGGACCGATCCAACGGTCCCCAGGACCATTCGGTCCATGTCCCGGGACAAAAGCCCGGGACATGGAGACTTTTTGAAGATAAAATAGAATACTACATAATTTAATCAAACAGAACTTCATGATACAAGCTTTAACAAACCACTTTCAAGAGAAAAAAATTAACAGCCCTGCTACTTGGCCTGACTTTTGGGACCGATCCATGGACCGGTCCCAAAGTCAGGTGGCAAATATCAGAGGGACCGGTCCATGGATCGGTCCCAAAAGTCAGGCCAAGTAGACTTTTTGAAAAATTAATATAAAAGAACCAACTGTGACATGAAATGACCCCAAAACCCCAAAAATACAACAACCCTCCTGTGAAAAGTTTAAAGGGGTCGTGTACTCATTTACTACTATAGCTTAAAGGGGTCCTTGTAATGTGTGATGTTCCTTTATTCTCTTATTTATAGAGGTGTCCCACTGATTCAAAAGGTTTCCAGTTTCCACGCTATCAAATGGAACCTGCATCCACTCCATAAAATGGGTAAGCCCTACCATTACCAATTCCCAGATGAGACTTTCTCAGGGTTGAATGAGGAGGAAAAAAAAAAAATGAATACAAGGACAAGTGCTTGTACCTCGGCCAGGTGCTTCACTTCGGCCAAGTGCTTCACCTCGGTCAGGTACTCCCGCCTAGGCAGCAGTGCCAGAATGCTTATCGAGACGAATACAAATAGCTGTATCTCTATGGAGACTCAACCACGTTACAGAACGTGTTGAGTAATGATGACATGCATCGGGTAGAGATAAAAAGTTGTCATTATCCGGTGGCTACGTCTACATCAAGTCGCCAGAAGTAAGGTCCGATGGGACTGCAATTAAAGAAATGTGGGTTATGATGGGACTCCCTATCACGAGTCACGAGACTCCCTACCCAAAGTCAGATGACTTCCCCACTATAAATACAAGGAGTAAACTCTAGAACAAGTAAGATGAGACACACTTATATTCACCCCCAAAACTCTGTCTCCCTTCTTCTCCATCCTTTGCTTAGTTGCAGAACTGACATAGGCATCGGAGAGCTTTGCGCTGACCGTAGCCAGGGTCTTTGTTTGCTTTTATTTCATCCCTTTTCAGGTTTCGGGCACTCAATCTTCTCCAAGGAACTCCAAAGAAGTTCTTAATCCATCTAAGTAAGTTCGTGAGATTTTTTGCACTTACGAAAAAGATGAAGAAGCATTAGGATGTTTGAGAAGTAGAAAGCAATGAATGATTGAGATACATACGTTGTCGAGATAGATGTGTTGGAATTCCTTTTGAAGCGTGTGTTGGACGATGGATAGATCGTGATTTGCTTTCGTCAAGAGGTTCTGCACATCGTCTACCGCATGCTCTGCTAATGCCTTCTCTGATCTTTCTCTCTCTCGCTCATTATTGATGTTTTTGAATTTTGAAATAAAAAAAGTGCGGGAAAAGTAATGAAATGGGTGACTTTTTTTTTTTAAAAACTAGCAACAAACGCCCGTGCTAAGTCCGGGCCCAAAAATAAATATACCTTGTAAGGTTCCACCACCTACTGGGTCGCCCGTGGGTCCTCCTTCGGGTCCACGTATTAGATGGGTATTGGGTGGCCCACCTGGGTCCTGGTATCAACGCAAGAAAATCAAACCTTTGGGACTAAAACATGTATCTCCCTCTCTTTGATTAGACGCTGGATGATGGGCCAAATAGGGCCCACCTCATACAGGTCCACCACCTAATGGGTTGCCTGTGGGTCCTCCTTCGGATCCACGGATCAGATGAGTTATCGGGTGGCCCACCCGGGTTACGGTATCAACGCAAGAAAATCAAACCTTTAGAAATGACTTGAAAACGGATGGTAGAGGCGCTGTTGCTACAACGAAGATGGAGTTACAGGTTAACCGCTAAGAGTGATGGTGCTGTTGGAGTGCCTTTCGTCGTCGTTTTGTATTCTCAAAAATTAGAGTCATCGCCCTCTTCTCCTTCCTTTATGTTGCTCCTCTATTTCTTCTTCTCTTCCTCTTCAACAATCCTTTTTTTTTTTTTTTCAATGTTATCTGTATTTCTAGTATCAATGTTATCTGTATTTTCAGTATCAGATCAGTTACGTAGTGGGACCTTTTTCTTTATGAAGTTATACGGAAGTTAAGTTTAGAGGAGAGTGGAGAGTGGAGAGATAATGACAACTGTCTTTACGTAAGGGAGACTACATTCCCTTAAAGAAGGGGATGGCAATGGGTTGGATCAGGTTGATCATTTGTTAATCAAGTTGAAAGTGTCAACCGAAACCCACCAAGATGTAAGATTTGTCTAACAAACCCCGCAATAGACATGTCACTTTTCGGCTGTGTGGGTTCATCGTGCAATTGTTTGGATGAGATAGGGTTAGTGGGCTTGGGGTTACTCAAACTGAACGCAGCTTTTTTATGTCAATCTGAAACCAAACTGAAAACGAGAAAAGTAGTAATAACCCAGACGCTGAGCTACCTAGTTGGGTTGGCAGGTTGGCTTAGGAACTGCCACTCTACTTCACACAAACCCAACCGAGCCTGACCCATGCCACCCCTGGGGTAGGTTCTAGTTTGGATGGGTCAGACTGATCAGAATTGGACATGTCCAAATCTATCATCGGGCGAAAACATTCAGAGCCCAATTAACACGCATGGGCTTAAGTTTATGCATGGGCCCTTCTTTTCACTGTAACATCTTGAGCCACTTCAACCCACCTATTGACATTCCCATGTATTGGACATAGTTTCAGTCCAGTGTTTTTTTCTCTTGGGTTAAAGAGAATTTCATTAAAACAAGAAAGAAAAACAATAGGAGCAAGCACAAAAGAAGAACGAGAACAACTAGGAATTCAGGTAGGGATGGCAATGGGTCGGGTTTAAATGGAGACATGCCCCGTTCCTATTAGGAGCAGATGTTAGTTGAGTTTGGGTTGGATATAGTTTTTCATTCTCTAATTCAAGTTGGGTTCGGGGTGGGTTTGGGTTTTGGGTGTGTCTAACCCACTCCGCCCTGGATGTCCTTACTTTATATTTGACTAAGTAAAGTTTTATGTATGAAATGTCATTGGTGTTAGGGGTAGTAAGGAGTGACATTTTTCTATGCGTCATAAAGTTCAAACCTTCACTAAGCACATTTAGATTTTCATATTTTTCAAAAGAATATTAAATCAACCACTACCCGACCCAACCCGTGACTGCCATGGTGTGGGTTTGGTATGACTAGGGGTGTTCATGGGACGGGCTAAAGCATATCCAAGCCTGACCCATCTTTAGACACACAAGCCCAGCCATGGCCCAAGCAGATCCAAGCCGTAATTAGTTAGCACGAGCCTGGCCCATATAGATACGTGAGGCCCGGACCAGCCCATTTAGTCCGTCTGGCCAGGCCGAGCTGGGCCATCTTCCTTCCCACTTTCTCTTGTCTACAAAGATAACAAGAGATCCTATCCCCCCTTCTCTCTCTCTCGATCCCAAAATCAAGGCAACACGTATTGCCCGGGCCAGGCTTTGGGCTTCCTATCACTTAACTCAAGCCTAGCCCAAATATTAAACGGGCCTAAATCCTGAATTCATGCCCAATCCGAATATTAGAAATTAGGGGCCAAATCTGGCCCAAGGCGGCCTAGGACCGGTCCGGCCAGGGCTAGCCAGACCCATTAGCACCCCTTATGCCTCGGCCCAGTCCATTCCAGCCCATGAACATCTCTACTTGGACAAGAAGTTGAGAGATAGTGAATTGAAGATGCGACAGGATGATACGTTTGCAAATAGGGGTGTTCGTGGGCCTGGCTGAGGCATATCCCGGCTTGACCCAATGTTAGAAATTTCAGACCTACCCCTACCAGCTTTCGTTAAACTTCATCCCCGCCACCGCTCTTGCCCTATTTATGATGCATTGAGAAGATGAAATGGTCCTTTTTCCTTTTGTTTTGAATGTAAGAAGAATTTTTTTTTCTCTTGAAAATAGAATCCTTTCCTTGATGACTTTATTCCTAATTTTAAATGGTATAGTCAACAATATTTAATCAATCGGCATGATACATTTTAAGAAATGACTAATGCCATCGTTGTCGTCATCATCATGAAAGCTCCGTCCTAATTATATTGGGGTTAGCAACATGAATTCTGTTTCTTCATTCCACTCTATCTATCTTATTTTAGATATATATGAATGCTGTTTTTTTATTCCAATTTATTTTAATTCAAATTCTCACATAACTTAAGTAAGAAATAACTGATGTGATTAATATTATTTTAAATTTCAAATACCTAATGGGTTTTGCAACTCACCGCAAACTCATGTTGGGTTTTCACCCATGGACCCTTAACCTCCCGAACCTAATGAAACTTCTACCAAACCCGCCCCTAATAAGAGAGGGCTGGCTCTTGTTTTGACCCGACCCATTGCCACCACTGGGGCACAAGTCCAAGTCCAATGGTCAAGGCCTTACTTTTTACTCTTCCCAAGTCCTGACCCATTTCATTACCTTTCCCGCTCTTGCGTTGTTTCAAAATTCAAAAACATCAACAGCAAGCGCGAGAGAGAGAGAAAGATCAGAGATGGCGTTAGCAGAGCATGCAGTAGACGATGTGCAGAACCTCTTAACGAAAGCAAATCATGATCTCTCCATCGTCCAACACAGGCTTCAAAAGGAATTCCAACATATCTACCCCGACAACGTATGTATCTCATTCTGCTATTGCTTTCTACTTCTCAAACATCCTAATGCTTCTTCATTGATCTTTTTATACATGTGTTTTCAGGCAAATCCATGTAAACTTGTTTCTAGAATCAAGAAAATCCAAGATGATCTCTCGTCACTCAAAGAGCAGTGCCGCGAACTCCTCGCTGCCAAGCAGGTTCTTCTTCTTCTCATTCTCCTTCTTTACTTCAATGAAGAGAAAAGGAATGACAATATCATGTTTACTTTTGTTCTTCTTTAGTTTCTTCTTTTTCTTTAATGTGGGGTTATTGATTTTATGCCCCTTTCTTATAAAAATCATGTCGTTGGTATCTCTTTGTGTCTTTGGCATCTCCTCTCACAAGAAAAATTCATTGCAGAAAGGCCAAAAGATATTGGGTTTCTAATTTGATCTGTGAACTGTGAATACCAAAATTCCTGCCTTTCTTAGGAAATATTCAATTGTTGCCAAATTAAAGTGGCCTGCTGAGAGCCCTAATGCCAGATTTTTTTTATCCATAAAAGTGCAATGGGTTAGCTCTTTTGGGTTTAGAAGGAGACTCTGAATTTCTTTTGAGGTGTATGAGATTTAAATATAGGGTTGATTTGTCAATGTCACAGATACTAGTTAAATATTGATTAGGAAATGAACTGGATGCCAATGTTGAGGAGCTGATTTTTCTGCTTTTACTAATAAAAATCAGCGCGCCTCGCTGCCTAGAGTATCAGGTTTAATATGGAATGCTATGGATCTTGGTTTTGGTAGAAAAAGCATCTAAACCTAAGTGCCCAGAGCTCAGGGCGGGGCTGGGCGGGGGAGGGGTGCCGAAACACTGAATTTTAAAATAATTGTATGTTCAGAGAGCCTATACAATATAGTGCTTGTGGTTTTATAAACAATTAATTAATGGGCACAAATATATCTTATCCATATATTCAAGTGCAAAAGATGGAGAAAAAAATTTAACTTTGCAATTTGATCACATAAAATAGACAAAAGTTAATAAGTCAGAAGAAACTTCTTTATTCAAAAGATAAATGTCAAGCTTACAGAAAAATAAAATGCACAAAAAACCAAAGATTCTACACGGTTCGCTCCATATTCGGTCGAACTGCGCTATGAGGACGGTTCCTCTCCGAAAACGCTGATCCACGTTTTTGGAGCGGGATCGAGAAGGCTGAGAGGAAGTTCCGGGCACTAAGATCTAAACCATAGTTTCCAGAGTGCAAAATCCTAATACAGAGGCAGGTATACACCGGAAATGAGTAATGCTCGATTGCTTGGGGCCTTGGTTCCCAGTGCATGAGATGTGGCATGGTAACAACACTGCTTGAAATGCAAGTCTGTGTTTCGTACAAGCTCCTTGTAAATATTTGAAATGTGGAGAGGATGGTGTGAGGGACCAAGGAAGGACTCAATGTGGGTTGCAATGCGCTATCAAGTCTGTTAAGTGTGTTGGAGTGGGAAAGGCAGGCGGTGGAAAGTAAATTCAGTAATCCGATCCTAGATGTCCCAGGTATTGGAAAAATCATGTGTGTTGGAGTCATGTATAATAGGAAGAAGAAATCGATATATATATATATATATATATATATATTAAAGAGTATGCGCCCAATAACCTCAGTGCACAACAATTTCAGATTTTATAGAAATATATTTCTCTATGACAACTTCCAAATTCAAAGAGGTTTCAATATAGCTGACTCAGACAGTGGAATACGTTAATCTCGATGTGATGATGATAAGAGTTTGAGTCCAGTCTGTCTTTCATATGGCAATAGTTACTATTTTAGCACTTTTTCAACACAGTACAAAATGCATTTCCAGGAGGATATCAGTTTTCAGGATTTTCCTACCACCTATAGTCCCACCATCAACTACCAAGATGACTTTTACCAAAAAAAAAAAAAAGTGACATCCAATGTGCCCTTACTAACCCTCAACCTTGTTTGTTACAGCTTGCTATGGATGCATTTCTTTATGTTATAAATGACATCATTCTTTCACTTGCAGGATTTAATTGACAAGGCCAGGATAACTCTAGTTGGAAACAGGAGTTTATTGCAACGCATGCAAGCATCCTCAGGTCTCACCACCATCAACGATTCTGATGACTTAGAATACACTAACTTAAACCAGGTAATTTTACAGCATCAACACAGTACTATATTCTCAGTAGTATATGATGGACATATTTTTTTTTAACCGTTTCTTTTTTCTGGTTGTCCCGATATCCATTGGCTGTTTTCTGTATCACATGTCTTTCTTAAATGCCATTTTTTATTTAAGTTCTAAAAAACAAAGAAAAAGTAAAAAAGAAAAAAAAAACAGATCAATCTGGGGAAGGACTATCATAGTTCCCCTTGGTACCAACCGAACATTTCATTCCATCTTAAGAGTGAAAACAGAGAGAGAAGGGAAGGATATACTATGGGTAGCTGTCTGGATTGTGGGGGAATGTTGAATGTTTTTTACATGGACATGAAAATGGCATTATTATGGAAGGGCATGGGCATGGGCAAGGAGGATTAGGACTCATTGAGATTGGAAGGTGGGATTCTGAATGAGTCTTAATACTCTAAGCCGAAAGCTCATGCCCTTCCATAACAACTAAACAAGGCACACAAATAAACATATGTAAATGACAGTTTCATTTCAATCATATCTGATGTGGGATTCTAGTTGTGAAGCCCGAAAGGTTTTTTCTTACCATTTTTGAAAATTTACAGGGCATGGGTTTCAAGCACAAAGTTGAAGTGACTTTGGGTAGTACCATTAAAATAAAAAAAAAGTGACTTTGGGTAGGCAATTGCATGGTTGGGGCATAGGTTTAATGTACAAAGTTGAAGTATTGGGTTCAACTGGGCATTCATGGCAAGGCATTTGTCATTCCCGACGAAGTTTTGTCTTGGGATTACAAATTTACTTTGCTTGCCACATCCTTTCTCAAATATTCTTATACCATACATGATTGGAGTAATTCTTTCATGAGGTAGAAAGTTTATGTTGTGGAATGAAAAGTCTAGTTGTGTATCTGAGCTTTTATTTCAGAAAAATGAAAGTAATGTAGGAAGGTATATTTTGCGCCATAGAGTGAACAAGTCAACCATTTTGGATAGTTTATCAACTATTGTGCATCAGACTTTTGTCCGCTTCAACATACAGAAAAATTCGGTGCAAGTCACAGCACCAGAGCATTTCCTTTGCACTTGGTAAATGCATGTGGATCAGCATGGAACATGGCACAATTTCTGATTCCAAGTAGTTCAGCTATATGTGATTGTTGTGAGCAATCATTTAATACATTTATCTTGAAAATTGTGTGGACTCATGCAGATCATTGATGAATGGACAAGTCAAGTCAGGTCAAAAACTGGTAAACAATCAAACACCAATTCCTTTTTGTTATTATTATTGTTTTAATTTTATAGTTATAAGGCCTTGGTTGAATTTCACTATCCTGAAGATTTGAGGCTTTTGAAAACTTTATTATCCTCAGTTTCAAGTTTCATGAAAGCATGTGATTTTTTTGTATGTTTCTCATCACCAAATTTTCCTATAGCCTGCAGCACCAAGTTTTTGACATCTGAAATAGAAATACTCAAGTAAATTAAATACTCCTCATTTTTTTCCCAATCAGTGCCTAAATCTCCTATTTTCCCTCCTTTGATCTCAGGGAATGCAATGAATGATTCAGATTCTGAAGATATCAATCAGTTGCTCTTCTCAGCAATAGTTCAAAACAACTGAACAAAATGTTTTGATGTCTTTAGGATGATCTCAGTACCTGGAGTTCATCTTTGGGGGCATGGGTCCTCCAGATTCTTCAATTGATATGGCAAAAATCATTGGTAACAGTGACACTTTGCGACTTCCATGTGAGGATGTCTCGTTGTTCATGTCCGTTTCAGTAGCAATCAAGTAATATTTGTTTAATTCATGGAGTTTTTGTGTGCCCCAACTGGTAGAGGAATTGATTGATGTTAAACTATGTATCACTTCTCTTTCCGCCACACCATGCACATTGGATCTATGAGTTTCAGTATGCTTATTGGTTTGGACTTCCCAGTCCATTAGTTCTCCATACTGCACTTGGATTTCCCAAACTTTTAAATTGAAGTTTTGGAATTTCACTGGCTGAATTCCTTCAACAGAGTGAGGGATAATTTTTTTTTTTTTTTTTGTTTACGATATTACTTGATATTTATAAGAAATTTTCCATATTAATCCATTTTTTTTTATATAAGCTCTTTCTTTGTCCTTCATTTTGTAAAGTGGGGCCCACTTCATATCCTCTCTATCTTGCTTGACTGGGCATAATACAACCTACCTCCGCTAATTGGGGAACACTTTCTACCTCCGCTAATTGGGGAACACTTTCTAAAAAGTGCACCCAGGTGTACTGCACTCCCTTTATTTATATAAGGAGGTGCTCCTATGAGAGACACTCTCACCAAGTTTATGAGAGATGGGTGGGGGCTCTTACTTCCATATCCAATCTCACCAACTTAAATGCAAGGACCCCCAACTTAAATGTGAGGGCCTCCACCCATCTCTTACTAACTTCGTGAGAGTGTCTCTCACTAAAGCATCTCCCATATATATATATATATATATATATATATATATATAGAGAACATTCATGTGCATCAATCCCTCACCATAAGGTGAGGGAACTTTCCCTTTTTGCATATGAATATTCTTTTTATGCATATGACCATTTATGACTTTCATCTTTTGCATGAAAATTTTCAATTATGGAAGTGTTTCTTACCCTATGGTGAGAGATGAATGCACATGAATATTCTCATATACATATATATATATATATATTTATATATATATGGGAGAATGTTCATGTGCATTGGTGATGATGCCCACGGGGTGATTTTGATGAAGTGGGGCCCACCCCATTAGTCCATACAAAAAATACTAAGAACAAAAGAATGGGTGTAGAGTGGAGTGTAAGTAGTAGATAGAATGGAAGACTATCAAGTTAACTTTCAATGGAAGATGACACAGTAATTAATGATTTTACCTCCAAAAAGCCCCATTACATGGGAGACCCCAAGATGGACACACACAGGGGCCTCTCATGATCAAGGGTCTGGCCTTTCCTATAATCAAGGAACACCCATGCCTATGGTGTTGAAATTGATGGAACTGGATTAACAATCAAAAGATTTACAAAACTCAGATGAGCAAGAAATTTGAGTAAGAGAGGATGCCTAGGTGGGCCAGATGTGTATCCCTTATCATTTCCAATTACATAGGGTAGCTGCATGAATTGTTTTTATCAAATCCGGTCTATTCTTTGCCAAATTCTCGTATAGGCTTTACTATTTCATACTCATCCCTTACTACTTCTATTCATGTGTTTTTCTACTTATCGGTGTCATTTCTGGTTTGCAATTGGATATATTTAGAATATCTCAAATGAGTCTTTCTTAATTTATCACCTATTAATATTATTTTAAAGTTTAGTCAATATTTAGTCAAAATGACACGTATCTTTTCCAACCATACACAATGTGGGTGAATTGTTATTTTAATACAACCTTTTGCATTGCAACATTTACAGCCTTAGGGCAAGGAACCCTTTTGACTGTCCAAAGACTTTAAAGTTTTTACTGGGCCCTACAATGATGAGAAAATCAAAACTAATTCTTTATTAGGTGCATGGTTGATCAAGAAACAGTACTTATTGGATATTGTAGGCCCAACGTACCTTTTAAAATGAGCCGATAAGTGAAGAGTTCATGGGATGAAACTTGGGCTGGGCCCAACTTAAAACCTGTCTAGCCCCACCCAACCAGAACACGTCCAGGTTGGGACTTTGAGTTCCACTTGGGTTTGGGCCTAAAATTCGAATCAACATTTGAAATTCAGTAATTTTGTGATTTACATTTTGTGTGATAAACATGGAATGTGGAAAGGAAGATACAATGATCTTATTGATCAAGTCTACTTTAAGCTCAGTTAAAGGCTTAAAGCGCTGCTGCTGCTGCTGCTGCTACTTGATGAATAATATCTTGATATTGGCATGCCTTATGTTGAAACTTTTGGTTTCTGCTCATCTTCAGGGCTCAAGTTGGAGTTTTGGATCCTGTTAAGTTTTTAGTGTCGTAAATTTTCTTATCAGAAACTTATTCCCTTGAATATGTATGTCTTTATAGCTAGTTGTGTCTGTTTGCCTCCAATCTAGACTGATAACCTGGCTTAGAACTAGAGCAATTATGAATACAAAAATAAAGACTGTTCCCAGGTAATGAATCAGGAGATCTATTGAGTTGAGAACATAACAGAGAAAATTGACCATGAAACCGAGAACAAATAGTAATAAGAAAATCAAGAAGTCAAGTTGATGGATAAAGATTCAAACAAGGGCATAGCAAATGAGTGTGTAGGCAACTTTTAGGTACTAATACAAAATTATAATTAATAACCTGAAGTTTCATCAGCAGCAGCTGCAATAACAGACTAAAAGTCAAATAATCCGTGTTTCCTTCTACATAGAGTAAGAAGCAACATAGAGTAAGAAGCCTGGATGAAAGGGGAGTAAAAATGAATTGTTGAGTAGAGCAACAGTCAACATTTGAAAGTGCAAATTTCTCCAATTGTTAAGAAGCTAATGGTGTGGCAGACCACTCAGCAAAACTGGGAGTTTTCACATTCACAATTCATATCAGAGAGAGAGAGAGAGAGAGAGAGAGAGATTTGGGAGAGGGAGAAGGCGAGGGGAGGGCTTGTATGCAATCCGGAAGGGGAATGAGATGGTGGAAAGAAGAAAGAGAGAGGTGCGGAGAGGCTGATCAAACCAATGCCCTATTCATTGCAGTAATCACTGGCCGCCTTTTTGGTGTGCATTCTTTGCACATGTGGTTGGGGTATTCATTCATTGAACATCTCTTGAGGTGTTGAAATTTGGTGGCTTTTTTCGCATTATTTACACATCACATGCGTGAATGAGTACCACAAACACGTCTAATGTGTAACCATTGCGCATGTTCACCAATTACATACGTAAAAGTGCGCTAACAAACAACCCCTTAACATTTTTAGTCAATAAAACCCTGTTCACAGTGAACTCCAAGGAATTCAATACTAATAGCAAAAACTCAGTTCGAAATTGAGCCATACTGTCCCATTCACAAAGGTTTTGGCAATAATATGTGATGATGCTATATGAGTTCCGTCTTAAACTTATAATGTAAGTCATATTTTCTGCATTTAAATGCTATATTATTTTTTACATCTAAAACACACTAAAAATAATAAATTTTTAAAAGTTCTCGTTCCTTTAGGGCCAATTTGTTTGGATCAAATTGAATTCTTAGGAATTTTAAGAAAGCAAATCTAAAAATGGCTAAAGCTTAGTGAAATAAGGTCGAGTATCCATAAATGGCCATCAAATAATCACCTTTTTTCTAAGAGTCCATCAAACAAATACCCTTGTGTTCTAAAAGGCAGAACCAAAATGAAACACCATGTCTGAAACCGTTTTTCGAAACCATGGGCCCAACATTTCCTGAGGTTTCCGGAAAGTGGAGGTCCCAAAATTGGACCAATGCTCCATTTCTTCACCGATATGAAGCTGGCATGCAGTGGGATCTGCCGCCCTCCTCTTGCCGTGTTAGTATCAACATCATTTGCTCCTCATACCTAAGTGCCACGCAAAGAAGAGTGGTCAGCAGTTGAGAATATTTTGGCCGGTGAATAGAGAACTCACAGGCCGGACCAGCTTAGGCCTGATCCAAGCCCAGCCTGCTTATTTCTTGAACGGCCTTGGGATACTCTCCTCGGTCCAGGTCTTGATCTAAAAATTTGAGTCGGATTTGAATTTAAGCAAAAAAAGGCCCAAAGCCCTGCCACAATAAGTAGTGCTTGTAGATTAATTGGTAACTGATTTGCCCACACGAGAGTTGGAAAGCCCGAACAAGTAAGCCCCATGCTAAGGCTTGACAAGTTTAATACAGGCTGGGTCGAGTGAGTCACAGTCCCGGCTGGGTTTGGCAGGACACGAACCTCTGTCTAAAACCAGTCCAAGCCTGGAAATAGTGTGCTCCACCCCGGGCCCACGAACACCATACTGAGCAGCTAGCATCTCACACATACACCAAAGTCACTGAGGAAATTACTTGCAAGTTGGAATATACATGGGCTTGAAATAATGGAATTGACTTTCTAAGTTGGAATTTACATGGGATTGAAATAAAATGAATCCAGAGACAATGAAATTTCCAAATGAAATATTGATCCTTACCTTTAAATGTACGGACTCATGTCTCCAGGCGTCTGTGTCCCACCAATACACGAAAGGGTATGAATTAAGTAAGTTTTTTTTTTTTTTTTTTTTTTCACCATTGTTCAATATTTAAGTACAAGAAAGGCTTACGAATTTTCAATGAAGTGCAATATAACCAAAATAAATGGATCATCTAAGGTATCAAATACATTGAAATGGGTACGATGAGAGGCCTAAAAGAGAAAATTCCATCCAACACAATACATGCAAACCAAATATGTTAACATGTTAACACGAAGAAACATGGTGTTCCAAATTGAAGAAAGCAAAAGAAAATAAAAGCGATAAATAAATGGTATTAATAACGTATTTTTGGTGTATACCACAGAAATGGGTTTTCCTTGGTTTGAATTGAAAAGAGACTTGGGCACGGCTCCCATTTTCCATCTTCGATGCAGAAGACATTAGTAGATCTCAACAGGTAACGCTTGTGATAGATGCAATTGCCTTTCAAATTCAAGGAAGGAGGAAAGTCCTTCACGGAAAAGCACTTGGGGACTGTACTGACCAGGAAAATCGCTCCATCGCCTATGTTCTCAACCTTCGCCAAATTCCATCTTGGTTCTAACTTGTCCAACTTGAATACATGAAGTGCTACGGTTTCCTCCTTTCGACCTCTCATTTCATGGAAGACAAAGTAGAGCTCCCCACACCATTCGATTAGATTCCTATAACTATCAAATGCATGAACGTTGTCCTCATCATCAGGGTCACCAAAGACGGGTAATGGTAAGGAATGCATTTTAGCTCTTAATTTAAGATGATGATCCGACTCCAAAACCAACTCCAGGATCCGGACCTGACCCCAAGCCCAACGGTCAATAGCAATGAAGGACCCATTATGAAATATTATCTCCTCGAATCTGAAATGTTGGGCTTCAATGAAATCTTGTCGAGTCCATGACTGATCACCCAATCTGCAAAAGTAAAGATTGTTTGTCATAGAGATACCTACGGCCAAACAATTATTATTGTTGGCTCCATCATTCGAAATAGGAGCTGATGAAAGATGAACTGCAAACAGGGCAGGCACGGGCACAGTTTGCTGATTAACTGTGTCATTTATGGCAGTGGCAGTGACTGGAAGGTGAATTTTAGCTTTGGATAAAGGATCTATAATGAAGAACTTTCTTCTTTTAGCTCGAATTGAGGATTGCATCACCAACCAGCCCTCAAAAGCTCCACAAATGATCATCCCTCGAGCTTCTGGGATGTGCAGCGTGTGAGTCATGCCATCTGAGAGGCTGAAGAAAAAGTAGTCACTTTTGCAATCATCATAATCGAGCAGCAACCATGGGAATTGGTGGGGAGTGCAACAACGTTGTGCAACCCATCTCCAAGATCGACAGACAGCACTGAACCGTATGCGAGTGACTGTATCGTTTACGCGATTAAATATTGGTTCCATTACATCGAGATTTAAAGATGCAAAACCAAAATTTTCTTTCCCAACGATGTTTTCGCACTTGTCATTGGGAGGATTTTTGCATCTCTGTAGCTGAGGACAAGTAGTAGGATGCTGATGTTTGAGTTTTTTTTTGGGTGCATGCAGGTGAAGGCGGTCTTGATGTGAAGAACGTTTTCTAGTCATTTTTTGCAATTGAAATTGAATGGAGCCTTCCTCTTCCTCTTAAAGAAAGAAAGAATATAATAAATCATATCATCTCAACATTATAATAAGTGCCAAACAGAAGTCATCCAAACATAACAAGAACCAGAGAAACTCAATACATTCATTCACACATGTATTTTTTATAGAAATATAGAACAGTGTAAAATAAAAACTAGACTGGTAATATAAATTTCAATGTGAAGCATATGTATGTCATTGAAACTACTTATGGATTCTAATTATGAAGTGATTCATAACTTTGGTCAAGCATTACCTAAATTCAAAGAACATCAGAGATTCTATGAATTACCTACGTTCTTTGTTATGATTGTAACCGGGCATTGATGACACATCCATCCATGATTAAAAAAAAAAAATGAAATATAGAGGGATGGGATCAAGTGATGAGTGTGATTTTGAACAGCAGCACATCAATAGATTAAAAAAAAAAAAAAAAAAAATCTGTAAAAATCTTCTTCATAAACCTCCTTTGCCCCTGAAGAAAGGAAAAACCCAAATGGCTGAAATAAAAATCTGTCCCAGGTAAAAATGGTACCAATGACATCCATGGCTGGTACTTGAACATGTATAAAATCCCTCTATCTCTACCATAAAAATATATATCAAAGATGTTTCATCACTTTGGCCAGCATTAGACTCAATCACCCCGTCATAGATCTTTGCACATATGGATATTTCTTCCATGCTTCTGCCTTTTCTCTGCACTAAAACGGAGAAAACTCATATACACACTTAATCTACATCATATGGTCATACCCTTTACATTCCTCTTTTTTCTCGTCTGAGTGAAATATGAGATGCTGTTATTCATGGAGGTGGGTTTGGTATTATCTTGCTTCATGAGATTGAATTGCTTGAATTAAAGGGTGAAAAAGAAAGGTAAAAAACAAAGAAGAAAGGAATACAAAAGGGAAAAAAACAAACCATACACTCTGCTTTGTTAAACTGAAACTAAATTGAAGAAGACAGAGACAAAGGAGAAGAACAAAAGCGTGAGCATGTCTACTAAAATCTACTCTGCAGTACAGGAACCTTAACAATGCAACAGTAGCAACGGCTACAAACATCATAACCTTGTTATTAAACAGGAACTGTCCTGCTATGGTTGATCACATCATCGACTCAATCCAAACATCATCCATCAAAGAAATATGATTGAAAGAAAGACGAAAAAAAAAAAAAAAAAAAGGAAGCGTGACTTACCAGTCTGCTGCTTCTTCTTCTTCTTCTTTTCTCCTCCTCCGGTTTTTACTTTCTTCTCCTCTTTTTCTTCCATTCTCCTCTCTCCCCAAAATCCCTATCGCCGACCCAAGAGAATGAAATCGGAGGCTGCCCTAGAAATAGATACACAAGGGGATTTGGCTTTCGTAGTTTCTTTCCTTATAGACTAGTGAAGCGCTGCACGTGCCAGTATCCAACCAATTATATGTAAATCAACCACGAATAAACACATAAATATTATTCAACAAAAAAAAAAAAAAAAAAAAAAAAAAAAAAAAAAAAAAAAAAAAAAAACTATAAAAAGTAAAATGTCTATGCCAATGACAGATTAAAATTAATGAATATAATCCTCTGAGAGATTGAAATGAAAATCATTGCTGCAAAGCATAGATCATACCATTTATACATGCATGCTAAATGATATTATGGAGAGTAAGAGCAATCTGCCAAATTAAAAATTCTGAAATTAAGCATATTCATATTGCAAATCCCGTATAGTAGCTACTTTTCTGTAAGCACCTTAGAACCTGCTCAATGTGTCTTGTATTGCTGAACATGCATCTACCCACTCTAAATTTAATCATGCTTAATAATAATAATAAAAAAAAAGAAAAAGAAAAAGGTCAATAGACATGGAGTAGTGCTACTTGGACAAACTTTTTGGCCAGAATTTTGGACAAATCCTATGGTATGGCTTGAATATCACTATGATATTCAAGCCATACCATAGGGTTTGTCCAAAATTCTGGCAAAAAAATTTGTCCAAATAGACTTTTTGATAGACATGATCATGTACATCCAAATATGAATATGCACTGTGAAGTGTGAAGTCCTTTCTTCATAAACCTCGATTGGACTGTTGCATAAAACCCATCTCCAAAATCTGACCTCATCACCAAAAATTACACTAACTCAAGTTTGAGTGCAAGATGTGACACGGGGAAAGATATTGACTTGTAGCTACTCCTCGCCTTATGGACTTGAAAAAAGCTCAATGGGGTCAAGACCTCAAGATCTTTGTGCTACTGCTTAAGTTATAATACTCATGTAACAACGACTGTGTCTAGAAAGAGTTACCAATACTCTACTTGCATATAGAAGAAATCCCTTTGGTGATACCTATTAGACTCGACCTTTGATGCTCATGTATCTTGTCATGTAGAAACTAAAGAATTTATTCAGACTTGAGAAAATATGTGTTTTTATCAAGTAGGTGCAATGAAAATAAGCGGAATCCGAAGTAAAAAACTAAATCACCATTTCTAAACAAAATTAATTACAACGGTTAAATCGTGAAACCAAAAAAAAAAAAAAAAGAAAAAAAAAGAAAAAAAAGAAAATAAATGTTGTATGAGTATAGAGATCTCTAGGTGAGTTGGAAATTTGATAGCTGAGATTTACTTGATCGAAAGGCTCAAAAATAAAACTCAACCACTCTGAGAGAAATTTTTGAGGAAATGGAAAAAGATCCACAATAGAGATAAAATGAGGAATTTTTTCAGACAAGATCGTAGGGTTTTCGAAGCTTGATGAAGAAGGATATTTGTTGTGAGAAGGATAAGGAATAGGGATAGTCGGATTATAGGGTTTTGTTTTCCATATGTTTTCTTAGGTTTGGTCGCGAAAGAGTTTGAGATGGGCGAGAGTGATGGAGATGAAAGATGGCGATAGGGAGAGAGAAGATGGCTAAGAGAGATGATCAGACGAAGGAAATATTTTTCTTTCCTACAAAGAGCTTCTCTTTTTTTCATTAAACCGGTAGTTTAGAAAGGAACAATCCAGGCATTGAAAGGAAGAATCGAACTGTTGCATGTAAGTGGACCCTATACATTGTTGTTTATGAATCTACCATCCATCTGGATGACATGCATTAGATGCATCTAATTGGGCCCCATCAAGTGTGGGTGTAATTGGGCCCCATAATGGCGTAGAGCAAATAAGAGGTCACTCCTTTCCTTTTATAAGGGTACAAGTGGGCCTTATGCATTGTTGTTTATTAATTTGGGATCCTTTTGGATGGTATAGATGCTTCTAAGTGGGCCCCATCAGAGATGGGTGTGTGGAGAGTCGGTCGTGTAGTATTCTCTTTTATAAAAGGTGACTATAAGCAGTTCGATTGATGGGATCATTAAGAAAATTAGTAGCCTTATTAAATATTGAAATTGACAGCATTCAGATGCATTAGAATAGGTTAGAACAAATTTTACTTCAATTGAATATAGGTGCATCACTAGATCAAATGACATCACTCTAGTTGTTTCCTTTTTTTATAACACGTTTAGGGGGTCAGCCCGATCTCAAACCCACTCCAAACTGGTTTGGCCCGGGCTTAGGCCTTAAGGTTTAGCACTTTGGGCCCTGCTCGAATTATTTTTTGGGGCCAGGTTGGATTTGGATTGAGTGGGAGAGAGGCCAAGCCCAGCCTGACCTGACTGTAAGAACCGAGTGCAGGAAGAGCAGGACTTGAACTAATGACATCTCACTAACACACAAGTAACCAAATCAGTGGACCAGTATAAGAGAACCAATTTTTATCATTGTACCAACACATTTTTATTAATTTTTTTATTTTCTACTTTCACCGTCCAAAAAAAAAAAAACAAGAAGTTTTTAACTGATCCTACATTACTTTCACTTGACTCATATATGATACTCATTCATTTCTTGACCCATATAGCCTATATGATATTCATTCATTTCTATTGATTTTCTGATTTCTACTGTTAAGCTAAAAATTTTTTTTTTTTTTTTTTTAATTCTGCCATGTTGCTTGTTGCATTGTATTGCCGGTCTCAAGCCCGAAAAAAAGGAGGAGGGTTTAAAGTCCGGTTCACACCGGGTGTCTAGTGACAACATGAATAATTAGAGAATGTTTTGCTTCTGTTTAGGATCGGACTAAGCCCAGGCCCAGCCCTGTCCCAGCCTGGGCTAGTACGGGAAGGGATTTGATGTAGGCCTGTTCAATTTAGGGCCGGGATTGGATAACACCTGACAGGCCCGTCCTATATTCGGGACGGGATTGGACAACCTAAGCCTAGGCCCGGCCCGTCCCAATGACAGGCCTAGTTATAAGGCCTTGGTTGAATTTCACTATCCTGAAGATTTGAGGCTTTTGAAAACTTTATTATCCTCAGTTTCAAGTTTTATGAAAGCATGTGATTTTTTTGTATGGTTCTCATCACCAAATTTTTCTATAGCCTGCAGCACCAAGTTTTTGGCATCTGAAATAGAAATACTCAAGTAAATTAAATACTCCTCATTTTTTCCCAATCAGTGCCTAAATCTCCTATTTTCCCTCCTTTCATCTCAGGGAATGCATTGAATGATTCAGATTCTGAAGATATCAATCAGTTGCTCTTCTCAGCAATAGTTCAAAACAACTGAACAAAATGTTTTGATGTCATAAGGATGATCTCAGTACCTGGAGTCCATCTTTGGGGGCATGGGTCCTCCAGATTCTTCAATTGATATGGCAAAAATCATTGGTAACAGTGACTCTTTGCGACTTCCATGTGAGGATGTCTCGTTGTTCATGTCCGTTTCAGTAGCAATCAAGTAATATTTGTTTAATTCATGAAGTCTTTGTGTGCCCCAACTGGTAGTGGAATTGATGGATGTTAAACTATGTATCAATTCTCTTTCCGCCACACCATGCACATTGGATCTATGAGTTTCAGTAGTGCTTATTGGTTTGGACTTCCCAGTCCATTAGTTCTCCATACTGCACTTGGATTTCCCAACTTTTAAATTGAAGTTTTGGGATTTCACTTGCTGAATTCCTTCAACAGAGTGAGGGAGTTTTAAAAGATTTCAGACCCACTGTTAAATACAAATTTCCTACTTCTATTTCATGTTTTAATCCTTGATTTTCTCACATTATAGGTAAATGCAAAAAGCTACCTATGGCTGGGATTATCTAATTAAACTGATTTCCCCCAACAGTTAGATGTCCCTCTGCTCAGTTGATCAACATGCATTTCTTTGAAAGAGAGGGGCCAACAGGGCTTACAACTATACAATTACAATTGTGCCACTTGGGAATCCAACCTCGTACAGTCAAAACACCTATAATCTAACATATGCAGATGCAATGGTTGCATCATATCATATATCATTATTATAGTCTAACGCACACGATTCCACACCAGAGAAACAGTGGTAGTCTGGAATGAAAGATGCAATGGGTGCAACCCAGCTCTGATTATAAGAGTACCAAAGTTGGGTTAGTAGTAATAAACCATAGATGATTAGAATAGGACCAACCCATTGCATCTGCATATGTTAAATTATATGGTGGCTTTGGCTGAGGTTGAGTTCCCAAACCAGTCATGGCCACCCCAATTTCTCATAACAGTTTTAAAAGTTGTAGAATTCTTGTGTGATATTGCTTAGTTATAGCCATTTTCTGGAATTCTTGGGAAAGAAGGCAGTGACTTTCAATTGTGCAATATCATACAAAAAGGGCAGTTTTGGAATGAAAATGCTTACCTCTTGGTACTAATTAACACCACATTTTAAAGTATTCTTTCGACAGGGAAAACGCCCCTTTAACAATAGATTTAAGTTAGCCATATTTAAGTTGTCCTAAAGAGTAGAGAAATTAGGGGAAACCTAGAGGTTTCCTTATTTCAATAAAAGGAATGCTTCTTTTTTCATTTTAGATTTCCTTATTTTTGATTTAAAAGAAACGAGCTCATCCACACACACGCTAGACAATGTCCCAACCAAGTTGTGAGGAGGGGTAAATTTTTTTTTTTTGTTTACGATATTACTTGATATTTATAAGAAATTTTCCCTATTAATCCATTTTTTTATATAAGCTCTTTCTTTGTCCTTCATTTTGTAAAGTGGGGCCCACTTCATATCCTCTCTATCTTGCTTGACTGGGTATAATACAACCTACCTCCGCTAATTGGTGAACACTTTCTAAAAAGTGCACCCAGGTGTACTGCACTCCCTTTATTATTTTTGGTACCCAAGTTAGGAGAGGGCTGTTGTATCTCACTCGAGGGGGAAGTATTCCCTCTAGTTGTAACTTATAAGTAGTCTTAGCCCTCAGGGGTGCCTGTAATAGATTACTGTTACAGTGAGGGGAGAGAAATGAAGCATGTAATGTAATCCATTTGGCACTAAATCATCCGAAAAATTTAACCAACCAATATCAAGCCCAGATACTGTTGCATGCGGCACCCTCGTTGTATAAACGTACCTCTCACCACAAAAACATATCAATTAGAAGAAAATTTTCCAAACTAGTATAAACAATCAATCCATTCAATTCTCTCTTCATAGTCATTTGAAAATGTAAATATTTAAAAATCGAATATCTTATTTCTTTAGGGCCTTGGGTTGTTTTAGATTGATAAATTCTATCCAATTTTTTTTTTCATACCTATTTTAAAATGTGAAATCTTAAAACTCGAATATCTTATTTCTTTAGGGCCTTGGCCCAGGGTGAAGTTATAATGGGTCGTGTTTTGATGCTAATCCTTTTTCATGAACGATGACAGATAATAAAAATCTGCATCACAATCCAAAAGGAATTATATTCTAATCTGTTAACGAACCAAACATTAAACCATAATCATGTCGACCATCAGATATATCAATCCAAAGAGAAGTACCCTTGATTGTAAATGGGAAAAACAATTTTTTCTCTTTTTGGAACTTGTCTATTTAGTAGAACGCGTTAAATAAACCCTTGATTGATGGAATAAGGCTTGTACAAAAATAACGATAAAAACGACTCATAGTTTGCATGCAGCGTCTGGGATGGTTGAGGGCCAAAAGTGGCCATGATCGTCATCCAAATTTTATGACGGGGAAATTACACTCTAGGCTGAGCGATTGAAAGAAAAGAGCTTTCCCATCTGTAAATACAAAACCCCTACTAGAATAAATTCGGAACATCAGCACCACAAAACCAAAGTTGATTATTGGTTAAACCCTAACCAATGGTAGAACTAGGTGGGTGATGGCAGGGACCATGGCCCCCAATAATTCTCTGAAAACCCCTTTTAACTTTTAGAAAATTCTATAATTTTCACATATGCCCCCCAAAACTATTATTTACAGAGTACCCCCAAGGAAGAATTCTTGGGTCCTCCCTTGACCCGAACTCTAATATGGCCATTGTTCGATTCCTGAGTCTTACCTCTTGTATGTGTAAGCGGCTCTCTTCCATACATGTGCAGATGCTCTTGTCCGCTAGCGTGTGCTGAGTTCACTATTATATATGTTTAAGTCAAATTTGTCAATGGCCTAGCCACCTTCGCTAGTAATTAATAGGGGAAATCAGATTTGTTCAAATTCACTCAATCCACCACTGGCAGTGTACCCCACCTCAGGATGGACACAAAAGTCAACTCCTGAGATTTGAATTCTGGAAAAAACAACCTGGAGTAATTGGGGCGCCCATAGATGAGTTATGAATTGTATTGGGAGAAGATTGTGATAACTACAACCCCCCATACATCCTATAAAACAACAAAATTGGTCTTAAAATAGCAAATGCTGAGACCCACAGTAAGCATTACTCTTGAACCTTTGGCTGGATGGATAGGTATTAGCTGATATTTTTGGCAAGAAACAACTTTTAAATCTTAGCCATGCATTCCAAACGTGGCAGCAAACATTTAATTAGAGATTAGGGAGTGTGGTGTGAGGAGCATGCTATATTTGACCCAAAAATAGGTTTGCCAGGTGAACCATTTCTCCTTCTTTGATACTCTGCAGATCTAAAATGGTGCATGCACGCACCAACATTTGGCCAACAGCTTTATATGCTAAATATGGTTAGGTACTGTGGAGTATCATATATTGTTCATTATGTTGTGACAGCGCATATGAAATCCTAATTAGGGTTTAAGAGCTGTTTTTTTTTTTTTTTTGGCTGTTTCTGCACTGTAACTTTTGTTAGGTTTTACCCCACCCCAAATGAAAGCCGTGTTAGGGTTTGCTTGTGGGTGTACAATAATGAGGCGACATGAGGCTTAATTTCATTTTTGAAATCCATGAAATTCAATGAAAAATAAATTATACATTGAAAAAATCTTTTTGGGTGATGAAAATGGATTGACTCGGACCAATTGATGCAACTCATAACAAAAAAATTTGATTGGTTTTGAAAGGACCCATTGAAATGATTTGCAAATAGATGCATTGACCAATCTGTTCAACAAATAATTGATAGGCAATAGAAAGCATTACATGGACCTCCATAATCAAGTTCCCACAACGAGGCCTGCAACATCGAGGGCTCGACTTATACCATCATGGACTTGACTCACACCCTATCGATGCATATTCTTACATATAGAATTATATAGTACATCCTTTTGACACATACCAGTTGTTGGGACTCAATTGGGGGGTCATGGGACAAGGGGCATCAAGGATCTAAGCGGGATCACCCTATATATACCAAACTTGAAGTCAATCTAATGCCTTTAACGTGTTCATTCATAGCGTACAAGTTTAATGGCTTAATATAAAAAATATAAGAATTGACCATCGATCCAATGCAAATCTTGCAGGGGTGTGCGTGTCAGAAGGTGCAACCCACGAGGTGGAATGTACATGATCATTTTACGTACATACATAATTACAACCGTGGACATTAATCATACTTGATTTATGTAATTTCCTATTTGCGGTATTTAAAAACGATATCAAACATAACCTCAAATTCTTTTATCCATCCTCTTTCATAATGGGAGTATGCCTTACATCAAATAAATGTTTCACTTGAAATTCAAGTGATGAGTGTACGAAGGATCATTATTTTCGCTTGAGGGTAGAGGGTTGCTAATGTGTCGCATTTTCATTTGCAAATCGCAGAATTACCCCCGCGCCATGGATCTCGGGAAACGAGATTCCATTCCGTCACGTGCTCACTCCACAATTAAGAGTGCTGTTGCCTACATACCGAAAATCCCTTTCCACACACACACACACACTTTTTTTTTTTTTTGAACTTCATAAACTACCCCTCCCTCTCCCTGCTGGCCGGCCGCCCCCTCCACCTGACCTCACCGCCCGCCACCTGCGACCAACCCCTCTCCCTGCTCATCGCTGGCCATTGCTTGCCCACCCTCTCCGCTTCCTCTCCCCGCTAAACCCTAAACCCTGTTCGTTCCCGGCCGCCGCCTAAGCCACCATCTCCCTTTCCCTCTCCCCCCTCCTTATCCCTGTCTCGCTACCTGCTCGCAGAGGTGAGCGGCGAGACAGGGAGAAGGAGGGGGAGAGGAAGAGGGAGAGGGAAAGAGTGAGATGGTGGCTTGGGCGACAGTCGGGGACAAGTAGGGTTTAGTAGGGAGAGGGAAAGAGAGGAAGAAGGAGAGGGAGAGGGAGAGTGGAAGGGGAAATGGTGGGCGGGCGGTGGCCAGCGACTAACAAGGAGAGGGAAATAGAGAGGGAGAAGGAGAGGAAAAGGGAGAAGGAAAGGAAGAAGGAGAGAGGGTGGGCGGCCAGCGGCCGGCGATGAGTAGGGTTTAGTAGGGAGATCAGGGAAATAGAGAGGGAAAAGGAAGAGGAAGATGGAGAAGGTAAGGAAGGGGAGAGGGTAGGCGGGCGGCGGCCGATGACGAGCAAGGAGAGGGGCCGGTTGCAGGCGGCGGGCAGCGAGGTCGGGCAGAGGGGGCTACCTAACGACAGGGAGAGGAGGGGTTGTCTAGGAATTAAAAAAAAGGAGTGCGTGTGTGGAAAGTGATATTCAGTGTGTAAGTAGCAGCACTCAACAATTAAATGTAATTGAACAAAGTCTTCATACGAATTTTAAATTAAATTATTAACATTTGCTTAATAAATATAATCCGACTTGGGTGTGGACTCAATTAGACCTTCCACGAACCCGACCTAATTACAACCCTATAAGTAAAAAGATATTCCTTTAGAGCCAATTGCACGTCGTGATTTTCAATTAAAAATTAACAAACAAAACTAAATTAAGTTATCAACGCTTAAAGCTTGTATAAAAGTAATACGCTTTGGGAGGATGTAAGTTGCAAAGAGTTTTTCTTCAAACATCCTATCAAGCAAACCAAAATACCAATGAGAAATGTGGCACGTCCTAAGCTGTATATCTTAGCTGGTTGGGACATTGGTGAATGAGTGAATATCCATGTGTTAGAATCCCTTATGTTGAAAAAAAAAAAAAAAAAAAGAAGAAATGTGGTACTTTGACACCCATTTCACCATACCCACGAGGAAATTCCCTCTCTTTCTTTTTTTACTCTGATTGTCCTCTACAGTTACAGTGCCTCACTCAATAAATACTATTACACACCCTCTGTATGCGCACTACCATTTCTCCTTTCTAGTGCCTTTTCAAACCCTACCTTCTCTTCCAATTCTTTCATGGCTTCTTCTCAGCTTTTTCTTTGACTTCTTGAAAACACCTAGAAACAAGATCCCAGTCAAAAACAGCTGAAGATCCATTGATACGGCAACAACCCAGTGACCCCAAACCAGATCTGGTCCATTTCTCTATTGGGGATTTTTTCTTTTTGGTTGTATATCAAACCTTTTCATCAGTAAGTCTCATGGCTAAAACATCTATTCTTTTTGGCAATTTCAAAAGAAGGATATTCTTTGCAAAACCCATTTATCTTTTCTAAGTCTTTCATGCAAGGAGTTTTCTTCTCTTTTCTTGGCCTTTTAGTTTCTTCATCTTCTTCTTCTTCTTCTTCTTTGTGTGAGAGAGAGATCTTTTTATTTAGTGTACTATTTCTCACTTTTTGATTTTTAAGCCATCTTGTTTACTCTCTTTTGGACTCTGGAAAAGAAAGGTTTAAATCCTTCCAAAAAAGAAAAGGCAAAGAAGAGTAAGCTTCTCTTTGTATTAATAAGAGAGAGAGAGAGAGAGAGAGAGAGGATGCTTGCGCAGACGATGAGACATCAAAGCACGTGCTTTTGATCACTTGTATGGCTGGAAAGTCACATAGGTCATAGTATCGACGATTGGTTTGGTTAGCGGGTCATAGCATCGACGATATTATGTTACCCTTGTCGTTTCTTTTTCCTTGAATGTTTTTTTTTTTTTTTTTTTCATTCCCATTTGTATGTCATTTATGAGGATTTTGTCCAAAACCCTTGATATCGTATGAATTTTTTCTAAAAACTTCTTTGACGAATTTTATCTTTCACCGCATATTAAGTATTGAAAAATAAAATCCACATTTAGTAATCGTTCAGCAGGAGCTAAAAATCCGCAAATTTTGTTTTATCAATTCTATAATAAAAAACTAACGATATCATTGGATAAACCCATGATATTATGAAGTTTATTAGTTTTTGTAAACAACTGTGACGAAGAACAAGAATGAAAATGCATTGTTATTTTTCACCATTTATTGAGCATTGAAAAACGAAATCCACATGAGAAAGAGAGAGCATGTTCCTTTAGTTGGAGGCATACTTTTTCCTTAATCAATAGATTTCAAAACAAGGATCTATTCAACTTCTTATCCTTGTTTATGTTTACTCAACTTGGTATCTTCTTTGTCTTGATTTCTTAACTTGGCTTCTCTACATAGATTAAATGAAAAAATAACCATCATAATATGGTAATCTTATTATCCATAGTTGCCTAGTTTACAGTTCAATTCATTTGCATTCGAGTTTGCCATTCATAATTAGAGACTTGATTAGGAAACTCGATGGAGCAGGTTCATCTCATTTGCTTTTTAAATCGTCTAACTTCAAGCTTGAGTTCGACAAGTTTGATTAACTAATTCATCTATGCCCGTGCTTTTAGGTCAAGTTCCATTCGAATTAATCACTTTGACCAACTAGTTTAACACATATTTTAAGTAAAAAAGCATTACTTCTTCCTTACTTTTACACTAGGTGAAATTTTACTTTAAAAGAGTTGGGCCCATAATCACATTGATTACATGTAAAACATGTTTAAAATAACTATAAAAGCAAAGCTCCATGATTTATTGATGATATATTTTAAGGTGGAGCTAACTCCATTGAATTAGATGTGGATTAGCACAACGCATAGAGCTCAATGCTTTGAGTGGCTTGTATTGCATTTGTAGGTAGGCGTGCGCCTACCTAAAAATACAAGCTAGAAGGTGACCCTACAATAGAATATAGCTCAAAAATAGTTTGTAAATTGAGCTGTGAATCATTCGAAAAGAACTATTCGTAGCTTGAAGCCCTTTTGAATGAACTACATAACTATGTCTTAATCTTCTTTCCAGATCATGTTCCAGCCAAACGACATGTTGGAAGGAGAAGAACAACAAAATGCTCAAAATGTTCCTTGGCAGATGAACAACGACGTGTTGGAAGGAGAAGAACAACAAAATGCTCAAAATGTTCCTTGGCAGATGAACAATGACGTGTTAGAAGGAGAAGAACAACAAAATGCTCAAAATGTTCCTTGGCAGATGAACAACACCACCTTGGAAAGAGAAATACCCAGCAGCAAGCATGGAAGCAACAACAATCGTGGATCCTCCAGCTCCTCCAATGGTCGCAATCAGAGCCTATCAGGCCGGAAGAATCCCAACCATCGCCACACCCAAAGTCAAATCAATGCACTGGAAGCGTATGACAATCAAAACTTAAAAAAAAAAAAAAAAAAAAAAAAAAGCCAATTCATTTGTTATGTTTGTTTCTTCATATCTAGTATCCTTTTGTATTGGATGGAAGGATTTTCAATGAAATTGAAATGGCTGATTTGGTTTCTTTTTCTTTTTTTTGTTCAGTTTATTCAAGGAATGCCCACGCCCTGATGATAAGCAGAGAAGGGAGTTGGCTCAGCAACTAAGCTTGGAGCCACTGCAAGTCAAGTTCTGGTTCCAAAACAAGCGCACTCAGATGAAGGTAAAAGACTTCCATAAAATACAGTTCAAATGTTTGTATCTATGTAATATTTGTATCTATATACACTCGATAATACTAATTAAATATATATATATATATATATATATGTCCTAAAATAACCGGTGGAAGTAAAAACTAGACAATGGTTAGAACTTAGGGTTAAAGGACCATTGTGTGTACGTACACAATCAGGTTAATCTAGATGTCCATCTTGTGGGCTCCATGATGGAGACAGGGATGCTGCTATATATCCATTAGGTCTATTGCTTAAAGCTGCTGACGAAATTAAGGATTGTAATTTTATTAGAATTTCTTATAAGAATTTTGTATGTTGGGAATTCATAGAAATGATGTGATGGCTTGTTCTCTGACATTTGCAAATGCCACGTTACTTTACTAGAATTTTAAAATTCTAACCACCTAAAAAGTCTCAAATGTCCTTTAGAATTCTTGTAATTCTAACCTATTTACTTTTTATTGGCTTTTCTAATGCTCAAGTGTAGAGGAGGATTTAGGAATCCCAGAAGTTAGAGAATTTATAAATTATACAGACAAAAATAACTTGGATTCGAGTAAAGAAACACGCCAATAGAGAAATTGGTCAACTTATATATATGAGGACAAGGACCACTGTCTCTAGATACACTTGATCAAGTCAATCTAGAAGTCCATATGTTGGATCATATTACAGACATGATCATACCAATCTATCTGTTAGATCTATGGCTTGAAGTGTTTGCCAGAAGAGATGAACCGGAAAACAATGGATTAGTATTCAGTAATGACATATTTTTTCAGTTAGGTTTACTTAGGAAATATATTTTTTGCTTGATTTCCTAATGTTATCTTGATTTCTCAAACCTCTCTGTCATCTAACAGAACCACCATGATCGCCATGAGAGCACAAATCTGAGAACTGAAAATGAACTTCTCCGCATGGAGAACATGAGGTACAAGGAAGCATTGAGTAGCATGATGTGCCACACCTGCAGTGGCCCGATAACAATCGGCGAGACATCATACAATGAGGAACAACTGAGGCTCGAAAACACTCGTCTGAGAGAAGAAGAGGTAGTAGCCACAACATGCATAAGAAAGCTATCACCATCACTTCAAATGTGTAACTAAAGTGATGTTCTTAAAAATTTTACAGAATCAGAGGATCTCAGTTGCTTCGAAAAATGTTGGCAAGCGCATGCTTCCTCAATGCAGTAGAGCCCCACGGGTCCCTTCACACGCATCACTTGAACCTCCTACTAGGAGCATTGGAACACAAGTTGGCATGAGTGCAGAAATGTATGAAGCAGCTGAGATTCTTCAATCAATGCCTAGCCAGCCTGACCCAGATAAGCAGATGATCGTTGAGATTGTGGTTGTAGCAATGGACGAGCTCGTCAGAATGGCGACGCTAGGACAACCATTATGGACTCCTGCTGATGATGGTTCTACTGAGATTATATGTTATGAGGAATATGTCCGGACATTTACTCGGAGGAATAGCCCTAAGCATTTTGGAATGATATCTGAAGTTACCCGAGAAACCGCAGTTTTGGCCATGAATCATATAAACCTTGTTGAGATTCTTATGAATGTGGTAAGGTGACTCAAATATTGTCAAAATACTAATTTTAGGGTAAGTATTTGTGCTACGAGTTTAATATTCTTCTTCTCATAATTGCTAGAACCAATGGGCAAGCGTGTTTTCGACCATCATCTCAAAAGCTGTAATAATGGATGTTCTCGTACCAAGTGATGGAGCCAACTATAATGGAGCCTTGCAAGTGGTATGTTCTCTTTCTTGCCAGCTATTGGGATTTTTTGGTAACCATTGATGTTTTATCAGATTAGAGCCTTTAATTATCCATGTCAGATGCAATATTTGATTATGTTTTCAATTCATCTCACTGTCTTCCTTGACTCCTTTGTCTGTGTCAATTTTTGGTTTAAAATGTCAAAAATAGTTCCCTATTAAGTACTTATATTGAATTGCCCTAAACATGAAGTAGAGATTTTGTCTGATCTGCTTAAATGTTCCAACAATTGCATTTAGAGTACATTCAAATGGTCCATTAGTTAACAATCAAACTAGAAAAAAAAAAAAAGGCTTTCATTTTATTGATGGATGACCAAATTCTTGCTAATTATTATTTGGAGCTAGTAGAAGCAGCCTTATCCCTGCAACCTGCCGCCAACTAATGCAAATTTAAATTAGATAAAGGATGTGAAATGGGGAAATGTTATGAATGCATAATTTGTGTTTTTCCATTTGAAGAATGCTTAATTTGGCTTGTCACTAGCAAATGCTTTACCATTATAATTTCAGATGTCAGCGGAGTTCCAAGTGCCTTCTCCGCTTGTTCCAGTTCGGGAGAGTTACTTTGCAAGGTTCTGTAAACAGCATGGTGATGGAAAATGGGTTGTAGTTGATGTTTCTTTGGATAGTGTATACCCTGGCCCTTTGGAGAGATCTCGAAGAAGGCCGTCTGGGTGCGTAATCCAAGAGGTGCCAAATGGCCACTCCAAGGTAAACAAACCTTCACATGCAGATGGAACACCTTCTATTGATCAGTTAAATTTCCCTTTTGATCAATTGTTAATGGCGGTTAAATAATTGCTAGGTGACATGGGTAGAGCATGTGGAGGTCGACCACAAAAAAGTTCATCCAATGTATAAACCAATTGCTGGCCTTGGTCGACTTCTATTTGGTGCAAAAAGGTGGATTGCAACTTTGGATCGCCAATGTGAGCGCCTTGCAATTGTGATGGCTAGTGGCAATCTTGGTGGAGATGGTGGTAAGACTTGGGTTAATTATTCTTTATTAATATCAAAATTATCTTATAGTGAGTTCTTGAGAGTTAATTAAACTTGGCAATGGCTTAAAATCAACAAAATCACTGCATTTGATGGTGGTGAACTTGTTCTTGTTACATTGTTGAAGATATAACTAACAAACAAGAATAGAGAAAAGAGTGAGAATCATAGATGGCATTTTTCTATCTATGTGTTGTTGGACCAAGTAAGTGTGGCCCAAATGACTACATGGGCTCACTTCTTTCTAGAACATCTAATAAAGGATAATTTCCCATGGTCAACGGATTTTAAAAAACTTGCCTTTACAAGGTGCTCAATTAGGGAGATATGATAGGAGATATTTTTGAATACTTGCCTTGATGGGAGGATTCTCTATCTATAAAAGAATCTTTTGGGCTGTTTCCTTGTCTATGGTGAACTTCTCTTCGCTTCCATCAATTTGCGAGAAAGAAAAGAAAAGGGTTCAAGGAAGTAGTAAGCCCCTGTTCAAATCCAGCCCCTTTGTTTGGTGTTTCGAATCACAGAAGCCATGGAGTCAGGTGTGGTTTTATAATATTTCAGATTAAACAGGTGTTATTTGCTTATATCTAATTAGATCTTAGGTTTATGGAAAGTGGGCTTCTATTGGCACTGCGGTTTTGTCTCTCCACACCGCAAAAAAAAAATCAAAATTCCTAAAGTAACCCTCAATCCCCCTCCCTCTTCCCCCTTGTCTCCGGCATGGAGGGAGAACGGCCGGCAGCCTACGTCCCCCCCTTTCCCTCTTTCTTCCTCCCTCCCCCTCTATTTTCTCTCCCTCTCCTTCTCTCCTTTCCTCTTCTTCTCTCTCCTTTCCTCCCCACCTCTTCCTCTCCCTCCCAGTCAACAGCGGGAAGGAAGGCTGTAGCAGGCGAAGACCCTGTTGTAGGAATGTAGCCTAATCTCCCTCCCTGCCGGTGACTGGGAGGGGGAGGAATAGAGGAAGAGGTGGGGAGGGAAGGAGAGAGAAGAAGAGGAATGGAGAGGAGAGGGAGAGAAAATAGAGGGGAAGGGAGGAAGAAAGAGGGAGGGAGAGGGAGAGGGAGAGGGGGGAGGGGGGAAGGAAGAAAGAGGGGGGGAGGGGTTAGTTTAGGATTTTTTTTTCCTGTGTGGAGAGATAAAACTGCGGTTCCAATAGAAGCCCTCTTATGGAAATTCCAACATGTGCTATTATTTCAATAAGTCACCCAAAATGTCATAATAATAAAATCAAATGACATGAAATCAATGGGTGTAAATTGTGGAGGAACTTTGTCAAGTCAACACAATCCAACTGGTAAATTGTGATTGAAAGGGGGTCACTCTTGACACAAATGAGAATGGAGTGGAGTTTCAAGAGAAAAAACTTGTTTTCTTGATCTTAAATGACAATAAAATAAAGCCAATAAATAATACAACCAAGGAACCTCAAGTTTTCACTCAAAATATTTGATTTGCAAAGAGATACATGGCTGAATTTATAGACACCATTTCTAATCTAGGATTAAACATCACTTAATTCCTTATATTTTTCTAAGTAACAACTTAATAACTAAGATGAATGAATAATCTAAAAGGCACAGAGAAAACTCAAGGGATACATGGAGAACCCAAAATACAATATAAGAAACAATTCATCTACATAAAACAATGTACGATAATAAATGTTTACTTTGTTTATGGAATGCTAGAGTCCATAGAATCTAGCTTACTTCAAACAATGATGACTTTTGAAACCAAGTTGACTCTGGTCTTGTATTCATTGAATCTATAAACCAACTTAACTAATATTACAAGTTGTGTATCTTAACAATCATATACTTCTTTTTATAGTGATAACAAGTCAAGAAGGGAGGAAAAGTATGTTGAAGCTTGCTGAGAGGATGGTGACTAGTTCTTTTACTGGTGTTCGTGCTTCAACAGCTCATTCATGGACATCTGTTTCGGGCAATTGCTCGAAAGATGTAAGAATCATGATGAAAAGGAGCAGTGATGATCCAGGCAGGCCGTCTGGTGTTATTCTCAGTGCCTCTACTTCCCTCTGGCTTCCACTCCCCCACAAGAGAGTTTTTGATTACCTTCGCAGTGAGAATTCTAGAAACAAGGTATTTTCGGTTTTCAAGTTTTGGGGGTGTTATTTCTTTCACTACAGTTTATTTCAGGCAGATCTTGATTTCTCTCCCCGTGATTGTCATTTTTATCTAAGATAAATTAACATGAATTTCTCATTTAGATATTGAAAAGGACTTTTGACCAACTGTAATTATGGTCATCTATTAAACTCTTCAATTTTGAAGAGTTGTAAAACTTGAAACTTGTTATCCTCTAGAATTGTATTAATAGCCTATCTAGCTTTAGGTCTCAATTAAAGTAAGTATACAATCTGGTTTCAATAAAAAAGATTTAAGTGAAACAAAGTCACAACATGTATGTCTGAAATAACCTAATTAAGTAGTTGGTAAAGTGTTTTTTAACAATCAAGTGACTGTAATTTATTTATTTTCTTTGTACCAACGTCAGTTAAGTAGCAGTCTAATCAAGAGATGTACTCATATACAACTTTGAGAGGAAATCAAGCAAGAATTTGAAGAAGTTTGAAATTAAACATCCTTTTTTTTAAAAAAAAAACTTTTCCTTGCTATCCACTTCTATCAGATAAGAGTTGTGCCACTTTATGAATATTCTTTCGGAGGGTGGCAAGTGATAGTCGACTAATGGCGACGGAGCCAAAAAAAACTTTTAGAGCGTATTGATAAAAATACATTTTTAGATGTATTGAAGTTATAGTTATCATTTAAAAAATTATTATTTGAAGAGTCTTTTTTTAATAATATCCAAATAAACATCAATGTTTTTAATGTATGCTCAATATTGTGGGACCAACTCCTATTGGAATAAAATAGGGGGATATCTAGAGTAAAAGAGAGGCACTTCACTTTTAGTGGCTCAGATTCTCAAGACATGGGCCCCAATATGGAGACTTATTTCTCTCATTTTGGCATGAGGGAGGGCTTGTTTGGTATTTTTACTCTTATTTTGACAGAGCGATCTAAAATAGATGAATAAACAAAGAGCATTGAAAAGAAGGACAAAGCTCTTATTTCTACAAATTTAGAATTGGGGTGATTCATTTTAAGAGGATTTGTCTATATTTCTGTAAAGTGGGTAGAGTGTGCCCACTTCAGACATTTAGATAAGTAGAGGTTGGAAATAGAGATGTCAAATATGGGCTGAGACATTCATGGTTAAACTCCATGACTCCAGCCCTTTTTTACTATTTTTCTTTGTGGGTGTTTCTCCTTGGTTTATTTATCTATTAAGTACTAATATGGAATGGAAGATGGTTTCTTTTTTGGGTCGTTCGGCTGTTGGTTTTTCAAAAAACAAAAGAGAAATCAATTTGAGATCTGCACACTGATTTGAATATTGACAAAGATGACTTCTTTTTGTGATGTTGTCTAAGACGGCCACTTTATGGATCAGAGTGGCCCCACTCACAAGCCACACTATGTCTAGGTGATGGAAAATGGAAAAAAGAGAAAGGGAAAATGGAAGAGTCATATAATAAGAATCCAAAGAAGAAACTAAAATGCCCAAATGGCCAAATGCAATGGTTGTAGAGAAAGAAAGGCTTCTATAAAAAAATGCCAGGGAAAGAAGAAAGTTTCCAAGACGTCCATTTGGAGGGAAGAGGGCTTGGATGGAAAGACTGACTTCTTACTGTTGTCTCTCTTAAAAATTTAGAAGAGTGGTTCACTTAAATTTTCAAACACACAATCACCCTCAATACCTTTTATATTGTATCTCCTTTTGAGCAAATGAGGAGGGTCAAAATAGTAAAGGATTCAAAACACAGTTTAAAAAAACCTGTAGAAGGGTTTGGCAAAGCATGACAGGTAGAGAGCATGAAGAGCAAAGTGAGGGAAGGATACAGGGAGAAGACTAGTTGGGCTAAAACACAAAAGAGTATTATCTACAGGCTTAAAACCCTAAAGAAACTTATAAACACCCCCAATCAACCCTAGTAAACCCCCTAACCAGTGCCCTACTCAGATCCCCAATCAAACTATAAATCAAAATTAGGACCAGAGCCTTTGAAAGAAATCTGAATCACAGCCCACCTCTCTCTCTCTCTCTCTCTCTCTCTCTCACGCGCGCGCGCGCACACACACACACACAACAATGGCATAACCTTTAAATGGAGGACTCTCTCTCACTTTGTATTTCTGCTTTTGGTAACAGTGGGATATCCATGCATGTGAAGGACCGATTGAAGAAATGACCAACTTTGAAAACGGCCGAGAACCAGGCAACAGCGTCTCTCTCCTGCGAATAAATGTAAGTCTCCAGACATCACTGTAAGTCATTAGATGAAATACCACAAAGTATTTATCATAATCCAGGCCCTGAACCTCTTCATCTTTCTTTAAACACTCTTCTCACGCTCAAGCAACTGAATTCTGATCTGAAATTGACCAACAAGTGTCCTTGGATGATTGCAGAGTTCAGACCCAAACAAAACCAACATGCTGATGCTGCAGGAGTGCCGCACAGACCCAACCGGTTCTTTTTTGATCTATGCTCCTGTGGGCATTACTTCCGTGAACATGGTCCTTAACGGCGGCGATCCTGACAATGTAGCCATCTTGCCATCTGGTTTCTCTCTCTTCCCGGATGATGCTGGTAGGTGTCTTTTGACTGTGGCATATCAGATATTGGTTGATTCGGTTCCAACTGCCACACTCCCACTTGCATCGGTTATGACAGTTAACAGGCTCACATCAGCCACCGTCGAAAAGATGAAGGCTTTAATTACAGCAAATGCTTGAATCTCGGCCTCAAGGGATGGGTAAGTCGTATAAGGCATTCCTGTTTCATTTGTTCTTACTTTGTATCATTTTAGGTTTTAGGTTTTGGGTTTGTTACATCATTTAGAGCTAGAAGGATTGTAATTCAGAGTTAAGGTTCTTACTTCAGGTAGGTTTGGTTCACATTTCTAACCCGATTAATGATAAGTTGCGTTCAGATTGAGTCCATTCTTGTTATTCAATTTCACAGCCCAATCTGTCAGGGATTGGATTTACCACTTTTTTCCACTTCTAGATTGGTTTTGAGTTGAAAACTTTGAACCGATTAACAAATGGGACGTGTAACAAATGTTTGCATATTATCTAGGTCTGAGTTTTCTACTGCATACATCATTGAACTAATTTGGTTTTCAAGGACTCTGTTTGATATGTTGAGAAGGATTTAGAAAACCCAAATGGGTTTATCTCTAAGGGATTGTTTATTTCATGTAATTGAATTTCTAAGGCTTTGTATTCCTATATGTAAGTGGTTAAAAAAATGAAGAATCAAGTGTGAATATAAAAAAAACGACCATCAAAATGGCCATCTTGTACTATGAATATCCAAAAAATATAAAAAATAAATAAATGAAATGCCCCTTTAATGGAAATTGAATCATGGGCGAGGTGAGGAATACATATCCAACCATCACCCCTATCAATTCAAATTCTAGGAAAGCCAAGGCCTAATATACTGCTTCACCATTGACCTTTTTAATAAGAGCTCATTTGATCATGATTCTTATCCTATGCATTTGATTTCTATGTATTTACACAATCAAACGACCCCAAGTAATTCCTTTTGCTTTCTTTATTGCAGTGACAGTGGAGAGAGTACCTAGGTGGAGGGGAGTCAACAGCGCACCTGATGTACCCTGCAGTCCAAGGTGTGTTGGTTCGGGCATTGTCTTCTTCCGGAAGAAGCTTTGGGCTTTCTAATTCTCACCATCCCATATGAGTCTCAGGCATTTCGTCTTCAAAAATAAAACAGTTCTTTAGTTTATAGTTTGTGGCTTTTCTTTGTCTTTGAGTTTTATTGTGTTGTGTTGTTGAATGAAGTAACTATGGTGGATGGAACCCATCTATAAAAAGCCTTAGGCTGGTTTGTGTTCAGTTCTTTGTGCTTCTGTTGTGTTGTGTTCCCCCCCTATTTATGTTTATTGTGTTGTGTTCTCCCTCTATTTTTGTATGGCCCTCATGGTTGTAACTTGAAAAGTTGAATGGATTGATGCTGAAAGTTGAGGTTATAGCAACACATGGTTGTATCTTGTAACTTGAAAAGTTGAAAGGGGTAGCACCACAGTTTACAACCGAAGGTTAAGGGTTTGAAACTGTAACACTGGGGCCATAGGGGATTTACCCGACTCCCCCTGGGTTCGTAGGATTATTCTGGCCCAAAAGGCCAAGACACCCTCTGTTATAATTTTTTTTTTTTTTTTTTTGAAAAGTTGAATATAGATCTCTCTCTCTCTGCCCACATCCGTGTGTGTAGCTGGATGTTGAAAACCTGTGCAATTCTTTTGCTGTTGGGACTCTACCTTGCTAAGAAAGTTCTTAGGAAGGCCTCTATTCTATCGTAACATTACCCTTCTATGTGTAGATGTAAAGGTGGATTAGAAATTTGTGGAGCTACTGATGGATATTTTCTAAAAACCCATAATTAAAAATAAATTCCAAGAGGCCCTTAGAGTATGTCTTTTCAAAGTATTTTCAAATTTCCATGTGTTATTAGAATTTTAATGTGTTTTGTGCCTTTCAATAAGATGTGTTTCTTGCACCCATTTGAGTGGATGTGACCCAATTCCAAGGGATGCTTTTCAACTCTATTTATTTGTCACAATTCGAGTGTTGATCATGAGTAGAATGCATTATTTTTCAAAGCACGTTGTCTAAGAACATTTTTTCTCTCTTTTATTGTTACTTTGATTTTAAGAACAATTCCATATTTCCGATTTTAGTATGCAGATTTCGAATTAGAGTTGAGCACTGTATCACGAGGACAAACTCTCATCAAATCCACCCGCATGTGGGAGATTGTTGTCTCAAGAAATACTTCTTAATTGGTCATGTGCATTGCCCATTTTTCATTATTTTCTTATTCAATTCCTCACATTTACTTTTATTCACTAATTATTATTCTAACTGTCTATATGTTGTTTTTCCGACTGCACATTCTTTGTAAGTGTTTTCCCTAGCAGCTGCCAAATGATTTCATCCTCTCTAACTTCTCTGGCTCTTAAAGGTATTGGTTGGGATAAGGCTTTTTATATATACCAATGCCTCTTTGTGTTTTCAACATAAACACAAAACCGGGTTATCAAATAAAGATAAACCAATGGGGCATACCCTATTACCAAACAAGACCATAAAGCATGGACATAAAAGAAGGAAATGGGATCCATGATTACCGAAGTTCAAAGAATTCCTACATATAGGATTAAATTCACGAAAAGCTTTTCGATTGCTACGTGGAATTCCTTAATCCCTTATTGCGTTGCCGCATGTAGAAATTCTAGCAAAATGCAAAGAGGTCAGAACTCCAAAGGTCATTTGAGAATTGAGACTACAGGTGGCCGGAATTCGGAATTCTGGCAAAGAATATTCATGGCATCTTCATGTTTATAAATTCCCTATATACCAAATTCTTGTCATAAATTTTGGAAAACGAACATGCTATTAAAATACAACATGGAACCCGGCCATCTTTTTTGGAAGTATAATGCGGTGCACACCCTCCAAAATCATGAGATAGCCACCTAATTTAGGAATCAAATACATCCGACTTTCTTCGAAAAGTCACCGGGATCTTGGAATTTCAGATTCATAAATGCTAGAGGGTGAGGTCAAGGTGAAATTTGAAAATAGCTCACTTTGAGCATTTGGAAATTTCTAACATTCCATTTTTTTATTTTTTATTTGAAATTCTGCTAAATGAACATATATTAATCCTATAAATCCAAGGCAGTCAGGATCTCATTCAGGAATTCCAGCAAATAAACAAGCCCCAAGAGTTGATTCACCTAATAATCATAACTTTCCATTTTGGTGATCACTCGTAAGTGAACACATCAGCAAAAGGCTTTTTTAAGCGGCAAAAGAAGCACATATTTAAGGATGAGTGATCACATTTCAATCAGAGAAGTCACATATATAGCGATTTCAATAACCAAGGTTTTGGAGTTTGCATCCTCTGTGGCTCTCATCCATGGTTGGCCCTCACCTATTAAAGCTCTGAAACACTGCAAATTAAATCACCTTCTCTTGCATGGGATGTGGCAAAATGATTGAGCAATGCTAAAGAATTAATTCCTTAACATTATGGTAGAATCAATTTCATGTAGTGAAACTTGGTTAACATCCTATTAGTAAGGGGATGTTCATTTTGAGTGGTTTAAATTTTGAATAAGTGAGCCGCATGTGAGAACGGCTCCCTACCCTAGTGGTAGGGAGTGGTAGTTCTCACTTGGTTGCCTAGGGATCGACCAAGGGCTACCTTCCATCAATCGGGGTCTTTCTCCCTCACTCGAGGAGTCTCTTACCTCACATGAGGTCTTGATGGGTCCCAACCCCTTTAACTAGGTTAAAAAAAAAAAGTTGAGTCGCATGGGTCCTGTTTCAATCTTAATTGTTTTGCATTAAGGATATCAGATTATCAAGATTTCCATTACAATCCAAAAGGATTTATATTCTAATCCGTTGACAGATTAAACATTAAACCACAATCATGCTGACCATCAAATATATCAATCCAAAGAGAAGTACCCTTATTGTAGATGAGAAATAGGGGTGCGTTTACCATTGTGCCATTGCAATGTTCCCATGAGATGAGGCCACATAATACATGTTTGGTATGTGTAAATGACTATTTTGAATCTTGATGTCACCGGCAGAAATCCCAGAATTTGAACCCACTGAAATAAGGAAAGTAGGAAAAGGAATCCAAGAATCTTAACCCATTGGCATAGAAAAGTTGGAACAAAAAAAAAAAACTTTTATCTTTTCTAAGAAAAAATCTACTGGCACAGTTGTTTCCTATTTTTCACTTGCCTTTCAGAGAAGGCTATTTAAAGACTCCAAATCTCCTCTCACTTATCTTAAACGTAGCCCCATGTTCACAATCTCCAAAAATGTGACCTCACTTTATAACTCCTAAAGGTGGGTAACATGTCACAATCACAATAGGTGGGCCATATTATAGTTTCTATAATGGTGAAGAAATTCTAGAATCTGGCCATTGAAATAAGGAAAGTAGGAAAAGGAATCCAAGAATCTTAACCGTTGGCATAGAAAAGCTGTAACAAAAAAAAAAAAAAACTTTATCTTTTTTAAGAAAAAACCTACTGGCACAGTTGTTTCCTACTTATCTCTTGCCTTTCAAGGAAGGCTATTTAAAGACTTCAAATCCTCACTTATCTTAAAAGTAGCCCTATGTTCACAATCTCAAAGAAGGTGGTCCCACTTTGTAACTCCTAAAGGTGGGTCACATGTCACAACCACAATCGGTGGCCCATATTAAAGTTTCTATAATGGTGAAGAAATCCCAAAATCTGAACCCACTGAAATAAGGAAAGTAGGAAAAGGAATCCAAGAATCTTAACCCATTGGCATAGAAAAGCTTGAACAAAAAAAAGCTTTATCCTTTTTTGAGAAAAAACCTGCCGGCACAATTGTTTCCTACTTATCTTTTGCCTTAAAAAAAAAAAAAAAGGCTATTTAAAGACTCTAAATCCTCTCATTTATCTTAAAAAGGCAGCCCTATGTTCACAATCTCAAAGAAGGTGGCCCACTTTGTAACTCTTAAAGGTGGGTCACATGTCACAATCACAATAGGTGGGCCCATATTATAGATTCTATACTGGTGAAACCACATTATAAATCCTATGAATGTGGGGCCCACATTCTAATTTCTAAAAAGTGGGCATCATGTTGTAATTTCTAAAGGTGGGTCTCGTGTCCACAATCACATAAAAAAGGTGACTCTACTTTATAATTCTTAAAGGCAAGTCATATGTCACAATCACAAAAGGTGGAGCCACATTGTAAATCCTATGAATGTGGGCTCTCATTGTAAATCCTATGAAAATGGCCACATCTTCTAATTTTTAAAGATTGTTTCCATTTACAATAAACAAAAAAGATTGCCCCACAACATTATACATTTTATAAATGTGAGCCCACATCGTAAATCCTATGAATGTGCCCCATGTTCTTATTTCTAAAGATCGGCACCACACTATAATTTCTAAAGGTGGGTCCTGTGTCCACAATCACAAAATATGTGACTCCACTTTATCATTCTTAAATGTGGGCCACATGGTCACCATCAGAAAAGGTGGGCCCACGTTATAAATCATATGAATGTGGGCCCTATATTCTAATTTCTAAAGGTTTATACCATGTTGTAATTTCTAAAGGTGTGTCACATTATAATTTATCTAAAGGTGGGCTCACATTGTAAATCCTATGAATATGGGCCCCATGTCCTGATTTTTAAAGGTGGGTACCACATTATAATTTCTACACGTGGGCCCCATGTATGATTATGATAGAGTGTCACAAACAATAAAAGATGGGTTCCACATTGTAAATCATATAATTCTCTTACTTCCATTTCTTGGAGCAAATTTTTATAATGTTACCAAACAAATTTCGTACAACATATTCTCAGTAGAGTAGCTTAATATATAATGTTGTCAAACAAGTTTTACAGAGTATAGTCTCAGCACAACACGATCTTAGCGCTACCTGATTTAAGCAAAAAATTGGAAATAATACTAGCTAGAACAATGCCAAACGGCCCCTAGGTTTTTTCTTGCCAAACTTGTTAATTTAGTAGAAAGTATTTAACAAACCCTAAACTAATGGGATAAAGTTTGCATGAAAATAGCAACTGAAATGACCCATAATTCACATAAAAAAAATCCGAAAATCCTTTAGCTTTTAGAAAATTTTATAATTTTATACATATGCCTCCCCCCAAGCTTTCAAAAAGCCCTATATATTTTGAAAACTACATGTATTTTCCTATATGTGGCCCTCCCAATTCTTTTTTACACAGTGGTCCCCCAACGAAGGATTTTTGAGTCCGCCCTTGACCCTAACACTAATTTGGCTTAGTGTTCAATACCTAAATCTACTCTCTTAAATGTACAAGCAGTCCTCCTCCCTGCATGCACAGATTCTCTTCTCGCAGCGAGTGCTATCTCAGTCATACTTATCAAGGGCCTAGCCAACTTGGTCTTGTAATTAATAGGAAAAAACATAATTATCCAAATCCTCTTAGTCCACCATTAGTAGTGTACCCCATCTCAGGATGGAAACAAAAGTCAACTCCTGAAATTTGAATTCTGGGAAAACAACCGGGAGTAATTATGGCGCCCATAGATGAGTTCTGAGTTGTATTGGGAGAAGATTGTGATATCTACAACCCCCCAGATATATCCAATAAAAACAAAGAACATTGGTCTTAAAATAGCAATGCTGAGACCCACAGTAAGCGTTACTCTTGAACCTTTGGTTGGATAGCTATCAGCTGATGTTTTTGGCAAGAAATGAGATACGTGAGATAAGGGCTTGGGGAATCAAACCCTATGTTGGAGCCATGTAGAAGAGGTGAATGAACCAACTTTTAAATCTTAGCCATGCATTCCAAACTTGCCAGCAGACATCTAATTAGAGATTAGGAAGTGAGGTGTGAGGAGCATGCTATGGCCCAATATAGGTTTGCCAGGTGAACCATGGATCCTCATTTGGTATTCTGTAGATCTACAGTGGTGACCTTACATGGTCTATATGGTTAGGTAGTGATGCTCCTGTGGAGTATCATTCATTGTGTTGTGACAGCGCATATGAAACCCTATTTGGGGTTAAAGGGCTGTTTTTTTGGGCTGTTTCTCAACTGTGACTTTTGTTAGGTTTTACCCTCACCCCCACTGAAAGCCGTGTTAGGGTTTGCTTGTGGGTGTAAACTAATGAAGTCACATGAGACTTAATTTCATTTCTGAAATCCATGAAACTCAATGATAAAATAAATTACATTGGAAAAATCTTTTTGGGGTGATGAAAATGGAATGACTAGGACCAATTGATGTGCAACTCAGCAGAAAAATCGACTGGTTTAAAAGGACCAATAGAAAACATTAGACTGATCTCCATAAACATGTTCCCACTTCTTTCATATGTCTTTCTCTTGCTTTACAATTGGGCCTTGCAAGATATAATCTTACAATTTCTTTCCCTTGGCTGATCTGTCGTTTCCTTCTTATTTATATTTAAAATTTGGAATCTCTATAATTTATCTTATTTACATTTAGTTAAAATTTATGCTTTTGCTTCATTTTGATCTTCGTAAATCAGATGCAGGTAACTCAAATTATATGTAAAATGAGAGTTTCTATGTTTAGATAACTTAAGACCTAGTTGTAAATGCATGGCTAGGGTGATATAGAGAACCAATTCGACTCGATCAGGTCTAGCTTCAACTCCATAGTTGTCAATTCTGTTTCATTTCGGCTTAAATGGTCCATAAGGCGGATCCCACTAGGCGGTATGTAAAGAATCATTCGCCATAATCATAACCGTGGAACTTGACTTATGTAATTTCTTTTTCGTTGCATTTAAAACCGGTATTAAACTCACCCTCACATTCATTTCACTTGAAATTCAAGTGATGACCGTACAAAGGACCGATGTTCTTGCTTGAGGGGAGAGAGTTGCCAATGTGTCACATTTTCATTGGTGAATCATAGAATATCCCATATTCCATGAAAATCGGGAGACGAGATTCCAGCCTGCCACGTGCTCACTTCACAATTAAATGTAATTGGACAAAGTCTTCGTACGAATCTTAAATTAAATCATTGACATTCGCTTAATAAATATATATATATATATATATAATCGGATATGCGTGTGGATTCAATTGAACCTTACACAAATCCAACCTAATTACAACCTTATAGGTCAAAAACTATTCCTTTAGAGCTAGTTGCACGTCGTAATTTTCATTTTAAAATTAACAAAAATGCTAAAGTTATCACCAATTAAATTTTGTATAAAATTAATTTAATTTGGGAGGGTGTAAGTTGCAATGATTTCTTTAAGCATCTTAGGAAGCAAACCAAAATGCCAACAAGAAATGTGATACTTTGATAGCATACCTTTGAGGGAGAAATAAATATTACCATCATATTCTCTATCTATCTTTTACTCTGGTTCTCCTCTATAATTACAGTGCCTCACTCAATAAATACCAGTACACACCCTCTCTACGCTCACTCCCATTTCTCCTTTCTTGTGCCTTTCCAAACACTACCTTCTCTCCCATTCCTTTCTTGTTTCTTCGCAGTTTCTCTCTCTGACTTCTTAAAACACCCAGAAAAAAGATCCCAATCAAAAGCAGTTAAGATCTATTGATACATCAACAACCCAGTGAGCCCCAAACTAGCTCTGGTCCTTTTCTCTATTGGTTTTCTTAGCTACCGTAAAGGGTTTTTTTGGTTTTACATCGAACCTTTTCATCAATAAGTTTCATGGCAGAAGCAACTACTCTTTTTGACAATCTTAAAAGAAGGATGCTCTTTTTCAAGACCCATATCTTTTCTAAATCTTTCATTTACAAGTAGAAGTTCTCTTGTCTTTTCTTAGCATTTTAGTCTTCTTCTTCTTCTTTTTCTTTTTGTGTGTGTGTGTGTCAGAGAGAGAGAGAGAGAGAGATATACCTTTTACCTAGTATATATATAGAGAGATTTTTTTTTTTCATTTTATGGTTTTCAAGCTATCTTCTTGATGGCTTGATACTCTCTCTATGGACTTTGGAAAAGGAAAGGTTTAGATCCTTCCAAAAATAAGGCATAGAAGAGTGAGGTTCTCTCTATGTTAGTGAGAGATAGAGGACGCCGGCGCAGACCATGATGCATCAAAGCTTGTGCTTCGATCACATGCATGGATGGAAAGTGACATGGTTCACAGCGCTGGCGATTAGTTTGGTTAGCGGGTCAAAAACCCTTGATTTTAGCTTACCTTTGTTGTTCACTTTTTTTCTCTCTCTCTTTTTTTTTTTTTGCATGTTTTCTTCATTTTTCATTCCCAAATGCATGTCATTTATACATCCCTATTATAAATATTGAGTTTTGAAAAGCAAAATCCACATTTAGTAATCATTCAGTGGGAGCTATAGTTTTATTTTTTGTATATCCTACAAAATATCCATCACTATTGGATTTTGGAAACTACAGTGACTGTGAACAAGAAGGCAAATGTGTTTTCATCTTTCATCATATATTGAGTTTTAAAAAACAAAATCCGCATTTGGTAATCGTTTAGTCGGAGTTATAAACCTACTATATTTACATATATTCTGCAAAAAGACCATGATATCATGGGTTTGTGGGATTTATTATAATGACTACAATAACATGGCATTTCAAAAGAAAAAAAAAAAGAGATCAAGATCAAATGATTTTGCTGTTATTTTGGAGTCTTTTGTAATTATCTCATAGGATCCAAGTTTAAGAGGGAATATTAAACCATAAAAATCCCTTTACTTATTGTTTCTTTTTTTTGTTTTTCAACTTTTCCTAGTTTTCTATACACAAGTCTAGTTAGATCAGTTGTGGGTTTAGATAAGTGTCTGTTAGAAAGAAAATCCATCTGTCTGAGAGAGTGTGAGTAAAAAAGAGAGATAAGAGATAGGAAGAGGGAAAGAGCCGAGTCATGTTCCTTTTTTTTTTTGGTAGAACTCATGCACTTTTTGTTGGAGACTCGTACTACAGGTTTTTATTTTTGCAAATATTTCAAAATGAGGTCTTCTCTTGAACTATCTATATACTTTGTTTACGTTTCCTCAACTTGGTATCATCCTTGTATTGATTTCTTAACTTAGTTTCTCTACATGGATTAAAAGAAGAAAAAACTTCATAACATGATAATCTTATTATCCATAGTTACCTAGCTCGTGATTCAATTAATTTCGCATTCAAGCTCGCAATTCGTAATTAGAGATTTAGCTTGATTAGGAAATTCAATGCAGTAAGTTTATTCAATTCTTTTTTTAAATTGTTTATTTAAAGTTCGAGTTTGACAAGTAGTTCTATAAACTAATTCATCTGTGCCCATGCTTTTAAGTCATCACTAACGCAGACATCTAAAATCCAAACCACTAGAAATAATTATTGTTCTTTACATTTACACCTAGTGAAAAACTCACTTTAATAGAGTTGGGCCCACAATGACACTAATTGCATGTAAAACATGGTTAAAATAAGATCAAAGTGAGAACGGCTAGAGAGTAGTTCACTAACAGTTTGCGAATCGAGCTGCAAATAGTTCAAAAAGTGCTATTTGGAGTTTCAAATCCTTTGAAGTAACTAGGTAACTATGTCTTAATCTTCTTTTCAGATCATGTTCCAGCCAAACTTCATGTCGGAAGGTGAACAACAGCAACAACCTCATAATCTTCCCCAGGAGATGAACAACACAACCCCACAAAGCCAAATGCAAAAGGCTGCGAAAGGGAAAGAACTCAAGAGCAAGCCCAGGAACAAGAACCAAGCCAGAGCCTCCAGCTCCCGCAATGATCATGATCAGAACCAGCCAGCTCGGAAGAAGCCCTATCATCGCCACAGCCAGCGTCAGATCTTTGAAATGGAGTCGTAAGACAATCAAAATCTTAAAAGAAAATCCAATCCCTTTCTTATTTGTTTCATCATATATCTAAGTATCCTTTTGCTTTGAACCCAAGAATTCTCAATCAAAATTGAAATGGATGCTTTGATTAATTTCCTTTTCTTTGTTCAGTTTCTTCAAGGAATGCCCACACCCAAATGAGAAGCAAAGGAGGGAACTTGGCCAAAGGCTAGGGCTAAGTCAACTTCAAATCAAGTTCTGGTTCCAAAATAAGCGCACCCAGATGAAGGTAAAGGACTTCAATGAAGATGCTGATAAGGTTTCTAGTATACATGAGTTCGAATCTTTGTGCGGGTGTGTTGTATTATTTGGATCATGTGATAGACAATTTTGGTTAATCTATGTACGCTATTAATCTAGATCACTACGAGAAAAGTAACTTTTAGTGACAGTTTTACTGCGATGGAAAAGAAAAACCACTGCTAAAGGTGATTTTAGTGGCGATTAATGCATACAACTATAGGAAAATTTTAGTGGCAAATGCATAAATAAAGGTGATTATTGCCGGTAGTGTCCATCTAGTGGGACTTATGATGGAAATGATCTTGACATCAATCCATCAAATCTAAGGGCTAAGGATGATTGGTGGAAGAAAGAAGAGGCAACGGTTGAAACATATAGGGCAATGGATACACTTGATCGGATTAATCTAGAATGGCCCTATGATGGAAATGATCATGCTATCTATCCATTTGATCTACGGCCTAAAATGATTGGTGGAAGAAAAAGGAGGCAATGGTCAAAGCATATAGCATTAGGGTCAATTGTGTTTTTGGATGCTTGATCAGATTAATCTAGATGTCCATCTAGTGGGCCCCATCATGGAAATGATAATTACATCTATACCTCAGATGTATGGCCTGTAAAGGTTAATTTGATCGGTATTGTGTCTATATCCATTTAGAGGGCCCAATGTTGGAACTGATTGTGTCTCTATGACTCTTACCATTAGATCAATGGCCTAAAACGATTGGTGGAAGAGAAGAGATAATGGTCAAAGCATACATGGAAAGGTACCATTGTGTCTATATATTCTTCATAAGATTAATCTAGATATATATCCATCTAGTGGGCCCTATGGGTTATGATTGAAATGATCATGCCATTATCCAGCAGATCCATGGTCTAAAAGCAATGGTGGAAGAAGAAAGAGACCACAAAAAAAACCATTGTTTCTATGCATGCATGATCAGCTGATCTAGATGTCCATCTAATGGGCCATATGACCGAAGTGATCATGCCCTCTATCCATCACATCTCTCACGTAGAAGGACAGGTGGAAGAAAAACAAGATAATTGTCAAAAATATAAGGGCAAATGCCATTGTGTCCATGTACACTAGATCAGATTAATCTAGATGGTTGGGCCTCATGTGATGGAAATCATCATGCATTATTGATAATATATATGGCCTAAAATTATAGGTGGAGGTAAAAACTTGATGATGGTAAGAGCATAGGGCATGGGATCATTATGTCTATGTGCTCAATCAGATTAATCTAGATGTCCATCTAGTGAGCTTTGTGATGGAAATGATCATGCTACTATCTATTAGATATATGGCCTAGAACTGTTGTTGAAATTAATAGAGAAATTGGTCAAGTTATTGGGAAGAAGGTCGACCATTGTGTCTCTATACACCTATCTAGTCAATCTAAGATGTGCATATTTTGGACCATATTATAGAAATTTTAATGCTGATAATAATATATTAAAGCCGAGCATTTTTTATTTAATTTTGACCAGATTCCTTTCAATAGTTACTTTTTGTTTTTGTACTAAGCCTTGGTAAAGGGCGAAAACATGACCTCTTGCCTTTTATTATAACTAACTAACTACTACACCATACAACACTTACGTATATATTTATCAAAAAAATTAAAAAATTAATTCAATGGAGCGGGGACATGTGGTGTCTTATAACTACTTCTAAACATTGACTTTTGTTAGACTTTATCTACAATATATTCATAAAACTAATTATATTGTCTGAATGTTGGCTCTTATTATTTTTCTCAAGTAAACCTTCAAAGGAAAAGATAAATTATTAATTGTGTTTATCTTGTAGTTGTCATTTGCTTATAGTTTAATTATCTAATTTTTTTTTGCGTTTTAATGTATGAAGATTTAATTTAAATAATCTTTACTTATGTTTTTTATATTTCTTTTGTACAAACATTAATGCTAATAGGATGCCCTTAGCACTATTTATATATACTTGTCTGTCTATTAGATCTATGGCCTGAAATGCCTGCTGAAAAACATGCAATGGACTGGTATCCAGTTAAGGAATATATACTTCTTTGCTTGATTTCCTAATATCATCTTGGTTTCTCAAATCTCTCATTCTCATCTAACAGAACTACCACGAGCGCCATGAGAGTGCTCATCTGAAAACTGAAATTGAATATCTCCACATGGAGATCAATAGGTACAAGGAAGCATTGAGCAGTGCAATGTGCCTTACCTGCAATGGCCCATTAACAATAAACGAGATATCATACAATGAGCAACAATTGAAGCTCGAAAATGCTCACCTAAGAGAAGAGGTAGTGACCACAACATGCATAAGAAAGCTATCAGTACCATTAGTTCAAATGTGTAACAAAGTGTAGTTATTGAAAATCTTACAGAATAATAGGATCTCAGAAATCGCTTCGAAGTATGTTGGCAAGCGTATGCTTCCTCAATACAGTGTAGCCCCTCCGGGCCCTTCACACTCATCACTTGACCCTCCTACTGGAAGCTTTGGAATGCATGTTAGCATGGGTGCAGAAATGTATGAAGCAGCTGCAATACTTCAATCAATGCCTGGCCAGCCTGACACAGAAAAACTGACTATCGTTGAGCTCGCGGTTGTAGCAATGGATGAGCTCATTAGACTGGCGATGCTTGGGCAACCAGTATGGACCCCTGGCTATGATGGTTCTACTGAGATTCTATCTTTAGATGAATATGTCAAGATATTTCCTCGGGGGATCAGCCCCAAGCGCTTTGGACTGTCATCTGAAGGTACTCGAGAAACCGCAGTTGTGGCCATGAATCATATCAACCTTGTTGAAATTCTCATGGATGTGGTAAGGTGACTCAATTTTAGTAAATTAAATACCAGTTTTTTAGGGTGAATATTTGTGCCTAAGTGTTGAATTTTCTTGTCAAAATCTCTAGAACCAATGGGCACACATGTTTTCAACCATCGTCTCAAAGGCTGAAACACTGGAAGTTCTCACAGCAGGTGTAGGAGGCAAGTATAATGGAGCCTTGCAAGTGGTATGCTCTTATTCTTGTCAGCTATTGGGATTTTTGGTAAACATTGAGGTTTTATGAGATTAGTACCCATGTCAATTGCGTTTTTTTGTACCCGAGTTTGCATGCTGTTTGAATAATTGGAAAGAGAAAAAGTATATTATGTGGAATTCATGAGTATTTACTTCCATTTTCAATTCATCTCACTGTCTTCATTGATCCTTTGGTTTGTATCAGTCTTTGGTTTAAAATATCAGAATTATTGTCACATTAAGTTCTTATATCGAAATTGCTCCAAACATGAAGTAGAGATTCTATCTGATCTGCTTAAATGCATGTTCCAATCAGAGTACATCCAAATGGTCCATTAGTTAACAATCAAAACTCAAACTGACTTTCTTGTTATTGATGGATGATCAAATTCTTGCTAATTGAGATTTGGTTATTTCAAGAAGCCTTATCACAACAATCTAGGTTAAAAAAAGAAATGACAAGCAAAGTTCTGTTTGCTGAATGTCATATATGTGAGTATCTTCTTTCAGATGAATAGGTCCACTTGATAAAGAAAATCCTTATGTATTTATTGACCCACGGAGACCTTTGTCAAGGTTGAAGCTGGTTAAGATGCAAAAAATCACTGTGCATGTTCAATGTATTTTACTAAGAGTCCAATTTAACATGGCCCAAAGGTGCTGATGGATAATTCAAAGCGTGTTTATAGATCCTGTAGATTCTTAACTTGAATTAGTCTATAGATTTGATCTGATCAACTGATCTCATCTTAGCTCCAACAGTTCCTATCTCTCATGATTGAGGGGTATATATTTGACAAATAGTGCAAAACCAAAGGCCACTACTAAAATCCAACAGATAAGAGCCAGCTGATCATGGGAAACAATTGTCTCTATAAAGGCATAAGATCCATCTTTTATGGGCATGACTTAAAAAATAGAGATGAGTTCGCCAATGAAGGAAGCATAAGAGACTTTGCCATTTAGAATGACTGTAGTACAATAATTCTCATCCAAGACTACCCCCCACTCCCACCTACTATAAGCAAATTTAAATTAGATATAGGATGTAAAATGGGGCAATTTCATTAATGCATAATTTGTGTTTTTCATTAAGAAGTTGCTTAATCTTCTTGTAACTAGCAAATAATTTATTCTTATAATTTCAGATTACAGCAGAGTTCCAAGTGCCTACTCCGCTTGTTCCAGCTCGGGAGAGTTACTTTGCGAGGTACTGTAAACGGCATGGTGATGGAACATGGGCTGTAGTTGATAATTCTTTGGATAGTTTACGTCCTGGCGGTCTGGATAGATGTCAAAGAAAGCCATCTGGATGTGTGATCCAAGAGATGCCGAATGGTCACTCCAAGGTAAACCATCACAAACAGATGGAACACTTTCTATTCATTTAAATTTCCTTCTTGATCAATCGATAATGCCAGTTGAATAATTGCTAGGTTACATGGATTGAGCATATGGAGATCGACGACAAAGAAATTCATCAAATGTATAGACCAATTGTTAGCTTTGGTCTTCTATTTGGTGCAAAAAGGTGGCTTACAACTTTGGATCGCCAATGCCAGCACCGTGCAATTGCGATGGATGGTGGCAATCCTGGTGGAGATGGTGGTAAGCTTTGGTCTTCTGCATATATAATTATTCTTTAGTTCTGAAATTATCTTATAGTGAGTTCTTGAGAGTTAAACTTGGTAGCGACTCAACATCAATAAAATCACTGCACTGATGGTGGTAAGCTTGATTCTTGTTACTCTGTTGATGATATAACTGACAAACAGGAATAGGGAAAAGGGTGAAAATTATAGATGTCATTTTTCTTTATACGTGCTACTTATTTCAATAAATCACCCAAAATGTCATAATAATAAAATCAAGTGACATCAAATCAGTGGGTGTAAAATGTGGTGGAACTTTTTCAAGTCAATACAGCCCATCTGCAGGTATATTACTATAAGTAATGACTTCTGAAACCAAGTTGACTCGGGTCATGTATTCATTGAATCTATTAGCCATGCCTATGATTTAACATGCCCACAGCTAATGTTACAAGTAGCATGCATTTTAACAATCATATACTTCTTTTTATAGCGATAACAAGTCAAGAAGGGAGGAACAATATATTGAAGCTTGGTGAGAGGATGGTGAATAGTTTTTGTGCTGGTGTTTGTGCTTCAACTACCCATTCATGGACACCAGTTTCTGGGAATGGGTTCGATGATGTAAGGGTCATGATGAAAAGGATCAGTGATGATCCAGGGAGGCCATCTGGTATTGTTCTCAGTGCTTCTACTTCCTTTTGGCTTCCACACCCCAACAAGAGAGTTTTTGATTACCTTCGCAGTGAGAATTCTAGAAATGAGGTATTTTCGGTTTTCAAAGCTTGGGGGTGCTATTTCTTTCACTGCAGCTCATTTCAGGTAAAGTCTTGAATTTCTTTCCATGTGACTGATCTTTTTATCTTGGATAGATTAACATGAGTTTTTCATTCAGATATCGATCAGGACTACGGCCAACTTTCATTATGGCCATCTATTAAAATCTTCATTTTTGAAGAGGTGTAAAACTTGAAACTTGTAAACCTCTAGAATTGTATTCACAACACTAATTAACTTTAGGCCTCAATTAAAGTAAGTATACTATTAGGTTCCAACAAAAATGATTTAAGCAAAACAATATTCAGTCACGAGATGTATGTCTGAAATAACTTAATCAAGTAGTTGTCAAAGTGCTTTATAATACTGTAATTAATATTGATATTTTCTTGGAATCCACATCAGTTAAGTTGCAGTTTCAATCAAGAGATAGTAAACTTTGGGAGGAAAACAAGCAAAAAGTTGAAGTAGTTTGAAACTAAACCTTTTTTCTTCTTGGTGTACACATTTTATAGATTGGAGTTCTGCCACATTAAGAAATTTTTTATTATTATCATTCACTCTGGGATGTACCCAATTTTTCTATGGAAGGGCCGACATAGTGACAAAGCATGAAAGCTAAAGCATAAAGAGCAAAGTGAAGGACAGCGGGTGAAGACTAGTTGGATTATAACACAAAAGTACATTATCTATGGGCTTAAAAACCCTTAAAGAAACTTATAATGCTCAAAGAAACTTATAATCGCCCCCAATCAACCATAGTAAACCCCTAACCAAATCACTATACGAAACCCCAATCAAACTATAACTCAAAATCAGAATCAAGGCCTTTAACAAAAAATTGAATCAAAGCCTATTTTGCTTGTGGTGAAAATGGGATATCCTTTCTCACTTTATAATTCTGCTTTTGATAACAGTGGGATATCCTTGCAAGTGAAGGAACAATTGAAGAAGTCGCCACCATTGAAAACGGCCGAGAACCCGGCAACTACATTTCTGTCCTGCGTGTAAAGGTTAGTCTCTGAACTTCACTTTAAGCTATCAGATGAAATACCACAAAGTATTGATCACAATCCCGGCCCCGAACTTCTTCATCTTTCTTTAAAAACTCCTCACACTCAAGCAACTAAATCCTGAACTGAAATTGACCAACAACTGTCCTTGGATGATTGCAGTGTTTAGACTCAAACTACACCAACATGCTGCTACTGCAGGAGTGCTGCACTGACCCAACTGGTTCTTCCGTGATCTATGCTCCAACAGACATTGCTTCCATGAACATGATCCTTAGCGGCGGCGATCCTGACTATGTAGCCCTTTTGCCATCAGGGTTCTCTCTCTTCCCAGATGGGGCTGGTGGGTCTGTCTTGACTGTGACAATTCAGATATTGGTTGATTCAGCTTCAACTGACAATCTCTTTATTGCATCGATTACGACAATTGACAATCTCATATCATGCACCATTGAAAAGATGAAGGTTTTAATCAGAGGAAATGCTTGAATCTAGGCTTGAGGGATGCGTAAGTATTTTAAGGCATTCCCATTTCATTTGTTCTTATTATGTCATTTAAGGTTTGGGGTTTAGGATTTGTTACGTACGTCATCTGGAGCTATAAGTGCGGTAATTCAGAGTTACCTAAGTAATTCTTTTTACTCTCTTTGTTGCAGTGACACTGGAGAGAATATCTAGGCGCATCGACTTTCTTCTGAAGAAGCTTTAGGCTTTCTGCTCATCACCATCCCATATTGGTGTTTCAAGGCATTTCATCTTTGGAAAATACGCAGTTCTTCAGTTTAGAGTTCGTTGCTTTATTTCTTTGAGTCTTAGTATTGTCGAATGGAGAAACCTTGGTGGATGGAACCCAGCTCATAAAATGACTTTTAAGTCGGTTTTTGTTCAGTTCTTTGTGTACTGTCATGTTGTGTTCTCTCGTTCATATTTGTTGTTTTGTGTTCTCACCCTAGTTTGGTATGCATGTTTAAGTTTGAGCTACGATTGAGTCATATAGGGCTATTGCCCTCATGGTTGTAACTTTGGAAAGTTGAATGAATGATGCTTGAAAGTTGAGTGCTATACTCTCTCTCTCTCTCTCTCTCTCTCTCTCTCTCTCTTGGAAAGTTGAATGAATGATGCTTGAAAGTTGAGTGTTATACTCTCTCTCTCTCTCCCTCCCTCCCTCCCTCCCTCCCTCTCTCTCTCTCTCTCTCTCTCTCTCTCTCTCTCTCTCTCTCTCTCTCTCTCTCTGTGCGCGCGCGCACGCACGCCTCTATTCTATCCCAACATTTCCCTTCTATGTGTCTGAAATGTGTGGAGCTGGCTAATGATTTCGTCGTCTTTAACTTCCTTGACTTCAAATGTATGGATTGAGCTGGAGATTGGACTCCTTGGAGGGTAGTATAACGAATTGCTAGCAGTCACAAACTGTGTGAAGAATTGTGATGCTTGAAGAGCACACATATCGTCTATTCGTGTGGCGTAGCGAATTGATCTCTGCCTTTGAATAGTAGGAGCCAAAGCTCCTTGAAGGATATATATAGTGGAGACTCTAGGACAGATCATTAAGTTATATCACGTCACTCAGTTGATTGGGTTGGACATCACAATATACTCATATGTAAGGAATGTTTACGCAAGTTCTAATGGAGTGGCTAATTGGAGAGGAACAATGGAATGGACCCAACCCAAAACATGACCGTCTATCTGCAATCACTTTATTGTTTTCCTCTTCAAAAGAGCTTATACTTTCTCTTGTTTTATTTTGCCTCTAAACTGTAGTTTGAGGTAGAGAGGGCACTGTATCCTGGAGACGAATTGTCTATACAAACCAGGCATCATTTCAATTTTATATGCGCTTTGCCCTTTTGTTTTAGTGCTTTCTTATTTTCTCCACTTCACTCTTATTATATTATTTATATAAGTGTCCTTTTTTTTTTTCAAATGCATATTCTTCTTAAATATTTTCCCCAATAAGGGGGTCTTGTCAAAATCACTGATTAAAGCCTTGAATCATGAGATGAACATTCCTCAATCCAACTTGACTATTCCATCTACGGAGTCATTCCTCAGACTTCTTCAAATCCCTAAACCATCTTTATTGAGAGCCATACTAGCCTAGTATCCAAAAACTCTACTAAAAAGCAAAGGAATTGAAATTATACGGGTCATTTGAGACCTTTTAGGCGGCTAAAAATTTGAAATTCTTGTAAATAAACATAGCATTTGAGGGGGCAAGCTATCATATCATATAAAAAAAAGGCACTCCAAATTTTTGTTAGCAATTCTAGTAAAGGAAGTCATAGACAGGTAATTCTTTTGGTGAGTTCAATGCAGCTAAAGGGTCAGTATATTCAAATAAAAAATTGCAACGGGCTAATGCTACGGCATTAAAGAAGAATGTCTGGTCCTCCTGAAAATCCACAGCTTTAGTGGAAAAAAGAGATAAAGACTGGAGATCTTCCAATGAAGACATTTGGGAAAAGGTAGATAGATCCCTTACATGTGTTTATCAAGATAGATGCTTTCCATGATGGAAGGTTTAAAGGTATACTCTCTCTCTCTCTCTCTCTCTCTCTCTCTCTCTCTCTCTCTATTATTCACATTAATGATGGAGCCCCTTGCTTCATCACCTCATGGCCGGATTTCTACCAAGATGAAAAGCTTAATTCTCAGGTTGCAGTATTATAATATCATACAATATTTATTACAAACAATCGTATGATATATAAAGACAGGATATGCTATATTCAACTTGGGCTGGCTTTGTCATCGGATTTCAAAATAACTCAATATCAACCAAAACTTATGATAAAATCTTAGAGATGGGCCTAACTAGGGCTGTCAAAGGGCCGGGCAGGGTAGGGGGTTATCTTAGCCCTACTCTCAATATATGTAGGGCCGGGCATGAGCGGGCCAAAGTCCTCAGAGGACCTGTACTATCTAGGCCCTTACCCTACATTCGAGGACCAAGGCAGGGGTCAGGGTCTCAAAAAAAGAAAATTATATATTACTTTTTTTATATTGTTACCAAAAACCTGAGTGTCGATCGAGCGTTATCTAGTCCAAACTCAATTGCAAATAAACTATTAAGAAAATATCAGGAGAATATCAGTTGTTTCTAAAAACTTTCTTTTATTGGATAAAGTCATACATGATTTGGTGACTTGGGTTCTAACTAGACATACAATTTTATTTATTTTGTCGAAGAAGAAAAACGGTTAAAGAGTATTATCTATTTCACACCTTTCATATGAATTTCCATATATGAAATTATTCCAGCAATGTCTTATCTTTGAGAGTTTTAAGCCATTTAGACCCACATAGCTTTTATCGATTGATATTATTTTTAATTAAATACTAATCTGACTATTACACATTGTTGAATCTCAGTCACAAAAATAAATGCGCTTAAAAAATATTATTAGTTTAAGCTTTTAAAAATTGAGATTTATAATTATCTAATTAAAAGATTATTTAGATCACCCCATATCCTTAAAGTTTCATGCGCAAACAAACTACGTCTACGAATTGGTTGACATCCCAAACAACTCTATAGGGAAAAAGTGTATTTGCACTAAAAAGGATTTATAAGAATAATATAAAAGCCCTAAATAAGAAGCAATAAAACTAAAATAAAGGGATTAAAAGCAACCGTGCAATACTTATTGATTATGTATTAAGTACAATACATAGCTTAAATAATTAAATATAGATGAAAAGAAACAAGTATGTAAGGATGGGTTTTTAGGACATTTACGTGGGTATGAAATTGCCTTCATATCCCCCTATTACTCCCCCAATTCCTTCCAAATGCATTCCTTTCAAGCTTGAGGAAATGTGGATCGGCCACCCTTCTTTCAAGGACCTGGTAACTATGGTTTGGAGCCATTCCGTTCAAGGCAATCCCCAGTTTATTCTAAGTCAGAAGCTCAAGTCCCTTAAACTCAAGCTTAAGACTTGGAACAAGGAAGTCTTTGGTGTCCTCAAATCCAACATCTTTGTAGCTAAATCCAGCTTTCTCCTTCTGCAAGATAGTATGGATGCAAACCCTTTGGATTCTACTAAGGCAGCCCTCAGTCAAGCCAGAAGCTCCCTGCAAAACTTGCTTCAAGCTGAGGAAACCCATTGGAAGCAGAAATCTAGGACTAAGTTGCTGAAAGAAGGAGACAGAAACACTAGCTTCTTTCACCTAGCAGCAAAAATCAGACGCTCCAAAAACAGAATTGATAAAGTAGAATTCAAAGGTAATTCTCTTGAAGATCATTCCCAAATCAAAGAAGCAACTGTGGAATTTTTCTCAAGCATTTTCCAGTAATCCCCGGTTCAGATTTTTTCCTATGCTCTTTCAAGTTAGTAGAGGTCGGGTATCCTCAGCCCAAAATGCTTTGCTTCTGGCCACTCCATCTAATGAAGAAATCAGAGCTTCAGTGTTTAGCCTCAAAAGGTCTAGCTCTCCTGATCTTGACGGTTTCTCCGGTAGTTTCTTCTGCAGTTGTTGGGATATAGTGGGAATGACAGTCATAGCTGCTGTAAAAAAAATTTTCCTATCCAAAAAGCTTCTAAAGGCTTCAAACTCTTTTTTTTTTTATCTCCCTTATTCCTGAGGTTGTAGCCCCTCTTCCTTTGGTAACTACTGCCCAATCAGCTTGTTAAACTTTACCTATAAGGTTATTTCCAAGATCCTGGCAACAAGATTAGCTTCAGTTCTTCCTGACCTCATTTCTCTTCATCAGGTTGCTTTCTTAAAAGGAAGGAAAGTTCAAGATCATATTGCTCTGGCGCATGAGCTGACCCAGAATCTTCAAAAAGGAGTCAAAGGTAAAGGCATTTGTTTGAAGCTGGACATTTCGAAAGCTTTTGACAAACTAGATTGGGCTTTCCTGTTTAAGGTGCTAGATTTTTTTGGCTTTAGCAAGGAGTGGATCTCTCTCATCAAAGAATGCGTGTGCTCTCCAAAGGGCTCTATTCTCATCAACAGGGAGCCTGCAGGCTATTGTAATTTGGGGAGTGGTCTAAGGCAAGGGGATCCTCTATCCCCTTACCTCTTCATCTTAGCGGAAGCAATCCTAAATCTGAATATTGCAAATCGTGTTTCCCAGAATCAAGTGGTCCCAATCTATAGAGCTCCAACCTCCCCCTCTATATGCTACCTTATGTTTACAGATGACATCCTTCTCTTTTTTAAAGCTTTCCCCCAGAGTATTAAAGCTATTCAGAGAGTGTTGAAAGCATATCAAAAAACAGTTGGCCAACATTTCAATCTCTCCAAATGTAAGATTCTCTTTGGCAATAGCAGGCAGTCCTTTAAATCTAGAATCTCCAGATCCTTAGGTATTTCCCAGGCTAATTTTCCAGTCAAATATATGGGAGTTCCCCTCTTTATAGGCAGCCCTAAGCTAGATGCTTTGAAAGTATGAAGGATTCCTTCAGGAAAAGGCTAGCTGGTTGGAAAAGTTATACGCTCTCTTTTGCGAGAATGGTTATTCTGGTGAAGCATGTGCTCTAAAGCCTTCATATTCACTCCTTGCTGGTTTTCCCTATTCCGAATTCGATTTGTAGATTCATGGAAAAATGGATGAGGAACTTCCTTTAATTGGTCTGGAGGATCTTCTCCAACTAAGAGAAGCCTTCTCAACTGGAAAATAGTTTGTCTTCCAAAATCAGAAGGAGGTCTTGGCTTTCGTCGCTTAAAGGACTTGATCTTGGCAAGCTCAGTTCGGTTAGGTTGGACTACATTCTCTTCCTCTTCTCTGTGGGCTTCTTGGTTTAAAGCAAAGTATTTCAAAGGTTTCTTTTCATGGCATCCAAGAGCGTTAATCTCTGGTTCTTGCATATGGAGGCAAATTCAGAGTAGGTCCCACTTCTTGTTTCAAAACAGCCATTGGTTTCTGGGTGATGGGAAAATCATAAGTTTTTGTCATGTAAAATGGCATGGTCCACTTTCTTTGGCGGAGAAGTTTCCTGATATCCTTTTTCCCTGGAATGAAACTGTGCATGATATCTTCTCTAACCCTCAGTGGCTTTCAAGTTCTACTTATCCTTAGCATGTGGTCTTTACCTCGTCCACTCTTTTAGTGGATTTCTCCCTCTCCAATATCCCTAATATGCTGATCAGGACAAGTTCAAATTCCATCCATCTCCCTTTCTTTGCTGCTTGGGATTCAATTAGAGCAGGAACCTTCCTCAAGTTTGGTCTAAGTTTGCTTGGAATAGTCTCCTCAAGCCCTCCATTGCTTGTTTTGCCTGGAAATTGTTCCACAACAAACTTCCAACCAACTCTTGGGCTCAATCAATAGGAGTGCAGCTGGCGTCTTCGTGCTACCTTTGTAGTATCCGCCAAGAGACTTCATATACAGTATGTTCTTCCTCTGCCCTTTTGCCTTGAACTTCTAGGCCTGGTTAGAAGCTAAAGGCAATATCTCCTCTACTGAAGCCAGATGGAGCTCTTTTCAGCCAACTCTTGTTTCAAAAGCAAAAAAGGGCCCGGGAGCTCTCTTCTTAGTGGCCATCTTCAGCTTATAGAAGGTTAGAAACCGGGCAATTTTCAACAACGTGAAGCCTTCCCTTGACACAACAATCATCTTCTTCTTCTGGCTGAAGCTCCCTTATCTCTTGGTAAAATGTCTTCTTCCTTTAAGAGCCCCACCCTAGAAGCCTTCTTTCCTCTATGTAATCAGCCATCTCCTAACATGAGATAGCTTGTGCTCTGTTTTCTGTTGGTCTTCTTGTTTCTTGTTTTGTCTTCTTTTTGTTGTTTCTTTCTTCCCTTATTAATTCAATTTGCATCTTAGCAAAAAAAAACAAAACAAAAAAAAAAAAAACAACTATGATAAGGGCATTTTAGTGTATATTTACATATGTATATAATATAAAATAAATAAAAGTAGGAGTGCTAGGGCAGGGCCGGGCAGGGCTAGTGCTGTGCAAGCCCAACCCTCAAATATCAGGGCCAGCAAAAAAATTGTCAAAGTCCGGTCATAGGACCTTTCATTAGAAACAAAAGCCCTCATTTTAAGGGTTTTTGAGGGCGAGGCCGGGCGGGCCCCTTTGTCTCACGGCCAAATTGACAAGCATAGGCCTAACTCAACTTCCATTCTTCATCTAATTCTCAAATTGTAGAAAATAGGAGGGAGTAGACATCACTTTATCCCTTCACTCTTCAACAGCCAAAATGTTGAGTGATGATATGATCACACGTTTGGACTCAGATCTTATGATCTATCAAAGCAATCTCCATAACATAACTTCACATACATCACAATGGAAGATAAAAGCAGATCTCTTGAACCAAAATTCAACTACCAGAGGATTCATAGCAGAGAAAAGGAGAAAGATCAAAGACGAATTCTAAGAGAAAAAGGACCAATAAATGAAATTACCTCAAGCATTTTCTTATTTCATATTATGTATTGTCTCATACCCCAATCTATGGAACACATATCCTCGTAAGAGATGAAGATGAAGCCATGAATTTGAGACTAGGACTTGCCTCGGCAAAGAGAAGATGGATGATAAGAGTGTGTGGATTGAAACGAGAGAGATTTCAGGGGATTGTAGTTGGAGATAATCAAGGAAATGGATTAGTTCTCAAGCTGTTTAGATTGAGTGTCCTCGGGCTCAGGGCAAAGGCTCCTGAGTTGGGTCGGGCTCAGGGCACGAGATGGCCTTGGTTATAAAAATACAAAAAGATAATCTAGAAAATTAAAATTTTAGGGATAATGATAGGAGAGATACGGAATTACCGAGATTTTTTTTTTCAATTTTTTCGACGATAGGGGTATACTGTTTTACTGGAGAGGATTGGACATATGCATGACCCTGCAACACGTGCGCACATAAGTCTAGGGTGCTACTTGAACACAAGAGGGAGCAAAATCATACCTTATGTGAATGAACCATCACCTGGTGGATACCAAGGTTAGAAAAATGTGGCAATTTATTTTACGAGGGAGAAAAGAACTTGTTGATTTGAATACATGACTGCATGGATCAAGGTGGGTCCCAAAATTGAGTTGTATAGATAGGCGTTTCTCTTTTCTATTTAGTAATAAAAGAGATAGGCATCACCTGAGAAAGAAATTGAGAAGGTCCAAAGGCATTTTCGGCACCCTCCACATGCCATCCTTCCAATTTGAAAAAAAAAAAAAAAAAAACCTTAGACTTGGGTAATAGATTAGAAAAGGGGATGGAACTACTTAAGGATAAGAAAAGATGTTTGAGATTTATGTCAATCTTTTATGGCCCCATTCTTTGAATCTTCTTCTAGGTATAAGGAAGAAAAAACCATCACATGGGAGTCATGAGAAAAGATACCTGCATGATTTCTGGGATCTTTAGAGGCTTTGTTGAGTTTTAGAATGAGAAAAATTGATATTGCATACCTGAATATGAATTGGTTACAAACTAAGAAAGATGTAGGAAGTTAGAAGATTTGAGGATATATATCTTCTCCGTTGGAAATTGCTTTATAATAATTCTAAAGTCCCCTTTCCAAATGACACGATTTTTTTTTTTTAAAACCCCGCCAAGAGGGAAGAAAAAAGAGCCCACACAACTATACAATTGGAAAGAGGCGGCGTACCCCGGGTTAGAACCTTGGACAACCATGTGAGAACTACTGCCACTACTTACCTGTGAGGTAAGTGTCCATTCTCTCCAAAATGATAAGATAACTTGAACTTATCAAATTGCCACCTTAATGGTCACAGCACAAAATATATGGGCCATAACAAGTTTTAGTTTATTTATATATATGGGCTCAGCAGGGAATGGGCCAACTTTTCAGGGACTAAAAGGTACTTAAAAGATGCAAATGAAAACCATGTGAAGGTCCATTTTCTGTAGATTCCCATGATGCTAGTGGCTGGTAAAAGCAATCAGAATCCATATGAAGTGACTGCTCTCTCTCTCTCTCTCTCTCTCTCTCTCTCTTTCCTTTCCTTTCCTTTTCCTGCATTGCAATTTTGCAAACACCATGGGGCATGACAGCTACAATGGGCAAGCAACTTTGACACGGAAGCTTTCCACCACAGCACAAGAATGACAGTTGCAACTAGATTGAAGCATTAATGGACGGCATGTTTGGACATCAGGAATTCAATGGTGAAGTAAAGGTTACATACAACCATCTTATTGTATAGGGAAAATTACCGTACGGACGGCCCAAAACCCAATATTTACCCAGTAAAAGATTAAAGAATGTGATTTACCGGATGGAAGATCGTACACAAAAGACGCCCAAAATGGGACGGAAATACCCTTTTTCCAGCGATATCCTAGGGCAGTAGGATATCGCACAGTTCGATATCCTAAGCCTGTAGGATATCGCACAGTTTAATATCCTGAGCTTATAGGATATCACACAGTTACCTGCTCCCATTCTCCCGCCCAAAGCTTTCATCTTCCCGCCTGACTTTTCCAATGATGAAAAAACTCTACTCTTCTCTGTCTCTTCCGGTCTTTCTTCCCGTAACTTTCATTAAGTCTCATCTTTTCTCAAACTCTCTTGTCTCCCAACCCTCTTTTTCTCCTGGTTTTATGTTGTGCTAAACCTCACAAACCCCATGGATTCGAAAGAGCCATGGTTTCAACTTCAACTCCAACTCCAGCCCCATCGCAGCTGCCGATTCAATCACAGCACGACCCATCTCACCTCTTTTTCTACGAATCTTATTCGTCTTTCACTCTCTCTGATTATTGGAAATCCCTTGCAAAAAATCCAGTAGTGATGCTGTTGTCAGCTTATTTTACCATTTTTCCATGGAAGATATTGTTGTTAGTGGGAAAGGTTGAAGTGGGTTGAACCGGGGAACATGACGCGTAAAGAAACAGAGAATAGTCTCGTATTCTCGCTATAGCGAGACCTGTGAGTAGTTCCAGGGCATGGTATAATGTCCGTACTGATACTCATGTGGTAGTTGCAATTGGCCCTTGGGCATGTGGTAGTTGCAGGATGGTGAATGGGAGTAGTATGTTTTCACTGTGACTGAGGTTTTGCCCTCTTAACACATGGTTATTTGCTCTAGCTAGCCCAACTATTGTAGTTTTTTAGCACAATAAAATGAGTGGTTTAAGATGATCTGATCCAATTAAGTGATGCTTTGGTCGGGCCCAAGAAATGTATGCATAAGGTGAAATGTACATTTCTGCAATCCATTCAAGTTGAGTGCTTGTTTATAACGATTCAGTTTACCTTGTCTGCCTCTTGGATTCATTGGACATCCTTTCACTCCTCTCTTTCTCTACACACACACACAGATGTATTAATTAAAATGCTTGTTTATTAGTAACATGATAATAAGTGAGTTTTAAGTTGCAAATATTAAGTGTTTGCATCATTGGATGACGGGATACATGTTCTCATTGCATTATAGTATACATGTATATGGAGTTTCAATTTTTTCAGGGGCTTTTTTGTGTAACTCGCAGCAATGGGAAAGATGGATTCTTAAAAATTAGTATATGTTAATGTTATAGTTGCCACCAGAACTTACACAGAATACAGTTCATTTTTTACACACATTCACTTGGTTTCAATTGAATTGTGTATTTTTTACTCAGAAATTAATGAGGACCACAATGAGGACCAGTTACAAATCTAAATTGCTTATAGAAATGACACCCTCTTATAACTGGCCAAAATTCAGATCAATGGAAGTTGAGCCCACCACCAGATTTATCGCTTTAAATGATGGGAAGAAATAATAGAGAATTTTCATATGTTTTATGTGAAGAGTGAAACCAAGTGAAACCAAATTTTTGTAGAGCTGCATGAGGCTTTTTTTCCTATTTGCTTGTTAAAAACAATTTAAAATTTTTTTAAAAAATCTTAGCCTTAATGATTTCTCACGTGGTCCATTACCATTGGTCCGTTGATAGGTCCCACAAGTACTTCAGAGTCCAAGATCCTAATTGGTTTAGTAAATATACAAATTAGGGGTATTCGTCAACTTTTAGTGGTCAAAAGGAGACATTTTGGTCAAAACATCTGGGCCCAACAGAACCTCACCTCGCTATAGAGAGCTTGTGGCCCGCTATAGCGAGCCCACCCAGAAGGTGGTCTCGCTATAGCGAGGACCTCGCTATAGCGAGGACACGTTCTGTGGCTGATCCTCGCTATAGCGAGGACACGTTCTGTGTCCTTCCATATTAAATACTACAAGGTTTCCATTTCAACACATTTCTCCATGCATAAAACACATGGTTTTCTTCCAATTCACCATCCATTTGAAGACGCACATCACCTGTACACATGCCAAAAGCTACAAACATCTCTATGCTACATACATCACTTTACCTCTGATTCCATCCAATCTTAGTTTTTCATTTTTTAAACCAAACCACAAATTTCAAATCATATTCATTCTTAAGCTATAACCAAGAGGCTAATCATAGTGAATTGAAATAAAATAGAATTTGATAACCCAATCAAGGGATTAAACGCCATGTATTCTTAATTAATGCTTATACTTGCCTCTAATGAGCTTTCCAAAGCCCTCTCTTCCCACTTAGCCTGCTTTTCCACAGAGAGTGGTCTCGCTAAAGCGAGACATATTCTTGCTATAGCGAGAAAAATCGCTATAGCGAGAACATCCCCAGAATGGAGGGAGCTGTAGCGAGACCTGTTCTCGCTTCTCGCTACAGCGAGATTGTATTCTCGTTATAGCGGTCAAAGAAGAATGCCATGCTGGGAACAGTTTGATGATGATGGGGGAGTAAAAGGGTGTTGAGATGAGAGAAGGAGGAGTTGAAGTCTACAAGACTCCTCTCATGGAAAACAAGTGGTTGTAGTGATGAATGTGATTGAGGCTGAAGACGAGCAGAGATATTTGTTGTTTCCATATACAGCCTACAATATAAATTTCAAACATGCAATGCACTTACAGAAAGGCTCTGATCACATTGACAAGGCCAATTACAACTAAACCCAAATATAATAACTGAGATTTGCTACGAAAAAGAATCAAAATTCAAATTCAAAAATACATTTAAAAGAAAAAAAACAAAGAAAAGATCGCCTTATAGAATCAATGCTCTAAGCCCAGCTTGCAAATTAGCGGACTTCGTGTGTGACCCTAGATATTATCATGACTGGTCCTTGCTGCTCAAAGGCACAACTGAAGTCTGGGATTTACCTGCAAATCCAACGATGTCAGCTCCAACAACATTTGTCACCCTAAAAGAGAAATTTGACATCAATACCACATTTATGGGCTATCTTTTTAACGCATTCAGAAATTTTATGGTCCCATATACGTGTTGTGATAAATAAGATGTATAAAGTACAAATGAAAAAAGATGAAATGGTAATATCCAATCGGAATGGAGATGGAAACGGAGGTCTTCAGCGAAAATGGAGATGGAAACCGACCTCCTTAGCAAAAACGGCAAAAACGGAGAAGATGAAACGGACCTTTTGTGGTAAAAACTGTGGTACGTGATGTGATGGAAGTAGGTAACTGTACGATATCCTATAGGTCTAGGATATCGAACTGTGCGATATCCTAAGATTCTGGGATATCGAATCATGCGATATCCTACAGCCATAGGATATCGCAGGAAAAAGGGTATTTCCGTCCCATTTTGGGCATCTTTTGTATACGATCTTCCATCCGGTAAATTACATTCTTTCATCTTTTACTGGGTCAATGTCGGGTTTGAGGTCATCGTTACAGTAATTTTCCCTATTGTATATGGCTTTAAAAACGTCAGTCACTTTTCTACATAATATATTGGGCATTCCAGGATACTTTGTCTTGTGGTCATCAATCTCTCTTGTTTTTTTTTTTTTTTTTTTTTGTTAGAAACTTGTGGTCATCAATTAGGAGTGTGGTTATTGGGGGACCATAACCAACTAACAGATCGGTCTTAATAGGAAGATGGGCCTCAACTGTGCCTCATATTATTAGACAGCATAGTTACATCATTGAAAAGGCTAACAATTAACCATCCATTTTTGATGAACTCATTGACTTGCAACCATGCATTTGCCTATGAAAATGCAATGAATGTTAGCTGTGCTGCCCACCTCAGGTGATGGGTCATGGGCCATTTTAACTTGCCATCATGTCATGAGCTCATACTTTATTTTGGGTACTCCAAAGACCACACCACACACGCCGCATGAAGAGGCCGCCCACACACAAGTGGGAAGAAAGTAGTAAATTCATAAATCAAACCCTAGTTTTCGGCTCGGACCTCATTGATAGTAGGCTGTTAATCGTGTCATGTTAACGAATTCAGATTACGGATTAATGAATTTGTATTAAAATTACATCAACCTGTACGCGACCCGTTAACTTAACAGGTCAGAAAATCCAACCCGAACATGACCCATTAATTTAACGAGTTACACAACCCAACGCGTTAACCCGTTAAATAATTAAGTCATTTCAAAAATTAAAAGAAAATCCATACAAAAATATATAAGGAGAAAAATATATAAACCACACGAAACTGTAAGTAAGGATCTCGAGTGGATCCCATCTAAAACCGCACTATAAAATAATAAATTTCAATTTCTTCTTTATGAATATAAATTAATTCTAACTACACTTAGGGACTAAAAAATTTTAACGGGTTAAGCAAGTTGTAAACAGATTACTGGTTTAATTCGTACATGACCCGTTAACTTAATGTGTCAACGGATTTGACATGTTAACGACCCAAACTCATTAAGAGCCCACCCGAACCCATTAATATCGTGTGGGTTCGTGTCGTGTTAACGGGCCGTGTGGCAAACTGACAGCCCTAATTAATAGCAAGCATTTCCACCAATAATTTACATGGTTGAGAACTTCAAGTTCTCATAAAAGGTGAGGATTTGACTAGAAGAAATTTAGACAAACAAATGGAGTTCTTTACACTACTTTGATCATTTGGTATTTTAATTACATGAATCATAAAACTCAAAATACTATTTTGAAGATGAACAATTGAGAATTTTCATTCACATAACTTTTCAACAAAGACTAAGAAACCTCTGAATTCTCCCATCCTGTAAATGTTTCATGAGCAATCAAATTGCCTTTTCAACTTACTCTTATCATATAACTTTTTTTTTTATAAAAGAAAAAAAGAGCATATATTGCAATTCTTCTTGCTACACTTTAGTTAAAAAATAATTACTAATAAACAAAAAAAAAATTGTTATCTGATCTATGCCACCTGGCATTATTTCAGAGAAAAAAAATTCCAGTCATCAGGAATCTGTCTTTCAACAGAAACCGATCACAACCGTCCAAAAAGAATCTTTTTCCTCCCTCCCTTATCCTTGTCGTTACTCTCGTATTCACAAGCCCTGATTTTTTTTTTTAACAAAAAAAAAAAAAAAGTAGAAGCGAAAGAGAGAGATTTGAAATTTGAAATCTCAACGGTAAAGAGTGAAAAAATCGGCGATCTTTTCATTCCTCGTCCCACTCGCCCTCGATCAAAGGCGCCACGAACGTGTTCAGATCGCCGAAGATGACGTCATCCCCCGCGCCGGGATCCTCGCACTCGAAGTACGTCTGTATGTCGTCGGGAAAGCTGCACCGCGGCGGGTTGTCGGCTTCCGGCGTCGTCAACGGCGAGTCCGCCACCGACGTCCTCTCCAACATCTCCTTGAATTTCGTCGACTGCAGCAGTAGGCTGAGGGCGCCGCCGCCGCCACGGGGCGGAAGGACCCCGTCTCCGCCGCCTGAGATCTGGTTGTGGTGGTGGAGGGAGCCCAGCCCTAGATCGGAATTTGGGCTAGTGCTAGTGCTAGGGCTAGGGCTAGGATTAGGGTTTTGGTCAGTGTTGGAATTAGGGTTTTGTGAGCCGGGACGAAGCCATTTGATGTAACGGCTCAGATCGAAATTCGTAACGGCGTTTAGTCCCCTGTACTCAATCGCCGCCATGTCGTAAGCCGTGGCCGCTTCTTCTTGGGTGGCTGTCAACAATTAAAAGAAAGTTGGAGGTTAAATTCTACAATTTCATCAAAAACTACATTAAAAACATATATATTTGATCTTAACCATCTATTCAGTGGGCCATGCATTACATCTTTGAGTTTTCATGATCTTTTCTTTTCATTTTTCTTCAAAGAAAAGGGATATGAAACTTGGGTTGAATTTTTTTTTCTCAATTAAAATTATCCATAAATTTCAAAAACGACGAAAAAAAAATCCAAGTTTATATATAATCTTGGTTTTTTTTTAAGTCGCTAATAAAAAGATTACAAGGAAGCTTTGTTCATGGTTTTCATAGTTGAAGGGTTGGGAATTGGGATCATCTAATTAGAGTGAACTTTTAGGTAATATCAAACTATAATATATCTTGTAAAGGGAAAATGTTCTCTTATAATCAGACTGTACGTGCAGTTTAATTCTACCAGGCCATTTCAGCCCACCTTTGATCAGTGCAGTCCATGTGTTATTTTTATCATCCCGTGATCTAGTATTAGGCCTAATTTACACTAATATCTAATGTGCTCGTAATGAGCTGAACTGCATATGAGCAATAATTGGTTAACTCACATGAGAACATTCTCTCTTCTTACAAAGATGAGCAATTAGAATTTGTAGTGTCAGGTCTACCAAAACAGAATTGGAAACGGCTTCCCATGCTTGGACCAATCATGGGGTACCACATGGGGTAGGAGGGTTTTTTATTTTTTATTTTTTATTTGGAGAGAATGGATGTCATCTGATTTGACATCCTCCCCCCCATGTGGCAACCCCTGATTGGTCCAAACAGGGTTTCCCTGTTTGGAGATCTAGATCGGACAGAATTTCTTTACGCTCCGAAGAGAGGTGGAACAACTTGACTTGATGGTTCACTCCAAATCAGTTCAGTTTGCAGTTCAGCAGGGTCCCATTGTAACATCATCATTCAACAAGCAAAATAACAACATTAATTAAAATAGTAAATGCAGTTAGAGGAAATTGTGATTAGTTCATACCAGAAACATGGTACTTAATTAATTTGGATACTTCCTAACCATCTGAATGGTTTCAGTTGCACCGGTATTACAGAAGCCAATTAATACAATTTACAATTTGGACTATCAATTGTTTTGATTATCTAATCGTTTGCCCTCATGAATGATAAACTAAATATACAGATGTTTTGGGATATCAGCAAAAATGTAATAAACAGGTTTGCCATACTTATAACTTATAATCTCTGATTAAGATCCTTTATGGTGAAGGGTAGTTCACCCACCACACTTTTATGGATATATGGCTGAATATTGTCCATGGAAAACACCTAGAATTTGTATTTCAGCTATGGCTCACCCATGATGGGTGATGTTCTAGATCAATTGTGACCCAACCAGACTGTTCCATCCGTCCGTTGAACTCGACCATCAGGCCAAAATCATCGCCTGATCGAGCGAACAGATCGATGATCATATCTGGCCAATGAATCCTCTTCTTTATGGTCAAACTTCAAGTGGGCCAACCTAATCGGACGGCCCACATAACTTTTCAGACTGGACAATCACATATCTTTGGATGGTCCAATCAACTCAACTTGTACATGAAAGACAGGGATCTAGTGAAGGCAACAAGCAATGTGTTAACTGAATTCAATTTTGTTGGTGAGGAAGAAGGTGAAGAATTCGGTGGATGGGTTTGAATTTATGGGATGAGCATAAAAGGCCGTTGTGGGTAGGTATTCCTCCCAACTAACTGAAATCGATGGATATAGGTTACTGCATTGTCAGAAATGTCAATGGAAAGTTCTTTTATTCACCAAACTAACCTACATGTTAATGTCAAACCTAGTAATTTATTCATACAGGGAAAGATATAAGCCTCTGAGCCAAAAGTAGCATTTCATAACTTTTTATTGGTGGATTACAAAAGATCTCCTCCTCCACATGATACTTGGGGGTACGTTTGTGTATTTCGCTTTTTTCATAAATAAAAATGGAAAGTAGGATAATTTTTCCATGAAAAATATTTTGCATCATAGCGCCTGCAAATCTATGAAATATATTTTTGATGACAGGTGGAAAAAGCAAGGGAAAGTCCACAAACTTCCATAATCTCAGCACTATACGAACACGTCTTTAGAACCCGTTTGTTTAGATGTATTTCTAACAAGAATTGCAAGTGTTAGAAATTTTCGATACTGGTATCGAATCATTTCTCAAGAGCCTTTTAATTCTTGATTCAAATGCTATAAGTTTAAAAGCCAACCTCTTGAAAAGTTACTTTTAGCTTTCAAAGTTGTTTTAAAATTTTGGGTTCACAAACAGGCCAGTGTTATATTCTATCACCTCAGCATCCATTAAAAGACCATTGGATGTGGGTTAGTTAGGGCAAACATGGCAGATGGCACATGGTGGAGTGATCTCAATCAAAAAAAAGAAAGAAGGAGAGATTGTGACATATGCCATGACAAAGGCAGGAGGCAGCAACCATTGGTCACAATGTGATCAAGGATTAGTTAAATTGCATTACTCTTTTCAATGCAGTAAAATAATCACTTGGTCAGTAATTATTTTGATTACTGCACTGTTCTCTGTGCAAGTGTCACAGCCATCACATTCCTAAACAGATCACCAGATTTTGCAAGATCCCTGTCACTCTTGTTTGGTTGCACATAACATCTTAAATCACAATATGTAAACAGGATATTGCAATATCAGGTACATCCAAACGCAGTGGAAGATCTAACTTCAGAGCATTAGGGCTTTTTTTGTCATTTAGAAATCTCACGTGCCTCCAACGTCAGGCCACGACTTTTCTGTCTTGTGCCTGTAGATAACGACCCATGTACTTAATAATTTTAAATACAGATGCAACCCTCTGTATTTAAATTTTTTACAAATAGCCCCCTCTCTGAACATGATAATGATAATGAGAATCTAGCTTAGCCATATTGATTAGTAATAAGGGGGTGATTATCAACCCATTGAAAAATCTAGCTTATTCTGTTGTAAAAGGATGAAAATGCAATTAGACCCAATATTTTAGTCCTGTGTTGCTAATCTTAGTTAAACTGCTTGGGTTTAATGGTCTTTTTTGGGTTCATGCACCAAATCTAATTTGGGTGAGATTAGATATGAGGGATTTCTCATATCTAATCTGTTGGAGTTTGTCCATATGTTCCCCTTGACTGCAGGTCAATATGGGTGATCAAGATTCTTATTAAATTAATAGAGATGATTATTTGTAAATAAAAAAAAAAAAAAGACACCATTAGAAATAAATAAATAAATAACAACCACCATCAACAAAAACAAATGTATGAGAGAGTAGAAATAGTACCATAGGTTCCCAGATAAAGGTATTTGTTCCCAAACACTCTGCCAATGCGAGCTTCCCATCTTCCATTGTGATGATGCCTGCTCTCAAAAAAAAATAAAAAATAAAAAATAAAAAAAAATCAGATAATTAACTATAATCTCAATCACTATTCAATTAGTAGTATGCACTCTTTAAGAAAGATCATCATCATCACCATCAAGGTTAATGTCCTTTTTTGGGTTAATGTTCGTTGTTGAGCAAATGCAAATCTCAAGCTTGTGATTGGATGTCAAATCCTACATTGCCCTAGGAATAAGCTTATTAGCATTTTAGAAAACAAGGGCATTGTTGTCATTTGGAGTTTGTAGGGTTCAACATATCACATGACCCATTAGTCCAAAGGCTGAGAATATTAGGAAAAAAAATAAAAAGAAATAGAGGAGAAATCAAGATATAATCAGCAGGACAAAGTTTCAAATATTTATTTCATGTTGTATTTAATTATTTATCTTTTTGTTGGTGCATACCTTGCAACACCTCTGTACTTTGATACACCCCTGGAAAAGCCACTACTTTTCCTGCAAAATGAACACATAAAAGCACATGAATCCAGCACCATGTGAATACATTTATTTCTTTCCATATGTGTTTTTTTTTTCCTCTACTTTCTTCCTAGTTCCTACCTCATTTTATTAGCTAATTTAATTAAATACCTTCTCAAGGATCCAATGTATTCTTCTTTTGATTGTCCTTCCATTTCTTTCAGCTCTTCCTCATATGTAGATGCCTGCATTAATAAATGATTAAAGAAATCAGATCTCCTACTAATATTATCCTTATTTCACTTGGAAACCAACCTCAGATTAAAAAAGAGTTCATGAAAGAAAATCTTACAGGAAAGTTGAGGATAGTGTCCTGTCCCCAGTACTTCAGTGCTGCCAAGTCATATGCATGTGCAGCTGCAGTTTCATCATCATAAGCACCTGAAAAGATTAAAAGAAACAAACCAAAACAGAGCAAACCCAATGAACAACAGACCCAAAAGAAAAAAAGAAAAGAAAAGAAAAGAAAACACAAGATCCAAAGCTGAAATATTCCCTTGGAGAAGGGGGAAAAAGGAAAACACAAGAAAGAATACTTTTCCTTTTGGGTTTTTTCTTAAAAAGGAAAGATTTTTAGGGATTCTCTCTTGGCATTGAAGTTTGAGATTAAGGGAAATTTTGCATGTAAGAATCTGTGCAAAACTCACCCAAGTAGACTGCGCCCCATTTGAATTGCATCCACCACCAAAAAGAAGAGAAACAAAAAAAGGGAAGAAGTTAGAAATAAAATCTTCATAAAAACCTTTTACATCTATCTAGTCACATTGCATTGATGCACAAGAGAAAACAAGGTGTATATGTATCAAAACAAGGGGATCTAAAAAATCAGTCTAGACAACCAAATGAGAAAATCTCAAATAACCTTGTCTTCCTTTCTTGTTTTGGGTCTCATTCCAGCAATTCTTATCCCACAAATGAGCTTCATATCTCCCTGTCCATCGATGCCTACAATAAAAAAAAGTTGAAAAAAAAAAAAAAACCATAAGAAAATACATAAGAAAATCAAATCAAATAAAGAAAGAGATGGTCATGTGCCATTGTTGTGTTTCAACCTTGTGACACCTCTGTAGATGGAGCTACGTTGTGTGGGTGATTCTCTTGGCACGCTTTTTCTCGTTCTTTTCACCTTTGTAGTCGACTTGCTATTGTTGTCATTGCTGTTGTTGTTGGGTTTTGATGATTTCCCCATTAGAGTACTCCTAATCACCTTACTATGGAAGAAGAAGTAGAAGTAGAAGTAGAAGTAGAAGAAGAAGGGAATAGTAGAGACAAATGGGTCGTTTGAGGAAGGAGAGTTATAAAGAGGAGAAGAGAAGTTGGATTTTGGACGGTAGTGATTGGCAAATGATGATAGTGGGCCGGCGTTTGAGTGCTTTCTGGCCGTCTACGAGCGGCTCTGTCGTCGTCTCTGCTCTCTTGTCCTATCACTTTCTCTCTCCTCTCTCTTCTCTCTCTAGATTTCCTATCTCTTTCTCTCTCCTCTCTCTTCTCTCTCTAGATTTCCTCTTTGATTTCTCTTGCATGCTTTGAGCTCGATCTGTTTCTCTTATAGGGTTTGAGGGTCCTCACATGAAGTGACTAGGTGCACCCTTTTGAGTTAGACCATGCAATCTGAGCTCCCGAAAATGCACCAAATTGTAGTCAGGAGCATCGTTTCAAGTGTTCCTGAGGAGTACCTGATTCCCAAAATAGGAAATGGGTCAGGTCCAAGGAGAACTGGACCTGGATCTGATTATGTTTTTTTTTTTTTTTGTTGGGTATTGGGTCTGGATTAGAGCCAAATCAGATCCAATTCCACGTGTGTTAACCGGATCTGATTGGGTCAATCCGACATTGGATCCATTGGTTAGCCTATTAACCAATAGAACATTTAATTGATATAAAATCTTATAACTTATAATATTGTTGTTGTTGTTGCTGCTGCTGTCCTAATGAGAATTGGAAATATCACAATGACAAAATTTATATTCACCACTGATTGAAACAGTGGAGACAAGGAAGATTCCATAATGAGAAAAGGAAATATCACACTGATAAGATTTGTATTTACCATTGATAATTGATTGAATCAGTGGAGATAAGGAAGATTTGAAATGATTCTATTCACTTCCAACTGTATAGCATACCAATCCAATAGTGATAAAGACTCTGATCAATCTGGTACTTGAACCTAATCCCATTTCTGTTTGTGAAGATGGGATTAATCCAATATCATGGATGTTTGAAAAGTGGGGTTCATCCAAACAAACAGTATCAATCATCTTTCCTTTTTTTGGATCTTTGGTCATGGAGATCTGGCCCAACCAACCGACTCGAAAACTTATCCAGTTTGATTGACCCATTTAAGCCCAATTGAGTCTGTTTTGGGCTTTGGCCCTTGGTTTGTTATTTGTTACAGTGAGACGATTAATTTTCAAAATTGGGTACACCATACTGACAAAAGCACCACCATGGTGGACCCACGTGGAGTCTATGTTGGGGAGTTTTATCAAATTGTGGTGCACGCATATGAAGAATTTTGTTGGGCTTTAATTCTACTTTGGTGCACCCATGTGAAGGTCATTAATGAATGTCAAGCATGTATCTTTCAATCCACCCATGTAGGTGGGGGTGCTCTTTTTTTCCGGCCTTTTCTACTTTTGACTCTCTTTGTACCAATTCTGAAAAGAAACTATGCATGCCAGCAATAGCTCCAAACTGCACACATGCTGCTGAGCCTAGCTAGAGATGGGTGCTCTGATCTGCTTCTCTAGATCTCCACCTTAAATGTGGAACATGTTTTGGATGATCCATTCTTGATGGAGTGGACCACCACATGGACTGCCACTAATTGTGCAATTTCCCTGACCATCCAAAAATTGACACATCAAATGTGAACTGTTGCTCTCTTAGATCACCCTGATCAATGATGGCACATGTGTGTGTGTGTGTGTGAGAGAGAGAGAGAGAGAGAGAGAGAGAGAGTGGTACCAGATGCTGAACAGAAGATGTCTTAAAGTGGCCGAATTAACTGATGCAACCAACAATGCACACAATCAAATACAAGTTGGAAAAGAGAAGCACTTTGCATCTTATGGAAAAACTAGAAAAAAAGGCAAAAGCTTCTGTAAAAAAGAGACTGCTTTTAAAGCAAAGACCCCACATGCAACTCATATTGCATCATATATGTGGATGGTCTATCCATATGAACTACCATTAGGTGGGCCACAGTTGGGATCAGCTACCAAAACAGGGCAAAAAAAATGTTGCTTATTTGTGGAATAAATAAAGGAAACATTTTCTGGCCACCTTTACTATATCCAAGCCACTTGTATTATCACAACCCACAAGGCCCTTTTTGTGTAGAAGTTTGTCCAAAATTCAACTCCAATGATGGTGAGTTTCACCATTGAATTCATCAGAGTGTGGAAAATAATCAAACATAACTACCACATCATCATTCCAGTTGTGCATCTGACTTTGCTTGGAGTGAATTTAGGCCATTGTCCACATGTTGTAAATTTTGTAATATGAGTTGGATCAAACAAAAATTGACCACACAATGTAAACCAAGTCCAACTCCATTACAATGTGAATTGTACCCTCTTTTTTTAATCATGAAAAGCAAGAAACAGATACCAGGCAGAACTGATAAACTGGCTAGAATATCATTTTGAAATATTAATGCATGGTATTATAGCTCACAACCCTTTAATGATTATTGTTGCCCAACAAACTCAATCCCTTTATGATTATCTGTTTCTTCTCTTTGAGCAGGGGAAAGAAAAAACTAGCTGTAAAATCTGAAGCAGAACTCCTCAATCAAATGAGTTTAATGGGTTTAATTTCTTCAGAAACATGTGATTTAAAGATGAGACTGACAAAAGGAAGAAGGGGAACCTGAAGATCAGTTGGAGTGCATAAAAGCAAATATTTAAAGATTTTATTAGTAACCAAAAGATCAAAAGAATATATCAGAATATGGCATGATCCATGATTTAATTAAAAGATAATAAACAACAAAAAAAGGTGATTGAGAAAGGAGCATGACAGTTTAGGGATCATTAGAAATGTAGATATATACAGTAATCATGGATATTTTAAACGCTAAAGATCATAAAAATACCATCGCGTTACAAATACTACCATATTATTTAACATTATCCATACGGCCTAGAGGTAGGGCTATCAAAGGGTCGGGTCGAGCTGGGCATGGGGCTATCCTAATCCTACCCTATATATATACAGGGTTGGGCTTGGATGGGCCAAAGGCCCAAAGCCCCCAAAGGGCCTGCACTACTTAGGCTCTTACCCTACCCTCGAGGGCCAAGGGAGGGCTAAGGGCCTCAAAACAAGAAAACCATTTATTTTCCATTGTTACCAGAAATCAAGTGTTGACCAAATGTTATCTTGTCTAACCTCAATTACAAATGAACTATTAAGAAAACATTTGGAGAATATAAGTTGTCTCGAAAAATTTCTTTTATCGGACAAAGTCATACGTGATTTGGTGACTTTGGTTCTAGACATACACTTCTTTTTTTTTTTTTTTATCAAAGAAGGAAAATCGTTAGAGTTAAATATTTCACACATTTCACAGGAATCTAAACAAATGAAATCATTCCATCAATGGCAGCTCTAAACTATTTGCATCCACATACCTTTTATCAATTGACATTATTTTTAATTTAACACTGATTTAAACTTTTAAAAATTGAAAGTTATAATTATATAATTAAAAAGATATTCGGAGCACCCCATATCTTTAAAGTTCCATACTCATACAAACTACTCCTATGAATTGGTTAGCATCCTAAGTCACTCTATAGAGGAAAAAAAGTGTATCCTTATTGGTAAGGAGGAGTACACCCACTTTTGCATTAACAAGAATATATAAAAACAATAATAAATAATATAAATAAGAAGCAATAAAACTAAAAGAAAGGTATTAGAAGCATCCGTGCAACACTTATTGTTGATGTATTAAGTAAAATACATAACTTAAAATAATTAAATATAAATAAAATGAACCAAACATGTGTTTGAATTTTTGGGACATTTTGTAATGGGTAGGTGGGTATGAAATTGCCTTCATATCCCCCTTTATTTACTACTAAGTGACCGTGATAAAGGCACTTTCGTATATATTTACAAATATATTATATAAAATAAATAAAAGTAGGAGGGCAAAGCCAAAGCCGGGCTGGGCTAGTATTGTCCAAGCCCGACCCTTAAATTCTAGGGCCTACAAAAAGCTATCCAAGCCCCACCCTAGTCTTTTCCTTAGTATAAAAAGCTCTCATTTTAAGGGACTTTTGAGGGTCGAGCTGGCCCCCTTGTCTCAAGGCTAAATTTATAGGCCTACCTACAGGCGATAATGCCTTCCTTCCCAACTTTCAAACGAAATAACGAAAATAAGATAGTTCGCTTCAGCATAATAATGTGTAGTGAAAAGATCCCTCCAGATGCCAAGAATAAGAGAATTGCATGGTTAGGAACCTCCCACCAGGTGACCATGCCCTGGGATTGGATTCAAGAAGATGGCGTCCCAGTTTCAATCTTGCCTGAACCAATCATATAAAAGAAAAGAGAGAGATCCCACCTGTCTCTCACATTCGCCTTTTTCGTTCTATGAAGGACCCAGTGGCAGTGTAATTTAGATCAGCAGCTCTAACACAAACTCCAATGAAGATCACCAATCCGCTGGTAGCTTTTAGTAGTGAGGCACTTACCCTCCATAGAACCATCGGGTATTAAACCCTGATCGTAACACTGATGGCGAGGGACCATGATAGGGTACATACATGTGTGGGAGTTCGAGTATTTACCAGAGCAAAAAAAATACTCAAATGAAGATCTCCCATCTGAAGGAGACATGACTAACCAAAGATCTCCCAAAATTGTTGGCCTTAAAGTGGTTATTTCACCTGAAAACATCAAGCATCAATAAGATCAAACAATAATAAATACAATCCAAGAACAACGACGTCATTATCCAATGAACAACTCCGGCCATCTTTACATGTAGCTCTTTTAAACAACACAGATCTTATCAACTTAGAAACCATAGACCCCATAGGGTCCCATGACCTTCAGGTGATAGTTAAATCTTCTAGAACATAAATTTTAATTATAGACTAGGGACTGGTTTTTGATTGATAGAACAATTAGTGGGATTATATGATTGTAATCATCAAAGTGTGGGGACATGTTTGCTGTAAAACTTTCCTTGTATAGTGAATACAAGATTATAAATACAAAGGGCCTCCCAAAAAGGGATGGACACCGAAAATTTCATCAATTCTCTAATGCTATGACAATCTCTGGTTTCTCACGTCCTTGTTTTCTCCTACAACCAGCCTTCTAGTACTAACAATAAAAGAAAAGAATTGGAAGAAGAATTCATCTTTGGTTTGATCTTATAGCCATTGTTGATACCTCCCTCTCTTTTCTATCCAGACAATCAAGATTTCCCTCATTGCTGTGGTCCAGAAATCTGGTTTTTTTTTTTTTTTTTTTTTTTTATGTTTTTTTTATGTAGATGAGCTGGCTGTTTTCTCCGGGATTTAAAGATAACATTCATCTCATGTAAACTTCATTTCCAAACAGGCTTCTCTGATAGGTAAGCCAAATGGAGATTGTGGATATTCTGAAATTAACTCCCTCCTAGTTTACTGTCAGTTCCAAAAACCCTCGTCGGTTTACTGCTGATCCCAAATGCAGATGGAGGAGGAGGGTTCCGTCAGGTTGACAGCCAGCCTAAAACTTTTGTCATAAATAAAAACATGAATTTTGAGACACGTTTACCAAACAGAATTCATGCAGCTGACCACAGCATAGTTAGAACAAGGCTTTGATGATGGTGGCGGTGGTGATGATGATGATGAAGGTTTGAATGGCTCAATAGGCTTAAACATTTAGAAAGACATGGGAATGTTGTAACTATATCATAGGCTGGATACGAGACTGGTGAAGAGATAGCTTCAAGATTCAGCGAAGGCCTGCCACAGAGGCATTTCATGGCTGACCTTTTGTTCTGTGACAGGGCTAGGAATAGGACAGGGACCATTTTGCAGAACTACTTGTTGGAGAGTTTGAAGCTCGAAAGAGCCGACGAACAGAAGTTCTGTGATGGCTGTTAAATGGGCTAGGATTTCAAAAGACGACTTGGTCAACTAAATAACTTGGGAAATAATCTGATACTAAAGGTTCTCGGCAAGAGAGTAAAATAAGAAACTTAGTTATAATAAAGGTAAAGGTTCCTAACAAGAATAGGATTCATAAGACATCAAATAACAACACACTTCTAAATAATGTAACTATTTACCTCACAAGATTAGGAGAATCTTAAAAAAAGAAAAAAAGAAAAGAACAATGAAAAACATAAAATAAAATAAAAACATATGCCAATTGGAGTTACTGTGCAATACATGTAATTATGCAAAGCCCACTTTGAATATTCAGCCAAGTGGGAACCTTTGATTTTGACTGTTTGGCCCATTTTGAATCTTCCCAAACTTCAGATTTGCATCAAGTGGTTTAGAAAGAAATTCTCTTACACGCTTTTAAATCATTTTGGATATTCAGCTACCCATTGACCCTGATACTTGAGAGTTCACAACTCATGTACATATACACCAAGAACATCATGCTCTAAATAAACACAAGCTTTAATAATACTGAGAAAAGTAGCAAATGGCAATGTCAGGAAGGTGCCTTAGTTGCAGCAGGTGCCCTCAAAACCAGGTGCAATCCCACTTTAGAATTTTGTTTTCAATTCTCCGACAATTACGCATACTAACATTTGGGAATCACCGTTCAATGCTCCCTCTGAGCAATGGAGGACATCCAAACAATAATTTCTGCATGATTACAAGGAGTCGATAGGTAATCACAAACATATTAAAATTCAAAAAAAAAAATCTGGATTGAAAAGAATTATCTCTAAACGACTGGCAGATTTCTGGAAAACTTACCTTCCAATTGGCCCCTGCTCTGTCCTAAAATGCAGTCATTTTTGCAGGTTGCAACTTCAGGCAAAAAATTGTGTTTCTGGTACTTATAGGCATGTTAAATTCATGTTCCTTGAGGTACAGCCATCTTTAAGATGCAACAAGTCCTGATTCTAAGTTGCCTCCTCACCTGCAACCATTCAACAATTTGGTGTGATTTAGCAAAGAGTAAAACTTGTATAATAGAGTCGGACATTGGGCCATTGGCATGTGCTAGTAGATGATTGACCTCTTGTTCCTTAGCATTAAGATCATATCCCACATGCCTAATGAAGTTCGGAGTCTCGGACTACAATATTCATTATTGAACCTCCAGATGCTCAGCGACAGAGAAAATGTAAGAGCCCCAGATTACAGATACCAAATCCAGATCATCATCTTTCATGTGATAATATTCATGGCATATGTGGACCCACTGAAAGTGAGAGAATTTCCTTATATGTTATTGCCTTGTGAGAATCCTGCAGAGGAAAGCTGTGACCATATAATGAGTGAGAAACACTTTACTTTGGGAATCACATCTTATATTGGAAATCATAAAACCAAAAATCACTTAGCGGGTCTTTATGAAATAGAAATACCTAATAGGTCTCCATGTTTCTTTTTAATATACACTAGTTAGGCCCTGCACGTGCAATGCGGGTGCATCCAAACATACTTGACTTTTTTTTTTTTTTTTTTTGGATATTTTGTTTGATTTAATTTCAATAGGTACTGAACATCTACCAACCTACAGAGAATATATGTTGTGACATAAGAGACCTCAAGGATTAGTCATGAGTCGCTTTATACATCTGTTTTTGTTTCTGGGTAACTGATTTTATATGCTTTCTTTGACTCTCCGCCTTTAATTGGAACTCTGGTAGCATAGCGGACGAAGCCAATCCGAAATAGTAAGTGAATAAGAAAAATAAAATTGATTACAGATGGAGCTACCAATACCAAAAAAATTAGAAGAAAAACTTGTGAATCCCACAAGGAAGGCTGCATCTCATTATGGGTTAGAGGAGATTTTTGGCAAGGAAGGCTGCATCTCATCAAACTAAGTCTCCATAGATTTTGGCTGGAATTATGTTGTTGACATAGAGAACAAAAGACATTTAAAACTTAAAATTTTGGAAATTTGAAATGCAGCTTCGATATTAGCTGATGGAAATTTCCAGCAATAGAGTGTTCTTAAAAAAAAATTACAAACTGTAAAATGAATATGGAGAATTTGAAATCACATAAGGGTGCAAAGGTGTGACAAGAGGAATCCAAAGTAGAGGGGAAAACTATCGTGAATTTCCTTTTGCAACTCCTTTTTCATCATTTGGTGCTATACATTTTTCTTGCTAAAAAAATGAATTGAGATTTTTCTCAATAGAGAGGATTTTGAATTTCTTTTGAGGGATAGCATATGGGACTCCTTTATCTTGGAGAAATGGAAATCCACAGAGAGTGGAATCCTGTCACTGCAAAAATGCACCCTAAAAAGACTTTCAAATTCTTGTCATCAAATAGAGTTCGTTTCATTTAATTGAATTACTAAGAATTCTAAGACATTATAATTCTATAAGTGGATAAAAACAAAGAATCAAAGATGTATATCTAAAAATGACCAATCAAAAACCTCCCCTTAGGGTACATTTCGTAGCAGATGAGGAATTCACAAATTTTCAGAATTAGCATTGACATGTAAATCCGTAAGAATGAAGATTTTCAAATCCTATGGAGGAGGTTGATCTTGAAAATTCTCGAAAAATAAGAATTTCCACAAGGTGAAAATGTATCTGCACCATTCATACATGACTATCTATAAAGAAAGCTTTGGGGCAGCTTTGGTTTTGAGACAACCATCCTACGTTTAAGCTTTTTCATGGGTGAACTCTGGTTGGTTGGTTTGGTGATGAGCTAAACTGTGTCTACTTAATCATTTTTACAGATTTCAGGTAAACCACCCAATGACTGTTTTGTGCTACCCATATTTTCTATGTATTAAATAAGACAACAGGTTACTACTCCAATGTCAAGTATGGCCTCTAAATAGTACATTCATTGCATTTTTTTTTTTTTTTTTTTTTTTCATTTTCAATGGAAAGTCTTTATATTTAAATGTTAAGATAAGTGTCATTCTCACCTCATAAGCATTAACATCCGAAAAAAGGAACTGCCACTAAAGCTCGGTTAGCCTCCATCGATAACAAACTCAATAGCAAAACACCAAATCCTTCACATTTATAAGTGAAAGGGAATTAAGATAATGGTATAAAATATGCAATTATGTTTTTGAATTCATTTTAACTTACAGTATCCAGCCCACCGCCCATGAAGAGGCAAATTCCTGATATTCAGTTGTTTCCTTTACCTTCGTCCCAGCTTTCACTCCACCAACTTCAGCACGAACTGACAATACCTATTTAATAGATACATGCAACTTGATTAAAAACTACTCTCTACATCCATTAACATGACAGGGTTTTCAAATTGTTGCTCACCTCTCCCACGAGACAACGATCAAAGCTAACAGCTATTGTAGGCAGCAACACTCAACCCTCTGTTTCTGTACCACAACAGTTCCTTCATTAGTATTATCACCGACTGTAAAGGTCAAGAAGAGCACGTAATAATGGTATCTCTTGGACATCTGGTATTGCAGTTCATGTACAACTACAATTTATATGCTTCTAGAATTGCAAATTATATAATTAGACACACCCATCTATGGTAAGATGACATTAGTTAGACATCTAATTCTTCACATCAGCTGCTGGAATTGCAGATCATATTTGTTTGGCACATGCCTATGCCTAACAAGGCAAAGCCCACATGCGCCACCAGCCCACCACATCCTTAGGCTTAGGCCCACACTAGGTGTAAAAAACTTAGTGCATCTTGAACATGTAAACTGTATAGTCACATATGAGGGTAAGCAGTAGGTTATTTTGTCAATATTTTGTTTACAAAACACATGTTTATGTATTAGTTGTATAGCGGCTATCACATGCTACTTTCTTTACCACTCACATGTAGTTAGTAAGTTACTGTAACCACTTTTGGATAGTTATTTCTGGATTAATTAGTCTATGCAATTGTCATTGTACTTGGAGATATGAATGAAGAATTGCAGCCCTCCAATTTGTGTGTTGTGTGTGCGTGTGTGTGCGATTAAGTGAGAACATGTGTGCAATCAAATTACTTGGGTAGAATACCACCATTCCGATTTTGTGTTACAGCCACGTATTCAATAGTAATACTTGAGTTGCATTCAAATGAAGAAAGGTATACACAGATCAGACCATTAGTTCAATCCTAGCATATACTTATCAAACAAATAAATACATATAAAAGGCCCCAACAGTCGATTAAACATGGAGATAGATCATATGCCCTGGAGAAAGAAACATTAATCAGTCAAAAAGCTCAAAATAGAGTTAGTTTAAAGCAAGTTGTCATGGCCAGCGACTCATGGTTGACCTAGTCCATGACATGCATACTGCATCTCATGGCACTTACTATGCCTTTTGTTTTTAAGGGACAACAGCATAGTCATGTCTATGAGGAGTGACAACCTAGCACAAGCACAGCAGTATATTTAACAAATGTAAGTGTTTCACTAAGTTCCAACTGTAATGATCGCAAACCTATGGAATGGTAAGAAACCTATTCCATGACATTACCTTCTAGGAAACTATTCCGTATACTTGCATTGCAAATGTCATGGACTTCAAGAGTTCTCATCCATAACACAACAATGTTGCATTTTGGAGCCTTAATCTCCGAAAAACCAAATAAGATCCCAAAAATCTCCTCGAACCCATTTTAAAAACTCAACCTAAATCACAAACTGAAGACCAACTTCACTAAAAAAGGAATATAATAGAATTTCAAGAAATCCCAAATTATTTCACCATGATCCATTAATGAAAAAAAATGAAAAACAAAAAACTCCATCCCATCACCACTAAGCCTAGAGACTCCCAAAAAGTTTTCATGTTTATCAAAGAAAAAGAAAAAAAAAGACACAGAGAATGCTGGAAACTTACTCTCAGCACATGCATATATATGGAAAACAAGGGAGAGATTGCAGCAAGAATTGAGAATCAGATTCAAACAATGTCACCCTCCACAAAACACAGAAACCATAAACCATTTCAATAAACTCACATACTGAAGACCTAATAGCATCCAAAAAGAATTGCAATAAAAAACAATGCTGTAAGTAATTAAGACCTTTACCAGCTAATAAAGATGCAAAGACCATATTGCCAATTACTCAATTTGGAAGTGCGTACATATAAAATTGAATAACATCGTTAACATCATAGCTAGATCTTCATCGTAGCTTGCTCCACTGAAATCCCATGCCTATGCTATCCCATTGAATGACTCTAAGAGTATCTGTCAACCAACAAGTATTGAATGACTCTAAGTGTCGCAGTAACATATGAATTGAATATTAATATTGAGTGACCAATAAAAAAGTTAGTAATATTGAGCAGATAATGTAACAATAACCCTGCCAAAATACTGTTAGCCATTCGGAAATAGGGAACTACAAGTAAATAAAGCTAGAAAAAGGAAATGGTTTTTTTTTTTTTTTTCAAAAGACCTCAAATGCAAAATAAAAGATAGATTTTATTTTTGGCCCAAATAAAGAACCCACGAAAAAAAGAAAAAAAAAAAAACCTTAGTGATTTGTATGAGGCTGAAAACGAACTGATATTCTCATTTCTACAGTAAAATCAAATATATATGAAAATACACTCATGATTTATTGGTGATGCTGCCAAAAATTTCATTGAAACTCACAAATCCAGAATTCAAAAAAAAAAAAAAAAAAAAAGATAATTACCAGAATCCGGGTGTGAAACACATAGGCTACGCTTCATCTCTAACATCAGGTTGTAACACCATGACCGCCTCATCCAAGCTGTCATTAATGCTACAAAAAGAAAAAAGAAATAAAAACCCAAATCAGCATCACTGAATCTTCAAGATTTCAAGCTCAAGTACAACATATTTTAGGTCTTTTGAGGTTTGATGATGAAGGAGATGTGTGGTGGATAAAAGAGGAGGAAGAGGGGTAGTCTGAATCTAGGGTTTTGGATGCCATCGGTTTTCTAGAATTTGGATGCGAGAGAGATGGAGATGGAGATGGAGATGTGCGTGAGAGTTAGTAGATGGGTGAGAGCTTCTCTTCTTCTTTTTTTCAACCGATTCATTTTCAGCAAGGAATAATTGAGAAGGTTAGGAAGCAGAAGAGGCCTAAGCCCTTAACTAAACACCTAGCATCAAGTGGGCTCCACAGGTGTGGAGAGAACTTTGTCTAACCAAGCAGGCAGCAAGGTGTAGAAAAATGGGCTAAACAGGCAGGACATTATCTTCCCTTTTAGTATAAGGGTATATGGATTTATACATGAATATACTTGTAAAAGAAAAGTACATGAGAGGATTTACCATTCTCATGCAGATGCATGAACACATAACTCCTCAACTGTTCAGTCATGAAAGATTTAAATGCCCAAGTATTATATAAAAAGTTTGTCTGAACTACCGCCTTTTTGGCATGGCCAGCATTCCATTGATTTGGGCTCCACCTTTTCCTGATTGTCCATCTAGCAGGCTCCACAAACATCAATTGCACAAGAATATAGTTTATATAGATGATGAATAAGCTTCTATCCAAATTTCTTTGAGAGAACATTGATCAATTCAGCACAACACTGGTCTCCACCGTTCTCTTGCCTCTCACATATGACTGGAAACAGCTCCAGGAACTTCTCAACCCGGCCAAATATATGAACATTCTCAACAAATAGAGAAACTGTAACTTTAGATGGAGCAATGTTGCTGGCAGCAATGTCCTGAAGCATTTTCACTGCTTCTTCAATCTCACCTTTCAAACAGAAACCCTGCAACATGGCATTGTAAGTGACTATGTTTGGACGAAGACCCTTTCCCACCATTTGTTCAAGAGTCCATTTGGCCTCCTGCAACTGTCCAATCTTGCTGTAACCATTTATAATACAAGAATAAGTTATGGTATCAGCTTCAACCCCATTTTCAGTCATCTGATGAAGCATATTTTCTGCATCTCGGATCCTCCCTACTTTACACAGCCCATCAATAAGTATACTGTAAGTAACTACATCGGGTTCTTGACCCTTACAAGTCATCTCTTCTACCAAATCTACAGTCCGCTCAACATCTCCAGCCCTACACAAACCATACATTAATGAGTTATAAGTTACAACATTTGGTTTGAAGCCCTGATCTTCAATTTCGCGCAAAAGCGCTTGTGCAAATTCAGTCTGCCCAACTTTGCAAAATCCATCCATCAAGATGTTATATGTAATTAAATCAATCTTATGCCCTTTTACCACTATTTCCCGAAATATCTTCATGGCTTCCTCCATCTTTCCAATTTTACAAAATCCACCAATTAATATATTGCAAGCAATTATGTTATTGACAATACCTCTTTTTTCCATCTGATGAAAGAGTTGGACTGCATCATCCAGTTTCCCTCTTTTACAAAGCCCCTCAATCAAAGTACTGTATGTGAATTCATTAGGCTCCAAACCCTGTTGTATCATCACATCTAAAAGTGTTAAAGCTTCTTGCAATCTGCCTGCTTTGCATAACCCTCCCATGACTCCCGTGTATGTAACCACATTAGCACGAAGCCCATGCCTATGCATCTCATGAAGGATCTCCGTTGCTTCCCGCCAATATCCCACAGAACAAAGCCCACGAATCAAAATCGTGTACGTCACAACATTTGGATAGAAACCCATATGCCCCATCTCACAGAAGAGCCTCTTGGATTCACCCAACATCTTTGCTTGACACAAACTCCCAATTAAAGCAGTGTAAGTAAGCACATTTGCACTAATGCCCACCTTACGCATCCTTGTATGGATTGCTATAGCTGCTCTAATCCTCCCTTCCTTGCACATCCCAGCTAAAATGGTATTATAAGTTATTGCCGTCGGCTCCAATCTTAACCACAACATCTCACGCAGCAACCCCAAACCCAATTCCGATTTGGAACATCTACAAAGAAAATCGATCAAGATTGAGTACGTCCGATCATCCGGGCGAGGCCCAATCTCCCTCATTTCACTTAGAACTCGGAACGCATCCTCAATCCTACCTTCCTTACACAACCCTTTTATAAGGGTGTTAAAACTTATAACATTGGGCGCGAGATTCCGCGCTTTCATTTCATCAAGCACTTGGAACGCAGTATCAATTTGACGCATTTCACAATGGCAATTTAGTAGGATGTTGAAAGTAACTACATCGGGCTGCGTCCCAGACATTTTCATCAAATCATACAATGATGGGATGGATTCAAATCTCTTGGACTTTATCAAACAAGACAGTACTAGATTGAAAGAGGGAAGAGAGGGTTTAAACCTCGCCTCTGCGTCGCGATTGAGGATAGAGACAGCTTCTTGGATGTTGCCAGACCTACAGTGCAATCTTATGAGATTGTCGGCGTCGACAGGATCGTTGGGAGGGAGAGAAGAAAGAGAGGAAGTGAGGGTGGTCAGAAAACGGAATCTGGGGGAAACCCAAATAGAGGGAGGAAGGATTTTGAGTATTGCAGACATGTTGTCAGCGTCGAAGTTTCATTGCTTCTGCTTCTGCTTCTGCTTCTGTTTCTGCTGCTGCAGAGAGAGTTCATGGAGAGGAAAGAGATGATGGCGGATTTGTTTGGAGGGAGAGCGCGGTTTAATTTAAAAGCACAAAAAGGGCACTGGTTTGATGATGTTCTTCACCTACTTCCTCAATGTTGGAAGTGGCCCATGTAGGGTCATAAATGGGCCAGGCCATATGATAAAGATCTGGGCCTGGGCTTTTGTGATTTCGTCGGAACCTGAAATTTTTGCCAAGGGGTTGGATTCGGTGCCGGACCTAGAATTCTTATTTGAGGGGTGCAGACCCAAACAGGCAATTGGGTTTTGGGAACAAACCTACAATTCTCGTGTGGGTTTTGGAGGCGGATACAAGATTTTTATGTGAATTTTTCAAGTACGGTTATAATTTTCATTATGGTTTTGAAAGCAGATCAAGGTCCAACAACGGATGTGACTCCCGCCACATGGTTGTACCTAGGTCCGTCCCTGGTTAAATTGGGGTCGGATTAAATAAAATAAATGATTAATCTATTTATTAATAGGGCTGAAAATGTATATGGACGCAACTCTTACGTTAAAATGGGCAAACTCAATCTTAATTATCATCATTAAAGAGCGGGTTTGAGAGTGATAGCGCAATTTGTTGGGCTGGGTATCATAATTCAACCCAAAGCCAACCCACTCATTAAATGGAGTAAATTACATCAACCAAACCCAGCCCAAAAATAATATGGGTCAATGGCATACCCTGAATTACTTACTTGTTGGTGTTGGCATGTCAGGTCAACATGCAATCGATCCCAAGTCCTTTGACAATGACAATGATTTTGACAGAGTATGGTGCTGATGCTGGTGCTGAATTAACAAGAGGAGTGCTATACTGTGCTGCTGCGGGTTTTAATCTATGGATGTTTCAAAATGGACAATGTATTATGTTATATCGTATTCGATATTTCACTTTTTATATATAAAATATGTATCTTTATCGATTGCCATGTCTATGATGTGTCCATACTATCTACATACCGTATCTGGGCATCATATTCCATGTCATCCCTGGGAAGTGAAAACTGGCCTTGGCATTATCAAACTTGATTGTACCACATACATACATCATTCCAATGCAATTGACCTTAAGTCACACCTCAAACGAAATGGCATGTACAGTTTGAACTGATCCTTTGCATGAAAGACAGCAAAATATTCAACTGCAAGAACGTTCAGTGGTTTCATCCCACATCAGTCATCAAGGTGTGAACCTTGTAAGAAGAGGAGTCGAAACCTCTCAAAGAGGTCTTGGTATCGACCCTCGGTTTTCTCTTCTTTAGGAATCGAATGTTGAGTCTATTAGTACTACCATCTTAAGGCCACAGGGGTGTTTACCTGACTTCTTTCTGAAGCCGGAGGGATTAGTCCAGCCCAAATGGTTGGAAACTCTCCGATACCCAAAAAAAAGAAACTCCCAAATTTAAGAACCCCAACGGTAACAAAGGTGACATTCATATGCATGCAGGAGCATCTATAGGAGAAAATTGCCCCCCAAAAAATATTTGTACTTTGTTTTTTTTTCTAAATTAGATTACTAGTAAGGAGTGATACTTTAAAATTAGAGACCCAAGGATTGATCACGCCCGCTCATGTGAGTGCTAAGATTTCTTTCATACAATATGTGACTAGAAATTCAAGTTCCAACCACATGAAAAAAGTCTTGAAAAGGTCTTTGAAAATTTCAAAATTCTAACCTCTTTGTCATTTGTAAATCCTTCACTCAACATCTTTTGGCCCTGGATTCCACCATAGAGCAACACCACTTGACATGAGTGAGTTGGCAACTACTGTGTTAGTGAGATAAAAAAGGAGGGATTTTCATATTGGGCATGTAAATAAAGATGTATATGGGTCTCCCATTCTCTGATTACCCGAAGGTTCCGACCCATTAAAAATCAGCTTTGGGTCCTTATTTAGACCTCGATAAGTAAATGGGTACTCAAACAGATTCAAGTCTGGTTCCACATTGGTTTTGACCCGTGAATCTGGACCTATACCTATCAATTGAGCCCGCTAAAATGGGTATCCGGTGCAACCCCCACAAGCAAATTTCACTAACTTTTAATAATTTTATCAGCATCTATGCTAATACATGATTTCTCTAATAAGATCATTGGGTACCATTATATGCACCAAAGTGGTAAAATAGTTAGTTTCTTTAATATTAAAGCATTTTTTTCTTCAAAAATCTAAAGTCCTAACTTTTCCACATGCGGTAAATGATGATGATAGATCTATTCTGGAGAGTGCACTTGACTAGTTGTGATAGAAAAAGAAGTGAGTTGGGTTGTGACTATTTTTTGGGTGGGTGCAAGTTGGGTTGTAGCTGTTTAGCAGTGGGCGTTGTGTGAGTGAGTTTGGTCTATGATGGAGAAATGACTTCCACCTCTATTTGAATGAGTTGGTTTTGATTGGCATTGGAGATGGGTGCTTGAAGTACGCGATGTGTTGAGTGTGAAATGATGAAGATGATGGTGGCATGAGACTTGTTTGGATGGTAGAATAGGGAGGGATGATAGGTTGAGCTGTTAGAGCCACATGGAAATAAGCCATAGATGGATTAGCATTAAGGTGTAAGTGGGTCAGGTCCCATTCATATTAACATATGGTCTTGGACTCGCCTGTCGATGATGCAAGGCTAGGGTCCATTGTTGTTTCATTGCATTTTATATTTCCTCCATTGTTTGAAATGTATTGAGTACATGTGTATATATATAGTGGACACGAGGAGGAGAGTTTAAAGTCCGGTTCACACTCGGTGTCCACTGGCAGTATATGAATAATTAGAGAATGTTTAACTCATATCCCAGATTGTGGTTGGCCCTGGCCCAGTCTGGCCCAGCACGGGATGAAATTTGACGTTGGCATGTTCAATTTAGGACTAGGACTAGACAACTCTTGGCAGGCTCGTCCAATATTTGGGACAGGATTGGACAGCCCATGCCTAGTCTAGGCCTATTGGGACCCGATATATATATTTTTTTTTTGAGAATCCGTCCTAAAAACAAGTGTTTACACGTCAATTTTGGAGAATCCCTTCTAAAAATTAACTTTTTTTTTCTATATCATTATGTACCTAGATCCGGTTCCGTTTTCATATTCTCATTAATGATTTCGATTCCACCCTCTTATTAACAGCTCCAGTTTGGGTCCACCATGGATCCGGACCTTAACCGACCCATTTACATCCCGTAAACAATTGTTTAAAAAGCTTAGGGTTTAACGGTAATCAACAATAATTACCTCAAGGAGTTGGCCAAGTGATTAGGACCAACGGTTCCTCTTTTTTTCGGAGCTAGAGGTCCTGACATTGATCCCTGGTTCCCCCATCTTCTCTAGGTCCAGCCCAAAGAATTGAAAACCTCGTTAGTAAAAATAAAAATAAATAAACTGCAATTGATGTGTAAAATAACACCAAAACCAAGGGGTTTTCTTTAAAATGCTCGTTTCAAATTTCTCCACATTTCACAATCCCCCTCTAAAACCCTCCAACTCTTTCTGTCTAAAACCCTCATCCACCAGAAGTAGTAGTAGCGGTAGTAGAAGAAGAAATGGCAGAAGCAGATATCCAAATCCACAAATTCCCCCAATCCAAATCCATAAACGCCGTCCGCTTCCTCCCTCCTCTCTCCGCCTTCGACCGCCCAATCGTCGCCGCCGTCCACGACCCCGATTCCGACGTCTTCTCCGTCGCAATCCATGCCCTAGAACCCCAAAACCCCCCAAATCTCCACCTCCAATCCTCATGGCCTACACCTTCCAGAATCTCCTCCCTCAGAGTCTCCCAAACCCCTCAGAAGCCCCTCATCGCCGCCTCCACCCTCGGCGGCACCCTCCACATCCTCTCCGCCCACCCCGTCGAGGCGTCGATCGATATGGAGGTCTCGATCGCCGACAGATCCTTCCACTCTGGACCCATATCAGGGATTGATCTGCAGGGGAGTGGGAGGGAATTGGTTAGTGTTGGGGAAGATGGGAGGGTGAATCTGGTGAGGGTCGGAGAGGCGGAATTGAGTTCGAATCGGGTTTTCGATAGCAGGGGTTTGGTGTCTTACAAGGCGGCGAGGTGGGCGTCCCCGTCCGAGTTTGCGACGGGCGGGTTGGGGTTTAGTCTTCAGTGGTGGGACCAGAGGAAGCCCGGCGGTCCGGTTTCTCAGTTGAAGGGCGACTGGTATGAGAATTATTGTGAATTTTTATTTTATCTGTTTGGTACAAACTTATATGATTAGTGTTTATAATTGATTGGGTAGACTACCTTAGGTACTGTATTTCTCTTTGATTAAAATCTGTAATGTTTTATTCTGTGGTCCTATACAATTGTCATGTCTCATGCAACTTATATCGGATTTGGCTCAGGATAGATTGGTATCGATAAATAAACTCATGCAGCCGACCCCAACATAGTTGGGACAAGACTCCCAAGGCTTTGATGATGATGACAATTGTTCAGTCACATACAATTCATCTGCTGAATATCACTCTTTAGTATGTGCTGGTCCCAAGACAAGATTAAGATGAGGGTTGGTGTTGGGTAGGCTGCTGATCATATCATAGAAACTAACTGGATTAAACATTGAGTGTACTTTTATATGAAAATAGCAGTTGACCTGCCCCACATATTCAGGGAGAAGGTTATGGCAGATAAAAATTTGCTTATGTTTTTTTTCTTGTTTTAATATCTTGCATGGCTGATGATTTGCCATCCAGTTGTATTATCCTTTATTGTGGCATTTGTTATAATTTAAATTTTCTTTCAAAAGGTTAACAATGACTTTCATGAAGGAAACAAAGAAGGGATAGGGATACAACAAAGGGCCGATGCCAGAGAAAGGCACTGACCCCACAAGATACGTGCAAATGTATACGAGCTAACTGCCAAATAAAAAACAAAGATTGCTAAAACAGAATCACATGAAGACAAATCTGAATATTGTGATTCACCTATCCTTAGCTAATGAATTTACTGCTGAAGGGTTGATAGATCAGCTTAATCATTTGTTGATTAGTGAAGTTTTCATTATCTCCCACTCTTAGTCTCGGATTTTCTTGGTTACTGGTTTTTTTTTCCCTTTATCTTATTATTGGCATTTGGAGTCTTGATGGATGCCTTCGTCTCTATTACTTTTATTTCCTTTATTTGTATCTGTAAATTCTCTCTCTCTCTCAAAAAAGAAGAAGAAGAAGAAGAAGAAGAAGAAGAGAGAAATTCTTAAAGTTATTCTCTATCCAAATGCATTCTTATGATTGACTTAAGATTTAAGATTTTGTAATTAGCATGTGTTATTCAGAGTTCTTGAGTGCTGGTGTTGCAGGGCTCAAGGTAGTAAATCAGGAATGGTACATTCCATTGATATTCATCCTTCACGAAAGCATGTCTGCATGGTAAGACCTTACATACCTGCCTACCTTTTTACCTGAGCTCGTGCTTATTTTGTAAGGATATGTTCAATGCTGGATGCTTCAGTCTCCACAGCAGCTTATCTTGCCATGAATTTGTTAAAACTTATAGTTACCACTTGATATACTAATGACCTAGCATGCAATTGAAATGGCACCAACTGTTGGAGGCTTGGTGCCTCTTATCCAAAAGGCTGAGAAAGGTATAATTGTTGGAGCCTCTTATCCGAAAGGCTGAGAAAGGTATAATTGTTGGAGCCTCTATGGTCAGGTACCAGGATTAGTTTTCTATTACTTACATTTTGGAAAGGCAGTTTTATATATATATATATATATATATTGCATATATTTTGATGAAAAAAAAAAAGGTTTATTTATTAATATGGATGAGCCTGCCTACATAATGAGGCAATGGTCTTTCCAAGTGGGGATTATTTTCATACATAATGTAGGAGTTCCATTCTTTTTTCATCTTTGTTTTCGTGGTGCAAATGGGAGGTTTTCATTCTTGTCAAATGTGGATTACTTGCCCTTCTTGTCATTTGGAAATGTAACACATCTGCCTCTGCAATTATCTCATCTTTGTGCTGTTTGAGTGTGCCTTATTGGGAAGTTTCAGGTGGGTATTCTTTCTTGTCTTGCAAGGGGGGTTGTACTGTTTCAGCTTTTTGGTTCCATTTCACTAGGTCATATTGTTTTGTTATATCTTTTAAATAACAACAATGAGGTACCATTAAAACATATAATTTGATGATTAAAACAACTCATCAGATCATTTATCTTGGACCATGTTTACAACTAATGGGAAAAATAGTTCACAAATGAGCAAACATCTTTCTATGTTCAATAGGTTATTAAAATCTTGAACTCTGTGCTCCAATGTAAATCATACGAGACTGAATCGGAACTTGTCATGGGTTTAAAAATTCTAACTAGACTGTTGAAGAATTCCAGTATTACTCCATTGATGGAAAATCTTCCACAGAAGGGTGAAATCAAAGTACTATTGATGTACACAAGAATTTGTTTTAGGTATCAAATTTCATCTTGAGCTGGGGCCAATTTGTTCCAGTTACCTCAGGTTGGTACTGGCACGAATAAGTGCCACAACTAGGGTTCAAAATAACGGCCATTACCATTACATAACGGCCATTACCGTTACGTTATAATGAATATAACGGCCGAGATGCATAACGGGGTAAAAAATAAAAAATCGCCAAAAAAAGGTCCATAACGGCCATTATAACGCCTGACGGGATTTTTTTTTTATTTAAAAAAATTCCCTTTGGCCTTCTTCTTTCACTTCTTTCAATGTGTTTCTTCTCTAAGAGCTTCCTAAGGCTTCCTAAGGCCTGCTACAACTTCTAAGGCATGGAGGAGCACCTAAATGTTTAGATCTAAGCTACTTTTGGTTGGATTTGTATGTGGGGAAATCTAATCAAATTCAAGGGACCTCTTTGGTAAGCTTTTTTTTTTTTTTTTTTTGTTTTTTTTTGGAGTTCTTTTCAAGATTCAACATCAAAATAACTTAGAGATGTTTGAGGTGTGTTAGATCTATAATTTTGGAGCAAAAAAATTCAAGTTTTAGCACTTTTTGTAATATTTTTTATTTTTTCATTATTTATATCCGAATTATTTTAGGGTTTTGTTTTTAAAGATTGTGTATTACATGAACCAAAGGCTTTATATTGAGTTAGATTTGATGTTACTCACTAATTTTTCTCTAGATCTAGTGTTTTAAGGTGTAGATCTAGATTTTTTTATTTTCAAAATTTCGGGCTACTCTTGATATCTTTTACATTTTTCCAAATTAGTGTTCAAATGCATTTATAATTAGTTAGTTTACAATAGATCTAGACTTTTGGAACAAAAAAGTGTGAATCTTATCATTTAAAGTGTAGACTTTAAATGTTTAACACTATTAGTTTGCCCAAAATTATGGTTGCATTATGTCAAATTTATGATATTTCAGCTTATTTTAGTATATACATCGATACAGCAATGATACAGGATGTTATAACTTGAGGGGACCGTTATTTTGCTTTAAAGTGTGCACTAATGAAAAAAAAAAAAAAAAAAAAAAAAACACATTAGTTTCTATCATTTTATAATATTATGGATTTTTGAATATTTTTTCTGATTTTTTTGGGGTCAAATAAAAATTCGCTCCGTGATGACCGCGAACCGCAACGTGATGATCGCGAATCGCGGCGCGATGACTGCGATTTTAAACCATGGCCACAACGCCGAGAGAACAGCTGGTGCCAATCAGCTTGTTCAAGTTGGCATTGGCTTTATACAACTTGGTTGAGCTTGATCAGCACAGATTATTGTACACTGGCAGAGACTAGCACAATTTTACTTAAGTAGCAATTTTTACCAGAATTGATTCATCAATTTTTATTATTTCTTTTTTTATCTGTTTTTTTTTTTTTTTTTTCTCTTGGATAATTTTTCAATGGTTGTACTGGTTCATATTGTCTGGCCTGAATTGGGGCACTGACTTGTCTGGTCCGATCTGGAATAGAAACTGGCATAGGACACCACAATTTCTTTTGTTAGTACTTTCATCTTTGCGTCGAAATTGAAGGTTTTCTTTGGCGTTTGAAAAACTAAGGCCATTGAGTTTCAACAAAGGGGAAAAACAGCCAAAATCAAGCTTATAAGTCTTTTGAATCCAGCAAAAGCCGTTTGAGACGGTTTGGGCATGTCCAACGTAGGCTGGCCACGATGCCAATAAGGAAAAGTTTGGCTATGTAGGTTGATGGCCCACGTAGGGGAAGGGGTGGGCCGAAGAGGATGTGGATCGAGGTAGTAAAAATAGATTTGAAGAAGTGCAACTTATCTAGGGATTTAGCTCAAGATAGATTGGAATGGAGAAACATAATTCATGAATATAGTTGGGACAAGGCTATGATTAAGATGATGATGATGATGACTGTTGTAAAATTGTATCAACTAAATTTAAGTTGTGCAATTTGAATCATAAGTACTAGCAAAACATTCCTGCGCTTAGCACAGGCAATATAATTTATAATATTAAAAATAATAATAAATTTTTAAAATAATATTTAGTCTAAATTATATTGAGGTGGTAAAAATTGCAATCAAAATTAAAACCTATATTATTAACAATTAAATGCAGTTGGTTAATTTCCAAATAAGAGCACTATAATTTGTTTGAGATCAGTTGAGTATTTTTCTTCAAACATTCTTTTGAAATTCTAAGAATAAACTCATAATAAAAAATCAAAAGTGATAAAAACAACCACAAAAATACAACATAAAAACAAAAGTCCATAGACAATCCAATAATAAAAACAACTTAGAAGAAACAAATAAACTCCTAGAAACTCAATGCCTAAAAACCAAAAATTGAACCAAAAAAATTAAAGAAAGAACATGAATCCATGAAAACCTATCACTAAAACTACTAAAAGAACCTAACAAGAGTGGGAAAAATAATAAAAAAACAAAAAAACAAAAAAGAACAAGAAATCATTAAGACACCAAAAAATACATTAAAAAGGAACAAATATATATAATAAAAGGAAGAGATATGACACAATTGTATGGCAGAAATCATAGAAAATGTGAGATATGACACAATTGTATTGCAAAAATTAATCATTGAAAATGTAGTTGTGAGAATTCTCGTGTTTCGCTCACTCTAGTTAATTTGAATTACGAGACTGAAGGGAAATGGAAGAGTCCATATCCAATTAAATCTCATCTAAAATAAAAAAACTACGATGGGATTGCATGAGATAAGGGATGAAAGGTTCATATGACGGACTCTTTAATATGGCATCAAATAAAATTTGCTTACCCTTGGCATTAGATAATATAACCTCAATATGCATTGATTGATTAGAAACCGTGGAAGATTGAACTCGTTAAAACGAAAACTTCTTTTAGATGGACCTCTTTATTTAGATTATTAAAATCAAGAATTTCTCTTGAAACCCTAAAATCTCTCCCTCAAGTTAAATCGAGTTAAAATTGAAATCTCAATCAAGGCTCTATTTCTCAATCAATTAGGAAATCCACCTCCAATTGAGAAATCGAATCCTATCCCTTTCATATATATAAGCTGAAAATGCAAAATTGTTTGGGATACATTTGGATCTGAAATGTATTATTTTGACATAGCTCCAGATGAATCCAAGGTTTTTAATTATGAGTAGCAATAGGCTTTCATGACACTTGCTTATTGAGTAAAGGAGAATGAGAAACCTCATTTAGAAGCATAATACATATAATCTATTTTATTTTTTTATTAACTGAATGTTTTTGCGAGAATTAAACAAATATATAACAATGGAAGTGATGCTATTTATTAAAATTGTATCAAGGAAATTTGTCAGTTTGTTCTGTACTTTACCGTGGTTGATTCCCCTTTTAATGTGTTTTACTTCTATGATCTCCTGTGTCAAACTTTGGGTTCTTTTATCATCATTATGGTGTTGAAATACTGATTTTGTAACTGTTTGAAGGCAGGAGGTTCTTCTGGTACTGTGTTTGCCTGGGACCTTCGCTGGCAACAACAGCCAGTCCTTCTTTCTGGAGCTGGACTAGATGAGACAATTCAACCACTTTCTGTGAGTGAAGTTTGGGAGGTCCAGTATGACAGTTACATTCAGTCTTCAAATCCTGTATCAGCTGCATCTGTGAAGATCCTACCAGTCATGGTGTGTTTGGAAGATGGGATACTTGCAGTTCTGAAACAGGGTATATTCTCTAGTTGTTTGGCCATATTGAGATTGATAATTTGAAATTGTTTTGACCGTTGACAGTAGACATTCTGCTGCTCTATTTGAAGATCAGTGGATTGATTTAGATTTTATTCCTTTTCTTTTCAATTTCTATTTGGCTAGACAGGTCTTTATGTTGGTCCTATGAAGTAGTTTTTTTTTCTTCCTTTTGTTGTTTTGTGGCCATAATGTAGAGTGGGAGGGAGGGAGGGAGGGAGGAATCCAACAAGGGATCCCGACATTAACCCAATTGGTCCCACCCACGTCAAATTAAGAATCTTTGTTTTTTTATGCGTTGCTGCGAAGAACATGAGGTGGCAAATGTTCAAGTTTGCTCAACAATCCCTATTTGTAAGGAGTTCTATTTGTTATTAGATCTTTTCTTCAGGTCCTTAAAGAGTCTTAAGTCAGTTAACAGTTCCAAGTCAGTTGATTTTTAGGTCTCTCTCTCTCTCCATGTTGGTCTACCTGCGCATGCATTGTATTTGGCTGAATGCAAACTGTAACTAGAAATTTAATCATAAATGACACAAAAACTCGAAGAGTCTATATATTGTATTACTCAATCAATATGGAAGAAGACTGTATGGTTTTGGTTGAGATTTCTTCTCCCTTTTGTTTTGGTATGATTCCATGCTCTTTGTTGGTGTGGCTCTGAGGAAACCTGGCTGTGACTCCTTTGTCCATCCACACGCATAAGAAGCTTACAATGTGATTCCGAAGGCCTCGACTGCGCGCGTCATTCTATTTCACTGTGTCTCTTATACCTCTCTTTTGGGATCCACCTCTCTCTTTTACAGCTACTTACTAAAAGAAAAAATAATATTCAAGAAGAAAACAATTTTCATGAATGCTTAATACTTGGTGCATGTTCATCCTCCCTTGTACCTTTTACTTACCGACGGGAAAAGCTAAATTATGTGTGGTTATTGCATTGAGGAGATCTGCTTTTGATGGCCTTGAGGCTTACTGTTTTATATGAATTCTAGTGGTTTTTTAATCTCCTTGTGCTATGTTTCTTCACTTTTTGTTATATTATTTCAGGCTTTTGTATGAAGCGACGATTTGCACCTCCAGTAGTCCCACACAAAGATGGTGTGGGATTTTAAATCCTGGCTGTCTACAAAAGTGGGACCACACTGCACTAAATGCTCTGGCCAAAAATCCCGCATGCAATTGTGTGGGAGTCCTGTAGGAGATATTCTCCTTGTATGAATTATTGCAATATGTGATCTTTCCAGCATGCGTTTCTTTTGTTGTTTCCTGGATCTGTTTCTTGATGGGTTCAAAGGTCTGGATTATTCAATAAGTTGATGTTTGGACATGCAATGACAGGGCCCGGCTCATTATTCCAAGTGTCTGGACAATTTTCTACTAAACAAAGTGTATGGATAATTAAATCATGTGCCTTCCCTCATTATAGACGTTCTATTTGTGTCCTCTGAGTTGAGTTCAGATAATTTTCCTACATTAATGGGCACTTGAATATTTCATTGTTTATCTCTTAAATTGTTCGTTTTCAGATTAAACAATTGAGTATTTGGTTTGTATTATGGAATAAATTTCCCGTACGAAGATAGATGTTACTTTTGCTAATTTCTTTCCTTTTTTTCCTAATATTTTTATTTTTGGTTCTTATCTTGTTTCACTGATGAATTTGCTATTTTGGTGGGATTTGTCAAGGTTGTGTTCTCTCCCTTTTACTCTATTGATTCAATTCTTTTGCCACTCTATAGATCATTTTCTTTTTTTATTTATTTATATGAAATGCTTATTATTATTATTATTATTATTTTGAGAGATGTGAGAAATTTGTATTAAGAATGAGAAGACTACACAAATCTGGCTGCCATCAAGATGAGGGAAAAACCCCCTATAATCTACATAAATATATGAACAGAATTCGAACAATTAGACGAGCCAAAATGAGAGGCTTGGTGTTTCTTTGTATCTTCTTGTTTTCTTTTTCTTTTCTTCTTTTTTTTTTTTTTTGTTTTGTTTCTTTTTTCCTTCACTTAATTTTTTGGAAGGTTGTATCTTCCTGTAGCTTAAAACTATGATATCATTTTTGTGGGCCCTCATACCAATTCTAATTAGATGAACTTCTGATTTTCAACTTTGCAGGTGAGGAACCCCTTGAATTATTAGCAGAACCATGTGCAATCAACTGCTTTGACATCGATCAGCAGAATCCATCTGTGAGTCTATAAAAAAATGGCTCAAAATAACTGTTATAATCCAAATTGAGATAAAATCTAAAGAACCACAATACTGATTTTCTCTTGGATTTGACACATGTTTTCTTTTGCAGGATGTGATTTGCGGTCTGGAATGGGAAGCTATTGCCATATTGAAGAGACCTTGATAATATCTTATCAACATATCCATAAAAGGACAAATGTTTTTATTCAAACGATCCTTGGGTGGAATGAGGATGGGCTGTTTGAAAACAGTGATGACTGCTTTATGGGGAGTTTGCTCTCACAACAGAGCAGAAAGTAGTCATTGAAGAGCAAGGGAGATTGTGAGCTTTGTCATAATTAGGGTTGCACTAACAGATGTATGCAAACACAATATGTATGGCTTTGCTATCAACCTTTTATTATTTACTTATGTTTCTTGAAGGGAATTGATTGGGTATATTGTCAATCAATGTAGAAGCCTTGCCCCTCTTGTACCAATTGAATTCTACATAGAAACAAGCATTTGAGATAGGTTGCTGCTGCACCATGGTAATTGAAATTTTTTATCTCAATTTCTAAATGCTGTGATGAAATCAATGAACCAATTCTATCCCATCAGTTGTGAGAGCAATTAGATTGTAGATTACAATATACTCGTGGTTTGTTTTCAGTTTTTATTACAGAAATAGGCCAGTCATTAGTTGATTAGCATTTGTGCTACTGCTTTTGAGGAATGGTGCATGGAGGTGGCAGTGTGGCACTCTTCAGACTACTGCATCATTTAGCAGCAAAGGTACAAGATCAAGGCCTGATATTCAAATTCTGCAATCTATATACACAGGAGTACACAGGAGTCAGGACAGCCTTGGCTCCTATTCCTTTTATAGCGAGTCTTTTGAATTGCTGAATTTAGTCTGGTGTTCTTCTCCTGTACTAAAAGGTTTCTCCTATGAGTTGATTTTCTCTTATTTTGGATTTTGAGATACACACTCATTTGGTAGAAGGAAAGAGAATCAATTCTCTTAATAAAGGGTGCAAGTTCACCATTCTGTTTCCCTAATTTCCCTTTAAATTATTTTCTTTAATGGTTGAAAATGTGCAACCCATTCGAGGAACATAATTCATGCAGCGATCCCAATATAGTTGGGACAAGGCTTTGATGAATGATGATGATATTTTCTCTAATTGTTAGGGGTGTCCTCAATTTTCCTTTACCGACTTCCTTTACCAGACGTTTTTCATGGTCAAGCTAAGACTTGTATTGGATATTTTGGCCTGTGTGTTACAAAGTTTTAACCCCCTGTTTTATTATTAATAAATCCCCTGCCCATTCAATTGAAATAAAGCACTAAGGTAGTGCTTGATGTGCGCTCTGCAAAGAAATGCTAGGTCTGAATTGGACTTTCAAATTTGTTGCAGTAGAAGTTAGTATTAAAAGAGAAAAAACTTGAGACACAGTTGAAATTTCAGAAACCAGGATATGGCGTTGTATCTTCTCACCAAATGAGTCCTAGCCACTGATTTTTTTTCCAGTGGGGATACATGAGTGACACTATTTGCCCTGCTGCCACTTTTTACAGGGGATGGGGATGGGAAGGTCTGTGCACTGATAAGGAATACATTAAAATCAGTCTTTTTATGATCAAAATGGGCACCTAAGCATTTTTAAATGGATATGATCTCTTATCACCTAGTGAATGAATGTGTGAATGAGAGTGATTGCCAATTCATGTCAGGGGAAGGGGAGGGGGGCCTGAATTCCTTTGGTTAAAAAGGAACACCTCTTAGGCTTCTTGAAGGTATAGCTAGCTCATTTAGCTCACGTGAGTAATGTGGTTACATTTGGAATTTGCATTGTTATAAGAACCCTAAATTCGATCTGGATATGATTGGATATTAGATATTGGGAGGCATTTGATCCAGCATTACTTTGGGTGGATTCCATCAAATTTGTGTTTCTATTTTTTTCGCGATGAAATCCTTTTTTTTTTTTTCCAATCGTACTACAAATATTTTGCTAAGAACAGCATAAAGCAGGATTCTGCCTTATCCAAGTAGCAGAGTATATAGCTCTCTCTCTCTCTCTCTCTCTCTCTCTCTCTCTCTCTTTCATTATTATTCATAGGAAAGCATTCAAGCGCTTGGTGATTATGCTTTTGAGAATTATTCTTTTATTCTGTCTGGAGTGATTAGACTAATGCTCTTGTGACGATAGTAGCACAATACACTTGTCTTTCACTTATCTGTTTGGCATTTGGATTTCATTTAACTGGTCCTGTCTGCCTTTTGGTTCTTGGCCTTCTTCTCTTCACTTGACCTTGTCATTGGTTCCATTTAAACTAATCTTGAAGTGACTAAAAGAAGATTCTTATAATTTTTAAGATTTTTTGATGATTTACTATTTGTTTTTAGGAAAGTAGTTGGGAAATTAAGGACAGAACAGCTTTTGTTATTGCCCTAAAGGGGGCTCTGAAATTGTGTTTTAGAACTATACTTAGCATTTGCTCCATTTCATCTTTGAAGGAAGTTTTCACATTTGGTATTTAGGTAAGTGGGTCAATACTATTTTGATTTCCACATGGGAGTTCTCATATGGATGATTTATGGTTTGCTTTTTCTATTGGGTTGGGGGGGGGGGGCGGCGGGTTTGTGGTGGGGGTTTATGGTTTGCCCAAGTATTTCATAAACAACCCAATTATTCCATCCAAGCTTAAGATAGGCCTAAAGTTGAAGAACAACACATTAGAATGAATGATTAAAATGGACTAATAAGATAGGACTCTATGAGTAGGGGACAATGGACTAACAAGGAGCTATCCTTAATGTAATAAGATCTCTCACATAGATAAAAATGACTTGTAAAGGTCATCACAAAGGCACCATTGTAGAAATATGCAAGTTGAAGGGGGGGCTAATGAGGTGAGAGACAAACAAATGGTAATATAATACTCCCATGTACTTACTGAACATGGAATCATATATAGTGTATTGGAGAATTTTCATTTCACAAGCTTCTTTGGGATGGATAAGATAACATCCAAACACACCCCAAGTAACAATCATGCAATGCCCCCCACAAAAAAAATAAAAAAAGGGAAAAAGAATCCATGAAATGTTGCCAAAGTCCAAAAGACTTGGGTCTTCCAGTCCCCTACAAGACCAGAGTGATAAAGAGAAGGTTGGAAAAAGAACATGGAGGGGTCCACTGCAAGACAAAGTAGCCAAACTAAGAGAAGTCATAAAGGGGTTTAGGCATTACAATTGACACGTGAAAAACAGAGTGTACAGCCAAGAAGACTTATGCAACACTTGTCTGCAAGATCAGGACGGTTCTTTCAAGTGGGACCCACCTTGGGGAATTCCCACTCTGAATATCATGTAGGCCATCTGTGTATGAAGTATGAAACAGTAGGAAAGAGATGAGTATTGGATAGTAGAAGCTCACTTCATTGGTCACATGCCATATGCAAAGTGTGCCTAAATCCATGAGCAGGACTCATACATGGCTAACAGGCCTGTGGTGAACTCCTTACTTGCTTTGTATTAACACAGACTGCAATTTTAGTGTCCCTTAGCTGGTTCATCAAATGATTTATGCATGATTTGCTTCAATGAGATATCACCCTTTCTTTTTTACAGCACTGTAACATTGTCTTTCAATAGGTAAAGTGAAAATTGTAAGAAAGTAATCTCAACGGTTAATTATTACACTTTATCCATGTTTGGAACAAGTGGAAAAATAATGTTCTAAGCTGCCAAAAATAAACTTACTTCGCGAAACACAAATATATTAATTACTTCATTGATTGTTAACTTCTCATATCACAAATGAAAACAAATTCCAAATATGCCTCTCATTTACACAATCGTTACCTTTTTCACTGATTCGATATTTGCTTTATGTTACTTTCTCAGTAAATTATTTAAACATTAGCTAAAGGACCAAGTGTATAATGGGTTCAATCCAACAGTTGGCTTCACCAATATTAACTTGAAAATTGAGCTGGCGTGTGAAATAAGGAGCATTGAAGTCTAAGAGTCGTTTAAATTTTTAAAAGGTGATCGCAACTATGTGAATTTAGGTTAAAGATGGAACTCTCTAATATAAGAATTAAATATTCACTTGCGCATCTGCACATAATAATACATCCGGACCGTGCCATAAGTGGGACCCACTTTTGAATATGCGTGATACCGTCCCGACGCAGGGTGCACAATGTGCAGGAGAATATCTTCCACAATGGAATAGCCTTGAACTGTAGATCCATGATACTAGCAATTAGCACAACTAGAAAGATACCTAACGTGTGACTTTCAAAGCAAACATAATGGCAATTGATTGAGGGAGGCTGATCAATGTACATGAAAACATGATTTCAACACCGAAAAAGATGTTGGGTGGAAGTCAATCATGGGTGCCCACATAATGACTTCCATAGTTTCTTTGGACATTCTTTGCAAAAGTTCAACAAGTTCGGATGCATGAGTCTTGCAAGCCAACAGGCATCGACGTGGAAAAGTAATACAATCAGCGGACGCAGTGAATAAGTCATCTACCAAAAAATTAATCCCGTGTAGTAATAATCTACTCCATTTGGTGCATTGTATCAGTTACATGTTGTCGAACTTTTTCTTTCTTTTACCCACCACTAACATTGAAGTCTTGGATATGGTGGTTAAGAATGTTCAATGATTCTGATTTCTAGTACATCAACCTCATGTATTTTGTAAACTTTCTCTGCCTAACTTTGGTTGAGAGGGTGGTGGCGGCATGCTCTAAACCTATACTTTAATCTAGTGAGTTGAAGATTGGCTATGATCTGATTATCATAATATAAAACTAAAAGGTACACCTAAGCTTGAAGATGATGGGGTTGGCATTCTGGTGTTTGAAGACTTATATTCTTGATCTACCTACTTGTTTGCGTAGGGTGCTTGTCTACTTTTTACTCTCTAGTATGCTAATGGTCCTCACCATGCAAATTCACATATGGAGCCCAATATAAAGACTTTAGTAGCACTTCCTTTCCAGGAAACTTCCCCTTAAGTCTCCATGGCTTAGGTGTTTTAACTGAAGAAGATAACTTGATTTAAATATAATTTATTGTTTCAAACACTTGTAAAACTTTTCAAAATCAAAACCACTTGGGTAAAACATGTAACAGAATGGATGTGTTGGACTTGTTTTTTTTTTTTTTTTTTTTTTTTTTTTGGGGTGGGGGGGGGTTGTGGGGTGTGGTGGGGGGGCGGGCGCTTGGGGCGGGGGCATGTGCCTTGTCACATGGGGGGCGGGGGCGGGGGCGGGGGCATGTGCCTTGTCACATGGGTCAGCCCAACCCCAAAGTGTGGCATCCTTGACTTGGATCTCTTAGCAAACTTTCCTAAAATGATTTTATGTTCTAAGATATATCTGTCTCCCAAGTTGCAATAGAATGAGAATAAAAACTAATCTTAGAGATTTGATTTTAGGAATGTCAAATCTTACATGGAAAAGGATTGTGAGCCTAGGGCCTGTTTGCCTGTAAAAATCTCGAATTGGTTCTTCCAGTTGGGGATTTCTAACATGTCAACATTTGTACTCCAAGCTTTTGAAATTCCTTTTTCGGTTCACAAATGCTCTTCATATATCCGAGGTTTTTTTTTTCTTTTTTTTCTTTTGACTTGCAAAGGTTTCCCAAGTTCTTTAAATTTTCTTTCACAATGCTCAATAGCCGAGCATTTCTAAATCCAATGGGGGAACAACATTTGGAAACTTAGATACAAATCAATGTCAGACCAAGTAAAAGAGTTGAAAAACAAATCAATGATCAGATACATGTACCACTACATGGTGTGTTTTGATTCCTCAATCCTAACCTTGACATCAGAGCAACCAAACAACATGAACTTGGCATCACAAAAAATTCACAACATGAGAGGAGAGACAGAGAGAGAGGGAGAGAGAGCACTAACTATCCAAAGAGGGTGGGGGACCTCGTAGAAACCACGCAACCTTTTCTAATAGTTTATTACCTCCTTTGATTTTAATAGTCCAATTCCTACCTCTCTCATCCCCCAAACTATTATATTCACTTTGGACCATTCCAGTACATGTGGGTACATGAAACTGTAGCCCCTGAGGTGCCCACATTTTATGGGGGTCCACTGTCACCACTCAGTGATCAGGGCCATTCATCTGTAATATATATAATTCAATCACAGATGGAACCATCCTAACTCAATATAAACTCTCTTTCTTGTTTGAATGTCACCCATGTAGAGAGTCCCACAACAATGACTCATCATCTGCCATCCACATCTGGTCCAATGAAGGAACGGCTCTGATTAAACATGAAGAGTAATGTGGAGAGAAGTGCAGTTTTTGTTGAACAAAAAAAGACCAGCCAGATGACAACATTTGAAAATCACAAAATCAATGCCAATTATCCACACAACCCATTGCTGATCCCTAGAGATTCCCAAACTCGTGTTCCAGCTTCCTCCATACACAATTATATACTGTGGGTTTGCCATTACTTACTAATTCACTATGGACAAATTTGTGAGAATTCTGCATGGGATTTCCATTTCTGGATTGGTATAGAACAACATTTTCAACCCTCTAATGAAATGATTTTCTACAGACACAAGGAAAGAGCATAGCATTAAACCACAAAAGCTAACAAGTACAGAAAATTTGAAGGCTTTCTTGTGCTACCGATAAATCTTAGTGTTCGATAAACAATTGTCTCCCTTCTAGCACACTAACAAAGAAAACCAAGTGATAAATTATGCCTGTGGAATTTAGATCATCACCAGTATACTTCTCTTAGAGCGTATTTGAAACTTTAGTCTAATCTAATAAGGTTAGTTAGGTTGAGTTATTAAAAATAAATAGCTCATATTTTTAAGTTAGTTTATGTTGTCTATTTGATGAGATTCAAAGAAAAGCTCTTATTCTTATAGTAGTATGCTTGGTTAACATGTAAATCTTTTGTCATTTTCAAAATTATAATTTTAACTAGAAAAAAAAATTTGCAAAAAAAAAAAAAAAAGGTTAGTGCCAATATGGAGGGTATGTAAATTTGATTGACTTGGACTTAAGAAATATGGTCCCATTGTACTAAAATGGGGCTATCAAGATAGAGCTTACAATTGTGGGACACATATCAAGATAGATATGTAATGTACAGTCCAAACAAAATCTAGCTGCACCCAAAAACCTGAACAGATTGTGGGACACATTTGACCTCTCTTTCAGCCATCAACTATGCATGCATTGCACTTTTCTTTTATCATACATGTATGATGCATCAGGCACCACCTATAAACTTGGAAGCGCTTAAATCAAATGTCACCTCGTGTATTCCCTTCAAGCCAAATTTTACTCAAATAAGAGCCGACTTTATCGTCACATTGATCACATGTAAAATGTGTTACTTCACTCATATTATCCTCGGTATTTGACTATTCTCAATTTCATTAAATGTAGAATCTTTCTATTGTTTTATTTCAATTTCACGCATCGTGGCCCCACCACTGGATGTATGATTAATTGCTTACATAGTAGTATGAAACATACACAATAAGTTCAAACATAGGAGCAAAAAGTCTCCACACTTTCCACATATGAAAACACCATCTCTCTCTCTCTCTCTCTCTCTTTCTCTTCCTATATAAACAAACCCTTCCTCTGTTTTCTTGTCTTTCCCAAAAACCCTTTTCCTTTCTCCTATTGAAACATTCCCATTTGCCAAACAATGGAAACCCAAATCCCAACATTTCCCAACAAAACAACACTCTCCCTCTCCTTCTCTCATCCATAACTCTCCAAAACCCTCCCTCTTTTCCGTTTTCCGTTCTCCGTTTCTTAAACCCCTCAAAAACCCTATTTTCAAATCACAGAGAGAGAGAGAATGGAGAAATCATCCCATCCAATCTCGACCGTCGGATCAAACCCGATCTCCACCGTCGGATCGACCGCAGCCCCAACCACCTTCGTCCAAGCCGACGCCCACACCTTCCGAGACCTCGTCCAGAAACTCACCGGCGCCACCGACGACACCGTCGAGAAGCTCCCCGTCACAGTCCCCGCCCGCTACTCCGCGAGATCGCCGAACTGCGCAGGCTCCGGCGACATCGGCGGCCCGCGGCGGCCGGCGTTCAAGCTCCACGAGCGCCGACACAGCATGCGGAAGCTCGAGATCAAGCTCGGCCTCACGTCGCTGCGAGGCGGGGTCCTGTCGCCGCGATCGCAGCCGCTGATTTCTCCGATCGCTAGCCCGGTGACGCCGCTCGGATCGGATCCGCTCTTCTCCAGCCAATTCTCGGCGTCCAGCAGCGATTCGCCGATGTCGTCTCCGGCGGTGGAGGAGGAGGAGAAGGCGATTGCGGGGAAAGGGTTTTACCTGCATCCGTCGCCGCTGAGCACGCCGAGAGGATCCGAGCCGCCGGAACTGCTGCCGCTGTTTCCGTTACATTCACCGAGACAGTCAGAGTGAGATGCCGGTGCCGGAGAAGAAGAAGAAGACGACCAGTGGTATGTAATGAAAATGAAAATTCAGTTTTTGTTTTTTTTCTCTCTTTTTTTAACATTTCCTCGTTTGAACTTTTCATGGAAATCAAATTCCTCATTTTCGAAATTTGAGTCTTGTATCTGTGATCATTTTGCAATTCTTGTTTTTATGAGCTTCTGTTTTTACAAAAAGGCCCCTGTACTTAACATCAATACCTCAAAAAAAAAGCTCCTATTTTTTTTTTTTTTAGGCTTTAATCAAAATAGGTAAAGCTTCAGTGCAGTGGGATGAAAGACATTACTTTTACTAAGGGCACATTTGTGCATCCCATATTTTCTTAGGTAGATTTTGAAAATTTATATTTTTTTATAAAATTCCTCTTTTTTTTTTTTTTTTTAAATTAAGATGACAGCTTACTTGAATTCACTTTACAATTTAATTACGCAAATGAGCCAAAAGAAAAGAAAATTGAATCCTAATCCTGCCTTCTTTTGTTGGACTTGTATTTCCGTAAAAGAGAAATTCGTATTTCTTTACACAAAAAAAAACCCTAAGCGGTTTTAGTAAAATCCCAAAATATAGGAGTTTAGTTTTTGAGAAAAAAAGGAAAATTTAGTCCTACGTCCCTTTGTTGGTATTGTATTTCCGTGGAAGAGAAATCCGTGTTTCTTTTCACACAAAGAAGCCCTAAGCTCTCTACTAAGTGTGGGGAGGTTTTAGTAAAATTCCAACATATAGGAGTTTATTTTTTTGAGAAAAAACAAAAATTTAGTTCTACATCGCTTTGTTGGACTTGTATTTTCGTGGAAGAGTAATCCGTGTTTCTTTTCACACAAAGAAGCCCTAAGCTACGTATTATGTGTGGCCAGGTTTTAGTAAAATTTCAAAATATGGGAGTTTATTTTTTGAGATTTCATGAAAGCATATGGGCCTTTTTGTAATTTGTTTTTTCAGTTTCATAATTGAAAGTGCAGTAGCGTACACCTCGGGAGCACCTAAGTGATGTGAACTAGTCAAGAGAGAGAGAGACGAGGTTGCGTGATCTGTCATTTTCTTCGATTATATGGAAATCTGGATTCCCCGTTTATCAAACTTCAATGTGGGTCCCATCTGTTACAGCCATTAGCAACTATACACGTGTCCGTTGTCAACTTTTTTTTTTTCGTTTTGGTGCTCGTGCGTACCACCCGAATAAGAAAAGAAAAAACGCGTGTGTACGTGAATATGGAAAAGAGTGGAAATAGGTTTTTTTTTGCGGCTGCGTTACCGCTTTTTTTAGTCAGTGAGTGGGGCCCATCAGATCGCAACGGACGTTGGAGAGATGCGGGTGTTTTTTTTGTAATTTCACGGTTTTAGCCGCGGGTTCATTTGAAACTGTAGGATCCAACGACTTCTCTTCTCTGACCTGACTTCAATGATGATGCCTCAATGATGATGCTTTTGCTTGCAGTGGGCCCACATTGGCCTCAGGTTTTCCGTGTCGCTGTCCCTAAGACAGCGCAGCTCTGTTCCTTCTGGACCGTCGGATGTTTTGAAATAGATGGCAGAGATCTTATGGTCTTCTTGTCTGTTCACATGAGGAGTTGCTAAAAATGGCTTTAAAATCTTATTTATCTAAAGGGGTTTTTTGAAATTTAGGCCCCGTCGACGCGGTTCCGGTCCCCAGAGTTTCAGCTTAATTTTTTCGTAAAATTTTTATTCCTAGCTCATGAAGTAGCATCTTTATTTAGCTAAAGAGGAAAGAAAATCTGAGAAAGTAATTGTTGTGTGTTTTTTATATTTCATCAATGTCTGTGTCAGTTTTCCAAGGAATATAATTGTTTGGATCTTTTTATGATTCTATTTCTAACCATGGATTGGGTTTGTCCAAGTTGGTGTCAGTTTTCCAAGGAATATAGTTGTTTGGAAGTTTTTTTTATGTATGATCCTATTTCTAACCATGGGTTTGTCCAAGTTGGCTAAGTTTTCTTCCTTTCCTGTTCCCAACTCCCTCCTGTCTTGATTGTCAATGCTTTTATTATGCTAAGTCATCTTTCACCCAGAAGCTACCATTGACTCTGACAGAGATGGGTTTGGATGGGGTCTATCCTTCAATGAAGGGAAATAAAAGGACCCTTAGACATTGAACTTTTTCATTTTGGACCACATGTTCTGTGATCAATGCTCCAAGTCCAATGTGGACCCCAAATTTTCATGTTCTCTTATCAGACCATCCTGCTCTAGTCCGAGATGGGTCTTGTCTGCGTGGATCAATCTGTGTGCTGTTTGGGTCTAGGGCCCCACCCCATGATACTCAGCTAACTTGAATTCGCTCTTTAATTTTGAAAATAGAGTGATATCCCAGTGGTCATAAGGCTCGGCCAAGCCAACTGCCTAGAGTTTAATCCATAATTCTCTCCTACATGTGCAAGTAGCATTCTTTCTAGCGTATATAAGAATTTACTCTTTTGTCGATTGGGTCTCTTTGAGCCACCTTGGCGTGTATAATTTTAAGTAATAAAGAAAAGCCTTGACCCGTCGCTATTTTTTGTTGAGTCATATTTTCAAGTTTTTTATATATATTACAATTAAGAACTTGTGAGTATAAAATTATATAGTCTTTATTTTTATTTTTATTTTTGGTAGGTTCACATTGATTCACAAACAAGTCCATGGGTGTGGGGTTTAGATGTGGGGAAAAGCTGAAGAAATGATGAGTGGGGAAAATGATTACACAAGTTGAAGTTTGTAATCCACAATCAATTTCCCCACCTTTTCTCTTTGTTTGGATGAGTAGGAACAATGAAATATTTTCCCTGCATTTTTTTTTTTTTCAAGAGATCTAGATTGCATGAGAAAAATAGCGCCTTTCTCTAAACATAATGATGATCGACGAGATTTGCTTAAATTAAACCGCTGATTATTACAATCTAATTTGAATGTAAAATCCTATATTGAGTGGTTAATTACAATGGTTGTGGAAACATCCAATAATTTGGTATGCCTAGCCAATGCATATTTGTAATGTTAGTACAAACTTCCAAACACTTGGGGCGTTTTTTCTCTCCCCTTGACTCAAGTACCAGACCAAGTCTGGAAAGACCCAATTGGATACCAAGTCAAAGTCTGGTTCTGGGTTTTGCCCCTAATGAAGGGGTGACATGTGGAACCAGTCCTTTCCCATTTGCCAAGACTTGGAAAGGATCAAGTCAAGATGAAGTAGGTGAGTCTTGATGTTACATGTATCAGAATTTAACATCAATGACTTGGGACCATTCTTATTCTAATCTAATCCAATTTATTAATGATGTTTTGCTGGGCCCCACATGCACAAAATCAACAGTACATTGCATTTCATCCCTTTCATGATTGGAACACAATGATGCCCACAGAGAAAAATGGTTACTTGTTGGGTAAGACGGGTCTATGTGTGGGTCATGCCCCTCATCATTCACTGCACCTTCATCGTAATTGTCATCATCATTGTCATCATCATCATCATCGTGTCTGCTATAAGTGGGACACCGCGATCAGCCTGATCAGGCAATTCTATCTGTAAGAAGATCTTGTGAGATTTTGGGTGTTTGCCAAACAGGTATTTGATTGCTGGAGCTTTTGTCAAAACTGCTGATGATGCCAAGGCAAAGCAGGATCTCATGGAAGGAGGAATGTCTTATAATAACAGCAAAAGCATATGCATATGCACTTGTCATTATAAGTTTTTGAACAATGTATGAATAGTGGAACTGGAAATGAGCATGAGAAGTGGGCATTTTCTTCAACAAGTCATGAGCAATTGGCTTTTACTTTTCTGAATTCTAAAATATGTGAGAAAAGTCTAATGGAATAAATCATTGACATGAGAAAGAGTTGGGACCACACTTGGATCCATTTAAAGTTTATCAATAACTATACTGGCTTACTTTATTGTCATATGTATACATATCTGCAAAGGGTTACCAGGAGCTTCCAACCCCACCTCACTTTGAGGCCCACATGGGGTTGGGTGATACTCATGTACAAAATATGGAACCCACTTGATTATCGTAACCCCTTGATCAATGATCTACAAATTTTACCGTTAAGAATGGGAGCACGTCGATCTAAAAATCCAGTCCATTTCGGATGGGTACAAACTTAGGGCTTCGATGATTATTGGAGGGTGGGGTTTGTGTCTAGTCCATTCAAATGGACTATCAAGTAGGCCCCACTATGAGGTGCACACAGGTGTGCAGAAAAAAAAAAAAAAAAAGTATGCATGGGATACTTGCCGATCTATGCATATGTATTTACTTAGATGCAATATAATCTGTTGTGGGGGCCAACTCGATGGACCTAATAAGAGGGGATAGAGTATAGAAAGCCCTATTCATGGATGATGGGCCTGCAAAAGGTTAGACCCATTTAATCCATAACCATTGATTTAAAGGTGTAGAAGTTCAATGGTGTTATTTACTTATATGGTTTCTTCTTTGATGAATCCAACAGTGAATATAGTTCCAATTAGGATCGAATGGGGGTGAAGGGTCAATAAATGGGAATAGTGAGTGTGATGGGGTTGGATTATCATAGGTACGCCCTACTTAGGAGGTGCCCACAAAATTTATGACAACGATTTGTTTCCTAGCTAAATTAGGTGCAAACCTCATTATATCATCTAATCATTTAGATCTTTGATAATTTTAAAGGCACCCGCCTCCGCCCCCTCGCGTGTCTCCACCCGATTCATTCGGACTCTTGTGGAACACCCAGTACATACTCATTGGGAAGTCAACAAATGCACTCCTTTATCTGTATATTCCAATTTATAGCTTAACAGTTGCATCAAGAAATTGACAACATTCAATGGATTTGAATTTTGATTTTTGATAAGGATACTTAGCCCTAAGAACTTATGCATTGAGAAAATTGCGAAGCTTACTCTAGGGGGAAGATCCAACTAAGAAAATGAGACATGAAACAAGTAGAAAACAAGAGAATGAAGTTCAAGGAGTTTAATTAAATTCCTGAAAAGTTATGGATACAAATGACTCTAAAAACTCTCAATCAATTTAAAGATCACTGATGTTCTTTGTACAATCTGAAAAATGGCAATCAAGGCTCCATGTGGGAGGAGGTGTGTTTGGGGTTGACATAGCAAAGTTGGTGTGGAAATGGAATCCCATGTCAGAGTTCTAGCAAGGGTCCCACACCATAATGGGGTAGGACCCCTTCTTTCAATTTTCTTCATTTTCTTTTCATTCTTTATTGGCATTTTTATTGCCTCTACAATCTTGAGCACCATAGATATAAAGAGTTCTAGACCCAATTATGGTCAAACACTGTGCATCTATTCAAGTATTGTTCTATGAGTCTCATCTGAAATCTGCATCAAAACCATTGGAGATTTAGAAACAAACACTCCTTTAACAACTACAAATACATGCCTCTATTGGATATGTACAAAGATATCCTTCCTTTTTGGACAATTACAAATGTAGTTTTTATTAGAATTTATAAATACAATTTTACAAAAATAAGTTTATTAATATTTATGCATTGTGTTCAAACAAACGTGATAAAATAAAGAACGTGTGTAATTAATGTGAAATGGTGCTAATACACAAATGTTTTAAATGGAAACCCCTCTTTCAACAATTGCATATTCAACAATAACGCATGTAGAACGTGCATAAGAGACAAACAACTCCTAAATGTGAAATTGTAGATAGTATGGGAAGAGCAAAAGTCCAAAACGCCCTTATATAAGTGGGTCAGACTGGATTCATGCCCAACATGCCCTAAATCATAATGTTTAAAGGGGTTTTAATGATAGACTTGCCTTTAGAATTAGGTATGCCCTCCAACTCGTTAGATCTTAAAAAATTCCCTAGAAATGTGTTGTGCTTGCTTTATGAGGGAAAAATAATTCAAATGCTGCTCCTTGTGGGGTTAAAATGACTCAAATTCTTAATGAGGAAAAATGACTCGGATTTTTCTCATACACTTCACCAAACATGAATCCAAATGAATCCACTTTTCCTAGCCGAGTTTCTCTACCAAACACCAATCAAAAACCAAACTTCTCCATCTTTCAACCATAAAACCCAATCACCAGCAGCCTTTATTGTCTTCACAAAGTTAATAACTCCTCAACCAACACACAAATTACACCAAAGCTCAAACCATCTTAGAAGATTCATTATCTTATAAGATTATCCATTAAGGAGTAGGAAGATTCAAAAAAATAAAAAGAAAAAAAAAGCTTACCCACCAGAGCCATGGTGATAAAGTGGACTAGGAGGAGGTGAAAAGAAACGTGAAAAGTCACCATAAAGAAGGAAAAATAAAAAAGGGCTAGCCATATTGCAATATCCCACAAAGAGGGGCATTTTAGTAATTTTTTTATCTAAAACAATTACAAGACACCTCTAGGGAATTTTTTGAAATTTAACAACATAGAGGGCATATCTAATTCTAAAGACAAGCATATGGTCAAAATCTCATGTTTGAATCAATAATAAAACAAACCCTAAGGGATAGCTCAGTTGGTTTAGGATCATAGTTTGCATCCGGAGGTTGTATGTTCGAAAATGCAATACCACACTGGGGCTACATGGGAGTTCACCCGGTTTCCCTCTGGGTCCTTGAGAGATTTGTCCAGCCCAAAAAGATTGGGAACCCTCCAATAGCAGGAAAAAAAAATCAATAATAAAACTAACACCTGGATAGTTGTTGGGCCTACTATTAAATGCTTGGTCACTCCAATAATAAAAGTAAGACTAGGCCTAGTCCATTTATTTGCAATATATGTCATGTATAAGCCACCCCAGTCAGCTCTCTGGCCAGAAAATCAGGTATGTTCCTAGCTCATGGGCCTAAAAACACTGTACTACTGTATATCAATAAAAAGCTGCACATCATGGCCCACTTAACTGCTAAATGGCCCCATCACCTGTCTATCATATCAACGACTCGGATCCTCAAAGGCTTTGACTTAGAGAAATTCTTAATTGAAAGAGTGGAGCTCCATAGTAGGGCTCGTCTATTAAAAGTCCATTCACTTTAAAGTAAACTCTCTTCAAGTGTACCAGGTATTCCCATAAAAAGAGTTGGTCTCAGTTTAAGATTGACTATTTGATGAAAAAATATGATTTATACAATGTCATCATAATCACGCTTCTCTATCAAATCACCATTCTCATGGTGGGAGTAAATCTAGAGTAAAGTTTGGAGCTACTTTTATGGATTGAAAATGCATTTATTTTGAGAGATTTATATTTTCAATATGTAGGCCTCACTTTGGAGCTTCACTTCTTCCACCCAAGATTTCTCTTTGTCAAGCCATAAAGGATTCGAACCTTAGTAACTGGAACTGCCCTTCAACCTTCCTAATCCATATTTGAAAATACGGATCAACATTTTCGGAGTAGAATCGTCCTCGGAGCACAGTTCATCCTTCCTCGGAGCGTGGATAAACTCAATATGAAGTAAATGATGAGAATATTTGGTTTATATGCATGTTCTTTTTCCTGCAAGCTGTATATTTATCTTCTGAATGAAGAAACTTCTTCTGACTCATTAATTATTGTCTATTTTATGTGACCAAATTGCAAAGTTATGAAACTTTAGGGATGACCTAATGGTAAATGCTCCCACCACCATTCCACCCACTAGGGATCGACCCTTGATGAGGTGACTTTACTCCTCTCCAAATTGGCCACTAAGTCAAGCAAGTCGAAAAAAAAAAAAAAAAAAAAAAAGCAAAGTTAAAATTTTTTTCTTCCATTTTATATACTTAAATATATGGATAAAATATATTTGTATACATTAGTTAATTATTTATAAGTATTATGTTGTATAGACGCTCTAAATATACTTCACTTCATACTTATAATTATTTTAAAATTTAGTATTTACCTATGTGCCCTGAATGATTAAATCCACAAAAGCATAGGTTTATGTTCAATGTACAAGTATGGTCCATCCAGTCCATTTTCTTCCACTGGTCTGCAGATCTCATTGGGGGCCCACACATTGGACGGTTCGATCCGGACTTCAAAAAAATATATACATGCTAATATCAACCTGAAAAGAATCAGACAAATATCCAAAACCACCCATAAACCCTTCAGACCCCAACCCTATCTCTTTCTCTGCTGTTGAGAGAGTTCAGAAGGGGAGAGAATTGGAGGAAGAAATACTCTCTCTCTCAATCCCCAAAGCCATGGAAACAGCAGCATTAACATCAGTAGCATCATCAACAACAACCACAACAACAATAACCTCAAAACCCCAAATCAAATCACTCCATCACCCTTCAAATGCCATCTTCTCCAATACCCATCTCTTTCCTTCACCTCTCAAGCTTCCCACCTCCTCCAAATTCACCACAATCCTCTGCAACTCCACCAAAACCCCCTCTCCAAAACCACCATCATCAGACCCATCAAACCCATCTCTCTCAGACCAGCTCAAACCTCTCTCTCTCACCATTCTCCCAAACCGTCAGAATCCACCCCCACCCAATCTCCACAACAAGCCCAAGTCCACCTGGTCCAACCCCACCAAGCCCAAGCCCTCTGTTCTCTCCCTCAACGTCATAAACGCTCTCCTTACTCTCTCAATCCTCATCTCCAAGACCTCAAGCTCTTCTCCCACAAGCTCAACGCCTGCGAAGCCTCCGAAACGGCCCTCTCTGCCGCTCTCGAAGAGCTTCCCCACCCACCCACCAGAGAAAATGCCCTCCTGATACTCAATTCCCTGAGAACATGGGAAAAGACCCATCTTTTCTTCAATTGGCTCAAGACCCAGAACCTCTTTCCGTTAGACACTATCTTCTACAATGTCACCCTGAAGTCCCTGCGCAATGGGAGGCAGTACCAGCTAGTGGACGACCTTGTCAGCGAAATGATTGAGCAAGGTATTGATCTTGACAATGTTACTTACTCTACTATCATAACTTGTGCCAAGCGCTGCAATCTTTATGATAAGGCTGTAGAATGGTTTGAGAGAATGTATAAGACTGGTGTTCTTCCTGATGAAGTCACCTATTCTGCAATTCTAGATGTTTATGCAAGGTTGGGTAAGGTGGGAGAGGTTGTGAGCTTGTATGAGAGGGCACGGGCTGGTGGGTGGCGGCCTGACCCTATTGCCTTTGCTGTCTTGGCGAAGATGTTCGGTGAGGCGGGTGACTATGATGGAATTCAGTATGTGTTGCAGGAAATGAAGAGTCTTGGTGTTGAGCCCAATATGGTTGTTTACAACACTTTGTTGGAAGCAATGGGTAAGGCTGGGAAGCCTGGTTTGGCCAGGAGCCTGTTTGAGGAAATGATTGAAGTGGGATTGTCCCCAAATGAGAAGACCCTCACTGCTTTGGTGAAGATTTATGGTAAGGCGAGATGGGGTAAGGATGCTTTGGAGTTGTGGGAGCGGATGAGGTCGAATAAATGGCCCATGGATTTTATCCTTTACAACACACTGTTGAGCATGTGCGCGGATCTTGGATTGGAGAAGGAGGCTGAGAAGCTGTTTGATGATATGAAAGGGTCGGCTCGGTGTAGACCGGATAGCTGGAGCTACACAGCTATGCTCAATATATATGGGAGCGGAGGGAAGGTTGACAAGGCGATGGGGCTGTTTGAGGAGATGATGCGGTGTGGAGTCAAGCTCAATGTGATGGGATGTACTTGTTTGATTCAGTGTTTGGGGAGAGCGAAGCAGATTGATGATGTTGTGAGGGTGTTTGGTGTTTCGATGGAGAAAGGTGTCAAGCCTGATGACCGGCTTTGCTGTTGCTTGTTGTCTGTTCTGACCTTCTGTGAGGAAGATGAGATAGATAAGGTTCTTGGCTGCTTGGAGAAGGCCAATCCTAAATTGGTTGAATTTGTGAAACTGCTTGGGAAGAAGGAAGTTAGTTTTGACATGGTGAAGGAGAATTTCAGAGGAATACTTAATGATTCTGTGATTGAAGCCCGGCGACCCTTCTGTAATTGCTTGATAGATGTCTGTCGAAGCCAAAATCTCTATGAGAGGGCTCACGAGCTCCTCTATTTAGGAACCCTTTACAGCTTGTATCCTGGTCTACACAGCAAAAATGACCGTGAGTGGTCATTGAATGTTAGATCGCTGTCTGTGGGTGCAGCTCAAACAGCATTCCATGAGTGGATGAGGACTCTTTCTAAAGCTGTTGAGCGACAAGAGGCATTGCCAAAGTTATTTTCAGTTCATGCTGGAGCTGGAACACATAAGTTCTCTCAAGGATTGGCAAGTTCTGTTGCTTTGCAATTAGAGAAACTTTCTGCACCATTTCAGCCCAATCAAGAGCAGCCCGGCTGTTTTATTGCCACTCGGGAAGATGTGATCTCATGGGTGCAGACCAGAGTTCCTTCCACTGCTGTAACTGCATAGAAGAGATGATTGTAAATGAGTATAATCTATACTCCATTTTTAAAGATGTTTACTCTTTTTTTTTTTTTTTCCCTGCTTTGTAACGCTAGCTTATCTTCACAAAATAGCTACTTTCAACTTCTGTGCTCTCAAATTTTTGCTTATGTTAGTCAGCTTCCTCTATTTTCTCTTTTTGTGCATTATTTTTTTTGCACATCGGGGTGCATGTGCTATGGAAAAGTGATAATGGAATCACAAACTAGTTATGTGCTTAAGGAAAGAAGAAAGAAGAAAGGAACTAGTGACGAGTCACCCCTAGTTGTGCTTGGTTTTAATATTTTGATATCGGGGTTGGTAGTCATCTGTTTCGACTGTTCCTTCAGGCATTTGGAACAGTGCAAGAGTCTGATATCACAATAGGTTATTTGAATATTTTGGTATAGTGAGTTTTTGGTTATCATCATCTCAGTTCATTTTTCATCCTCAACGTCATCCTAACCTTATCCTATCTGTCCAGGGAAGCTGTTTGTTCACTCATACATCTGTACAGTTGTTTTGGAAATATAAAACAGGTGAAGGCTGTCTCTCTGTGTGGTGCATGAATAGCCACCTGATTTTCTTTTCTTTCATTTTTTTTCCTTTTTTGTTTTAATGTTTTCTCTAATCGTATTTGTGGATGTATGTAAATAGATTATATTTGAACATATGTGCTTCTTGTAACTGGATATATCATCATTGCCATTATAGCCTTATCCCATCAATCTAGGGTCAGCTTGTAGTATCTAGATGCTGACTCTAAGACTGTTCTGTTGGGGTTTGGATCACTGAACCATGGTCACCTCTTGTGCATGCTCAAAGACAAGGAAGAATTGGCTACCCATGGAGTGAGGATCATGCTGTCCCTCCTTGTCCAGATGTTGTATAAACTGAGCTCTTGACAATTCATTACGATCTCTTATATTCCCAATTCCATTGCTAACATCTACTGTGTGTGGGTTTTCCATCTTTTCTAGAATCTTTCGACTGAAGATGATGGATATCAAAAGGCCAATGTGGCCACAAGGAAACAGGAAAACCTGGAGACAATTACAGCATTTGTAAAACCCAATTCCCTCTGTAATATTTTGGTATGTATGAAATTATTCTACATTCAGACATTATCATGTCAGTATAATGAGCCACGTGTGGTACTCATTAAAGAGGGGACGTGAAAGCATATGTGTTTTTCTTAGTACATTGTCATTCACGAAAACAAAATGTAACTGTTTTAGTATCGAGTAGTATAAATCAGCAGCAGCATTGGGTGGAGACATGTCATTGAAAAGTCAATTCTAAGTTTGTAACAACCATGGGAAGAATAGGATTTTAGTGAAATGGTGTGGAGAAAACATCCATACAAGATTGAAATGAGGAGACCATATCAACAGCTCAACAGAGAAAATATATCATCTTGAATATTATCTTATTTTTTTCACCTGTAGTCCGTAGAGCATGCAGTTCAAGAAAAATATGGCTCCCCAAATTCAGTTACTTTTTTTCCTTGGTTTTCAATGATTTGAATCTGCAGTCTAAACTAAAGAATTTCATGACAATTGTAGTAATGTCACTATCTTTTTTTATATGATATATAGTTTTTTTCTGAATTCTTTGTTCTTCAATATTTTGCAGGCATCATCACCAACATGGAAGGCGGCAGGTTCGGATTGGTGGAAACAAAGAGCTTTACTGTGGGACCTTCAGTAAGTGTTTAAACTTGCATTCCTTGAAATGGACTTGTGTTCACAACTAAGTTTGCTATTTTTTTTTCTCGCAACCTTTAGATTCAAATTATCGTCTTTAAGCTATGTAGAGTCTTTAAGTTTCAGATTGTCTTTTTTCTCCCTTTTTTTTTCTGGGTTCATGAATTTTACTTACTTTCACCTATTCAAGCTGAATTTTTCAAGACAGTGCAAGATTGTTGCTCCTCTGCTTCTCTACTGCAGACAGGTATCCTTCTTGTATTCATTATCCTCCGAGTTGGCTTCGTAAATATGACAGTTGTTCCTTGTCTTCATATTAGTCATTCCTTGAACATATTTACTCCATTTATGAACTTTAGTTCCATTGAGAAGCCCTTTTTTTTTTTTTTTTTGGAAAGTTAAGAGTTTGTATTTCCAAAGAGAGATTACAAAGAACAAAAGAATGAGAGATAGCTTCAAGATTGCTTACCTACTCTTGACGAAGAAAAGGAAGAGAGAGGAGCTAACCACTAAAATCCAAACCGGCTGTGAGACCACCCACAAGCCCGCCTACGAAAACAGGAAAAACTCAACCCGATGCGCAGCCATACAAGGAGGCAAAGGGAGAAGGCAAAAATAGAACAAAGACCAAAGAAACAAAGCAACAATGCGAGTGAAATGGGCAGAACATAGCAAGCTTAATCAGCAAATCCAGTTGATTGGCCATTACTTCTGTAGCTACTGGCTATACGAGAAAGATGGGTCCCATCTTCAGAAGATTTACTAAAGACCTCAAGTTTCAGGTCAAGTTTAAGGTTCTTGATTAGAGCATTTAAAGTCCTAGCTTTGAATCTCTGCTGCCAAGGAGATATGGATGGATCCAAAAATGCTTCTCTAAGTATCTTGCAATCTGAGTTGATGATAAGATTTTGGCAGTGGCTGGCCACATGGGAGATGATGGTAAAAGAGGCTTTGAACATGTCTTCATCCTCTTTGATTAGAGTCCAAGTTGGGTTCTTTACTGCATCTGTCAAGAAGCCGACACTAAATCCATTTTGTGGAGAGATGAACAGGTTCAGTCTTCATGATTCTTGATGGTCACATGGGAATCTATTGGAGGAGCGAACGGCAAGTCCCAAGAAGCTGCTATAGAGCTGGAAACATCAAGACAAAGGAATAGAGCTCTAGTCCGTTGTTATTACTCATTGGAAGCAAGCTACAATAGAGGAATTATTTCCTTTAAAAAAGATGCATACTTGGATTTAGTCACACACTCACAATTCCATAGCCTGAGGAAGCAATTGGTGCTAAGTAGGTGTACAAGGTCAAGACTTGATTAGATGGATCTGTGAAGCGCTATAAAGGAATTGGTTTCCAAAGGGTACAAGGGGGGATAGGGGTTGACTATGAAGAGGCTTTTGCCCTGTTGCTAAGATGACAGTTGTTGGGACGGACAGCAATGCTTGTTGCTGCAGTGATAAGTGGCATCTCTGTCTGATGGATGTAAAAAATGCCTTCTTGAATGGTGATCTTCAATATGTTTGACTTTTACCTAGTCTACTTCATCAGACTCCCCAAGTTTTTTGTATCCACCGTGCTCTCTATGGTCTTAAGCTGGCTTCTTGTGCCTGAAGTTTCATAAGTTTATTATGGTTGTGATGCATGCTAGATTTGTATACGTGGTTTTGCATTATTCTACTTTACTTTAGGTTGAGGGATAAATTTCTCACTTTTGTTTGTCGCTGACATGATCATGATCGAATAAAATATTTATGAAATTCTGAAGTTGAAACATACACTTCACAATAGTTTTGAGATGAACAATTTTGGCTCGCTTCAATATTTCTTGGGATTGAAGTAGTTTACTCTCCCAAAGGTTATTTGTTATCTCAGTCAATGTATGCATGGGTTGTGCTTGATTGACTGATGAGCATACTGTTGATACACCACTTGAATTAAACATTAGGCATTTAGGCTCCTACTAATGGTGAACTTTTACCGATCCTACACTTGTGCTAGATTGTGGGCAGTCCTGTCTCTCAGTCTCTCTTACAGCCACTCAGCTCGATATTGAATATGTTGTTCCTGTCAGGCTGTTTTTCTTCGCACATCACCCCAATTATTGGACTGCTGTTGCTCACATCTTGTGATATCTTCAGGGAACCTTATTTCACAATTCTACGATTCTCCTCTTCTTCATCTTTGGAACTTCAAGCATAATCTGATGCAGACTGGGAAGGTGATACCCATGATCAATGATCTACTATGCGCTTCTATATTTTTCTTAGAGATTCTCTTATGACTTATCTCTTGGAGGAGTAAAAAGTAACCTTTTTCTGCACATTCTAGTTCAAAAGTGGAGATCTTGCTATGGCACATATTGCTGAGATTGTCTTTGACAATTAGTACCAGATATGGGCCTAAAAATAGCATCTCTTACTCCTACTATCGTCAATATATCATGATCACATTAGTGCCATATGGATCACCCATGAAGATATTTTCCACTACCGCACCAAACATATTGAAATTGACTACGATCTTGTTTGTTGGCATTTTGCCCGTGGGACCATTTAACTTTCTTCTCTCTCAACTTATCTACAGTTAACTGAGGTATTCACTAGTAAAAATGGAGGTATGATTCCAGTTTCTTCTTGGCAAAACTCTCAATGTTCTCCCATGTCACATCAGGAGTTTGACCTTTTGAGGGAAGGTGTTAAGATAACATGCATGATGCCGATGTATTATATTGCATACAGCAGTTACCATACTGCATATAGCAGTTGTGTAGCAGTTATTATACCGTATAAAATATAGCAGCTATGGTAGCTGGGCTGTACAATAGCTTAATATACTCTTCTGTATGTGTTGGTATTGAACAAATAAAACTGCAAACTATATCTTTCCACTACAGTTTTGGTAGACGACTGAATGGTTCTATAAATGTATCTTATTTTTGAGCCTTTTAGGGATTAGCGGGCAAACCCTCCTGTGCAAGCTAGTTGGCGTCGCCCTTGATCTGGCTGGGTGGCACACGCTGTCTGGAAGGCAAGATGCACATAACAACCAATTTTATTACTGAAGCTTTCTATTTCTGAACTTGCAGAATTCAGTTCCTGATGGTTCCTTTTTTAATCTGACAGCTGAAAATATAGTCACCCTTCTGATGGCTTCATCTCAGTCGCCAGCGCAGGTGTGATTTCCTTATGAAAAATGAAACCAACCCCACAACCATGTATTGTAATTTTCTCTTATTACAGTTCTTTCAAAAGATAACCATGTTTGTCTCTTTAGAACTGCCTCTACTTTCAGAAAGTAAATGAAATCTACCCCTACCTGTTATCCTGAAAAATTATTTGATCCCATCATGACATTCAACCTTCTTGCAAACGGGCAACTCTTTTTCAAGGGCATTAAATATTGGGGCAGAAAACACTGATTGCTCCCACTTTGGTGGAGTCTGCATCTGCAATTTAGCCAACATGGCACGTTCCTGTTCTGAAAGTTGTACAAGTTGATACTACAATCTGTAAAATGGGGTGCATGATCCCAAACAGTTCCATGTCCCAAAACTAGAAGTTTGTTCATGACTTGTACGCATGGCCTGATGACCACCTTTCTTTTTATACAAATTCATGTTACAATGGGGGAATGCTGGTTTCAAATGGAGATTATGTTCTAACTGGGGGTGTAACTCTGGCTGGCTGAAGCCAGGTTTTTAATCCTTTGCTTTTGAGAGATGGGCCGTTGAATCATGCTTGGAGTCTCCAGGTTGATGCATATACAGTAGAACTGCTCTCTCTCTCTCTCTCTCTCTCTCTCTCAAATTGGTACCTGCAAGACAAATGTTTTGAATAACAAAAAACCATGATAAATTGGAAATGGGGAATTAGTGTGAGCGTTACTCTCACAGTAGCATTTTCCAATAAAAAAAATATATATAAGATGAGAGCTAAAAATATTTTTTAATATTTTTTCGGATTTTTCCCATTTATCCTCAGAATTTCTTGAGATTTCTCATGATATTTTTATTCTCTGGATATATTTTGAAAATATCATGTTAAGGCAAGCCCACAAGCCTTTGGCCTTAAGCCCGAGGCACATTCGATTCTAGACAGCCGAGAACTAATCTCTCTAGGCACATGCAAACCCTTCCTTCCTATTCACATGCACACAAGACCTCTCCGCTTCCTAGGTCCTTGGCCAACTGAGTTATCGCTAATTGTGTTTAAATATCATGCTATTATTAGTAGCACCATTTTGGAGATATATTGTGATAATACTACATTAATTTCAAACTATCAACGATATTTATAAGATGCAAGATCCAGGTTTTGACATATATAAGGACAAATAATCTGAAAATCTTTATCGAGTGATGTATTTTAAACCCTAGCCTTAGGGGCTGGGACGCAACAGAGCCCGCACCATGGAGAAGAGGATAGCCGACACAAGTGGGAAGAGTGCCATCAGAGGGATTGATCCCCCGCATCTGTGTGACATGCAGGGTTCATCAACTCCTTGTTGTCTATTATACTGTGATTAACACTAATACCTGAGATCTGTGTTGGGTCTATGACCACAGTCTGTCGGCTCCATTGGGTCTCAGTCAGTAGGCCCAGATTGCTTCAACCTTATGGGCTCGAGGATATACTGGGTTTAAGCCCATCCTTAAAACTCATCTAACAGCCCAAGTTCTACCCTTCTAGACTCTGGCAATAGTACCCTGGATTCATCCAAGATTCTAAGTTTCCTTCATCCACAAACATCTCTTGTGGCTCACCTTACATGCCCCATATCTACCATTCCTCTACCTACACCCTTCCAGATTATTTAAGGACATTAAGAAACCAACCCCACAACATTTCACATATGGGGCCCACATTCTTGTTGATCTAAACCCTTTTATCCTCGAATCTAGATCCTTCGAATGAGGATTTAAATAGAGAAATCATGAGTTAAAGGTGTCGGACTCCATAGTGACGCCCACCTAATGTCATGGGATCGGCCCTAAATAAGCCTACCACTCCAAAGGTGGAACAAACTTGAATCATATGCTTGTTGGGCATTTGTTTTTTTGAGAGTCGGGATCCCTTTTGTTTCGGCCTAGTCCCAAGCGCCTTCTATGTAAAATGTGATGTCAGCTAAATGCACACTCTCAATTGCTTTCTTAGAATTAATATAAGTAAATACTTTCTTGGAATAAAAAAATAATGAGGCAAAAGATGACATTTTGCATAGGTGGCGTTTTGAGATAGGACAAATTAGTATTTTTGTATTTGATATTGGACATTTATTTTGAATGATTCGGATTTCAATAAATAGATCCTACGAGTGGAGTTTCACTGCTTATAATGGGCTAGTTTGTTATTTTTACTGATATAGTAAAAATCAAGTAAAGCATTCATTTTTCAGATAAGATGTTATATCAAAAATACTTTAATTCAAAACTCCTTTCATCTTTTTCAAAAAAAAAAAAAAAAATAATAACTTTTATCCACAAAAAATAAAAATATAAAAAAAATTCACTTTTCCATATAAAAAGTAAAAAAAATTTAATAACAAATAACTAAAAATTAAATATCATCATAATCCACGTATATTTTTTTCTTCTTCAAAATCAATTTTAATTCGCTCGACTTTCTTCGAAATCAATTTTAATTCGCTCGACTCTACCAGTAGAGTTGCCAAACTGGTAGGATTTTGGAAACTTTATTATCTTTTTAGTCCTTGAATGGATGGGAGAAGATTGAGATGTAGAAGATCACAACCGTCCAGTAACATACACGTGGGCCATCAATCATCAATCATAGGGTTTTGAAGATCTTCTCATCTTCTCGTTTATAGCAAACGTACAAATTCCACCAAACCCCAACTCACTCTCTCTCTCTCTCTCTCTCTCTCTCTCTGAAGATGGAGATTTCTGAGCAGGAGCTGAAAGCATTCGACGGCAGCGATGCGAGCAAGCCCATCTACGTAGCGATCAAGGGTCGGGTCTTCGACGTCTCCACCGGAAAAAGCTTCTACGGCCCCGGCGGTCCCTACTGCACGTTCTCCGGCAAGGACGCGAGCCGTGCACTGGCGAAGATGAGCAAGAATGAGGAAGACGTCTGCGCCTCCCTCGACGGCCTCTCCGACAAGGAATTGGGCGTTCTCGCCGACTGGGAGAAGAAATTCGAAGCTAAGTACCCCGTGGTCGGACGTGTCGTTTAGAATTCTAGATTATATACAATATGGAAGAATAAATGTGTCTGAGGATTTAGTAAAGGTGGGAACTTTGATGGGTCTTCTCTAATCTTTTATGGGTTCTTGTTTGTTTCAAGTGAAATGGGTTGTGTTGCTTGTAAGGTGATGGATTATGAGGATTTTGTTTATGTGGAATTTTGTTTGATAGATGATGGTGGGGTTGTTGTAGTGTATGGGGTTGGAATAAATTATGGTTGTGTGGATTTTCCAGTTCTTGATTGTGGGTTGTTTTTGTTTGTGTTGATTTCCTGTTTGTTTGTTGCAAGTTGGGTTCTTTTATTTTTCTAAATTTGGATCAGTAATCAGTTTGAGAGGCCTTTGTTTTGAAGGTAGGGTTTTGGGTTATGATTGTTTGACATGGAACAGGTGATGGTGTTTGTGTGTTGGATGTTGGGGTTTTGTTTTTGTCATGTTTGTGATTGAATAAGATTGCCTGCATTATGTGATAGTTTTTAGGGGGTGTTTTTGGATCCTATTGATGGCTTCTTTGTTTTGGAGTTGGTTCCTTTGTTGGTCACATTGAGTTTTTCAATGGTAATTTGCAATTACTCTTCAAAGAAGGCAAGAAGAATCAGTGAGAAATGCTTCAGGCCATTTTATTTCCACAGTGATTTATACTACACTGAAGATTTTCATATTCCTATGGTTTCAGTTTCAGCTGCTTCATGTGGCCATACAATTTCTGCAGAGAATTTGTTTCTATGTAGGACAGCAGAAGACTGCCTCTAGGGTCTGAATTTTCTTTCCAAGAAAGTTGCAGACAATGCTTTTACCTTAGCAGAAAAGGTGAAAAGCAGAAGTCCACCAACTAGGCTGACGATTCCTACCAAATCCTTCAGGCATTAGCAGCAGTTGATGACTTCGCAGACACTCCCCCATGGGTGGAACCCGGTTGAGGATCAGAGTCTGCTTTCTTTGCTTCAAGTTGGATATTTCCTCTCATTCATCAGTTCCAGATCCAACTAATTATCATAAGCTTAATGCTTAGGGCCTGTTTGTTTTGTGTAATTGATTTCCTAGGAATTCTAAGACTTTGTATTTTAGTAAGTGGTTAAATATGAAGAATCAATGGTGAATATCCTCACATGACAAATGGAAAATGATTACCCATCCATCACGTTAGTAATTCAAATCCTAGAAAGCCAAGGTCCCATCTACATCTCAACCTCTATATCCTTGGCCCCTCGCCTCTTTAACATTCATTAGGTGGAGCTCAGTTGACATTGAATTCCTATATATTCTATTCAAACAAACATGCACTTAGCCTTGCCATTCATACATCTTTGTTCATGGACTGTATCCTTACATAGGCTATAATTACCTTGTATTGGCTACGAGACCCCATGAGAAATGATTTTCCAAATTGCACTTCTTTCGTATTCCCCAACCACATCTTTGGCAATTTGTTTATTAGAACCTGCCGACATGGATTTATTACTATCCATAGTAATGTTTCTCCTTGGTCCAATAATCATGTTTGTTAATCTTCTATTAACTTCAATTACTTTCTCTCTTGTACATCATAAATCACTAATTTGTGTTCATTGTAAGGGTCCATTATAAAGATTGGTCGAAGATTTTCATGTCTGGAAGATTTTTGGGTTCTGCAAATTCGCGTGTGCTCAGACTTTTCCTAGCATTCCAAAAGTTGAAGTGCATTGTACTGTATATGGAAAAGGATGAAAAGATAAAGTGTCTGGAATCCTGTAATATGGAATGTAGTTGCAACTAGATTTTTATTCCTGAAAACCTTTGGTATTGATATTGAGGGTGATTTTCTCCAGTGGGTGAGATTTTCTCCTGTGGATCCCAACATGAAAGCTGTGCAGGATATGCCCTATATTGCCTTTAATATGAGGTCCCGCTTTGTAGGCGATGGGAATTTTTTTATCCCTGTGCCATCCCTTATGCGGACTCCCAAAGGTAAAAATTCGACTTGATATTGAATGGTGAGAATATTTACTCAGAAGGCCATTTGCCATTGCTAGCAGAAAAAATTCTCGCTCAGGTTTTAAGTTGTATCTGCTTGTACCATTCCTGAAAAAATGAAAATCAAGGTCTGCAGCCAGAAAGTGGTGCTTTCCACTGGCTGGACCTGGGTTTTCTTTTTCTGGTCTAGACTTTGAGCTGTGCCTATTTCAAAATCAGAATATCTCAAGTTTTGCTGCCAAACAAAAATGGCAGAGCAGAATATTGTTTCTAAGATCATGCATGTTCTAGCTTGTGATTATAGTTGCAAAGGCTTTTCCTGATCCTATCTTATAGGATGTTCCAGCCCCTTTGTGTTGCTCTTACTGTAAAACCTCATTTCTCCTCCCAGCTTTCACTTCCAGACCTCTTCATAAGTTGCTACTAGTGTTGCATACTGTGGTCTTTTAAGTTCCATTTCCAATTCTTTATTAGTAATTACTGTAGCCTCGGTGTCCTAAATTTGGAGGATAGCGGATTTCCTGCTCCCTCCTTTTGCTTGATTATGTCTTGGGAGCCTAAAAGAAACTGTTCTTATGGGTTTCTCCGACATTACCTGTTTGTCTTTGTTTCATCAAATCATCCGCATTTCACGCCTTTTCCTTCCATCAAATGCCAATATTTGCTTTGCAAGCTGTGACCCAAGTGGAGGTTTTGGAAGTGTTCTCTATGCTTGATTGACATGGCAAGTTGGTTTCCAAGTCACTTAAGTTAATGACCATCTAGAACTACATCATGAGAAGTTCAATGAACAGAATATACACTGAACCAACAAAGAAGGTTAGGGTAGATTCCAAGGGTGCACCTAGATGGATAGTAAACAGCAAGGGGTTTGATTATTTTCACAGAAAACATGGTTATTCATTATGCGATGCATTTTGGGAGATGCAGACATGGGACACCGAATTAGTAGCAATACTAATCATCTTCCTTTTCTGAAGACGAAGGAAAAAAAAATAAAAATCAATCATTGCCTAGACCCAAGTTAATTAAAACTGAAAACTTAATAAACCGACTCACACCTTATATAAATCCTGATTTCTGCACCCTGACGAATAATTGAGTCTGCAAAAGCATTTGCATTTAAACTAATTCGATTTCCATGAGACATTTTGGCACCTTTAATGGCGGGGCTCACATCAGACTTGTTGCACACTGGAAGGGGGTTGTGTGTGGCTGATTAGTGTCAGTTGGTTTAAACTCCTGTGTATAATGGAATTTCTTCCCTCTATTGCTTTATTATGAATACATCAAACTATTCTGCCGTTGGCTTTTTACACAAGGCTTTTGCTGTGTTTGCATCATGAGCTCTATCCTTGGTTGGTGGTGCATTCAAATCCCAAGCAATGATCTATTGATATTTGAACTTCCTCATGAGGATTTTTCTGTACAAATTGGATTTTTACCTTTTTCTTTTCCTCTTGTTTAATTATTACTACACATGGAGGAGACTTTTCCTGGTCTTGTTTGTTGGGAAGAATAAGTGGTAATGCCTTTACTAATCACTAGAGGACAACAGTAGTAAAAATTTTAATGGGATATAGCCTATGGACTTGCAACTTGGGAAATTTTGCCCCACTTGAGTTTAATGATGAGCTATCAGTTCATATAATGACTAATGAATTACAGCATTTCTTTTAGTCACATAAAAAGGTTGTCTGGTATGATCTGTTTGGATTTTTACTAGTGAAAATCAAAGGAAGGTCCAAAATATAAAGTTTCACATGTTTCCTAGTAAGAGAGACAAGCAGAGGAAGATAGAATCTGGCCCCACAATGTTTGGAAGTGGTTAAAAGGTCTTATCTAATTCTTCCATCTTTCTTTTCCAGAGAAAAAGTCATTTGCATTTGTCTTTACATTTTCTCACTGATTATGATCTTACTACGACAATGTTAGAAGAACTCTAGGCATCTCTCATGGAAGAATTGGCAGGCCTTCCCAAGTAAATTTATGTAAGATATTTGGGATGATCCTATTTGCACTTACCAATTTCAATCTATGATCCCTTATTGATAGGCCCTTTGGGATGTTATCTTAAGGATGGTCCCTTTCTTGATTGCTTCAGTCCTGCATTTGAAATTGAATACCTAGTCTGTCTCGTTAAGTATCATGATCCCCTTGATACATAAATGTGTTTCCAAAGGCCTTTTAGATACAATTGAATTCACAAATTCAACTCTAACTGAATAAAAGAACCATTACCCAAGGCACTGTTGACATGGCAATTAATAACTTTGACTGTAGCTTTCTTGTCATAAACTATAATTCAGTTGCATATTTCAAAAGTAGAACTTTAGGCCCGGTAATTCTGGTTAGCAGACAATATGACTGTTCTAGCCAAAGTGAAAGAGTTTGAATTTTAGTTACATGGAAACCTGTTCCCCCTAAAAGTACTAACATTTCAGGCTTCCTATTTATCACATTCTTTTCTCATTTGCACATAAATATCATACAATCTGTCACAAAATAAGGTGATTCATCCATTCATTTCTCACTCTGCTTCCTGCATCTGCTTCCTAGACTGGCAATTATGGTTCAGGAAACTGTTTTTCCACCTTCCAATGAGCTTTTGGTGATATTCCAACCTGAAACAGCGCAAACATTGATTGGGCCATGAGCTTCTTGGCCACTTCTGCTTTTAGGACATCCAAACTCATCCTTGAAATTGTGGGGTTGTTTGGATGAGGAGAAACAAGTTGAGAAAAACGTATTGTTCACAACCTTTGTCTCATCCAAATGACCTTTCACTTTCACTTTGCCATCCATATTCTATTTATAATGAGGAATATATCTGTTGTTAACTGTTAAACTTTGACAAAAATATCGGCTGATATGCTATGAACCAAAAAATTCAACAATATAATCTTGTTTTGAGCATTGGTTTGTGGGAAAGCAAAATTATATTATCCTCAACTCCTTGCCTAGATTGGCTTTGGCATGAATAGACTATGCTGTGAAAATTTTGATCTTCAATTAGACGATGAAGAATTTAATGAAGGACCACAATGGTTGACATTCAAGATGAAAGAAGTCTAATATTGGAAGGGCAGGATTTATTTGTCTAGCTTATTTTGAGCACATGGTCTGTCCATGGTAGGCCACCACACTGTCGATTACCAAACCCCGGTCCCCACATCAGCAACTCAAGTTGCAAAGATACTATCCAGATCACAATTTTAATATATTGTTTTGGTGGCTGCTGAAACTATTTATGATTGATAAAGTCATGACAGTGAATATTTTGATTTTGGATGAGTAGGATTTTCTATTCATCGAATTTTGGGGATGGTCTATCCATGGTGGGCCCACCGAATCGATATCACCGACCCAGGTACCCACTTCAACAAATCAAGGCGTGAAGATACTATGCAGACCACAGTTTTAAAATGCTGCTTTTATGGTTGCTGAAGCTTGCTCTATGATTGATTCATCACTTTTAACAGTGAAATTTGTGAATACCTGAAATGGAGTCAAGTCATGCAACAGCTTCAATTCTAATGCTTTTTTGACCCTTTGGGTGTTTGGGACATGAATATCACCTAAATAGGTTTGCAAAAAATAAAATATAAAAATATTCATCAGTGTGTTTAATGGAGTTATCCACTGTTTTAGGCTTTCTCCAATTCCATCCATGGAACTGCCACTTTTCAGAAACAGAAAACAGTAACAAAATAGAAAGGCCATATTACACCTTCTTGTGCACGAAAGAAGCATAATAACAATAATTTCTAAACATTTCATAAACCACAACATGCATACAAATGCTGTATACTTGTATACAATTATCTTAGATTGTTACAAAAACCCTTGCATCTTAAATTGTTACAATAACCATTACATTTCATAGTTCATATATATTATTATCTCAAATCATTACAATTATCTGAATTGAGAGGTGGTACTTGATTTAGGGGTAAATCATATCTGTGGAATGTGGATATAAAAACTATTGATCCAATTGCTGACAGGCACACCTGGTAGATATACACAAAGCTTGAAATTTGAATATATTATACATATATACCTGTCTTCTCATCCCTTTCAGATTTCTAAACGTAACTACAAGTCTCTTGACCAAACCCCAGCCTGGATTCCTTACTGTCATAAACAACCCTCAGATTCTTCTGCTGATAATTGCCAATAATCCCAATCTCATCTTCAGAAGAGAGGCTAGCAATAGCCAGGCAGGCCTGATCCCTCCTCAGAAAATAAAAGACCCCTTCAATATCCACATTCACTTCAACACCACCCTCAAAATGAAATTTAAGTGTAGGAGTGTTCACTTGTTTATACTTACTCAAATCAAAGCAAGTATCCAGGATTGAGAAGGCAGGAGCTGAAGGGTACCTAGAAAATTGCTTCAAGAACTCATCCCTCAACGCCGTGTAAGCGGATGGAGCAAGTCTAGTAATCACGGTTCCAGAATCAATTAGGAGTCCACTGCCACTAGAAAACGCAGAGGCTTGTAAAGCCACGCCGCCAATGCTAATGCCAGTAAGATTGAGCGAGTAGAGTGTTGGTAGCTGAGGATTTGGGACCATCCTAGTGAAAGAAATTGGAGTGGTGTTCCTGTAGACGGAGGAATTGTCTCCTAGAATTAGAGAACCAGAAGCACCATAGTCTTCTGTTGAGGGTAAGCAGTATGAGAAAACACCTCCAAATTGCCATGAAGTTTGGGCAACCAAGGAGAGTTGGCTCCTGCCCAAGCCTATCAAGCCGGCCGCCCCACCAAAAAGGCCTTGATTACTCTGGCCACAGCCAAAGATGAAGTTCTTCACTAGAGTGCCGCCAAAATTCAGGCTATCACTGCCTAGCTCACCACTGGTGTGGGAGCCATCACCATAGCTGACAATGTAATTGCAGGCAGAACCATCTGTGCCACAAACACCTGAATTACCAGTCGCGAATTCCAGGGCCCCACAAGTAGATGAGTTGCAGAGAATTGGTCTATATGAAGGGGAGGTGGCAGGATTGAAGAGTGGGTCTTCTTGGGTGTAACATGATTTGCAAGGCTCGCATTGGACCCATGTCAGTTCACTTCCTGTGTCGACGATCACTGTCATTTTCTTTCCTCCCAATTCAACTGCCACAACATAGTTCAGAATATGCAGTTGTTTACCTGAAGCCAAGGGAATTTGAGCTTCAGAAAGATCTTTGAGCAATCCAGAAGCTGCATTTTTCATCCTCAATTGCAATGATTTTACTCGTAAATTGTCAGCAATTAACCGTTTCTGAGATTCGTCGTCCCAGTTCTTGTTCTTGCCTGAGCAGAAGCCATGGTGTTTCATTTCTAGTATTGTCACACCCTTTTCACTTCCTGTAAATGAAACCAAAGAAACAATAGAATGAAAAATAAGCCTAAGAACATGATGTGTATGTTGGATTTGAGCTTTGAAACCTGCTCCTACACCAAGATCATTAGAGATTGCACAAAACATGCAAATTCAGCTCATTTGGAGCTCTTTTTTTCTTCTTCTTTTTCATAATGAGAAGCTTCTCATTAACACTGAAATACCCAAAAAAACAGGTACTAAAAAAAAAGGCATTTCATATATATTAGTATTGAGGATGGTGTCTAGGCAAGAAACCACATTAGTTGGGACTTGGGATACTACTTTTAGGAAGTCCCCAAAAACAGCATCTCACTGAGTTCTATTTCTGTTCCCTGCTGACCCAAACCCATTAAACTGATTCTGCTTATGGGTACACTCAAACAGATCCAAAAATAGTGACCATTCTCACTCAAACAACCTAAGAATACACACACACAAACACAAAAAAGCACACACCAACCAACATATAGAAGAAAACCTAACAAAAGCTGAAAACCCAGCAAAGAACATATACTAATTTGTGTACTTTCACTTCAATAAAACATACTTGGTTTCTGTGGCCAACACCTTTGATTGTGAGTCTCCTGCTCTCTGTGTAAAAACTTGAGCAAATCCAACTGTTTCTTCTCTTGGGAGCAATTTACAGTAGTGTCAGTGGTGAAAAGGAGGAGGACAAAAATGAGGGAGTGCATTAATGGCAGAAGGGGTGTGGCTTCTGCCATTGAGGGGGTTTGGAGACAAGAACCAAAAGGCAATGAGATGGGTGGTGGTGTTGGTTGAGGGAAAGGAGTAGAGAGGGGAAAGAAGAGGGAGAGATTCTTGGGTGTTGGAGTTTGGCATGAGAACAAGGAGGAGGGGCTGGCTTTTGGACCCACTTGTGCATGAGAATTATTGGGCTTTCACGTGCATAAACTCAACAAAGTCAGCTGTTAAAGGGCCTTATGATGTATAGATAAAATAGAGAGAGAGAGAGAGAGAGAGAGAGAGAGAGAGAGAGAGGGGTCATGCATTGGAATCTAGAGACATTAAAAAGAGAAACCAGAGAGCACTAAGCATGTTGTATGTGGCCCATGTGTGAACACTACCATCCCATTTGAGAAGAATTATATGGTCCTGACTCCTGAGCCAATGTGCACTTTCCAAGAGGCTCAGGACCCCAGATATTTATATTAATAGCTTGGCCCAGTAGTATGCAGCAAAGGGAGACCATCTTCTTTTTTTTTTTTTTTTTTTTCAGCTTGGGGAAATACTCAAATACCCACACAGTTCCCCTAGTCCCTAACCAAGAGAGTTACGGATAAATCTCTAATTGTTTCTGTAGAAAGGTAGACGTCCCAAACTTATATACAAAATTTTTTTTATTGGTACAAAATACCCAAAAGTAAGCTAAATTTAGACCTTGTAGTATGGTGCATATTTCTCTTTTGCAAATTTTTGCAGGATCAATTAAATAGTGATTGTGGGTCGCCCACCTAAGAGTTGATGGAGTGACATAATTCATGGATTTGCTCTCCAAATTTCGTGTTCGAAACTGCATGTTCTTAATTTACCCTATATACATTTGTGTCGGTTTAATGCGCGCCAACCGGGAACTACTACTTCTGATAGTGCAAAGACCTCGGAGATACCATGTCATGAAAAAGGTGGGTTGATGCCAATTGAGGGAGAATTGAGCATTGATAGGTAAAGTTAATCATAAATGGTTTCAAGTGAGCCCTACAGGCAAGCCCATTATTTCAAAACAGCCGTCAAGTTGCCCTGATATTTTTGGCTGTTATGAAGACGTGGAATTTCCCCCAGTTCTTTTCTGTTTTGCTTGTACAAGCAAGGCATAGACATGTTTGGCTATCCAAATTGTTGAAGTGGTGGGTCTAACAGATTGAGAAGGTTGGAAATGTTACAAAAATGGTGAGTTTATCTTTGATTATGAATAGATTATATTTTCAATTATGATGTGATTGAGATTATATTATGTTATATTGATTGACTTTAAGTCTTAGTATATCCATCTTTGATCTCGAATATATCTTAAGATTCAGCTCAAGATAGATCAGAAAGGAGAAATAAAATTCTTGTAGCCGACCCCAACATAATTGGAATAAGACTTTGATGATGATCATAATGGTGATCTCAAGTGTATCTCTATTGGAATCTAGTATGGATGGGCCAGATGCCAAAAATTTGAGCTAATCGATCGGATTGTGCTGGCCAAAGACCTGGCTAGATCTGAGCTAAAAAGTGCCAGTTTTGGATCCAAAAAACATATTAAAACAGATGGATCGATCTTGGAGTTGATCAAATATATGATTCCATCAAACAATGCTTTGAAAATCAGGTGATCAGATAAGTAGATCAATTCTGTTGAGCTGAAACTCCTGCATGTTACAGTTTGGTTCAATCAAAATCACTGATAAATTACGTGTTTCAACTGTTAAATTATTCAAACCATTTGTGATGATCAATTTTCTAAGAACCCACCATGTGAAAAAAAAAAAAAAAAAAGTAAAGATGATAAAAGATTTTTTCAGAGTTTAAATTGCTATTAGTTTCAATTTAGGGTTTGAAAAAAGGTAAATTTGTCAATATACTCTTACAGAATTGAGTCATTATCTTAGACCTTTTATCTTTTTATACAGTTTCTTTTCTTTTTAGATATGTTTTTATTAGATTTAAATATTTTTAATTATTATGTAATTATAATTTCATGTTGATGGATATGCCTTTTATGATGATGAAATATGAGGTGATGCTGATGGTCATAGTTCAATCAGAATGAACCCACATTGATTGGCCCCTGTATGAGCACACATTGGCCTTTGATTCAATGGTGGTCCAGTATCCAAAACATTCAAGGAAACACTAGCGAAAAATTTCTCATGTGGGCCACTTACTTCTCATGCAAATTGAGTTATAAATTAATATTAATATTCAAATAAGTATTAATTAGTAAAAAAAATATGAATTAATTAAATTCAAAACACATTTGTATAATCATAAAAATACAAATTCATATTGTAACATAATAAAATAAATAAAAATCCATATACAGTGATTAGTAAATATTTGTAAATTCATTTGTGGTTCTCTCAGCTTAAACTACTTGTATATTTAGTTATATGTTTATACAAATTTGAACAAATTTAAGTTTAGTTAAATGCTCACTTGTAAAGTATATGAGGTCCACTTGTAAAGAAAACTATCAAAATATCCTTCCACTGATAATCAAATTAGATCTTGAAGTGGGCCCAACTAAATAACATAATCATTGTGGGATTACGTAACAAGTGTAATGACAGTGGCCGTAATCATTGTGATATGCCTCAAAAGAGAATCCTAGCCTTTCACTCTTACTCGGGTGTGGACACAAGATTTTCATTTGAAAAATGCGGGCTCCAATAGGTAGTTTGGCTTTAGAACAAATCAAGAATTTTTACGTAGATTTTATTTATACGATGGTGATCGTACCATCCATAAAGTGGGACTCACAGTGGTAATACTTGGTAGGGGACACTGTCCCATCATCCACACTGTTTGGTTCTCCTGCTTGTAAATCATGTCATCAACCCTTTTAAATTGGGGTAGTTCACTGTTGGAATTATAGTCATGTGGGGTTGTCTTGTTGACCTTTTTGGTAAGTTTTCTATTCACTTGTCCTTTTGAAGGCTACAGATTGTACAGGATACAACCACTAGGTTTTAATGTCACCTTTGGATTAGGTTGATATATATATATATATATATATATTTTGGTAGAATTAGGTTGATATTTGGTGACACATTTCATGTGTATAGGCCAGTCAAATGATCCTGGCCTTATATATACGAGGGTTGTTTGTTTCCACCCTTTTACATAGGTAATTATTATTTTTTTCTTTTTTGTATCGGAGGTTCATAAACTTTTAAATTGGACTAATTCATTCGGGTTCAGAAGAAAGCCGGTAAACTCCTATTTGCCTCGAAGTAATGGTGCAGTTTCAAACCTATAATCTCCGGGTGCAAACCGTGGTCCTAGATCAACTGAGTTACCCCTTGGGGTTGTTTTACATAAGCAAATGAAGTGTAAGAAAATGGATAATGGTTATACATAACTTATGTACGCCTGTACTCATTCATGCATTATACGAGTAAATGAGGTGTGAAAATGAGCCCAAAATTTATGCATCTCAACAAATGGTAAAAATTTATGTGTCCCACGTACATCTAAAGCAAGTGGGCATGCTATAGTGACACTGACTGATTTTAACATCCCATGGGAATCATAAAGTTGCAAACTTTTTTTTTTTTTCAATTTTATGGACCCCTAATTCACAATCTGATCACCATTAATCTCCTTTAGAAGGCCAAGGGTAGGGGGTTAATCTCATATCTTAATACATCATGGATTTTGATAAATTTGTGAAATACTTTAAAATACCGTTAGATCTACTTTTCTAGACATATATGGGCTCCTAATATATGATATAAACTGTTTTTCTTATTTACAAGGCTAAAAACAGCTAGGGTATCAAATTTCATGCATTAATTTATTACGAGTTTTGAGAAATTTTTGAAAAACATTAAACCATTGGATGTTCTCATATTCACATGTGAAAAGATGTGAAAAATGAGAAATAGTGAGAAATGGTGGAATATATTTCAAATGTATATCATTTGTGTATGTAAATAAGTTAAAAGTGTATCATTTAAGCATGTAAGTCATTTTTACATCGTGAAAAAAACATTATTAGCTATTCATCATGTAATTTTTTTTTCCTTATAAAATTCAACAGTAAAAAATGTTCACACCAGCATAAATTCCTCATAATGCACCACTCAACTACATGAGTACTTTTTTAATAGGGTGTTGAAAGTGCACAGATGACAGCTTTAAAGATGGAGGTTGATGGATACAAGTGGCCCACCATGAATGACTCATGGCCCCATTTATCAACCCAATTTGATCATCTTTAATGTCCTTTCAAGAAGAGTAGTCACAGCATACACTTCTAGTAAAGACCCGTTTGCTTGGAAAATTTCATGTCCGGTAAAATTTGACATTCTCAATTTATTTATTTATTTTTTTTTTTAACTCCAGCGAAGGGGGTGGAACCAAAGAAGAGCCCACGTATACACGGGAAGATACTCCACTCAAGTGGAAAAAAGGCCCGGGAAGAAAGCCCACACAAGTGGGAAAGGAGCTCGCACAAGCGGGAAGACACGTACCCGGGGTTTGAACCCCGCCCGGACATCCTCAAAGTTGAAGCACTATGAATTCCACTTAAATTTGAATTTTATGTTTGATTCTAAATCTGCAATAAGATTGGACCATCACAACCATTCATCCTTGCACTGGTTTGGATCATTGATGATGCTTGTTTGATGGATCTATGACAAAGTGTTCTATCGAATGTGGAATCCTTTAGTGAGGGTAGAGAGAGAAGAGAGAGAGAAATGTGGACCCCTTCTTAAATGATTTGGCAATAGGGAGATGGCCGATTCATGTGGTAATTTATGTGGACCCCATCACAATTGAATCCTTATATTTCTATCAATCCTCCTTGCTAATGATGTACTTTTGGCATATGAGTGGGGACCACTGACCCCACTATAGAAAAGTTTTTTTAATTTTTTTGGTACCTAGCCTAGGGAGTTCGGACCCGTGATAACACCTGCACACATAGGGAAAAGGCCTGCTAACACGTAAAGAAAGTCAATATAAGTGGGAAAGAAACTGCTCATGCAAGGGAAGGGCAGTATATATATAAAATTCCGAGTAAATGGATGAGATGTCGGGTACTCGGGTTATCAACCAACTGTTTTTATTGTTAGAAGAAATAATATCAAACAATAACCCATTTTGAATGTTTCTAGTGAATCTGAAGGGGTAGCTCAGTCAGTGTAGGATTACGGTTTGCACTCGGAGATGGTCGGTTCGAAACTGTACTACTACACTGGGTTACGGAGAGTTTATCCGGCTTCCCTCTGAGCCCTAAGAGATTAGTATAACCCAAAAGGTTGGGAACCTCCGATAGCAAAAAAAAAAAAAAAAAAAAAAAAACAAATGTTTCTAGTGGCATTAGATGGAACTCTTTTTTATATTTAACTTCATATGTAAGATGGGCCACATTTTCGTGTCCGTTGGTCATGATCCATTTGTTACACTCCAAAGACTCTTTTTCGTGTTTTCTGGCAGTTGGAATGGTTTGGTGCTTTTTTCGATCACAAGGATATATTTGTGCAATGAGAGGATTTTATTTTCTCTAAATAGTGTTTTCATGAGATAGAGAAATCTACGCTACTGACTCCTACAGGAAATCAAAATCCTTTTCATAGAAGAAGATTTTCCCTACTTCTCTCTCTTTTATGAGAAAAACATGTTACACCAAACAATAAAATAATAAGCTACGAAGGAAAAATCAGAATCCTTCAAAATGCAGAAACTCTCATCCCTCAAATGCACCCAAGATTGGATACAACGCAAAATTAGAAAATGGACCCAACTTGTCTATTAATTTTATGATCCTGGCCGTCCAAAATGATGCCCATCAAATGGACGCTCAAAAGGGCGAAATGATCTGGTGCGTTATAATCACCCACCCAATTAGTTTTGATATTCTGATGAATGGACGGTCCTGATCGTTTTTAATGAATCAAGGCCATCCTATTTTCAGGTGGGTCCCATCTTTATCCTCAGCCTGGGATGCAGCTCTAGCCCTAATTGCATTTCCCTGCATCTTTATATTTCTTTTCAGATCCCTCTCCATTCCATCATGGGGTGGTGGCCCACCTCTTTTCCATACGCTCCCAGAGCACATGTTGTTTTCATGGACTAGGGCTATGGCTAACTTGGTTTGGCTGTTAGTACTGAGGACTGGACATTTTGCCTTCTTTAACTGCTGTTGGCAACCAATTTCTTGTCTCTATCATGTGGGCCATGTTTATGACTCACATGTGGCCCATATCTAGTAGGGCCACCAGAAGATCTCATCCATCCAATATTTTTCTTTTTGCCTCTATATGGTTATTTCTGAGGGTATCCACACCAGTGGGACCCTCTAGAACCCACTTTCAAATCATTTGATCATTCAACTTGCTATCTTGACCATCATGGATGGTGCATGGATGGTCCATCAATTTTCTCTTTAAAAAGTGTTCAAGTAAGTAACCTCAAGAGGTAGTTCAGTTGGCGTAGGATCATCGTCTTACACTCGGAGGTTGTAAGTTCGAAACTGCACTACCACCCTTAGGGGCTGCAGAGGAGTTTACCCAACTTCTCTCTGAATCCTAAAGTATTAGTCCAGCCTAAAAGGTTGAGAATCCTCCGATAGAAAAAAAAAAAAAAAAAAAAAGAAATCGTTCAAGTGAAGTGGAGGATAAAGTTGGCTTATCCTTGGGTCCCATGCATCCTGTACTCATGAGAGCTGATTGTAACCAGTGGCCTTTCGATTTGCCAAAAGCCAAGATGTTGTTTTAGTGGGATTATTTAATGTGTTGATGTAAATAGGTGGGCACTAATCACTATTCCAACTATGTTGGGTGCAATTTAATTTTTTGTCAATTTTTAGTAAGTTTTTAGCTCCTATGAAATAACATAGTTGTCAAAAGATTTTGCTCTTTAGACTCCTGGAGTCCACTAGTAAAAATATTTTTTAGGCCCTGTTTGTTTTGCATAAAATATATATGAATTAATGTCTTCAAAGGGTGGAAAATATATATACAACAATTCAAATCTTAATTAAGGTCTATTATATGTTTCACCACTCACCTCGACCTCACCGCTTTAAACAATCCTTGGTGGAGTTCATTTAACCATGATATCTTATGTGTTCAATCCCTATATAATCTAATGCAAATAAATAGTCCTTAATTCTCTAAATACAACCACTATTGGTCTGCAAATATTTTTCTTTTGCTCTCATAAATACTCATGCACACACCCTATTTGATCTCCGGTTGTTTTTGTAGAACGGGTAATGCCTCGCCACTTCAATGGATTTGTACGTTAGAGCTTGCTATAGTTGCTTTAAATTAATATTTAAAAAAGAAAGATACAAAATATTCAACTTAAAAATCCGTAAGTTGATTAAATGGAGTTTTTTGGAGAAGATATTTATTCGATGTCTATGGTCTTTCTGTTCTTCATGTTTCTATTTTGCTATAGTTACCTTTTCATTTTATTTTTATTTTTATTTTTATTTTTATTTTTTTGCAATTCTTTCATATATGGGTCTTAAATTAGGTTGAGAAAAACTAAGATTTGGCTCACAATAGGTTACATCGGTGGTTTGCAAAATCAACTATCAAGTTTTGGAAATTAATTCAGAAGAAAGATTATTTGATTGTCATTTATGGATATTCACCTTTTTTTCAATTTTATTCACTTTTAGAAATACATTTCTCAAAATACTCACCCTTAATAAAATCCCCTGTAAAATGAAAAATTTTAAAATCTATCAAATACGGGGGAAAAGATAAACAAGAAAAAAAGTAAAAAGCATACACTTATTATTCTTCTTGAATAATCATGACCAAAGCCTTCTCTTCTACCTGAATCTTACAAGCTCACTGGATTTCTTTTCTGTGACTTCATTGTTAATGTACTGTTGTACCATGTCATGTTGTATTATTGTACAATGTCATAGATCTTTTTAAGAAGAACATGGCCACTAACAGACCGTATAGTGACACTTCTGCAAGTGGGCCTGTCATGTTGGTGCATGTATATATGCTTGCAGACTTTGGTCTTTCATGTGCAGGATTGGGAATATTTTTCTCATTTGCATCCACATTCCTATATAATGTGATCTTCATGTATTTGTATTATATAACTCTCGCAAAGCTTTATTAGAAAGTCCCACATCTCACATCGTCTAAGTCTAAGTAATAGATTAAGCTTCTAGGTTGGTATATTGTTTCTAACATAGTATCAGAGCAGGAGGAAAGTTTTTTTTTTTTTTTTGGCCTGTTTTTTTATTTTATTTTATTTAGAATTCACGATAAGAATTTGCTATGTTGGAGCTTTTATGACATCTTGTCTTGTGATATTTGAAATGTTATGTTTCTTTCACTAGGTTTTCAAATTATAGCCACCTAAAAGGTCTCGAATAAACTTCTGATATTCCTGGAATTTCACTCCATATGTATTTTATTGAATCTCAAATGCTTCAACAAGAGGAGGGATTTAAGAGATTCCACCTAAAGGTATAATTTTTGGAGAATTTGAAACCGCCCAAACATAAATTCTTAAAATTTCGATAAACAAAACATGCCTATACATGTTACTTCTTTCTGCATATGACTTGGCCCAAAACAAGGGCCCACCACCTTAGAGTATCCAGTTAGGGGGTGCAAAACGTGATTAGACCTGCACACTTGAAACTACATGAGATTGGATTCTTGGGCATATTACTCGAGGATTAGTAAGAAAGGCAACTGCTCAAGTTGGATTAGGGTCTATGTCAATTTAAACCTAACCAAACCAACATTTATCCTGCTTTATACCCAACCTGACCCGTGACGGATTTTATGGATGTGGTACCGAACCCACCTAGTGGCATTTACGGGTCAATTGAGTTTAAGAGCTACTGCATTCTTTTTATTTTCAAAAAATAAAATATAAAAAAACTAAGAGACAACTTTGTAACCTTTAGTTTATATACTACATCTGGCATTGCTCTACCACTTATCCTATGGAAGCTTTGTGTATACAACTTCACGATGGGATAAGCCAACTAAACTTCAAACCTAACTCAAGTTAAAATATAAAATTCTATACTCACCTTGAATCCGTCAAACCTACTATCAAACCCGCCTCTAATTGGAGAGGACTGGGCAGGCCCCTCTTTATGCCCAACCCGTTTGCCATCTCTAGGGGATGGGTAATATTGATTACCGACTTGGTGATGTGTGTGAGTGCATGAATTAGAAGTATACATCAAAAGTAAAAAATATATATATTAAGTGATTTTTTTAAGGATTTTTACTGTACAACTATCTTCAGATCTAACATTTGCCCCAAAAATAATCAAAATTTAAGTGTCTCCCACAATGTTGTTTGTACAATAATGATGAAATGTTGTACAATTTTTGAATATTGTACAGGGTGATACGTGCAGTATCACACGACCATAGAATAACGCACCAACAGCTTTATAGAAAATAATTTAAACACCGACAGTATTATTGTCGGGCAAATATCAAATCTAAGAGCCGGTGCATGGGTAAAATCCCTTTCCTAAAATATTTTTCATGAGATTTTAGAAACTTCATGATGTACAATTTAATTTTTTTTTTATGTAAACTGTTCTTTATTTGTTTATTTTTGTCAATCTACAGCTCAATGCAATCGAAAAATCTGGAGAATCTTTCTGGAGTACACCATGCACAATGCCTATTTTTATAATTTCTTCTCTTTTAAGAAGGTGGACAGCAAGGATATTCCCAATTTAGTGGACATCCAAACGGGTATTACAAGTGGGACAGCATGAAATCCAAAGTGGTTGAATAGGATCCTATGAACAGGGTTGTTTTCGTAATTTCATTTTTCATCAATCCACAAGGAATGTGTTTTTCACGTGCGAACACTCCCACATGCGTCCCGTCCAAGGTGAATCTGTTTCCTCTGAGGTTCTTACTCACAATAAGTCTGTGAGGCTCATCGTCGAAACTCACTTGTCAAATGTCTAAACCACAAAATTAAAATTCTCCCTTTTGGAGTTGACTCTAACATGAGGCTGGTCACTCTTCCAATATTTATTCTCGATAAATTAAGATGATTTTCACTTATGCATTTTTTTTTTTTTTTGCTATCAGAGGGTACCCAATTCTAAGGGCGGGACTAATCCCTTCGGGCCTCAAGGAAAGCCGGATAAACATCCCTTGTGGCCTCAAGGTGGTAGCACTAGTGGACTCAACTTTCGATTCCTGAAGAAAGCGGAATCGGTGGTCGATACCAAGACTTCTAGTTTCGAAAGAGGGAGGAACCGAGTGGTCCTGACCACTCAGCCAACCCCTTGACGTTATTTTTACCTATGCTTATACCGTGTGGATACATAGTGATCGATCATAAGACCTAATAAAATTTAGGGGCTAATTTACCTTTGAGGACGATTTGGATGAGTGCTTCATTTGAAAGCGGAATATATCAAAAATATTTTTAATCAATCCAACGGTGAGACTAATTCTTCGTACTGTAAGAGAGAAATTTGGCATATAAATAAAGTCTTTAAAAGATGAGGAGGGCCAAATGTCTGGTGAGCCGAATATTTGGACTCGGTGAGTTTGGCAAGTTGGGGAAGGGCCGAAACATACACCGCGGGAGCACAAATGAGACTGTAATCCCCTGGCCCCGGCACATGGGCAGTGGCTTAGCACCGTTGATCGAGGGGTACTCCAGAGAACGGGCGGCGGATCTTTCGCCCTAATCATTAGCATCTTTCACCCTTGAAAACGATCCTAATCCATTTGAAAAAAAGTGGATTGCACAAATGTATCTGCCCTCTTCATCCAATTCCAACATAACTGATTACACAAATGTATTTGGCAGTTGTTTTTGAAAAAATCTACGGACCCGGATTTTTGTGCTCGGGGTCTGCCACGACTCCCATGGCAGACGTTGGATCCTATGGGAGCCTGGGATCCAACGGCTCCCAGTGGGAGTCGTGCTAGACCCCGGGCACAAATCTGGGGTCTGTAGCACATTGGTTGTTTTTTAAGTGCATACATTTTCTTTCATAATGTGCGAATGCTTTTTTACGAAAATATATATTTTTTTCGAACGAAGGGTTTCCAATTCTTTGAATTGGACTATTCCCTCCGGACCTAGAGAAAAACCGAATAAAAACTCCGTGGCCCCTAGGTGATATTACAAGTGGACTCATCATTCGATTTCTGAAGAGAGGGGAACTGGGGTCGATATCAAGATCTCTAGCTCCGAAAGATGGAGGAACCGTGGTCCTGACCATTCGGCCAACCCTTGAGGTTACAAAAATACATAATAAACAATGCAATTTTCCATTAATCTAAATAAAGTGTTTCCACGTGTAGATATAGAAAAGAGAGTCCCCTTTGATGACTATCACATGAGAACAAGATAACACATCTTAGGAACTCCATCAAGGAGCCTATATAGTTATAACCTCGACCGTTCAAGATAAAATCTCATCCCCTCAATTTTTAGTTTCATAGAGTGAGTCCCACCACCCAATTAAGTGAACACCAAAAAACATAATGAGTCCGGATGGATTGTGTGAGTCTTTAAATCATGCTGTCAATGAATGAACTAATCACAGTTCGCCACGCCACACGCCACCGCATAATCAATGTAGGAAAAAGCCTTAATGATCCTGATTCAAACATGATATGCCGTTTCAGCACCACCAGTCAAATTTCCAATAATATTATGGGTCCCACTGCCGGGACTCATCTTGGACGGTCTAGATCATCTCTAAGTGGGCCTCAAGGCCTCAAGAAACAGTTAGTTATAAAGCGAGAGTGCAGCTATTCATATACTCCCGCAGTGCATGTTCTTATAAAATGCTCTTCGTTGCCGACTCGATCTTTTCAAGCGAAAGAAGGCGAAAACGAAGAAGAACACGGAAGCGGAACTTTCGGAATCAGCGATCTTCGACCGAAACGCGTGCAGAGATTTTTTTCTTCTTCTTTAGGGTTTGGAATTAGGGTTTCATCAAATCGAAGGAAGAAGGATCCAATCTTTCTCTTGTTCTATTCAATCTTCCCTCAAGTATTTCAAGAGATTTCGATGGTTCAGCTCGAAAATCCCGGCAATTTCAGGCCGGCATCCGAATCTCAACTCCCCAGCAAGCCTCCTGTGAAGTTGGAGATCGAAGATCCTCTCGATGAAGAACACGGCCCAATCAGTAAGCGATCCAAGATCTCTGCTCCTCTCCAGCAGGTTTGAATTTTTCTTTTCCCCCAAATTTGATGATGTTGTCTTTCTTTTTTCTTCTTCTTCTTCTTCTTCTTCTTCTTTGATTTTGATTCAGCTAGGGTTTGGAATGTGTTGGGGTTTTTCTAATTTTTGAAATCTTTGAGAGGTGATGGAAATTTTTTGTATTCTGTTTGTAACTATATACTGATTCTAGCATGATGTTCTGTTTCTTTCTGTTTTTTTTATTTGATTTAGAGTCAGCTAGGGTTTGGGATGTGTTGGGTTTTTCTAATTTTTAAAAGCTCTGAGAGGTGACGGAAGAAGTTTTTGTGTTTTGTTTTCGACTATATGCTGATGCTGTGCTATTTAGAATTTCTACCTTTCCTTCTTATTGTTGATTCCTGTAGAAAATTATGTATAGTCTTAGAAGGTGGAGAAGAAGGGACGAATGAGTTGGTTTCATGAAAATTTTAGGGATGAAGGGTGAGGGTGCTATTATGTTTTTTCTGATGGTCTTGGCAATGGAGGAGTTGGTCGTGGGTTTCCCATTGATTATGTGATAGACTCTCTGCTGTTGGGCATTCCTGTGGTATAATTGTAATTTACCCATAAATCAATTTATGCGATTTGGACAGCGGATAGAATGCAAACTGTGACATCTTTTAATGGTAGTAATCACTGAAGTACTAGTATTTGTTTGTAGGGGCTTGTTTGGGCGCTTTTTTTTTTTTTTTTTTTTTGTGAAAATAGTTGTTTACTTCTGGAGGGGTTTTTTTCCGCGTAAAGTACTTTGTATTCTGGGGCATTTTGTTGTTCGGGGTCAAGGACGTAAAGAACAGTTGCCTTTCGCTGACATGAGCATTTGTTGGTTATGCTTCTTGTAGAAGTTTGGTGCTCTTTGATTATGGTGAACTTTATGGCAAACAGACAAGGTGAGGTTCTTTTGTCTATGCCATTTCCAATGAATGATACTTGTTAGTCAAATAAGAAACTAAATGATAAGGTAGAACTTTGGAGAAAGACATTTAGTGGAATGGGTTGAAAATTAGTGAAGGAGGAGAGGATATATAGACTATAGGGTGAAAGTTTAGTGGGTCAGACATTAAGGAAGATGAGTTGGTTACAATTGATTACAGATACTGAGTGCTGCAGTATCTGTAGAAGTGAATGTTGAATTGTTGATCCAAAATAAAGGGTTTTATGCAATTGAGTTGCATACTAAAAATCTGACCTACAGAAGGCGGATAGCTTGAAGATGAGCTAGTGCAATGTTGTGTGATCATTGGGGATCACATCTGTCAAAAGGGGCATTTTTTTTTTTTTTTTTTTTTAAGATAGTAGTTATAACTTAGTGATGGCGTACCCTGAAGGCCACGATGAAGATCTACACCTCCGACGGTGAGATCGAGTCCTAAGACTCAAGCCCTAAGATCACTTAGGGGAAATACCCCAAGTGGAACTCACAAGAAAACTTCTCAACTTTTTATTATCAATATAGCATCCATTACAATCAAGCATCCCTCTTTATTTATAATAGATGAATGGTCTAAATAAAGAAACTACTATTATTCAGTGATTCCTAAAATCACTCCCTAAAATTTCTCACTAAAATCTCCAAGTAAATCAAATCACTAAAATATCAAATTACTAAAATTACTAAACTATTTAAAGAAAGTAAATAATTCTTGGTGGGGTCCATTTCTTCTTGGTTCTTGCTGCATCAACTCTCCCCCTCTTAGAAAAACTCGACTCCGGCTAGTTGAAAGGTTGATGCAGGCCGATCAAAGGCCAGGGCCCGCAAGATCGGAGGACCCGTTTGATGGGGTCCACCTGATCTCTAATTTTGAGATCCCTATCATTAGTTTAGAAGGTTTCTAAACTAGTAGAGTTGCTTGGTAGTTTTACTTCTTAAATTTTATTTTGATTAGGATTAGGTAGTTTCTTATTTTAGAATGTCCTGGTTATTAAGAAAGAGTGCTACTCTATATATAGAGGAATTCCCTATTGTAATGTTCATGCTATAATTTTTAATTAGAGCTCAGTTCTTCTTGCACGTGAGTTTTTCCTAAGGATATCAGGGTTTTTGAGTCCCAGGACTCGATCTCACCGTTGGAGGTGTAGATCTTCACATCACTTAGACTTTAGTATGCCGAATGTTGGACGATGAAGAAAATGCTAGGAGTTAAACTACACATAGCGGAGATGCATATTCCAAGGTGGACATGTGGAGTTACAAGAGACGATATAATTAGAATTTGGTTTTCCAGAGAAAAATCATGACTGGCTCCAATAGAGGCGAAAATCAAGGAACGTTGTTTGAGATGGTTTAAGCACTTGCACAAAAGATTGAAGGACTTTCTAATTCCAATTTTATTAATGAAAATGCCCTGTTAGAGCAAAAAATCCAGGTTCCTTTTGGTCTCATGTGAATGGGGCAGGGATTTTGAGCCCCTTCAAACCCCAGATTTATGTAGTTTATATCTCTGGGATTTAGTTTAATAGGGAGATGCCTGCTTTATTCCTAAAAAATGTAGTTTGTTTAACCTTTACTACTTTTTATGTATATTGTATTTTTAAATTGTCAATATATTTTCAAAACAAATACCCGAAATACCAAACCAGCCGAAATACTTCAATCCAAAGTCAAACTAAAATGACGCCTGAATCGATGTTGACAGTTATGGGACTAGGCCTATGCTGGTTTTATTTGACCTTGTTGTATGCAATGATGCCTTTGGCCCATGGCCTGTATTAAAAAAGGCCAACTTAATGTGGAAAGGCCTCCACTAGGGTCAAGACTCAAGAGAACCTAAAACTATGTCCTTTTCCTACCAAAGAATGCCAAACTGTAACTCTGTAAGGGCTTTTGATTCCATCTTTGCAATGGAAATTTATATATCCGATTGGGCTTTCTATAACTGAATGACAAATTTAAAATTTTCATTAAATGGGAAAACCTTATGGTTATTAAGACCATAAACAAAAGTTTCTAAGAATGGTAGGTTAGAGTGGATATGTTGATAGAAGGAAATGAAGCATTCATTCTCACCATAGATCCAAAAAGGGTGTTATGTGAAGGTTTAGTTTATGAACAAGCTACACGATGTATGTGGGTAGTTTGCTTGTAGATCACAGGTGCAAAATACTCGGCCGAACCCACCAAACATGTTCAGTTCGGCCAGTGAATTGAACCGAACTACCCCATTAAAAAATTTGGTCCAAATTTTGGACCATTTCAGCTGAAATCTGGGATTTTGGTATGAAATTTGGAGTTTCAGCATACTTTAAATAATAATAATAATAATAAAAGACAGAGGGGCTGGTTGCAAGAAAAATAAGGAGAGAGAGTAAGGAAGCAAGAAGAGAGAGGTGAGAGCACCCGACGCCATAGTCGTTAGAGCTGCTGCTTGCTGCCGTCGCTTCCGCTCATCTTCCTCCCTCCATCTCTCTCCTCTTCATCTTCTTCTTCTTTCTTCCTTTCCTTAGCCTTGGAGTCCTAAGTAAAAGGGGCAAAAGGCCCCTTTGTGCTTTTATCCACTAGGTACGGATCCCTAAGCCTTCAAAAGAAGTGGAACCCATAGTGTGCCTGCCTCATTGAAAGTCCAAACCATTCATATCGTAATAAAATAAATGGGTGTAGCTCTTCTATATTAATCTAAGAAGGCCCACTGCCATCTAGAATTGCAAGTGGGAGACATTCTAATTATTCAAGTGGTGTAGAGAAGCGAATAGTAGGTATTAGGTACCCATTTTGTGCCAGAATCTCAATGTCGTTCATGTCACGCTGTTTATTTTGTGCTTTTAGCCATTAATAAATTGTTTCGTTCTCCCAGAAGAATGCATCTCAACGAAGCTGTAGTAAGTAGAGGAATTTTTTATTAGTTAAAGGTAGTAACTAGAGTTCCGTGTTGTAACCTTTTCTTTTCCTTCTCTTTTTATTTCTTTCCTGATTATAGGCAGTTAAAGCAACAGTTGTTGTGAATTGGGATGTTCTTTGCACGGCTCTGTCTCTTTCTTGTATTATTTCTGCATCTATTCCTCAGTCTTGTATTAATGACTTCTCTTGGAACCATTTATGGGTGACTTGATATTATCATGACTCTTCAGTAATATGCAATTAGAAACTAGCGGACTATTACTTCCCTTGCCCCCGCCCCCTTTTATGTTATCAATAAAAAAAAAGTCCCATCTTTATTCCCATTTGTATAGATGCAGAATTCATGTGATTATCTTCTCGAATCATCACAACTCTTTTGCCTTTGTGTCTTGCAGAAGTGGAGCACTGGAACTAGTTCCTTTTCCTCCCAGCCTGTACATTATAATCCCCTTGATGAACCTAGTCCGTTGGGCCTACGGCTAAGAAAAAGTCCGTCATTGTTGGATTTAATTCAAATGAAGCTTTCTCAAGCCAACACTACTACAGTAGCAGGTGCCAATAATGAAATAGGAAAAAAGAACCTAAAGTGCAGTGGTGTTGCTGCTACTATGGACAAGCTGAAGGCTTCCAACTTTCCAGCGACACTCTTAAGGATAGGGACATGGGAGGTAAAAGGCATTTTTCTCTAAAGATTTTGAATTGATTGCAAGAAGAATGTGACTCAATTAGTGTAGTATAGTTTTTTTCCCTTTCTTTTCTGTTAAATTATTTTGTCCTCTAATTTTGTCTCACTTCCAGTGGTTGTGTTTTGGAATATAGTACCCACACTATAAGAATGATTGTCATTATTTATTCACTATGATGCAATTTAACTTGTGCACAAAAGATGTAACTGAGTGAATGCAATTCATTACAGCGTGTATCAAGATATGAAGGCGATTTAGTGGCTAAGTGTTATTTTGCAAAGCATAAGCTTGTGTGGGAAGTTCTTGATGGTGGGCTTAAGAGCAAAATAGAAATACAATGGTCGGATATTACAGCTTTGAAGGCAACTTGCCCTGAGAATGGACCTGGAACCTTGGATATAGTGGTAATGTCAAATGAGTGCTTTCTCATTGCATAGGATTTCTTTATTACTTTCCATTCTTTTGACCCAGGTGTGCGTTGTTTTGTTTAGCTGGCCAGGCAGCCTCTTTTCTTCAGGGAGACCAATCCACAGCCTAGGAAGCATACCCTATGGCAGGCGACTTCAGATTTCACTGATGGACAAGCTAGTATACATAAGTAAATAAATTCCTCGCTGCTGGTTAAAACTTCCTACAATTTTTAGTTGCTTTGCATATGTAGATTTTTTTTCTCTTGTATAATATATCTTGATGGTTTATTTAAATGGTCATGTTATTATTGCTGCTTCAAACTGTACACTTTCTTCAGCATGATTGACTGCATTTTCATGCATGAAGCAGCATCTACAATTGTAAACTGAAGGCATAGGGTCACCCATGTGAGAAGTTTGGATCGAAACTGTGTTGATAGCAAGTGCTGCTGATCAATTTACATAGTTGCTAAATATGGAGCTTCTGTGATTACTGCCTACTAAAAAAATCCTTCTTTTATGCCCTATTGTCCTTAAAATAAATCATGTTGTTGATATTTATAGCAAAAAATAATTCATGCTATTCTTGGTTAGAATAATTCACGTTATTGATTTTATTTAAAACAAGAATAATTGATGGTAATAATTCATGCTATTCTTGGTCAGAATAATTCACGTTATTGATTTTATTTAAAACAAGAATAATTGATGCTATCCTACCATTGAGAGAGAGAGAGAGAGAGAGTAATAAAGGTGAATGTCAGATCACGGTAAAAATGAGGTAAAGTAAAGGCGAAATAAAGAATATGGTGAAGTAAAGTGGGAGAGAGTGGTAAAGTTGTTTTTTTGTTTTACTTTACTTTATCACACTTTACCGTAGTTTATGTGGTAAAGAAAAAGCGACTTATGATAAAGTTTATAGTAAAAAAGTGTCTGCTAGGCTTTATTTTACCACTCTACCTTTTCATCTAAAATGGTGAAGGGATAATAATCATAATATGTCATGGTCAAGGCATGTTTGTTTATATGTATGGTAAAATAAAATAAATGTGGATGCCACATCATGGTAAAAGATGAGGTAAAGTAAGGTAAGATAAAGTATGTGGTGAAGTAAAGTAGGAGAGAGAGTTGTAAAGTAGTTGCCCTTTGTATTGACTTTACTATGCTTTACCATAGTTTTATGTGATAAAGAAAAGTGGCTTATGGTAAAAAAATTGGTAATTGAACTTTACTTTACCACACTACTTTTTCATCCAAAATTAAATATAAATTAAGTATTTAATAAAAAAATTGTTCTAATAATGATCTTTACTACAATTGATAATATTAACTTCTTGTTATTTTGGATTTTTTAATATATATTAAAATCTTAGTAGCTTCCAAACAACTAAATTTAAAATCTGTAATATTCTTCAAAAATTGCCAAACATAAAAAATATTACAATATTTTAATAGTACACTATTCTATTCTATAAAGGTTTATTCTTGTAATATTTATATTTGAAAATATTATATTCTGAAAACATCCAAACGGGCCCTTAGTGAATCAGTGATAGACTAGCTTTTGTTTGGCTTGCATCCTGATCCCAAGAAATTTTATCCATTTTATTTTTCACCTGCAACAATGATGGCATATGTATTTGTTCCATGTAGGAGACATTTTCTGCAGTGTCCACAAGGCTTATTAAGCAAGCATTTTGAAAAGCTTATCCAATGTGATCCTCGTTTGAATTTGCTGAGCCAAAAACCAGATATAGTATTGGATGATCCTTTCTTTGAATCCAGAAGCTCTGTATTTGAGGGCTTAGATGAACCAAATTGCCATGGATTTGACCAACTGAAGAGCGACTTTGTATCCACCTTCCCAGGTTTCCATGATGATGCCTCATCATGTGCTGCTCAGTCATCTTCCTCACTGAGTGAAATTCTAGAGCCTGTTGCTCGAGTATCAGAAGCCATGTACCGGGGAAGTCCTTCACCAAGCTCAGGTATATCCCTATGGAACATGCATTTCAGTTGATAATGAAAATTGCAAAATGCTTTATATTAATTAGAGAAGATGATCCTGATGTCTGTTGTCAGGACTAAAGAAGACAGCATTGTTTTAATCTTTCCAGCCTTATTACTCTTATCTTCTGTTGTAGTTATCAGTTAAGAGTCGTGTTTTGATGCCATAAAAAACAACCAATTATATTGTGCAAGTGTGGCCATTGTCTAAATCTTCAAAATTTCTACTACTAAATGGCTTTAGTTGCACACAGATTTATATTTTCTGCAAAATCTTGGATATTGGTTCTCCCTACATTGGTATCTCCCATGTTGTAATTTCCATTATTGACTGTAAGATTTATCATGATGCTGATAGTTTCAATCTCACGAAAAAAGTGTACAATTTTTCTTGGTCAGGTACATAGGATTTAGAGCTTTGTAGCGTGTACATCCATCAGAGTTTCATTCTGATCTACTACTGGCCCAACCACCTTTGTTACAGGAACCTAGTTAAACACTCAGAGACACGACCCACAACCAAGGGGCCACATTTGCTCTGACCACATTTGCTATGAATTCACTGGTTGAACCCTTCTTTGTTGATTTTTATGTGTAAAGTGGTCCTTTATGCTGGGTATATATTACTTCTGTTTAGTGAGTAAAATTTCCTATATTATGTGTTTAAAGCTGTTTTTTTATCTGTGAAGGAATCCAGATTGCACAATATTCCTTTTGGCAACTGAAAATGTAGGACTTTTGGTTTTCCTTAAAAGTTTCAAGATATTTGAATACCTGCTCACTCTTTGGCTCAAGTGCAATATTCATTGGTTGCAATGCAAAATATTCGTTTAATGAAAATTTTCATTGCATCTTTGAACTGAATTATTGGAGATACAAGACAGCAGAATGCATAATGTGCTCATCTTTTCATAAAGATCACCTGAGATATGAACTTATGTCCATGGTTTAAAATAGTGGCCGCTACGTAGCGTAGCACCCGCATTATTGGTTGTAGGGGTTGAGGCCGCTATGCTATTTTCTCCTCAATAGTCTTTCCTAAAGTTGTCTCTACTCTTTACCACTAAAAAATTACAAGATTGGTTTCTACACAATATTTGAATTCTTTTGACCACTTAAAAAATTCACACCGCTATGCTGGTATGTATCACCAGCTACATAGCATTTTGGCCACTGGCCTCTATATCCATCTCAATCACTATTTTAATCCTTGCTAATGCCCTTTCACTCTGCACAGGGCATTCGTTGTTCTTTAATTTTCTTCATAGTAATTTACCAGTTGCCTATTCTTGTTCCTATTTCAGGAATGGATACTAGTTCCATTGAAGAGATTGTAAGCAGTGAAAAGGAAGAATCAAGGGAGCAAAGTCGTCAGGCTCAGGTCAAAGGGCCGACACTTGTACAATCTATGTCAGTGAGTGATTTGTTAAGTCACATTGAGCATTGCATTTCTGAGCAGAAGACTCCAGGCAAATTGCCGGAGTCTCGAGAAATGATGGAAGAGTTGACTCATTACCTACTCAGTGATTCACAGTTCTCGTCAGCATCTGATGAGCAGTCCCTCATGTCGAGGGTGAACTCCCTTTGTTGTCTCCTTCAGAAAGATACAGATACTGCACATGTAAAAAGTGAAGATGCAGTTATTAGACACGTACAGAGTACGAACGATCAGCCTAATTCTATTCCTGAATCTTCAACCGGCAAAGATAAGGTGATGGGTGGTTCTGCTGAGGGAGAGTGTACTGATGTTTTGAACTGCAAGGCACCACCAAGAATGTCAAGAAAAGATTCATTCAGTGAGCTGTTGCTTAGTCTTCCTCGGATTGCCTCTCTGCCACAGTTTTTATTCAATATTGCGGAGGATGATGATAACCAAGCAAGATAGCAATACTATTGCTGTATTTTTAGAAATTGAATTTCAGAAGACGCACTTGTTCCCTCTTCAAGCCAACCCGCTGATGGGAGGGGATGAGGTTTTTCTTATTGATGATGCTGATGACAAGTTATTCCTTTTTCATCAACTTTGTGAATGGATGGATGGATGGATGATACAGGTTTATTTTGGTGGCAGGAACCAGCATGCAGATTCCTGTTTTGAAATATTCATGGCTCAGCTACCAAGTTTGTACAGCTTATTTGGGCTTTCACTGCTCCTTGAAGATGTACAGTTTGGTTGGGTTTTTTATTTTGTACAAGTGGATATCATGGCTGGCTATCCATACTATTTGATGTATGGGTTCCCTATGTTTTTCCATCCTCATAAAATCTCACTAGAGGGGAGCACCCTTATCCTTTCATTTCATGACCTCAGATAGGCAGTTTAGAATAATCAAAGCAATGTCAAGTCTTCTGCAACGTAATACAGCAACCTGTCAAATATGTATGCATTCTTGAGGTCCACATGTCTGAATTTTTTTTTTTTTTTTTGTTTATAATAATTATTAGTATTAGTATTAGTATTATAACAAGGGAATTGAACTCACTCACCAGCTGAGCAACAGCCGAGGACAGTTACGGCGTTTGAAACAGTTTTTGTTGCTGCCTACACTAGTACATTTTTGTCGATGGTTTAAGGGCCCATTTGATTGGATAATATTGAATTCCTGTGAATTCTAAGCAAGCTTTATTTAGTGAGACCCATAATATCTATAAAATATTCGCCCCCATTTGATTTGAAATGATTACGCATCCGTCTTAGGGTCTTGTCAATATTTCCACTCTAGTTTCTTCACTCTTCCAGGTGGAAAAGCTCACTCACAAGCGGGTTGGTATAGTCACCTACTCCTAATGGCTTGGGTGAGGGCTTGCCCCTAATTATGCTAATCCTTTTGGTACCCTAGTTAGGCTAATCCCTTTGGTACCCTGGCCTAGGGAGGTTGGGACCCGAGAGAGTCCATACAAGTGGAAAGAGGAAGCCTGCACGAAGTATGAAAGAGAGCCCACATAAGTAGAAAAGTGGCATACCTAGGGATTGATTCTAAGACTAAGACTACTGGTTGACGTGTGGGGTTGCCAAGCAAGCAACACATTGTGCTGTTATGTCAATCTCGATTGCCAAGTTAACAAACGGGTCCTGAGTTGGGATAGTCGGTGGCCAAAAAGATCCACAGGATGAGAGAGGTTGAATGTTCTTAAGCTCTTTTTTTTTTTTTTTTTCTCAACCTCCTCGAACAGTAGATTTTCATTAGAAGTCCGAAAGTCTTTCAGCAGTATCACTACTTTACCTTTTGTTTCTGTTTTTATTCATTCAGCTTCTTTGACCTTTTTATTTCTTGCCTTCTGATACCTTTTCGTTCCAACCACCTTTTTTATGTGAACCGTAACCAAATGTCCCCTGTTTATATGTAAGACAAATGATCTCGGGCTGCCGCAGCCTGATTTATCCTATGTGGGGCACATCTTTGCGTGATCAAATCTGTCCGTTTGCAAAAATTCAGCTCAATTTGTCAAATACATCGTGCAAGGATAGGTCAACCAATTCAATCAGTTGGCTTATTAGGCCCAGGCCTCGCCATCTCTGCTATTGCCCAGAACACCAAATCTAATCCTAATCCTACCCCATGTTTTAGATCAAATCCCCTAAACCAAAGCTGCATAAGATTAAATTACAAAGGTAACAGAAAATATAATTATCAAGTTGGCAACACTCATTACCGTAGTTCCCTGAGTATTTATATACATTCATATTATATATGAAGAACATAACTGAACAATTACATGAATAAATGAAATAAAAAGATATATAAGATATCTTCTATAACACCAACTTAAGATCTATAAATATATAATACTCATATTCAAGACCACAATAACCATACTAAAAGAACAGGTATTAATGGGTCGTTTGGATGTGGAGAAAACTGAAATTTGTAATGTGGAGAGTTTCTTTCCACCTTTTCTCCTCATCCAAACAGACCCCCACTAGGAGTCATCTGTAGGTGCATCTTCCACTCCTTCGTCATTGTCCTGAAGCATGTTCATCAGCATAGAGATCTGGTTCTGAAGCATAGAATTCTCTCGCTGCACATCAGCACGCTTGCTTCGTTCTTCCAGAAGTTGAAGCTGCAGGTGCTCAAGGCACCGGGCATCCTCTTCTAACTGTTCGTTCAAGCCATCGATCTCCCTGTCCTGCTACCAAATGAACCCAAAAGAAAAAAAAAAGTTGGATCACTTAAATACATATATGAACTGAATCAAGTATCTATGATCAATAAATTAGGCTCATGCTCAAATTGGAATGAGCAACATGGTATAATAGACCATTTTCTCAATAGATCAATGGTCAATATCATCACGACATGGAACCCAAATGCACAAAATTATAACTTGAATGCCAAACTAATCTTATTCAGGGTGGTAAAGACCTTTCTATTCATTTCCTGAACCGCAATCCGCCGCATACTCTCAACAACATCGACATTGACAAGCTTCCTTTTCTTCCCAACTAACCAACCCTTTGGGTAAGATGCGGCATCAAAGTCTGGAGGTGGAAGTAGTATTTCAGCTGAAGGACGCCGCTTCGTAGGTTCCAATGGCTCAAAAAGCGCCTTGCGGCGATCAGAGAGAGCAGGTGCTGAATCTTGTTGGTCATCTTCGATTGCCAGAGGCTCTTCAGTTTCCATTGGCGCTTTGAGGCTCTCCTCCATTGCTCTTTCTATACTCTGACCATTGGCTGATGGAATACACAGTAGGAAACAATCACCCAAGACAAGATCTTGAATAAGTAAAACCTGCTACTTGAAACTCACTAATACGATTACAGATGATGGAGAATAATCTAAATGGCCCAAACACCCAATGTTTAGGGCATATGCTGCTATAGAATGGCTTGTATCTCTTGCATATCTTTGGATGCAAGGGAAGATTAAAAAATCTGGAGAGAGAGGATTCAATAATGAGGAACAATGTCATCTTCCATTCATGTTTATCTGTACAGACTGAACCTCCTACAAGGTATGCAAGGCCCATGTTTTAGTGATCCAGATTGTCGATCTAATGGGTGATACTACTAAGTGATGACCACAAAGTACCCTGATAGAAAGAAATACCATTCTTTTGATCTGCAACCTCCCGATAGAAAGGAAAGTAATTCAGTGTTGAGGTGGCCATTATATCAACAGAATTGGATCATCATGCCATGTGCCAAAGAATGACATGACTCCTCTCCCATGACTGGCGCCGCTGCCATCGTTTCTTGTTCAAAGCAAAGGGAATTGATACAGCATTATCATTACACTCAAGCTCACATCAAAGGAACACAGTCATTCAATCATTGCAAATTCCAAGTCCATCTCTTTATGTCACAAAGCCAACATTAGTTTTGAAATGAGGACATGTGCATAGAATTATCAGTGCTTATCATTTGGGTCCTTTATTCGTAAGCCAGACTATTTATAAAGCAATAGCCACCATCAAATACAATATTGGCTCAACTATCTTCCTGATGTTGATACAGCATTATCATTACAGTCAAGCTCACATCAAAGGAACAAGGTCATTCAATCATTGTAAATTCCAAGTCCATCTCTTTTTATCACAGAGCTAACATTAGTTTTGAAATGAGGACATGTGCATAGAATTATCAGTGCTTATCATTTGGGTCCTTTATTCGTAATCCAGACTACTTATAGAGCAATAGCCACCATCAAATACAATATTGGCTCAACCATCTTCGTGATGGGACCATCCTAAACTTTGACTGAAAAATCCTGCAGGTAAATGATTTCTGTTGGTTCAACTATCTTTGTGATGAGACCATCCTAAACTTTGACTGCAAAATCCTGCAGGTAAATGATTTAAGAAATACAGCACCCATCCACTTTCAGTATAAAAACACAACAATAGTAATGGACCTGAATTTTTAAATCCATCGATCTACTTGTACATGCTCATATTGCTAAATTCAGAGATTCATACTCATAATTGTAACCTTGGTTCTGAAACATGGCTTTGGACGTTAGAACAGATAAGAGGCCTCTTTTTATGATCTTATCGCATTGCTATGGATATAATGTTCATAAGGTTGCGCCTTGGGAACTATTTTAAAGCACAAAAAAAAAATAAAAATAAAAATGAAGCAGAGTAAGACCTCCACATCTGATCGAAATCTAAAGGAATCTGATTATAACGTTTTAGGCACAAACTAGAATCTGATAATGGAATAAAAAGGCAACAAAAATAGCATTTTAATGGAGTTCGAGAACAAAATGTTACCACAAAAGCAATTCTCATGGCCAAAACTAGATCATATACTATTCATGTTTGTACAAATTTGGATACACTTGATGGTGCCATCGCCATCTGAAGCAGTAGCAAAATCAGCATTAGCCATTAAGGATGAAAATAAAGATCCCAACGGGACCATGCCTGACAAGTCAAGATTCAAATCTATACAATTGTTGACAGGGTCCAAAACTATTGTCCATAGCCTATTGTATGGGTCAGGTCCTCTGGGATGCAACACTTTGCTTCTCTTTTAGGTATAAAAGGCTTCGGTAGATCAAACTGCATATATAAGTTTTATACAATTCAGGCATCCATGTGATTGGATATTCATCCAATTGAGCCTAGACCTGAACCTGATGATCCATAACTATGGACCCAAAACCCGGACCGGATTGTCTTTTGATACCCAAATCAAGACACATATGTATATTTTCGGGTTGGGTCACTCAAGTAAACAGGTGCCAACAATCATTATAAAGGTTTAGTTGGCCACGTGAAGGCATGCCTTCATTTGCAAGACCCATATAATAGATTTGCCATTAACAAAAAGCCACTTTGAATCACATCCTCAAATGAATTGGCATGGGTCCAATTTTCACTTTCATCTGAGTGATATTCACTATTGTATATTATAATGGGATAAATGCAGTTAACTATTTTATTAAAGCTATAAATCTGATTCATGAATGAGAGTTGGTAAGGTTTTCTAATTTTTCCAATCTAATGGTGTATATATCAAAGCAACATTCTTGGATATGATAAATTAAATAATGGGGTTTATGGGTAGGTTGGGAACTAATAATATGGGTAGGTTGGGAACTAATAAAAAGAAGGTGATGTGAACATCAATTACACGTGAAGGAAGTTGAAACATACAAACAAATGAAATAACATGTTTCCAGACAGATTTGAAGTGGACTCAATACCTCTTATTATTTTATTATTTTAATTATTTTTTGATGAATAATTCCGACGATCGAACCCTAATCATTTGGATGAAATATAGAATTAGGGTTGGGCAACCCCTCTTCTCTCAACACCTCTAAGTTTATGTAAAAAAAAAAGTGACTGAAAAAAAAAATATATATATATATATATATATATATAGCTATATAACCACCACACCCACCAGAAATGAAAATTCACACCAGTTCTACCAAACTGGATCCATAAGATAATTCTTGGGTCATGTCCAAGAGGACCATGACCCAAATAGATCTGCATCCCAATCCTAAATCCAAATCAGGACCCTTATCCATTGTAGTGTCCCACATTTTTAGCTGACACTAGTCCAGATTTTATCTAATGGGTCGGATTTAAACAAACCCAATAGGGCAAAACTTGGGATGCTCATGAAAAATAATATATAAAAGAATAACAAAAATATATTCATACAACAATCACTACTATTTGGATCTGAGATGGGTCCAGCCAGGTCTATGTCATTACTACAAGGGTTCCCTGATAAGGTTTGAGATAAGATTATATATAACTTTTTTTGGGGAAAAGCAACCTTGAGATCCTCATTGTTGGGAGTAAGTAATCATCGAATGCCATGGCCCACCCAAATTGAAAGATCCCAACCATCTGATATTTGTCAACTTTCACATGCTAAATATAATATTATTTTAAGAGGACTAAGACAAAGGGGCTTTAAAAAAAAAAAAAAAAAAAAATAGACTGCGAAAACAACCGTGTCGTGCCGGTTAAGGTAAGAGACCCAACACCCAACAAACACAGGCAAACAGGCAAAGCAAGGGCTCTTGTGGTTTTTAGCTCAGAAAAGACCGTACAGGAAACAGGCAATAGCAGGTCAAGTGTACGGACAATCCAAAGGCAAAATCTTTCCACAATTCCAACACATGGGTCTGCTAGAAATCATTGGTTTGTGTCTTGGTGAGATGGGTTTGATTGAAATCAATAAATAGTATTGGAGATGGGTCTGCCAGGAATTAAGGGTCTCTGGTTTGGTCTGGTGATCTGGTCTCTCTCAAACTGAAAGAGGGAAAGAATGAAAAAAAAGAAAGAAAGAAGATGAAGAGAGATAGAGAGATGGAGATGGGTTGGTTGGTTGGTACCTGTTCTTTTTCTGGAATTCCAATGGATTCTTGTGGGGGAAGTGGGAGAGAAGCCTTGTAGAAGGCCTGCAGGCTTTCTCTGATCTGAATTGGGTGCACCCATAGCTACAACAGGTTGCTTATCACCTTCTTCTCTTTCACATGGGCTTTTTTCTCTCTTCTGCAGCAGAGCTTTTCCTCTCTCCCCCTCTCTCTCTCTCTATAACTTTGATTCTTACAAGGGGCATTTATCATGGGCAATGATATTATCGCTTTCTATCTCCTGTGGGTCTTGTAGTTGTCGTTTGGTGGAGTCTTTGATGAGTTAAAAATAGCAAAAATTGGTTGGCCCTTTGCTTGAGTGTGACCCACTTCATCATCTTCATCCAGGGTAACCTCCAAAATTACCAGAATGCACAGACTGCTCCAACAAATGGCAGGGTGGTAAAAATGGCACCTGCCTTGCACGTGGAGAGAGAAGAATATTTCAGTGAGAGTTGGTGATAGGAGTGTTGCTGGGCCGAGCCAGGGCAGGCCCAGCCCAGCCCACTTTTGGGTCGATCTTGGATATAGTTTCGGCCCAGTTAGTATTTGGGTCAGGCTTGGATTGAGTGATAAAACCCAAAGCTCGGTAGGAATAAGGAGTGCTTGTAATTTAGTGTTAATTTGTCCAATAATAGAATAAAGTTGGTGGGGTTTTGAACCTAGAAAGGATATATCTATGGAACATACGATAAAAAGCGGGATGATTGGATTAAAGATTTGAAGTGATATGGTTGGAGTGGAGATCTGCTTTTGCAATGTGCTTTGTGATTGCCGAATGTCAAGAAAATTGTAGGAAAATTTTTACAAGACAACGATTAGACTAGCTATGACCTAGAAACAAAATATTGGTCAATTAAGAAGCATAATATGCACAAAATGGATGTAGCAAAGATGAGAATGTTGATGTAGATGTGTGGTAAAACTATAAAAGATAAAATTAGAAATGAAGACTTTTGAGCATTTAGGGTAACAACAAAAGGGGATAAGATTAGAAAAACCCATTTAAGATGGTTTGGGCCTATCCAACATAGGCTGGCAATGACGCCAATAAGAAAAAGTATATAAGGGGAAGGGGTAGGCCAATGAAGCTATGAATGGAGATAGTAACAAACAATATTCGTGTAGCTGACCCCAATACAATTGGGACAAAGTTGTGATATGATAAAATATAGTCAGCTTGCTAACCCTCTTGGCCCTCCCCTACACACATGCATGATATTGCATGCTTTGGCTCACGTGCCTCACGGTTTTGCTTCTGTGAGCCTCACGGTTTTGCTTCTGATGGGCATCAACCCATCAAAAGGCCTCATGCAAGGTAAGTGTGTAAGCTCTACATATAACCCCATTCACTTTCCTCTCTATAGTCGATGTGGGACTCTTGGACGTCACTACTCGGAACAACTTTTGTTCTTCAACTTTGATGATTCTATGCTTAGTTTGATTAGAAAAACCCACATTTCTACACATGTAGACTAAATTATAATTTCTAGGAAATATCCATCTATTTAGATTTTGCAGACTTCTCTCTACTCTTCATTTCTTTCCATTCCTCTTCCTTCCTCTCAGAAATTCCAACTATCTTCCTCTCCTTCTCTTACTCCTTTCTACATATATCACCATCTTCCTCATATCTCCATCTTTAACTTCATCTCCTTCTTCCCTTTTCTAGCTTACCCACAGTTCGAAGGTTTGATTTTGTTGTGAATGTTGAGAGAGACTTGGGTAATATTTGGACTCGAGATCTCTGAGGTGATCATGTTTCAGTAGACACTAACTTACCCTTGGGTATTTTGGAAGCATGTTGGTGTTATTTGAAGTCAAGGATTCATGTAGTTAGGGGGATTGGGATGCTGAACTCTACTTTCAGCACTAATGAAACATAATTTCCAACAACCGGACTCTAAATGCACGTAAAGCCGAATCTCACTACCTAAACCTGTCAATGGAAGCCCAAGACTAAAATCAGTAGTTTATAATGGTTCCTTAGCTGTATTACCTTGATCAACAATGTCCTCCGTCTGTAGTATCGATCTATCCGCGTACACGGCATATTCATCTTTCTCGAGTCCAATTGTAATTCCTTACAGCACCATATTATCGTACCTGGCCTTAGCATAGTGACTTCAAATTGTGAGTCACGCTTTGGGGTTTAGCGTGCTGTTACTGCCCTGCTTTCCACTTAAGTCACAGGATCTATAGTTGTGGTGTATCTGGTCGGTGTGCGCGCATTCGTTACCCTACTACCTCCCTGATCACCCGGGTCCGACTAATACCTTTTCTACCGTTTTGGGGTAGACCATTTCCTGCCGAAATGCTATCCAACTGTTTAGAAACCAAAGGACTCGACCAGTTAACATCCTAGCTTTGTTTTGTCTATTTAGTCCGAATTTCCCCATTTTGCATCAGATTGTCAGCCTTGCTATGTGCGTGTTTCTTCTAGCCTGTTTGGACTTGTGAGAGATGTTTATGTCAACATGGGCGTTTCCTATGTACTAGCTTTCTTTGGAGATCGTTCCTTACCCATACCTGCCATTTTTGAGGTAGTAGTCAGTTAGCCTGTTTACGTTGGACTTGTGAGTCGGCACCACTGAGTTTGACTTCCATTACAATCAGAATCAGGCTGTTTGGAGTCCTTACTTGCTATCACTGTCTGCGGATTAGTTTTCTTGTATTGTTTGTTGGCACCCTGTGTGTGGCTAGCTAATGAGCTCCCTCGTGATCTGACTTACTATTGTTATATTTATGTTCATGTGTTGCTTGTGTGCTCTCATCACCATGAGTGATGGTGAAGGTATAGTTACATGTGGTTTTGCCAGTTTGCTAGGACAATTGTGATGTGTATATTTGTCTTATATTGATTCCATGCTATTATTGCTCAATTCCATTATTTATGCACTATTCTGGTTAGCTATTACTTTATTTGAAATTTTACATGTTTTATACTCACATCTCAATGTGTCATTTTATTCATTGTAAACACATGTTAGATTGTTGTACATAATTCCTTTTAACCTTGGTGTTGTAGGTATTACCCTCACTATCATTGAGAAAAAGCCAGTGGAGGTGGCTGAGGAGCTGCAGGATGTAGGCAAGTGGTGCGCTAATGATGTCATTTAGACATCGCGTTCTAAGCCTGAGCTGCGGCGGATCACATTTTGGGGACTGATATATGATCTATTTTGGGATTTTCTTTATACTTGCCTATGTTTGCCTTTCTATTGGAAATGTTATAATTAAAACTTCTTTTATATAAATATCTAACTTAATGTTATGGAAATGTCACTTTATGATTATGTCATGCTCTTATATTTGCCTTTTGTCATTTCATTATGCTTGTTAGCTCATGATTTGCTACAAGCTTCCACATAAATATTCTATTTTCACTGGTTGAGAAAACTTATTGAATCCTCACAGGTGAAACCCATGGGAAAACGTGAGCACTGGCAAGGTCTTTCTGTTAATACCCCCGCGTGCACAACTGCGATCCCAAATTATGGATCATCTTACTGTTAATCTGGTCTAGGGTCGTAATACCAGTCTATTCGGATCTATCAAAATCCGGTAGGACCCATGTAAACAAGGGGTTTCGATGGTCCACTCAAATGGACCCCAGGTGGGCCCCACCCTTTTTTTTTTCATCTGGTCTAGGGTCGTAATACCATCCTGCATGAATAAGTTTTTGAATAACATTTGCAACTTACTTTGATGGGAACGTTCAAAAAAAAAAAAAAAAAAGCAAAGTTAAACATGTCAGGATGTTTTACATTAGTCAGGGTCTTATCTAACTAAATTTGGAAATCCAAGCACACTTTAAAGGAAATCTCAACTCCCTATTATAAAGAAAATGCCCACGCAGAACAGTTATCAATTAGGTGAGAAAATTTCAATATCAAGGAGTTCGTAGATGTTACAGGATTTGCCACAAAAGAGGCACCTAGAAGGAATATGAATTGAGAAATACAGAGCAAGTCTTTTTCAACTAATTACTGTGACAAAATACATATAGAAGGGCATGTCAGGTGCTCTCACCCTTAGCATCTTCATTAGACTCATTTATTTCCAGAAGAAATGATAACAATTAAAACATGACCAACAATATAGTAGAGGACCATACGCGCTTCTCGTTCTATCCAAATCAATTTGCATGCCTCTAGAGGCCCTGTAAGGATGCAAGTTTGTCAACATACATGAGTAAAATAAAAAAAAAAAATCTGGAAATTACAACAAAGAGAAACATCTAATGGCATCTTACACTGCTTGCAAAGCGGCTTCATTCAAACACGGAGAATGGAAAGCTGATGCAGCTGTTGAGCGCTGTTCAAATATCAAGTACACTCTTAGCTCTTCAAAACATGAAATTAAGACTTTCTGAAAAATAATCAATAGAAGTCCACAAGCTTGTGATCTTAAGACTCCCACATGTTGTACACTAGGGCACCCAATATCTATGCATTTCAAGGGAGACAGGCTTGGTCCAATCTCTTCCCACCAATGACAATCCAAGACAACTAACCTTTCCTCGTCTTTGATAAAAAAAAAGGCATCCAATGAGAACTGGGTAATGGAAAAAACATCAAAGATATAACAATTAGAGTCAAACAGGCATAATGATTACTGTTTAGTGATAGGCGGCACAGTGGATGCAGAATGAACCAAACCAGACATTTAAATGCAAGGATGAAGATAGCGGTAGCAGCGGACGTACCGGCCTGCCGCTAAAACGCTACGTAACGGCGTAGCGGTGTGATTTGGAAAAATCGTCAAAAAAATATGAAAACATTCTAGAAAATCTAGAATATTGGAAAATGAGAGAAAATGTATTTTTTTTTTTTTTGCAAAAGTAACTAAGATAAGGGGGTGTAGCGGTCCCCTCACTGTATAAGGTCCTGTATCGCTGTATAAATAGAAGATATAAGTAATGATCATTTTTTTCACTTATGTTCATGTTGCTTAGTTATGCTAACTTAGAAACCAATGAAAGGCTTATAAAAGAAAAAACTATATCATGAAGTCAAGACTTAAGAGTACCTAGAAAAATAATTACATCTACCAAAGGGGGTGTCTAATAGGATGTACTTAGAGAAGAATCATTGAGAAGAACTCTTTGCATCGACTGTAATTCGGCAAGATCATGTGCTTTTTGGTGTTCGTTTAAACATAAAAGAGTAGAAGAGTTGTATAGAAATGTTATTTGGAGAGTAGAAGAAAAAAATAAGTCTTATTATGCATTTTAAAAAAATTTGGAAATAGAAAATTTTCTCACCCTGTAGCGGTCGTAGCGGCTCTGTAGCGGCCTCGCAGCGGACATAGCGGCCGCTACGGGTGCGACGGCCGATAAATCGGCCGTAGCGTAGCGGTGGCGGCTACTACGGCCGATATAGCGGCCACTACGTAGCTATTTTCATCCATGTTTAAATGTACATATGAGAACGGCACAATAGAACCAATGAAAATACCATTTTCTAAAACTTTGTTATGACATGATCTATTTCAAACCAAAGAACATTGTGTGACAATTCAAACCATGTCTAAGACGGACACCAAGATTTGGAGTGACCTTGGGAACCAAAGAACATTGCATGACAAGTCAAACCACTACTCAGACGGGTACCAAGATTTGGAGTGACCGAGAGAAACAATAGGTAAAATTTTGGAACTTTAAAAACCTAGCATTTAAAATAAGGAATTATATGATCATCGAGCCGATAATGTGTTAAGCATAACCCAACAACAGGATCCAGACCACTGTTCTAATGGATTTATACACAAAAAAAGAAAAAAGAAAAAGAAAAAGAAAAACCCACAAAATTCCTTCAGTAAAGTACGCATAGCATAAGAATAAAACAATAGCATACTGTTGTTAACATATTCAAAATTGAAGAATCAGGTAATCTAGAGAAAGGTGATACCCCTATACAATTCAGTTTTGTGGTGGTCTTAGTCCCTTGATCTAATGCCTGATCAGAAGGTATCAATATCTATTTCTGCCTCTTCTGTCATCAAACCATGTTCATAGTCCTGCCGAACAACAAAACAACAAACCAATTCTAAAAAAATGGACCACATTAATTCCAAAACAGACAGCCTATAAAAGAATGTAATATTTCACCCCATCATCAACATCGAATATATACTTTGAGCAGTATCAATAGTTCTGCATTAAGAGACACAATAGTCTGACTCAATTCCATGAGGTTTTGCTAACAGCCGAGTTTCACATGATCATCCTACACCAGTTCAATAAAATATTATTCAAAAAAAGACAGTCTATTAAAGAAAACATAATATTTCATCAATGCAAAATAGAATACATACAGCGAGTGCTCTTTGACAATATGATGCAGATGTTCATACTCGCTGCAACTCCTTGCCCTTTTCAAGCAAATCTTTCTGACCAGTTAGGCAAAATGGACTATATTAATTCAACAGGGGCAGTCTAGAAAAGAAAACGTAATATTCATCCATGCAACATAATATACACACTACTCTTGATTTTTATTGATACATTGGTAGAAGCCGTCTCAGCACTTCGACTTCCTTTTTAATTTGAAGATATGCTTCCAACTTATAAGAGTTCAAGAAAATGAACTACATTAATTCAAAACAAATAGCCTACAAAAGAAAATGTAATATTCCATTTACACAACGTAAAATACATACCCAAAAAACTCTGATGTCTTGTTGAAGATGAAGCTTCTATATCGGAAACCTCCTGTCGCTTTTTTTCTGAAGTTTTCTAAAACATGTTGGAGCAAAAAATAGATCATACTCAGCTCGAACATTATTATCGGGATCAGTTCTTGGATGAGGTTTTCAGCCACATGAAGATATCTAGAGATATATAATAAGAGGAATTATGGTACTAATGATGCCACAACTGAGTAGCTTCATGCTCATTGAAGTCGGCCATAATTTCTCAGACCAAAAATAGATCAGATGCAGCTCACTCATTAATATCAGCAGGCACCCACAATTAAGTATATCAGTACTTGGACGTGGTTTTCAGCCATATGAAGATATCCAGTGCTATATAATAAGAGGAATTATCCTTGTTGCATTTTCCACTCACATTTCAACCTACTTCTGGAATCGCTCATTATGCTGGGTGACATTTTTCGTATACTATGAACTTCTAGTAATGTATCTTTGCCACAAGAAAACTCATTGGCTTTTCACTAACTTCATCTGTCAATAAAATCAATTCTACCACTGTTTGTTGGGTCACCAGTAATCTCTGCAAGAACAGCTCCCTTGTTTGAACAAATGAAATCGACTCCTATCTCTAACAACAATTTCCCTTCCATAGACCTTGGATATCAGCTTCATCACAATGTGACAGTCCTTGCACACTCTCAGATTCTTCACAATCCTTATCATACTCCCTTCACATAATCTTGCCAACCCAAAAGCAACAGCAAGCTTCTCGCTGTGTCTAGAGACTGCATCTTCCTTCTCTTCCTCCTCTATATCATGCAAAACACTCCCAATCTCAGGTACATAACCTTCCAGCTTCAATTTCAACATGATCTCCCTTAGCTTCTCAAGAGCCTCCTCTGTGACGCCATTCGGTCCGTCTCCCGCTATGAAACTATACACAACCTTGTCGACTTCAATCGTACTCCAACCAGGTGTCTTCTTTATCTTCTGGTTAGTCATTGATCTCCTCAAAGCTGCCACGTTACTCCACTCTCCAGCCACTGCATAGATATTAGACAACAAAACATGGTCTCCTGAATTGTTGGGGTCAAGCTCAGACAGTCGTTCTTTCACTTGCTCTGCCAATAGAACATTGCCATGGATGCTACAAGCCCCGAGAAGTGTTCGCCAGATAACGGCATTGGGCTCAACAGACATTCCCATAACTAACTCATAAGCCTTGTCGAGCAAGCCCGCCCGCCCATAGAGATCAACCATACACCCATAATGCTCTACCGTTGGTTCGATGCCATATATCTCAATCATTTTACCGAAATGCTCAGAACCTTGTTCTATCAACCCTGCATGGCTGCAAGCGTATAGGACTGATATGAAAGTGATTCCATCTGGCCTTACTGCTGACCCTTCCATCTCATGAAAAAGCTGTATTGCTTCTTCTCCATGACCATGCATTGCCAGTGCAGCTATCATTGAAGTCCAAGAAACAATGCTCTTCTTCTCCATCATCCAATTGAAGACAAGGTGAGCCATGTCGATGTTCCCACATTTGGCATAAGTGTCTAGGAGAGCATTACTCACCGAGACAATGCGATCGAACCCGGCTTTCTGTATGTAACAATGAAGGGTTTTTCCAAACTCAAATGCCCCAGTCTGCGCACAGGCCGAGAGAACTCCTGTCAAGCTCACCTCATTTGGCCTAGTTCCCATCTTGTGCGATTCACGGAAGAACCCAAAAGCTTCATCGGAACAGCCATTGTGAGCGAACCCAACAATCATGGTACTCCAAGAGACAGGGTCCTTCTGAAGCGGCATTGCCTTGAACGTCGTCTTGGCATGCTCCAGCTTGCCAGCTTTCATGTACCCTGCGAGCATGAGATTCCAGGATGTCAAGTTCCTCCAAGGCATCCGATCGAACAGAGACTCTGCACCTTCTATGTCGTCACACCTGAAACACGCAGTGACAATGGCGTTCCAAGTGACGATGTTTGGCTGGGGCGTTTCATCAAACGCCTTGTGTGCGTAGTGGATCTCGCCACATTCGGCATACATGCTAACGAGGGTTGTGCGAACAAAGAGATGGGTGTCTAAGCCAAGGGCGAGGGCTTGGCTGTGGAGTTGGGTTCCAGTGTGTAGGGACCGGGAATTCGCTGCGGCCTTGAGGATGAAGGCGAAAGAGAAGCTATCAGGTGGGAGGGAGCATCGCCGCATTTGGGCATATAGGAGGAGGGAATGGCGAGGGGATTGGGATTCGGAGAGGCCACGAATGAGGGAATTGTACATGAAGGCATCAGGAGAAGGGATGTAGGAGAAGAGGCGACATGAGTATTCTATGGCGTCTGCAATGGAGACGGATGAGAGGAGGAGGAGCTGGCCGAGAATGAATGGGTGGTTATGGAGGCCTGTTTTTGAGGCGTAGGCATGTATTTGCATAAGGTTCTTGAGGCTTTTGCAGCCCTTCAACAAGGAGATGCAGTGCTGAAAGCAACTACCACTGCACATCTCTCTCTAGTATCTTCCTTTTTTAATTGAATCAAGTTAGCCGTTGAATAATTTCAAAAGAAATGCTTGATATTTTGGCAGCAAGTTGGAGGCTGGCAGAGAGACTGCTTGTTGGATGTATGTGGGAGGAAGGCAGGTGAGTGCGCATTTAGAAACAAGTACTTGGAAGCAGTGGGACGTGGGATTATTTTTTTCCTCGATCAATTGATGCTAATGATGTTTGGTGCTGTGGCAGATTTCTTATTTCCGCGTTAGTCCAACTCACTTGCATGAGGTTTTGATAACAGCCGAGTTCCACATGATCATCCTACACCAGTTTAAGAAAATATTATTAAAAAAAGACAGTCTATAAAAGAAAACATAATATTTCATCCATACAAAATAGAATACATACGACGAGTGCTTTCTGACAATGTGATGCACATGTTCTTACTCGCTGATCTTTATGACCAGTTAAGCAAAATGGACTATATTAATTCAATAGGGATGATCTATAAAAGATAGGGATCTCTGATCTTGTGCGGATCATTGATATGTGGGTTGTACTAGGATTATCTGATCTTTATGCAGATCATTGATCATGTGGGGGTCCATCAAGGTTTGCTGGCCTGTGATCTGAGCTGGACCTCGGGTCTGCCTGCATCACTTACAAGTCAAGTTTGGGTTAGGTAGGGAACCGTGGTTGGGTTGATTGATCCACTAGATGGATACGGGTTACTGCAAGTCAGGTATGCAGCTTAAAGTGGATCGGGTCGGGTTGACCTGCAGTGGGTGCAAGTTAAGAGTTTCTCATCCGTTTAATAAACGGGTTGGATGCGGGTTAGCAGTGTCTAGCTCGTTTAATAAACAGGTCCAACCCGTTTGGCCGACCCAACCCGTTTTCCACCTCTAATTAGAACAACATGACCTCCCATAGACAAATATTTTCAATTCCAAGAACATAATTTCTTCTCTATTCGCTCCACAACTATATCCCAAAGGCTTTTCTTTTGTAATCCAATCCATAAAGGTAATGCCAAATACTTCAATAGGAGCTTCCCAACTTTACATCCAAATGCACTCGCCAATAAAGCAACATTTCTATCCTCGATCCGAACACCAATCATTTCACACTTACCATGATGGACTTTCAAAATAGATAACATTTCAAACCATTTTCAAATAAGCTTCAGATTAATCACTCGAGTCATAGAAGCATCACAAAAAATAATAGCATCATCAACAAATTGTAAATGAGTTACCTCTTCATCAGCATTATCAAGCAGTAAAAAGTGAAAGAAGTTGTAAAGAAATCGGTTAAGCTAGTTATACAAGTCACCGTGGATACGTACTATAGTCTTGCGGCGGCTGATATGGGTAGTCACAGTTACGAACAGCACTATTTTGCATTTAGCGTAGTGGCAGTGGCCGCTACAGCCGATGTTTTGTTCTGTGGATCAAATCATCAGTAATCTAAATCAGCAACCCATAGTGCTAAAGCCTTTCTTACTATCCATTCTCAGATTGAGCAACCAAGCTCTTCGCAGCACCACTTAAGCATCCAAAAATCAGACTTGCCAACCACACTGAACTTTATAAGCAATCTATGTTAGGAATTGAACCCAGTCCCAGTGCCCGGGATGACCCTCTAACAAAGCTAATTAAACAAAAAGAAAACAAAACAAAAAAAGCCCTAGAACCATCAAACCATTTATAATTAATAATTGCTGTCCATAAGCCATGATACTCCAATTCCCAACAGGAAAGAACCATCAATTTAATCTTCTGACGAGCTTTGAATTCTTTTGCTCCAAATATTTTTATTGCTGAAAGATTTGCAATCATCTCTTATGTGTATATGGGTGCACATTCTAATACGATTTGAAGGACGCGAAAGATATTGTGGCAACGCAATGAAGGAGCACCTGGGCAGAGCAATAGCAGGAGAATGGAGCAACCCTAGGGGCATCCCTAAGTTGATTGATTATGCTAATTTAAGATTAGGCTAGTTTACCACTACTACCATGTAATAGGAAAATACCCCATAGTTGTATATCTTAGAGCATAATATACATGTCAAAATATGTTGAAAGTTGGTATTGAATTCATAGAAGAAATCTACTCCACATTAGAATATAGTTTAAAAAAAATTGGTGTGCCTTGCTACAAATAACAGGAAGAATACTGAGTAGGTTGAACAATGCACATTGTATGTGTCAACTCAACATGTATTTTATCCAATTACAAACACGCCCTTGAAGTTAAACAGGGTTGGGTGTTGTCAACACTAAATTCACATCACATGTTCAAGTTGAATTAGTGGGTTGAGTGAGATTGTGTTGGGTTAGCAGGTAATAATGGCATGCATAGATTTAATTTGAATCCAAACCTGATTAATTGGGTTCAAACATTAAGCTAAACCTACCAAAAAAAAAAAAAAAAAAAAGGACATGTGGTAATGTGATTCTCCATATTAGTTCATTTCTACTATTGATACTAAATTGCTGTTCACTGGAAAAGTAATAAATAAAATGAATGAGAAATTTGAATGTAATCTAATAAATACCTTTTCCCTAGACCACCCCTGTCCCTGCAATGACTTCATCACTTTAATTTAGAAAAAAAAAAAAAAAACAAATTAATAAAAATCTCAAAAATAATTTTCAGAAAAACAAAAAGAATGTTGTTGGAGAAGAAATAGAACAAAAAAATTGCATATGCTCGAACCTGGAAGCCATAGCTTTGGCATTTCCACTTGGTGCTGTTGCTGCTGCAAGCCTGCAACGATGAACCACCAGCCACCTCTGCTTCCTCCTCTCCTTTTCTCTCTGCCTTTCTTTTTTCTTCTTCTTCTTCTCCTTCTCCTTCTCTTCTTCCCTCTTTCCCTCTATCTTTCCGTGGGCAGCAGGCAGAAATAGAATGACAAAGGTCACAAAACCCTTCTTTCTGAAGGGTTTAGGACCAGGCATGTCAAATGGGCCGGTCCGGCCCGGTTCTGCACGGCCCCGTGACATGGGCAGTGCTGGGCCGAGCTGCTGGGCCCGTTGGCCTGTTTGACCCGGCCCGCCAGGCACGTGGGCTGCCCCGCCCAAATATGGCTATTTTTTTTAAAAAAATGTTCATTTTAACCCTCCAACAGCATAAAACGGTCATATAAAGGCTATTTTATGTCATTTTTAATTTTACAAAGTCTATAAATACTTTAACTCTCCCATTTTTTTTCTTTTCATCAAAGTTTTATTTTCCCAAAAAAAAATAAAAATACAAAGGATGTGAATCATTATATAATAGGTGGGCCTATTGTGACAAATTTACTGTGGAAATTGGACCCAAATAGAACACAAACTTCTTCTGTGCATTTTTTATTTTGGCACCTACCAAACATCACTAGATGGTTTTATTTGGCCAGGTAAGCTTGGAAATAGGTTGGGAACTTGGGTCTAATTGAAATCAAACCTAAATTTATTAACCCAAATTACATCCCTTCTTAATATTCTTCTCTAGCCCGGTCAATAGTTATAAACTTATAATAGTAATCCAAAAAATATATATAATATTACTTTTACTATTATTATGATTATATTATCTCATTAAAACATAATTAACTCTAAGTATAGTTTGGTCTCTTCACCTGTGCCTCGGACCATGGATCTCGTCTTGGACTCATAGGTGTCTCTTTGGAATGTATCCAATCAGATATTAGGTCTCAACCAACCCATATATATACAACCCTAGCCATAATAAATATAAATTTAGGTGAGAGAATAAGGCTTTTTAAAAATATTTTTTGTTGAATTAATATTAATTATTTGAACATGAGTAGGTCGAGTTTGACCGAACCACTTAAATATCTTCTTCATTCTCCGTGCTTGAGTTTTAATTTTTATTTTTAATACTGATAAGAAAAAAAAAAAGGGGAAAAAAATGTGAAGGAGGCTCGCCTGGCCCGCCAGCCCGACCATGGCGGGCCTTGCCGTGCGAGGGTTTTTCCCTGGTGGCACAGGCGGGCCGAGGTTGGAGCGGGCCGGGCCGGGCCGGGCCGTTTGACATGCCTAGTTTAGGTCTTTGATTTGACTCACACGGTGTGAGTCTTCCACTGTTCTACACACACGAAAAGTCATGGATACCATTCCATGCATGTGCCCCATATTTTTTAAATATAAACCAATTAAAAGTAAATTTATAATTTAAAAATCTAAAACTATTAATGCCCTCATTTAATCTCTAAATTATTAATGCCCCTTTTTAATTCCCCCACTCAAAATAAATTCCCCTCTTAAATGGCCCCTCAGTAATTTTAATTAAATAAGAGTTTGGCCCAAGACACATTGATTACTTATAAACATCTAAATAAAATATTTATAAATTTAATTAAATATCCAAACCTTTTATTTTACTAGTACCCCTCTAATAGAGTATATTAATGGAAAATCTAAAATCAATGAAAATGAAAGCCCTTCTCCTAAATATAAAAATAGTTTTTTTCTACAAATCCAATATGAAAAGTGATAATTATTTTAAGCGACTGGCTTTGGGGGTTTAGTTGTATATGGATTTATAAACTATAAGGATGAACAAATGATAAAATACTAAAATTCAATATATTCATTTGTTTTGGACAAAACAATGCTATAGACAGTCATAACTCAGAAGGACCGATATTTTACTTTCTACCTTGCCTCATTCATAGGCATGCATTTAAGTAGGCCCTATAAGCTGCACATGTGTTAACAATATGTTGTATGCTCGTAAGAGAATTCCAATGCCCTTTCTTGCATGGTTTGGACAAGTTTCACGAAGTCCAAGTGTAAAATAAAGGTGCGTTTTTACTTTTGCAGATTTTCACTTTTTTCAGGAGAGAGAAGCTCTTTATTTCTGCCCCTTATATAGGAAATCAAAATCCTTCGAGCCGAGGAAAATCAGTTTATTTTTTACTTTTACTTTTCTATGAGAATTTGGATTGCATCAAATGACCAAAAAAGGGCTTAAGAGGTGGGTCATACTAATTTGAGCCCCACAATTACAGTATTCTTTATTTGAATTCCTCATCATCTCCGCTTTGTTTAGAATAGAACACGCCACATTGTGTAGCCTGTTGGTGCTAATGATTCAAGTAAATTTTCGGTTAAAAAGAAAGTTGAATGATGTCAACTTTCAATCTATGGTTACTAAGCACCTTCGCTCTGAATTCTGAAATAACTGGGATTAATCTCTTGTTTGTCATGTGATGGTGAGGGACTTGAATAGTGTGTGTGGGTGTATATTTACTAAAATAAAATTGGAGGTTGAGGTTGTAAACTTGTCCCGTCCCCGTTAAATAATTGGGTCTGGGTCTGAGTCTGGGTCTGGGTCTAGTATGAGAGTCTGGCCATTCTTGAATACCTTCTACTTGCACTATTGCCATTGGACCTAGACTGTAACATCCCACAGACTAATCTCCTATTAATTATAATTAATTGCTTGATTAGTTAGTAAGTGTGTTTAGAGTCTTAGCGAGTCGGGTTGATCGCTTGGACCTCGCGTACGAAGTCTCGCGTGATTCGGAGTGCGTTTGGGTAGAGTAAGGGGGGTGGTTTGCAATTGAGAATTTTCAGGGGTTTTTTTTATGAGATTATGAGTTTTTGTGAGTTTGGGTGCATCGGGTAGGTCTTGACATTTCATGAACTTTAGTCTTCAGTCGCGTTTCGATTCGACGCGTCGAAGAGGCCCAAATAATCATCTTAGCAAACCCAAGGACTAAACTTAAAATAGCCCATTACCTAACCTAATATAAGCCCAACCCATCTCATTCATTCACTCTTCTCTCATTCACTGTTCTCTCTCAACTCCACTGCCTCCTCACTGCCTCCTCACTGCCGACGATCACCGGAGCTCCGACGTTGACGGCGAAGCTTCCAATCTTCTTCCTCTTGCTCTCAAGTTCTCAACCATACCCTTTTCTAAGCTTTTCACTTACAACCCATTCAAAGGTAAGCTTCCCAAGCTTTTAGGTCTAACTAATCTTCTTCCTTTGGCTTAGAAATGGTTTAGATAGGCTCACCCCACCCCTTGCATTTCATTTGTAGAGAGGTTTTTGGTTTGGAAACCATTTCCCCCATTTTTGAGCTCAAAGAGGTTTTTCCCCAAATTTCTCTTGGATTTCTTGAGCTCTTCATCTAAGGCAAGTATATATGTTTATATTTATGCTTGATATGTTTGTCTCCCTTGATTTGTATGGAAAAATGATGCTTTAGATGTTATTGGTTCATTGGATGCTTTTAGGGTTTGGAAACATGATAATTATGTTGTTAGCCTAATGAAATGGATTTGTTTATTAATGACTTGATTAGATGGATTGGTTGGTTTAGAATGGACTTGTATTATGCAAGGGTTGGCTGCATATCAGGTTCAAGAAGAGAGGAAATGGACTTGGACCCATTCACTGCAGAAACAGAACCTGCAGTTCTGTTTCCGCAGTGTACGCGGTCGACCGTCCAAGGGGCGCGGTCGACCGGCGACACAGGGTCAGGTTCCCCTGGAACCTAACCAAACTACTGTTCCCCTTTTTATGTTACAACTGCCGGTCGACCGGCCAGTGGCGCGGTCAACCGGGTACACATGGGGAAGGTCGACCGGACCCTCTGCGGTCGACCGGGCTCGCAGTGTATGCGGTCGACCGGCCAAGGGCCAGGTCGACTGGGTCAACTGTGTTTTTCCTTCTTGGGAGGATTTTCACCCCTTTCTTTGATGACCTTAGGTGGGACTTGGTTACCCCTTTTTGTGGACTCACTTGACTTATGTGAAGATGTTTTGAACCGACATCTTTCACGGTTAATCTAGTTGTATCGGCTTACAATCTATCTCAATCTTGAACGGTACGGGACAACGGGATACCCCTCTTTAAATCTATGCACGAAGATTGTTCGTCCGGGTATCGTGAACCCTAACCCCTTCGTTGACTGAGTATGGTTGTACGATGCTTCAAGATTAACATTATACTTAGGATTGGATTGTCTATTGCTTTTGATTCAGAATTGTACCGTCTGGTACTATCTACAGGTTCTTTAGCTTCGTTTGCTTTTCTTGGTTTGTGGATGACATGGAGAACTTAGCTGATGGATTAGGACCCTTTTGATATTTCGTTTGCTAGGAGGCAAGATTGATTGCGCTTGGACCATACACTCTGGTCGAGTCGCCCATGAGCCATTAGATAACCTTGGAGGCAAGATTGATTGCGCTTGGACCATACACTCTGGTCGAGTCGCCCATGAGCCATTGAACTTTGCGGCAAGATTGAATGCGCTTGGACCATACACTCTGGTCGAGTCGCCCATGAGCCGAGTAGGCCATCTGCAGATTGGATTACTATTGGACACCGTTTTCGACTACATTGATGGAATGTCCGGACCAACCCCTTTGGCTACCCTGATAATATATTTGGATCTTCCACCTTGTTATTTTGTCATCGATTCAGATGCTATGCATTTCATATAATCTTTATTATCGTTTACTTTTATTCGTACTGCATATCTTGATGCTTTATATATACATATTGCTTGCCGACCGTTGTGTTGATGATGCTACTCTTGGTGCATAGGTACCGAGCCTTTCTATCCCGAGGGGGAGGAAGCGACGGAAGAAGTTCAGGCAGATCAGCCTGATGACTTCCTAGAGTACAGTACGGACGGCCTTTCATAGCCGTATCGACCTCGTACATGAGAGCCTTCAATTCTATATTAGTTCCTATTTTGGTTTCCTTATCATTTTGATTAGGTCCAAGTTTTGGTGTGGCCTAATGTTGTAACTAATACTTTTGTTAACCGTTTTAAACTTGAATTAGTTAATGTATTCAGTATTTGCTCTTAAACTATACATCTTTAAGGTACCACTTGCATTTATGAAGCTTTCGCTCTTTGTAATTTATAATTGAGGAAATGTTTCCACCTCACAGCGGTCTTCGATCCGGATGGGACATGATTGGGGCCAAGTTGAGATTGTTTATTGTTAAGAAAATTTTTAATTGGCCCTAATCTCACGCATAACCCCGGTTTCACTTTTGGGGGCGTGACATAGACCGACCCTGACATGAGCCCAAACCTCATACCCTAGTCCAGCTAACCAGGTGGTGGGTGAGGGCTTAGTGAGGATGCTATTTAATCCGGCTTTAAATAACAAAATAAATGATCCATGTTCTGACCCAGTAGAGGCCAGCTCCTATGAGTATACTGGATAAAGTGGCCTTAAACATAGAGCTAACTGAGAATGAAAAAGGGGACTGTGGAAGCTCATATGTGGTTTAAAATTATACCAAGTTATATTAAAATGATAGACCTTTCATGAGGGGGCTTCTCTGTGTAACCATGAATGCTTCTTTTATTGAGAAAATAGTGTTTAAGGAGGCCATGTCATTGAAGCCTTATTTGCATGTTATGACCTCCCTCTTGGTCCTAAAGATTTCTAATTATATCATCCCACAGTTAGGACTGTCAATTTAGCCCGTTGAAATGGGTACTTGAACCGGCTTGGCCTAAGTTCAAAAGCACAGGGATTTTAAAAAAAATTGAGCACAGCGGGTTGGGCTTGGACAATTATTTGAAAGCCCGGCTAAAATGGGACTGGAAATGGGTAAAGCATACCCAGCCTGGCCTGGCCGCAATATAATTTTACTAATTTCAATTGAAGTTAAATAGTGCCAATCTCTCCTTAACTTCAATCTTATGATTATAGATTTACATGATCTATTCTTCGTGGCTATTGATTCTATTGAGAACCGCATTTCCTTTTTCCTTCTTTTTTTTTTTTTAAATCTTGTCTGAAGGTGATCAGCATTACTTTTATTAATGTAAGTGATATTTCAATCAAAGTCAAATAGTGTCAATCTCAGTCCTCAACTTCAATCAACACATCTATTTTACTCTCAGTACTCACTAAAATTGCACTATATATAAAAAAGAAGAAAAGAGGCACCAGAAAAGAGCAAAAGAAGAGCTCAAAAACAACCGAAGAGACCATCTATAGGCCTTGTAGTTGTATACACAGGCAATCAAGCAAACTCGAGACCCATACAAATAGTTCTGACAACTCCATTGATTAAGTGTTTAATGCATATAACTAATAATGCATAAGATCATCAATTATGTTTCAGAGTTATTGTCTTGTGAGATGTTGTTCCGAGATATGTTCTACATTTTTCTAATGACAATCATACTATATAGATAAAAGTTTTTGTCAACGTGCATGCCAAGTGCATGTTTTTAACTATGCCATGTTGCTTGTTTTATTGCATTGCCGGTCCTAAGCCTAGAAAAAAAGAGGAGGGTTTAAAGTCTGGTTGACACCGGTTGTCTAGTGACAGTATATAAATAATTAGAGATTGTTTAACTTATGTTCAAGAATATGGGAAGCCCAGGCCCAGCCCGGGCCAGCATGAGACAAGATTTGATTTAGGCCTGTTCAATTTAGGGCCGAGATTGGACAACCCCCAATAGATTTCGTTCAATTTTCGAGACGGATTTGGACAACCCAAGCTCAAGCCCGACACATCCTATTGACAGGCCTGCCCGCAGCTCTCTCTTATATTTATCTTCTTACACTCCACATATCATCCTAACCGTTATTGAATTCCTATGCAAGAAACAGGACCTAAGTGAGGAGTCTCGTTTTTGGCAGGCTTTATTACAAGATAAACAAATTATCTATACTAACTGGGTTGGGTAGTTGTCTGCGTCCAAACCAACACAGTGACTACAATAGTGAAAGACTTTACCATCATCCATGGTAGCGTAGGTTAATGGGATGGAAAGATCTATGTGAGACTACCCTAAGTATAAAGTTTGACCCCAAATCCATTCTCTTAATCCCTTCATCTGTTGCCCATAAGTTTAATGGCTTCATATTAAAAAAAAAATTCAACTCTCGATCCAACAGTTCAGTCCATTCGGATGTGTGCCAGTCCTTGTGATTGGTGAATATCAGGGTGTTCCCTATTGGTTGCTATTGCTAGTTGGGCCCCGCAAAAAAAAGTTCTTAAATGATAGTTCTCACTTGAATATTTTTCTTACTTATTCGGTAATATTTAGGTGATATGTGAGAACTTTTTTGTGGGGTCGAATTGTGAGCCCCATTTGGGGATGACACTAGGGGGGATGGAAAGATTTATGTGAGGCCACCCCAAGTATCAAGTTTGACCCTAAACCCATGCCCCTAACCCCTTCATCCATGGCCCACAAGTTTAATGGCTTCATATTAAAAAAGATATTTAACCCTTGATCCAACGGTTCAGTTCATTCGGATGTGTGCCAATCCTTGGGATTAGTGAATATCAGGGGGTTCCTTATTGGTTGTTAAGTTTGGATTGGTTGTTAAGTTGCGTCCCGTAAAAAAGTCCTCATCTAGTTCTCACTTGAATATTTCCCTTACTTATTGGCCATCTTCCATTGTGGACCATTTAATTACCCTACCTGATTTACCAAAACTAAAAATAATTTCCCTAGCCAACCCTTCCAAGATGGCAAACCCAATTGGGACCCATGAGATCCCAACCATTACGGAAATAATCATTCCCCATAAGAAAGAGAAGCTGCAGCCCACTGAAAAAAAAAAAAAAAAAAAAAAAAAAAAAAAAAAAAAAAGCTTGCTCCCACATGAAAAAGAACTAAGACGCCCCATCGTTCTAGAGATAACTATGTTTTAGTTTGACTGCAGAGTGCAGGGAAGCCAAAGAATCTATGTATTTTCCAAGCCAATCCAATTCATCCAGGCCAACCTACAATGCCAAGACAGGATTTTCTTGCAGGGACAAGCAATAATCTATCGGTGGTATTAGCTTTGTGCACTTGTTTTTCCATTAACAGTGACAAAATCTGACAAAGGGCACAGATTGTACTGAAGTGAAATGTCCTACAGAAAAACATGCCTTTTCTGGGTCAATTGGTGATTTCAAGGTCAGATGACTAAATTCATGGTTTAAAATTTCGGTCTCGGTTGCGGTATCGGTCGGGCTAAAAAACCGATATGATATCGGTATCGGTCGCGGATATCGGTCCGTTGCGGTCGTCGCGGTGCGAATTTTTTTTTAATCCAAAAAAATTCTCAAAAATATCCAAAAAATCCAAAATATTAAAAAATGCTAGAAAACAATGTTTTTTTTTTTTTCCATTAGTAACAACAATAAATCAAAATCTCGGTCACCTTAAGTTATGAGTCCTGTCTGTGTCGCAGTTCGCTGTCTTTTCCGGTATTTCATATAATGCAGCCATTATTGATGCTCATGATCAATTTATTAGTGTAAAATATAAAAAAATAAATATAACATATCAATCATCATTTAATACTAACTCAATTAGCAAATAAGTTGTGAAATTCAAGACAATCTGATTTCTATGCTTAATCTAAAATTAAAAAAAAAAAAAAAAACACATAATAAAATGCTTTAAGTTCTTTCTCTTACCTTAAGATGTGATTTTTCTTCAAAAAATAGTTGTAGGATTTGAAAATATGCAAGAGTGAGTATCTGCTGATGGGGTAGTAAGGAGATGACAGAGTGGAGAAGAAAATTAAGATGGGGAAAAAAATTGCAAAAACACAGGGTTTTGACCCTTTTTTAACATCTGCCGATATTTTGAAAATATGGCTGTCAATATCGGTAAAACCGATATGATCCAAAATATCGGCTGAGATGACTGAGAATTTGGGGATATTTTGCCGAGACCAATATCTCAGCGAGATATCGGCTCGGTGTCGGTCGATATTTTGAACACTGCTAATGATGTTGGGAAAAAAAAAAAAAAAGAAGAAAAAGATGAAGAGAATTACAAAAGAAAAATCCATTTGGGATAGCATGCATCCAGTGAACGCTATTTGTTGTTTGGACCGAACAATTCAGCTATTTCTCTGCATTCCTAGTAATGTGGATCACAATGTTCAATTGTCTATAGGACAATGGACAAAGCTTTAGCAAAAAAAAAAAAAAAAGGGTGAAGAATATAATCGCCCAATGACCCTTTTTTATTTTTTGATGACATGGGTATTCCCGAGATCTTTGTTGGGTCTAATCCCCTAGATGGTGCCGCCCATTGACCGCATTAGTAAGTGAAAAAAATAATAATTAAAAGTGAAAAATTGAATTGTTCATGTATTAGAATTTAGATCATTCTATAATCTATTGTGAGCCCAGGCTGATTCATTTATGCGTTGGATTAAAGAATCTCAATCAATATTATTCTAAATTGTTAGGCATGGTTTGAGTGAAGTGGTGCGCTGGATGAAGGTTGACTTTGGTCCTCATCTTTGAATGTTGAGTTTCATCATGCGCATCGGTTGGGGAATGATATGGCGGATGCTTTGCCTAAGTTGGGAGTAGAAAGAGATGTAGCTTTGCTTGCTTGTATGTAATTTGTTGTTTTTGTGCTGGTATTTAGCTCTAATACTTGCATGCTTTTTTTTTTCTTTTCATCTTTTTTGTTGTACCTTTCTTAAATCTTTAATATATTATATAGTTATCGATAAAAAAAAAAAAAATTTCATGTGCAGACTCAACTAGAACCCAGTCCACTTTTCAATTATTTTGTAGCTATCAAGCTCTTTGGGGGTGTTTATTTGCAAGAATTTGTGATGGTATTTCTTGCTTTGTCAAATTTATGACAATATATGAGTAGCTGTTTTGAAGTAAGAACATTTAAAATTCCCAATTTGGTTCGTGAGTTTTTGAAACTGTTGTCTTGTAGATGTTTTTTTTTTTTTTTTTGGCTTATATAACTTTCAAAGTTTCCAAATATTCAGCTTTCAAAATGTCCAATGGTCCTTGAACATTTTTCCAATTCAGCCGAGGGATAGCATTTGGAGAATCCAAATATCCCTCAATCAAACAAGAATCTTTAAATAGAGAAATATTTTCCTAGAAGCTACTACTTATGCAATCCAATTCCGTGGGGCCCACTTGGGCCCACCTTTAATAAGTGCAGGCACTTTCTCTCATCCTCCTATGATCTTGTACCATACCCACCATACCCAAGTTCACTATCATCAAACCTTTATCCATTGTTGGATTGAATTTCAAAGAAATTTATGGTTAAAAGACAACTGAATAGCCTTTATCTGGAAAGAGACCTTTCCATGTACTACACCCAACTAATAAGAAGGCATCTCAAGTGCGCCCCACAAATTAGAATTCCTATTGCTTATATATAGTCTCCTCGTAGGGGAACATTGCCCTCTTTAAATATCGTCCAAATAGAAGCCCTCTTGTTTGTTTGCTAGAATCATGAGAACTCCTTTTGGAGGGTTTTATGAATTCTCCAAATGTTGTCCCTTACTTGGTTTTATAAATATTCAAAAACAGCATGATGTTTACCAGAAGTGACATTTCACAGTGCTCATCTTTTAGTATCTTATAATTAGAGATGCAAATTGATTGAATGTGGGGGGTGGAAACATGGTGGATCTGGACTTAGATCCATCTTCACAAGTCATTTTTGGATCCAAATCCGGATCCAACATGAAACCTATTTGTTGTATTTGGCTTCGGCTCATTAAAAAAGGGATCCTAACTCAAAATAGGATGTAGAGTGCATTAGTATTTGCTAATTGACACATAATAGTATGGGAGTCAGAGTTTTGAGTTTCTAACTTGGGTTGGAGCTACTATAATTAATAGATATTAGCATTTAAGTGTGCTATAATTACCCACTCTATGAACAACTTGGGATTACAATAAATATGAGTGATAAGTTGGTGTGGTTTGGTCACATGAATATACAATAGTTGAAAAACAATATCATAAATATGACCATTATTTTTTATTTATAAGAAATTAATTTTTTGAATAAAAGACAACAAATAATACCTTGTGAAAAGCTCTTATTTGTGTGCCTTTTCAGTTAGACCTATTTGAATCAAATATATAAGATGTTTAATTACATTTCAAATGGATTATTTGAATGAACTTTATTTCAATCAGATAAGATTTGCTAAACAAATCCTAATTGAATAATAAGATTTTTAAATATATAAGTGGGTTACTAAATGATATATGATTAAAGCTAAAGTAAACTCTCAAATATCAATATGAATCAAGTCATGTAGGCCTTTGAAATTTATATATGTTTTTAATATGCGGATGTAATTTACTTGGACCCGGATACTCGGGCTTGACCATACGATGAACTGGATATGAATCTGCATGTTCTTGATCACATATGCTTGGTTCGAGATTTGAATCCAAATTTCTTCTAGGTCTTAAAAAAAAATGTTTCATACATACTTTATTTGAAACCAGAGACTTCAAATACTCGAATAATTGAATACCCATTCATATCTACACTCATCATCCAAACAGTGAACTTCAAATGCTGGGAGAGGAATTTCCAACATTCGAAATTCAAAGAAACAATGTTCAATAGGAAAGTAGCGTCAGAAATTCTCAATCCAATTCCTACTGTGCAATTGCAATGAATACGCTTTTTCATCAGTTCAGTAAGAATTATGGATCACACTATCTTGCAGATCAGGACCATATATCTCAGCAGAGCACAATCATTAATTGATTCTTTTGTGTGCACTATTCAAGCTGTTGGAGTTGTGGTCCAAGTAGCCTTTTTCTTTTGCTCATGGCATGCATATGCACTGCTTGGGTCACCATTGTGTGGTCTGTTTTTTGTACATTCGGTGGAATCTTGAGCTGATTGAGAATGGTGGGTGATGTATATTTTTGATCTTGGTGTTTGGTCTTGTTCCTTGAGCTGTTGAGCATTTAAAATTCTAGAATTCTAAGAATCATTGGCATAGCTTCAATTAAGCACAATGGACACTGATTCATTAGAGGAAGAGTCTTACAGACGTCTACATCTATCAATCTATAGGTTTGAGTTTACTTCCATTGTAATTGTCAAGTAAACTTAGTTCATTACAAACATTTTGGGGCACGTTTGTGTACACACTTTTTCTGCAGAAAGAGAAAATTACCATGTAAGCAAATTCCATAGAAATGAAAGCCTCAAAAAAGGATTTCCTTAGAATTTAGAAATTCATGGTTGGTGCAAAAAGAGTTTCCTCATTGAATTAGTGCAGATGTTGTTTGGTGCGGCTGTTGATTCCTTATAGAAAATCAAAATTTCTTATTTGGTGATATAATTTTTTGAAGAAAAATAACATAACATGTATATTATTTATTTAACATTAAATAATAATTTATATAAAGAAATAAAAAATGAAAGAGTTTTAGGGTTTTTAGGTTGAAATGGACAAGAGTGAGGAAAAGAGAGAGAAGTTTTCAGAAGAAATCAATTTCCCATACCCCCCATGGGAAACTCATTTCTACTATTATCAAGGAAAATGCTGACGAAGCAGGAAAGCATTTCCACGGAATTGTTCCACACCAAACGCCGGAAAAATGGGTTTTCCGTGGAAAAGTGTTAAACAAATATGCCCTTGGTGACTAGGGGTGTAAAAAAAAACCGAGAAACCGTCTAACCGAACCGAACCGTGGTTAATAACCGTATTCCACGGTTCGGTTACGGTTACGGTTAATGAAATCCAAAAACCGCATGGTTCGGTTTGGTTACGATTTTCCATAAAAATTCACTGCGGTTAACCAAACCGAACCGTAAAATGCGGTTTGGTTAATCGCACACGATTAACCGTACCGTTATAAAATAAAGGAAAAAAAAAGGGGGGCTGAATGAAAATTTTCGCAATACATAAGTAAAAATTTTCGCAAAATTGACTGAACTTAAGAAGTTATTATATATAAAACCAAAAAAGAAGATGCAAATTGAGAAATTAATATTCAAATTTTTCGACGGTTATTAACAGTAACCGAACCGTCTTATACGGTTAACCGCGGTTCGGTTTTCTACGGTTTTTGTCTGCACGGTTACGGTTACGGTTTTCAAATACAGAAAACCGCGGTTACGGTTCGGTTAACGATTTTCCCAAAATAATTGGTTAACCGAACCGTTACACCCCTATTGGTAACATATGAGAAATATGTAGACCTGAGAACTCCTGACTACTCTTAGAACATAGATTTCTTATAGAGAATTTTACATTGATATTGGTACACATTGATCTGAAAAAATTCTGATTTTGTTGTGCAAATGAGGATTTCCAAATCCTATCTGGGTCGTTGGACATGTTCTAAAAAAATGAGGATTTCCATTATTCCAAATCCATTTTTAGGGATTTACAATGGGTAAAACCAAATGTGAATTCTTCGTGACTATATGGAAAGCAAAAATTTGTTCTCTAGGAATTTGGTTACCAAACTTAGTATAAAAAATTGATAACATATGGATTTTTAAAACCGTTGTCCAAATTATTTTGGTAAAAGGATGAATTGCTAGTGCTATTATTGTTTTGTTATTTTTGAAGTTAGAAAATACATTGGCATTTCCAAAGTTGCTTTCCATGGATGAAGAGGACATTGGAGATTGACCAAGTGCCTTTTCTTGTGAAATTATGGTGGGTGATCCTGTGAAATGATAAGGACATCGATGGAATATTCAACCATCACATCCGAGGGGCCAATTATTCTATGGTGCACATTTGAAACAATCCTTGGGGCTGTTCTTCTTAAATCAAAATATCACTCTCCTTAGCTTGGCACTCCGGCCAAATCTTTCTTCAATTGGAATAGGGTCCATATCAAATTTACAATTAGAAGAGTGATACTTTTTTTTTTTCACATCTATTTTTGAGAAAAAAAGTTTCACCTACAAACAGACTGTATTTCATGCTTATACCAATTTGTTTTTTTTTTTTTTTTTCGTTAACGAATTATATTTTAATAAAAATAAAAAATAAAAACAAATTAAAGTGTCATTCAGTTCCATAACTTGGCTGTGAAAGAGTATATATAAGATCAAGGTCTGGTGGTATGCCCTGCAGTTCAAAATTCAAAAAGATAAAGTGGTCTGGTTCTTTTCTCCTCATTGCCCACTACCCGCAATTCCGCATATGCTTCATATGACAATGCCGTGCAGACACTTCTTCCTCTGTCTGTGATATAAACCACTCAATTTATAGGACCTAATAGATAGATATCATGCTTTGACAGCTTCATGAACTGGACAAAGACAATATAGATCATGCTATGATAGCTATGCGAACTGGTCAAAGACAATCCTCTAAATTCTAATTGAGCCTTTACCTCGGGGTGATCACTAGTAGAACTATCACGATTCACCACGTCACCGTGGGTAAAATATTAAGCTCATATTTGTCATCTCTATTTCATACCTCTATTTCTCTAAATGTCTAAATCGGACAGAGGCTTGAACAATTAAAGCGTTTGGCACAAGATTCTAGACTCTGTCCGCTTTAGATATTTAGAGACAAATCTTCTAAAATCCAAATGCTCCAAAAGTGGGCAGATGAGAAATAGAGCTTTTGGGTCTTAAAATATAGAGGCGAGGTATTTAAAATAGATTCGTGCGTTACCAAACGCGTTTTTTTTTTTTAATTTATTTTAGCCTCTTTTTTTTTAATGCCTCTAATTTAGATGGATCTATAAAAAAAAAAAAAAAAAGAGTAAAGATGCCAAACAAGCCCTAGAAATGTGTTAAACGTAAGTGGTTATCATGACCACACATCTAATAATTATAGAGCCCCACTTTGAGTCAATTGATAGGCTTTACCCTTTTAGCTTTGATTTTAATAAACCTTGCTTGGATTCACTTTAAGAAAGGCCAATCTTGTTTGGCTAATCTTTGAGCGAATTTAGGTTACTGACTTATATTAAATTTCTTTGATAGAAAGAAATCTCTCTAAGATTATTTATAAAAGGGTTTCCTCTCTCTTGACTCACAATATTTACAAAGTACCCATTAACTGATCTCACACATCTTGCAGTGAGTGACAAGGAAAATGGGAGAAAACTCTATTTTGATAAAAAGCCGTTGATCTCGCAGTAGTACGAATTTTAGATCAATTTTAGATAAAAATGGCACAACGTACGCCTTCTAGAATTTCAGATTACCCATTGTTTGTTGAATTCATAAATCAAGATCCTTACATAATAGCTCTTACAAGATGATCCTACAATGAATTTACCCCATGTTGTGAGGCCCCTAGGCAAATGTTGTCTAGTTGATTAAGAAGGGTTTTCTTTTACTATTTATTTAGTAGATAATATTAGGCATTTCTACGATGGAATGTGATTAATGTTTGAAGCATCTCCACCTTTTTTTTAAGAACCTTGATAAAGGCTTACCAAGATCTACCAAGAGGAGTTCTAGGTATTAGGGCACATTCTCTCTTACGAGCAACCCATCGGATAAGCAATATAGATATGATGCGAGCCTTATTGTATGAATCCAAAGCCTAGGATGCCAGCACTTTAAACTAGGGCTGTCAAAGGGTGGGGTTGGACCATGCTTGGGGTTGTCCTTACCCTAATCTTAATATATGCAGGGTTGGGCTCAGGCAGTCTAAAGCCCTTGGAGGGCCTGTATTACCTATGCCCTTCCCCTACCCTCGAGGGTCAGGGCAGGGCCCAAGGCCTCAAAACAAGAAAATCATTATTATTTTTACATTGTCACCAACTATGAAGGGTTGATCAAGTGTTATCTTATCTAACCTCTATTGCGATGGGCCACTAAGAAAATGCTTGGAAGATAGAAGTTGTCTCTAAAAAACTTTTTTTTATGAGATGAAGTCATAAGTGCTTTAATGACTTAGGTTCTAGATGTACCCTTTTATTTATTTTAATGTCAAAGAATGAAAATGGTTAAAGAATGTGTTCCATCTCACACCTTTCATTGGAATTTCTACATACCAAATCATTCTAGCTAGTCTTATCTTTAAGAAATTCAAACTAAATACATTCACCTACCTAAGATGAATTGACACTATTTTCAAGTTGACACTGATCTGACAATTAAATGAATTAAGCTGTGTTGGATTTCAGTCATACCAAATCATTCTAGCAAGTCTTATCTTTAAGAAATTCAAACTAAATACATTCACCTACCTAAGATGAATTGACACTATTTTCAAGTTGACACTGATCTGACAATTAAATGAATTAAGCGGTGTTGGATTTCAGTCATAAAAATAAGTACACTTAAAAAAATAATACTAATTTCGACTTTAAAAATTGTGAGTTATAATTATCTAATTAAAAGGATTTTTTGATCACCCCACATCCTTGAAGTTTTATGCACATATAAACTACTTTTATGAATTAGTTAGCATCCAAAGTCACTCTATGGAGAAAAAGTGTATCCTTATTAACATGAGTACAACCCTTTTACACTAGCCAGAATATATAAAAATAATATTAAAAAACATAAATAAGAATCAATAAAACTACAAAAAGAGGATTGTGAGCAATTATGTAACACTTATTGCTTATTCATTACGTATAACTCATAACCCAAAACTCAAGGTCAGATGGTGGTGATCCTCTTTTGGATGCTGATCATGAATATCAGTGTGTTGTTGGAGCACTAAGATATTTCACTTTGACCAGCACTAACATTGGCATTGTGAGGAATCAAGTATGTCAATTTTGTGCATGTCTTGTATGCTCCTCCTTGTTTGATCACTGGATGACAGTTTAAAGAACTCTTCAATTTCTTAATGGCACCATAGCACACGGTCTTCATTTCCGCAGGGTCTCTCTTGTTGGGTATGTCTTGTATTTCGGTTTAGCTGGATTGGTTGTTTTGGATTAATGCATATGTAATTGGGTTTGAGGGTAGTATGTCAGTTTGCATCATTATTTATATTGTCAAATGATGTAAGTACTCTAACCCTAAGCATAATAGTGAGGGAGAAAGAGGACTTGAGGAGAGCTCTTTCCGCGGGCGTATGTATATCGCCGAGTCATGTTAATCATTGTATTCTTTTTGTGGATTGATTGCTTGATCATTGTGTGGATTTGTGTGTTTGCGTATTTGTTGATCGCATGTTATCATTCGTTCTGGGGCGCCACCCCACATTTTTCACAATTACTGCCTATTTCAATGTTGATTGGGCAGGGAAACCTGATGATTGACTATCCACATTGGGCTATGCTATTTTTCTTTGTCACCATTTAATCTCTTGGAGTACAAAGAAACAACCCACAGTTGCGGGGTCCACCACTGAATCAGAATATAAATCTCTTGCATACATTGCTGCGAAATTATTTTTTATTGTATGTTGATAAGTGACCTCGGAATATTTCTAAAAATCCCTCCTCTAATTTATTATGGCAACAAAAGTGCTATTTCTCTTGCCTCTAATCCCATATATGATGCTCGCATGGAACCCATTGAGGTTGGTTACCATTTTATTTGAAAGAAGGTGATTCATAGCAATATTCACATCTGATTTGTTGGGACTATTGATCAAGTGATAAATGTTTTCATTTTTTAGGGAATAGCCCTTTTATGTTGATTTAAATTTTTTTTGGGCAGTCCAATAACTACATCATGGGCTCGTTCTTCTTGGAATTCGAATTCAGGATTGCATGGTTCTGATACTATTTTAAATTCCTTTAGCTAGTCATTCTTATACTAAAGCTTAAAAAAAAAAAAGAGGAGTCAGTAGAGGATGCATATATACTATTCAATACATATCTTGGGCATAACTAGTCCATTTTTTAGGGATTTGGAGCATTAATACTCTTGATAACTATTTATAATGATGATGGTTATATGTATCTCATGAGAAACATGCACTTTATAATTCTATGCTTTTGGAAGGATATATTGTAATGATTTTTGGAACATTGGTATAAATGATTCCTAGTCCAAGAGTGATTAAATATACACTATTGGAGGGGCTGCGTTGTCTTAGAAAGTGACCTGCATAGGTCAATCAGGGATGGAGTCCAAATTTGTAACTTATGCAGCCAGAGACAAAGAAGTGGAGTGATTGAAGAATTTGCTAAAGATTCTTTACAAGGAATTCACACGCACTACAAAAGTCATTATTTAATAAACCTTTTGCTGGGACCATTTCCCATGAAAAACTAGGAACTCAGTTCAACACAGGGACCAACAATAAATATTTACATATTAGAGACACATGAATTATTGGTGGGTTTGTGGGCCCCAAAAAAGTACACATATTGGGCTGGTCCATACTCTGCAAAAACATGAGGTTGGTATTGTCATATCTCTCGCTCTCCTATCTTTCCATGATTGCAAGGAATCTTTAAAGCTTCTTTCCAATTTTGGAGAGAAAAAAAAAAAAAAAAGCAGAATAGGAGAAAGGCAATTAACAGTAGATGATATGCAAGACAGCAGAGCCTTTTTTCTGTTTATAAAGAGCTGGGTACCTGTTGTTCTTCCATGAAGCAAAACCAAATATTTCAGCCCAAGCACACTAGTGAATTGCTTCCTCCTCTTCCAAAAAAAACATGCATACATCCACTAAGCCTCTCTTCCTCTTCTACATCACCTTCATCCTTGGAATTTCATCATTTCTCTATACTGCTGAAGCAAGACTACTTCATGGTGCTTAGCTCTCCAACCCCATTACCTACTCTTTTAAGTTGTATTTCCTATCATAAGTAGTTTTCTTTCCCACCCAGATCAAGCAAGAATAAAATAACATGAAAGTGGAACATAGAACAAAAGAAAATCTACTTCTAACCCTTTGTCTTTTCTTTCTTCTATCTTCTTTTTAATTCTTTAGTTTTTGTTGCTTTTGAAGGTTGCATTGTAGAAGTTATTTGCAAGGAGTCTATGGTGATGAGGAGCTACCAAAGACCTTACTATTCGCCGCCTCCACCTCCAACGGGATCAACTCCATCACCTGAAATGAAAACTCCGGCGACTGCCCTGTCAAGCATGAAACCTCTTTTAGGTGCCCAAGTTGCTTCTTCTTGAGACTTACACTACGTACTCATCCTACGTATTCCAATAATGAAGATGATGTGTGCAGTGTGCACCATCACTGAAGTCTCTAGCTATTGTATTTCCATATCTATAATTACCGTAGTTTCTATGTTAAGGGCTTGGTATGTTAGACTTGTGGCTTTCACACTATGTATTTTAGTCCCGTGCTCGTGGTTGTGTAGTTCATGTGTGTCTTATGTGCACGTGGTTGTGTAGTTCATGTATGTCTTATGTTAGTTGTGACTAATTATATAGTCCAGGTAAGATTAGGAGTGTTAATCTTGTCTGGATGAGGAGAATTGGATTGTGTGTCTACATAAGTTACAAACCTATTTTCATGGTATTTAGAACTGGGCTTTGTAAATGTTAGTCAAGATGTTACCTTGTGGTGTGCCCAATAGGCTGACAGAGAAGTAAAAGATTCGTCATCTGTGGTAAAGAAGATGGATATTGGAAGTAGAAATGGTCAAGCTAGGGAAAAATTGGCTTTTAGCGACAGTTTTTTTTTTCCACCGCTAAAAGTCACATTTAGCGATGCACATTATTTTTCGCCACTAAAAGTGTTGTTTTCCTTCCGTCCGTCCTTCCTTTTAAGAGTTTTTACCCTAAAAACTTTATGTATGAAACTTTTAGTGGCAAGGAAAAAAAAACTGCAGTTAAATGCATTTTTTCTTCTACCACAAAAAACTCAATTTTTTTTTGTAGTTAAGAAAATTTTGTTCTAACAAGAGTTGTGCCGCTTTTGAAGCTGATCATTGGTTCAACACATGACATGTCTGATTACATGAAAACAATCGTACGGTGGGCTCTTCTTTTATTGGAGTGAAATTTGAGTTAGAACCAATATTATGGAAAACTCTTAATTATGAGTGTTTTTTTTTTTTTTTTTGATTAATCAAGGAGGCTGGGACCCAAGACTTGCCATTGTTAACAATATTGTTCAAACTATGTTCCAAGTATACTATAAAGAAGTGAAGTGGTCATAATTACATAATCTCAAACAAAGTAAGGACACGTACGTGTTGTGTTGCTTTGAAATGGGGTATCCCTCATGTTTGAATGCATTTAAAATGACTCGGGAAAATCATTTGAGGCCTTTTCCCACAGTAATCGTGGACCAATCACGGTCCACCACGTCACCGTGGGCAACCCCTGCCCGGCATAGGATAGCAACCCCACATGCATGGCAGGAGCTGCCGCGGTGATGTGGCGGACCGTGATTGATTCACTCACGGTCACTGTAAGGAAAACCCTCACAAGATCCAAACTCATTTAAAACAATACAGCTGTTAGGCCTCGTTAGAAATGGGATGGGTATCCCATGCATGCATCCGGAACTTTTAAACACCTCCATGAAGCTCACTTTTGAAAAACCCAAAAGGATCAAATTAAATGGCCTTATCTCTTCTAGACCGAAAGGTTTGGCCACATGATTTTTCTAATTCTTGGATATAAGATGAACCCATCTTTTATTTCAATGAGTTATGTACGTTGAAGTTCATCCAAATAAAAGTTCAAATGGAAAAGTTTCGCGCTGTAACTCAGCCAGTTAAGAACATCAAACACAACTTTCTAAAAAAACATGAATTCAAGTAGCCACCAAAAAAAAGGTCCAATTGGGAAAGTATTCAAGAACATATATAAGCATGTACAGATTGCTATACGTTAAATTTTTTTTCATCTAAATGTGGCCATAAATCAGTTTTGCACATGATTAATCAAAGACTTGCCATTGTTAAAAGCATACTTCAAACCATGTTCAAAGTATAGGTGAAGAAGTGAAGGGGTCATATATACAAAATCTTGTTAGGTAATAGTGAGATGGTTGTTAGAATCTCTTTGACCACGGATAAAGGAGTTAATCTGGTCATGTCATGAAAACTAAGGGGTGTGTTTGCTAGTATGAAGACCCCAGAGGAGTATTTACAAATTTTGGAGAACAAAGGGGTGTCTTTGTTAATTCTACAGTATATTTTCAAAAGTATGGATAGGCATATTCATCAGATTAGGGTTTTGTCTTATCAATTTGGATGCACCTCTCAAAAAGTGCTTCCCTCTTATTTGAGACTTTCTAGTGCACATTCAATTCAATGCATAAAGATATTGAGGGGTGGACCAAATATCACTGTCACTTTTTTTTTTTTGGCAGAACAAACATCACTGTTGTTAAATAATCCTAACACAACTTAATTTGAAGCCTCACAATTTAATAATCTTTTAAGCGTGTATTTATTTATTGTGATTGAATCCATCAATGGTTAAATGCCAGATTAGTGTAAAATAGGGTTAACTGCCTATTCTTAACTTCGATTTATCAAAGTTGGGCCCCAATATATATACATTTGTGCAAGCTAGTTTTTTTTTTTTTTTTTTTTTTTTTTTTTTTTTTTTTTTGCACAAAAAATTATGTTCGCTGCAAGCAATATCCTCAAAAAAAAAGATATAAAATATATAATGCCTTTTCCTTGCTAACTAGAATTTTTCGACCTACTAAGTGAAAAACACGTCTAGAAAGATAGAGTAGAAATGCGCATTTTCTCTTCCGCGAGTTTATACATACCCTTTTTAATGACAATGTTCACACTTAGTAGGAAATTTCAAGGCCAAAAATCAATTGTTAAGATCACACTTATCCCAAAAATTCATGGCTGTCATGCATCCATGCATATATTACATACCTCACAGGGCTCTTTCTGAAAATAGAGTCACATAGGGGGACTCTTAGATAAAAGACCATAAAAATAGGAACAAACGGAAAGAACAAGTACAACACGGAAGAACGGCTTAACAACTTCCTAACTCCAAAACAGCATTCCCTCATAAACCGAAATATAAACCTGCAGAAAGAAGGAAAGCCCCACCAAAGAACAAAAAAGAAATCCCACAAAAAGAAGAAAGAATGATTGAGCAGAGGAAGAAAGATAAATGGGTTATAGTTGTTTTTCATTCCCTGCTTTTAGTTCTCTTGCTCAGCTTTCAAAGGGCCTGTTGCAGCTTCTCATCTCACTCCAAGCAACAGAAGGACAAGGTGACTGAGCTGCCAGGCCAGCCCAATGTGAGCTTTGCCCAATACTCTGGGTATGTGTCGGTCAACAAGGATTCTGGAAGGACACTGTTTTATTGGTTTGTTGAGGCTGTTGAGGACCCTGCTTCTAAGCCACTTGTGCTTTGGCTCAATGGAGGTCTGTCAGTTGACACCCCCATAGTCTAATTTGTTCTATTCACTCCTTTTTTGCTGATTAATGTTGCATTTGGATGTACCCCAAATCACAATTTGGGACTTGGGGTGTAGCCAAATTCATGTAAGAAGATTAAGTGAGGTAGTTTAATTGTGGGCAATGGGCATGCCTTTTAAAATGATTGGAGAGATTTTCTGAGGGAGGAACTGTTTTCTGGAAGTAGGTATTCATTGATGGACGTTTCTGATTTTCTATTGATTATTCCATTTATTGATTTTTCAAATTTTTTTTTGGGATTTTGTTTTCTGGAACTGATTGATACAGTTTGTTTTGGTTCTCATCTGCTGATAATTAAATTGATTAAATTGCAATGTTTTCTATACTAGTAATGTGTTTCTGTTATTGGTGATGATATGGTGTTATTAATTCATTTTATCGCTTCACCGGCCATTGGCTTTAATTGTAGTTTTTCTGCTAACCATTCCTATGATTCCTCGGTTGTTGGTCAAAAGGGAAAAAATTGGCATACTGGGTATGATTTGTATGTTGTTTAGGAATTGTGATTAGGATTTTAAAAAAAAAAACACATACCACTGTCATATGCAAAATCTCCTTCTTCCCAATATTATTTTTCTCTGTTTGATGTCTGATTTTCTTTATTTACTTTTTACTTATTTAAGTAATCTATTTTGAGGTGATGTCAAGTAGGCACTGAACTTAGCTGGGTAAGCACCTCCGTTTGGGATCCACCTGGATGGATGACAATCATGGAGGTAGAAAGAATAGATAGCTCTAATTGTAGACTAGGAGTGGGCCCAAATCAACCTATCACATCACCCCAACCCCTTGATATATGGCCTAAAGGTTCAGTTGTTTTGTAAGTTGCATTTATATCAAATTTTGATCCAATGGTTCAATAGGTGGGTGAATGTCAAGTTGGGTGTAGAGGTGTTTACCATTCTTACGGTACGCATGGTGCTTACCTGGTCAAATCTGATATGTCTGGTATTTTTCTAAACATGATTCAAGTGATGCATTTGGGCCCAGAATTTGTTCCATTTCCAAGGCTGTAGCTGGAGAAGTTTAACATACTGAATTTCAATATACCAATATTTTCACTTTGGTGGGCCATGAAACACTACATGATTCAGAACTTTGATTCAGAACTGGTTTCTTGCTGCTACTTTTTTCTTTTTCAAATATACATTTGTTGGAAGAAGGCAAAAAACTTGCAATATTTGACTTTAGATGAGATTGTTTGGTGTTTTTTCTTTTATTTACTTATTTTTCTTTTGGATTCTATTTTAATCTCTGATCCAACAAATGTTTCTAGGACCTGGATGTTCTTCCATTGCTTATGGGTTGGCAGAGGAAGTAGGCCCTTTTCGTGTTAATGCAGATGGAAAGAGTCTTTATTCGAATCCTTACTCATGGAATCAAGGTACAAAAGACACCCACTTTTCCCTTTCTTTTGATAATAAATTGGTTTCACTTTATTCTTGGTAGTTGTTTTTCTTCATTTTTTAACCTTCTATGGTCAGGACTTGTACACCCTTTTGGGGAGAAGGTTGGAAATGTTACTTTTTTGCTGGGATTTGTGACTTAGGTGTGAGTGTGTTAATTTGTTGATAAGGAAAAATATATTCATTTCCTTCATTTTTTATAGGGATGGGTCTTCATGACATCTGAAAAGGGTGTGTTTTGTTTTGTCATTGAGGTCTAAAGTTTACTAAGAATTAAGCATAAAGAATTGTATTTTCATCCATTTATGGGTCTAATTGCTTGTATCATTTGGCAGTGGCCAATATGCTGTTCCTCGACTCCCCTGTTGGTGTTGGATTCTCCTATTCAAACAATTCCCAAGATTTACTGACCAATGGAGATGAAAGGACTGGTACTACTTAGTTTTTTACCCATATGATTCTTATTCGTTCTTCTAAATAACTTCTGATTGTTATCTAGTAATCATCTTTTCTACCACTCATTATTTTTAAGCCATCCCCGTGCAGCGAAGGACTCATTAGCATTTCTACAGAAGTGGTTCAAGCGATTCCCTCAATATAAAGGAAGGGAATTATATTTAGCAGGAGAGAGCTATGCAGGTGAAAATCGGTTCTCTAAAGCTAATATGCCTTATACTATATATTTTTTCTCCTACACAATTTTCCATTAATGAAACTTTACCCAGAAAATGAATAGCCCATGTAAGGATGCCAGTATGCCACTGAAATGTGTTCGAGATTGGCCTCTGAATCTGGTCTGTTTTATTGTTGCACATGAAATTGAGGTTCGGGCTCTGCCTCAGCCCATGGATGGGCCCATGACAGAGTGACAGACTCAAAGAGGCCTGGTTGTCTGAATGGAAAGTGTTACCAAACCTGGGGCCAGGCATGTGCCTGGGCCCAGGGCATGGTGGCCCAAGCTTGGCCTGTGATTAAGCTCAATGGCATTAGATCCATGGGTGAAGTGAGCTCTTGTGATGAATACTAACCAGTATTACAATTCTTGTTCCAGGACACTATGTTCCTCAGCTGGCCCAAGCCATTGTTCAGTCCCGGAAATTGACAGGAGAAAAGTCAATTAATCTGAAGGGCTATATGGTACAACTCCCAGACTGATTAGGCATACTGTACTTATAGAGTAGCAACAAGCTTTCAAACTCTTGAAGGTATAAAGGAAACAGCTAACTGAGGTGTTCTTGTTTTCCAGGTGGGGAATGCGCTGACAGACGATTTTCATGATCACTTGGGAATTTTCCAATTTATGTGGTCCTCTGGTCTGATATCAGATGAAACCTATAAGCTTCTGAATATCTTTTGTGACTACCAATCATTTGTGCACACCTCACAATTTTGTGAAACGATCCTCGATATTGCCAGCGAAGAACTTGGAAATATTGATCCTTATAGCATCTTCACTCCTCCCTGCACTAGCAATACTACTTTTCCAAATAAGCTACTGAAAAGATTGCATGTAAGTGTTGGTATCTTTCACGGTCAGCCTGTAGACTAAGCATGCTTCTTGTTTTGTTTGTGTAAGCACAAATAGACTGGAGTTTGGTCAGTGATCTAGTCAGAATCCAGTAAATGGTGAACTTAAAGAAGCAAAGTCATATTGCTGACTTTTCTTGCATGGGAGGTTGGGATCTTGTTGAGGATGAGAATGGCTAGACTGGCTCGTTGGGCTGATGCTCTTATCTCACCGTGTGCCAGGCTCAGGGTTGATTTTAGGCCTGCAGATAGGACCCACACTTGACATTTAGGTTGTGAAACAAATGGGCCTTCTTTAGGCTAATTTTTGGGTTTTTTTTTTTTTTTTTTTATTTTTCTGAGGCACTGGTTCAGCTTGTGTGAACATTAGTTTATTGGTCATGGGCTGGTATTAAATTTTAGGCCTATGTGTATATGAGTTGGTCATGAACTAAACTCCAGTATCTAAATTCCTAATAGGTAAATGGGCTGAGCTCGTACCGAATCCAACCTGCTCTTGCCCCCAAAATCTAGTGTTGGGCATTAATTATAGGCTTTCTTTTCTTTTTTACGGGGATTTTAATGATTGGAATTGTGATTCTTGAACTATCTGCTTGATATTACTAACAGATACTTTGGTGCAAATTTACAGTCAGTTGGACACATTGGTGAAAAGTATGATCCATGTACTGCAGAACACTCAACTGTTTACTTCAATTTGCCTGAGGTTCAAAAGGCACTTCATGTTGATCCAGCAGTGGCGCCATCTCAGTGGGTAACTTGCAGGTATGATTGTTGTGTTTTCTTGAAATTGGATGTTTTCAGCTTTCCAAGTCATTAAAGAAGCACTTTCCAGCAAAGAAAAAGGGTTGTCTAAGCACAAAATTTCAGTCAAGATTTAGTTCTGTTTAGTTCACTTGGCTACAGATATTGACTTGCAGGCAGCGTAGCTGCTCATTATTTACAGTAATTGTTCTGATCTTTACTAGGGTGCCCTTATTGTTTAACCTCAAGCAGTTTGATGCATTACCTATTACTTTTACAAAGACATGCCCGCTCCTGTCCAGCATCATTTAGAGTGGTATTGATTCTGGACTAATAGTTTGGCATGTATCAGATTATCATGGTCAACTGCTGATTAGCCTTCTTTTGGATGTGCCTACAAAGGCTTTGTCTAGTTGATTTTTCAATCCATACAAACCATTGAAACCTTTTTTTTTTCTGGATTACTGCACTGAACTTTTCTCTGCTATTCAAATATGTGATAAACGCGTTCTAACTTTTATCGCACTGTGGGCTGGAACTTATTTAATATCCAATCCACTAGATGGATGGTCTATTTTATCATTTCATTCACCTTTTTGGCTAGCTTCCCTTGATGTATTGAGCTTATGGCAAGGCATATCCTTTTGATATTGCGCAACTTGTGTGTTTGTTTTGCAGTGGATTGGTTAATTTAAATTGGAAGGACTCTCCTAGGTCCGTGTTAAATATTTATCGTGAGCTTATACAGTCAGGGCTTCGCATTTGGATGTTCAGGTTCTTCAGACCTCTGGCTTTCTCTCTCTCTATTATAAGTGTACATTCACACGACATGGAAACAGAAAACATTAATTGGACATTGCATTTTCAATGTTGAAGCATCTAGTAGTCTCACATGTTCCTTTTTAATCTTCAACTTTCACGCATAGGTTTTTGGATGAACTAAAGCAATGGTTCATCAAATGAGTCAACAAGGAGCTTGACTGACCCTTATGTTCCAGCAGTAGCCTGCCATGGGCTCAGCTCAGGCCAGTTTTGGATTCTTGTCAAGTCAGTATGTCTGGGCTGGGCAAATGTCAGAGATTTATTTATTTATTTATTGAATGAAACCCAAACATGCATCATCATGTCATATGCCTTCTAAATGAACAGGCCACACCAAGTATGAATTAGCCATCTGGTAAGCTTATTGGACGTAGATTATTACCTGTCCAACTATATTTCATTTCTTATAAGCAAAACTTAACTGGCCCAAATGCCATGTTACCTTTAGGTTCTTCCAATGAATGCAACTCATAAATCTCTTGGCTGAGCTGAACAGGCTCTAGCTTGAGGTTGGCCTGTGAGCTAATCAAGCTGGTTCCAGCTTGGCTGGATTAGCAAAAGGGCCAAGCTTGAGCTTGATCTTGAGCCCAGGCGAGCCCGGCCGAGCTGGCTTGGCTCATAGACATCCCTAGTTACAATTCAGAATGTGTGCTAAGACCCAAACTTGTCTCTCTTTTGTTGTATCAGTGGAGATACAGATGCTGTGATCCCAGTAACCTCAACCCGATACAGTATAGATGCTCTCAAGCTTCCAACTGTGACACCTTGGCATGCTTGGTACCATGATGGTCAGGTATGCTGCAGTTTCATAGCATTTTCTTTAAGAAATCTGAAGATAGGGAAATTTTTGTGGAATCATGACAAATTTATTTTTTTTTTTTTTATGAATGACCTGAGTGGCATTGTTCTTCACACTGTAGCAGTAATTGTGGGATACTTCCTGAAGGCACAATGCTTCTTCATGGCCTTTTTCCCTCAATGGCAATAGGTGATTGATGTGATTCATTGATCTAGCCTTACTGATTTGGTCACACAGATTTCTAAGAGGCTCATGTCTGAATTGACAGAACAAAGAGGATAGAAGAAAATAATTCTATGCAATTGTGAAGTATTGTTCTCTTTGGGAGACCTCTCTGTTTATTACTTTTGAGTGTGCTATAAAAGAAAGTTTTTACAGCAATTATTTCCCCTTTAATTGGGTTGATTACAGTCAAAGATTCCTATTTATTGGAAAATCAATTAAAAATGAAATATCCACCAAATAATACAGATCTTCCTTCTAGAAGATTGTAGCTGAGATTTGAGGGGTTGGGAGGTCGTATGGGATCCACAAATATGAATTAAACATGAAGCGTTTTGTAGCTCAGTTGATGGTAGGCATTGACCAGAGGAGTGAGGTTGAAGGTTTGATTTCTCCTCGGTTAATTTTAATGTTAAGTAAATACAATTTTTAATATTTTAACACTAGAATATAATCAACCATAAAAAACCAACATGATCCGCACCTATTTTGGGGGTGAGTATGGTGTTACATATAAATGACCTGTCACATGGTGGGTGGGGTTTGGATAAGATAAATATGAATTTGGCAGGTTCGGGTTCAGCCGCCCCATTGCCATCCCTATCTTAATATCTTGCCAGGTCCTGCTTTCGTAAATCCTTTTATTCTCTCATCTCTTATACATACAATTCTCAGTTTATCTCTCAAACAATGAAATAAAATAAAATAAAACATGCATTTGTGTTACTACTTACTACCCCATGAAATGTTTATCTCTGGAAAATAAAAAAAAAGGAGAGCCAACACTTCCATCACCTAGGCTTTGTATTTTTGCATGCATGGTCACACTAGAAGTGATGTAACACCCCAACTTCACCAAGCAGCTGTCTCTCCAGCCCACATCAGTGTGGAATTTGGATATACTGTATGTTCTGTCTCTACTGGATTAAGTCAGAAACTAAGCCTTCTGCTGTTATACTATATATGGAGAGACTAAACCTGACCATATTACAATAACAGTGCTAGCACATACTTGGACTGCCTTGCAACCACTTGCTCAAGAACAAATGGGTTCTTGGCGGAACGAAAGATGCATTTCAGAGTTATATACTTAATCATTGAACAACAATATGGGTAAACTTCACTTTAGAATTTTAAATTGTCAAATGCATTTGTTCATTTTCATTGTATACAATCTGGTGCTTAGCATGTTTGTCTATGGACTATTCTTGCTAATTTCTGTTATAGACAAGTCCAAGTTAGATTTAAATCAATTGTCATATTAGGTACTTGTGGAAAGTGTTATGCTGAGTTCCCCCTTTTTTTTTTTTTTTTTAACAGGTAGGTGGATCCACCCAAGTGTACAAGGGTCTGACCTTTGTAACAGTGAGGGGAGCTGGCCATGAGGTTCCTTTGCATAAACCCAAACTGGCTCGAGCCCTCATCGAAGCCTTTCTTTCTGGAACCCCAATGCCAACCTTAGCAGGGCATGATGAATCTTGATTATCATGAATACAATGCAAGAAACCTGGAGTCAATGTAATTATTTTGCCACTTTGATAAATAAAATTCATTAAGGGTGGTTTTGTTTAATCGCGCATCTTAATGGGTCACAATTTAGCAGCTTGAGCTACGATGACCCACATCTTTTGACCCATGGGCCTATCATGGTGGGGCCCACTTCATTTTACATGTGAGCCAGGGTTTCCTGGAGGACAGTTTTGGTTGCTTTGGATGAGCATTTGCCTTTTCTTGTTTTAGTTACTCATCACACTCTTCACATGAACAGTTTTCAATGGGTCTCATTGTTTGAAGTGAGCCCAGCTATTAGTAATCACTTCCATTGCAAAAAGTCAAGGGGATATGGCATGATCACAAAAGCAAGGAATATTTTGTTTTGTGTGGTTTTAGCAGACAGCATGTGACAGAAAGCTCTATAGAAAACGATGAACCAACAACAACTTTGGACCCAAGCCCGGACCTGGCCCAAGATTAGATTTGGGTTTTAACTGGACGAACCGGGCCTGTCGATTTTCTGAACGGGCGCACTTGGATCTGGGTTTTGTGACCAAGTCAGGTTCGGACCCAAACATGGGCTTGCATTTTTTAGAGTTGACTTAGCCCTGGATGTTCTGGGTGTACTTGGTGTGGTGCACTGATCATGGGGTCATGCCTCCCACATGGTCAATTGGGGTCATGCTCTTCCCACATGTGCACCTGTAGCTTCCCTGGAAAATGTTACTATGGTGGCCCTGTGATTTGGTTTTCCTAGAAAGGTGGCAAGTAAGCTTTTCATTATAAAGAGACTGGAAACTTTAATCACAAGGTGTGGAATCAATCATATCATCCAAATCTAAGGAAAAAGGAGAGACAAAAAATAATGGGCTACGTTCTGACTTATGAGTCATGTATGCAACTCTATTATTAACTCCTAGATTCTCAAGTAAATCTGCAATTGGGCTGTGTGGGATAAAAAAAACCATTGATGGTGTGGTGGGTAAAGAAGTAATCACATTTTTGTTTTCAAGATAGGGCCAATGGACCTGACAGGGTTTGGGAGATCGTGTACTCTTGAATGAGGATCCTATGGCATTCTACTAGTGGGAAATTTCTATAAGTTCCCTATGAAATGGGCCTATCTCATCAATGGTTCAGATCACCAAAAAGTGGGTCTCTCATGTGGTGCAGGAACCCTGTAATTTTTCTTGTATTAATAAGCCTCATTTTGTTGCATTAGACCCTTACTGTCTGTTTGCATGAATTTTTGTTTGGGAGAATTTGGAATTCTCCAAATATTGTCTCTCCTGAGTGGAAATTCAAATGTTCAGGATGAGAACTGAGAATTGTAAAAGCCAAAAACTATTTTTCAAGTGGATTGGTATTCAGAATTCCAATAATCTTAAAACATATTAAGAGGACATGCACTTACATTACTGTCAGAGACCCACAACAATATAATTATACTCCTAAAATCTTCCCAGTCGTTATTTAAGGACCTGGAGAAATCTGTATGAAGTATAAATTTGTACTAAGAAAAATTTTCTCCCCCTAATCTCTGCCTATAACTAGGTCCTTAATATTCATTTGGGCCAACTATCGGGCACGGACTCTTGAGTATTTTATAATAAGGAACTCGGCTATCTTGAATTGAAAAATGTTCTCCTAGGAGCAGATTGCACACTGTTCATTTGCAGTCAAGTTCATGTGCCCACTTCTCAGGAAAAAAAAAAGAGTTCATGTGCCCACTTATGTGCATGTCTAACAGGGAAGGAAGATATAAAGTACTCATCAGATTGTCTTTAATTTTGCCGCCTTAAAATTATTCAAAATGTTTTTTGCCACCTTAAAGTTAATCACATTTTTTAACATAGAATTTTTTAAGATTCACATGATATGGAGATTGAAGGTTCAGTGAGTATAAAATTAGGTCTGATGTAAAATCTGTTAACGAGCCTTGAGTTTGGGCTCATACTTTGGGCCCAAATCTTCTTTGGTCATCCCATGGGTGTTGATTTTAGATTGATTTGTACATTGTCTGTAATTGATTTAATTACCCCAATCAGGGAAATCATGACCTGTAAACATTCCATTATTGTACATTGATCAAGTATATAATGAGGGGTCCTCCAAAGGAGAAGACACAGAATTTACTCCTAAAATTCTCTTGCATTCTCTCTATTTCTGTTAACCTTATTAAAATGATGGGGGACGACAAGAGTGTTAAAGGGGTTGCAATGATGAAAGGTAGGTCAAGTGGGCCCCATATAGTTGGTTTGCACATGCAGTCTACTTGTAGGAAAAAATCAACCAAAGAGTAGTAGCTTAATTGGTCAAGGACTCTATGCCTAAAGAAGCGGAGTCTTCATTGACCACCTCTCATAGTTTTATCCGGTGCATATGGATAGGAGGGTTTACATGTGACTTTCGAAATTAGTTCTCAGCTATCTAAAATCGAATGTCACTCGGGCTCAAAGCCAAAAGCTTCCTGACATAATTGGGTTGGAGATACCATTGGTTATAAAAAAAAGAAAAGAAAAGGAAGATTTTAATCTTCCTTGATATACATCCGCACTTTTTTTTTTTCTATATTACGGTAAGATTTCCCATTAAATTTTGTTTGGATAACATGAAGACATTTTCTTCTCGAATGGTCTATTGATTTGATTGTTGGAGATTTGGATAACTTGGAGTTGATGATCAGCACTATCATTGCTTTATAGACTTACTAGTGACTTGTGAAGCCCATTATTTTAGTTGTTGTTCTTACCCTACTGTCCAATTCGTTAAACATTAGTCCACTGTGTAGTCTGCACCAAACAATGGTAAGATAAACGCAAGTTGAAATAATCAAATCCTACTGCAGGAAGTAAACATTAACATATGTTCTTGTGTCAGCACCCAGAAATCCTAGGCACCCACGAGCCCCACGTTGGATGTAGTAATCAGAGTCTCACACACACCATCTCTCTGCTATAAATCACACAAACAGGAGAGCCCACAAGAAGAAAAATGGAGAAGATGGATAGATTTGGAACAGTTTTTCTTTCTGTTGCCTACTTTTTTCTTCTTAGCTCTCCAAGGGTCAATTGCAGTTCATCTTGGATAGACTTTGACTACGCAACTGACCAACAAGAGAAAGACAGAGTGCATAATCTACCTGGGCAGCCTTCTAATGTGAACTTTGCCCATTATTCTGGGTATGTGACAGTGAACAAGGACTCTGGAAGGGCACTCTTCTACTGGTTCTTTGAGGCAGTTGGGGACCCTTCTTCAAAACCTCTGGTTCTTTGGATTAATGGAGGTCAGGAATCTTGAACATAAACCCTCAGTCTACTTTTTCTGATGATTACAATCTACATGGTTAAATGGGTGCTTTGTTTTGTGGCTATGCATTTGATTTTTTTTTATCTGGAAGATGAGTTTAGGACATGTTAGTTATTACTTTGTTAGTTGTTGGTGACTACTACTTGAGTACTTTCTCTCTCTTTTTCTTTTTGGAAGTTATGAATTTTCTAAATGTGAATTTCTTTATTGCAACTTCCATTTATCATAAGATGGTATAGATAAAAAAACAATCATCATAAAATGGAGTTCTACATTTCTCCCTTCTGTCTCTTTCCCCTCATTTTGAGGGTCTTTTCCTTTAACCTCCCTGCATGATATTTGAATTATACTAACCCACATCCCACTCCCTTTATCATATTGATGATTACAGTGGCATCTCTTAGCATCTTTGACAAGCTGTAATTATATGATGATTAAATGGGGCACACCTACTTATTCAGTTCAAAGACCCATCAGTGAGCTTCTGTAGGATGGGTGCTAACTGCAGTTAAACTTTAGAGTCCTGAAACACACTGATATTGTCTAATGTAAATAATGTCATAACCAATGTAGGAGAGGGAAAGATTTGCTTCTAATCTTTGGTAGTTGACTAGTTTCTTCTAATTTATTGTCATTTTAGATCTCTGTTGGGATCAGGGAGCTTAAACTAAAACTTCTCCTTTGAATTATTTGCAATATATCATGAAGCACGGTTGCCAGGAAAATCCATATTACTGTGATCCACTTCAATCATAGTGATGTTAACCATAGGATTGATTGTGAGAAAAAGATTCCTGTCTTCAGTCGGATGATGATATCATATTAAAGCACACTAACATTCCATAGTAATGGATGAAGAAATGAAACCAGATTGACCAATGGTTTGCATTCAAATGACGTGTTGCCCGCCTGATTTTTCACCCTTTGCATTTCAGGAGGTTACTTCGTAATTAAACTACTTCAGATTGGTAGAACTTAGAACCCATTTGGATCCCTGTAACTCTGTTTACCTAGGAAATCTGATTGTTTGGACATCAATTAGAGCATCCATAGGTAACCAGAGCAGAGTGTTGTTTCGATCCCGCTGACAGCTGATGACTTCTCCCTCTTATGAATCCTAGGGCGTTTTTTGGATCCTTGGAACTTGGTTGCTATGGACTCAGGTTACTTGTAATTCTAATTACCTGTAACTCATGTAACCTGGAAAGAACAAAACAACAGCGAATTAGGAATAATTCAGGTTATTCTAACATATGAACCTTCATTTAGACCAAAATCAATTTACCTGCACTTTGTTCGCAAAGATCCAAATGGGTCCTATGTTTTGTGAGGGTATGGTAACTGAGTTACATGGAAACTTGTTTTCAAGAAAGTAGGACATCCAAATGCTTGAACATTCAACTTACACTAAATCTAGTTACCTGCATTCAGTTTACATAGATCCAAATAGTCCCTTAGCTCTCTCCTTTACATTGCTGTTTTACTTATCATGCTGCTTTGTTTCAGTAGCTGGATCTTCTGGTTTGGTCTTTCTTTCTTGCTTTTTTTTTTATCCCTTTTCTTTTTATTTTTATTATCTTACATGTGCTGATTCAAGAGCTATATCTAGGACCTGGGTGTTCTTCCATTGGTTATGGAGTGGCAAAGGAAATTGGCCCTTTTCATGTTAACCCAGATGGGAAGACACTTTATCTCAATCCTTACTCTTGGAATAAAGGTAAGAGGCTTTTTTTCCCCATATCTCTTCTCATTTGATGGCTGAGGCCTGAGAGGAATAGTTCTTACGATATGAACTTGAAAAAAAAAAAAAAAAAAAGGAGTATTTGATAGGGAGGATGCAAGTGAGCCCCATTTCTTGTTATGAATTTCAAAATGGCAATGTTTTAATTTTTTTTTAATTTTCATCTTTTTAAATCCTGCAGTGGCAAACGTAATATTCCTTGACTCTCCAATTGGCACTGGCTTTTCCTATTCAAACAATACCCAAGATTTGTTAAGCAATGGAGATGAAAGAACTGGTATGACTTTGGCCTTGTTTCTGCATATGGCTTGAAATCTTCCTATAAAATTTAGTAACATTATTTTAGTTTGAACTTCTGTTTCAGCGACGGATTCATTGGAGTTTCTGAAGAAATGGTTGGAGCGATTCCCTCAATATAAAGGGCGAGATTTCTACATCGTAGGAGAGAGCTATGCAGGTGTTGAAGCATTCACTATGTTAAAATAATTTTTTGGAGAAGGAATCTTTTTATTATTTTCTTATTTAAGTGGTTTAATCCATGCTATTACTAGATATAGGTATTTTAAGTCAAGTGAAATAGCTTTTTTATTACAATTCTCTATTGTGTTAGGGTGAATTGAAAGAAGATTTTTTGCTCCTCCTTTCTCCTCTTTTACAGTAGGGTTTTTGCAGTTTCTCTTCTCTTTACCCAATAACTTGTCTTACTTCTCATATTATTTGAGATTTCTTGGAGTCTTCTACTCTTCTATGCAATACGAATTTGTGTGTGATAATTTGATCTTGGGCATCTAGTGCCGGAGTTCATAGAGATTAACATTGGAGATAGACGTTTCGCAGATCTATGACTGACTATTCACTTTATCTTGATATGCTTGTCTCAGTATTCTAAATTATTTGAATGATGGATTTGGACAAGCCTAATATATTAGTATTTTGTGAACTTTCACTAACAAATGTATTGTTGGGTATTCAAATGGGAAAGTGGAAAGGCAAAAGGATTCATTAAGCTGAATATTTTAAAATTGTTATATTTGGCAGAAGGTGGAAACCTTGCAATATTCTGTATTCAGCCAAAAAATTCTAAGAAAAACTGCTTTCATTATAAGATGAAAACCATAAATACCTAAGTTCTTGCTTATGGGACTCCTTACTCATCAGTATCAGAATCCTTTTTTCCAGGACATTTTGTTACTCAATTGGTCCAACGCATTGTGACATCCAACATAGGAGAGAATTCAATCAATTTAAAGGGATTTATGGTATGAGATTTTGTCTGCCTCCTTAATAGAAGTTACTTTATTAGATGGTGTGGAAAGAATACCCTTCTCATTTTATTGAAACATGGAACTAACAGGATGTATATGTTGTGCAGTTGGGAAATCCTTTGATTGATGATTTCCATGGTCACCTGGGAGTATTCCAGTTCATGTGGACCAATGGTTTGATTTCTGATGAAACCTTTAAGCTTCTGAACATTTTCTGTGCCAACGAATCATTTGAGCACATCCCACCCTCATGTCAAAAGATTCTGGACATTGCTACTGAGGAACATGGAAATATTGATGAGTTCAGCATTTTTGCTCCTCTCTGCCCAAGCAATGTTGGCCTATCAAACAGACTATTTAAAAGATTATTTGTAAGTGATCTTTTTCTCCAACTCGTCGTTTTGGCCTAACACATACATTTTTATTTGAATTTAGTACTCTTGAAAATACTTTCATAAAATAGGTGTGTGGCTACATTGCCACATCAGATTTTAGTTTGTTCATTTGTATGATCCTAATAATTCCTATATTCTAATGAAACAATTGGAAGAACAGGCTTTTTCATAGCTTTTCTGAGGAAGTAGTTGTTTTTTGAAAAGTTCAGTCTTGTCAGAAGAACCCTGCAAATGAAAAATAAAAAGGCTAAAGTAGCCAGCCATGTGTGGCCACGAATTAGCTCCTCCAAATGCTCCGTTCTTCTGAGAGAAATCTGGAAAATGACTTCAGGATATTGATGTGTACATGCACAATGATGAAATCTAGTTTTTAAGTAGTTTTCAAAAATATCAAATTCCAACAGTTCCCAGTTTGCTCGTTCATGTTCAGATTGTGGAGGGCAATTTATTGTCAATCATCGTATTCATCCATGTGCCAAAATAAATAAAAGAGAAGTCACTTTCTTTTTCCCTCCTCGTTGAGTGCAACCTCAAAATGTGTTCAGATTTCTCTAAAGCATTCGGCTGCCCCTGTTTGAGATAGTTTGGGCTTGTCTAACGCAGGCCAATAATGATAGCTGATCCACTTGTTCAGTTTTATTCCTGATTTTTGGGAGTTGCTTTTTGGCTCTTCTTTTGCCTAGCCCAGGCTGTGGGCTTCATTAGCTTGGCCGAGCTGTGGGTGTTTTTGAGTTGACCTTGGTGTTTGCTCCCTCTCGGATGCTTCATGTCTGTGTTGTAGCTATTGGGGAAAACTGCCACATTCTTTTGTTCCCTTTACCTTTTGGAATATACTTACCATTTTCTAAAAAAAAAAAAATGGCACCAGTAAGGAAAAGTTTACTTATGAAGATTGATGGCCCACCAAGGGAAAGGAGTAGGCCGAAGAGGACATGGATGGAGGTAGTAAAAATGAATTTAAAGAAGTGCAACTTATTGAGGATTTGACACATGATAGATCGGAATAGAGAAATAGAATTCATGTCTCCGACCCCAACATAGTTGGGATAAGGCTTTGATGATAATGATGATGATGATGATGATGATGATGATGATGATGATGATGATGATGATCTAGCTGTCCCCATATCACAATTGGTTGAATATTTTTAGAGGGTATTCATCATTTTCGTGCATTTGGGGCCAGCCAGAAAATCTGGAATCGGGTCAAGTATTGCTTTGCCAATATCTCCAACTCAAAGCAATGTGAGATAATTGCTGATAATTTTAGGTTCAGAAACAGGAGAAATTCTATCCTACCTAACCGTTGCTCTCTAATTCCTGTACTGCTCCAGGGGATGGATATAGTCCATTTTATTTGTTCAAATCTGATTTGAAGTACTTCTACACACACTGAATGATTTTAGTAGTGTATTTTTAACTATGTATGCTAGATAATTAATATACAGCAGTATATTTTAACAGTCAGTCAGACATGTCGGCGAAGAGAATGACCCATGTGTTGATAATTACTCAACGGTTTACTACAATTTGCCCGAGGTTCAGCGAGCACTCCATGTTGATCCAGCAGTTGCACCATCCAAGTGGGAAACTTGCAAGTATGCTAAACTTCCCTGGAAATTCCATTGTTTCTTCTATCATAGAATTATGTAATTATCTGGAGCTAAAATTACTTCCTGCCTGGAAAGTTATATACATTGCATCCTTGTTGCCTTGCCTATAAGTATTGGTATGCACTTACACCTTATGCTGCAATTTGTGTTTCTATTTTGCAGTAATGCAGTTGAAGATAACTGGCAGGACTCTGCTAAGTCTGTTCTTCATATATTCCGCGAGCTTATACCTTCTGGGCTTCACATTTGGATTTATAGGTGCTTCCTAAATCTGACTTGGTTTTTCTATAAGTTGAACTTGCACTCATACACATGTAAACTGCAAGGAAACCAGAGTTCTGATATTTCTCATTTCATTTTATTTTATCAGTGGAAACACAGATGCGATAATGCCTGTTGTATCGACCCGGCATAGTATAGAAGCTCTCAAGCTTCCATCTATTACTCCTTGGCATGCTTGGTACGAAGATGGAGAGGTGCGTGCCATTTGGATGGCATTTTGTGTCTTCTTGTTCATCGGCTTGTTCAATCAACATATGCATGCATGTTTTTTTTTTCCTTCTCTGAACTGTAAGGAATAATTTTTGCTAGTTAACAGACACTTGTAATGTGCTATTACAGGTAGGAGGATGGGTCCAAGGGTATGAAGGCCTCACTCTTGTCACAGTGAGGGGAGCTGGTCATCAGGTTCCTCTTGACAAACCCAAGCTGGCTCTTCCCATCATCAAGTCTTTCCTGTCAGGGAGCCCAATGCCAACTTTGTCGAAGCTCAAGGATTCTTGAGTTTTTACATCACCCTATCAAAACTGCTCGGCAAAGATTTTATGTTAGGTTAATCTGGAGGGATTTATCTTTTTGTATTATGAATCAAGTCAGCGGTGACTTACTTCGCCTTTCAATGTTAGAGATGATCTTCAAATTCTTAGTTGAGTTTCAAAACGGTTTTCCATGTCGTGTAACATGTATGATCTATTGACTCAATTGAAAGAAGTCTTCAAGTCCTGCAATTTGAACATGTTCAAGAGGCAGTTCTTACAATGAATAGACTAGATGTAAAATTCCTCATTCACCAATGGACTTCAATGTTGGGCCAATTCAATGGCTGGTTTTTATTTTTTCTTTTTTATTAGAGATGTATTGCCCATGGACTGGGCCTGCTTACAATCCATGTTGAGCCAATTGGGGCTGTCTTACTCCTGTGTGTTGATAAAGGTCCAATTTTTGGCCCAATAGCTAAATAGGCTTCTCCGGCCATATGTATGATTATACCCTCAAGTAGATAGCCAAACCCAGCCCTTAGTAATTTACACAAAGAGCATACATTTTGCTACCAGGTTGGTTACAGGCCCGAGTTTCAGACAGATGGGCTGGATCTAGATTTGAAATATAGGCCTGATAATTAAATGAGCTGGGCATGGACAAACTTAATCTTTTTCTGGCTTTGCCTGTGTACAGACAGACCTAATATTGAATATCATTAAATCTCAGGCAATTTCCATAAATAGAAGCTTCAGGCTGATAACTTTTAGCGTATGTGTTTTTTTTTTTTTTTTTTTTTTTTTTTTTTTTTTTTTTCAGATGAATGGTATGCTTATGCACCCTACTTTACAAGCAAAGGGCTTTCAGTTATTATAAAAAATAATAATAATAATAATAACTTGAACCTGAATACTCCAGCCAGTTGCGTCGGATCATGAAGCAGCTGCAACCATCTTCTCCACACCAGCTCTTCACCAAGTTGTTCTCCAGGGGTATCATTTAAAAAAGTTGTTCCATGATGGCCCTAGTGCTCGCTTGAGGCCCAGATTATCCTGATCTACACAAGAGGTCTTCACTCTTCAAGTTAAAGAAATCCATTCAAAATCCATCCTTATCTTGGGAACATGTTCTATCTTGGTCCAATCTAGTCCTCCCTTGTGGCACCTATCCTCAAGCAAAGGACACCTCCTTATCCACAAGAGCACGAGTGAGGCAGGCAGGACATCCTCTGGCAGTGACCCAAGTTGGGGACAGTCCCAAATCTCCAAAACTTCAAGGAAGTTGAGATCTCTCAGTCCCTTGGGCAGGTTCATGAGGTTAAGACATGAAACAATCCTAAGAGTCTTAAGTGTAGTTGGCAGCCCCTCATCATGCAGAGTATTGAATGTCAAACAGCTTGAGATTTCCAAGTACTCCAGTGAAGACAAATGTTGCAACTGTGGCAAAGATGTGAGCTCATCACAGTCAAGAATCTTCAATTTTGTCAGTCTTGTCATGGGCTGTAGTAGCTCTGGGGACAATGATTTTAGCTGAGGAAAGTGAGAGATAGTCAAGGAGGAAAGAGAGGAAGTGTGGTGAGACAATGAATTCAATACCATCTCATCACATTGGCCTAGGACCAGCTCTTGGATGGAGGATACATGGGAAGAGCGGTCAGTGCTCTGCATTTTGCTATCTCCAAGATTTTGAGGCTGGGAGGGAGATGGGGCAGTTCTTTCAACTTGGGGCAGTCCCATACAGTAAGTTCACGAAGGCAAGGGAATTCATCTTCTCTGCCACGAGTTTTCCATTCATCCAACTCAGGAAAATCCTTGAATTCTAGTGTTTGGAGCAATGGAAAGCCGGCTACTGCATCATCGCCGCAAAACTTATCACCCACATGTTTCACTGCATGCATTCCATGTAGTTTGAGGTCTTTTAGGGACGACAATCGACCAAGAGGTGGGAGGAGATTAACTTTTCTACAGTTATATAGGTGAAGAGTTTCGAGACTCGAGAGAAATGGATCTCTCATCCAACCTGGAAACTCAATGCCGCCATAGCATGCTACTGTTAGTGCTTTGAGATTGGGATGGGGCTTGATGAGTTTAATTACCTCCTCTTCAACTTGTGCACAACGTGAATTTAGCAGATCTTCACTCCACCGCAATGTCAGTTCATGAATGAGTTCCTTACTCATCAAATTCGCCTCCTCAGCCTCCTTTCCATCAAGTACATTCTCCATCCTTGCAATGCAGAGCGCTCCTCTAAGATTCACCATGTCCTTCAACTCTCTTATTTTACATTCACGCTCTCTACCTACAACAAAATTGGACAGTGTTTGAAGAGAAGTTAATTTCCCAATTCCTGGTGGTGTGGCAAGCAACCGTGAAAGTGGATTCCATCGAGAGCCCCGCTCGATTAAAGGAAGAAAGTTCTGTACCAGTCGGGTGCTAGAAATATTGATGTCCCGGAGGTTAATCAGGTTCCTTATGTCTTTGGGTAGCTCAAGAGGGCGATGATCAGCAAAAGGAAGGACCTTCAGTAGAATTGTGTTGTAAGACATATCAAGATGCCGAAGGTTAACTAGGTTCCTCAGGCCTTTGGGTAATTCCACCAGTTCAAGGCATTTTATGAGCTTCAATGTCTGTAAGTTGCGGAGCTTACACATTGCTTCTGGCAACCTTCTAATACGAGTCCAGGAGAGGTTGAGGTACCTTAAGTGTTTCAAGTTACTGATGGTATCTGGCAACTTTGTGATGCTAGTATGACTCAAATCCAACACCCGTATGCATCTCAATTCAAGAAACATCTCAAGAGGAATCTGTTCAACATGGAATTTGTATTCGCCAAGCAACACAAATGTGCGTAAGCCCTTGCTTCCATAGAAGGATTCAAAATTTATTGGCTTTCGATCACTGCAAGTGTAAGACAAATGGCGGGTTGTTTTGGAGAGAGTGAGTGTTTTATCATCTGCCATTCTAAAACATTCATCGACTGTAAGCGATTGTGCCAGATCATGGTTGAGGCCATGAATCTTGTAAATTGGTTGGCCATCCCAAGTATCAACATGTGAATAATGGAAGAAAGACCTTGATGCCAAATCTTCAAAATACTTGCTGCCAATATCTTCGATTTGATTTGCTCCTTTAGGCTGGATAAAGCCTTCCGCCATCCAGAAGTGGACTAAATCACGCTTCTTGAGTTCATAATTTTTGGGAAATATGGAGCAGTATGCAAAACACCACTTCAGACATGCGGACAAATGATGATAGCTCAATCGAAGATTTGACAGAATCTCATTTTCTGCAACTGGCAAATCCCATATTTCATTTCTTAAGATTGAATTCCACTTGTTCTCATCGACTTCTGTGTGTAGAAGTGCTCCAATCGTCTTCAAGGCCAAAGGCAATCCATGACACTTCTTCACAATTCCCATACCAATTCTCGACAATTTCGAATCTGCATTTGAATTTCGTTCTCCAAAAGCTCTTTGCCTAAACAGCGACACACTATCAGCATCTGACAGACGAGCAAGACAATGAGGGGTAATTGTGCCCATGATTGATGCAACTATTTCGCTTCGAGTGGTCACAACAATTTTACTACCTTTCTTCCCAATGCTTAAAGGGACTTGTAGCACATCCCAATCACCATAGCTCTCATTCCATACATCATCCAACACAAGTACATACTTCCTTCCACTCAACAACCCTACGAGGTGATGTTGAATTGGATCCATGCCTAAGAGATCACACTTGCGATTTGTTGCAGACTCAATTACTGCTTTCATAATCCTTGTTGCATCAAAATCATCAGACACACAGACCCACATCTTCAGCTCAAAATTATTGTTAACCCTCTCATCATTAAAGACTAATTGAGCAACAGTTGTCTTCCCAATGCCCGCCATGCCAACTATTGCAACAACAGAAACATTTCTTGAATTGCATTCATCCGATGACAAGAGCGATAAGACAAGTTCTTCTCTGTCATTGCCTCTACCAAAAACATAGGGTGCGCTGACAAAGGAACCAGTCTGCGGTCTCGTCCTTAATTCGATCCTCCGCCCCACGCATTCTCTCAAATTCAGATCATCTCTGTCTTTCACAATTTCATCTATCCTTGCCATGATCTCTTTTATTCTCTTGGAAATTTCTAATCTAAATAGAACTTGATTTGGTTTAAGAGAAGAGAAGAGGAAGTGTCTCACCTGATTCTGGTCAACTTGGAAGCCATGCTCAAGCTCGAGTCTCTGAACCTCTGTTGCCATCTCATCTAGTACATCTTCAGCATCAAGAGAGGCCCCTTTAAGCTCTTTCAGCCAGATGCTCACTGCCTCTTCTTTGTGCCTCCTCTCTTCTGCATCCTTGAGCACAAATTGGATTCTGTTCAGCTTCCTGGAGAGCCTTTTGAGATCTTTGTCAACACCCCATAGAAGGCCAAACTTTTTTAAGAGAGGAGAAGCCAAGTTTTGAAACAGCACCTCAAGAAAAGCTGAGAGAGCTGGGTCTGCCATTGTCTTCTCCCCCTGCTCTCTCTCTCTCTCTCACTCTGTGGAAATTGGAAGCCAAAACCTTCTGGGTAGGAGTAGGACTGCTGATGACTTCTTTTTTTGGGTAAAATCTGCTGGTGAAAGCATGCTTTGTACAGTGCTAGCAAAATATACCAGAAGGTGAGGTTCATTGTTTGACAGGGTGCTTTCTTATATTTATCCTCCGGGTAGTGTCTGCCCCACCACATGAATGGACTGGATTGGGGAGATGAGGATCCCAACCAGCCAGAAACTTTGAAGCTGTGGCAGCCAATGGCACTACAAAAAGGATCCTCTGCAAAACAGGAATCTCACTGGTGTGGGGCTACTGTTACTTAACTGTGATGCGAAATTTAAATGGTCTAAAGCTATAAAATGGATGGTATAGAAACTTTACTTACCGAAGATTTTATGACGTTAGATAAAATAGCTACAAACATTTAATGGAGGTGATTTCTTTTACTATTTAAATAAATCAAAGCCCTCTTGTACCTGAGAGTCCAATGAAACCCATCAACTTTACCAAGTCAAAGTGTTCCAATAAAATTGCATCTCAACTTTACCAAGTCAAAGTGTTCCAATAAAATTGCATCCTGCCGACAGGGTTAACTTTACCAAGGAAAAGTGTAGTATTGACTTCAAAGAAGACTTGCATCTTTCTCCAATCAGTCGAGATGGACATGTCTTGGTTCGTTTTGGGTAATGTTGCCAGCAGACCCTATGGCTATAACTGAACCTCACATACTTATCACTTATTTATGTTTCAGCACAAGTTGCAAATGGATATCCCATCATCTGAGTACCCACCAAGCAGGTGTGGAACCTATTTTTGGATTTGGGAGAACTTCGGATATGAATTTAGATCTCAATAGACCCTAGTTTTTGGATTTGGGAGAATTTCAAATCTGAATTCACATCCATGCATATTAGATTCGGAACATTCAGATCTGGAACAAGATCCCTGTATGACCCTGACGACCCAGATTAAGTAGCAATCACATATTAAAATTATGTATGGGATTTAAGGGCTTACATAGCATGAATGAAATTCATACTTGAATGTCTGTAGCTTTGATCATATACCATTTCATTGCCCATTTTTGCATATTAAAATTTTCAGAACTCTTTTATTCAATTATGTTATCCATAATGTATTTCAGACACTGAACTGGATCCAATCTTTAAAGGCGGATCCATTTCCGGATCCCAATGGCTCTGCTTCATAGCTGGCCTGTTAATCGGTTCGACTTTGGTCCAGTTGGATCCAAAGAAATAAATAAGCCCAACCAAAAGATAGCAGGACTGGGTCTTTTATCACACCTGACCCGGAAGGCCTTTGGTGATCAGGTAATCAGCCCATGCCCCAAAATGACATAGTGCCCACCTAAAGACATTCATCTTCTTCTACCCAACAAAAAAAAAAAAAAAAGGGGACGTTCATCCTGGCCAAGTTTGTGCAAATGATTTTCCATGGAAATGGATTTGATTTTTCATGGTCATAGTGTAGTAGTCTTCATCAACTGGCCCAAATTCAGTTGAGTTTCCTGAATGAAAATCAAATCCAGTGTAGCATTTCTCAACAAATTCCTAATAAGCATCACTAACCATAGATTAGTGGAGTCGGTGTGACATATTTAAGGTGAAGAATGCCTCCTCCACAGTAGGAAGATAGAGAGCTGTGACCACTTGTATCTAAACTGAGATTGAACCATTTTAAGTTTTCAACATTGTACTCCTGTATTCAGATAATCTGGATTTCTACTAAGGATTTTTTACTGTTAGTATGATATGTAGAATATAGATCCAATTCTGAATTTTCATTTCTAATAAACAAGCTCATTGATACAAGAAAACAATTACAAGAACAAAGATTGCTCAATACAAATCATTGTTGAAATACACAATTAAAAGCTACAGTGTCATTTCATACTAGTTGCATCTAACTCTTTCCATCTTGAGCCCTTGAGAGCGGCCGCTTCCCCATTCCTGCACCCAAGCCACTCACTTAGCTGCTTGGGCAACTCCCAATCTCTAACGGAAACTATTAAATAGTGCCACATACAGGAGATTTTACACAATCCAGAGCATTAAAGAGATGATCAGCCTTTCCAATATATACATATCCAATAAAAGGGTTTTATCGCCAAAACCCAGATGAATTGTAAAATCAGAGAAGATTCATCTAGACACACGGCATATCACAATTCAATGGTTCAACCACCTGAAAAATAATTTTAGCATGCATCAGCATTTCAAATTCAACATTCCAATCTGCTTCATCCACAATGACCATTTGACCGCCTCAAGGAAATAACCGTTATTTTGCAAAGCAGCAATTAGATTAATATAGGTTATTCGGTCAGGCTCAATCCCACTTTCTCTCATCTCCTTCACCACATTCACTGCCTCCTCAACCATCCCCTTGTTCCCATATGCCTGTATTAAAGTGTTGTAGCTTACCAAATCAGGCTTCGGTCCATGTTCCTTCAGGTCATCAAGCACAGAAGTGACTTCTTCAATCCATCCCTTTCTCCCATAAATATTCATCATGATATTGTATGTATAGCGATCGTAAGCACAATCCGATTCTCTCATCTTCTGCAACACGTCTCTAAATTTAATGAATTGGTCTCCCTTCCCATATCCATCCAACATACTGTTGTAGGCTTCATGAGTGGCAGGAAACTGAGCAAACCGCATGTGTCGGAAGGCAGACCTCATATTCTTATAATCTTTGTTTTGTCCATATGCTGCAATGATAGTATTGAAAGTAATCACATCGGCCAATCCCCACTTTCGGGCAATCCAAAGAACTTTCCTGACCTTCTTAAAGAGCTTGGCTTTTCCGTAGACATTGAGCATCACATTAAAGGTAATGGAACTTGTTTTCATCTTGCATTGAAGCATCTTGTCAAAAAGACGAGAAAGCTCATCCACAGGCAATGCGTGGCCACAACAGTTTATAACACAGTTATACATCTCATCATCCCATGTAATTCCACTCTTCACTATTCTATAGTAAACTTCTTTCAGCTTTTCGAGCATGCCACACTGTTGATAAATTCGGAGCATGTCAAAAAAAAGAAATTTATCAGGAATGATATCCTTCTGTTTCTCCATCATGTCAAGAACCAAACAAGCATCTTTCAGTGATCCAGCTTTGACATACATCCTCACAACTATGCTGTATGCAACCATATCCAAGGTGGTTCCTGAGGCTTTTAGTTTGAGGTAAAGATCCTCCGCATCGTCAAACCTATTCATGGTGCTGAAAATGTCTATCATAGAGCATGTGATATGCAAGTTTGGCTTTGTAAATGATTTGGGCATTTGAGTGAAGATCTTAATGGCGTACTCGTGAAGACCTGCCTCCTTACATGAGCATATCAATAGATGGTACAAGCTGTCTTCGAAACTTGGATCCGTCCACTGCTTTTCTTGCAGAACCTGTAAGGCATCATCCAACATGCAATGTTGCACATATGCAGTGACCAAAATTGAACAGGACGTCTGATCAAGCAGCACCTTCTCGTAAAAAGATGCTCTCAAAACAAGAGGAACTTTTTCTATCCTTTCAATTCTCTCATATGCCTGTAAAAGAGTACTAAGCATTGATGAATACTGACAACCCATTGCTATCATATCTTTGAGAGTTTGAACAGCACCCTCTTCGTCTTTATGCTGTGCCTGCAAGTTTATCATTGTATAGAAGTTAGAAGAGTTAGGATGAAAACCCGAGCATTTGAGTTCCTTATAATACCATAATGCCTCTTTATAATCATTGGCTCTACCAAAACCTTCAACCATGGATCGGTAAGTTGTTTCATCGGGCTGCAAACTGGCATTTTGGAGATCTTGGAATAGGCATCTAGCAGCACTCATATCACCCATCTTCCCATATCCAGTTATCAGTGTATTGTATGCAACTATGTTAGGGAAGATCCCTGCTTCTTGCATTGACTTCAATACCAATTTGGCTTCTTCTAATTTTCCTTGCTGGCAGTAAGCATTGAGACGAACTAACCAATTTTCCAAATTTGGAAGAACCTTATCTTTTTTCATGAGGTTGATAATTCCTTCAGATTTATCATATAAACCCAGACGCGTATAGATTGTAATCATTGAAGAGTACGCAGAGGCACAATGCAGTCTGCAGCTCCTCATATGGTTAAAGGTGAATTCAGCTTCAGCAAGATTGCTGCCTTTCTGGTAAAGGTTCATGAGCATACCAAAGGTGGCAACATTAGGCTGAACCCCATTGTCCAACATCAGGCGAAACCATTTTGTTCCCCAACGAGTGAGCCCTCTTTTGTAACATACATATATAAGTGTGTTAAACACTTGAAAGTTCAGTTTGCAGCTAGAATCGGCAGTCATCTCTTGAAGCAGTGCCTCAGCTGAAACCCAATCCTCCTTCCTGCTGAGAACCCGAAGGGCTAAATTGTAAGCACTCATGTTCCCTTTTAATTTTCCATTGGCTTTCATCCACCTGAAAAGGTTCAGTGCCTTCTCATCACTACTCCTCTCAAGCCGCACTAAAACAGAATTGCAATCTTTCATTCTTGATTTGGGCCCAATTGAAGATAAAGCTGCATCCAACTTACTATCAACAATAGGAACAGAACCCCCACCATTTCTTTTGTAGATAAATGATTGCCCACTCCTTCCTCTGGGTGTTGAAACTTTTCTTTGGATTGCTATCTTCACAGCTGGAAAACGACCATGCAGTTTTCTTCGTCTCTCCCTCCCCACATTGTTGGGTAGTACAGCACCTTGATTTTCCACCAAAATTGAATTTGGAATCTCCGAAGCAATGTCCTCCTTATCTGAAGGTACTTCCAATAATCTCACACCTTCATCGGTTTGGTCAACCGATTTAGATGAGCAACTAGATGCACCAGCTCCTTCCAATCCAGTGATTGGAGTGCATTTTGGCTGATTGAGTGAGTGGATATTATGCCCAGTGGCAATCTGAACACAGTCAGTAAAAGAAGGAAACAACTTTTTGGAAACAAAAGCTTCGGATGGTTTCTTCAAGCTGCAGTCAACATTGAAACCAAGACATCTAACAATCTGCCCTGTTCCTATCTTCCTTCTATCATGTAGTGGCGGCAACTTATAGCAAGCTGGTTCTGATGTGTAAATGGAGGTTCTCTCAAAAGCTAAATTGTGATCAGATGATCGATCAGAACTTAACTCTGACAGGGTAGAAAATTTGAAGGAGGCCATGCTATGGCCCCCTGGTAACTCCCTTGACATCAATTCATTCACAACTTCAGAAAATCCATATCTATAGTTGACAAGAATCCAATTAAATCGAAATATAAAGAATTGATGATAGCTTGAGGGTAAAGCATTCAAACCTCAACCGTAAACTATCAGTTGCCAAACATATCCCCTGCAATGGTATTATAATAAATTAGGTTTCCTCAAAAGATAAATGAAATTGCTAACTAGAGAAAAGTTGTCAGTTTGTGGAACAGACATGTTTAGCTGAATTATCTTGGTAGGGTCCATTGGCTCACCAGATACAATGGTGGTCTGTGAACTAGGATCTGCCAAAAACAAGTTTCAGCCATCCAATCTAAGCAGATATCTGGATGAGAAAATGATTTCATTTTGACTGTCCATTTTATCATCTTTGATCACATAACTAGAAATGTCCCATAGAGCTAACTTTCAGTAGAACCCCAATCCACAGCCATTATTGTATTTAGTAGGATCAGTGGACCCCACAAAGATGCCACATTTCCAATCTAAAAATCCATTGATTTCTTTCACAATCCAACAGGTTTCATCTGGATAGCAAGGTTCAAAAATAACCTTAAAAACAAACAACCTAATACAGCTTTGTTCCGTGCTTGCATTAAAACTTATCCTACCATTCCTAATTGAGCCCACTCTTGATTGTCCTCTGACTGAGCAATCAGTGCGGTTCTCTATAATTTTACAGTAGCGACTATATCTTTTAGATCAAATGAGTAGGATTTTGGTCACTCAATTCCTTTTTCTTTTCTCTTTTTTGCTCACAGCAATCAGAGGAGAAGCCCAGACCAAACACCCCAAGAGAAAACAGAACACAAATATATATATATATGAAGCACAGCAAAATATTATGAGATAATTTTATGCTACCATCCCCAGAAAGGTTACCAAAATACTGTAATTCTGTAAATGGGTAATAATTTTTAAGCTACTATCCCCAGAAAGCTTACCAAAATACACTGAATGGGCAACCCTAAGCATTTAAACCTGCCACTCTGCATTAAGACACCATCATCATTATCATCATCAAAAGCCTTATCTCGTGTATCAGGGGTTAGCTATGTTCTGTAAGTTCCACTTATCAAGTCACCCGATTTAAGCACGGTGGAAATGGTAGCAGCCCTAGCCAATATTTAGCAATGTTCATTATAAGTCAATACTTACCATATGTTCATATCTGCCTCTACAAAAATGGGTATCGGCAGCGTTACACAATATGGGCACTGTTAAGGAATGGCCATGTCAAACATATTCAGTAGCAGACTTATGAGATACTTTTACTTTTCCACCTTTCACTGGGATTTTTTCTTAGAGGATTTGGGATATACTTATCTAGGGCCTTGTAAGGACAGATTTGAGCAACATGATTTTTTTTTCCTTCTTTCCCTACCCCTCCGTGTAACTCTTGGTTTCTTCATTCATTACAACAAGTTTTCATTCGTGCCATGACGTCTACTTTTTTTTATCAATTTTAATCAAACAAGTAGCTCAATTTACCATTCAAAGAAAAGGGTCACTCAATTTTCAAAAAGTAAGAAAAAATCACTTCTTCTTCTTCTTCTTCTTCTTCTTCTTCCCCATGTTTTGTTTGTTCTACAATGAATTGAGAAATGCATTAAACCCCAGCAAAAAAAAAATTTGAAAAGTCATTCCTTTTTTCCTTGCAAATCTTACATACCCACTGATCAAATGCCCAAGATCTTCCTATCAGCATGGTTTTTGAACTTGGGTCACATCCACAGTAACACCCCCAATGGATGGACAGTTAAGTCCCAGTCCCCCACCACCCCAAAACAGAAAAAAACCATATTCACACATGCAGCAGTCTTGCAATCTCAATAAAACAATCATAAATAATACAAGTGCTTAAGCAATGTTAAGAACAGAAAGAGAGAGAGTATACCTGATAGAAGAAGAAGAAGAAGAAGAAGAAGAAGAAGAAGAAGAAGAAAGGGTTATGGAGGGAGGGAAAGGAGTGGAGGAAATAGAAAATAGATAGAAGAAGAAATAGAAACATCAGCATGAATCACCAGCCCTCTTAAAAGTATCCGTTTCTACTGAGTCACTCACTACTCACGAGTCACGACACAGATGGATGCAAGTGGACCCGAGTCATCCAACGCCAACCTCACACGTCAGTAGACGAGTGTAAACGTCCATTGGGTTGGTTTTGATATCAGATTGTAAGGAAAAAAACGCTCCTCTCTCTTTTTCTTATTCTTTCAGTGACTGCTGAATGTCATGTTAATTTTGATAGGTAGAGACCTATGAACATGATGCTTAGATAGGTCATGGATATGGATTATGGAACACTATAAACATGGCCGGATACAAATTTTACACATAAAAAGTGAAAAAACGGGATATGGTACCATCAATGTTAGACCCAGAATTTTTATTAGGAGTGAGAATCCTAGTAGGTAGTTTGGTTTTGAGAGCAAATCGATGATTTTGAGGGTAGCATAGGGTATTTTTAAGCACATCGTGGTGCGGCGACACCCTCATGGCTGTCCTTAGATCCGCCCGAGTACCACAAGACAAACCCCCGCGGTGGTTTTGAGAGCAATGTTTTGCACTCACAGTGGTGAAAATATTGCATTCACTAATGTCGAATTTTACTGCTGATTGTTTGGACAAGGTAAATTAAGGTGGGAAAACCAGAGGAGATGATCGTTCTAGCTATAAGATTCAAAGCAGGGATAACTTTCTCCACTTTTTTCTTTCTTTAATTTACTAGTGAAAACCTCTCAAGGGGTAGCTCAATAGGCCTAGGACCATGATTTGCATCAGGAGGTTGTAGGTTTGAAACTGCACTACTACACTGGGGCTACAGGGTGCCGCAATTAAAAAATCAAATACAAACTTCTCCACCTTTTTCACACATTTGGAAAACACCAGTATTTTCAAGGATATAGAATCCACAATTTACATTTTCCTTTAGCATCTTTCACTTCTTTAATTGTTAATTACAGCCTGCCCGGGCATTGATTCGTTGACATAAGGCGTGGATTTGCTCCCCACTTCACGTGTTTGATACTCTCTAGATTTACTTGGTATAAATATGCTGCAAGGTCGTGCATGCAACCGGGGGATTAGTCCCGATAGATCAAATACCACGGGATACCCTCGTCACTGAAAAACCAATTTCGGATTGAAGGCCTATTTTCAACAGAAAAAAAAAAATCGTAAGATCGACCTCTCTTCTTTGGAATATAAAATCCTTGAGATTGTGGATTTTTTTTATTTTTTATTTTTTGCTAAAATTTCCCATTACAAGGAAACATCAAGCTTTAGGGGCATTTGTGTAACAACATCTCTACATATTACAGAAACACAGAAAAGAGACGCCTACTTTTCTGGGATGTCCGTTTTCATGGTTTGGTAGCAAGCCTTCCAACAGTGCTTGATGTCAGTCAATACGTGAAATTTATTCCTTAGAATGCTTGCTGCCAAACAGCCCTTACAGTTCACCAATACAGCTGAGGGTTGCATCGTAAAATGGGTACATAAACAGGTAAGTTCTAACAAAGTCCATCCTGACTACTTTTGAGGCCTTAGTACGGGTGCTTTTGTGCAAGGAGAGGATTGTGATCAAGAGAAACTATACTCATTTTTCATGCAATTCAATGGTCCGTTGTTTTGGCGGGACACATTTTCCTCATGGAAAAGGAAACAATGAAATGATTTTCCCACCGCTCACTATACTGATTTTTCGTGCAATTCATTGTTCCGTTGTTTTGGTGGGACACATTTTCCTGATGGAAAAGGAAACAATGAATTGATTTTCCTCTGGCAACATGAGTGGTGGGAATGCAGGATTCCTCTTGAGTGGAATCCATTTATCTCGCTGCACGCAAAGGAGCTGGATCAATTTACTAGAATGACTTAAATCGTATCAAAACCAATACTATCAGTTCAAATGCCATCACCACCTCTGTGAATGGCATCCGTCTAGACAGGCTCCAGAAAACAGGAAACAGTCTACAGATCTCAGCTAGTTTTTTCTATAAGACAATTCCACAAAAGTATACTATGATAATGCAGGGTTGAGAGTTGAGACTCTCAATCAGGTTCTTCATCATACCATCTGTGGCTGGGTCTACTGGATCATGGGTCTGGATCTTCTCTCAAGAACAAAAGCACATTGAGCAATGGATGAACAATGATGTATAAATTACCCCAGGAATTTATTATTATCCATGGTGTTAATGATACATTTTCTGGCTTAAATAAACAACAGTAAGGCACCAACAGCACTTTGGCCACTCCAGGGTGCAACTTGATCAAGGATGATTAATCCAAACCCTTCAAAATCTGCTCTCAATCCCTACAGAAAGAATAAAAAAATCCACCCAGACAACCAATGTGGAAAAGGCCTGTGTGGGTCTTCAATTTCCCTGAAAAGATGGAGAGCTTGCCGGCCAGCCAACCATCTTATTGAATATGTCATCGACTGCAATAGCTGACCCGCTTCTTATCCAATGCTTCGACTGAACAGCTTTCTAAGTCCATATGCTTAATACCGGCTTTTTTTAATTACATCCACATAAGAGATGTTCTAGGAAATCTCAGAAGGCGCTTACCAGTCTTAGCATTTGTAAGAACACAATGCAGCTGCAGCAAGACCCACTTCCAAGGGCTTCTCTACAACACTGACTGTTTTTAAACATGTACTAAGCCTCCCTGTGCTTTAGGAAAAGACTTACATCAAATTCCAAAACTTATCCTCCTTACTCCAACTCCCACGTTTCAGATTTGTTCTTTTCTTCCCGAAATAATATTTACACACTCAGAAAAGTGGGCCTCCATATGATGTAAAATGGAAGCTGATGGAAGCAAGGATGGAGCCGACAACTCTTTGAAGATGCAGAATCAGTTGAAAAAATACGGAGATTCAAGAACATTTTCCAAGTTGAAATCACCTAGATCCGGTAATGGGGAAAACTCAATCCTGGAAAGGATGTTTCGAAGCTTTCAAGTAACTGCCCGAACAAGGAATAAAAATAAGAGTGATGGTCAAACAGAAAAGATATGAGACCACGTCTCAGTTTGGCCTGTCATATTTATAAAGAAAAAAGAAAATAAGTTCCAACACTCTTACATTCTCAAGAATTGGCATGCGATAGAGTTCCACAAACTTTTGTCTTAAGATCAGGTTCATCCTGTCAACATCACATGCATGGGTCCAGTAGGAGTCATGCACCCCTGCAAACAGAATCATATGCTGTACATGAGAATAGGACCTGAGTATACAACCAAACAATGCAACAATTGCTGAACTCTCGGGTGTCTAGAACTACAAGACAAGACTTAACTTATGACTTCATATATAAATATTTTTTTATAATAGTAACAGTATAATTAGTACTCAAATATACTAATTGCATTATAATAAAGAACTTAAAATTTTGACTCTTTCTAATTACAAAAAGAGGACTTCTTATATGATAGTATACATGTTTCTGAAGAAATTCAGATGAGCAGGGCTTCATTAAGTCATGTCTGATGCTGTTATCCAAGTCTACCTCAGATAACTCTGTCCTCATCCAACTTCTATAGGGGAAAAGGTCTCGTTTAAGAAAAAGAAAATAAATAAAAAATATGATTGGGCACAAATTTAGTCAAACAGGAATATACATGTCAATTAGGTCAGAAATAATTAGGGCCAGCAAAAGGCCCTAAGAGATCAGCCCAGTCCCATCCGTGGATAGAGCGGGTCTGGAGCAGGCCTCTATTAGTCAAAACTCTAGCAACAGAAATTCCAACTCCTAGAATCAAGCTCAGTTACTAGCAAACCTGAACACAAATAACTCACAGCCTCACACCCTTTAAAGAGTCTGAACATCCTTTTTTTTTATTTGGTAACAGTGACTTAAATAAAAGAGGAAAAATACAGCCAACAGAAGCACCCAACCAAGAAGGATGGGAGAAAGAGGTATAAAAGCATTATTCCTACCACCGAGAACAATGAATAAAAAAATAAAAAAAACCTACCAGGGAAAAAGAGACAAAAAGGAAAAAAAAACAGCTACATCGTTGTTAAGAAGAGTTAATTCCATTTTAAGATGTTCTAAACACCCCGCTACTGGTAAGGGAATATATTCTAAAAGAAAGAATCAGACAAGCTGAGGGCAGAGGTTTGCTCAAAAGCACAAAGTAGGGGTGGCAAACCTACCTACTGACCTGACCCATATCCGACTCGGATTGGACCCACTAAATTCAACCAGCAATATGTACGGCCGTACGGGAATGTCACAGGTTACAAAAATCTGACTCGCATTTAAATGGGTTGGGTTAAGTCAAACCACATAACCCATCTGACTCATTTGAAATTAAGCATAAAGTCATGGCATATTCAGTAATTTCCATCTTCCTCAAACCAAACACTAGAAAGTTTGTTTTCTTCAAGCAACACTAGAAAGTTTGTTTTCTTCAAGCCCACTTCTTGTTCTCTTTCTTGTCTGGTGGAGATGGCATTCCAAGCGAGATCAATTGGCATGACATTCTCATCATCAACACCTTCAACAAAAATAAACTGATCTTCCTTAAGAGCTCCTCAACAATTCCTTTGAGGAATTGGACAAGATCCAGTTTAGAGAGCTTGATGGACAAGATCAAGTAAATCCCCATAGCCATGCCCTTCCTCTCTCCACAAATCAAATCATCACTACGACATTGATGGTCGGTCTTTCTCTTCTATAAGAGGTCATCAGGTAGGGTTGACCCTCATCGGGTGCACTTGAAGTTGGTTGACTCATTTTAAAAATGGGTCAGATATGGGTTGGACTTTAACCAGAAGACACCCTGGTCGACCAGACCCAGTTGCCACCCCTACTCAAGAGGAGAACAAAAACATTCAAGCTCCTGAAGTTATTTATCTATGAGAAGTCAAAACGCAAAACGGGATAATCTTTCCTTCTCTTAACCTTCCTGAGGAGACACAAAAAGAAAAAAATTTCTGAAAATTTTAAAAAAGAAATAGAAAAAATGCTAGAAGTAACATTCAAGAATTGCAAGTTAGTTTGGTTTTGCCTGAAGTAGGTGGCATTCATAAAATTAGAACATTAACACCACCAATTCTTCAGGAGTAACAAGGTTGATGTGTTAGATTTTTCCAAGGTCTACTTGAACTCAATGAGTTTATTCACCTTAGGTGGCCCAATTAGCAACTGATATCCATGCATCTCTTTTCTTCCGTTTCTTTTTTTTTTCTCAATTCGTTAGTTTAAGTTCAATTGATCAACTGCAAAATGACAATGATAAACTCAAGGACCCACCATAATGGATGGTAACGTATCCTTAAATTCAACTCATTAGACAATTTTAACAGCCAGATTGTGGCCATTAAGTTAGTAGTATATGGCATACCAAGCTGGGCAGAGCATATAAATAAATGCTAAAACAAAATGATCAGCAACAATTTGAAAGGAAGAATCAGACAGCTAGGATCTCACTCAGTGTCATTTGAGCTGCACTCAATACAGAAAGACATAAAATGGAGATAACCTGCAAAATGTAAGCCGGCATCCCCACAGGCAATAGCTGTCATCATCATGTGGGAACCGTCTAGTGAGTGTATAAAATTAGGAGGAAATGCGGTTCTCTGCCGCTGAACATCAACCTGAAGTTTAAAAAAAATTAAAGTTTAAAATAACAGCACAAAAGAACATCTGAATAAAGGAACAAGAAAAAATTGAAAAATGAATATTAGGAACTTACTAATTTTCCTTGTCGTTGTAAAGCTAAAACCTGAAGGGAGGTTCTTACCTGCAGCCACCAGTTTAAGATGAATGCATGAGAAGCTTGTTCGATACAACACACAAGTGTAACAATTTTGGGTTGGCTTGTGGAAAATCCACCAAATCATCTAAGAACTTAAGAAATGCTATGATGGTTAAGAAATGTTGTGGTGGTATTAACCATATATGGTCAATTTTTTTTAAGAGATTTTTACACAAAGGCCCCTGTATTTTCGGACAACCTCAAAAAGGCCCCCGTCTTTTCTATTTTTACAAAAAGGTCCCTGCTCTGATGGTGTAACACGACTGTTAGTTTCATGGATAAAGGATAAAAATACCCTTCATTTAAGCTAAGAAAAATTTACTAACTCAGCTTACTTTTTAGTGGGGCATACCTGGATGCATGATAACCAAGGGAATCATGGCGATAAAAAAGCTTTAATGTAGATTAGGAAAATATGTAATATCAAGCCATTCAAATAATCTTGGCCTTTGGTTTTAGGTCCTATAATTATAAGGAGAAAATTATCTTTTTATTTTTTAGTCCAAGGGATAAGTCCTTTGAGTTCTTCTTTGAGGGTAAACCAGTCAAAAATGAAAAATTGGACAGTCTAGTTGCTTTTTGTACAGTTTTACTATTAGTCAAGGGGGTTTTTAGTAAAAAAAATAACATAGCGGCCTATTGAGGTTATGAAAAAATATAGGGGCCTTTTTCTAAATAACTCTTTCTAATAACATCAGAACTGTTAAACTGAATGCAATGAAAGGAAACAGAAAGCCCAAACAACTGTTGATGTTTCCAAGCAATTTGGTAGGAAAATACATGCAAAGATTAGACAGTTCATGTCCGAAAAATATAAGCATCCCAAGTATCTGTATTAGCACAAGGGCATTCTTTTCCCTTCACATTGAACTCAAATCACCAACAAAACATAATTACTTATGACTAACACAGAAACGCAGTTACCAAGAGGGGTCAAACACTAATTGTGCGAGTTTGGTGTTTCCCAAATGCAGCCGATAAAATACCATGGTAGAACAGATGGTTTCTACTTCACTGCATCTGGAGGGCATGGAAATCTGAAAATTAGAAACCACATTATGTGGGACACTGTCTTGTGTTCGCTACCCAAAACCATTTTTTCCCCAATTGGTACCAGAAAAAAAATCAGTAACAGCACCATATGCTTTATAATGATTTCAGGTTGAATGGTCAGTAAATCAATACCTATACCTTGTATGATTTGACTGATTTCCAGATACTGCACTGCCTAAAGCGCTCAGAGGAATGGATAACCATCCATGCTGCTAGAATATTTTAATTTACTGTAGTTTAGGGTTTGCTAAAATACACCTTCAATGATCTTTTCTTAGTTTCTTTTTTGACAGGAGGCTGATTAACTGAATGGAAAGAGGCAAAGGAAATCAAATATAAGTACAGCTAAGGGGGGGTTTGATTGGGAGGAAGGAACGGGAAGGCTGGAAGAAAACTTCCACACCCCCACACCCACCCAGCACCCATAAAGTTCCCCTCTTTTCTCCGCTACCAAACACCTCCCAGAAGACCTAGGAGGAAGGATAGTGGTTGATTATGTGTTTTGGTAGATTTCATTGCTATATAATTTCTTAGAAGTTATAAACTTACAAGATGCCTCTCGGTTTTCATATAGGGCTGTATAACTGGCAGGCCAAGAGGTGTCGTCCATCTCACGGGCTGGTTTTCTGAACCAATCACCTGTTAGAAGTTGCAGCAGTTAATAAACTTTCAAAACTACTTTGTATTTTTTAACCCAAACATTATAAGAGAACTCCATGTCGGTACTCATTACCTAAAAGGATTAATAGCAAGTGAAGTATGATTCTCAAGTTAGCTCGCACTTCTGCTAGCTTGGTGTGCCCCAAAAGGCAAGATTTTAAATAATTTGGAAGTAAGAATGGTAATCAGTTCTGTTTCCGATTTGGAGAAGGTGGGTTAAGAAACCCAATCATGTGAGATTTTTCCTGGACTTCTCCGCCCCAAATCTTTGCAAACAAAACATTTCCTAACTAACATAATTCCCAATGTTGGCATCACCACGTACACAGCGGAATGAATAATCATCCATTCTACCAAATATCCAAACCAACTCAAATTTGGAGTACCTCCACACAAATCATTGATCTAACTCAGAGACATTAGAAGCTGGAAAAAATTGTAGAGGAAAAAATACCTTGGCACAATTACTAAGCCATGTCATAATGCTGCGTGCAGCTTGGAACATCTCCCCTATAGCAGTCAAAGTTACCTAGATCAACAAACAAAATAAAAATGAAGAGACAAAAAGCAAAGGAGGGATTTTCATTAAATTAACATAACTCAGGCAAAATTCACTGCATAGAATTTCTTCATTGTTGCAGGCAAAAGTATTTACATTAGCAGCATAGCAAGATGCTCTAAACAGCAACTTATTATCAGTAATGTGACCCTTCTCTTCTAATCTTCTTTTAATCTGCTCACGAGCACCAACTTGGGTAACACCATATACTGATGTCATCACAGTCTGTTTCACTAATTTTCGGTCCACCTGGATGCAATCAGTACATCAAAACCATCAGTTATAAATGTTTCTGGTCATACATTCTTCTTTCACCATTTTCATTCAATGAATCTCAGAATTTTGGACTCAAGCAAATAAAAGCAACCTGATCAATTAAGATTGCAGCTAGTAAAGCATTTGGATCAGTTTCTGGATCTCCCTTGCAGTCCCTTTTCATAATATCACGAACCCTTCAAGTAGCATGAAAAGAATATCATAAGATGGGACTTTATAATAACTTGATTAAAGCAATATGAAGTTAAAGGAGGTTGGTTTGGTCTCCATGCATATGAAAACAAGTCATTCTCTGACACGCTGGCATGTAGCAACAACACATTGAAAATCCAAGCCATCCACCAAGCGAGATCCACAATGATCAGGTCCAGCAATTAGGCCAGACAGCTTATCAGAACCACAGGATATGTAACAAATGGATGGTTAAAAAGTTGCAAATTTTTTCTCTAACCACCCAGTTCCTGTGCAATGCAGCCACCTAATAAGTAACTTGTCACTCCTGATTCTTAGGCGAGGTCCACTGAGACATCTAGACATGGATCCCACCTGATGGATGGCATGGATCTCATAGATGTGTAAATGTGTAATGCACCTAATTTCCACGTGCAAGTGGGTTGTAGTACATTAACACTTTAATTGGAACTGCAATCATATAACTGCTCCAATGCGAAATCATTACTAAAAATTATCATACCTATCAGCTATTCCCGAGTAAACATCTGCAGGCTTCTCACAAGAAATTAAGTTGACTTGAGCTGCTCCCAACTATCAATACATATGCAACCAGCATAGAGATTGAGAACATTGAACAATAATGTTTATCTGAATATTCATATATGTTTTCACAAGACATGCATTGATATACTTGTTGAATGTCAGGCAACAAAAAAAGATAAGAGATGCAGCTGCCAACATGGATGTGTGATGTAATGAGAAAGGAATGAACTAGGGAAGAGTGTATAGGAGGAATATGCAGCTGACGCCAATTCAAGAGAAAAATATAGGCTCTTGTCAGCAACGGTTTTGTCGTAAGCCTAGAAGACCAAAACAGCCCCTTACAGAAAATGATGGTGGGGTTACGGGGAAGAAAAAGAGGCATTGTGGAGAAGGATTATTGTGTCAAAGTATGGGGAGAATGTATGGGGGTGGGTTCCAAAAAAAGTCCCTAGGTATAGGTTGTCTAGTTTATGGGCTGTCATTTATAGTTTTGAGGATGAGTCGAGTGTAAGGGGGGAGGTATTCGTCAAAGGTTTGGGCTTCATGGTGGGGGAAGGGAAGAGTGTCCGTTTTTGGTATAATGATTTGGTGGGAGTGGGTCCCTTGTATTTGTTGTTGCCAATAGTGTTTAGGGTTATGTCCAAAAAAAGTCCACTATTAAAGAGTGTTCTGTTTGGGTGGGGAATGTAGTGTCCTGGGATATAAGTGTAGGAGGGCCCTTTGGGAGTCGGAGTTGGTGGAGCGTCAGTCCTTGTTGTCTCTTCTTACTAATGTTTTCTCATGCAGGGACTCTATTGACTATCGCATTTGGAAGCCTAATTCTGCAGGTTTATTTTCTTTACGGTCGTTTTACAAGGAGATAGATCCATTCAACACAACTCGATCTGGTTGTGAGTTGTGATATACATTGTTACACCGTTCTATAGCAGCTTAAGCTTTTAGAGTAATTGCTTGTCAACATGGTATCGGAACGGGAGGTCGGGTGTTTGAGTCCATGGGGATGTTGTGCCTTGTATTCTACCACGGAAGGTGTTATTCCTGTGCAGAGCCCTATTTTCTCCCATGGAAGGGGTTGTGTGTTTGTTCACGCATGGAGCCCGCACGTGCGAGGTGGGTGGGTGTGGGGATCGGTTTTTTTTGGGTTTTGGGGTGGGGTGGGGGGGGGGTGGGGGGGGCGGCGGCGCGTTGTTGTGAATTGTGATATACATTGTTACGCCGTTCTCCATCAGTTAAGCTTTTAGAGTAAGTGGTTGTCAAATATGTATCAATATGCTTCAGTTTGGATGGGGCTCACCCCACCTAGAGTGGAGGCATTTTGTTGGTTGGCAGCGGCAAGGAAGATCTCAACTACAGATAACTTAAGAAGAAGGGGGTTGGTGTCGGATTCCATTTCATACATATGTTGTATATGCGGGAGGGAGATAGAGCCTATTTTTTCCTCAAAGAATGCAGTGAGAGTTGGTGTTTTCTTGGTTCTTTGGCATTGTTGTTTGAGGCTTGAAGGGGGTCTCCATTTGTTGGCAATGGAAACATTTTATAGAGGATCATTCCTCTTTCCATTCTTTGGTCAATTTGGAAAGAGAGAAATGATATAAGTTTTAAACTAAGCCATACAAAGACAGAATATATGAACTATAACTTCAGTGGGCATATAGAAAGAGCTGAAACTATTGAGAGAGTTGAATACCATGAGATACCACAAAGAGATTCCTAAGCCCGAGTAAACGAGGGCTGCGTTAGGTAGGTTGACAGCCAGCGTAAAATTTTGTCACAACCCAAACATGAATGTTAGGACAAGGCTTTGATGTTGATATGATGATGATGAAGATACCAAAAAGAGATTCTTTCTGTTACCTTGACTCTATAATTAGTAAGGAAAGGGAGATTGATGAAAATGCTGAATATAGGATGAAAGCAAGTTGGTTGAAGTGGAGACTTGCGTATGGAGTGCTTTGTGATCGACAAATGCCAACAAGATTGAAGGGAAAAATTTACAAGACAGCGATTAGACCAACTATGACCTATGGAGCAGAATGTTGTCCAATCAAGAAGCACAATATGCAAAAAATGGATGTAGCAGAGATGAAAATTTTGAGATGGACGTCGTAAAACTAGGAAGGATAAAATTAGAAATGAGCGCTTTCGAGAGCATTTAGAGGTAGCAATAATAGGGGATAAAATTAGAGAAACCTGTTTGATATAGTTTGAGCATGTCCATCGTAGGCGGGCAACGGCACCAGTAAGGAAAAGTATGGCTATGAAGGTTGATAGCCCACAAAGGGGAAGGGGTAGGCCAAAGAGGACGTCGATGGAGGTAGAAAAAATAGATCTAAAGAAGTATAACTTATCTAATGATTTGGCTCAAGATAGATCGGAATGGAGAAGCAGAATTGGTGTAGCCGACCCAAACATAGTTGGGACAAGGCTTTGATAATGATTATGATGAATGAAATAACTTTTAATTAAAAAATCTACATGGTAGGACCTTCTGTCGGTTGTGCTCTTGAGGATCGCCATATGGGTATGTGTTAAAAAGGAATCCTCAAATCTTAAGACAGATAATATCATGCAAAGTTGAGGAACTTGTCTAAAGATGGGAGTCCTAAAGAACAAAAAGAAAACCACCTAATGGTCTCAACCGTGTGGAGTTCTTAAGCTCAATGTGGATGGAGTAGCAAAGTGAAAACCAGGGTTGGCCAGAATTGGTGGAGTATTGAGAAATCAGAAAGGGGGAGTTTTGTATATGTTCTCTAGACATGTTCGGATTAAAGACTCTAATGAAGCAGAAGTTCTAGCCATTTTGGAAGCTCTTCGTCTCTATCACTCATAGTTTAAAAAAAAACAGCCGTTATGAAATGGCAACAGCCGTTATGAAACGGTAACGGCCTATACCGATCCGTTATTGACCATATAATGGTCATAACGGTCATGGTATTAAAAAAAAAAGTGAAAAAAAGGGTCCATAATGACCATAACGGTCATAGCGGTCATAACGGCCGATATTTAAAAAATAACGGTCAAAATATCAGCTGAATGTAAAAAAATTTTTTTTAACTTCCTTTTCCCTTCTTTTTTTCATTTCTTTTTTTGCTAAATCATTTGTGGAGCTCTCTAAAGTTGTGCTAGAGTTTCCCAAGCTTCTTTTTTTCACCAAAACTCAAGTGATTTACAAGATTTTTATAGATTCTCATATGATGGCTTCTTCCCTCTTCAACCACAATACCGCTATATTCATACCCCTGGTGCTTTAATTAATTAATTAATCATAAAGTAGCAGTAAATGTTGCTTAAAAGTAGAAATTCACTCTCAATTTACTTGGTGATTGAGTAATTGAGTACTGTAACATCCATGGATGAAAAAAGTGGCCACTACAGCTACACTAAAATGCATTTAGCGGCATTCACACCCGTAGCGAACCGCTACGCCCGCTACAGAGTGAGATAGATTTGTATTTTCCAAAAAATTTTAAAATGCATGATAAGACTTATTTCTTTTCTTGTTCTCTCCAAATAACATTTCTACTCAACTCTTCCACTATTTTATGTTTAAAAGAACACCAAAAAGCACATGATCTTGCTAAATTACAGTAAATACAGAAAGTTCTTTTCTAGGTACATCGTATTAGACACTCCCTTTGGTAGAGGTATTCTTTTCTCTAGGTACTCTTAAGTCTTAAGTCTTGACTTTATGACAGTTTTTTTATGAGCCTTTCATTAGTTTCTAAGTTAGCATAACTAAGCAACATGAATATATGTAAAAAAAAATTATCATTACTATTATTTCTATTTATAGAGCGATACAGGATCTCACACAATGAGGGGACCGCTACTACGCCCCCTTACCTTATTTACTTTTGCAAAAAAATATATAATACATTTTCTCTCATTTTCCAATATTCTAGATTTTCTACAAAATTTTCAGATTTTTTTAACAATTTTTTCAAATCACACTACTACACTACGTAGCGTTTTGGTAGCGGGCGTAGCGCTATTTTCATTCCTCGGTAACATCTGCACTACTAGTACTCGTTTCTTAACTTGAAGTGTTTAATACTATTGGTTACTTCAAAATTATGGTTGCAACGCATCCAGTGAAATTTGTAAATTTTCAACTTATTTTAACATATACATGAAAATCTATTTAATTCATAACAGACTTTACAAGTTTCAGATAAGACAATGATACAAGATGCTATGACTTAGGGGGACCGATATTTTTCTTTAAAGTGTTTACTAATAGAAAGAAATATTGTTTTCTAGCATTTTATAATATCTTGGATTTTTAGGATAATTTTTCATATTTTTTTGGGTAAAATAAAAATTCACACCACGATGGACCGCGATGACGATCACGATTTTAAACCATTATCATACTTCATACCAACATTATCTTATTGTATAGAGCAATTTAGCTAATGCCATATCATGGGTGAAATCTTTGAGAGGGCCATGGAAAACGCAATTTTTATTTAAAGAAATTAGTCATCTAGCATCTTAGTTGCAGGTCTCTTTTCAACATGTTGGTAGATCCGCAAATGGAATGGCGGATTATCTAGTGAAGCAAGGAGTAGATCGTTCTTGTAATTTAAGTGCTCATATAGTGTAGTTGTGGAGGGTGTTTGGTGCATTTCTCTTGTACCGGTTCACTACCAAGAGGTGCTTTTATGTATGCTCTATTTCTAAGTTGTACTTTCCTCTTATGTATTAAATCTTGTTGTTACTGTTCAAAAAAAAAAATCAAGTATTGCAAGTATAACGTACTAGGAGACGTGGGAAGCCATAATGATTTGGAAGAACTATAAGATATGTGACATGAGAAGTTGGCCTAACAATATAAACAAGGTGGAAAACTTGCACTCCCAAATCCAACATCAAATAGATGGGACAAGGCTTCAATGATGATGAATTATCAATGTCTTCTAGTAATAAATGATTTGCATACAAATCCTCATTACATTGGAGTAAGGTATATTACAACAAATTACAAATGAGGTCCAATGATTAAGTTTTTCTTTCTAATTTGATACAAATTACCCCAATTGTGTTATCAATAAAAAAAATTACCCCAATTGTCGAATTTATTGTCTTATAGCTAATATTTCGATGTGTAGAACCACAGGAATTAGCGACTTCCCAAGAAGCTCTCTTGATTAAAATATGGAAACCAGTCTCAGTCTGCAGTACTTTCAGGAAGTAGTCAATTAATAACCATGCCACATGATAAGAACAATTAAGTAAAATGTAAAATAGGAAAAAGAAGAAAACATACGCTGTCTCTTCCAAGGGCTGCATAGTGCTGCAAACCATTGCATGAACCATCCTAAGAAAGAGCAAGCATACCATAAGGTTCATCTTTAGAAAAAAAAATTCTTATCTAAATGAAATACTAGATCTTTGAAGTTCTGCTGTAAGGAAATATTCTCTCCACAACTAGTTTCCATTTAACCTCTTCATTGAAATTTGCAATACAATCCATATCAGCAACATGTAAATTTCACCAAACTTCTTTTTTATTAAAATTCCAAGGCCTTTGATGAATTGTCACCTGATGAATCGGAATATGGGAGATAACACTATGAGGCGATGAGCTCTTCAAGGCATCAGAAAGATTCATACATGCTGCTAAGCACTGGAAAGGATCCTCAGCATTTAACCACCAGCGTTCTCCATCAACAGGTCTTTCTGCCGAATCAAATATATCATCTAAATGGTTCTCAACAAATGCCAAGCGCCCATCATAAGAAAGCTTTTCAACACCTCCAGCATATAGATTTGCTAAATGTATCTTCAACCAGCGTAACCCAGACCTTCCCAATGGCCGTCCTTCAGCAAACTCCAAGATCCCCCGACAGAGATCAGAACTTAGATGGTTTAAGTGTGGATGCATGGGGTAGGCACGACCGCGGAAGTCTAGACTATGTGGGTAATAAAATCCTTCCTCATCTCTCATCTTTCGTGCTACCTGCTTCCAAATGAGCGTCTTTAGCAGTCATGATCACAATGACTGGACTAACCATCCAGTTGGCATCAAATGGATGGTTCACAAACAAAACGGACATGTATGCCAAGATAGGATGCATGTAAACCACATTTATGTGGATGAGTTTGCATGATTGTTGAGACATGGGAACCACATCGTAATAAACCCCTTTCAAAAAAAATAAAAAAATGTAAAATGTTGGAATTGTTAAGTTGAACCACTTTAATCTGCACATGATGCTCATTTCTAGTCCTGAAAAGTGAGGAATCCTTACACATAGTTTAAGTTCAGTATCACATCGCAGAGCATGCCTCTCAGAGTTGCACTTTTTTGCTTTTCTGACACTCCACCTCCACTGCTTGATCTCCATTGCATCTTCGGAGTCTGGTTTTACTGGTATAGGTATCTACAAGCCAATCGAAATAGAAAACTGAGTGGATATGAAACATACAAGCAATAAGCCAAGACAGCATTTGGGTAGAAGAAATGAAGAATAAAAAGTTTCAAGCATTCGGCTATCACCAGAATAGCTTCTACTTTAAATATAGCATTCATTCGATGTCAAGTCCAAAAATATTTAGGTTTTTGTGTTGGACAGCCACCAATACAACATTAAAATATTGCCATATCAATATTTTCCAAAATATCTTCATATTAGGCTTTTCAACATAATTGGTAGAACTCTTTCAGTGGACCTCAAATTAGTGGGATAAGGATGATGATGATGATGATGGCTCAAACATTAGGACTGAAATAGCTCCAGTAAGAAGAACGGACTGCTGCAAGTATCGGATACCAGTGAAAGGACTTGGTTAGAAGGGACATGTTAGGTTGTAGGGTGACAGAACTTGGCCTAAGAAGGGATGAGGAGAGAAGGAGGCTCATAAAGCCAACACAAAATAGATGGGATAAGGCTTTGATGATGATGATAATGACGATGATGACAAATTGACAATGATATGCATATCAAGCTTTTCACGTGGACCGCATGAAATCAAATGAGAACAAGAAAACGCTACTTCACAGGAAATAGTCCTGGAGAATTGAGAGTATTCACAGAGATGTCAATGATTAAGTATTATAACACTTGGCATCAGTTGCAATATCGTATCTAAAATGGCCGTAAACCCGGATGATGCTAGAGCAAGCCGTAATTGACTTGGATATCCTGATGCCTCTCTCTGGAGAAATATGTGATTCTAAAAGATCTTTCATACCATACTCAATCTGAAGTTAGTTCTATATGTATGACCAAAAACGAGAAAAATGAATGCAATAGCTAAATGATGATGAGCAGTATCAGTCAGCCATAAACTTTGCATTGTGGATGGAATCCCCAGAGAAGATAAATGGTTGTTCCTGCCCCTTAGGAGGTGACAAATAAATGATCAATGGAATCGAGGATTGGGGCATAAAGATTTCACTGACCTGTAAAAAGTGGGGCCAACACTGGCAAATTTTGTGGCAGATTAAACTCAAACCAGATCCGGACCAGAGTGTATTTAATCAAGACCTGGTCCAGGCCCCAGTCACAGGATCCATACCCATACCTGGGCCCCTTTATCATTTCTAGATCAGGTCCGTGGTTATTACACGAATAGCATAAAAATAATATAAACTATAGTATAATAGTATACTGAAAATAAGATTTTGATCATGAGTTGAGCCCATAAGTATAGCATTCAGGTCCTATGGGTTTTGGCCCCTGGCCACAGCCCAACAAATGGGACATGGTATCTAAAATAAGAACTAAACCTGGTAATTTACAGGTTGGGTCCAATTGAACCTCCAGTTCGACTCGAACCGTTGTCATCCATAGCTGTGAAGGTCACTTGTTTGTCTACAAGAGGTTCAAACTTTTATCTATTATAATTTTTCAGTAACAGTAGAATTTTATTACTTCAAGAGAATGTACAGCACACAGAGGCTCTGGACTGGTATATTGGTTTCGGACCTTTTGAGGGGTTGAGAAGTATGTTGTGTTGGTCCTCTGGTGTCACTTTCTTTTTCTTTTTGTGTTTGCCTGTGTAGGATGATTAGCACTTATTAGTTGCTAATCTTTTTTACGGTCTGAATAAAATTTACAGTTAGCATTTCCCAAAAAAAAAAAAAAAGGCTCACATCGTCACGATCAACCAATCCGGCAACACAGCCTCCACTAGCCCAAATGTTGTCTACCACACTGAGTACTCTTTTGTTCACCCTCCATTTGGCTCTTCCAAGTATATTCAAAGCCTGCATAAATGCAGTATTGGACCATAATGCTCTAAACAGACTATAATTAAACATAAAAGGTAAACAATGAGTCAACACCTTCACTGAAGAGGAAAAACAGAAGTCAACACCATGCTGATTTTGTACAGTGTATTGAAAGCTACAAATTCAAGGAGGTGAGGAGGACTAGCAAAGACATTAAATGAAGCAGTAAGAAAAAACATGATAGATTGCCTAGTTACAGTGAATATGGCCTTAAAATGGAACTCTCAAAGCCGACCCTAGATAGATGGATAAGATTTTGATTGTTGATGATGAGAAACACAGTGGCAATTTACCGTTATCTTCTTTTAATTGTAAATTTAGATTTACCTCCACATAAGCAAGAGTGGATGAAATTCAAAGAATTATGTATGGAATGCACCATATGATGTCGCGTATTCTGAGTATTAATCGATAACACTATTATATATGCGAGAAATATTCAAGAACGAACAGCTGCTTCTTAAAATGAGGAACTTTTCTGTCTGGCCATATGGATGCATTCCAATTATAGGAGAGGGGGAGTGGTAGGATACATGTGGATTAAGGGTAGACTAGAAATAGTCCCAATCAAATCATTTTAGTCGTTATTTCAGGAGCCTTAAATTTTTAACCCTTAGGTAAAGTGTGTTCACCTACGGTATATATAAGTCCGATGAGTGTCAAATATTGGAGGTGCAAGTGCATGCAGAGGTTGATGCATGTGAGGCAATGCTGTTGGTGGGCCAGAATGCTGCCCACGTCCAGACCACATCCCAGATTCCCAGTCCATTAAGGCTAGTCTAGACATGGATCTAGGTTTGACAGGCGAATCCCAAACCCATGTTTAGGGTTCAAAACCCTTAACATGCTGGATCAAAGCCTAGGGTCTAAAGCCTGTTGGACTCTTCTTATGCCCATTTATTTTTTATAAGTACATACATGATAAAATAACATTAACTCTCTTCATCTTTAATATAATCTTATTGTTACTGCCTACAGGTAAAAAAAAAAAAATGTATAATTGTATATACCACATGCATACCCAGAAAAAAATATTAATATAACACAAACATACATCATATGAAAAATGAATTTTAAGATTTTCTCATAGTTTTTTTATGAATTAGTAATCAGTCCTAAGTCTGGATCTAGGTCCAAATTTAATAATAGGCTTTAAATGGGTGGACTCAGGCTCATACATTTTCCCAATGGGCAGACTTGGATCCAAGCTCTAGCGACTATGTTGAACCCTGACTCAAACCCAAACTATTCACCCATGAATGGATTAAAGTCTGGAATGGGTGAGTCCAGCCCATTGACAGCCTTAATGTTAGGTTTTGAATTCAATATAGGTTGGCCGCATTACAAATTCCATTTATTGAAATAAGGAAATGGTGCTTTCTTGAAAGTTCTCCCAGACACATACAAGTATGATATATCGGTGTTCTTAGAAGTGTTTGGGGCTTACACCCTGAGGCTAACCTCTGGGGGAGGCGGCCTAAAAATGTCATAAGGATCAAGTTCGAGGCATGGCTTACATTTTGGATGTGCATCTCAGTACAAGAGACGAGTTTGAAGCATATGTCCTAGATAAAGTGTGCACTGTATCAAGATCCATATCTGCCTACACCCATTAAGATGCCTTTTTAAAAAAAAAGAAAAAAAAAAAAAAGAGTAACTAGTTATTTTTAAGAACTTATATTTTTTCTCATTTTTATTTACAGATTGTTGTAATTAGGGTTAATTTCAGTAACATAGTTAGCTCACTAAATGGCATAAAACAGATAAGCAACAGTTGTTTAGTTAATGTATTTTACACTTTGTGTAATTATTATTTGTTAAAAAGTGTGATCATGAAGCTTATGGCTCGCACTTTAGACAATTTGAACAGCTTTCCTGATGCTTAATATATATATATATATATATATATATACATACATATATCGGTATTCAAGTGCATCTGTCCCTCACCATGTGTGGTGAGGGACACCCCTTTTTGGAAAGTTTCAAGTACAAAAGGGGATCTTTCCAAAATGTACAAAAGCTCTTTTGTACTTGAAACTTTCCCAAAAAGGGGTGTCCCTCACCACACATGGTGAGGAATAGATGCACTTGAATATTTCCCTACATATATATACACACAATTTTTTTTTGTCGAGGGATACCTCAGTGCTTGTGTAAGAAAATGATCTTAGACCCTTCAGTAGCCCACTTTGATGTACTAAGCATAGGAGAAAAGGGTGATAGAAAGGTCTCAATGTGGATTAGATTTTGGACAAAATCAGCCTCATTGATTAATTCCAACACTTGGTTTAAGGAAATCAAACTTTAAAGGTTTCATAAGCAACATTTATTTAAGTTCAATCCAACATTAAGTTTAGCCTGGTGAGTGTCAAAGTGGGGGTGAGTGCCAATACATGGTGGAGGGTGGGTTCGGATTGATGACAGGTGGGTCCCATGAGGAGCTGAAATAGTTTCCTTGTACAGAAACTGAGAGAGCTGAGAGGTACCTATTGACAGAAATTCCCAACGTGTGTTTCGTGTGTGGGCGAGCGCTAACAAGTAACATGTACATACGGTCATGTGCAGATATTCCATCTGACTGTTAAATTACCATGAGGTAATTGGAAGTTCAGAAACTCACAAATCTTGTGAAATATGAAATGGTTTAACTTCCAAATATCAATGCAATAACAAGTACTATGACCCCAGTAACAACACCAATGCAGTATATACAGTTGTACAGTTATTGTATCGATGGTTAATAACTTAATTAATCTAGAGGACCATTTGCCAATCCATGACATGAATAAACCAATTAGTAGTGTGCATGGTAAGAATGAAATTTGTCCCTCAAGAAGAAAGCTAAGGGTCTGTTTGTGCAGACACCGTTTCAGCGAAAAGGGATGCCAACAAGGCACCGGCTTCCTCTTGTTTAGTGCAACGAAGAAAACGTTTTTGAGTTTCCTCCTATACTTTATTCTTTTGGGTTATCCCTCTTATTAATAAATTTTACTGTTATCAAAAAAAAAAATACACTCAATGCAAGGAAGTCTTAACAGTGCATTCAGTTGAATTAGAAACATGCAATCAAAAGAGCTGGACCACCCATTCAGTGCATGCTGTCTGGATCATATGTCGTCAAAGAAAATCATTATAAAAAAACTACACCTTAGGGATCATATTTTAGGGGAAAATCATTTTAAAAAATAAATGTGGTGCAGATCATATATAAGGAGAAAAAAATCAACCACCTAGCTGAAATTTACATTCAACAGTCCCACCTTGGATCTCCTATGGTTCACATAATCATTTCGATTAGATGATCAGAATGTTTGGTAATTAGAATAGGAACTACATCCAAGCTATTAGCAGCAGCATGTCATTAAAGCTTGACCAACTTGACAATAAAGATTCACCAGATATTGAATGAGTAATATGGTGAAGTTAATCAGTTCCAACAAAGTTTGACCTGAAAAACTTTCTGCATCTGTTTTCTGGGTGCATTCCTAACTGCATGCTCTTGTTGCTTTGATCCATGAGTGCGCATAATATAAGAAGGAATAAACAGGTGCCCACCCTTGTCATAACTGCACAAGAGACAATTGATAAATAAAATAAAATAGCATGTTAAAAAAATTACCTTTTTTTCTCCTTTTCAATCCTTTTTACAGAAAGAGAAGAATCAGTTTAATATGTAATTGTAATACTGGAAGTCTAAAAGTTCCAGTTTTTTGTTAAATCATACCCTCTCCACATTTTTGGAGGAATCAACATCGGCATGTAAGGAATCACCATATGCCTAGCCTGGAAAAACAAAGGAGTTCAAGTAAATCAGGGAGGAAAAAAAAAACCATCAAATGCCTAATGATCGACTAGGAAATTTTAAGTTCTCCAAGTGTGAAAGTTCCAAATAGTGCTTGGTAACTCAATGATTTACGCATATATTGTAGAATTCCCCATTTGCAAAGGTTAAATGGCATTCGTGAAGAAGCTATTAAATAGGTGGTCATGATAAAGAAAAAGAAAATCATCCTATTGCACAATCGCGATCAATATGATTGCACATTGAAAACCAATTAACAAAGATTCCTAGTTATCAAACAAACATGTTAATAAACTATGTGGTGCTGACTTCCTTTTAAGTGGCCCAACCAAATTCAGAAGTAATTAATAGTAGAAGCCTAACTTACAGTTGCATCAAGTCCCACAAGGACTAATGGATCGCACACTATAAACCCCGATCTATTCGTTTTCATCCAACTGAAAGAAGATAAAAAACAATTCAGAACTGGTAATAGTATAGCATAGGATGAACAAGGGACTGGAGCCATACCTATGATTCTTTGTGACAGTTTTCATAATGTGTCTAAACGCAGGACGAATATCAGGTGGCCCATCCACTGACTGGTCAAGTGGAGGTTGCACAAATGCTGACTCCATTAATAACTCTATCAGACGACCCCCCAACTGCAATAATTTGGAAACAAAGCTTTCACATTCATAAAAATAGAGACAGCAGGAATGATATAAACCATAATCCCTGACCCAGAGATATCCTCAATTTTCAAGTATGTACAGGTGAAGCCCATCATGATGCAACAGTTAATCTGATGAGCCTTGATAATGGACACAGCGTACCCATAAGTCTTCCCGATGGGACAATCCCCATTCCTAAATGTTTGTCTTCAACCAGAAGCCAACAAAACAAAACAACATGCATCACATTCAAAGAAAATAAGACCAAAATATTAAAGGCACATTAGGAAACAGCCACGGATTCCACAGCTTAAAAAACCCAGTGTACTTTTTTCTGCAGATATCTTTCTGTGCAGATTCTGCACACTTGAATTACAACTCTTATTGGGTGTGATGGAGAGTAGAGGGGAAAGCAAACATTTTGTGGAGGAAAAAAAGTCCCAGTTCCAACTTCTCCCCTAAGACTTCAAAATCATGAGATTTTGTCATGAATTTTCCATGGAGGATTTCTAAACCAAACATTGGATTAGCACAAATCTGCAGAAAATAGAAGTTTTCCACGGAAATGTCACCACACATACATGCCTTAAAAGACTAGAACACTCTAATATTGATTAAATTTGGGGGCATTATCTATCTATAATATCCCCACCAGATCAACAGCCTGGATCAGCAAACCATGTGCCAACATGTACAAAAAGTATAAACCCGAGCCTGGCTATGTTCCTTACTGAGCATTATATATAACCCCACCTACAGATAATCAGCACTGTAATTGAGCTCATTCGGGAAGAGTAATGATGATGATGATGATGAGAAGATGACGCTATGATGATCATAAGTCATAACACCAACAGCAACAACAAGAAGTTACAAACCTTAGCCTGAGCATCACGACTCCAAGGCTCCATGCGTTCTTTATCTATAAGCATCCGCAGTTCATTCCTTTTTTGCCTTTTCATCAAACTTTTCACTCGTATATGAAGGGTCTCCGTCTCTTTACTTGAAGCCTCGTGCATATCTCCTTCGATTTTCTTACGCCTTGGTTTCTTAGTTTTCTCCAAAATACTATGAATCCTAACCTGGAAGGAGGAAGAACTAGGCATCTTCAATGTTGATCAAAACTCAAAAGAAACAAAACGGAGCAAGATGAAATCCGAAAAAAGAAAAAAAAAAAAAAAAAAAGTGCTCCTTGCGCATCACATTGAATTAGTATGCATGACTACTGATATACTGGACAAGATTCCTTCAAATGTAATAAGACTGCAACTTCACACCACTAACCATAAAATAAAAAAAAAAAAAAAAAAACCTTCACACAACTAAAGGAGTTTCATGATGAGTTAATAGTATTGAGTGAAAGAAGGCACCATAGTGAAGCTCCAACTTCAGAATCATTTGTATTACCCATGGTTTTAAAACTCAGCTGTGTCCAAGTCGACTCAGACTCGGTCCCTACTGAGTCAAGTCAACCCCAGGTCAAGTCAAGTCCCATTGAGAAGAGGTTGAAATAGGAGTTTTCCCCCATTTTCTTGTTATGAGATAATGTTCGATTTTGGGGTCCTTTTGCAATGATCTTGGAAGATCAAAACCACATTCTGTAGAAAATCAAGGTAATGTTACTAGAGATGAACAATCAAATGCAAACCCCTATCATTGCTCAAATTTTTCTTTTTCTTTCTTTTAATATTACTATCATTACTCAAATTCAAATCTAAATAGTTAAAATAGATGTGGCATAAATTCATAGGACATCACTTTTCTGTTTTTAAGCTTTTTAATCATTTGTTTTCACGTTATTTAGGCTTTGAGGGCTCCGGGGTGCAATTCCGGGCAACTCGGCCAAATTCGACTAGACTCAACTCGAAGGGGAGTGAGTTGCCCGTAAGTCTGAGTTCTTAAACCCCCACTATTACCCAAATGGATGTGTGCGTGCGTGTGTGTGCGCGTGTGTAAACTCATATGTATGTGTCTATGTGATAAACATGATCTGGTGTAACTTTTTTCAAATCAAAACATATAAAAAAAAAATTTGTTTTTTCAGAAAATAAGAGGACAGAAAAGGAACAGCAACATTACGCATTTACGCCCATGAAGGGAAAACCTTCATCATTCTACACTCAGCAAGATTATCCACCAATCATTAGCGGCACCCATGAGAGAAATACATTTTCAAGGAACAGATCAGCCATCAGAGATCATCCAGCATGAATGAATGCAACGACAGTTTGGAAACACCTTTCGATCCACGACTATCTTGTCACTGAATCAAATGCAACTCATCGTCCCCACCATACTATCGGAAGCTCCCATCTATACTGGACATGCGAGGGCAGTTTGAGCACCAAATCCACATTTTCCAAGCCGTGTAGTCTCCACTATGGATAGGCCATTGTGAGAGTTCACATCTACCAGTCAGACTGTTCAAATGCCCAACAACGTGAAATCAGGGGCTGTTTGTTGTCCCACATCAAGTTGTGGGCAAATAAAAAAATGAAGGACCTTCGAGTGGAGAAGGTACAAAAAGGACTCATCACATTATGCACAGTTACTGTGTCATCAAAGTTGTACATAGACAATTATATGAGAGAATCCTCTAGAGTGAATCATGATGCAACAATGCCCAAAAGTTAACAAATTCATTTAAGCTGAGATTCTAGCTATTTTAGAAGCTCTTTGCTCATACTTCGTCAGTTTCTTAGAAGAATTAATTGTGGAAAGTGATTTCCTCAACGCCATCTCATGGGTTAATTCTAGAAAGGGTCCACGAAACTTCAATTCACCTTCAGTCAGATAAAATCTCTTTCTTTCTCCATTCGGGTGACCTTTACTTATATACGCTGATCTGCTAATGGTATGGCATATGCTTTCGCCAAATAAGGGGTTGGTACTTTTGGCCTTGGAGACTTCTCTTATTTAGTTGTATCTGGCGTTTGGTATATCTCTCCTATACCTATGTGTGGTGTTTTATTTTCTTCTTCTTTTATGGTCTAAGTCATTCTAATCTTAATATATCTCTACTGTTACTGTTAAAAAAAAAAAAAAGGCACTGGACCACATTCATGATGGAATATATCAAAAAATCTATCCAAACCAGTTAGCTTTGGCTATGTGACTCCACGGAGTTGCAAACTTCACCAACTTCCAATATTATTTGCGGGGACTTATCGCATTGTGTACTGCTAACAGTTTCCAAGTTTTGCTTGTGTGGATTCATATAGGTTCATAAATTCTTCATCTGCTTCTAAAGTTTCATGTACTCAACATTATTTATAACATCTACGACCCATACCTTCCAATTCCATAACATGGTCAATGAAGCATTCAACAGTATCAATGACATGAGAAGAACAGGACAAAAAAAAAAAAAAAAAAATCCAATTTCCAAGTAGACTGGCAATGTCTTACCTCCTGCTCAATAGCATCACCAATGTTAATCGCAGCTTGAACAACTCTAACACACCCATCCTCCTGCCCAGTCATCAACAAGCTCATCATCTTATGCATTACGATAACCGCCATCTTATCAGCAGGCAGCAATGAAATATGCCTGCCATAAGAAGCCTTATGCATCTTCGTCTCCTGCAACTTCTGCTCGTTCTCTATAGCATCCCTCACCGGCTCAAACCAACCCAAGAAAAGCTTCTTCACATAAGGCAAATTCGGCGCGAGTTTTTTCTCACACATCTCCCTCTCCAGCTCCCTATATTCCTCTGCTGCCTTCTCCCACCCCTCTGTCTCCGTCTTAATCTGCCTTCTTCGGAGCATATTATACTTCCTTTTCTCTTTCGCTTTAACACCCAATTCCTCAATTTTCTTCTGACCCTCCAAATCATTCGGGAAAAAGGAAGAAATCCAAGATGGGTCTTCATCAAAAACCCTCCCAGAATCAATCCATTGAGAATCCATTGGAGAATCAACGAATTCCACACTGTTATCTTGAATTGAGTCCGTTATTAGTGGCAACTGGAGAGAACCCAGTTGAGAAAATGCAGTCGGGAATACGGATTTCAATTCTTGGGGATTCGAAACCAAAGGGAGAGGAAGAACAACGTATTGAATTGGAAAGGACCCATCTTGAAATTCGACGTCGAGAAGGCGATTTGTGGAGAGCTGGGGATGAACTGAATGGTAAAGAACGCCTCCTTTCTTCTTCTTCTTCTTGTTCTCCATGTATTGGGTGTTGGAAGAAAGGAGGCTGTGGATGCCATGATTTTGGATTGGGGTCTAGTGAGAATAGCTATAGAGATTGATAAGAGGATGAGAGATTTTTTTGTTTTTCAGGTTGTCAGAGAGAGAGAGTTGTTAAACCTCCCCTAAAGCCCTGGATCCTTCTGCCAAAAACCGAAACTTAGGTCCTTGAATCCAAATGGATGGTCTGGATATGTTGCTGTGGAGTCCCAATGGCCTACGCCTCCCCACTCATGTGAAATTTTGTGAAGCTCCTCACAAGGCCCACTTAAAAGAAAAACCAATAAGCCATTAAACATGTGATTTTTAATTTTACGAGTTAGGTCTACGGTTAGATTTGATCACGTAAAAAAAAATATATATATAATGTCTTATAGAGATCAATCTAAATGGTGGGCCAAGTCGAGCTTTGTTATGGTGAAACTTTTTTAGAATTCGCTGAGAAGGGAGAAAGTTTATTTTGATGGGTTTAGATTTTTCTTAGATGGGATCCGTTGAGTAGACTTGTAATCTTTCGTGAGTTCCGGCCTCAGAGGATTCGAATGAGTGATATTTTTATTTTATTTTTTTGACAATAACAGGTGGGATAGTTTTTGTTTGGGTCCTGGGCCTGAGTCTGGGCCTGGGCCTGGAATATCTCCAACTGTTGCTATTTTAATTTTAAGCACTGATTTGTTTGACATCTCAACCATCCATTATGGGGAGAATTAAAAAAAATATATATTCTTTCTTATTTTCATTTTCCCTTTTGTTATGAGATTTGCAACCATGACCCTTTGTCTTTATAAATAACTATATTAACCGCTTCACCATGCAATACCAAAATGTAACTCTTTAACGAAAATATGTCAAAAGTAGTTAGAGGGTGCGAGGATTCTAGTCATGTGGGTCATTCCGTGCTTCACACGGGTAATTCTGTTCGTTTATTGACTCTACTTAAACCATCTCATTTTAAAATATCAAGCACAACGCTTAATTAATAGGTCAGGTTCTGTTTGATTGGCAGCCAATAGTGCATGCAATTAATGAGGTCGATGTTGCATCGATGTAGGTAAAGACTGCAATCTATCCATACCCAACCTATTTATTAATGAGGTCAGAAATATATCAACTCAAATAAACAGTCCATTAGTGGGTTGGATCAACAATGGCTACCCCTAAAAATAGGTTGATTCATGATTGGGATAAACTTAGATTAACTTTTTGAGCTAGATAGCAAAATGGGCTGGACCTATGCATGCTTAACACCAAAAATAATGGCTTGGCCCAAATTTTAACAAAAGGGCATAATAGAATTTAACAAAAATGCTATGGAGATGGGCCCAGCTTTCACATCGGCGGGTTGGGCCTAATTCCGAACTTTATGTCCAATAACCATGGCTAGGTTTTGACCAGGTTCAGCCCTTGAAGTTAGCCCATGAACCCCAATGGGGGATTTACACTGAAAATGCTTTTATACTCCCACATGAAGTGGAGTAGCAGCATATGAAATTTATATCTTGCTCCAAAACTCAAAACATTCTCCCAAAAGCCTTCAAATTTAGGCTCTCAGGAATGGTGGTGTTTGATGTGCAAAAATCATCCAACCACATGTTTCACTGTAAAATATTTTAAAAACTTATACACATTGCACTAACAGCACTACAGATGGAGTAAATAGCAAGGATGGAAAACTCATAATTCAGACCCAACTTGTCCAGCTCTAAAATATTGATTCAGAGAGAGCCAACCCAACGGCCGGGAGAATCATGTTTTTTTTAAAAAATAATTTTAAAATATTTAAATATAGGTCAAATAATTATAAAATCTAGATATACATGTATTTATATGTATTAATAATAATAAATTCAATTAATTGTAGCTTTACTTTTGTTTTTCCAAAAAAACTAATCTTTTTCAAAAAAAGAAAAAAAAGGAAAAATTAGTTGTAGCTTGCAAAGGTCAGTGCATAGTTGGTCAAACATTTAATGGGCTCAACCAGTTGAGGGTAAGTTGACCCTTTGGAAATAGACTCAAGTAGAAAGTAGAATACTGAATATTGATAATGTTTGCTAATTGCAAGTGAAGAGGAAGGATTAGGTATCTTAATCAAAGTCATTTGAAGGATAGTCTTTGAGTCAAATATTCAAAAGACTACATTTTTTTTCCCCATGTGTTAATGGCAGAATGGTATAGTCTTAGCTTGGGCCTCATGGGCTTCCTAGTATGTTTGTATAATCATTTTCTCACCAGTTGTGATGGGAAGAGCAAAGTTTAAATTATGTTAGTTTGATGATAATGAATCCAAAATGAATATAAAGTTTATTTGAATTTGACCTGATTCACCAAACAAATTATAACGATATTTGAGATGGATCCAAAATATGTTAGCAATTGTAGTGGGCCCATTTGTGCATGGGCACATAGGTGGGCCCCAATCACAACAACTGGACATGCCCCTTATTTGATTTGGTTTCAAGACTTTACCAAGTGGGATTTTCCCTCTTGTTTATCTCTTCTAATTACACTTTTAAAACGAATTACCAAGTTTGGTACTTGTTTTAAGCTAGAACTAGTAATAGCCCGGGCCTAAAAAATAAAATTTTTATTAAATATAATTGGAAATAAAATAATATATACTAATTCTCGAGAAACATGAGTCACCCAATAGATTAATATGTCTCTTCTCACACGGCCACCAAGGGATCAAAAGGCCGGCAGGTTATCACAAAAAGTAGCATCCCTTACCAGTCCAGCATAAAGCAAAAATATACGTGCTGATTAGCAGTTCAATGATGTTATCCTAATAAGGATTTAATCATGAAGAGGGAAAAAAATATGTTCTAAGAAGGCTGTATTTATGAATGTGTAATCCCTATACATTCTCATAGGAAATAAGATGGATTCATCTGCCTCCAGTGATGATGTAACATTGTTATTCAATCAATTCTCATACCATAAGCTATTTCCTCTCCTGTAAAGAACCTCAAAGCCCAATGAGAAGGGTTGAAAGTGAAAATTCAGATATATCCCCTTCAAATATAAGAATGCAAGAAGGATTTTAACTCAAAATTGACTATAAGGAGATTGCATGAGATTACTGTGAACTTGAATTTAAAGACTTTAATATAAGACAAGATTAAGGTAAAAAATCATGTATTGTATCCATCTAATAAGAAAAAAATAAAAAAAATAAAAAATTAAGAATTGGATTAAAATTGAAATTGAAGTCAAATTTTAAAATCGAGCTTAATCAAAATCAACAACTTTCATATATAATTTCCAAAGAGGTATTACAAAGACAAAAGTACGTAGGAGCACTCTAAATACTTAACTTTCCCAAAAAAAAAAAAAAACTTTCTAGTTTAATAATTGGTGTAAATCTAATCTGACTCAAAAACTTTTTTTTTTTTTTTTTGAATGGATAATCTGACTCAAATTAGGAAACTTTTATCATTTCTAGTAGCCATACCTTTTGATTTGTTCATTGGATTTTGGTAATCTATATAACTATTTGAAAGCGACCAAAGAGATGATACATAGATGCAGACGATCAAAATTTTGAAAAAAACGTGAAAAACTTCGAATTAGATACCAAACAGTAAGTCTTTACCCCTGATTCTAATTTGGACAAATGGCTCAGTGCAAGGATTACTGTAAAAATGTAATGTTGGCAGCTTAATTGGTCTATTTAATGCACTGATTGTTACATGATGGTTACAACCAAGTAAAGGATAACAAGAGAGAGATAAGATAGGTGAATAAGAAAGACAAGAGAAAAAAAGTAATGGAAAAAGAGATTGTTGTAACAGTGCATTGGATAAGAGAGAGACTTGACGGAATTAGAAGGATTTTAGAGGAAACCATAATCTTAATTTAAATGGAGAGATTTTGGAAGGAGATTTAGTTAGTATACGTCAAAGCCAAAGAAAGCCGTGTATATTTTTATAAGTATTTCTTTGAAAGGAGAAATGTAGTAGTTCAAATCGTCGAAGGCCAAACCATGTAATTTTTCTCTTCTGTATTTCTTCAAAAGGAGAACTTCTGAGTGCTTATGTGGCTCCCTATACATCCTCCCTCCAGTACATCTTATTGCAATCCCGCGATTGGGGATGTGCAATCCTAACAAGGAGTTGCATGCTCGCTACCCCCACCTATGTCACATATACAAGTCAGAGAGAGTTAGAAGAGTGTATATGAGGTTAAGGAGGAAAAAGTTTAGGGGCCCGTTTGGGTAAAAGTGAATTAAAGTGAAGGATTAGTTGAAAGATAGAGATAAAAAAAACAAGAAGAAAGAAAGAGGAGGGTCTTTTTTTAAAAAAAGTACAAATTTTCAAACATCCCTTCTTTTTGTGTGTATGAGTTGGTTCAAGTTGTCCAACCTAACTTTGGAACCCTGTGACATGAACAAGAGGGGAGTTGATCTCTAGAAGGCAATTGCTGATGTCTACAAAAGGTTCTTATAGTAACCAAAAGTCTTCCCAATGGTAACAGACTCATCGATATCGATCCAAAGCATCCACAGTGCTAAAGTTAACAAAATATATACGGGAGATGCTCCTATGAGAGCATCTCTCATCTTACTGTGAGAGATAAATCTGGGGGCCCTCACAAGGAGCATCTCTCACCTTACTATCAGAGATTAAATGTGGGGGCCCTCACATTTAAGTTGTGCGGGCCTCCATCTTATCTCTCATAGTAAGATAAGAGATGCTCTCACGAGAGCATCTCCCAATATATATAACTATAAATCTAAAAGTGATCAAAGGCTGGTGACCAATGCATTGACAAAGCATATTGTAAAGCATTAGCTGAGAAGCTGATGTAGATACCACGCTATGGTGACCCTACTCTTCCACTTGTTTTTTATAACACCCTGCTCATCCACTTGATCAAAATATTATTTAGGAATTTCCTACCTCACCTTGACTTGACCGGATCCACTTAGCAAAGTAGGCCATGGACAAGTCCAAGAAAGTACTGAGTCAGACTCACCCAACTAACCTGAGTGAAATCTTGAGTTTTCATAGATTTGAAACTTAAATCAAGACCCACCCAGCCGAACCTGCCAAAATCAGCTTGAAGTTGCAGTTTACAAGGGTCTGAAGTGAAGGTTTTTGAGTCACTTGATCGGTTCAGAATCAGCTGTTAGAACATTTTCTCTTGTTATATCTCTAAAGTTTCTCTAGGAATTTTGATATTCCAACAGTTCAGACTCTAGCCCATTTCATAGAACCAATATACAGGTCAGATCCAACATGTCATACTAGTTTTGACACCATTGTGACCTTTACTAGTAGAATCTATGTTCTGGGACCTGGCTCCAACACCAAAGAACCTTAAACCTGGCTAGACCAAGACCTGAGTCATACATAGTCCATTAAATCAACGGGTCAACATAACCCACCACATCAAATCAGGAATGAGATATAGATATTTGATATTTCAATTTTAGAATTGGCAATTTCTCAAAAAGGCCCACCAACTGACCTAAACCTGTCAAAGTAATACTGGGTTAGAATTAACATTTCTAAGCAAATTAAAACAGGTCAGGTTAAGGTTAGGATTCAAACACACTTGAAATTCCAAGAGGGTAGATCACGAATTAACCCTAACGATAAAAACAGTCCCAACACAGATTTCAATATGGAAATGCGGAAGTAATAATCTAAGTTAATCAATCAATCAATCACACAGATGGACATGCGATTTTATAAGTGGAAAACCCTAAATAGGGAAAAAACCACGGGACCTCACTCCGGTCTAAAAAGATCAAGCACTAATAAAATGAAGGTTACAAGATAAACTCACTACCCTTTACGGTTGAACACAATCTGAGATCGTAGTGGATCTTACCGACGAGTACGCCGTTCACCTTCTCCAACACTTCGATCTCCACACCTTGAATAAGGCGAATCAACTGAGAACGTAGAGGATGAGTCCCCAAATGAAGAAAGCTTCAGCACATAATTCTCACAAAGGCTCTCTGAAGGGAAGTAATATCTCTAGTAATGGTCTAGGGTTTAGAACTAGGAGAGATCACTTCTTTTGTGAGTCCCAGGGCTTATGAAGGGCTTCTGGATCATCTAGAAGAGATTGGGTTCAAATAGCATCAAAATAGGAAGTTTGAAACGAGTGATCTCGTGAGCAGTCGTCGAACCTGCCATTGTCCAATCAATTGGACAGAGGGTTCGATTGATCGGACAGGTTGAATAGCTAAGACGTCTTCAGAGCCGATGATCTGATAGTCGCTAAATGAGAGGTCTCCAGCTGTCCGATCGATCGGACAGTCTCTTTAGCTAGGAGCCATCCTGGCTCCAATCGATAAGACCGTAGATTTAGGATTCTGACTTTGACGAATCTTCGGAGTTTTTCGATCGCTTGATACAGTCTATCTAAAATAAATAAAAAATTACATTTTATAGACCCAAGTTTTGTCCATCCAAATGAATTTGGCAATACTCAAATCCTAACAACACTAATCAACCAGTCAACCCAACCCTAATCTGATCCAGCCTGTAATCATAGGGTTTAGGTGGGAATCTCCAACTTGATTATGATTAACAGAAGGGCAGGATCTGGGTTGGCCATGTACCTGCTGTCCTTGAGATTAAACTGATCTGACCCGACTGACCCACTCATTGTCTCCACTAAATTTTAATCAATGTCAAAATATCCAGTGAAGAAGAATCTTATCACTTCCAGATCAAAGGTCAAATGGTGAAAGTGACATGTATTCCACTGGCTTTGACTTTTTTAGGAGGCAGTGAGATCAAGTGGGGCCACTTACTATTTCCATCTAATCTTTGATCTGATGGCAATAAGCTTCAGCAGCTTCTAGTGGTACACATTTGGTTGTCATACCCGACAGACCACCCTTTTCCATCCATTCCAAACTACAGTTTTTGATACATAAAGTGGGAGCTAACACTCAGTTGAGCACCCACTTCTCAAGTTTGCACTTGTGAGCAGCAAAAACTAAGTCCCAAAACAAATCATAATCCAGATAGAAAAAAGATAAGAAGAAGACAAAATATTCCCCCAGAATCACAAAAAAGATGACCCCTCCTCCCATTCACACTCTCTTCCTATCTAATCCCATCATACAATGAGCACTGGACAATGCCTAGTTATCTTATTAGAAAGTGATACTTTTCTCATGTGATACAACATTGTCAAGAAGCAGTTTTAGGATATATTGCTTTCTCCTTGCAGGAACATGTACTTCAAAGAAACCAGCTCTCAGGAAGAATGCCATCTAGTCTAGGAAGGTGCAAGTCCTTGAACAAGCTAGACCTGTCATATAACAGATTGACAGGAAGAATACCTGGAGAGGTAGTAGGACTGAGAGACTTGGGGGTTTTCTTGAATCTCTCACACAATCTTCTTCAAGGGCCTCTTCCTCTAGAACTTAGCAAGTTGGAAGCAGTCCAAGAGATTGACCTTTCGTCGAACAATATCAATGGAAGCATCTTTCCTCAATTGGAGAGTTGTGTTGCTGTTCAGGTAATCAATCTCTCAAACAATTTTCTTCAGGGGACACTGCCTGAATCATTAGGCAGGCTCCGGAACCTTGAGACTTTGGACGTTTCTAACAATTCCTTGTCGGGCGAGATTCCATTAGGCCTTAGTGGGTGCATTACTCTCAAGCAATTGAATCTTTCATATAATGACTTCAATGGATCAATTCCCATGGTAGGAGTCTTCACCAATTTCACATTGCTTTCATTTCTAGGCAATCCACGTCTATGTGGGTCGGTTTCTGGCACCTGCCATAAGAAAAGACTGTGGTTGCATAAGCGTAAGAATTTGATCTTGGTTTCTGCTGTTGCATCTTCATCAGCACTTCTACTCATTGTCTGCTGTCTAATTGGATTCAAGAAGATTAGATTGAAAATATTCCCCAGGGAAGATGGAATTTCACGAAAATCAACACCCGATTTGAAATTCAGCTTCCCAAGAATCACTTACAAGGAATTGGCTGAGGCCACAGGAGGATTTGATGAAGGAAGATTGATTGGTTCAGGCGGCTTTGGACATGTTTATAGAGGGATCCTAAGGGATGGAACTGTCATTGCAGTGAAGGTGTTGCAATTGCAAACGAGCAATTCAACTAAGAGCTTTAACAGAGAATGCCAAGTTCTAAAGAGGATTCGACATCGGAATCTAATGAGAATTGTGACGGCATGTAGTCTACCAGATTTCAAGGCATTGGTTCTTCCTTTCATGGCAAACGGTAGCTTGGAGAGTCATCTCTATCCACCATCGGTGCCGACAGCTTCAGGTTCAGCTTCTTCAGATTTGAACTTGATTCAGAGAGTGTGCATTTGCAGTGACATCGCTGAAGGGATGGCCTATTTGCATCACCATTCTCCTGTTAGAGTTATACATTGTGATTTGAAGCCAAGCAATGTTCTTTTGAATGATGACATGACTGCCCTGGTTTCAGACTTTGGGATTGCAAGGTTGGTGACAAGTTCTGGAGGGAATGGTGGGGCTGAAAACGTGGGTAATTCTACTGCAAATATGTTATGTGGATCTATTGGATACATTGCACCAGGTACTTTTCTTCCTTCTTCAGGTCTTGAGTACTAAAATAGAAAGCATTTAAGTAATAGGGCTGAATTTAAATAATTAAGTTGAATAAGTAGAAATTAGACGCTTTTTATTATTCTATAGTATAAAAATTGCAACTGAAATTATAGAATATGAGAAACATAAGCCGTAGCAAGGTAAGCTGCTTCCCGTTGAGTTATTAAAACGATGTTTCTACTTGTTTTCTTAATTTATTCTAATTAAACTAATGAAGATGGTGTTTTTAAAACCTCAAAAAGAAAAATGATTGGCATGAATTTCCTTTTAACTTTCTTCCTGTGCCTGTGATTGATGTGTTTTGGGGAACCTTATAAGAAGAAAAATCAATTTTGTGGCTGTATGAACTTTGATGCAGTAATTCAAAGTTGAAATAGACAAGACCTTTTTTTCACTTTTACCATTTTCTGACAATAAATAAACCATTTTATATATGGTACACCATCCACAATGTACAGAAAAATGATTTCTCCTCAACGTTCTTGAAGAATAATTTCTAAAAGAAAAGGCAGAGCATCCAAAAAACACCAAATGGCCAAAATATCCAGACTACAGCACTAGAAGTTCCTAAATGAAAGGATACAGATTACACACACATATGTATATATGTCTATATGCATGTACATTGCAAGGCCCATTAATGTAAACTATTATTTGTTTATAGAAATCTTCCACCATCAACTACTGAACAGATATCAAAATATTGTAAGATCAAATGGAGTCAAATCTCAGAGGAGATTGCCCATCTCATGGGTGTGGTGTGTTACCTGACTGCTCCTCATAAAAAGGAGTTTGCATGCATCTATATGTACATACATAATGTTATGTGTGTGCATGTTGTCACTGCCATTCCTCTAAAGGGGAATTGCTAAATTACATGCACTGTTGACACATTAAATTCGATTTTCTTTTGATCTTTTCAAAAATAATAGTCGCTGATATATGGATATTGACAAGGTGCATGTGCTAATCTTTTGCAGAGTATGGATTTGGATCAAATACATCTACAAAAGGAGATGTCTACAGTTTTGGCATTTTAGTACTTGAAATGGTGACTAGAAAGAGACCCATAGACGAAATGTTTGTTGGTGGCCTTAGCTTGCACAAATGGGTGAAAAGTCACTATCATGGAAGGCTGGAGAAAGTGATAGACTCTTCATTGATAAGTTCTGCAAGGGATCAGAGCCCTGAAGTCAAGAAGATGTGGGAGGCTGCCATCAGCGAACTGATTGAGCTGGGTATCCTGTGCACCCAAGAGGCCCCATCAACTAGGCCAACCATGCTTGATGCTGCCGATGACTTGGACCGGCTGAAGCGTTATCTTGCTGGTGACACAAGTGCAACATTTGCATCTTCACTTGGAATATCATCTTCAACTGTTCTTGGAGAAGATTAAGGATTGTCTGCTCCATTAATCTATCTCAGCAGCATTGATGAGCCACAGCCCAAAATTCTCACCATTAAGAAAACCACTACTGCCCAACCAGTGGCCAGAAAATTTCAATTGTCAAACATATAATGTTGTCCGAGTGAGGTAAGAATTGGTGATGTCACATCTTTTATGGAGCCTATGACCTGAACAGCTGGTTCTCGTACAAATGTAACCAGTTGACGGTTTCCATTGAAGGAAGGTAATTTTTGCCTTCTGGGACTACTTACTGGATTTTCTAGAGGCATGCTTAATCATCATCCATGTTATTGTTTATTTTTCTACAAAAAGAGTTGGTTTCTAGACTTGAGATTGTTATGGATCTAAAAGCATGCGAGTGTGAGGCTGTTATGAACTATACAATTTTCTAAAATCATATGAGGTTGCCCATGTAAAGATTTTTAACATCACCCAATAAAATATGATATGAGCAATGAGCAGCCTCTAGAGTCTAGACTTACCTGTAGGATAGGACCACAGATATTTCCTTTGCTTTCATGTTCATGAAAAGGAGATGATGAGTGGTGCATGTGTGCCATGATGGTGAATCCACTAAGTAATACTAAATATAATTAACAAAAAGGAAATCTAGTGGGTTACACATGGGAAAAGTTGAGTGTCATTTTTATTCCTTTAAAAGGATTACGATGGTTGATCTATCTTCATGCCTGGTCCGGTAATTCTTCTAAGGTAGTGGGACCCACTTCAAGCCCTGATGGATGTATAGTGGCCCACCATATGGATAATGTTTAGCCTTCTTAATACTACTAAGGATCAATGTGTGTCCCTATGTCGATGGGGTGTTTGTTGTGTGAAACTGCAACTATTAGAATTATCCTAACTGTTGGAGCATGTCCTATAAAGCACAACAGACCATTAAAACAAAAGATTAAGAACTTGAAAACCTTTACTGTTTTGATCTACTGTTTCCAGATGTCCATGGCCACCCATCTTTCGGAGGTCTTAATCAAAATTATTATTTTTGCTTAGATCATATAACAGCATACCAGTCAAGCAGAGAGCTGGTGCCAAAGACGTCATCCCCACTATGCCAAGACAACATTTTCATCCTAATCTGCTAGCAGCATGGGGATTGTTTTCCATGATAAATATGATAAACCTTTAATAATGAAGATGATGATTTGGGTGAGGGAGGTGCAAGATATTTCAAGTCAGCTGGATGTTTCTTGTAGGCTAATGCTTTGGCTGACGGTCTTGCTAGGGTAGGAGTTTTTCGCCCTTTTATTTATTTTGATGTCTAGGCTTCTTTAAGCTGTTGGTTTTCTTCTAGTTGTGGCTTTTGTGGTTGTATTTTTCAGTTTTTCTTTGTGGTGAAATAAATTCTTATTGTTATAAAAAAATAATGAAGATGGTGATGGTAATAATTCCATGTACTCATGCATCACGAGGGATCCTGGAAGTGCATTCCAAGTGTTGTCCATTCAATGATGTGCATGCACTGCGAGGTGGTTTGGTTGGAACAAACTGGGGCTAAGAAATAGATTTTTGTAATGCAATTCATACAATAGCTTTCTGGGCTGTCTGTGACTTTGGGCAATGATCGTTTCCACCATCCAAGTCAACAAAGATTGTGGAATAGGCATCAACAGATGTTGATGATTGATGATGGAGTTGGTCCAAATTCAAAAGGATCTGAATGGACATGAGAAAAGGAGGAGAAATCTGTCCGCATTTCAAATTTGTACTATGGACAGTTTTCTTGACCTGTTTTCTCCACATTGAAGAACCACTATGTAAATTATATAGTGTCATTCTACTTCAAATTTCCTTTTCTTGGACTTTACTCTATCCATAATAGGGAACACAATTTGGACAGTCTGGACTTGCACAGGGATGAATCTCTCCAAAAAGTTCCCTTTAGTTTAAAAACTACATCAGGGCATACTGATGGATGAATTCTGTAGCTGTGGTACAAGGCCACAAACATCAATCAATTATCAGGTTCCTAGGAGAACGAGGGTAGTCTCTAGCTCTCTAGACCAGGGGATATCATCTACTGTTGCTCTATTTTCCTACTATCAAGACCTTTACTGCTTTACTATTTTTACACACACATATATAAAAAAAAAAACCGAAAATTACAGTAACCACATTCAAGTAGCTTTCTAGTTCGGCACAGGAGCAAACCACAGAATCTCTTAGGCTTCCAATTCTGCATGCGAGGCCCACCATAGTTCCACTAATAAACGATCGATCTCACGGGGTCACAGTAGATGTATTAGCATTGCAAAACCTCCCACATAAAATAAAATAAAAATCCAAGCTATTTGTGCTTTGGGCTACTATCAGTTGGATGCAGATCACAGATGAGTTCTTAACCGCTTATCAATATGCCAAAATGAGCTAGAATCCTTCAAGATTTAAAAACTGTTGGGCACCTTCCTTCCAATTAGGGCTCATCAAATCAACTATCCAGAAGTGAACCATTGGCCCTGTAGTTTACATATAATGGATCCAGCGCCTGAACAAGACCCAGCAGTTCCTTCCACAAAATTCTTTGCAAACTTCACTCATTTTACAAGCTACAATCTTCCAAATGAAGTTAAATCCTCAAGCACATGTTCCATCTTACTACTTAATACATTTAAATAAACAGAAACAAACTGGTCTTGACATGCCAGAGAACTTCTCCAATTAGGGTGTGCATTCTTGGAAACCTAACATGGCAATGTGATATTTCAATACCACACTGTTTTACTGTTCTATTGCTGACCATCAAAAGAACCATAAATAGTTTAAGAACCCATCCATGGATACTGAAGTTTTTGAACATTCAACTCAGTTGAATATTTTAATGGTGCAATATTTGGCAGGAAGATGAAGCTCCAGTCTTTAGCCCAATGTGGCCTTAAATGTTTGCAAGCATGGGAATGCCTCAGGATCTTATATGAGAGAATCTATTTCTTCATCAATGACCCATAATCAAGAAAATGATAAAAGATCATTCACAAAGAATTAACTAATTAAAATTTTAGATCTTATTTCAAAACCAATTAACATCATATTATAAACTAATAAACAAAACTACACAGGTGACCTTTTCTTTATACAGTATGTGATGTACACAGTAATCCATACATCGGTACATTCTCCACCAGAAACATACAAAACCCAAACCACTATCAACTCACTTGGAAAACAATCCATAGTCATACATAGCTTTTTGCTTGGAAAAAAAATCTAAAATTGCAAGAATTCTTACAAACCAAAAGAAGGCTCTTCCACAGTCATATTCGAGAAAAAAGAATATCCGGTATCAATATGTAGAGGTTCATGGCTTTCAATTGAGGTTCTCTATACAGGACTAAAGTGAGTAGTGAAACATTGCCTGTGTCACACAATAAAACCATCATGAATCTTGTGTTTTAGCAATGAAAAGCAATAAAAAAACTCCCTTGAATCTGCAATAAGTATGTATTATAGTGATATCAGTGCAGAAAACACAAAATTAAGTCAGCTTCAAAACACATAATCAACAGAAACAAATCAAATTTCCTGTCTTCAGAAATCCTCTATACTTTGACAGAACAAACTGCGCAACAAGTTAGCCAAAGAAAGTTGTGCATGGGGAAGACATTTGGGAATATGTGGATTGGGAGATACTACCTTCTCCCCACACAAAAACAATAATAAGCCCCAGTTCTATGTGGCCATTAATCACGGATAACAACATAAAATACTTTCTTCTCAGAATACCATACAGATCAACTATGAAAACCAGGCATCTATTTGGACATTTATTGATGTGCTCGAATGAGAAATTCATTTGAACCGTCTTTGCATATAAATCCAATATTGAATTCAAAACATAAGTGGAAACTATTGGTCATGATATTTTCCATTTAAGGACAAGTGGTTTCTGGTTTATTGTGACTATATGTTGAGGTCAACGTCCACCCTCACTCGCCATCACCATAAAACCATTGATTTTTCTTCATCAAGGCTATATTTGTTAAAATGTCCAATCTATAAAGCAGGTAATGAAAAATTGAAACTGATTTTTCACTCTAAATGAAGTGAGGGCTGCCCCATTTTACTTATCATCGTCCAATTCCCTCACCTCAGCACAGTCTAATTAATTGCATATCCAAATATAGGTTTAATGATTAGGTGTTAAAAGTTAAAACTGAAGAATAGTGTTAGAGACAGAAACGATATGGAAGAAGAAATAAAGAAATGAAAAAATTTATACTAAAATGAAGAATGATGAGGTCTTGTTTCGAATGTGAGAGAGTCATGACAGTGGATGCACAATTAAACCCTCTCACCCATCATATGATAGTTCAAGAATATAAAACATGACTTTTCAGCTGGATTTGACTCAGATCCAGTGATATTGAGTCAAAGACTCAACCTGTTACCTCAACAATATATTAAAGACACAATAGAAAGACAGAATTTATGATTTGGAAATATAGAATATACACCTCTTTTCTTTCTCTTCTCTTTAGCATGTTTAAATCGGTTATACTGAGCCTGAAAAGTGAATCAGCTCAAATAGGTGGCTCAACTAGATATTCTATCAACCCGACTTCACAAGATTTTTTAGTTGACTTGTCTTGGTTTTTTAAAATTTCAAAAAAGAGGCTAAGTTCCAGTTATGCAGTGGAGACATACCTCCATTACAGAGACCATTAATGAGTCATCTGGGGAGCTCTTCTTGGGTTTCAGACTTCTTATTTGGGACTGTATTGTTTTCAGCTGCTCACGTATCTCTAACAACAACTTCAGTTCTTCCTCCTTTCTGTCAGAAGATTCCTTCTTCGCAACCAGAAATTCATCCTCAACTAGCTGCAGTCGCTTGTCAAGTTGTTGAACTTCAGCTTGAGAAGATGCAATTCCAATTTTAGATTCCAAACGAGGCCAAAAATTAAAATATTCGATTTTTACTCCATTTTCTGGTGTAGACAATTTGCTTTTATCAGTTGCATATAGCACTGCCTTCTTTATCCATTGATTTTCATCTTTGAAGTGGAACTTACCATTTTCAAATTGCACTGAATCTGGTTTACCGTGCCTGTTCTCTCCTTCCAAGCACAACACCTGTTTCACTTTCCTCTGAGGCTCACGTAGTTGTTGAATGTCATAATTTTGCGGGATTTCAAATATATCATGAATGCTGGTTGAAGGCGTCGAACTTCCAACCATTCTAGGTCCCAAACATCGACTACTCTCCACATCAAATTCCAAACCCTTCTCTGAGTGTTCAGCTTGAGAACTTGAACATGAAGGTGTTGATTTATTCAAACTCGCTAAGTAAGTTTTATTAGTTGCTTGAGTCTTTTTATTTTCTGAATCCCATTTGGATTGAATTCCTTCATAGATAGGTTTATCATGAGATGATTCTTCCACAAATTTGTCCATTTGTTCAAGAATAGAACTTGCGTCTTCATCAGTATCCTCTAGAAGCGGTGTTGGAGGGATTCTTTCGACACCACTCTTATGTTTTGAGCCTTTAAATCGTATGACAGGAAGAGAAGCATTCCTTCTGACAGTTCCATGATCAGCAAATTTCTTGTCTCCAATACCGAGATTGATAAAACCAACACTTGACAATTTCTGTCTATAAGCTTGTACCTGATACTCAAGTGACGCAACCTCCATTTCCTTTCCGTGCATGAGTTCTTCAAAAACAGCCAGTGATTCATTGGCAAGTTGCATCTTTTCCTCTGTCATTCTCTTGTATTGATGTGCTTCCATCTTTTCCGCAGCCCTTTCTCCTTGTAAACGCAAAATCATGGATAGAGCTTCACTTGCTGCTGATGCCGAGGCTTCTCTCTCCTTCTCTAGTTCAGCTTGGAGTTTCTGCAAAGCTTGATGTTTAGCAGAAAGGGCATTTTTTAGGGCTAAAACCTCTGTTTCAGCCATACCCGGTCTCAGACTACTTTCAGCCATTGCTCATCCAAACAGATTGAAAACCCAAAATGATGTCCTCGAACTTAAAGTTCCCAAATGAAAAATATGAACACCTTTCAATCTGCATCAAAAGATGAATAGATATAAATATTTGTTTGGGTTTACATACTAAATTTGTAAGTGTTGGAACAAAATTGGCTTGTCCTATAGAACTTGACAATCATTTCTTCTGATCAGAAGTCAGTATACTTGTGAGCCATGATTTAAATACAGGAAAGAAAAACCAAAATAATTAAAATTTCTTAATGATAGGATATTAATCTCAGACAAAATATCCTACTCCCCCACAAAACATTGTTCTAAATATAAATTAAAAAGAAGCAGCATAAACCCGAATGAGCGCACAACTGAAGAACCCAATATTTGGATTGCATTTGGATTTACCCCCGACATTTCTTTTGATTTCTAGGTGTCTTCATCAATCACCGATCCTGGCAGAATTGATGTGATCCCACCTTAGAATTTTTATTTTCTCAGAATTATTTGGGCAGAAAATAGAGATTTTCAGCTTTCAGCTATTAGATCAGACTTAGCATTAACCATATGAAACAAATACCAATTAAATCAAATAAAAACTCCCCAATGCAGAATGACAAGATACAGATGAGAAACCACAGCATTACCTGTCAATATGCCAATGGACTTAAATCACAAAAACATCCCTGAACAAAATCACACCACCTCTGGATCTAATTGAATTGCAATTTCAAGAACAACCCTGAATCACAACACCAATATATCTGTTGCAAGCACCCCAAAAAAAAAAAAAAAACCTTCATGCATAGGTAACTAAGAAAGGGACCCAGGACCTACAAATTAAAATCCAGTTCCTAAATCTGCATCAAGAGAAGATTTTCAACAATAGAAACAAAGAACTGGTGCATATAAACCAACCCATGATCTTTTAAGGAACATATTCCACTTCTTAAATTGCAATAAAAAGAAGAATTATTATCCAAAAAAAGGGGGTAAAACTAAATTAAAAAAAAAAAAAAAAGAAGGGTTATTTGGGAAAGACCAAAATTTTGAGACAATAGAGATAATTGAGAAGAAATGAATTTTTTTTCTTTTACCTTTCCCTTTTTTTCATCATGGGTTATTTCAATCCATCCATTTTCTTACATATCTCCCAAGATCCAATCATGGGTGTTCAGGGTTTTTATGAAAAAGGATTCCAAACCATCTGATTTTTAACCCATCTTCCCTTTTATGCTTCCTTTAACAGAAAAGGACAATGGGAAGATTTTCTATTTCTAGGGTTAGAAGAAGATGACAGAAACAGAAGGCTTCTTACCTGTTTTTAAATGTAACCACATGTCAAGAGAAAAAAAAAAAACCAACTCCAGCCATGTCAAAAGTTCAAAACCCTAACCCTAACCCTAACCCTAATGATCTCTCCATTACCACTGAAAAAGAGAGAGAATATTGAGAAGCTTTCTACCCATCTGAGCTCTTTTCCGATCCAAAAGGCAGTTGCGTGGCGTTTCAACGGTACAAACCGCAAACGATCATTTTGGCGCGTAATGTGGGGCCCACCTTAACCGACCACGGAATGGGGACCCACGTGGCATTGGCGCGAGATTCCAGGATCTAGGAAAGTTCCGGTAGTTAAAAGTAAAGGACTAGTTGTGTATGTGCGTCTTGCACACTATTAACTTTCATTTAAAGCAATATTCAATGAAGGCATGCCATCTGGGGACATCTGGGGACATAAAATTTATGGTGATCAAATAATCATAACCGTCCAATTTGGGCCATTGAAAGCTAATTAAGGAAATAGATAGAGGGTCAGGTTGTCAACTCAGTGAAAATTTGATGCATAGGATTTTCAAATTAAACTTGATTCTAGGCTAGTGAAATTTAGGAGCCAACTTGGGCCCACCTATGATCAACCATTCCTTCTCACACTCATTATCCCTCATGAATTGACAGTCATCCAAGTTTCAGTCACCAATGACTAAATAGTAGAAAGGCATTAAACAAGGCACTTGATTTGAAAGGTTAGTATTTTCTAATTCTTGTGCCTCGTAATGTATCATGATTGAATAAGGCCACGTTTGTGTAGCGCTGCAGAAATCAGTTATACGGACAACATTTTCTCATCTCATGAAAAATCCGTTTAACCTTATTAGAAATGCTTTTATGTTAAAATTAATAAACTTTTAGTTTACTTTTTTTAATTTTCCTTATAAAAAAGTGGCCGCACGAAATGTGAAACTCTTTTGCTGCAGAAAAGAAAAAAAAAACATTTTCACTTTTTATGTTTTCCAATGAAAAAGCGGTTGTACGGTAAATTTGTGTAGTATAATTACGGAAACCTCATTCTTTGAAAAAAAAATAGTTTTTTAACATTTACAGGAAGCCGAGTCCGACTTCCACCCATAAAAATTGATTTTCCGCGGACCCATGGAAATCCCAATTACCTTTTCCACTTCTCCATCCAAAAAAAGCGCCTCACCAACCGTAATTTTTGGCACAGTAGAAGGTTTTTCAGTTTCCATGCTTTTCAACACGACCCTTGAATGTAATTAGAAAGTAACAGTGGCCGGTACAGTTGAATCATGAATAATATTTTCCTTCTTTTCTTCATAAGAACTTTCAGAATGTTGTAAGTACATATATTAAGTTACAAGTTAGTATACAAAGTTAAAGGGGGGGGGGGGGGGGGGGGGGGGGTTGTTATGTAACTCTCATGGACGATATTTTTAATTTGAAGATCTTAAGCAAGCCATTTGGTTGGAATGGGTAACAACCATGAGACCTAGAAGTTTAATAGTCTCTTAATTATACATTCCAACTACTGGATCCACCAAAAATATATTAGTGCATGAGTAATACTTAGGTGAGTTTCAATTCATGAAAGGTGATAAATGTGGAAGAGTTGGATTGGTTATGCATAGGTTCCATTACACAAAATAGATGCAAAAGGAGATTATGAAACATATCAACCAGCGTTGCTACTTGCTAGTTTTTGCCCTTGGATTATGATGATCGAATGGCTCTTAATTTTATATCTATAAGTGACATTCATTTTAACCCCAAGGGGTTGACCGAGTGGTCAGGACCACGGTTCATCTCTCTTCTGGAGCTAGAGGTCCTGGTATTGATCCCCGGTTCCCCCTTCTTAAAAAATCGAAGGTTAAGTCTACTATTACTACCACCTAGTGGTCACATGGGTTTTACCTAGTCTCTCTCTGGGCACGGAGGGATTTAGTCTAACCCAAAGAGTTGGGAACCCTCCATCAACAAAAAAAAATAATAATATGACATGCATGGAAGTAGTGTGTGGAGGCTAAGATTTTCTTCCATGAGAGACAAGCAAATAGTCAATCAATAGTGACAACATCCACTTAGCTGCACTTTTCTCTATTAACAATGGCGAGAAAACACTCTACAAATTATTTATATAAGTAAGGATCAACTAAGTTTTATTAAGAAGGGGGATTAAACACAGCCAACAAATAAAATATATACAAAAAAAATTGTATTAGTAGCGGGAAAAAATGCCTAAAACTTACATATGTTCAGATTTTAGTAGCGAAAAAACCTTAGATGGTAGGAGGGGACCAAAAACAACACTTTTAGCGGCGAAAAAAAAAAACGCTACTAAAGGCCCTTTTTTTCCGCTACTCACTTTTTTTATGTAAATCCTCCATAAATGAGGATTCCCATTGAAAAGCCATTTCTGACACAAATTTCATTTTCATGGCATCATTTGTTTAGGCCCATAGACTAATCCTTATGCAGCTTTATTCAAATCTATAATCAAATTACTCTACACATTTATGTCCTATGTATGTATTTTTTTAATAAAATATTATATAAAAGTAAAATTTACTTTAAAAAAGGAGCAAAAGATCACCTATATACCAATCCAAATCATGGTAAGGGAGTATCATACATCTTAAACCATCACAGGTATTGGACACATAAGTTGGGATTTACTCTAATTTGTTCCATGACAACCCATTTACCATTCATGTTGCCTAGGCTAGCAACGATTAAGTGGTAATAGACATTTTACACAAAAGAGAAATTGCAAGGCCTGCAGAGTCATTTGAACATGAGTGAAGGTAAGTTTTAGTATATCAGAAAAAAGAAAAAAGTTTTAGTAAGAATGAGAAACACATGGGCCCTTTAAAAGTTAGCTAAAAATATAGGGTCCATTATTGAAAAAAAAAAAAAAAAAAACTAACAAAGAATCAAGATTCAAGAGAGATGCAACCAGGCAGGGGTGGAGTTCTTTTGTGGCATTTCTCACTAACCACCTACACCCTCAAAATCAGAGAAGATTAGTTCAAATTTGTTCTCTTTCTATGTGGAAAAGTGAAGAGAGAGAGGAAAGAAGCTTTATAGAACCTAGGCAGGCTATTTTGAAGATTTCTTTTTGGGACATTTACTTCAAAAATCCTATTAAATAGGGTAATTACAACTGAAGATCTTAAATTTTTATAATGACAGCCAAGGACCTCCAACCCAAAATCCAATATTTCATTTCATTTTTTGCCCTTGGTTAGTTGATGTAAAAAAAAAAAAAAGTTCTTCACCCCCAAATCAACAGCAACAGTAGAATAGAAGAAAGAGAGGAAGGAGAAGAAGGAGATTAACGCCCTACCCCTTTTTTCTCAATCACAGTGAGGGAGAGATTGCTCGATGTCAACAAAACTTTAAACAACATAAAACTCAATTTTTGTTGACGCTAACCGTGCGTATTTGTTGATGTCAATACAATTTTATGTTAATGTAGACGAATCTTCTGTCGATGTCAAAAAATTCACGAGTTCACTCATGCTGTTAATTGGGGCATTTTTTTTACATCAACACAATTTTATGTTGATGTCGACGAATCTTCTATTGACATCAACAAATTCACGGTGTCACTAATTCTATTAACTGAGCATTTTTGTTGATGCCAATACAATTTTATATTGATGTCGACGAATGTTTTGTTGATATCAACAAATATTACTCATGACAGAATAGGAAATTTGTTATGTTGACATCAACAAAAAAAAAAAAAAAAAGGGCAAAATGGGAAAAAAAAGAGATGATTTGGGATGGAGGTCCTTTGCTGTCATTGTAAAAGTTTAGGGTCCTCAACTGTGGTTACCCTATTTAAGGAGATTTTTGTGGTAAATGTTCCTTTCTTTTTTATTGGGTGGGCATGAAAAGGTTTAGAGTCTAGATCCTCTTATATCTCACTCACCCTTCTCATGAGGGGGAGCAAAAATACATAGAGGGGCCCATCTATTTAGAGTTCAAATCATTTAAAATGAACACCCTCCTCTCAGTGGACTCTCTCTAAATTTTACTTCAATAGGAGTTGGTTTTACCATGATATTAAGCATGTGACTAATAATGTGATCAATACAAACTTATGTATTTTTCTCCTTTTTACTCTATTAGAGGCTCAAACTCATTCGCCCTCACTCACTACATGATGCCTCTAACCATCTGAGCAATAACTAGAAACAACCTTATGCATTATTAACCGTATACATAAATCACATTATTAAACATTGGCTCAATCTTATATCGACGCCAATCACTTAAGACTTCAACCCCACACAATCAATTTTAGTGAGACACTAATTCGAGCCAAACTCAACAAGGTTTTTTTTTTATTATTATTTTTTATTTTTTATTATGGGTAACAAAAACTTATATTAAAAGGGCAAAGGGAATACAAGAAAAAGCAAACGAAATTTTTTAAAAAAAAAGGTACAAGAGGAATGTACCATCAACCACTCGACCATTACATTACAATATTGCCCTCCCAAGGAAACGACCTTTCAACGTCATACTTAGCCAAAGCATCTTGCGGAAAAGTTGGTCGATCTAATTCATGGTGGAAGACAACACCTAATCTATAAGATAGAAGGCAAATTTCATTTAAAAGTTGCACTTGGCTCCACTCTTGTGCGGAAGTAGGGGTGTAACCAATAATGAAGTTAGTTAAAGTCTTGTCCAACCAGAGCTTAAATTGCATACAAGCAGTGGAGGACCCAAGTACAAGGGTCTAGGGGGTGAAGCCCCCACCCTGCCTGAAAATTTTCAAAGACCCCTTTGCAAGTTCTAATAATTAATGTGTTTTCTTTTATATTTTTCCCTCCCCGCAATAGTTTTTTTTACATTAAGTCCCCCCAAATTAAATTTCATAGGTCCGCCCTTGCATGCAAGTAAAGCTTGAGCTTGGATAACAACAAAATTCTAGGCTCGCTCTCAACCACAAGCCAAAATAAAAAATTTAAAAAAAGGTCTAAGTCCAAGCATGAGTGATAATAGTCCAAGGTTGTAAAACTTCCGAAGTTAGACTGTTGACTCTCCCTAGTCATCTCATTTTGACGGAGGACCAAGACAAATACAAAAGAGACTTGGCCGAGTCTTCTGATTTTAATAAATTTATTGCATTCTAATTTGTGAACCATTTGACAAGTAGATCTAAGTGATGAAGGCTGCCATCCATACATAGTTGGGGCCCAACCCCATTGTTCAAATGGGGGTCATGATTAGATGTGCCGACTGCCGAGTACAGTGGAGCCTTTTCTTTTTATTTTTGTGTGTGTGGAAGACCTACATGGAATTCCATCCCCAAGGAGGTGCTGAAATTAATCAAAAATGCTACTTGAACGGAATTTTGGGACCGGTCCAAAGATCGGTCCCAAAATTCCGTCCAAGTAGCAGGGCTCGAAATTAATTCGAAGGTTAGTTGCTTGAGTCTTGGTATGGTAGTCCCGCCTGACCACCAAAGCATGAAGTGATTAAAGTCATGTGGCCCACAAAAGATTTGACCCACCTTGTAAGATGAAGTAGTCAATATTTTAAAAGTATAGAATTATATCTAGCATGATGAAGGCTGCTTTTAGTAACACAGTGTTGAGGAGTGGGCTCCACACACTAGAGCTTATCCCCTCCCAAAGTTTGAATATCTTCTTAATTTTTTTTTTCTTTTTTTAGCTAAAATACCAAAAGTGTGGGTATGAGATAAGAAAATTCCATTTTATGAATGAGTTTGGAACTTTGGAAAATTTATATTGCTGTATTTGTGGGCTGCAAATGCATTGGTTTATGGGTTAATATGAAAATGCATAGCGATAATATTTAATTAAGGAGTGGTAATTTACTATGCATATTCTTATATTATTTTCGATTTTAGGGCATTCTTAGATATGTACAGAATAAAATATTTTTAGATTTAAATACTAAAAAAATAAGATATTACATAATAAAATATTATAATATTATAGTATTATTTCTATTTGGCCGTTTCCAAAAAATTCAATAGATTTTAAACTAAATTGTTTGCCAGTTATCCTATTTTATAATATACATTAAATTTAAGTTTGATCTGAATTTTCAAATCAAATAAATGATCAATAACTTTATGATTTTATTTTAATATTTTTTTTAAATGACAAGACGACGACAACGTTTACTAGGAATTTAATTCCATAAAAATAAAAAATATCCAATTATATTTTCAAGATAATGGATTCAAGGTAATCTGTATTTCTTTGATTTTTTAAGAATTCTATTTATATAAACAAACATGGTATAGTTTTAAGATAAGGGAATTGATAGTAAAATGAGTTCTTTTGAATCTGTAGGAATTCAATTTTATGTGAACAAATAAGTTCTATCTTTCATGGCCTAATGGATTCCTTTGAATTCTTAGAAATTCAGATCCATAATAATTAACTCTCCTAATCATATATTTAACAATAATGAATTCATTACTTTAAATCCCCAAGAATTCAATTTCATACAAATAAACATGCCATGTTAAATATTTAGGATAAGAAATAGTGGCAAGGTAATTCCTTATAATTCATAAGAAATATTTTCATGCAACCAAATCGGCCATAAGTAAGACAACTAAAAATTTCATGAGTCTTTTATTTTCACCATCTATCAATCAATATGATTTTTGGTATTATAATTCAAAAAATGTACATTTCAGATCATGGACAAAAGACCATTTTTTTTGAAGGAATGGAGAAATAATTAGTTTATCCTATTCAAGGCCCACCTTTCATAATTCAAAGCTGATCACATAAACAATCATTCCCAATACGTTCATTGTATTAAATATCACTTCAATATGTAAAATGTAGATTGTTCACATAAAGGTGGGCAACACGGGTCACAATGACTAAATGCTTGGTAAAGGAAGAGGGAAGGACGAATCATTCCAATAGGGAAAAAAAAGTAAAAATTAAGGAATAAAGGTGTCTCAAGAAAAGAATATTTGGGCAGTTTTGTCATTTCCCCTAACATGGACGAGAAAATTGATGTTTTTGAAAAGGGGAAGGGGAAATTCATCTCATTTTGGTAGTAATGGTTAGTACCCAAAAAAAGCAATGTGTGCTACGACTAAGTGTGGGACAATATTAAAAGTATACACTACCTCTACTAATACCTCAAAATGTAAGACACATCTATAATGTAAAGCAATGTCGTTGGTCGCGAAAACGAGAGGAGACAATTCAACGACATTTGAATGAGGAAATATCATTTCAGCTGGATTTTCTATGCCGGAGGCAGAGGCAGACCCAAGTACAAGTATGTGGGTGTAGTTGCAAATGCCAAACCACGATGAAGATTCTAGATTCACTTTAAAAAAGTCCAATAAAAATTGTGGACCCGCCTCTAAAATCTATGAAAGAATCTTGAATTTGCACCAAAACCTAAGTACTGAGTCTACGCTCAAAATGAAAATCCTGAATCCACCGCTATCTTAAAGTGGATTCAGAATTTTTATCTAGTTACAATAAAAAAGCGCCGCTAAAGAGGAAACCGCATGTGGTTGACACCCTAATCTCTACTTGAGCGCGAGGTGGTCGCCGCCACGCATCATTGCTCGTGAAAAAAGTAGCACCTATATTGCGTCCCCGCATTCTCTCCTTCTTGGGCTTGGATGGCTTGCTCAGCTCTCTCTATTTGCCCACCATCTCCTGCTCCAAATCGTCGCCAGTGGAATACGGTTATCAAGCACCAGGTGCTCGATGATAGTCCCCACCAAGCCATCCTCACTTACATTAAAATGCTCGAAGCAGGAGCTTCTCCCGACAATTACACCTTCCCAATCTTACTCAAGGCAGCCACCCACCTTTCATCTCCTCACATAGGCCCCTCTCTTCACGCCCACACCATCAAAACAGGCTTTTCGATCCATGTCTTCGTACAAACAGCTCTCATAGTAATGTATTCTGCACTGGGTTACATCGAGCTTGCTCGACGGGTGTTTGACAAAATGTCTCACAAAGACTTAGTTGCTTATAATTCCATGCTAGATGCATACGCGTCACGTGGGCTGATGGGCAATGCTACTGAATTGTTTAATTCGATGCCGGTTAAAGATAGAGTTTCCAGGAATATCATGGTGTTGGGGTATTCGAACATCAGACGGGTCGATTCTGCAGAGGAAATTTTAGGTGAAATTCCTGCTAGAGATGTTGATTCGTGGAATTCGATGATCTCTGCGTATGTTAAAGCGGGGAGGATTGAGCTGGGACGCGGGCTTTTTGATCAGATGCCGGAAAGAAATGTGGTCTCTTGGAATGCAATGATTTCTGGCTACTTACAGAACCAACAATACACAGAGGCTATTGATTTGTTCCATGATATGAAAGCGAAGAAATTGGAACCAAATCATGTCACACTAGTTAGTGTTTTATCAGCTTGCGCCCACACGGGCTCACTAGAAACTGGTCGAGCAATTCACATATATGCGATGGAGATCGGGCCTGCGACAAACACCCATGTAGCAACATCACTGATTGATATGTATGCAAAATGTGGTGATATAGAAGCAGCTCTAGAGGTGTTCTACAAGGTTCAAGAGAAGGACATATACTGCTGGAATTCAATTATTTTGAGCCTTGCAATTCATGGTTTTGGAGAGGAATCTATCAAACTTTTTGATGACAAGCTTAGCAAAGGCATGAAGCCTGATGACATAACCTTCATAGGCCTCCTTAGTGCATGCAGCCACGCGGGGATGGTGGAAGAAGGCCACCGCCTTTTTGAATGTATGGAGAAGGAACACGGCCTTTCGCCCAAGGCTGAACACTATGGTTGCATGGTTGATCTTTTGGGCCGTGCGGGGCTTCTAGACTCTGCATATGAGCTTGTGGAGGGCATGCCATTTGAGCCTGGCCCCAACATTTTAGGTGCATTGTTGAGTTCTTGTATGGTCCATGGGGATGCGGAGATGGGGGAGAAGGTAGCAAAGCGGTTCAGCGCAAGAGGCAACTGGCTAAGTGATGGGGAGTATATGATGTTGGCCAACATGTATGCAGCATGTGGGAGGTGGGAGGAAGCAAGGAGATGGAGAGGGATGATGAATGATGCAGGGATTAGAAAAACAGCTGGGTATAGTATGATTGAGATCAATGGAAGAATGCACAGATTCTTGGCAGGAGATTTGAAGATTCAAAGTGCATTAGATTAAGCTATCCAAGGCCTTTAATCCAGAAGAAGACTATGTTTAAATCATCAATCTGGATTGTACAATTGTGGGCCACCTCATGGATGTGTCCACACTGACAACTAATGTAAATATGTAGTATTCCTAACTATTATGATTGAGGGGTTTTAATACAAAGGTGATTGCACTCTGATCAGAGTTACATTTTGCAACATAATTGACCAAGAGGAAGAAGGTACTTTCAACGGATTGGATTCTATAGCAGTCCTCATTTTACAGATCACATGCCAGCTATAGCAGCCTGATATGGGCCTAACTGAAGCATAAATCTAACATGCAATGTCATGGCCAAAAGCCTGACTACTCAGATGTGGGTGGAATTAAAGCAGAGATCTAACATGCAATGTCACAGGCCAAAAACTTTGACTATGTCTTACTTGACCAAGTTGACTCAAGGCAAAGGGCACCTAGTCAGTTGAGTCTGACCGAGCCCATCAAGGATTTAGACCCATATGACATTTGTGCCCGAATGAGACTTGGGCCTAAACCCAATGGATTTATGCCTCTTACTCTCAGTGTAATTTTTGAGCGAACCCTGGGCCCTTGTTACACACGAACTTATATTCAGGACCATCAACGTGATTGGGCTGATCAAGATTCAAATTCTTGTGAGGCCAGCCCAAATCTAATGCATTGGAAGCCCTGCAGGCCTGCCCGCGGCCTACACTGCACTATTATTATTTAGAAATGGGTCACCGAAATACCTGTATACCTAGGGTTGCAAACGGGACGGTTTCGGATTAGAACCGTAGTGGATCCGGACCCGGATTCGTTTCTAGATAGCGGTTCCAGTTCCCGATCCAGTTTTGACTCGGAACTTGTTTTGTTAGTTCCAAACCCGGTTTCGATAGGAAAATCCGGGTTTGGGTCCACCTAGAGGACTGAAATCTAGTTCTTAAATCGATTCTAATTTTTCTTTATTCTTCATTTTTTCTTAAAATAAGCATATCATTCAACTTATAACAGTGTATCAATTATACTACTTCCAATATTATACATAAAAATATATATATATAAAAAAAAAGAAGAGTTGATTTTGAGGTATAATTTACCATATCAAAGACTCATATGCCAGGTCCCAGATCCACGTGTCGGAACCTATACGGTCACGGAACTGGACCCGTTTATCAATCGGAACTTAAATTGGGTTCTAGACCCAGACCCGTTTATGAATCAAAACCTAAAATAGGTTCCAGACTCGGTTATTTCCAGGTCAAAACTTCCCGGTAATTGGAGAATTTGATTTCCGTTTGCAACCCTACTATACCCAGTTGAACAACTGGATATCGGACCCATTTTTAACTTGTGTGTTTGGGTTTGGTTTTGGGTCCACTTCATAAGACCAAATCAAATTCAGATTTAGGTCTGGGTCCATGGACATTCCAGAGGTCTTGAATAGTGGAAGCCATAACCATATTTTTATACCTATAAGTGCATATTAAGTGTGTATATATTTCTGACCCAAAAAAAAAGAAAAAAAAGGAGAGTGTATATATAACCATGAGTTCATCACACTAGTCACCCTCTCCCAAGCATCATCCATAAGCACCTCTCTTAAGCATCCCCTTGAGGGGCCCACTTAGGGCCGAGCCAATTATAAGGGAGGTGGGAGATTAAAAGATCTAGGAGTATAGGAAAACCCCATTAGATCACACCAACCCTTGATCCATGGTCTTCAAGTTCGATAGCTTTTTGAGGCTTTTATGATTATTTTGATCCATCACAGGTGGGATGAGTGTCAAATCTGGGCTCGTGCCGATTCATGGGTTGTAATTAGCGGAGAGATAAGATTGATCATAGAGGGTTCCATGTGCTAGTGAAAAGGAATGCTCATGTGAGGATTTTCAATTCATACGGACAATCATGTGCGGCCCACTTGATTACCAATTTAGACTATCCACACACATGGACCCGTAAATTACACCGGTTTAAATGGGTTTGGATCCATCCGACTCGATCATGCGGCTAAGGGTCTATTTTTTTTAATATAAAGCCGCTACACTTTGGGCCATGGGTTTAAAATAGTTGGACTTATAATTTTGTACATAGGTGGGTAACATTCTTATCTTCCGGTCGCCACCTCCATAGGGATGTAAATGAGTTCTCGATTCTTCGATTACCCGGAAGTTCCGATCCGTTAAAAATCGGGTATGGATCCTTATTTAGGCCCCGATAAGTAAATAGGTCCAGGTCCAAGTCCGGTTCCACCTTAGTTTGGACCTGTGGACCTGACATATTACCTTAATTTTTGAAATTGTCTCTTAAAAATTATGTTTTTTTAATACCATTCTCTATTTAGCCCTGGACTTGTATCAAGACCCGTCCTATATATAGTTCTGATTTCAGTTCCAAGAAACCGGATCCGATTCCACCTTCTCCTTAACGGCTCCAGGTCCACCGTCGATCTCTGCCGGAACCGACCGTTTACAACCCCACACCCCGTTAGATGGGGCCGCAGGTGGGCCCCACAATTCGTCCTGCTTTCATCTTCTCTATTTAAAATGCAAAACCCCTCTCCCCCAAACAAACACCTTATCTGCATTTCTCATGGCGTTCTCTCTCAGTCACGTTCCTTTCCTCCATCTCTCTCCATCTTCTTCAAACCTAAACCCCATTTCGAGATTCCAAAACCCTAATTCCTCGTTCGCTGGTCTCAAAACCCTCAGAATCCGATCCGCGAAGAGGTCTCAAAGGATTGGAAAGAGGAGATACCCATCAGAGAAGAAGAAGCTGGAGCAGAGTCGACCCGAAACCCTAACTGATGTGAAGAACAAGGAGGAGGGATTCTGGAGACTCTCGAAGCTGAGCGTCCCCGTAGACAAAGACCCAGGAAAGGATCATCTCGGCATCTCCGACGGTCTTCTCGAAGCCATTGCCAAAGTTCTCGAATTCCCAGTAAGTCTCTTTCTTGTGTCATTAGGGTTTAAGCTTCGTGATTGATAAATGGGTTGTTTTAGTTTTTACTTAAATTTAAGCTCTCGTGGTTAGTCAGCTGGTTAGGGACATGGGTGTGTGAGTAGAGTGCGTGAGTTCAAATCCCCAATGTAGCAAAAGAAGGAAACAAAAAAGCTCTTGTGATTGTTTTTGTCTTTTTGTTTGATTTTTCTAATTGTTGGTTTCTTTGGCTAGTTTAACTGGTTTTGCAATCTTGGCATGGCTACAAGTATACTTAAATAAGTAGTATCTTTGTCTGTAGAGTCAATAATGTGAATCTTTTTAAGATAGTTTTTGCTTCAATTTGTATGTATTTATGACTCAATGAGCTGATTTTTTGGGGCAATATTCTTTGTTTTAGGTGGCAACTATGTTACCCCAAGAAGCTTTTTCCATCGTTAGGAAGTCATTTGATGCAAGGAAGGTCAGTTAAGTTGGATATTTAACATTTTTTTAATAGTGTTATCCATCTTTCCATATTTGCTAGTTATGGTCTATTTTCATATGGAGTTCTCTTTTCCATGTCTCCACTAGTTCGCTGGAAGAGTCTAATTTCTTTCTTTTATTTCCATAATGCTTAACACCCCCCCCCCCCCCCCCCCCCCCCCCCTTTTTTTTTTTTTTTTGGTTTCTCCACCTCCTTTTGTTCCATCAAATGGAATTATGCTTCTGATTACTTACTTCCCAAAATGGGTTTCTGCTTATAGAAATATTTTATGAGAATTTCATGTGTTGGGAGTTTATGACAGCACTATCGATTGCTAGTTGCTGCCAATGGATAATTTGGAATTTATTGTTTGATTGCTAGAATTTCAAGATCCTAGTCTTTTGAAATGTCACTTTTGGCCTTTTAAATGCTCCAAACTCCAATATTCTTAATGCTTAGGATGGTTTGGAGGATTTGGGAAACTTGCTTGAGGGACAACATTTGGAGAATTCCAAATTCTCCTCTACTGGAATTCTCTGAATTTCAGCAAACAAACAAGCTCAAAGGATTTTCTCAAGCTTCTAAAAAACAAACATTGATAACCTAATAAACTAAATAAACAAATCATTCTATTAAAAGCGGTAATTATAAAGTAAATGAATGATAGTTTGGACATGCCCAACGCAGGCCAACACGTGATGAAAGTTTCTCTATGCAGGTTGATGACGGGAAAAGGGTAGCTCGAAGAGATCATGGATGGAAATGGAAAGGACAGATATGAAGAAGTGCAACCTATCCATGGATTTGGCCTAGGATAGATAGGAATGGCGAAACAAAATTCATGTAGCTGATCTACCTGAGTTGGGACAAGGCTTTGATGAGGATGACAACGACAAATTAAATGATTCAACATTATAGAGACATATTGTTTAAAAATGAACTCTTGAGACCAAGTGAACCAAATTTAGTGGACTGACTAATCTAAATAAACCGGAATTATGAAACAAGAAAACCAGAATCAATGAGCTGAAGCTAGTGATCTGTGCACGTCAAAGCTAGTAAACCAAGACTCATGCACCAAGCAAACAAAGTACTGAAAAGATATCTCATCCGATAATAGTGAGCGAGGCCATTAAGTATGCCACAAAAGGCCAGCCATAGAGTATGAATTGTGAACTAACGATCTAGGTAACCCTGACCTGGTTAACTTATTGTAAATTGTTGTATCTTTATAGCGACATGCGGTCATGTGCATCTATGACTTGCTTGAGTCATGTTTATTTTCTATTAATTGTTTTTGTTTTTTTTTTGTTTTGTTTTGTTTTTTTTTTAAGTTGCAGCAATGTTGTGTTGCAAACTACTTATATATTTCTAACTATTTACTTTTCTGATGTTGGTGTAGTTGTTAAAGGAGCCCAAGTTCATATACACAGTTGACATGGATGTTAAGAAACTTCTGAATTTGGAGCCCCGGACATGGGACTTCGTTTCTCGGTTGGAGCCTAAAGTTGGAGTTGTAGAGTATATTCCTAATGAAAAAGTTTCTGGCGACCTGATCAATATAATAGATGATTCCAGAAGGATCGGCATTGGTATTGGGTCAAATGGAAGTCCACATAACACTCACTCTGGGGAATCATGCAAGTTTCCAAAGTTAAAGAAACCCAGAGTAGCAGTTGTGGGTAGTGGACCAGCAGGCTTGTTTGCTGCTCTTGTGCTGGGGGAACTTGGTGCAGAAGTTACCTTAATAGAGAGGGGCCAAGCAGTTGAAAAAAGAGGGCGTGATATTGGTGCTCTAGTAGTTAGGCGGATTTTACAATCAGAGAGCAATTTGTGCTTTGGGGAGGTTATCTCTTGATTCACATCCTTGGTAACCTCATTAATAAGTTGTTTTAATATCTTAAGATATTTATTTTACAATTGCAATGTTATAAGCCATTATTATGTAAATCTCTCTCTCTCTCTCTCTCCCTCCCCCCTCCTTCAAAATTTAGTAGACCAGCCATTTTGTTGTGCATAGGACACGTATACTATCAACTGCCTCCTTTAGAGCTTATATTTTGCTAATCTGTCTCGCGAAAGATGCATGAGACTTGATTGAAATGTGATATAAAATTCAGTGAGAAAAATCTATAAATAGCTTTAAATAGCTTGCTAACCCATGTATCTCATCCAATATAAACATTCTCATCCAATATAAACATTGTAAAGGTGAAAACATTATCTTGTTCACAGTGCTTAACTCATTGGCTAAACAAAAAAAGCATACAAAATACTGGATGGATTAGACTGCTGAGAGTCGTCCTGACTCAAACATGACCTGTCACCTCATCTAGAGTAATCCTCCATTGATCATCATTAGCTGGAACCTTTTCCCATCTAATAACACTAGTCCTTTGTCTTTTTATTTTTATGTTTATTTTTTACCTTTTACTTTTTACTAATTGTATTATCTGAAATTTAATTGTGGTCGGAGTCAAATGTTCTTAGTTTGTACTTGAGTAATATGTTGCTTTTGTTTTTCCAGACTCTACTGTGTACATGATTAATCTTTTTGTTTATTTGATGTAATGAATTTATTATGAATTTTAGTGGGTTATTCTTCTTTTCTTCCTCCTTTAACTACGTATTAATTTGTAAGAAGTTTCCATCTGGACTGGCATGTTGGCCTTTTACTGCCTGAACCTGACATACATCAGAATTATCAACCAGCGTCAATTTTCTCAGAGCTTCACATTTGAATGTTTGAAAACAAACCCAGGATTGAGGATCTAAAAAATTGATAGCTTGTGGTTTATATCCAGAATGTAAACAGTATAATAGCATTCTGTCATGCTTGTCAATTGAAGCTCCAGTGACCAGTTGAGTTGCTACCAATCATTAGCTCCTCTCTTTCTTTGGGTTCCAAATTTAATTTGGTGTGCAAATTCAAGCATAGAATCGTTGAATTTTTATTATTCTAAAATGGAATTTATTTTTGAAATCACTGCCACCATAAATACAAAACTATGTTGGTTGAAGACATCTCTGTTGCTGATCTTTTGTATTTAATATTCATTTTGTATCATGCATATTGAAGTATGCAGACTGCAATAGAAGACATCTCTGTTTTACTTACAGTATATGCACCCTTTTGCTTATTATTCTCACAGTTAATATGATCTGATTTTGTTTTTCTTATGGATAATTTATAAAGGAATTAAATATGGCAGGGTGGTGCGGGCACCTGGAGTGATGGAAAGCTGGTAACTAGAATTGGAAGGAATAGCAACAGTGTCCAAGCAGTGAGAACTAAGATCTCTTACTAATGCTTTTTTTTTTCTTGCATACAAGTTTTGTCTTTATATATATATATATATATATATATATAACAGAAGATTTGGCTTTGATCATAGACTTAAATTATTTCTATTTTAACTTCGACTTGTCTGCTTTAACGCATTAAGTGCACTATTTATTTCTTAGTTTCATGTTCGTATTGTAATTCAAATTTTATGCTCAGTGTTATTTTATATAAGCTGGCCATTTGTTTTAAAAATAATTGTAACTGTTTTTAATCTTGATGTTTAAACTTTTTGAATACTGTCCACTTTATTATGTCGCTGTGTATGGTATTCGAATAAAATAAACCACATGAAACAGAAAACTCACAATTTTGGCCTTATGCTACCTTGTGTGTCAACTCTTATGTCATTTTATCATGTTAACCTCTAATTGAGTTGGTTTATTTATGTAAGGTTATGAAAACTCTTGTTCACTTCGGGGCACCACCAAATATATTGGTCGATGGGAAACCTCATCTGGGAACAGATAAATTGGTTCCATTACTGCGTAACTTCCGTCAACATCTACAACAATTGGGAGTGAGTGGTGTATCTTCAGCATCACTTAATTTCACAATATTCTTTCTGGATTCCTTTGATTTAATACATGCTAAAATACTTGCTTCTTCTTCTTTTTTTTTTTTTTTTAAATCTTAATTTACACAGGTTAATCTCATGTTTGGGACTAGGTTGGATGATCTGCTTGTGGAGAATGGTCGGGTTGTTGGAGTGAAAGTTTCTAATGTGAACCATGGGCTACCTTCAACTGTTCAGAAATTAGTATATGATGCAGTTGTTTTAGCGGTTGGACACTCTGCACGAGATGTATATGAAATGCTTCTTCAGTATAATGTTGACTTGTTCCCAAAGGATTTTGCAGTGAGTCTCAAAAATTTGATTGAACAATGCCATATTTCATTAATTTAGTTTAGAAGTGATCATCCCATTTGGTCCCATCTTTGCTTGATCCAACACATTTATGCCATATACTACCCTGTGTATGGGCACTAGCCCGAATTTCACTCCAACTGGAGTGATGTATACTGTTGGAATTACTTGTCATATATATATATATATATATATATTGAATGAAAACATAGATATATTCTTTCATATACATGATCAACTCAGTGGTCTATAGCACTCCAGTTGAAGTAAAATTTGAGCCAGTTCTATACATTGGCTCAGGGTGGGGTGGGGTTTACATAATTGGGGTGGATCAAGTAAAGTGAAAGCCCAGATAGGCCAACAGGTGTTCAATGCGTGGACATCAGGATATGATCATTTCTTATTTTCCTTTACTCTTAAGAACTTAGATGCGTACCATCTCTTGGTTGTTACGTGGCCCACCTATTATTAGTCCAATGACCTCACAATTACTAGCATCTTCTCGTTTGAATTTTCTCTAAATCCAATCGAAACTCATCTGGCTCTTATATGTCACTGGATTGATTTTTTTTTTCTTGATAACCGAAAATTTTATTCAGAGAAGAAAGGAGAAACAAAGAAAAGAACAACAAATAGGACTAAAAATAAACACAAACAAATAAACTAAACATCAAAAGAAATGTGAAGCCGAAAAAGTCCTTCCCTAGCAAGACCATCTGGATTGATGAAGATAAAAAAATTCACACTTATCTAACCTTTAAATTTTGAGGGAAAAAAAATCAAGGGTTAGATGATAAGATGGAGACCAAATTTTGTCTCACCAAATCTGCCAATGACCTTTCATCCCTGCCCCATGATTTGCATGCATCTAAGTGGACCCCACATGTGTCCCTGGAACAAAGCCTATGCACACCTATGATCAAATAAGAACCATTTGGACGTAGTTATTTTTGCAGGAGAATATTCACGTTCATCCATCCCTCACCATAGGGTGAGAGGCATTTACATGGCTTTCCTCCTTTGCACATGAACATTCCTTCTCTGCACATGACCATTAATGGCTTTTCCTCTTTTGCACATGAATATTTCCAATCACATAAGTGTCCCTCACCCTATGTTGAGGGATGGATGCACATGAATGTCCCCCATCTTTGCACATGCTATCTGTGCACCACTTATGATCAATCCATCCCCCCTTACAGTATACCCCATGAGCTGAACTCAATTTAACTCAGCCGACGTATACTCAGCCTATCAATTTGACGTAAACTGAAGGGTGCAGACATGTTCAGATTTTCCTTGGTGCTCATACTATGCATTCATCTACTAAAAAAAGTCACATTATTATTATTATTATTATTATTCGTTGCTCTGCATGCTCATAAAGACAATGCAAGTTTACATTTTCTCATCCTCTAAGTAATGGGTTGTGAAGTTGGAATGCTTCCAGATTGCTCCTTGGCTGACTTATTGCTTGTTAGTTACATGCTTGACTTTTTATCTTTTATGGAAGAAATGTTTCATCCAGTTTCTTATTTTAGTCTCTGGTAGTTAATCCTTAAACAATGCACTGGATTATATTGTATCTAGCAATATTGTTGAATGCACAATTTAGGAGCTAAAGAGAACCATGCAATTAAGTTCCGAATTGCACTCTTCTCCAGATTTTTTTTTAAAAATAGTTCTGTACATGCCAAAACAGGTGGGACTGCGTATTGAGCATCCACAAGAGCTTATAAACAACATGCAGGTAAGATGCGTGTTCATTTTCTGTTGACAGCTTCTACTACTATTCTGATTCCTCATGTTTTTTGCACCTTCACAATCATTACCTAGAAAATTTTCATTATAATAAACTTGCATGGAATTTTTGTCTATAATGTTTAACCCCTTTTTCTTTTAACAATTAGCGAGGTTAGGCACGATTTTACTTCACTATACTCAAACAGTATCAATGTTTAAGTGTGAGATCTTGAACCAAAAATAGGACCTGTTGATACTTCTTAGTGGGTAGTGGCACCCCTTCTTCCCATAGTGCATGAGGTTTTTTTTTTTTTTCTAAGCATATGTGGAGTTACTGCTGCAGACAAGACCAACCATCTGTTGACATTGTAAAACTGAAGTTAAGAGTCCCAGAAAGAAAGCTATACTATGGACCATGAACAACTAGAACTGCCGTTTCCCAATGGGTCCACCTGGCACTGTGCTGATCATGGGGAATTTCTTCTTCTTCTTCTTCTTCTTCTTCTTCTCTTGTCTCCCTACCGGTTTTAAAGGACCATATTTCCTGGATTTCAATCCAATGTAAACGGTGGATGAGTGTCAGATTTGGGCTTGTGGCAATTCATGGGAGGTAGAGTGTTTGGTAAGTTGATCATTGGCGGAGCAGGTGGCCTCAAAAGTAACCCAGACAGGACAGTTTTATGTCTGGATGGTTCCCACTTGAGAGTTTTTGTAATTTTATTATCTTATATTTATGAAAATTTTAAACTGATTTTATTCTTGTCATCATCACCGAGACCGATCTTCTTATATAATAATATGATTCTGTAGTATTCTGCATTGGCCACTGAAGTTCGTGATGGACGTGGAAAGGTGCCTGTTGCAGACTACAAGGTAGTGAAGTATGTCGGTGAGGAGGAAATTGGTGCAGCTGCTGGTTCAGGGGAGACTACTCGTAGCTGTTATTCCTTCTGCATGTGCCCAGGTGGACAGGTGATACATTTTTCACCAATCCTGCCTCTGATAATCATCTTTCTTGTGTTTCATTCAAACAGGAATTGTATGGATTCCATTTACTTCATTGGCAGATTGTTCTCACTAGTACAAATCCAACTGAACTCTGCATCAATGGCATGTCATTTTCTCGTCGTGCATCCAGATGGGCAAATGCAGCACTTGTCATCACTGTTTCATCCAAGGATTTCGAGGCAATGCAATGTCATGGACCTCTTGCCGGTGTTGAATTCCAGGTACCTTTCCTTTCTGTTGTTCTAGGCAATGCAATGTCGTCCTAAGCCTCTTAACATAAATGGTATACTTGCAAGATCCCATTCCCAAAGGGGCCCATGTTTTACAGATACAGACTTCTGACTGTGACTTCTAAATTGATGAAAAATTGGTACCATCCTCATTTCAACACAAAATATGAAAAAGGTTAAAAGGGCCAATATGTCTCGAACTGGGAAATTGTTGGGGCATCTTCATTAAGGTAGCAAGCCAGCTTATTAAAAGTCTGGGTTTCATGTGTACAGACAACTCAGCAAACAATTCATGGCTGAGTTTGTGACCTTATAATTCCTCAACTTTCTGGCACGCAATCACCATCATCATCGAAAGGTTACACAGTTATCCGTGGCCTGCTTAATGAGTTCTACTTTTCCACTTCAAAGTAGACACACATCAATGTATGACAAGCTTTTATGTATGTGAAGAAAATTTGGCTACAAACTGGCCAGAGCTTTTAAAGTTGCAAACCAGTTCTGTGGGTGGGGCATACTCTGATGCATGCTATTCACTCGTAATGGTGGGGTCAGAAGGTCAAAGTGTGTATTAAAAGTGGCCCAAAAGTCAGTTTGATCAATTGATTGCAAGTTTGCAACCATCTGTTTGAGGCCCCAAGATTTAACAGTTATTATGCACTTGTAACACTGTTAAACTTTGAAGCTACCATCATCAGATCCCAGCAATTTTGTATGGACCCTGATCCACATGAAGACATTTGAATTCCACCTTACCTGTGATTGACATGTATCAAGATGGAACCCTCCGAACTAGTTTGCCAATTTCAAAGCTGCAACCAGTTCATAGCCGAATTTAATGCTGGGATGGATATGTGGTAAAATTAGAAAAGATAAAATCAGAAATGAGCGAATTTGGGAGCATTTAGGGGTAGCATCAATGTGGTGATAAATTAAAAACTCGTTTGAGATGGTTTGGATTTGTTCAACACAAGCTAATGCTAGTGAGGAAAAATTTTTCTATGAAGGTTGATACTCTTGATAGCCCCTTGAGGAAAAGCTAGTAAGGATTGATCTAAAGAAATGCAACCTATCTGAGGATTTGACCCAAGATAGGACTAGAATGGAGAAGTAGAATTCATATAGCTGACTTCTCAACATAATTGAGAGAAGGCTTTGATGATGGTGGTGATGATATATTATGTACTATATACACATATAATAATAATAATAGTAATACTTTTCCACTTCAAAGTAGAACTCATTTGGATATATCACAAAATTGTGTCTTTTCTGCTGCAAATTAGTATTGGCAATTAAAACTGATAATGATGCAGAGCAGAAAACCAGTTTCCTGCAGGCCTGCGGCCCTGCCTAATGTGTTTTCTGATTTTGTGCAGCTCAAATTTATAGTAAAATGAGAATCCTTAAAATTTAGGGTACATCCAAATGAGAATCCTTAAAGCCTTTGAGCAGTTTTGGCGCATTTAAGACTGCAAGATTTATGGTCATTGTACATTCATGATTGAGGAACTTCCTGGTCAAATTGAATAAAGAGAAGACTCTCTCTCTCTATATATATATCTTGATCTTGATCTTGAATGGTATAAAGATAAGAAAATCCAGAAGGAATGGTATAAAGATAAGAAAATCCAGAAGGATGAAGAGGGAAACTTGTTATTAATGGTTCAGATTTTTAACAATGAATTGATTTTGAGTTTTACTGGTACTTTCTGGTTTCAGAGAGAATTTGAGCGCAGAGCAGCTACCATGGGAGGAGGCAATTTTGTTGTGCCTGCACAGAGTGTAACTGATTTTCTTGAGAATAAGCTGTCAGGTACATATGATAAAACCATGTTAGATATCTTGCTTCAAAATCTCTATCTGATGACTTAGCTGTTTATTTCTAGACACACCTTTACCTCGATCGAGTTATCGTTTAGGAGTTAAGGCAGCAAATCTCCACGAGTTATACCCTGCTCATATTACACAGGCATTACAACACTCAATAACAATGTTTGACAAAGAGGTACGTCTCATATGATCTCACTTTAAAATGGATATAAGGGTTAATTTCTGACAGTTTTCTACTTTAAACCTTCGGTTCAGCTGCCTGGATTTATCTCAAAGGATGCTCTTCTTCATGGAGTAGAGGTATCATCCACGATCTCATTTTTTAAACCTTTTCCTTTTTGGGCGTCAAGGATTGTTTGTATGTACGAATACCAATAACCCTCCTTATTACTGTGTTACCTGTAGGTTCTAACATGGAAAATCTGGTATGGACCTTCCCTTTGGGCCCAATTGATAATTGGGTTTTGGTCCAGTTAGGTCCTCAGTTTGTACCCACTTGTCCTAGTACCCAAATGATCTGTATAATATACTGTTTTATTACATTATATGTAAATAAATTGTGTATTAATATTTATATACTAATTAACCTATGAAACCTCATAACATAGATGGTGGAGGCATCCTTTTTGAATATACCAATTAACATCATAGATGGAGGCATGGAGCCTTGGTCCTTATAATTGCATAATAATAATTTGAGTTGGACCTGGAATTGGGTCTAGATCCAGTATACTATATCTGAGTTATCCGAGGTCCAGATGATGTACGCATTTAATTGGGTCCGGACTCCAGATCTAGGTTCACCATGGAGCAACTTGTTTGCATCCCTAATTGTATAATCCTCAACATGAGGCTTTCCATAATATTCTTGAACCTCAAGTTCATAGTTTGAGATGTGTTTTTTTTTTTTTCCCTAGATTGGACTTGTCTAGAAGTGAAACTTTCAATGTGAGGACCAAGGATGGATCTCAAGTCAATATTGTGAAATTGAAGTGCCTTGCCACTAAGCTATCAGTAGTTTGGCAATTTGACATGCTATTGCTAGTTGACCCATGCTGAAAATCTGATGAGCCCATGGGTGAACATGCCCCAAAAGTCTCAGTTTGAACAGTCCCAACTCCCAACCCATTGAAAGATACCACAGTTAGGTGGACTGTTAAGAAATAAATTTGGAGACCCATTCTTCATTTGACAGGATAAGTGGTTAGATATTGGATGGCTAGGATTTTAATCTAAAAGGACACATTTCTTATCATTATTTATTTTGAGCCTAAGCAATATCCTGTTTAATGGTTTCCAAATTCTGTTATATCTACATGTTTTCCGTATGTACATTTTCTTTATTAAGACTAAAAGCAACACCTTACATCCAGACAAGGACGAGTTCTCCTCTTCAAATTCCACGCAACAGTGAGAACTATGAGAGCAAGTCACTCAAAGGATTATATCCGATTGGAGAAGGTGCAGGGTATGCCGGTGGAATCGTGAGTGCTGCTGTTGATGGCTTGTATGCTGGTTTTGCAGTAGCCAAGGATCTCAATTTGTACGAGGGTGGTATAGAGGCAGTTTTGGGCAAGGCCCAGAAGAACACCGGATTTGTCAAGTACTGAAGGGTTCTTTATGCTGTTTGCTTAGTTTTTCGATACGACTCCTGCTGGTGGAACTGAAAGTGGAATGCCTAAAGCTGATGACATCAATTAGAAACAGTTTTATTGATGCCACCACAAATTGGATTTCTGATTTGGTTAATCAGCTTTGCAATCACTCGAAAGATTAGTGATTTTGTCTGGAAAGCCAAGAGAGATAACCATGGAAAAAGATACTTATTTTTATTCAAGCCAGTTGTGCAGGAGAAATTTTGTAAAGATCAGTAACAGATACAGATGTACCCAAATTTATCTTCAGCAAAAATGACAGAGGAGCCATTTACTCTTGTTTCTTCCATGTGTGGTCCTTGAAACAGTTTGGGGCCCCACCTTTGAGTGATTCTGTAATTGCGATTAAGTTTTTTATTGAAGAATGGAAAATCATAATTCAGATATTTATAAATCTGGAAGCGTATTCGAAGTTTTCGCTAACTAGCACTTACACAAAAAAAATCTTCCTTAGTGGTATTGTCTAGCATTAATAAAAAATCTTCCTTAGTGGTATTGTCTAGCATTTATAAATTACAGCATCTCGCATTTTCACAATGGATCTAAAGAAGTGTAACCTATGGGAGAATTTGACTCATGATTAGATCAGAATTGGAGGAATATAATTCATTTAGCTTACTCCAAGGTAGCTTGGACAATGCTTTGTTGATTGGTACAAAGATGTGGAATTTACCTGAATCCAGTTCCAGGCATTTATTAAAAACATGCCTATCACAGATTTAATTCGGCAGAGCTTTTACTTGTGCTTTTATTTTTACTGCTGGCAGAAGATTCATTGGGCATGTCAGATCGAGAGGGTCAAACAACTGAACTGAAACTCAGAGCCAAAGGGTGTATCAAAATCCACATGCATATATGGTTTTGCAGTAGGGCGATGAATTAGGGATGTAGGGCCCTCCTGTGAGGGTCTCAGGCCCGCAAACAGAGGACTTTCACTTTTTTAAAAGACACAGATTATCAGCCTCTTCAGTTTAAGGGTGAAGCTTAGACAATGCCAAGCACGCCCATGACCGACCTCTTATTTGTTCATTTATTTATAATATATATGTATATAATATATAAGAATATTTATTATTAGAGGATTTTATCATTATGGAAAAAAACTTTTAGATTACTTTGTGCACGAAAAAGAACTTCATAGTTTCTACTGCACAAAAAAGCTCTCCTACCAATTTTAACCTTTTAAACTGAGCGAAGTCGTTCATTTTAGTTGAGCAACGATATCATCGTTCTTACCTTCTTCTTCCTCTCTTTCTTTCTCTTTCTCCTCCTTTTTCTCCATCTCCTTCAACCCCATTTCTTGCTCTAAAAAGAATGCCCCACATGCTTGCATCTGATTCTAAAGACATACTCTTTAGAAAATCTCATGCTTCATCCAAGTACCACCGTAACAAATGAAGATACCCCCACAAACATAGAAAAATTCCTTTATGTAGTTCTTTTTGGTTTTGTATTTCTATGATCTTTTAGCATGATGGGTGAACAATCATTTCCTATTAAAGGGGAGACTTTTTTTTTTTTTGTCTGTTAATGGGTTTTCAACTTTGTGTTCAATTTTAACTCCTTTGGTTTGGATGAGTTCTATGCAAGGTTAAGATGTAGATAGATGGTCGTGAGAAGATAAAAATTGGAATGAGTTGGCTCAGATTGAGATGTTGAGGATGATGGAGGTATTGTGGGAAGTGGGTTGGGCGAGAAAATAGAGTAGGGGAGACGGAGAAAAAAGAGGGAGAAAAGGAAGAAAGAAGAGGAATAAAAAGACATGGGAAACGATATCGTCACTTAATCTAAAAAATGTAAAAAAAGGGGGTTAAAATGGGCAGGAGTGCCTTTTTTGTGGAGTATAAAAACAAGATTTTTTTCGTGCACAAGCCATCTAAAGGATTTTTCCCCTAAAATCCTCTTGTTATTAAAAAATTGCCCCAGCCCATCCTTTTCAAGATGGGATTATGAAGGTACTTTTATACCCCCTATCCACTACCACTACAAGCTCTAAATTATCTAGTCATTCTGTGGGGGAAAACTACCCTCATTCTATGGTGGAAAATCTCTCTCTCTCTCTCTCTCTCTCTGTGTGTGTGTGTGTATGTCTGTTGTATATATACTTCAATTGGCCCCCTCTCTTTCTGAACCTTGCCGTCTCTCACAGCACTCTCTTTGCAATCTTTTGCACTCGTCCTGCGGTGGAGTTTTGGAGGTATTTCTTCCCCACCTATATATATTAGCCAGATTTTCCTGTGCATTCACCACCGTAGGGAGCAATTAGTGCTAAGTAGCATGCAGGGCCCATTTATGCACTGATCCGAATGGGCCATCCAAAACCCCACCCACTATATATGTCATGAATTCTATGGGCTTGCGGCACCAATTTGATTTGACTGGACTGCTAGTTCGAGGGTTATATATATATATATATATATTTATGGGGGCTGCTCTTCTCAGCTGCAGCCCCCCTCTAATATCAGCTGCAGGCATGTGAGGAGGGCTGCAGCTGCTCTCCTCACATGCCTGCAGCTGAGGATAATGAGGGCTGCAGCTGAGGAGAGCAGCCCTCTCTCTCTCTCTCTATATATATATATATATATATATGCACACTGTGTGCAAAGTGCGCACCCATAGTGGGGCTTACCTAATGGTCCTTTTGACTCGACCACACATATACCCGTCACTTGAATTTCACGTATTTTTTGGGCGTGCATCCATTCGAATGGACTGAACGGTTGCATCTGCTGTACATCCATATGAATGAACCGAATTTGTGGGTTGGCTCTACTGTACACCCATCGAATGGGGCTGATTTTTTATAATCCAAAACCCCAAAAAAAAAAAAAAAAGAAGCATTACTTAGGGCCACAGGTGGGCCCCACAGCCAGGTGTGCACGAAGGCTCGTTTAGTGGGCACAGATAAAGGGAGTAGGGGCAAGGGATTGGGCTAAAATTTGATACGTGGCCACCACCACACAGAGATCTTTCCATCACCTTGGTTCCATGAGCATGACATATTATATTGCTTGTAGATAGGCCAAACAGTATTTCCCGTTTCCATGAAACAGAGGATCTGAATTCAAGTCCAAAATAATGTGTCATTTTGTCTGCTCATTTGTTTCGGCTGTGCGGGTCCGGATCCTCTGCAGCAGCTATTATTCGGGAGTTGCGTAACACTTTTTCTGAATTCCATTGTGGGGGCCACGTAGAGATAATCCGGACCATTCAAGAAGAATTTCATCCTCTCCTCTTTTATTACTTCAAGTTCAAGTTAAAATGGAGTGCGTCCCATGCACACATTGGAGCACCATAATGGAAACATGATTGGCGCATACATGATACATGGCCTCGCTGTTGAAGTGGTGTTAATCGCATCTCTGCTTCCATTTGAACTTAAACTTGAGAATATATAAGCGAAGGGAAAAAAATTCATCTTGAATGATCTAGATGATCCCTATAAGGCCCCACGATGGAGTTTTAGAAAAGTGTTGACACGGTTCCATGTAATAGCTCGACCGGAGGATCCGGGCCCCACATGTACTAAGTTGAAAAAAAGTCCGGATTGTCTTAGGATATGGGTTGGACTTTGTGGGTAGGAAGGGAATAGCAAGTGTAATGGCTAGAGTAACGCTATATAGTATATATAGTGATTGAGATGGTGGGGATTTCTATACATATGGTGTGATGGTTGTTGGTATTTTCAATTTCTTTACTAGAATCTCAAATCCCAATACATGAAAGGTCACTTTTAACCTCTGGATTTCTAAAGTTCCACCATCCATAAGTAGTTTTGGAAGCTCCCTCTGGAAGGAGGATTTGAGAATCCATGAAGGGGACGACATTTGGAAAATTTCAAGTTCTCTATACATACATTCCTAGAATTCTACGAGGAGCAAATTGATCCATTTATATTGAAATCTCCTTCATTTTATACCTTGCTCTCTGCCGCATAGATAGATTACTAATTAGAACAATGACTCGGCCATGAGACCTCCGCGAGGTGGTTGAGATGAAGACTTTGAAGACATGAAGGCGATAGTGGGTGGATTAATGGTTACATCATGTTGTTCATAAGATTCCACTCTTGCTTCCCAACTAAGCATGAGACTGGCATTCTTCAATAATTGTTGAGTCACAGTTAGATGTGACATGTATATAAAGATCATCATAAGATTTGGGAAGACCACCAACTATATATGACTAGAAGGAGGTCTTGATCAGAAACTGGATATGCAGCTGCAGCTAAACTGTTGGCAATAGATTTAGCACAATATAGGTAATCAGTGACATTTGATGTCTGATGTTTTGCGCTTCAGGGCCTTGTGCGGGTAGCATATTGCAACTAATCAAAGGACTTGCAAATATCATGCAGTTTTCAATCTAACAACTTGAGTCAAAACATTTCCGGTGCGAGTAGATTTAATCCAACTGACTAACATCCAGTCTTGTTTCTGTCAAGATTTATATGCTGGATTTAATCTGAGCCCAAGAGGTATATGCTCTGATGCTAAGATAGATTACTAACAACAGATAGATTACTAACAATTGAAAAATAACATGAGAAATGATAAAATTATTTTGAAATACATGGAAGGATGGTCATGATTTGAATTTGAGAAAGGACGGCAGATGTGGAACTGCCACATGAAGTCACAGAGGTTGGATAAATATGCATAACTGTCTTTATTACATTCTGTCAAAATTACTGACAAATCTCTTCCACTTTTTCCTCCTCTTTTTTTTTTTTCTTTGAATCTTCTTTCCTTAAACTCTCTCTCTCTCTCTCTCTCTCTCTCTCTCTCTCTCTCTCTCTCTCTCCATATCCTTCATGCATGCAGGCATTAGTCTCTGTCCTTGCAAGTGAACGTGGAGTGTTAATTTTACTTACATTACAAGAGTATTGAGAATGGCCACTGGAACTGGAACCAGGGATGATGTAATAATCCCCATATCAGAGGAGCCGGTGTGGTTGTTCCAAATAATAAAAGGGGAAGACCCACCAGGAAGATCTAAGCCTTGTATACAGGAGGTGGCCAAAACATTAAGCAAGATTGAATCGAACAAAACATGCTTCCATCCCTGTGTAGTGTCGTTCGGCCCTTACCATCATGGCAAACATCATCTTAAGCCGATGGAGCATTACAAGGAAGTCGCATCTCGCTGGTTTATCTCGCTCACAGCAGGTAACAATCGGGTAGGTGCAATTACTAATGAGGAAGCTAAAAATGTCTATGACAAGTTCATTGCAAAGGTGCCAAGCGTGTCGTCTCTCAGAGAATGCTACACAGATGGAGCCACCGATGAATACAACGATGCTGACTTCCTGCGCATGATGTTTTTGGATGGTTGCTTCATTTTGTATTTCATCCACCTTGTTGTGGAAGGGTCTGATGATCTGTTGCAGAAAGGCCACTATCTTAATCAGCCACTTATTATAAGGGACATGTTCTTGTTTGAGAATCAAATCCCATATTCAGTTCTCACAGCTTTGATGAGCTTAAAGCCTGAGCACTGCGGACATGGTAGCGTAGTCTATTTCATTTATATGATCTTTCTCCCTCCACGTGGATTCTCATTCATCTCACATATGATCACTTATTTTGGGTTGTTAGTACTGGGTCAAGTAACGCTTACAATGAAGGAAGAGCCCTGTGACCACCTCCTCGACCTTCTTCGATCTCAAGTTATCAACGAGGCTGCTGGTTCGTCTTCCAGTCGAAGTGGTCATTGGCATTACTATTTTCGTCCGATCAGTGAGCTCAAAGCAGTAGGCATCCAGGTAAGTGCAAGCAATTCTCAATCATGGAGTGATGTTAAATTCAGAAAGGGCTTTATTAATAGCCACCTCGAGCTTCCTCAGATAATAGTCGATGATTCGACCAAGACTCGCCTGCTCAATCTTGCCGCCTACGAAATGTGCCCAGATGGTTCTTTGTACCGCGCAGTCACCTCCTACATCTGCTTCTTAGATTCCCTAATTTATAATGTTGATGATGTGAAGGAGCTTCGATACAATAACATATTGCTTAACCGCCTTGGCAGCGATGAGGAGGTCGCCAACCTCTTTAAGGAGTTGGCCACTAACTTATCACCTGAAAGCAATGCTTACAGCGATGTCATCCTAGGCATGGAAGAACACAGTAAGAGACATTTCAACCATGTCAGGCTGTGGATTAGTCAATTCTTTCACAACAATTTCACTAGCCCATGGACTGCAATCTCTTTAGTTGCTGGAATTTTCGTCATATTATTAACTCTGGTGCAGACCATCTACAGTGTCCTCAGTTACTACAAAAGTAAGTAGTTTCTCACCACCTCTCTTATGGCTTGGAAATTGAAACTTGTGTGTGCTTGTGGTTAGAGTACTTTAATGTATTTGGTTCTCTTGCATGATAAGGAAATGTTGGGTTTGACTCATGATTTGTGTATTTGGGTAGTAAGGACTGCTGGAATCACCAACTACTTGTACTGATATTGGTATTGTATGTTTGACTTTCAGTTGAGGTCCTCTCTTATATCAGTTATCACTTGAATGGTGGTGATGGTTTATGCGTTTTTGATGGTTTTTTTGTTTGTCATGAGATTATTGGATTTGATTTATACCTTTTTTGGGGGAGTATTTTGCCTAAATAAAGCATTTTGGACATACATTGCTCTCATGATCTTGGTTTTAACTTTCTTACCCATAGTTACATATTGAGTTTGGATAATTTGGTCTATACCTTTGTGGGAGGCATATTATGCCTTGAAAAAACATTTTGGACACACTTTGATTGGCTTTCACGATCCAGGTTTTTCCTTTTTTACTTGTATCAATTTTGAGTTTAAGATTACTTGTCTGCATCAGATTATGCATTGCAACAATAATTTTCTAATTCAACCGTGCTATAGAGCCCGGATTTGTGCCCGGGCTCTGTAGAATTTTTCTTTCTAATTTTACTCTCCCTCATATGACAATAATCTAAACCATACTTACCCTTGGATTTACTTTCGTGAAAAATGTGACTTAATAAACCATTAAACTTTAAGACTCTTTAATCAATGATTGTGATGAGATGATTGACATGATTTTTGCAAAAAATCATATACGCCGTTAGATATTTCCACCATTCTATCCTTCCATGATTGTCATACATGAAAGTGGGTCCTACAAGGAGTTTGAATTTTTTTCCTTTAATGCAAGCCATGAAAGATACTCCCTAGCATAATGTACTCTCTCACGGTTTGTGTGATAGGTAATTAACTTTTCTACCCTCTCAGCTTTTCAGTTTATTTATTTAACTTTTTATTAGTAATGAAACTCATAATAAAAGCAAAGGAACCATACAAAAAACCAACACAAAGAGGGAATGTATCAAAGCCTTAAACCAAGCACACCCTCACATAATAAATAAATATAAAAGAAAAGAAACAAAAGCCACAAGAAAACGTCAAACTCTAAGAAGAGGAGGAGCCCTATCAACTCCTTGTTTAGGTAGAGAGTCTGCTAGATCCTTGGCCGAATGGACAATATGCTTTGCAATCACAAGAAAGACAAGTTATTTGGTTACTGGAAAGCCAAAAAAACACTCCTTTTTTCTCAAGCCATTTGTAGAGGATAAGTATGGAAATGCATCAGTAACAGATGTACTACTAACCTTATCTTCAGCAAAAAGCACAAAGGAGCCATTAATTTGATTTTGTTTATTCCATGTGGGGTCCTTAAACAGAGGATCATGAACATCAGATCCTGCTCATATGGGGCCCCACCTTTGAGTGATTCTATAAGTTTTCTTGTATGACTTACAAATGCTAGTTATAAAATATATCACCCCGGATATGAAATTTGAAGTCAATCTCAATGATTCTAACTCCTTGATGTGGAACCCATACTCGATCCAATGCTTCAGTCCATTTATATCGGTGTAAATCCATACAAAACATGACATATGAGGGGATTTGTAGTTTGAATGATCCATTCGTATTGATAATCTGGTGGGGTTCCACTAACTCTCTTGCAAGGTGTAACCTTTCGAAAGGCAGGACTCAATGACCGGGAACAATGATGCCTCGAAAACTTCAAAACCTTTCTTCTCTTCTTTTTCGTATTCCATGGATATCCATCGCCTGGTCTATAACTTCCATGCTTTGTGATAAAGCAGTGACAGACATTCTTTAGTGAGAAATAAGGTCTTAAATTTAAGGTTCAACTCAATGCCTTGGATTTAACATTCAACATGGCCCAAGTTCTGCCACATGGCTTGTCGTTGGATGGACGTTTTGCAGATTGGCACATAAATTGCTTAACCAAAGAGATTCCTTGGAGACAAAATATTTCTTTCTTTCTTTTTTTTTTTTTTTTTTCAGGCCAGATGTAGTGGATAAATTTTGTGACTATATCTAAATCAGTAGCAGTATCAGTAACAGAAGTTGCTTAATTTATCTTCAGCAAAAATCACAGAGGAGCATTTACTCTTGTTTTTCCATGTGTGATCCATAGACAGAGGATCATGAACATCAGATTATGCTAATGTGGGCACCACTTTTTAGTGATTCTGTACATGCAATTCTAATTTTTACTGAAGTTTGGAAACTCATAAATCGGATGTTTATAAACTTGAAATGGTATTTGAAGTTTCAGCTAACTAACTTAAAAATTAAAAAAAAATAAAAAAAATTTGCTCGGTGATATTGTCGATGTACAAATTATAAGTTATATCATTTTTACAATAGATCCATCGAAGCGTAACCTATTAGAGGATTTGGATGGAGAAGTATAGTTCATATAGCTGATCCCAACATGGTTGGAATGCGGCTTTATTGATGGTTATGAATCTCTATCATTTTTCTTTGCCAAATTGGCTTGGTGGTACAAAGATGTGCAACTAGCGATCGGTCCTAAAGTTGAGTGGGATGAGTCCCCTCTGTTTTCCTATAATATCTAGCATTTATTAAAAACATGCACAGCAAAAATTTAATTCATTAGAGCTTTTACTTGTGCTTCTATTTTACTGCTACCAGACGATTTATTGGGCATGTCACATCCAGAGGGTCTAATAATTGGATTAAAACTCACAGCTAAAGCACCCCTATGCATCTTTTTGTTTTTTCTGTTTTGGTAGTAAAAATCAGCAGGCATTTTTGGTTTTGCAGTGGGGCTATCAGTTTGAGCCCTAGTGTGAGGGTATCCTGCCCCGCAAAGGGAGGGCTTTTACTTTTCTCATAATAACTGAGCCCAGTAGGCCTAGTACTGGACAAAAAATTTGCAGCCCCGCCAGTTTGTGGGCCAGGCCCGCCCTCTTATTAATATATATATATACATATATATATATATATATATAACAATATTATAATATATTAAGTTAGGAGAGTTTGACTTCAAGTTTATAATAATATTATAATATATTAAGGTAGGAGAGTTTGACTTCAAATTGGAGCGAGATGTAATTATCTACTCATTTTTCCATCATATCACTCATGATTCAGTTATTCGTATGTAACTCTATCATGTTTCAATTATTTGCAGGTAACTATAGTTTTTTTTGCTCTAATTTTTATATTTCTATTTTATCCAACTTGTCCAAAGCAAATAGGTAATTTTTTTAATATATAATTATTTATTTTGCTGTGCAGGGAGATATTGTGTTGAATACGGATTATTGGGCTAGTTTATTATAATTAAAATGCATCTGTTTTTCCTTCTCAAAATGGGCGTTTGAAGGTTTTAATCATACCCTTATCCACTACGCTCGCAACAGTTCTAAAATATCTACTCATTCTGTGGTTGAGAACTCTCCGGCTACATATGTACATATCTCCATCTGTATCTCGTCATTCCTGTGGTGTAAACTGCAATTCGCCCCCTCGTTTGCGATCTCTCCTCGCACTTGTCTTGAAGTAGAGTTTTGAAGGTATCTCTTCCCCACTGTACATTAGCCAGATTTTTCTGCATGTTTATTCACCTTGCATTGGGCGATTAGTGAGAAGTAGCATGTGGAGCCTACTTCTGTACTGATCCAAAGTCCAAACCTCCACCACCCATGTCACTTTCCTCTCTATAGTCGATGTGGGACTCCGGGGCTCCACCCCCCTTAAGGGGACACGTCCCTGTGCAATAGCCTGCCAGTCTCTGTAACCTGCCAGCTCTTTTGGCCCGCCCACATGGAGAGTCGCCTACTTGCACCAGACCACGGCAGGGGACCCACACTCGAACTAGTCGAAAGTCGGCTCTAATACCATTTGTAACGCCCCACCCTTACATGCATGCATGATATTGTCCACTTTGGCCCACGGGACTCACGGTTTTGCTTCTTATAGGCCTCAACCCATCAAAAGGCCTCATGCAAGATAAGGGTGTAAGCTCTACATATAACCCCATTCACTTTCCTCTCTATAGTCGATGTGAGATTCCGGGGCGTCACACTATGGATGGAGGGTCAATTTGAATTGCACCATAAGTGTTCCAATTCCCCTTCTAGCTTTATTGCTTCTTATTTAATTAAGACTTTTATATTGTCTTTATATATTCTCGCTAGCATAAAATGGGTGAACTCTTGTTAACAAGGATACATGTTTTCCTCCTACAAAAATGACTTAGGGATGCAAACCGATTTATAAAGGTGATTTATATGTGCATGGAACTTCAAGGACAAGTGCTGATACAAATATCCTTCAAATTAGATAATTATAACTTCTAATTTTTTTAAAAGTCTAAACTAATAAAGATGAATCATGTGAGTTTGCACCAATTTGAATTGATAGAACTATTGGATGGAGAGTGAGTTTTATATATAGGATAAAGGGGGTTGGGGCTCAAATTTGATATGTGGCCACCACCTACACGGATCTTTCCATCACCTAGTCCCATGAGCTGTGGGGTCTAGGTTGTCCCCATCCAAGCTACCTTGTACGCGTGGTAAGCCGTGCATTCACTTCGTACAAGAAAAAAGCCCCTTTATATCTATGATTTTTGGCTTGGTGAAAATGAAAGTGGAGGATTCACTCAAAGGTAGGCCTATCAATTCGGCCTTGAAACAAGGGGGTGCAACTTGGCCCTCAAAAGGCCCTTAAAATGAGGGAATCTTTTTCTATGTAAAAGTTCAAGGGCCGGTCTTGGACATGTTTTTGCTGCCCTGAAATTTGAGGCCCCGACCTTGGATAGTACAAGCTCGGCCGGACATTGGCCCCTACTTTTGCGTGTGTATGTGATACACTAAAAAGCCTGTATGACAATTACATAGCCGTAGTAAAAGGGGGATGTGAAGGAAATTTTATGCCCCTATACCCTTTACAAAATGCCCTAAAAACTCATACACATACATACTTTGTTCATTTCATCTCTATTTAATTATTTAAGTTATCTCGTATGCTTAAAACATTTGCAATAAGTGTTCAAATCCCTTCTAGCTTTATTGCTTCTTATTTAAGACTTTTATATTGTCTTTATATTTTCTTGCTAGCATAAAATGGGTGTACTCTTGTTAATAAGGATACCTGTTTTCCTCCTATAAAGTGATTTAGGGATGCCAACCGATTTATAAAGGTAATTTATATGTGCATGGAACTTCAAAGACAAGTGGTGATACAAATATCCTTCGAATTAGATAATTATAACTCCTAATTTTTTAAAGTCTAAAGTAATAATGATTTTTCTAGTGCATTTATTTTTGTAACTGAAATCCAATAATGCTTAATAGATAGATCATTGTTGAATTGATGTCAATTCGTAAAAGGCAAGTGGATGAAAATGTTTAAAATGATTTGGTTCGTGGTAATTCCCGCAAAAGGTGTAGGATAGAGCAAGCTCTTTAACTATTTTCTTTCTTTGACAAAATAAATGAAATCGTATATTTAGAACCCAAGTCACCAAAGCATGTGTGACCTTGTCTGATAAAAGAATATTTTAGAAGAATCAACTTCTATTCTTTAAATGTTCTCTTAGTGGTCCCTTCACAATGGAGGTTAGACAAAATAACGCTTGGTTGATACTCGCTACTTTGCAATAGTGTTAGAATAAACAAATAACGATTTTTTAGTTTTGAGGCCCTGAGCCTGACCCTGACCTTCAAGGGTAGGGTAAGGGCGTAGGTAGTGCAGGCCCTTTAAGGATTTTGTAGTGCGAAGGCCCGGGCCTCGACCCCGCATATATTAAGGCTAGGGTTCGGCCAACCATGACCAGACCCTTTCACAGCCCTACTCCCAGGGCTTTGGACCCCGAGCTCGACCTGCATTTCTTTAGGTAGGACCCAGTCTATCTTTTTGACAACCCTAAACTCCCATATGATCTTATGTGGACCATTGAGGCGAAGCCTAGAAAATGTGGCCACATGTCGTTGCCTCTCAATTACCCTCAATCATCGCAAGGTTTCGAGAATCTATGAGATCCAGGGTTAAACTACTCATGAACATGGGCCCAATCTCAATGAACTACTAGGGTTGAGCCGGCTGAGCCTAATAAAGCACTGGTCCAAGTTCAGGAATCTCTCTCTCTCTCTCTCTCTATATATATATATATATATGTATAGAGCAAGGCTCTCCTAAGCTCAAGCTTATGATAAAATCTCGTAAGCTCATGCTTGTGGGGCCTACCTTTGGTTAATCAAAATGGACCAAATACATGACCCCTTTAAATTGCATATGTCCACCAACTTTTGGTCAAATCTGATTTTTGAATCGTTGGATCGACTATGTATCGATCCGAATTAACTATTGACCATTAAACTTCTATGGTTGATTTTTTTGCAGAGAGAAAGATTCCAGGGATTCCTTGAAATCTCCTCACCCTATCTTCATGTGGGTCCCACTTGAGCTTATCTTATTCTAAGTTTGAGCTTAGGAGAGCTTGCCCCATATATATATATATATATATATATATATATATATATATATATGCGCGCATACAAGGTGTATACAAGGTGTATATACATACAAACACACCTTTCATTGCATAGAGGAGTATTAGTCTTTGTCCGTGCAAGTAAACGTGGTGTGCTAATTTTATTTACATTACATTGCCAGCTGAGAGTATTGAGAATGACCACTGGAACTCGTGACGATGTCAGAATCCCAATGTCAGAGGGACCTGAAAATCTGGGGTGGTTGTACAAGATAATAGAGGAGCCAGACCCACGAATACTAACATCCAAGCCTCTTATACAGAAGGTGGCACAAACACTACGCGGGATCACAAGGAACGAAGCATGCTTTGATCCCTCTGTGGTGTCATTTGGCCCTTACCACCACGGCAAAGAACATCTCAAGCCGATGGAGCGTTACAAGGAAGTCGCAGCTCTCTGGTTCATCAAGCTATCTGATAATCGGGTGAATGCAATTACTAGGGAGGAAGCGAAACAAGTCTATGATGAATTCGTTGCAAAGGTGCCAAGCGTGTCGTCTCTCAGAGACTGTTACACTGATAAGTTTGTCGATAAAATCAACGATGCAGACTTCATGCGCATGATGTTTTTGGACGGTTGCTTCATGTTGTATTTCATCCAGCTTTTTCTAGATCAGTCCAGTGATCCGTTGGAGACTAGCCATCTTACTCGACCACTTATTCTAAGGGACATGTTCTTGCTTGAGAATCAAATTCCATATTCAGTTCCCGTAGCTTTGAAGAGCTTAAAGCCTAGCTTAATGCCTGGGCGTAGAGATGATTGGGCAGCCAGTTTCTTTAACACTGTCCTTCTCCCTCCACCTCCATCCGTTGTATCAAATGCCCTTTCAATAATTTTAACGTCATTGTTTCTTATCTGTACGGTCTTGCCAGCACTAATGTTTACTGCCCACACGCTAGTTTTAGTTTATGTAACGGCCGTGCTATTTTTAGTTTCTTGGGTAGCAAGGCGTTGGATCTGTTGTTGCCGGTGCTTAGCGGACTCAAGGTTTGAACAAGGCACCGAGCTCCAGACCGAGCCCCTTCACCTCCTCGACCTTCTTCGATCCGAACTTACTGGAAAGGGTGTCGATCCCTCTGTCCATGGAACTCGTCATCGGAACTACAATTCTCGTCCGATCAGTGAACTTAAAGCAGCAGGTATCCAGGTAAGTGCAAGCAATTCCAAGTCATTGTCATTGAATAATATTAAACTCAAGAAGGGCTGGATTGATAGCTATCTCGAGCTTCCTCGGATAATAATCGATGATTCGACCAAGACTTACTTGCTCAACCTTGCCGCCTATGAAATGTGCCCGGATGGTTCTTTGGGCCAGCCGGTAATTACCTCCTACATATGCTTCCTAAATTCTCTAATTTATAATGCTGATGATGTGAAGGAGCTTCGATCCAGTAACATAATGCTTAACCGCCTCGGCAGCGATGAGGAGGTCGTCAACCTCTTCAGGGAGTTGGCCACTAACTTATCTCCCGACTGCAATGCTTACAGCAATGTCACCCATGGTATGGAACTACACTCTCAAAGATGTTTCAACCGTCCCAGGATGTGGATTGGTCAATTCATACGCATCTATTTCACTAGCCCATGGACTGCAATCTCTTTAACTGCCGCAAGTTCCATCATATTGTTAGCACTGGTGCAGACCATTTACAGTGTCCGCAGTTACAACCTCAGTAAAGAGGCACTGCCACCAAAGTAAGTAGTTTCTCACCTCTCTGTTGGAAATTGAAACTTGCGTGCGTGTGGTTAGAGTACTTTTATGTATTTGGTTCTCTTGCATGATAAGGAAATGTTGGGTTTGACTGATTTGTCTATTTTGGGTAGTAAGGATTGCTGGATTCACAAGCTACTTGTACTGATATTGGTATTGGATCTTTGACTTTCAGTTGAGGTCCCTCTCATCAGTAATCACTTGAATGGTGATGATGGTTTATGCCTTTTTGATGGTTTTTATGTTTGTCATGAGATTATAGGATTTGGTTTATACCTTTGTGGGGGAGTATTTTGCCTAAATTACGGATTTTGGACATACATTGCACTCATGATCAAGGTTTTAACTTTCTTACCCATAATTACATATTGAGTTTGGATAATTTGGTGTTTACCTTTGTAGGAGGCATATTTTGCCTTGATAAAGCATTTTGGACATACTTTGATTGGCTTTCACGATCCAGGTTTTATCTTTTTTACTTGACTCAATTTTGAGTTTAAGATTACTCGTTTGCATCAGATTATGCATTGCAAAAATAATGTTTTTTTATTTTACTCTCCCTCATTTGACGATAATCTGAACCATACTAACCCTTGGATTTAATTTCGTGAAAAATGTAACTTAATAAACCATTATTATATATTATAGAGGCAAGCATCGATTTCGAAATTGAGCTCTAATTTCTCAATTGATTGCAAAATTTGACACCAATTTCGATTTCAATTTTAATTTAAGGAGAGATTTTAGGGACTTGGGAGAAACTTTCGATTTTAGTTATCTAAATATAGAGTCCAACACATTCAACACATCTATCTATACATTAGACTTTTAGATAAAGATGGTTTCTAATGTGATATCAAAATATTCTTAACCTATAAAGATACACGTTGCATAGATCTTTGGTCATGAATTATAAATCTATAGTTATAGATGTATGGTTAAATAATTAATTTTAAATTAATTATTAAAAAATATTAATTATTTTTAAATATTTTAAATTATATTGCCCGCGATAAGCGCGGGTGTGTTTTGCTAGTTAAACTTTAAGACTCCTAAATCAATGATTGTGATGAGATGATTGACATGATTTTTGCAAAAAATCATATCCACCATTAGATATTTCCACCATTCTATCCTTCCATGATTGGCATACATCAAAGTGGGTCCTACAAGGAACTTGATTTTTTTCCTTTAATGCAAGCCATGAGAGATACCTCCTAGCATAATGTACCCACTCATGGTTTGCATATAGGTAATTAACTTTTCTACCACCACGTGGAAACTGATCATCGGACCCTCTCAGCTTTTCAATTTATTTATTTATCTTTTTATTAGTAATAAACTCATAATAAAAGCAAAGGAACCATACAAAAAACCAACACAGAAGGAATGTATCAAAGCCTTAAACCAAGCACACCCTCACATAATAAATAAATATAAAAGAAAAGAAACAAAAGCCACAAGAAAACATCTAACTCTAAGAAGAGGAGGAGCTAGCCCTATCAACTCCTTGTTAGGTAGAGAGTCTGCTAGATCATTGGCCGAATGGACAATATGCTTTGCAATCACAAGAAAGACAAGTGACTTGGTTACTGGAAAGCCAAAATAACACTTCTTTTTTATCATGCCATTTGTAGAGGATAAGTTTCGAAATGCATGATCAATAACAGAAAGTACCTAACCTTATCTTCAGCAAAAAGCACAAAGGAGCCATTAATTTGATTTTGTTTATTCCATGTGGGGTCCTTAAACAGAGGATCATGAACATCAGATCATGCTCATATGGGGCCGCACCTTCGAGTGATTATGTAAGTTTTCTTGTATGACTTATAAATGCAAGTTATAAATTGGATCACCCCGGATTTGAAATTTGAAATCAATCCAATGATTCTGGCCCCTAGATGTGTGTGTGGCTCACACTCAATCCAATGCTTCGATCTATTTTGATCGGTGTAAACCCCATGGGAAATATGACATATGGGGGGATTTGTCAGTTGGATGGTCCATTCAGATTGATGATGTGGTAGGGTCCCACTAACTCTCTTGCAAAGTGTAGCAAAAGTTAAGTCATGATAGAGGTATAGCATGAAATTTGATGTTGCTTTCTCCTTATATGCCAATGCAAGTAACCATAATTTGTCTAACCTTTCCAAAGGCAGGACTCAATGATCGTGAACAATGATGCCTCGAAAACTTCAAAACCTCTCTTCCGTTCTTCTTCCATGGATATCCATCCCCTGGTCTATAACTTCCATGATTTGTGATAAAGCATTGACTGGCATTCTTAAGCAAGAAATAAGGTCTTAAATTTAAGGTTCAACTCAATGCCTTGGATTTTTTTAACATTCAACAAGGCCCAAGTCGCGAGGAATGATTGATGAAACTGCCACATGGCTTGTCGTTGGATGGACGTTTCGCAGATTGGCACATAAATTGCTTAACCAAAGAGATTCTTTGGAGACAAAATATTTCTTTTTTATTTTTTTTTCAGGCCAGATGTAGTGGATAAATTTTTGTAACTATATCTAAATCAGTATCACTATCAGTAACAGAAGTTGCTTAATTTATCTTCAGCAAAAATCACAGAGGAGCATTTACTCTTGTTTTTTCCATGAGTGATCCTCAGACAGAGTATCATGAACATCAGATTATGCTTAATGTGGGCCCCACTTTTGAGTGATTCTGTACATGCAATTCTAATTTTTACTGAAGTTTGGAAACTCATAAATTGGATGTTTATAAATTTGGAATGGTATTTGAAGCTTCAGCTAGCTAGCACTTCAAAAAAATAAAAATAAATAAATAAATAAATTTGCTTGGTGATATTCTCTTTGGCATGTATAACTTATAATTTCTATCATTTTTACAATAGATCCAACAAAGTACAACCTACTGAAGAATTTGGATGGAAGAACATAATTTCATGTAGCCGAGCCAGCATGGTTGGAATCGTTGCAGCTTTGTTGATGTTGATGACTCTCTGGCATTTTTCTTTGCCAAATTGGCTCGGTGGTACAACTAGCGATCGGTCGTGAGTGGGATGAGTCAACTCTATTTTCCTATAATATCTAGCAAAAACATGCATAGCAAAAACTTAATTCATTAGAGCTTTTACTTGCGCTTCTATTTTACTGCTACCGGACGATTTATTGGGAATGTCAGATCTAGAGGGTCTAATACTTGGATTAAAACTCACAGCGAAAGCACCCCTATGCATCTTTTTTTTTTTCCTAGTAAAAATCAGCAAAATAGATAGGTGCATATAGAATCACCATTTAATTATACCCCTTATCCACTACCCCTGCAACAGCTCTAAAATATCTACTCATTCTGTGGTTGAGAACTCTCCGGCTACATAGATATATACGTACATATCTCTATCTGTTTCTAGTCATTCCTGTGGTGTAAACTGCAATTCGCCCCCTCCTTTTCTGAACGTCGCCTTCTCTCCGATCACTCCTTTTGCGATCTCTCCTCGAACTTGTCTTGCAGTGGAGTTTTGGAGGTATCTCTTCCCCACTGTATATTAGCCAGATTTTTCTGCATGTGCATTCACCTTGCATGGGGCGATTAGTGAGAAGTAGCATCTGGAGCCCACTTCTGCACTGATCCAAAGTCCAAACCTCCACCACCCATGTCACTGAATCCTATGAGTTTGCACCAATTTGAATTGATCGGAATATTGGATGGAGGGTTAATTTGAATTGCACCATAAAGTGTTCCAATTCCCCTTCTAGCTTCAGTGCTTCTTATTTAAGACTTTTATATTGTCTTTATATATTCTTGCCAGCATAAAATGGGTGTACTCTTGTGAATAAAGATACATGTTTTCCTCCTATAAAAATGACTTAGGGATGCCAACTAATTTATAAAGGCAATTTATATGTGCATGGAACTTCAAGGACAAGTGGTGATACAAATATCCTTCTAATTAGATCATTATAACTCCTAATTTTTTAAAGTCTAAACTAATAGTGATTTTTCCAGTATATTTATTTTTGTAACTGAAATCCAATAATGCTTAATAGATAGATCATTGTTGAATTGAAATTCAAAGCACGTGGAATCTTGTCTGATAAAAGAATATTTGTGAAGAATCAACTTCTATTCTTTAAATGTTCTCTTGGTGGTCCCTTTGGTGGTCCCTTTACAATAGAGGTCAGACAAAATAACGCTTGGTTGATATTCGGTACTTTACAATAGTGTTAGAATAAATAAATAATGATTTTCTAATTTTGAGGCCTTGAGCCTGGCCTTGACCTTCAAGGGTAGGGTGAGGGTGTGGGTAGTGCAGGCTCTCTAAGGATTTTGGCCTGCCTAGGCTCAGGCCCATCCCGCATATATTAAGAGCAGGGTAAGTAAGGACAACCCTGACCAGACCCTTTGATAGCCCTACTCCCAAGGCTTTGGACCCCGAGCTCGGCCTGCATATCTTAAGGTAGGGCCTAGTCTATCTTTTTGACATCCCTAAATTCCCATATGATCTTATGCAGACCATTGAGGCGGAGCTTGGAAAATGTGGCCACATGTCGTTCCCTCTCAATCACCCTCAATCACCAAAAGGTTTCAGGAATCTATGAGATCCAGGGAATCACTAATCATGAACAAATGGGCCCAATCTCAATGAACTACTAGGGTTGAGCCGCCTAAGCCTAATAAAGCACTAATCCAAGTTCAGGAACCAATCTCTCCATCTATATATATATATATATATATATGCTTTTATGAGAGATGTTTCTCACCATATACAAGAGACAGGGTGGGGGCCTCACATCTATATCCAATGCCAACAAATTAAATGTGAGGGTCTCTCATATATGATGATAGATATCTCTCATAGAAGCATTTCACACATATGTATATATATATAGCAGGGCTCTCCTAAGCTGCAATTTAACGTATCTTAAGTTAGAATAGTGTTGGTCGCACAAATTAAAGTTAATTATATCTGTTTTTTGCATGATGGAATCGAAAAATTCAATCCTGATTGGATTTATCTTGATCTTGAAGACGATCATCATGCAAAAAACAACAAAAACTGATTTTAATTTGTGGGACTAACACTGTTTCGGCTTATGATAAGCTAAGCTGCAGCTTAGGAGAGCTAGCCCCACAAACATATATACATACATATATATGGGAGATGCTCCTGGGCTCTCTTATGCTGTAATTTATATTATTGTACGCTGAAACAGTGCTGGCCCTACAAATCAAAGTTGACTATCTTTGTTTTTTGCGGAACTGAAAAATCCAAGTTTGATTTTATTTATTTTGATTTTGGAGACAATAATTTGAGGCGGTTCACAATGGAGATAATTTTGCACACGATTTCAACTTATGATAACATAACTGTAGCTTTGAAAAGAGGGATATATGGGATTGTGAGGGCCCCTACATTTCCCTCTTTGCACATAAACAATATTTTTCTTCATATGACCATATATGACTTTTTTACTTTTGCACATGAATATTTCCAATCATTTAAGTTTCTCTCACCCTACGGTAAGGAATGAATGCACATCAATATTCTCCATATATATATATATATAAATATAATTATACAGACACACACACCTTTCATTGCATAGAGGAGTATTAGTCTTTGTCCGTGCAAGTAAACGTGGTGTGGTAATTTTATTTACATTACATTGCTAGCTGAGAGTACTGAGAATGACCACTGGAACTTGTGACGATGTAAGAATCCCAATATCAGAGGAACCTGAAAATCTGGGGTGGTTGTACAAGATAATAGAGGAGCCAGAGCCACGAAGAACAATATCCAAGCCTCTTATACAGAAGGTGGCACAGACACTACGCGGGATCAGAAGCAACAAAACATGCTTTGATCCCTCTGTGGTATCATTTGGCCCTTACCACCACGGCAAACATCATCTCAAGCCGATGGAGCGTTACAAGGAAGTCGCAGCTCTCTGGTTCATCAAGCGTAATCGGGTGAATGCAATTACTAGGGAGGAAGCAAAACAATTCTATGATGAATTCGTTGCAAAGGTGCCAAGCGTGTCATCTCTCAGAGACCGTTACACTGATAAGTTTGTCGATACAATCAACGATGCAGACTTCATGCGCATGATGTTTTTGGACGGTTGCTTCATGTTGTATTTCATCCTACCTTTTATATATCGGTTCCATGAAATGTTGGAGACTAGCCATCTTAATCGACCACTTATTCTAAGGGACATGTTCTTGCTTGAGAATCAAATTCCATATTCAGTTCTCGTAGCTTTGATTAGCTTAAAGCCTGGCTTATTTAGGACTTGGAGAGGTAGAGATGATTGGGCAGTCTTTTTCTTTAGAAATATCTTTCTCCCTCCACCTTCATTCATTGTATCATATTCCCTTTTAAAGATTTTAAAGATGGTGTGTATGTGCTCGGCAATTTTGGTTTTTCGGCTTGCATGGCGTTGGATCTGTTGTTGCCGGTACTCAGCGGACTCAGAAGAAGGCACCGAGCCCCTCACCGAACCCCTTCACCTCCTCGACCTTCTTCGATCCGAACTTACTGGAAAGGGTGTCGATCCCTCTGTCCATGGAACTCATTACTGGAACTATAATTTTCGTCCCATCAGCGAGCTCAAAGCAGCAGGTATCCAGGTAAGTGCAAGCAATTCCAGGTCATTATCATTGAATAATATTAAATTCAAGAAGGGCTGGATTGATAGCTATCTCGAGCTTCCTCGGATAATAATCGATGATTCGACCAAGACTCGCTTACTCAACCTTTCCGCCTATGAAATGTGCCCAGATGGTTCTCTTGGGCCAGGTAATTACCTCCTACATATGCTTCTTAAATTCCCTAATTTATAATGCTGATGATGTGAAGGAGCTTCGATCCAGTAACATAATGCTTAACCGCCTCGGCAGCGATGAGGAGGTCATCAACCTCTTCAGGGAGTTGGCCACTAACTTATCTCCCGACTACAATGCTAATTACCGCAATGTCTTCCGTGGAATGGAAGAACACTTTCATAGAGATTTCAACCATCTCAGGATGTGGATTGGTCAATTCATACGCACCCATTTCACTAGCCCATGGACTGCTATCTCTTTAACTGCCGCAAGTTTCGTCATATTATTAACTCTGGTGCAGACCATTTACAGCGTCCTCAGTTTCTACAAAATTGAGTAGTTTCTCACATCTCCTATGGCTTAGATTTGCCTTTCCTATTCTTTTTCTTTTTCTGAGTAAGTTGTTTTGTGTGTTTGGATAGAGTACTTTTATGCATTTGCTTATATGTATAATTAAGGATATGTTGGGTTTGACTGATTTGTATATATGAGTGATAAGGATTGTTGGATTCACTAACTCCTTATATATAGTGATAAATATTGGTATTGTATCTTCGACTTTCAGTTGATGGCCTCTCTTATCTCTTTAATAATGATGATGGTTCATGTTTTTTTAAATGTAAGTTGGTCATGAGAGAAAGGGGGCTTGGCATTGGAGATGGTTGGATTTGGTCTATACAATTGTGGGGATAGTATTTTGCCTAAGTAAAGCCTTTTGGACATATTTCGCTGTCTTCGTCTGTATTTTATCTTCTTAACCTTGACTCAGTTGATAATAAAGCATTTTAGAGCATATTGTGCCTAAATAAAGCATTTTATACCTTTTTTTATTTGGAGAAAAGCATATTATGCCTCAATCTTGAGTTTAAGATTATACTATTGTGCATAAGATTCTGCATTGCAACAACAATTTTTTTTTCCCCGCACTAGTCATTACTCACCCTCATTTGACAATAATCTGAACCATATCACCGTTGGATTGAATTTTATGAAAGTGAAACTTAATAAACCATTATACTTTAAGACTCCAAAACCAATAGTTGTGATGATATGATTGAAATGATTTTTTTTTTTCCCCAAAATCCTATCCACAGATATTTCCACCATGGCATGCATTTAAGTGGGTCCACAAGGGGCATAAATTAATTTTTACCTTTTATGCAAGCTGGTTGAGATACCTTTTAGCATATGTACCCTTCATGGTTTTCTTGATGGGTAACTTTTGTGCCACATGTGGACGGTTGAACACCCCGAAGTGCAAGGGTGTGCAGCAGTATAATCTTGGTAAGCACATGGTCGAATTTCTAGGGAGCAATTCGCTTGAGCACTTTCCAACTTTGACATGTCCTAATTTAGAAACTAAATCTAACCTAAATAGAAGCTAATCAAATTATAAAAAATAAACTACTTAAAATATGAGATTGAAGTCCAGTTACAAATTTCCAATGATTAAAATAAACATATTCTGAAAAAAACCTAATATAGAAAACCGTAGGCTAACTAGATCCTACAAAAACAATAAACTAGATCAAAACAACTAATTCAATATGAGATAAATCCAAATAAAATATCCTAAATTAAATCTTGATTACCAAAATAAATTTTGATGCAAATATGAATGACTTATGTAGCCCCTTAAACACAAACAATGCAAACCTAGATAAGTTTCGAAAAATCTGATGCATGTTGAAAAGCTCTAAGCCTAGAAAAGCTTGTGTACAGGCCCACTTTTGATGGACTGCTTGACCAACCTTGGATGACCTAAAACTAAATCTAATGATTGGAATTAAAATTTGGATGATGCATGAATCCAACAAAAAAGAAACAGAAGTGAAAAGGCTTTTGAAACGAAAAAGTTATGGGTTCCTAAAACATGTTTGCTACTGAAAACCTGACTCGACCTTGTTGGGTACCCACTTTTAAGCTTTTGTTTGACACGCTTTCCGAGGGTATTTTGGCTGAAATTCTATTGATTGAAAGTCCTTCTCACATACTTCATTTCTGATAAGTTTCAAAGCAAATTTGCAGCGTTTGCCTTGTTCTAAATTCACAAATTTTTGGGAGAAAACAGCCTAAACAGCCTAATCTAATGTATAGTGCTATCTTTTTTCCATGTTAAGCCATATAGCCCATGTTATATCCAAATTTGGCATTAAAAATTTGTCATTAATGATTATATTTTCAGCAACAACAACATGTTAAACCTTAAAATTCCTAAATTTAATGCATGCAATTAATACTATCCAACCATAGATCATGCAAAGAATAAAAATAGAAAGTTTCTAATCTAACATAAAAGATGCAATTAAAAGATTTCCAAATAATTGCTGTAAAAAAATCATAAAAAGATCTGAAAATAAAAATAAAAGTGGTGGAAAAAAAAAAAAAAAAAAAAACAGAGAGGAAAATCATGCCCCAAGGTCTTAGAACTGAACAATAGCCTAAGCATTGAAAATACCGGCACTCTAGCTATTCTCCTCTCTTCTCAGAGTAGGGAAAGATGCAATCAATTTTATTAAGCGTGATTTCTCTCTACTCTGATTCGCCAATTTTATTTCAAGGCCTAGTTTTAAGCATATGATATATCGTCTCCAAAATTAACATATCAAAGAAACTAGAATAATGAAAATATATTGCTTACCCTAAGAAGAACCTTATGCACGTAGAATCAATCAAAGAGAAGCTTTTATTCCTTAATCCTAGTCTTGTATTATATGAAATTAATTATCTTCTCTCTGCATTATTCTCTCAAACAAGCCTCTTGATCTATGCCTAAAAAGAACTAAAAGGGAGAACTAAGAAAGCGGGCGGCGGGGGGGGGGGGGGGGGGGGGGGTGGTGGTTATTCCACCCTGTTTGGTTTCCGAGAATGAAGGGAATCAGACTCAACGAACACTAATGCAGACGGATTAACACGAGTATTCCACCCTGTTCAAGACCTTAAGCCTTCCACCTTAGATAGGCTTATGAGATGCTTAGAAAATCCAACCCCCACTCAAAGATACTGATTCCTATGGCTTCTCTTTAGCCTACGATTACTATCAAGAAAATAACACACAACCACAATATATTGTAGTCAGTATAAAACTGAACATACGGCCTGACAATAGCGTCAGCATTATTCATCGATGATCATGTGGGAGGAAAGCTTGATCCGCACATTCAGCAGGTAGCATTAGCAAGGTTAAGGGGAATGGACCCGGACCTGGACCCTCACAGGAGAAATCAAAATTCTATTTTACATGAGAATTCGTAAAACTACAATGAGAGAATTTCACTCCATGCAGATTTTCATCTTCATTCTGCGAGAGCGAAGAATCTGGCATTCTAACCCCTCACATGAAAAATCAAAATTCTCTTTATCAAGAAAAATTAGTTAAATTTTTTTATGTTTTATAAGAAAAGCACATCGCACTAATTAAATAGGCAAAAAAAAAAAAAAAGGATTACATATAAAATCAAATCAATTTTTCTTTCTATTGCTTATTTCTCTCGTTAGACAAACATACCCATATATGAAGGGTGAAGGAGATGGTGAATCGACCTTGACTTTTCTATAATTTGAATTACTAGGGTGATGATTGAATATCTATCCCTTTTTATTCAATTTTCACTAAAAAGGAGATTATTTGATGATCATTTTTTCATGTTTAAAGCTTTATCCATTATATGGTTTTTATGCATCATTCATTCTAACGAAAGAATAGTCACGATCAGTTTAGATAGTTAAAAAAGAAAAAAGGCTGACCATGTCCCATGTTTGGTTCTTAACAACAAAATGTCCTAGTTTTTTATCTGCATGGTTGGGCCCACCTCTTGAATTGAAGATCAATAATGACCAACGTAGGCCACTGGCATTTCCTTCCCCACACCCCCACCCCCCCCCCCCCACCCCATTACGATGCGCAGTTGCTGCATGTGAGTTGGGGCTCTTGACTGATAGTTAACAAACAAAAAGAAAAAAGGAACATGGTCAAGTTTGGCCTATCCAGGGTGGGGCCTGCAGTTTGAATTATTTTTTCACTTTTGTTGTCCATACAAAGTCTTGATAGCATATCAAGAAAAGCTATTGGTGACAAATGATGACTCCATTCAGTATTATAATATTATTTAGGTGAAAAGTGTATGCTGCTGTAGATATGGTATGGATTATATGATAAGACAACACATAAATAGGCTAGATAGGCATAGGATAGAGTGGGCGTATATAGCAACTGTATGAACAAAAACGGAGACAAATTCTTGCATTGAATATCATTAAATCAATATTACAAGAAAATCCCCTTTTTTATTTTTGGGGTGGATTACAATGCTCAAAACCAAAAATACAATGTCCTAATCCGAGAAGGAACTTGCTTCTGGTCCTTGACCTGCTTCTTTCTTTATAAGTAAAATGAAAGGAACTCTATAAATGGCTAATTTATATTATGACATATTATCTTTTACATCTCTTCAGTAGATTTTCCACCATTGGATTGATGATCCATAGCGATCCATATGTACATTAGGCTCATAACCACATTTTAAGCCACCACCTAAACCACTGTCAAACACCTAGAAGTTCATGTGTTAGGCTTATAAAATTATAGCTCACATGTCAATTGGTCACATAAATGGCCCCTAGCAGCCCGTATGCATGCTTATAACTCACTCATATATATCGGGCTTGCAGCCCACACGTCAAGCCTGGAGCAACTTGCACATTAGGATCATAGGAAACAATGGCCCACATGTCAAACCCATATTTAAAAGGAATCTGTAAGCCATATATATAGCCCAACATTAGGTAATTCCATAAAATATGTTCATACATGGGTTCATTTCATGAACTAGATTCTTATTTGAAATGGGTTCAAACCATGGCCCACTCTTTAAAATGGTTTTATGCATTTTTTTTTAGAGCCCATTATGGCCTATGCATGATCTTTTTGGAAATGGTACTTAGGCTTGTTTTCTAAGTAGATATGGACTAATGTAGTGACTTGTTGATACCCATTTTACAGTCACTATTTGGGCTGAAATCTAGCCTAATTCAGTATGTATTTGAGTTAGACCCAGCCTAATTCCAGTCACTAACTGGGCTATCTCTTGACCCATTCAGAACCATCATTTAGACTGAGTTTTCAGTCTACTTTCAGCCACTAAGTGAATTCATGGCATCTAATTTAACCAAATTAAAGTCATTATTTGGGCTGATTTTTTTTTATTTATAATTTTGGCCCAATTTTGACCCAATAGTTTGGTCTGGTTTAGAATTATAGGTCTCAAGTGGTTTTGGCATCTATAATTCTGGCTTGACTCCGATTGCAATTCTGTCCTGGGTCAGACCCAGAATTATAGATTGACTTAGGCCCAAAATTTGTCTCGGATTAGACTGAATATTCTGGCCTGATTCAAACCCAAAACCTAACCTGATTTAGACCCAAAAATCTGGTCTTATTTAGACCCAAAAATCTGGTCTTATTTAGGCCCAAAAATCTGTCTTAAATTGGACCTAAAATCTGGCCTTATTTAGGCCCAAAAATCTGTCTTGAATTGGACCAAAAATTTGGTCTTATTTAGGCCCAAAATCTGGCCTGAATAAGACCAAAAATCTGTCCTGGGTCAGACCCAGAATTATGAACTGAGAGACTGGCAAATTTCAATCTCTTTGAGCCAATTCTTGAGCCCATTTATATCCACCACTCAAGTCGTTTAGATGTGGAAATTCAGGCTGTTTGTTTGGATGGATTCATTTTTGTGAGTTGTCTGTTTGTGGAGATTTTTCAACATGGCTATCTTTTTTTTTTTTTTTTTTTTTGGTATTTATAGTAACAATCAAATGACTGTGTGGAACTCTTTAACCTCCATGGCATGCGTGTTTGGCAATCAACATATCTATACTTGTGGCCCCACTTTAGATATGTTGGGACCAGTATAACCATTTTGTAGAGACCACTAATGGCCTCGTTATATACAGTAATGTTTAGCCTACATGGGTTTTTGCATCATTACGCATGTGTGACTGTGACATCACTTTAACCACTAAGAGCTTATTAATTTCAGCCCATTTATCATTGTTACTCAGGTTGTTTGTTTGTGGGAATTGAAACTGTTTGATTATGAGAATTAAGGTTGTTTAGGGGATTAACCATAGAGATTCCAAACCTTGTTTGGTTGTTGGGTTCTTGAGTTTGTTATACCCATAATAGCAGCCTATTCATCCTCTGAACTCAGACATGGCTTTCACTCTACACAAAAGAGTATGAAGAGTGGTTGGGTGTCAGGAATTCAAATATTTATTCAATGTTACATGTTGAATTTCAGTCATTTCAAACATGGGTATATATGCTGAAACTTCTTCTTTCTGGTGGAGGGCAGAGACCTTTTTAAATAAGGCTCTGAATCTCCATTTTAATGGAAATGAACTGGTAGGAAAGATGAAGATGGAGTGGATACCCATTTGATAGGAAGGCGGAAACCTTCTTTAAGGATCCGAATCTCCATTTTAATGGGAGGAAAGTTACAGCATGTGAGGATGATGAAATGACGAAGATGAGACGAGGGAGATGAAATGATGAGAGATGGAATGTGGTGGAGGGCAAATCCTTTTAAAGGACTGAATCTCCAATACATGGTATGGTGGTGAAATGGAGGGCAGAATCCTCTTAAAGAGGACTCCGAATCTCCAATACATGGTAGTGAGGAAGATGGTGAAATGGGTAAACTATATGGAAAACATGAGATGGCAAGATAGAGTGGCCAGAAGATAAAAAAAGAACAGCAGCCTCATTACCTTCTTCTTCTTTCTCTTCTCTCTTTCTCTTTCTCTTTCTCTTTCTTTTGTTCCCCCAAAAACCAACCGATCTGGTCTCTTCTTTTATTTCTCCTCCTTTTATTTCAGAAGTTATGCAACTTCCAACATTCGAACGTGTAAATGTGTGGGGAGTTTCAAAAAAACTTCCCACAACAACGATCTTTATTTGAATGAGTCAAATGGACTCTTTCATTAGATCATTTTGTGGGGTCCACATTTGAATTTTGAGGAACAACAAAAGAAAAAAATAGCTTATGTAGGGATTTGAACACCCACCATTTTACATATTACAACAACCATTAACCAATTCACCTGGTGCCATTGCTTATATAAAATTAGCTAAAAATATCTTTTAACAAGGATTTACTCCATCTTGATTTATTTTCATGGCTCATAGGTGAAGCCTTGATATTTTTGCTTGTCAATAGGACTTGGGTCCAATTTGTGCATAAGCGAGCTCAAATGAACTATTGGGTTCGAGCCCATTTGATCATAACCCCAACTGAGTCCACATAGAATAGAACTTTGGCAATATTTTTTTTTTTTTAATGCCAACAAATGCCCCCTTCGAGGAGCGACGGAGAGAGACCTGACTTGAGGCCGTTGTTTCTCGAACCAATCTCATTCTTTTTATCTCTTTTGCATGATATGACTTCATTTGCTTCTCGATCCCAATGAAGTTGACACATTGAATGGACAAAAAATATAATTCTTTGACTTGATGATATTGTCAAGTGACCTTTCATTTAGCCTTTGGCATTTTAAGGCGTGGAATTTAACATGGTGAATTGAGAGAAAAAGACTTGATTTCCGAGGTAAGGTATCAAAACTTTTGAGGTTTTGAGGCTTAATATCAGGTTCAATATGTTACAAACTTTGAGGCTTAATATCAGAACTTTTGAGGTTCCGAGGCTTGGTATCAAAGTTTAATGTAAGACAAATTTTGAGGCTTGATATCGGGACTTTTGAGGTTCCGAGGCTTAATTAGTATCAAAGTTCAACATAAGAGAAACTTTGAGGCTTGATATCGGGCTTTTTGAGGTTCCGAGGCTTGGTATCAAAGTTTCACATATTACAAACTTTGAGGCATGGTATCGAGACTTTAGAGGTTTCGAGGCTTAATATCAAAGTTCATAAAATTTTGGATTTCGAGGCATTTTATCGAGGCTTTTAAAAGGCTCGAGGCATAATATCGAAAATCCAAGGACATCTGAGAGCATATTTGTCATGGATAATATTTTTTAAGGAATTTACCATTGATTGGCATTAGACATCGCTCACCATCTTTATTAATAAGACCGTAAGCGCCATTGGAATAAACCGAGTCGACAATGAATGGACCATCCCATTTTTCCTCAAACTTGCCTTTAGATTTGTGGGTGATAATTATGGGCCGCTTAACAGCGAGGACAAGATCTCCCCTTTTGAAAACTCTTTGGTGCACTTTTTTGTTAAACGCACTTGCCATTCGTGCTTGATAGATTCCTGTATTCTGTCTGGCTATAAGTCGATTCTCATCAAGGGACTCCAACTCTTGTAATCGTAGAGTCACATTATCTTCATTTGTCGTTTCGTTAAGTAACGCAACACGAAGTGACGGGATTTGGATTTCAAGAGGAAGGACAGCCTCACAACCATAAACAAGTGAATAAGGTGTGAATTGAGTAGCTCCTCAAACTGTAGTGCGGTAGGCCCACAAGGCTTCTGGGAGGCGTTCATGCCAATCCCTTTTGTTCTTAGAAACCATCTTTTTCAATAATTTACATATTGTTTTGTTGAATGCTTCGGCTAACCCATTTGCTGGAGCATAGTAGGCCGTAGAAGATATACTTTTAATATGATATTTCTCACAAAACTTGTAGAATCGATGATCTCGAAACTGTGGTCCAAGTATCGTTTCAACTTCACATGCTGGCTCTCGACTCTATTAGTTGTCTGGTTTCCAAAATGCAGATATCTGTCGGTCCAAGCGGATACAAACATCTCCTTATACGGTGTCAACCATACATCCTTAAGATAATTAATCATACCTGAAAAGTTATGTAAAACTACCTCAAGGTCTGCCAATTTGCACACATACGCATTCTCAGTTTCAGATTCCAGCAACATATTCCACATTTTGTATAATGCATTCCAACATTTGTTGTCGGTTATTGATGGACTGCATTTGCTCAAAATACTCCTATAAATGTGCAACCTACAGAGTAATTTTTTAGCGTCGGGAAATACCTAAGTAGACACATTCATCAAAGCCAACTCTCTGTCCATGAATAACTTGTGGGCCAGTGCATCCATCCATTGTTGACTGCAGACACCTTAAAGCCCAAGTATAATTGAACAAGTTTTCTGAGTGCATGAACACGAATGCTATGCAAAATGTCATATTAGTTGCAGTCACGCCGATAATCTCAACGAGAGGCATCATGTACCTGTTTGTTTTATATGTTGCGTTCATTAATAACACGTGCGAGAATGCACACTATTGTTCTAATGGTCTTGGATGTAGAATAAATCTTCAACTTCATTGGTTACAACATTTGTTCGACTCTCGAAAATGTGTCCTTTACGTTGTAGGAATGACATGACAACTTGCATATGGGTTTTACCGGCTTTCTCTGCAGTTCGAAATTTCTGGCGTACATTGTATATGGTCCCAATGGTAGACACATTATCCGGATTCCGCTTCTTCAACGATGTCAAGATATCTCGTGGTTTCACATTTTTCGTAGACAGATGTACCATCAACTGAATTTCTAATTCAGAAAGCCGACCGGGGTATGGATGTCCCTCCATATATGATGTAGGGGCATGGTTATGCATTTCACATATCACCTGTTCGCATTTTCACCCATTTCACTCTGACAGGACAATTAATTCTTTTTGTGCCTGTAGCCTTTGTGGAAGTTTTCAGGCTTCTGTATGTGCCACCACGACCACATTGAAATAACAGTCTAGGACTCTTCCCGATTATACTAGTCTCTTACCTTTTAAAGACAATGATACGTCCTAAATTGCGTTCAGTATTTTGAATCCAATCAATTAGAGATTGACGCGAATTGAATACCTGAAAATGTAGTAATTCTGTTAGAATTAAAAACTTTTTTTAAAAAAAATTGACAAAATAAAACATAATTGGAATTGAGTTAATATCATAACATGTCGGTTGAAAATTCGTTTGTAACATCTTCATCCACATTTTCGTCTTCTTGTTTTATTTCGTCCATGAGAATATTATCCTGACAACAATATACATTCACTTGAGCATCTGCAATTAATAAAAATATTTTCTGAAATAATTAAAGAATTGTATATTTACCTGATCACTTGAACCACTTGACAATTGCAGATCATTGGCCAAAATTCTCAGTTGATCCAAATTCATATTTTCTACTGGTATATGTGTTAGTTTGTTGCAGGAGAATCTTGGGGAAGAGAACTAGAGGGATAGAGAGATCGTATGAAAGGAATAGAGGTTGAAAGGTAGTACGGGAACAAATGGGTTGTGCAAGTAAAATCCCTCAAAATAAGGAAGAGATGGAGTACTAGTGGGGGGAAAGATCGTGAAGGTGGAGAGAGTGCTCCAACTGACAATATCCACAATATGGGATTCCAGTTTGACTGGTCCAATCAATTAGAGATTGGCGCGAATTGAATACCTGAAAATGTATTAATTCTGAAAGAAATTAAAAACTTTTTTTTTTAAAAATTAACAAAATAAAACATAATTGGAATTGAGTTAATATCATACCATGTCGATGGAAAATTCGTTTGTAACATCTTCATTCACATTTTCGTCTTCTTGTTTTATTTCGTTTATGAGAATATCATCCTAACAACAATATACATTCACTTGAGCATTTTGCAATTAATAAAAATATTTCCTGAAATAATTAAAGAATTGTATATTTACCTGATCACTTGAACCACTTGACAATTGTAGATCATTGGCCGAAATCATTAATTGATCCAAATTCATATTTTCTGCTGGTATATGTGTTAGTTTGGTGAGGAGTTATCTGGAAAAGAACTCTTTGCAGGAGAATCTTGGGGAAGACAACTAAAGGGGAAGAGAAATCGTATGAAATGAATAGAGGTTGAAAGGTAATATGGGAACAAATGGATTGTGCAAGTAAAATCCCTCCAAATAAGGAAGAGATGGAGTACTAGTGGGAAGAAAGATCATGAAGGTGGAGAGAGTGCTCCAACTGACAATATCCACAATATGGGATTCCAGTTTGACTGGGTCCTTACATTAAGAGGGGATATATTCTCTGTTTTCGCCCCGCTTATAAAATCTCTACTCTACTGTCATTTCCTTCTGATCATTTAGTTCAGAGAATATTCTTTGAACTAAATGATCAGAAGGAAATGACAGTAGAGTAGAGATTTTATTACAATAAGAAAGGCAGAAGGAAATGACAGTAGAGTAGAGATGTTAGCAGCGGGGCCTACTTTTGATCCACAAGAGCTTCTAATAATTGAAAAGATTATCACTTCATCAGTGGGGAGCCAAAGAAATGCAATGATACATATAGCACGGTCACTGTTGATCAAGGAAGATTAAGACTTAATCTCCATATAGCGGGACGTCATTTTGACACATAGCACAGTCTTGGACGATTAATGCAAGTCTTGGACGGTTGAGATTGACTGGCTTAAAGGTGGATGCCATTTAATTTGAGATTGACTGGCTTAAAGATTGATTGACTGGCTGCTGGTTGTCTGTACCCTCAAAAGAAGCAATCATGATTTTGCCATTTTGTTTGGATTTATATACTCACTCTTGTCTAGTACTCTGTGCTCTAGGTGAGTAGGCTGCTGGTAGGGTGGATGCACATGGAAATCTAAGTGTATTGAAAAATGGACTCTATACCTAAGTCCTACATTAGAAAATATCGGTCGCATGTTGGTGGGTCTGCCATATGGAAGAGGCTATTGTGGTTTTATCTTTCTTTAAACAGCCACTAACATCTAGCATTTTCAGTCACCTAATATAAGGTGAATATTGTTGGATTTTAATTACACATTAATTTAAAAAGTTGCACACCATTGCAACTTGTTAAGTTTTGCTAGTAAATGCCTCGGACCACGGTTTATATCCAGAGATCATAAGTTCAAAATTATACCACCACATTAGAGCTGTAGAAAAATTTATTCGACTTTTCTATAAAATTATTCCAATATAAAGAGTTGAAACTCTCCCACGGTAGCAACCAAAAAACACCAAAAAGTCTAATATTCTTGACTGTAGTACGGTGAGATGGCCCATATATAGTAGTACTGTAGTAGTGGAAAATTGGAATTAACTGTGTCGGCTCTGCCATAAGGGTCTGAAAAGTCAAGACCCATAGCCTGTTAGGGAAGCACAAGCACGTAGCAGTGGTGAGCGCAATTGGGGGCACTGACAATGTTGGACGTGGAGGTTATGGGGTCAAATCAATGGCAGGTGAAACATGGAGAGGCCCACAGACACTGCTTTCCACGCTGCTATCTCTGGAATCTCTTGTCTAATAATGTGCTTTAGGTTAGTAGGCTGCTGGTAGGGTGGGTGCGGATAGTAACTCCTTTTTTTTTTTTTTTGTTAAAAAGAATCAATCAATCAATAGGACTTGGTAGAATAAAAGCAGCACAGTGGCTTGCAGGGCCTTTCGTGGAAAGGAAGGAAAATCAAAGGATCTTGGAGGAATAAAAGCTCTGCCTGCTGGAGGGGTCAGACGTGTATGGAGAAATAAATGTTAGATGTCACCATCTAGAGCTGTGGCTAGGTAGGGGACTGGGTGTCTGGCCCACTCTACGTTCTGATTTTTGAATCACTATAAATTAAAATCCCAAACATGATAATAAAACGAATTGCATAAACAATTCCAATAAAATAAAGAGTCCCCCGTGGCCCACTCGATTGATCTACAACCTTTGGTTAGAGGATCTGATTAGACGCTGTGATAGGTCTCATGAACACTACCTAAAAGTAGGCATGTCACACGGCCCGGCCCACTCCAACCTCAGCCCGCCCCATCTGGCTGGCCGGGCCGGCCCTCTAGGGAAAAACCCTGGCGCGGTCCGCCATGGGTTGGGCTGGGCCGTGCCGGGCCATCGGGCCTCCACATTTTTTCCCTTTTTTTTTTCAGTATTAAAAAAAATAAAAATGAACACAAGTATCAATCAAGAATGGTGGTGATTTATTGAGACTACATAAAACTTTTATCCCTTTCATTTTAAGTATGGGATAGGATCACTCAAAGAGAGGTACTTTCATTAAATGTGACATCTTTTTTGGTAATTGGCAAGTGCTCCACCTTGCCCTTTTTTAGTTTTTTTTATTTATTTATTTTGTAACAGCTTTTTTTTTTTTTTTTTCTTTTTCTGCTTATGAGTCAGCAACCCGAGCAACATTAAATTAATTAATAAAACCAAATAGATTCAAGCAAACTCCCATGATTGAATAGTGATGAATTGTCACGTGGACAGAGTGGCTTGAAAGAAATCATGGACCTTTTGAAGCAAATTAATACAATTGAAGTGGTAACACTCGAAGTCCAAATGAGAGTTCCATCTTCTGTTCATTGTTGCAGCCAAAAGGTTGCTTGTTCAATCATATTACCAATAAAAAAAAGAGGCAAATATATCTTGTGTTACAACCACTAGAATTTGCTGGGATTTCTACCTCTGGTCTGTGGAGATGTTTGGTTGAATGATTTTGTTTATGAGTCTCCCTCCCTCACTTTGTGCTGAATCATTATTTGTTACAAGGTGGTTATTTATTTTCTGTTACCATTTCAAACTAAGTCTCATGAGAAGGCCGCCCCCCTGCATAATCAAAGTTTTGGTGAACATACTAAAAACCCCCTGGACTGATCATAAAACCAAATATTGTGTCATTTCAATCCCTGAAAATAAGACTATTTTTTTTGAATGGTGACACGAATTTAACCTAGGTTGGGAACTAATATCTGATTGGACACATTCCAAAGAGACACCTGTGAGTCGAAGACGAGATCCATGGTCTTAGGCACAAGTGAAGAGACCAAACTAAACTTAGAGCTGATTATGTTTTAATGGGATAATATAATCATAATAAAAGTAAAAGTAACATTATATATATATTTTGGATTATTATCAAAAGTTTATAACTATTGACCGGGCCAGAAAAGAATATTAGCAAGGGATGTAGTTTGGGTCAATAAATTTATGTTTGATTTCAATTAGACCCAAGTTCCTAACCTATTTTCCAAGCTTACCTGGCCAAACAAAGCCATCTAGTGATGATTGGTAGGTGCCAAAATAAAAAATGCACAGAAGTTGTTTGTGTTCTATTTGGGCCCAATTTCAAAAAGTGATTTTGTCACAATGGGCCCACTTGTTATATAATGATTGACATCCTTTGTAATTTTTTGTTGGTAAATAAAACTTTGATTAAAAGAAAATGAATGGGAGGGTTAGAGTATTTATAGACCTTGTAAAATTGGAAAAGAAACAAAATACACCTTATATGACCGTTTTATGGCTGTTGGGGGATTAAAATGAAGAATTTTATAAAAAATAGTCATTTTTGGGCGGATTAGGCCTATCGTGCCTGGTGGGCTGATCCTGGCGGGTAGCAGGGGCTAGCCCACATGGGTTGGCGGGCCTGGCGGGCCTTGCAAAACAGGCCCAGGCTCCTTGGCCCAGCAAGGCCCATGTCACGGGCTGTGCCATTGATCGGGCCGTGTTGGGCCACTGGATGTTGATTGGGTTCGGCCCGGCCCGGCCCATTTGACAACCCTACCTAATAGCTTGCAAATTTCTTTATTATTAATATTGTATATAGTTACTACCATTTTGAAAAATCAACCGAGGATCAAGATCAATCTCCGTCGTGGATCTCGTGGCCCAACTAAGAGCCTTATATTTTTATTAGTATTATTTAAACCTGATTAAAGGCCCAGTCTATCTTTTTGACATCCCCATATTCCCATATGATTTTATGTGGACCATTGAGGTGAAGCCTGGAAAATGTGGCCACATGTTGTTCCCCTCAATCACCCTCAATCATCGCAAGGTTTCAGGAATCTATGAGATCCAGGGGAATCACTACTCATGAACAAATGGGCCTAATCTCAATGAACTACGAGGGTTGAGCCGCCTGAGCCTAGCAAAGCACTGATCCAAGTTTAGGAACCAATCTCTTTTATATATATATATATATATATATATATATAGGGGAACATTCATGTACATCCATCTCTCACTATAGGGTGAGGGACACTTCCATAAATGGGGATTTTTAAGTACAAAAAGTAAATTCTCAAGTACATAGGTGAAGTACACTCACTGTGTATTTTACTGATGTTGTAATTCTTGAACATGTATTTTACTAATATGAGTAGGAAATTGGTGGTGATGTCTTTTCTTACTTGTATTCCACTAACATGCCGGCCTAAAAAAAAGGTATTCCACTGACATGAATAGAAAATTTGTGGGAAATAAAGTGCTGGCCGGCCTCAAGGTAGTGCCATTGGAACTCCATTTTCGTTTTCCCCTTTATGCAAGAGCGACAGTTTCACCATCTTCTTCCATCATTTCAGAGAGCAGAGAAACCTGCATGGTGTTTCTCTCAGCCATTCAAGAAACAAGAAACAAGAAACAAGATACAAGATAGGGTTTATGAAAATTTCTTGAAAAGGGCTGGGTCGTCAACATTCATAGAGGAGTATTAGTGTTTGTCCGTGCAAGTAAACGTGGTGCGTCAATTTTATTTACATTGCATTGCTAGCTGAGAGTATTGAGAATGACCACTGGAACTCGTGACGATGTAAGAATCCCAATATCAGAGGAACCTGAAAATCTGGGGTGGTTGTACAAAATAATAGAGGAGCCAGGCCCACGAAGAACATCCAAGCCTCTGATACAGACGGTGGCACAAACACTACGAGGGATCAGCAGGAACAAAACATGCTTTGATCCCTCTGTGGTGTCATTTGGCCCTTACCACCATGGCAAAGATCATCTCAAGCCGATGGAGCGTTGCAAGGAAGTCGCAGCTCTCTGGTTCATCAAGCTATATGATAATCGGGTGAATGCAATTACTAGGGAGGAAGCGAAACAAGTCTATGATGAATTCGTTGCAAAGGTGCCAAGCGTGTCGTCTCTCAGAGACTGTTACACTGATAAATTTGTCGATAAAATCAACGACGCAGACTTCATGCGCATGATGTTTTTGGACGGTTGCTTCATGTTGAATTTCATCCAACTTTTTCTAGATCAGTCCAGTGATCCGTTGGAGACTAGCCATCTTACTCGACCACTTATTCTAAGGGACATGTTCTTGCTGGAGAATCAAATTCCATATTCAGTTCTCGTAGCTTTGAAGAGTTTAAAGCCTAGCTTAACGCCTGGGCGTAGAGATGATTGGGCAGCCAGTTTCTTTAAAACTGTCTTTCTCCCTCCACCTTCCTCCGTTGTATCATCCTTTGTATCACATTCCCTTCCAGTGGTAACGCCATTGTTTCTTATCTTCACGGTACTATACTTCATTAACGGTGGTTTGGACTGGTTATTTTTAATTTTTGGAACGGCCGTGCTATTGGCAGTTTCTTGGTATGCAAGGCGTTGGATCTGTCGTTGCCTGTGCTCAGCGGACTCAAGGTTTGAAGAAGGCACCGAGCTCCAGACCGAGCCCCTTCACCTCCTCGACCTTCTTCGATCCGAACTTACTGGAAAGGGTGTCGATCCCTCTGTCCATGGAACTCGTTATGGGAAGTACAATTCTCGTCCGATCAGCGAGCTCAAAGCAGCAGGTATCCAGGTAAGTGCAACCAATTCCAAGTCATTGTCATTGAATAATATTAAACTCAAGAAGGGCTGGATTGATAGCTATCTCGAGCTTCCTCGGATAATAATCGCTGATTCGACCAAGACTCACTTGCTCAACCTTGCCGCCTATGAAATGTGCCCCGATGGTTCTTTGGGCCAGCCGGTAATTACCTCCTACATATGCTTCTTAAATTCTCTAATTTATAGTGCTGATGATGTGAAGGAGCTTCGATCCAGTAACATAATGCTTAACCGCCTCGGCAGCGATGAGGAGGTCGTCAACCTCTTCAGGGAGTTGGCCACTAACTTATCTCCCGACTTCACTGCTTACAGCGATGTCACCCATGGTATGGAAAAACACTCTCAAAGAAGTTTCAACCATCCTAGGATGTGGATTGGTCAATTCATACGAATCTATTTCACGAGCCCATGGACTGCAATCTCTTTAACTGCCGCAAGTTCCGTCGTATTCTTAACTCTGGTGCAGGCCATTTACAGTATCCTCAGTTACAACCTCAGTAAAAAGTCACAATCGAAGTAAGTAGTTACTCACCTCTCTTATGGCTTGGAAATTGAAACTTGTGCGTGCGTGTGGTTAGAGTACTTTTATGTATTTGGTTCTCTTGCATGATTAGGAAATGTTGGGTTTGACTCATGATTTGTGTATTTGTGTAGTAAGAACTGCCGGGTTCACCAACTACTTGTACTGATATTGGTATTGTATCTTTGACTTTCTGTTGAGGTCCCCTCTTATCAGTTACCACTTGAATGGTGATGATGGTTTATGCGTTTTTGATGGTTTTTATGTTTGTCGTAAGATTATTGGATTTGGTTTAAACCTTTGTACGGGAGTATTTTGCCTACTTAAAGCATTTTGGACATACATTGCTCTCATGATCTTAGTTTTTAACTTTCTTACCCATAATTACATATTGAGTTAGGATAATTTGGTCTATACCTTTGTAGGAGGCATATTTTGCCTTGATAAAGCATTTTGGACATACTTTGATTGGCTTTCATGATCCAGGTTTTACCTGTTTTACTTGACTCAATTTTGAGTTTAAGATTACTTGTTTGCATAAGATTATGCCTTGCAAAAATAATTTTTTTAATTTTACTCTCCCTCATTTGACTATAATCTGAACCATACTAACCCTTGGAATATTTACTTTCGTGAAAACTGTAACTTAATAAACCATTATAATATATTATAGACGTAGGCATCGATTTCGAAATTGGAGTCTGATTTGCTAATCGATTGCAAAATTGGACTCTAATATCAAATCAATTTGAGAAATTGGATCTCAAATCAATTTCAAGAGATAAGCTTTATCAATCTATTCAGAGTCCAATTTTGTTAAGCTTCTTTATGTGAATTCAAATTTTAATATATAGGTGATTTAAAGAGTCCAGATGAAAAAATCCACCGTGCTCAATAACTCTATCCAACCAAGTGAAAATGAGTCTTCTTTAAGTGGGTTTAGAATTTTAATCTATCTGTTGTTGTTAGAAAATCCTTAATGTTTGTGATTTTTAGAAGTGGAACCTTGATAGTTATTTATACAAATAAGCTCCACATACAATAAATTTTTTTAAAGTGGACCTCATATTCTAATTCCTAAAGACATACTCATTTATATAAAAAGTAATATTTACTTTGTATAAATGTCGGGCTAGGCCATGCTTCGAATCGTAATAAATAGTATATTTATTTATTTTATATTTATTTTCTCATTAATTAATATCTCATAAAATAGCCACAAATTGGACGTGTTTTTGTTTTTAGGCCCGGGCTTAGCGCGGGCATGCTTTGCTAGAGGATATTACCACACTACTCTCATTGCATAACTAAAATATGTTGTACCAAATATTGCAAAACAAATGGTACAACATTAGAACTTGGTTAAATTATTCTGACTTTAGTTAATGTTGTATTGCTATGAAGTGCCTTACCACTGATCTATCGATGATTTGATAATTTGTCCCAACTTCATATAGGACCCTTCATATTTGTTTTGAGCAATTGAAACGTTACTTGGGTGGATTCTATTATAAAGTCTCAACAATTTTCCACTAAAATCCAAGCTATATAATATGCCCATAAGTGGTTCAATTTTTGTATGCATTGGTGAACCGATGGGTTTATCAAGAAAAACATAAATAATTTCCAAGGCCTGCCTGTCTTTTATCATATTTACATCACAAACTCTTTGTTGAAAAATATTCTCCCTATAATAGCAGGGGGATGTAGGTAGAGGGGCTCTCATCCTCACTGTCCAAAAGCGGACTCCTCTCAATAGTCATGAACTTATGAAGTTGCCGTCAATCAGTGCATCCTTTTTTAATTACCCAAGAAAGTTTCCTTGTTATTGCATCTACTTTACTTGTAAAGTTATCAAGCAAGATTCTATTTTTACAAAAAAGAAAAAGAAAAAAGAAAGATTCTATTTTAGTGGATGGCGCGATATAGACTTGACTCATAAAGTAAGCAAGAAAGCTGCCAAGTTGTCTGGCCACTCAAGCTGCCATGTCTACCCTCAATAATATGTTGGAACTTGTCCTAGCGGATTAATACTCGGTAGAGCCTTAAACCAAGCAAACCCTCACATAATAAATTATATATATTAAAGCAAATGAAGATGTGGGCTATGAGGGGTGCCACATCAGCAATCTAATAATTCTCCTTTTCAAGAAATATGGAGAAAAAACATAGAGTGCTTTAAGGTGCCATGTCATCACATGCCACAATTTTTTCTCCAAAAAAATCTATTTATCTATATCCTCTATCTCCTAAAGTCTCTCAATCAATATTCCCTAAAATCTCTCTATTTTGCTATCTCTCTCTCTCTCAACACCATCTATCTTCCGATCTTCTCAAGATTGTCATTTCTTTATTTTAATATTGGAGGCCCACCTTTCAACAATTCACACTGATAAAATTTTCATTAGAAATATCATTTTCTTTTAGTTTCCAAATAAAGCATCTACTCTATTCAAAGATTGTCACATGTGAACGAAAATCAAACGTGACCTTCTGGCAGACCAAGATTGTCTTTTTTTTATTTTAATATTTGGGGCCCACCTTTCAACAATTCACACTGATAAATTTTTCATTAAAAATATCATTTTCTTTTAGTTTCCAAATAGAGCTCTACTCTATTCAAAGATGGTCACATGTGAACGAAAATTAGACCCAACCTTCTGGTAGACCACCTCATGGATGGGCTTGTGATAAAAATATTTTGAGATTGGAGTTTTTTTTGTTGAATCTTATAGGCATCCTTTTCTGATTTGATTATATGGACATATGACCCTAGGTTTGGCCTACCATAAATTACACTTCCGTAGGCCCACATGTACTCATAATTAAGAGAGATATACATTGATCCAAGGTGGGCCAATTATTATTGGGATCAAATAATACTAGCCTATGGTTTTAAAATCTCAAGATTTATGATTTTTAAAGTTAAGATGTTTATATATATATATATTTAAATTTAGAGCTAAAAAACGGTTTGATCAGTTCTAAAATGGTATTGGTGCTGCTTCAAAGGGGTAGAGAAGAAATTTGTGCGGAGGGAATGAAATGACCATTGGCCTATGTGAAAATAAAAAAATGGTGCATTTGTGCAACGAGAGGATTGCACATTTTTATGATTTTCTTTGTTAACAATATTATGTTGTTTGGTGTGATGTATTTTCCTTGCATAAAAGAAAAAACGAAATCATTTTTCCTTAATAGAGAGGACTTTTATTTTCTATGAAAATATAAAATTTCATTCTTATGAGAAAATAAAAATCTGTATAAACTAGAATCTCTTGTTGCACAAACAAATCTAAATAGGGTGGCTTTGTTTTATTGGACTTTGAAATTATCAATGGGTAACAAAAACTTGAATGCATTTCTTATTACTAATATTATATATATATATTAACAAAGTTTGCTTTTCTATATCTTCTTTAGTAATTATTATTGTTATTATTATTTTTATGTTGTTATTGAATGGATTTTTTAGCGTTATCTTTGTAATAGTTTATTGTTGATGTTGATCACTTGTATTTGTAATTGAAGATGTGTTGACTGTTTTTATATAAATATGCATGAATATATTCTTATATGTTTATATTTAATTTTAATATTCATAAATTTAAAATATAATATCTTATTTTTTGCCAGGGCTAATATTTAATTTTGATATCTCATAAATTCAAAATATAATATCTTATTTTTTGCCCCGGGTTAAGCACGGGGCGTTGTTGCTAGTATAAATATAAAAGAGAAGAAAGAAAAGCCACAAGTAAACATCAAACTCTGAGAAAGGAGGAGCCCTATCAACTCCTTGCTAGGTAGAGAGTCTGCTAGATCCTTGGTCGAATGGACAATATGCTTTGCAATCACAAGAAAGATAAGTGATTTGGTTACTGGAAAGCCAAAAAGACACTTCATTTTTTCTCAAGCCATTTGTAGAGGATAAGTATGGAAATGCATCAGTAACAAATGTACCCATGGTTTAAAATCTTGATCTCGGTTGCGGTATCGGCCGGGCTGAAAAACCGATATGATATCAATATCGGTCGCGGATATCGATCCGTCGCGGTCGTCGCGGTGTGAATTTTTTTTTAATCCAAAAGAATTCACAAAAATATCCAAAAAATCCAGAATATTAGAAAATGCTGGAAAAAAAATATTTTTTTTCCATTAGTAACAACAATAAATTAAAATCTCGGTCACCTTAAGTTATGAGTCCTGTCTGTGTCGCAGTTTGCTGTCTTTTCCAGTATTTTATATAATGCAACCATTAGTAATGCTCATGATCAATTTATTAGTGTAAAATATAAGAAAATAAAGATAACATAATAATTATCTATACATAATTAATAAGCTACTAGTATTTACTATTTAGTATCATAAATACTCCAACAATTTTTTTTTAAAGTAGAATATTAAAAAATATTATTTTTCTACACCCAAAATCATGTTTATAAGTAGATATAGCATGAAAGTGTGTGGATCTAAGTGAATAACACAACACAAACCAAAAAATGACATGCCAAGGATCGTTTCATTCATTTTTATGCTTTATCTAAAAATAAAAAATAAAAAATACATAATAGTAAAAATAAGGGAGTTAATTTGATTTTCTCTTACTAAATAAAATGATTTCTTTAAAAAATAGTGTTGGAAGTTGGAAATATATAAGAGAATGAGCTATGGAGACATGGTTGCTCTAAGAAGATGAGGGAAGAGAAGAAAATAAAAAAATAGGGAAAAAGTTACAAATAATCAAGGTTTTTAAACATTACTCCATCTCGGCCGATATTTTCAAAATATCGGCTGAGATATCGGTAATATCGGCCGAGATATCGGTTAAACCGATATTTTGACCATATCGGCCGATATTGACCGATATTTTGCCTGACTCGGATCGCTGCAAAATATCGTCGCGGTATGGGTCGATACCGGTTCATATTGGCCAATATGAACCGGTATCGACCGAGATTTTAAACCATGGATGTACCTAACCTTATCTTTAGCAAAAAGCACAAAGGAGCCATTAATTTGATTTTGTTTATTCCATGTGGGGTCCTTAAACAGAGGATCATGAACATCATATCATGCTCATATGGGGCCCCACCTTTGAGTGATTCTGTAAGTTTTCTTGTATGACTTATAAATGCTAGTTATGCGAAATTTGAAGTCAATCCAATGATTCTAGCCCCTTGATGTGGAGACCCTACTAGATCCAATGCTTCAGTCCATTTAGATCGGTGTAAATCTCATACAAAACATGACATATGAGGGGATTTGTGGTTTGAATGGTCCGTTCGGATTGATAATCTGGTGGGGTTCCACTAACTCACTTGCAAGGTGTAACCTTTCCAAAGGCAGGACTCAATGACCGTGAACAATAATGGCTCGAAAACTTCAAACCTTTCTTCTCTTCTTTTTCGTATTCCATGGATATCCATCGCCTGGTCTATAACTTCCATGCTTTGTGTTAAAGCAGTGACAGACATTCTTAAGCAATAAATAAGGTCTTAAATTTAAGGTTCAACTCAATACCTTGGATCATTTAACATTCAACAAGGCCCAAGTTCTGCCCCATGGCTTGTCGTTGGATGGACGTTTTGCAGATTGGCACATAAATTGCTTAACCAAAGAGATACCTTGGAGACAAAATATTTCTTTCTTTTTTTTTTTCAAGCCAGATGTAGTGGATAAATTTTGTGACTATATCTAAATCAGTATCAGTATCAGTAACATAAGTTGCTTAATTTATCTTCAGCAAAAATCACAGAGGAGCATTTACTCTTGTTTTTCCATGTGTGATCCTTAGACAGAGGATCATGAACATCAGATTATGCTAAAGTGGGCCCCACTTTTGAGAGACTCTGTGCATGCAATTCTAATTTTTACTGAAGTTTGGAAACTCATAAATTGGATGTTTATAAGCTTGGAATGGTATTTGAAGTTTCAACTAGCTAGCACTTAAAAAAAAAAAAAATTAGAGAATTATTATGGACAGTGATTCCTCTAATGCGATCGGATGTGTCTAAGTGGAAGACTAATCCTTGGAAGTTTCAATTCCTCCTGAATGAAATTAGAGAATTATCTGATGGAATCAATGTTTCCTTTCGTCATGAGGTTAGATCGGCTAACTTCATCGCAGATGTGTTAGCCAAGCAAGGGGTTGATAGGTTGCTTCCTTGGGTGGGTGTGATTATGTAATTGGTTGATATGTTGCTTCTTTGGGTGGATGTGATTTTATTAGTAGGGTTGGAGGTGGTGCATTTCTCATGCATATCCACTTCCTCTCTTTTTTTTGGTTTTTGTTTTTGTATTTTGTTCCTTCTTTTCTTTGAATGAAATCTTTCGTTACTATTAAAAAAAAAAAAAAAAATTGCTTAGTGAAATTGTCGTTGGGATATACAAATTATAATTTATATTATTTATACAATAGATCCATTGAAGCGTAACCGATTGGAGGATTTGGATGGAGAAATATAATTCATGTAGCCGATCACAACAGGGTTGGAATGCGGCTTTATTGATGGTGATGAATCTCGATCATTTTTCTTTGCCAAATTGGCTTGGTGGTACAAAGATGTGCAACTAGCGAACGGTCTTGAAGTTGAGTGGGATGAGTCACCTCTGTTTTCCTATAATATCTAGCATTTATTAAAAACATGCATAACAAAAATTTAATTCATTAGAGCTTTTACTTGTGCTTCTATTTTACTGCTACCAGAGGATTTATTGGGCATGTCACATCCAGAGGGTCTAATAATTGGATTAAAACTCACAGCTAAAGCACCCCTATGCATCTTTTTTTTTTTTTCGGCTAGTAAAAATCAGCAGGCATATTTGGTTTTGCAGTGGTGCTATCAGTTTGGGCCCTACCGTGTGGGTATCCTGCCCGCAAAGGGAGGGCTTTTACTTTTCTCATAAAAACTGAGGCCCAGTAGGCCTAGTACTGAACAAAAAATTTGCAGCCCCGCCAGTTTGTGGGCCAGGCCCACCCTCTTATTAAATATATATATATATAACAATATTATAATATATTAAGCTAGGAGAGTTTGACTTCAAGTTAATAACAATATTATAATATATTAAGTTAGGAGAGTTTGACTTTAAGTTTGACCGACGGTTATATAACTGCTCATGTAATTATCTACTTATTTTTACTATCATATCACTTATGATTCAGTTGTTCCTATGTAACTCTATCATTTTTCAATTGTTCCCATGTAACTATACTTTTTTTGGTCTAATTTTTTTATTTCTATTATATCCAACTTATCCTATGAAAAGAGGTAATTTTTTTAATATGAGATTATTTATTTTGCAGCGCAGGGAGATACCGTGCTGAGGACGGATTGTTGGGCTAATTTGTGTTATTATTAAAATGCATCTGTTTTTCCTTCTCAAAATGGGCGTTTGAGGGTTTTAATCATGCCCCTTATCCACTACCCCTGCAACAGCTCTAAAATATCTACTCGTTCTGTGGTTGAAAACTCTCCGCCTACATAGATATATATACATATCTCTATCTGTATCTCGTCATTCCTGTGGTGTAAACTGCAATTCGCCCCCTCACTTTCACTGAAGGTCGCCTTCTCTCAGATCACTCTCTTTGCGATCTCTCCTCGCACTTGTCTTGCAGTGGAGTTTTGGAGGTATCTCTTCCCCACTGTCTATTAGCCAGATTTTTCTGCATGTGCATTCACCTTGCATTGGGCGATAAGTGAGAAGTAGCATGTGGAGCCCACTTCTGCACTGATCCAAAGTCCAAACCTCCACCACCCATGTCACTGAATCCTATGAGTTTGCACCAATTTGAATTGATCGGACTATTGGATGGAGGGTTAATTTGAATTGCACCATAAGTGTTCCAATTCCCCTTCTAGCTTCATTGCTTCTTTATTTAAGACTTTTATATTGTCTTTATATATTCTTGCTAGCATAAAATGGGTGTACTCTTGTTAACAAGGATACATGTTTTCCTCCTACAAAAATGACTTAGGGATGCAAACCGATTTATAAAGGTAATTTATATGTGCATGGAACTTCAAGGACAAGTGGTGATACAAATATCCTTCAAATTAGATAATTATAACTTCTAATTTTTTTAAAAGTCTAAACTAATAAAGATGAATCCTGTGAGTTTGCACCAATTTTAATTGATAGGACTATTGGATGGAGAGTGAGTTTTATATATAGGATAAAGGGGGTTGGGGCTCAAATTTGATATGTGGCCACCACCTACATGGATCTTTCCATCACCTGGTCCCATGAGCTGTGGGGTCTAGGTTGCCCCCATCCAAGCTACCTTGTATGCGTGCGTAAGCTGTGCATTCACTTCGCACAAGAAAAAAGCCCCTTTATATCTATAATTTTTGGCTTGGTGAAAATGAAAGTGGAGGATTCACTCAAAGGTAGGCCTATCAATTCGGCCTTGAAACAAGGGGGCGCAGCTTGGCCCTCAAAATGCCCTTAAAATGAGGGAATCTTTTTCTACACAAAAGTTCAAGGGCCAGTCTTGGACATGTTTTTGCCGCCCTGAAATTTGAGGCCCCGACCTTGGATAGTACAAGCTCGGCCGTACATTGGCCCCTACTTTTGCGTGTGTATGTGATACACTAAAAAGCCTGTATAACAATTACATAGCCGTAATAAAAGGGGGATGTGAAGGAAATTTTATGCCCCTATACACTTTACAAAATGCCCTAAAAACTCATACACATACATACTTTGTTCATTTCATCTCTATTTAATTATTTAAGTTATCTTGTATGCTTAAAACATTTGCAATAAGTGTTCAAATCCCTTCTAGCTTTATTGCTTCTTATTTAAGACTTTTATATTGTCTTTATATTTTCTTGCTAGCATAAAATGGGTGTACTCTTGTTAATAAGGATACATGTTTTCCTCCTATAAAGTGATTTAGGGATGCCAACCGATTTATAAAGGTAATTTATATGTGCATGGAACTTCAAAGACAAGTGGTGATACAAATATCCTTCTAATTAGATAATTATAACTCCTAATTTTTTAAAGTCTAAAGTAATAGTGATTTTTCTAGTGCATTTATTTTTGTAACTGAAATCCAATAATGCTTAATAGATAGATCATTGTTGAATTGAAAATAATGTCAATTCATAAAAGGCAAGTGAATGAAAATGTTTAAAATCTCTCAAAGATAAGATTCTACTGAAATGATTTGGTTCGTGGAAATTCCCACAAAAGGTGTAGGATAGAGCAAGCTCTTTAACTATTTTCTTTCTTTGACAAAATAAATGAAACCGTATATTTAGAACCCAAGTCACCAAAGCATGTGTGACCTTGTCTGATAAAAGAATATTTTAGAAGAATCAACTTCTATTCTTTAAATGTTCTCTTAGTGGTCCCTTTACAATGGAGGTTAGACAAAATAACGCTTGGTTGATACTCGCTACTTTGCAATAGTGTTAGAATAAATAAATAATGATTTTCTAGTTTTGAGGCCCTGAGCCTGACCCTGACCTTCAAGGGTAGGGTAAGGGCGTAGGTAGTGCAGGCCCTTCTAAGGATTTTGGAGTGCGAGGGCCCGGGGCCCGGCCCGCATATATTAAGGCTAGGGTTCGGACAACCATGACCAGACCCTTTCACAGCCCTACTCCCAGGGCTTTGGACTCCGAGCTCGACCTGCATTTCTTTAGGTAGGACCCAGTCTATCTTTTTGACAACCCTAAATTCCCATATGATCTTATGTGGACCATTGAGGCGAAGCCTGGAAAATGTGGCCACATGTCGTTGCCCCTCAATTACCCTCAATCATCGCAAGGTTTCAAGAATCTATGAGATCCAGGGGTAAACTACTCATGAACATGGGCCCAATCTCAATGAACTACTAGGGTTGAGCCGGCTGAGCCTAATAAAGCACTGGTCCAAGTTCAGGAATCTCTCTCTCTCTCTCTCTCTATATATATATATATATATATATAGAGCAAGGCTCTCCTAAGCTCAAGCTTATGATAAAATCTCGTAAGCTCATGCTTGTGGGGCCCACCTTTGTTCCATCCAAATGGACCAAATACATGACCCCTTTAAATTGCATATGTCCATTAACTTTTGGTCAAATCTGATTTTACTGGATCGTTGGATCGACTATGTATCGATCCGAATTGACTATTAACCATTAAACTTTTGTGGTTGATTTTTTTGCAGAGAGGAAGATCCCAGGGATTCCTTGAAATCTCCTCACCCTATCTTCATGTGGGCCCCACTTGAGCTTATCTTATTCTAAGTTTGAGTTGAGGAGAGCTTGCCCCATATATATATATATATATATATATATATATGCGTGCGCATACAAGGTGTATACAAGGTGTATATACACACAAACACACCTTTCATTGCATAGAGGAGTATTAGTCTTTGTCCGTGCAAGTAAACGTGGTGTGTTGATTTTATTTACATTACATTGCTAGCTGAGAGTATTGAGAATGACCACTGAAACTCCTGGCGATGTAAGAATCCCAATATCAGAGGAACCTGAAAATCTGGGGTGGTTGTACAAGATAATAGAGGAGTCAGACCCACGAATATTAACATCCAAGCCTCTTATACAGAAGGTGGCACAAACACTACGCGGGATCACTAGGAACGAAGCATGCTTTGATCCCTCTGTGGTGTCATTTGGCCCTTACCACCACGGCGAAGAACATCTCAACCCGATGGAGCGTTATAAGGAAGTCGCAGCTCTCTGGTTCATCAAGCTATCTGATAATCCAGGGAATGCAATTACTAGGGAGGGAGTGAAACAAGTCTATGATGAATTCGTTGCAAAGGTGCCAAGCGTGTCTCTCAGAGAGTGTTACACTGATAAGTTTGTCGATAAAATCAACGATGCAGACTTCATGCGCATGATGTTTTTGGACGGTTGCTTCATGTTGTATTTCATCGATCTTTTTCTAGATCAGTCCAGTGATCCATTGGAGACTAGCCATCTTTCTCGACTACTTATTCTAAGGGACATGTTCTTGCTTGAGAATCAAATTCCATATTCAGTTCCCGTAGCTTTGAAGAGCTTAAAGCCTAGCTTAATCCCTGGGCTTGGAGATGATTGGGCAGCCAGTTTCTTTAACACTTTCCTTCTCCCTCCACCTCCATCCCTTGTATCAAATGCCCTTTCAATAATTTTAACGTCATTTTTTCTTTGCTTTACGGTCTTGCCGGCAATATTGTTTATTTTACCTATCCTATTTGTTGTTTATGTAACAATGGCCGTGCTATTTTTAGTTATTTGGTTAGCAGTGCGTTGCATCTGTTGTTGCCTGTGGTTAGGGGACTCAAGGTCTGAAGAAGGCACCGAGGACTCAAGGTTTGAAGAAGGCACCAAGGACTCAAGGTTTGAAGAAGGCACCGAGCTCCAGACCGAGACCCTTCACCTCCTCAACCTTCTTCGATCCGAACTTACTGGAAAGGGTGTCGATCCCTCTGTCAACGGAACTCGTCATTGGAACTACAATTCTCGTCCGATCAGGGAACTCAAAGCAGCAGGTATCCAGGTAAGTGCGAGCAATTCCGAGTCATTGTCATTGAATAATATTAAACTCAAGAAGGGCTGGATTGATAGCTATCTCGAGCTTCCTCGGATAATAATCGATGATTCGACCAAGACTTACTTGCTCAACCTTGCCGCCTATGAAATGTGCCCGGATGGTTCTTTGGGCCCGCCGGTAATTACCTCCTACATATGCTTCCTAAATTCTCTAATTTGTAATGCTGATGATGTGAAGGAGCTTCGATCCAGTAACATAATGCGTAACTGCCTCGGCAGCGATGAGGAGGTCGTCAACCTCTTCAGGGAGTTGGCCACTAACTTATCTCCCGACTGCAATGCTTACAGCGATGTCATCCATGATATGGAAAAACACTCTCAAAGAAGTTTCAACCGTCTCAGGATGTGGATTGGTCAATTCATACGAATCTATTTCAGTAGCCCATGGACTGCAATCTCTTTAACTGCCGCAAGTTCCGTCATATTCTTAACTCTGGTGCAGACCATTTACAGTATCCTCAGTTACAACCTCAGTAAAAAGTCACTGTCACCAAAGTAAGTAGTTTCTCACCACCTCTCTTATGGCTTGGAAATTGAAACTTGTGTGTGCGTGTGGTTAGAGTACTTTTATGTATTTGGTTCTCTTGCATGATTAGGAAATGTTGGGTTTGACTCATGATTTGTGTAGTTGTGTAGTAAGAACTGCTGGATTCACCAACTACTTGTACTGATATTGTTATTGTATCTTTGACTTTCTGTTGAGGTCCCCTCTTATCAGTTACCACTTGAATGGTGATGATGGTTTGTGCGTTTTTGATGGTTTTTATGTTTGTCGTAAGAGTATTGGATTTGGTTTAAACCTTTGTAGGGGAGTATTTTGCCTACATAAAGCATTTTGGACATACATTGCTCTCATGATCGTAGTTTTAACTTTCTTACCCATAATTACATATTGAGTTAGGATAATTTGGTCTATACCTTTGTAGGAGGCATATTTTGCCTTGATAAAGCATTTTGGACATACTTTGATTGGCTTTCATGATCCAGGTTTTACCTTTTTCACTTGACTCAATTTTGAGTTTAAGATTACTTGTTTGCATCAGATTATGCATTGCAAAAATAATTTTTTTAATTTTACTCTCCCTCATTTGACTATAATCTGAACCAAATATACTAACACTTGGATTTACTTTCGTGAAAATGTTACTTAATAAACCATTATAATATATTATAGACGTAGGCATCGATTTCGAAATTGGAGTCGGATTTGCTAATCGATTGCAAGATTGGACTCTAATATCAAATCAATTTGAGAAATTGGATCTCAAATCAATTTCAAGAGATAAGCTTTATCAATCTATTCAGAGTCCAATTTTGTTAAGTTTCTTTATGTGAATTCAAAATTTAATATATAGGTGATTTAAAGAGTCCAGATGAAAAAATCCACCGTGCTCAATAACTCTATCCAACTAAGTGAAAATGAGTCTTCTTTAAGTGGGTTTAGAATTTTAATCTATCCGTTATTGTTAGAAAATCCTTAATGTTTGTGATTTTTAGAAGTGGAACCTTGATAGTTATTTATACAAATAAGCTCCACATACAATAAATTTTTTTAAAGTGGACCTCATATTCTAATTCCTAAAGACATACTCATTTATATAAAAAGTAATATTTACTTTGTATAAATGTCGGGCTAGGCCATGCTTCGAATCGTAATAAATAATATATTTATTTTCTCATTAATTAATATCTCATAAAATAGCCACAAATTGGACGTGTTTTTGTTTCTAGGCCCGGGCTTAGCACGGGCATGCTTTGCTAGAGGATATTACCACACTACTCTCATTGCATAACTAAAATATGTTGTACCAAATATTGCAAAACAAATGGTACAACATTAGAACTTGGTTAAATTATTCTGACTTTAGTTAATGTTGTATTGCTATGAAGTGCCTTACCACTTATCTATCGGTGATTTGACAATTTGTCCCAACTTCATATAGGACCCTTCATATTTGTTTTGAGCAATTGAAACGTTACTTGGGTGGATTCTATTATAAAGTCTCAACAATTTTCCACTAAAATCCAAGCTATATAATATGCCCATAAGTGGTTCAATTTTTGCATGCATTGGCGAACCGATGGGTTTATCAAGAAAAACTTAAATAATTTCCAAGGCCTGCCTGTCTTTTATCATATTTACATCACAAACTCTTTGTTGAAATATATTCTCCCTATAATAGCAGGGGATGCAGGTAAGAGGGGCTCTCATCCTCACTGTCCAAAAGCGGACTCCTCTCAATAGTCCCTATTTCTTTATTGGAATACAAAGAATTATTGTTTAGAGAATTTCTAAATTATTTTTGTTTACTTGAGCATCTATGGAAAAGCTCCTTAACAGTGACTCTCAACTCAAATCATAGATTCTATTTAATTACCCAAGAAAGTTTCCTTGTTATTGCATCTACTTTACTTGTAAAGTTATCAAGCAAGATTCTATTTTTACAAAAAAAAAGAAAAAGAAAAAAGAAAGATTCTATTTTAGTGGATGGCGATACAGACTTGACTCATAAAGTAAGCAAGAAAGCTGCCCAGTTGTCAGGCCATTCAAAGGGTCGGGCGGGCCACTCAAGCTGCCATGTCTAACCTCAATAATATGTTGGAACTTGTCCTAGCCGATTAAAACTCGGTAGAGCCATAAACCAAGCGCACCCTCACATAATAAATATAAATATAAAAGAGAAGAAAGAAAAGCCACAAGAAAACATCAAACTCTAACAAAAGAGGAGCCCTATCAACTCCTTGTTAGGTAGAGAGTCTGCTAGATCCTTGGCCGAATGGACAATAAGTGATTTGGTTACTGGAAAGCCAAAAAAAACACTTCTTTTTTCTCAGGCCATTTGTAGAGGATAAGTATGGAAATGAATCAGTAACAGATGTATTCATGGTTTAAAATCTCGGTCTCGATCGCGGTATCGGCCGCGCCGAAAAATTGATATGATATTAATATCGGTCGCTGATATCGGTCCATCGCGGTTGTCGAGGTGTGATTTTTTTTTAATCCAAAAAAATTCGTAAAAATATCCAAAAAATTCAGAATATTAGAAAATGCTGGAAAAAAATATTTTTTTTTCCATTAGTAACAACAATAAATTAAAATCTCGGTCACCTTAATTTATGAGTCCCGTCTGTGTCGTAGTTTGCTGTCTTTTCCAGTATTTTATATAATGCAACCATTATTGATGTTCATGATCAATTTATTAGTGTAAAATAAAAGAAAATAAAGATAACATAATAATTATCTATACATAATTAATAAGCTATTAGTATTTACTATTTTGTATCATAAATACTCCAACAAATATTTTTTTAAAAGTAGAAGATTAAAAAATATTATTTTTCTACGCCCAAAATCATGTTTATAAGTAGATCTAGCATGAAAGTGTGTAGATCTAAGTGAATAACACAACACAAATCCAAAAATGACATGCCAATGATCGTTTCATTCATTTTTATGCTTTATCTAAAAATAAAAAATAAAAAATACATAATAGTAAAAATAAGGGAGTTAATTTGATTTTCTCTTACTAAATAAAATGATTTCTTCAAGAAATAGTGTTGGAAGTTGAAAATATATAAGATAATGAGCTATGGAGACATGGTTGCTTTAAGGAGATGAGGGAAGAGAAGAAAATAAAAAAATAAGAAAAAAGGTATAAAAAATCAAGGTTTTTGAACATTACTCCATCTCAGCCGATATTTTCAAAATATCGGCCGAGATATCGGTAATATCGGCTGAGATATCGGTTAAACATATATTTTGACCATATCGACCGATATTGACTGATATTTTGCCTGACTCGGATCGCTGCAAAATATCGTCGCGGTATGGGTCGATACCGGTTCATATTTGCCGATATGAATCGGTATCGACCGTGATTTTAAACCATGGATGTACCTAACCTTATCTTTAGCAAAAAGCACGAAGGAGCCATTAATTTGATTTTGTTTATTCCATGTGGGGTCCTTAAACAGAGGATCATGAACATCAGATCATGCTCATATGGGGCCCCACCTTTGAGTGATTCTGTAAGTTTTCTTGTATGACTTATAAATGCTAGTTATAAAATATATCACCCCAAATATAATATTTGAAGTCAATCCAATGATTCTAGCCCCTTGATGTGGAGCCTATACTCGATCTAATGCTTCAGTCCATTTAGATCGGTGTAAGTCCCATGCAAAACATGACATATGAGGGGATTTGTGGTTAGAATGGTCCATTCGGATTGATAATCTCGTGGGGTTCCACTAACCCTCTTGCAAGGTGTAACCTTTCCAAAGGCAGGACTCAATGACCGTGAACAATGATACCTCGAAAACTTCAAAACCTTTCTTCTGTACTTTTTCGTATTCCATGGATATCCATCGCCTGGTCTATAACTTCCATGCTTTGTGTTAAAGCAGTGACAGACATTCTTAAGCAAGAAATAAGGTCTTAAATTTAAGGTTCAACTCAATGCCTTGGATTATTTAACATTCAACGAGGCCCAAGTCGCGAGGAATGATTGATGAAACTGCCACATGGCTTGTCGTTGGATGGACGTTTTGCAGATTGGCACATAAATTGCTTAACCAAAGAGATACCTTGGAGACAAAATATTTCTTTCTTTCTTTTTTTTTTTTTTTTTTTTTGTTCAGGCCAGATGTAGTGGATAAATTTTGTGACTATATCTAAATCAGTATCAGTATCAGTAACAGAAGTTGCTTAATTTATCTTCAGCAAAAATCACACAGGAGCATTTAGTCTTGTTTTTCCATGTGTGATCCATAGACAGAGGATCATGAACATCAGATTATGCTAATGTGGGCCCCACTTTTGAGTGACTCTGTACATGCAATTCTAATTTTTACTGAAGTTTGTAAACTCATAAATTGGATGTTTATAAGCTTGGAATGGTATTTGAAGTTTCAACTAACTAGCACTTAAAAAAAATTAGAGAATTATTATGGAAAGTGATTCCTCTAATGCGATCGTATGGGTGTCTAAGCGGAAGACTAATCCTTGAAAGTTTCATTTCCACCTGAATAAAATTAGAGAATTATTTGTTGGAATCAATGTTTCCTTCCGTCATGAGGTTAGATCGGCCAACTCCATCGCAGATGTGTTAGTCAAGCAAGGGGTTGATAGGTTGCTTCCTTGGACGGGTGTGATTATATAATTGGTTGATAGGTTGCTTCTTTGGGTGGATGTGATTTTGTTAGTAGAGTTGGAGGTGGGGTATTTCTCCTGCATATCCACTTCCTCTCTTTTTTTGGTTTTATTTGTATTTTGTACCCTCATTTCTTTGAATGAAATCTTTCGTTACTTAAAAAAAAAAAAAATTGCTTGGTGAAATTGTCGTTGGGATATACAAATTATAATTTATATCATTTTTATAATAGATCCAACGAAGCGTAACCTATTGAAGGATTTGGATGGAAAAATATAATTTATACAGGCGATCCCAACATGGTTGGAATGCGGCTTTATTGACGGTAATGAATCTCTATCATTTTTCTTTGCCAAATTGGCTTGGTGGTACAAAGATGTGCAACTAGCGATCGGTCCTGAAGTTGAGTGGGATGAGTCACCTCCGTTTTCCTATAATATCTAGCATTTATTAAAAACATGCATAACAAAAATTTAATTCATTAGAGCTTTTACTTGTGCTTCTATATTACTGCTACCAGAGGATTTATTGGGCATGTCACATCCAGAGGGTCTAATAATTGGATTAAAATTCACAGCTAAAGCACCCCTATGCATTTTTTTTTTGCCAGTAAAAATCAGCAGGCATATTTGGTTTTGCAGTGGGGCTATAAGTTTGGGCCCTACCGTGAGGGTATCCTGCCCGCAAAGGAAGGGCTTTTACTTTTCTCATAAAAACTGAGGCCCATTACTGGACAAAAAATTTACAGCCCCGCCAGTTTGTGGGCCAGGCCCACCCTCTTATTAAATATATATATATATATAACAATATTATAATATATTAAGCTAGGAGAGTTTGACTTCAATTTTATAATAATATTATAATATATTAAGCTAGGAGAGTTTGACTTCAAATTCGACCGACGGTTATATAACTGCTTATGTAATTATCTACTCATTTTTCCATCATATCACTAATGATTCAGTTGTTCCTATGTAACTCTATCATGTTTCAATTATTCGCATGTAACTATATTTTTTTTTTTCTCTAATTTTTCTATTTCTATTTTATCCAACTTGTCCAAAGTAAATAGGTAATTTTTTTTAATATATAATTATTTATTTTACAGGGCAGGAAGATATTGTGCTTAACACGGATTATTGGGCTAGTTTATTATTATTAAAATGCATCTGTTTTTCCTTCTCAAAATGGGCGTTTGAAGGTTTTAATCATGAAGAGTGCTACTTGAACAAAATTTTTTGACAGAATTTTGGACAAACCTTATGGTATGTATGCCTTGAATATCATACGGGATATTCAAGGCATGCCATAGGGTTTGTCTAAAATTCTGTACAAAAAATTTGTCCAAATATACTTTTTGTTTAATTATACCCTTATCCACTACCCTCGCAACAGTTTCAAAATATCTACTCATTCGGTGGTTGAGAACTCTCCGGCTACATAGATATATATACATATCTCTATCTGTATCTCGTCATTCCTGTGGTGTAAACTGCAATTCGCCCCCTCCTTTGCGATCTCTCCTCGCACTTTTCTTGCAGTGGAGTTTTGGAGGTATCTCTTCCCCACTGTACATTAGGCAGATTTTTCTGCATGTGCATTCACCTTGCATGGGGCGATTAGTGAGAAGTAGCATGTGGAGCCCACTTCTGCACTGATCCAAAGTCCAAACCTCCACCACCCATGTCACTTAATGCTATGATTTTGCACCAATTTGAATTGATCGGACTATTGGATGGAGGGTCAATTTGAATTGCACCATAAGTGTTCCAATTCCCCTTCTAGCTTTATTGCTTCTTATTTAAGACTTTTATATTGTCTTTATATATTCTTCCTAGCATAAAATGGGTGTACTCTTGTTAATAAGGATACATGTTTTCCTCTTAGAAAGTGATTTAGGGATGCCAACCGATTTATAAAGGTAATTTATATGTGCATGGAACTTCAAAGACAAGTGGTGATACAAATATCCTTCTAATTAGATAATTATAACTCCTAATTTTTTAAAGTGTAAAGTAATAGTGAATTTTCTAGTGCATTTATTTTTGTAACTGAAATCCAATAATGCTTAATAGATAGATGATTGTTGAATTGAACATAATGTCAATTCATAAAAGGCAAGTGAATGAAAATGTTTAAAATCTCTCAAAGATAAGATTCGACTGAAATGATTTGGTTCGTGGAAATTCCCACAAAAGGTGTAGGATAGAGTAGGCTCTTTAACTATTTTATTTCTTTGACAAAATAAATGAAACCGTATATTTAGAACCCAAGTCACCAAAGCACGTGTGACCTTGTCTGATAAAAGAATATTTTTGAAGAATCAACTTCTATGCTTTAAATGTTCTCTCAGTGGTCCCTTTACAATGGAGGTTAGACAAAATAACGCTTGGTTGATGCTCGCTACTTTGCAATAGTGTTAGAATACATAAATAATGATTTTCTAGTTTTGAGGCCCTGAGCCCGACTCTGATCTTCAAAGGTAGGGTAAGGACGTAGGTAGTGCAGGCCCTCTAAGGATTTTGGCGTGCGGGCCCGCATATATCAAGGCTAGGGTTCGGACAACCATGACCAGACCCTTTGACAGCCCTACTCCCAGGGCTTTGGACCTCGAGCTCGGCCGGCATTTCTTTAGGTAGGGCCCAGTCTATCTTTTTGACAACCCTAAATTCCCATATGATCTTATGTGGACCATTGAGGCGAAGCCTGGAAAATGTGGCCACATGTCGTTGCCCCTCAATTACCCTCAATCATCGCAAGGTTTCAAGAATCTATGAGATCCAGGGGTAAACTACTCATGAACATGGGCCCAATCTCAATGAACTACTAGGGTTGAGCCGGCCGAGCCTAATAAAGCACTGGTCCAAGTTCAGGAATCTCTCTCTCTCTCTCTCTCTATATATATATATATATATAGAGCAAGGTATATATATATAGAGCAAGGCTCTCCTAAGCTCAAGCTTATGATAAAATCTCGTAAGCTTATGCTTGTGGGGCCTACCTTTGGTCCATCCAAATGGACCAAACACATGATCCCTTTAAATTGCATATGTCCACTAACTTTTCGTCAAATCTGATTTTACTGAATCGCTGGATCAACTATTTAACGATCCGAATGGACTATTGCACATTAAACTTTTGGGGTTGATTTTTTTGTAGAGAGGAAGATCTCAGGGAGTCCTTGAAATCCCTCCACCCCATCCTCATGTGGGTCCCACTTGAGCTTATCTTATCCTAAGTTTGAGCTTAGGAGAGCTAGCCATATACATATATATATATATATATATATATACACATATATGCGCGTACACATACAAGGTGTATATACATACAAACACACCTTTCATCGCACAGAGAAGTATTAGTCTTTGTCCGTGCAAGTAAACGTGGTGTGCTAATTTTATTTACATTACATTGCTAGCTGAGAGTATTGAGAATGACCACTGGAACTCGTGACGATGTAAGAATCCCAATATCAGAGGGACCTGAAAATCTGGGGTGGTTGTACAAGATAATAGAGGAGCCAGACCCACGAATACTAACATCCAAGCCTCTGATACAGAAGGTGGCAGAAACACTACGCGGGATGACAAGGAACGAAGCATGCTTTGATCCCTCTGTGGTGTCATTTGGCCCTTACCACCACGGCAAACATCATCTCAAGCCGATGGAGCGTTACAAGGAAGTCGCAGCTCTCTGGTTCATCAAGCTCTCTGATAATCGGGTGAATGCAATTAATAGGGAGGAAGCGAAACAAGTCTATGATGAATTCGTTGAAAAGGTGCCAAGCGTGTCGTCTCTCAGAGAGTGTTACACTGATAAGTTTGTCGATAAAATCAACGATGCAGACTTCATGCGCATGATGTTTTTGGACGGTTGCTTCATGTTGTATTTCATCCAACTTTTTCTAGATCAGTCCAGTGATCCGTTGGAGACTAGCCATCTTACTCGACCACTTATTCTAAGGGACATGTTCTTGCTTGAGAATCAAATTCCATATTCAGTTCCCGTAGCTTTGAAGAGCTTAAAGCCTAGCTTAATGCCTGGGCGTAGAGATGATTGGGCAGCCAGTTTCTTTAACACTGTCCTTCTCCCTCCACCTCCATCCGTTGTATCAAATGCCCTTTCAATAATTTTAACGTCATTGTTTCTTATCTTTACGGTCTTGCCAGCAGTATTGTTTATTGCCCCTATGCTATTTTTTGTTTATGTAACGGCCGTGCTATTTTTAGTTTCTGGGGTAGCAAGGCGTTGGATCCTTTGTCGCCGGTGCTTAGCGAACTCAAGGTTTGAAGAAGGCACCGAGCTCCAGACCGAGCCCCTTCACCTCCTCGACCTTCTTCGATCCGAACTTACTGGAAAGGGTGTCGATCCCTCTGTCAACGGAACTCGTCATCGGAACTACAATTTTCGTCCGATCAGCGAGCTCAAAGAAGAAGGTATCCAGGTAAGTGCAAGCAATTCCGAGTCATTGTCATTGAATAATATTAAACTCAAAAAGGGCTGGATTGATAGCTATCTCGAGCTTCCTCGGATAATAATCGATGATTCGACCAAGACTCGCTTGCTCAACCTTGCCGCCTATGAAATGTGCCCCGATGGTTCTTTGGGCCAGCTGGTAATTACCTCCTACATATGCCTCTTGAATTCCCTAATTTATAATGCTGATGATGTGAAGGAGCTTCGATCCAGTAACATAATGCTTAACCGCCTCGGCAGCGATGAGGAGGTCGTCAACCTCTTCAGGGAGTTGGCCACTAACTTATCTCCCGACGTCAATGCTTACAGCAATGTCACCCATGGTATGGAAAAACACTCTCAAAGAAGTTTCAACCGTCTCAGGATGTGGATTGGTCAATTCATACGCATCTATTTCACTAGCCCATGGACTGCAATCTCTTTAACTGCCGCAATTTCCGTCATATTCTTAACTCTGGTGCAGACCATTTACAGTATCCTCAGTTACAACCTCAGTAAAAAGTCACAACCGAAGTAAGTAGTTTCTCACCTCTCTCTTGGAAATTGAAACTTGCGTGCGTGTGGTTAGAGTACTTTTATGTATTTGGTTCTCTTGCATGATAAGAAAATGTTGGGTTTGACTGATTTGTATATTTGGGTAGCAAGGACTGCTGGATTCACCAACTACTTGTACTGATATTGGTATTGTACTGACTTTCAGTAGGGGTCCCCACTTAATCAGTTATCACTTGAATTGTGATGGTTGGTTTATGCGTTTTTGATGGTTTTTATGTTTGTCATGAGATTATTGGATTTGGTTTAAACCTTGGTTGGGGAGTATTTTGCCTAAATAAAGCATTTTGGACATACATTGCTCTCATGATATTGGTTTTAACTTTCTTACCCATAATTACATACTAGTACCGTAATCCGTGCATGCACAACATGTTATCTTCCTGCATTGCAAAATAAATAATCATATATTAAAAATTTTATGAAAGTAACTATTTTTCATAGAGCATATTGCATAAAATGAAAATAGAAAAATTCAGGCAAAAAGAGAATTAAAAAGATGGGGTGGAAGTAAATTTTTATATAAATGAAAAACTGAAACTTAAAAAAGTGGAGAGCAGATGTGAGTGGTTTGATGAGACAGTTGTGAGTGGGTACTTGCATGAGATAAATAGTGAAAAAAACATGTAGAACATTTGAAAAAAGAATTAACCGCTGGTCAAAATCATAACCGACGATCAAAATTGGATCCAAAACCTTCCAACTTAATATATTGTAATTGAGTTAGGATAATTTGCTCTATACCTTTGTAGGAGGCATATTTTGGCTTTATAAAGCATTTTGAACATATGTCACGACCCGGGCCCGAGATTCAGTAACCCCGAGCCGTGAACCCATACTTATTCCCGTAAACTCCGAATTAACGGAAGTTAAAGCGGAATCCACAAGGGATAATATTCCCAATATACCTGTCAATACAAAATTTTTGCGGAAACATTTATATTTGACAATATTAATTTACGATTTACATGTATATAAAATAAAGTCCTTATACATGTATCATTTCCATCATTTGCTTGTCAAACACTGCATATCTAAAATACAATGCAGATGACAATTAATTACAATTCAAAATGAATATACAAAAGCACTTTTCAAAACATTTCTCAAAATGTTCCAACTCTTTTCGTACTCGGATACCCATTCAATTGGTATCCCGTCTATTCCATTCTATTACTCCTCCTAGAGGAATCGGAGCAGTCTCCTCCGCTGCCGCCGAGGGCGCTGCTGGACCAGCAGCGGCAATCGGGCCTGTAATGTCATCAATAACACTAATGAACACAATGGTTCAATAATGCATAAACAAATCTTGTAATAGCACATGTTAATACCTATACTGAATTCATCCCATTAATTTAATAACAATTCCAATTCTAGACAATTCTAGATAATTCCTATAATGACAATAGGTGAACAAGTCAATTAATAGACATGTACAAGATAACCACTACCATAGCATTCATTTCATTGTATTTCATTTCATTTGCCATCTTCCCTCAAGGAAGGATTCATTTTAATTATCATCTTCCCTTAAAGGAATGATTCATTTCATTTACCATCTTCCCTCAAAGGAAGAATTCATTTTAATTACCATCTTCCCTCAAAGGAATGATTCATTTTCCAATTGGAAGGCATCAATCAATAACCATAGATACGATCGGAATTTGTGGGACTTACTAGTGTTCCGGCCAAGGACAACTAGCATCACCATGGAGCTTCGGAACACCCCAAAACCATCTACTGCAGTAGGATTAGTTATTTATTTCATTTATTAATTTATTGAACTCATTTAGAGTTATAATATAACAGTTAGGTAGTGCCAGACTCAAGAGTCAATACTTGTCAATAAGCAATCTATTTCTGGATTTAACTCAATTCAATAACTCCTTTCATAATAAAGGAAGAGGATATAATAATATCAATCACATTAGATTGGAACACAATGATACAATGAGAGAATTATTAACCACCTATGGTTCTACTCAATCTTATCTCAATTCTAAACAACCATTTGAGTGTAACCATTGGTTTCCAAATGCAAGTGTTATTCTCGATGGACATCACATTTATATATTTAATATGTGCATTATTATAGTCCCCGTAATTATCACCCATGGATGTTTAGTCTCAATACCAATTAAAGAGTACTTACACTAACAAGTGGTACTCCAAATCCACATAAAAATCCAAAAACCAAAATCCACCCCCAATTGGTCCGACCGTCAGGTCCGATCGATTGGCCCAAATTTCACTCACAACTTAATGTCCTGACAGTATCATGTTTGCTCGAGCGGAATTATTGTTCGCTCGAGCGGATCAAACAGAGAGTTGTTCGCTCGAGCGGAATATTGTTTGTTCGAGCAGTCACAAACATAACGATGATCGCTCGAGCAAATTACTGTTCGCTCGAGCGGACCATCAGAATTTCGGTCCAAACAGAACGTTGTTCGCTCGAGGGCATTTACTGTTTGCTCGAACGAACCATCAGAATTTCTGTCCGAAATTTCTGATCTTTCTTCCTTCTTCTACTCTCATTTCTCCATTCCATTTCCACAACCTGCAATGAACATTGGAACCTCTTTTTCCCTCCTCATACAACATTCATCCACAAAACATTAACTCTAATCATCCATTAATCATCTCATTAAATCCACAAATAATCCCAAAACTCAATGGAAAATGCACAAAATACATGGAAACTCTATGAGCTTCTATAATGATTAACACTAATCACAAGTAAATGTTTATACTTGCATTTCTTTAAGCTTAGTGGCAAAACCCCTCTTGTTTAGCTTGCTTTTGAGATGGAAACCCCCAATCTCAAACCCTAATTCTATGAAAACGTACAAATGAACTCCCATGAGCCATTTGTGCTAGAAATCACTACAAAACAACTAATAGTACTTGGAAAATCACAAAAAGAAGACCATTACTTACTTGTGGTTCCAAGCAAGAAGATCTAGAGTTCTCCCAATCTTCACACTAGATGGAGAGAAAATGGAAGGAGAAGAAGAGAAAGGGTGTCTAGGGTTTTGCTTGAAGTGAGAATGAATGAAGAAGCTCTTTTCATTCTAATATAAGGCTTCTTCACACAAAAACCCCCTCTCATTAAGTCTAATTACACTTTGAGTCAAATGAAACTTCACTTGGTCAATTTGAAGTCAAATGGAATCGCATCTATTATGAAAGTTAACGTACTCTTCGAGATACACACGTTGTTATCAAGAATTTCCGTATTTGACGAAATATGTGAAAATCCATATTTACGGAAAAGTCCTTAGCCTACCTTGTTTGAGTCTAAACTCATTTTAACCAACTTAATTTCATTCCATTATGCTTAATGCATCATTTGAGACTAATTTGTCTCTCTTTGGTCATTAACCTTGATTAATTCATTTTTCCATGCTTAATTAGCATTAATCTCAATTAATTAGCCTTAATCATGATTAGTTTGGGTCGGGGTGTAACAACATACTTTGACTGGCTTTCACAATCCAGGTTTCACCTTTTTTACTTCACTCAATTTTGAGTTTAAGATTACTTGTCTGCATCAAATTATGCATTGCAAAAATAAATTTCTAATTTTACTCTCCCTCATTTCGTTTGACGATAATCTGAACCATACTAACCTTGGATTTAATTTCGTGAAAAAGTAATTTAATAAACCATTATTATATATTATAGAGGTGGGATTCGATTTCGAAATTGCACACTAATTTCGCAATTGATTGCAAAATTGGAGCTCAATTTTGATTTCAGTTTTAATTTAAGGATAGATTTTAGGGATTTGGGAGAAATATTCGATTTTAGTCATCTAAATATAGAGTCCAACACTTTCAACACATCTATCTACACATTAGACTTTTAGATAAAGATGGTTTATAATATAATCTCGAAATATTCTTTCTAATCTATAAGGATACACGTTGTATAGATCTATGGTCATATATTATAAGTCCATGGTTAAAGATCTATGGTTAAATAACTAATTTCAAATTAATTATTTAAAAATATTTAATTCTTTTTTAATATTATAAATTATATTGCCCGCGATAAGCGCAGGCGTGTTTTGCTAGTTAAACTTTAAGACTCCTAAATCAATGATTGTGATGAGATAATTGACAGGATTTTTGCAAAATATTATATCCACCGTTATATATTTCCACCATGCTATCCTTCCATGATTGGCATACATCAAAGTGGTCCTACAAGGAACTTGAATTTTTTCCTTTAATGCAAGCCATGAGAGATACCTCCTAGCATAATGTACCCTCCCACGGTTTGTGTACAGGTAAATAACTTTTCTACCACCACGTGGGAACTGATCATCCAACCCTCTCAGCTTTTCAGTTTATTTATTTATCCTTTTATTAGTAATGAAACTCATAATAAAAACAAAAGAACCATACAAAAAACCAAGACAAAGAGGGAATGTATCAAAGCCTTAAACCAAGCACACCCTCACATAATAAATAAATATAAAACAAAAGAAACAAAAGCCACAGGAAAACATCTAACTCTAAGAATAGGAGGAGCCCTATCAACTCCTTGTTAGGTAGAGGGTCTGCTAGATCATTGGCCGAATGGACAATATGCTTTGCAATCACAAGAAAGACAAGTTATTTGGTTACTAGAAAGCCAAAAAATACTTCTTTTTTCTCAAGCCATTTGGAGAGGAGAAATTTGGAAATGCATTAGTAACAGATGTACCTAACTGTATCTTCAGCAAAAGGCACAAAGGAGCCATTTGCTTTTGTTTCTTCCATGTGGGGTCCTTAAACAGATAGAGGATCAGGAACATCAGATTATGCTCATGTGGGGCCCCACCTTTGAGTGATTCTATAAATTTTCTTGTATGACTCATAAATGCAAGTTGTAAATTGGATCACCCTGAATTTGAAATTTGAAGTCAATCCAATGATTCTAGCCCTTTGATGTGTGTGTGGCTGACACTCAATCCAATGCTTCGGTCGAATTAGACCGGTGTAAACCCATGGGAAATATGACATATAGGGGGATTTGTGGTTTGAATGGTCCATTCGGATTGATGATGTGGTAGGGTCCCACTAACTCTCTTGCAAGGTGTAGCAAAAGTTAGTAATGATAGAGGGAGCATGAAATTGATGATGTGGTCTACAAGAAAAATTACATTTAGCGACGGATAAAAACCGCCGCTATATATATGAAAACTGCCGCTAATACTTTTTGCGGCGGAAAAATGTCCACCGCCACTTTTGTCGTAGAAAATCCCATCGCTGATTGTATTTGCAGCGGAATAGGGGCTGCTACTAAAAAATTATTAATAGCGACGGTTTTAAACCACCACTAATTATTATAATCTGCCGCTATTGATTCATAACGTTTTCACTGTTACATTTATAACTTGTAGCAGCAGACATCACAAATTGCTGCTGAAAACCCATGCAACTTACAACAGCAGACATCACAAACTGCTGCTTGTGGCCTCAAGTCAATTTAGTACTTATTTCATTGGGTGTTTTTATTTCAAGTCACTTTAGTACTTATTCATTAGGTGTCTTTATTATAGGTTCTATTATTGGTTTTAAATGAGCAGGAGAGTATGAAAAGGCACTTGTGATTTTAAAAAAGTTGGCCCTGCCCAATATTTGTAACACAAAAAGAAGAATATGGGATCTAGACACAGCTGTGCTAATTTGTTACATAGGACCTCAATGTAAAATGATCTCCACAGTTGCTATATATATATATATGTATATATATAAATCAATGGCTAATTCACAATAACCATGGTTCCACCAACACAAAATTTAGCTCAAATGTCTTATTTCAAGACCTGCATTTGGCCATCTCATTACCTTGATGTGCCCATCTAATCAGTGGTTCAAATCAACAAACCAAGGCTCATCCATATGATCCAAACCACCCCAAAATATTGCTGAGAAAATCAGGAGATAAACAAATGGAGAGAATCACCCAACCAAAAAACACAAGACCCCACCACTACCACCACCACCACCACCACCACCACTCCCACCTTCCTAAATGCTTCTTATTACTACCTAGCAGACAAACCCACATAAAAATACTTTACTTCCCCACAAAAAACACTCTCCTTTCAACTTCCACTCATTTCTTCCGTGTCTTCATCATTTCCTTCCTATTTTTTTTCCCTTCGAGGGAGGAGATTTCATCAAGTAGAAGAAGCAGAAGCAGAACCAGCACTAGAGAAATGCAAGGAACTGGGGGTGATTCTTCTGGTAGCTCTAACAGGAGTTCCATCTCAACAGTTTGTAGCTCTTATAGATTTCTCCATGACCTCAGTCAGCATTTCGCTTGAGATCCCATCACTTGTGCTTCTTTCTTCCTCTTTGTCCATCAAGCAATCATCTGCAACAAATTTGCAGTCTTAGTACAGTTCTGTAGGTTGTAAACCTTTGTAACAAGAATGAATGTATGTCAGTAAGATATTTCACTGCCATTCAATTATTTTATCCACTCGGGAGGCTTCACAGTTTGCCTATATTTTGAGTGAGAATCAATTCATGGAACATGAACAATTAAAATAATTGCTTAAAAAAAGAACCTTGGCAGATCAGCAGGTACTGTCCCATCTCCATCCACATAGGAATACTGAGGCTGAAAGAAAGCAATAGCAATGAGAAATAAATATATCTATAAATATATGCACCTCAGCATTCACACAAATGAATGCACGTATGCGTGTTGATAGTACAAGCATCTCCATCCACTTACAAAAAATTAGAAGTCATATCGCTTCTAAAAATGTGTTTACCGTAATATTTCTTTACCCGCATCTCTTGCATTGTATCTTGTGTATCCTAATCCAGTGTAATCCCAGACCTGCAAAAAGTAACAAATGGACAAAGAAAACTGGTTAAAAGAAGCTCCAAATCAATTCACCTATTACGGTACAACTAATCTCTCTCTCCAACCAAGCACTTCAAAGGGAGGTTGCCAAAAAAAAGAGAGAAAAGGAGAAGGAAAAAATTTATAGGCTCTCAATAATAACAAAACTGGCAGATGACATGAACATAAAAGCACTCATATTCTGATGGGATCTGATGAACAAACAAGCGCTTAAGTTCTCACACTTATTTTTGTATCAAATAAAGCTAGAACAAACAGGTTGGTAAAACTAACTTATGGATCACGCTCAACATGCTTCCAACTGAAAGTTCTCCCTAAAAAACAAGTCCAATGTAATCTAGCAACAGAAAAAAAAAAATTAGAAAAAGGTAAGGGCTCAAAACAGTAACCAGCCACAAAGAGTTGAATTGATGTTTGATCAATTTCTTTCATTTTCTCAAGTTGACGATCACTTGTGATGGCAATCCACAAAAATCCTTCTCTGGAGTACTATGAAAGCAGATAACTGATGAGCGACAATATGTTATAAGCACATTATTGTTAAGCATAGAGGTTCCCATTCTTTTTTATCGGTCATGTATAACTTCATTAAAAGAAAAACATAGGAAATTGACTGTCAAAAAAAAAAAAAAAAAAAAAAAAAAGAAATTACAAACAATGCAACAAGAAGCAGAGAGGGTACAAAAGCATTAATTTATACCCATAACTTGCTGAGGCAATTAGAAAACAATCCCCCCTCCCCCAACAAGGAATTACATGATAATACCCACCCAAGGGAACAACCTATCCAACCCCCTATTTGGCTAGGGTGTAAGCCATGCATTCACTGATCTTAACTCAATGATGAAAAACCATTTCTATGATTTCAGCATAAAGGTTCCATGATTTCCCGAGAAAGTGACAGAGGATGCAGTGTGTTTGATACAGAGATCAAATCCCAAGCTGAAACTTAAAGATGACCTAGATTTCTGCACCTGAGGTCAAGTAGAAGAGCACATGCATCGAATGGCATGAGAGAACACACAGATATATAGGCGGGGGGGGGGGGGGGGGGGGGGGGGGCGCGGTTTTCTGTTATTAACGTAAACAATAGAAGGATCATTCAACGGAACTTGATATTAAGCCCATACTTACCCATGTCCAAATCTATTCCAACACAACCCCAAAGCAAACCACCCCCACCCCAAACCCACATTATATTGTTAAAATAAGGAATTTCAAATGGATGTACTACAAGAATTGTGTTAGGACTCTTGCACTGTTCCAAATGCCCAACATCATGAAAACCAAATAGGGCCCACTTAAATATAATTTGGACAAACTGAACAGATTCCAAATGAAATGATCATACAGTTCATGCATTTGTGAATTGTAATTGGCCAAACAGAGTGTCCTGTGTCACTAATGAGGTAATGTCTAGCAAAACAGAGTTTCAGTTTATTCAAATAAATAATCGGTACCTATAGCTATAGCAAGGGAGCTTTTTGGCCATCATTTTGATGGTCTTTGGCTCTCTGCTCTTCCTTTTTGTGTGGTGCCTTTTGTTTTGGGGGATTATATCCAGCCCTGTGCTTTTCATTACATTTCTGTTGTATTGAGCATTTGCTAACACAATTCAGCATTCAAATAGAAGAAAGAATAAAGGGGGGAAAAAACCGGAGGTCTTTCAGTGGCACACTAGGCAGTGGTGAGAAAAGAAATCAAAGATATGACCCCTTCGAACATATTGATGAATTAGAAAGCATCACCCATGGGAGCAAGTGAAAAAGTAGGACTATCAAATAGACAAACTCTAAAAACATGTTGATTCACATTTGATGTAGATGGAGTAGCTAGGGGAGAGCCGAGAACAGAAGGCATCAAATTAAGGTGCCTGGAGAAATGAAGATTAGCAGGCACTCTGGTTTTCAGGGACTTCACAAATGCAATTAAAAGAGCCAAGAAAAAAAGAGAAGAACCGTGGAGGTTTGCTTTCAAACTAAAAGTGATTTGGGAACTAGGCACAAGGATGAACATAATTTTTACTCGTGTAAATTAAAGCTAACCAAGACCAAGAGGATGATACTTTGGTGAGTAGTTTATCATTGAGTAGTTTATGTTTAATATGTTGCAGTATGGTTGGATTCCTCAAGGGGCATATAGTTCTGTTTTTGTAACAAGATACAGTATACTTGTACTATTTCCATATCTTCTAGTGTTGTAAACTTGATTAATAAAATTTAGTCTTGCTGCCTATCTCAAAAACAATAAAAAATATGAAGACATCAGAAGGTCTTTAAACCTATGAAAGTGTATTGGTTTTAAAATTTCAAAGATCAACTATTAAAAAAATTAACTTCCCAGACTTTGTAATTAGGTAGAAATGAGCAGGCATGAATGTGCATGAGAGAGAGAGAGAGAGAGAGAGAGAGAGAGCCCCTCCATATCCGGAGACTTTGTAACTAGGTAGCAAAATACCATTTCCGGAGACTTTGTAATTAGGTAGCAAAATACCATTTCTGTTGCTATACGACTTAGCAGGCAACTATTATACGCCTGCTATACGTCTTAGACATACTAATAAAAAATACTAATGGCAGTAAAATACCATTTCCGCTGACATATTAATAGCAGCAAAATACCATTTCCACCGCTATATGTAGTACACTACACTTAATAGCAGCAAAATGTCATTTTTGCCACTGTATGTATTTAAAAACTTCCATACACTACACTTAATAGCAGCAGAATACCATTTCCGCTACTATACGTTTTACACATACTAATAGCAGCAAAATATCATTTCTGCTGCTATATGTACCACACTACACTTGATAGCAGCAAAATGTCATTTCTGCCGCTGTATGTATTTAAAAACTTCCATACACTATACTTAATAGCAGCAAAATATAATTTCCGCCACTGTACGTATTTAAAAGCAGCAAAATATAATTTCCGCCGTTGTACGTATTTAAAAAATCGCTGTACGTATTTAAAAAATATATACTTAATAGCAGCACATTACAATTTCCGCCACTGTATGTATTAAATTCCTACTTAATAGCAGCCAAATACATTTTCCGCCGCTGTACTTAACATAATAGTTAAATGTAGTGACAGATAAATAAACCGCCACTATAAACCGCCACTAATTGTCAATTTTCTTGTAGTGTAGGGTCCCACTAACTCTCTTGCTAGGTGTAGCAAAAGTTAATAATGATAGAGGTAGCATGAAATTTGATGTTGCTTTCTCCTTCTATGCTAATGCAAGTAACCATAATTTGTCTAACCTTTCCAAAGGCAGGACTCAATGACCGTGCTATAAAACTTCAAAAACTTTTGTTCTCTTCTTTTTCTTCTTCCATGGATATCCATCTCTCGGTCTATAACTTCCATGCTTTGTGATAAATCAGTTACAGACATTCTTAAGCTAGAAATAAGGTCTTAAATTTAAGTTTCAACTCAATGCCTTGGATTTTTTAACATTCAACAATGCCCAAGTTGCGAGGAATGATTGATGAAACTGCCACATGGCTTGTTGTTGGATGGACGTTTTGCAGATTGGCACATAACTTGCGGGAAAGTGATACCTTGGAGACAAAATATTTTCGTTTTTTTCTCAGGCCAGTTGTAGTGGATAAATTTTGTAAATATATCCGTAACAGTAACAGATGTTGCTTAATTTATCTTTAGCAAAAATAACAGAGGAAGAGAGGCTCAAATTTGAGTTGTGGTCCACATGGATCTTTCCTTCACCCTGGGCCCATGAGACGTAGGGCTCGGCCTGTTTGTTTAGAAGAATTATGAGGATTCTTATATGGAAGAATTCTGAAAATCTCAAATGTTGCCCCTTAAAGATGAATTTCAAATGCCCAACCCTCCTCTAGCATTTGGAATGCTAGAATTCAATAAATTCATGAGGCTTGAACCAAATAGAGCAATTGGAGTAGACAGGGGATAAGATGTCACATCATTATGTCATAAATCCCTAACAATCCTAATTCCTTGTCAGGAATGCTTTAAACCAAACAGGTCATAGGTAGTCCCCATCCAAGCTACCTTGCAAGGTAAGCCGTGCGTGCATTCACTTCCCACTGGAAAAAAAAGGCCGTTTCTATCTATAGTTTTTGGTTTGGTGAAAATGAAAGTGAAGAATTCACTCCAAGGTAGGCCTATCAATTTGGCCATGAGACAATGGTGGCCCAGGCCGGCCCTCAAAAATCCCTTACAATGGGCTTCTGTTTCTAAGCAAAAGCCCAAGGGCTGGGCCCTAACAGATTTTTTCAGGTCCTAAAATTTGTGGCCTCTGGCTTGGACACTACTAGCTCGGCCCGACCTTGGCCCTAACCCTCCTACTTTTGTGCGTATGTTATTATCTATTGCTGGTTGCATGTGAGGCACACGAGAGCATAACATGAAAGATGCCATGCATCATTTTAAATATCGCTTTACGTTTTGTGAAATGTGATTATTACAATAACATTTAGAGGATTTTACTTGAAAATTTTCAAAATTCAGCCATTTATTGCGAAAGGTCCTCAAAAATTGTATAGCATTAACAAGGTCCTCTAGCCATTTTTATTATTATAGTTTTTTATATTTTTTTTCTGAACGACGATAGCGTCATCATGGGCGACGCTAGCGTCGCTCGTCAGAACATCTCCTAATGTTTATTCTTCCTCTCCTCCTCCTATTTCTCTATCTCGTCCCACATGGAATCCTACCACCCGACCCGCATCCAGTCAAATGGTGAGGACGCAGTCTACTGGGAGACCACAATTGAAGAGACAGAGGCACTTAGACTATCACTTAGATAAGTGATTTGGTCACTGGAAAGCCAAAATAACACTTCCTTTTTTCTCATGCCATTTGTAGAGGATTAGTTTCGAAATGCTTGATCAGTAACAGAAGTACCTAATTATCTTCAGCAAAAAGCACAAAGGAGGCATTAATTTGATTTTGTTTATTCCATGTGGGGTCCTTAAACAGAGGATCATGAACATCAGATCATGCTCATATGGGGCCCTAACCTTCGAGTGATTATGTAAGTTTTCTTGTATGACTTATAAATGCAAGTTATAAATTGGATCACCCCGGATTTGAAATTTGAAGTCAATCCAATGATTCTGGCCCTTAGATGTGTGTGTGGCTCACACTCAATCCAATGCTTCGGTCCTATTTTGATCGGTGTAAACCCCATGGGAAATATGACATATGGGGGGATTTGTCAGTTGGATGGTCCATTAAGATTGATGATGTGGTAGGGTCCCACTAACTCTCTTGCAAAGTGTAGCAAAAGTTAGTCATGATAGAGGTATAGCATGAAATTTGATGTTGCTTTCTCCTTATATGCTAATGCAAGTAACCATAATTTGTCTAACCTTTCCAAAGGCAGGACTCAATGACCGTGAACAATGATGCCTCGAAAACTTCAAAACCTCTCTTTCGTTCTTCTTCCATGGATATCCATCCCCTGGTCTATAACTTCCATGCTTTGTCATAAAGCATTGACAGGCATTCTTAAGCAAGAAATAAGGTCTTAAATTTAAGGTTCAACTCAATGCCTTGTATTTTTTTAACATTCAACAAGGCCCATGTCGCGAGGAATGATTGATGAAACTGCCACATGGTTTGTCGTTGGATGGACGTTTTGCAGATTGGCACATAAATTGCTTAACTAAAGAGATACCTTGGAGACAAAATATATTTCTTTTTTTTTTTTTTTTTTTTAATTCAGGCCAGATGTAGTGGATAAATTTTTGTAACTATATCTAAATCAGTATCACAGTAACAGTAACAGTAACAGAGTTGCTTAATTTATCTTCAGCAAAAATCACAGAGGAGCATTTACTCTTGTTTTTCCATGAGTGATCCTTAGACAGAGTATCATGAACATCAGATTATGCTTAATGTGGGCCCCACTTTTGAGTGATTCTGTACATGCAATTCTAATTTTTACTGAAGTTTGGAAACTCATAAATTGGATGTTTATAAACTTAGAATGGTATTTGAAGCTTCAGCTAACTAGCACTAAATAAATAAATAAATAAATAAATAAATTTGCTCGGTGATATTCTCTTTGGCATGTATAAATTATAATTTCTATCATTTTTACAATAGATCCAACAAAGTACAACCTACTGAATAATTTGGATGGAAAAACATAATTTCATGTAGCCGAGCCAGCATGGTTGGGATCGATGCGGCTTTGTTGATGTTGATGAATCTCTCGCATTTTTCTTTGCCAAATTGGCTCGGTGGTACAACTAGCGATCGGTCGTGGGCAACTGAGTGGGATGAGTCACCTCTATTTTCCTATAATATCTAGCAAAAACATGCATAGCAAAAACTTAATTCATTAGAGCTTTTACTTGCGCTTCTATTTTACTGCTACCAGACGATTTATTGGGAATGTCAGATCTAGAGGGTCTAATACTTGGATTAAAACTCACAGCGAAAGCACCTATGCCTATGCATCTTTTTTATCCTTTTCTCCAGCAGTAAAAATCAGCAAAATAGCTATAGGTGCATATAGAATCACCATTTAATTATACCACCTTATCCACTACATTTTTCCCTGCAACAGCTCTATTTCTATTAATATCTACTCATTCTATGGTTGAGAACTCTCCAAAATGGCTACATAGAAAATCTAAATATGTGGGTGTGCACAGCAAAATATATGTAGAATCACATTTAATTATATCATTCTATCTACATAGATATATATGTACATATCTCTATCTGTTTCTAGTCATTCCTGCGGTGTAAACTGCAATTCGCCCCCTCCTTTTCTGAACGTCGCCTTCTCTCCGATCACTCCTTTTGCGATCTCTCCTCGCACTTGTCTTGCAGTGGAGTTTTGGAGGTATCTCTTCCCCACTGTATATTAGCCACATTTTTCTGCATGTGCATTCACCTTGCATGGGGCGATTAGTGAGAAGTAGCATCTGGAGCCCACTTCTGTACTGATCCAAAGTCCAAACCTCCACCACCCATGTCACTGAATCCTATGAGTTTGCACCAATTTGAATTGATCGGACTACCATAAGTGTTCCAATTCCCCTTCAAGCTTCATTGCTTCTTATTTTAGACTTTTATATTGTCTTTATATATTCTTGCCAGCATAAAATGAGTGTACTCTTCTTAATAAAGATACATGTTTTCCTCCTATAAAAATGACTTAGGGATGCCAATAGATTTATAAAGGTAATTTATATGTGCATGGAACTTCAAGGACAAGTGGTGATACAAATATCCTTCTAATTAGATAATTATAACTCCTAATTTTTTAAAGTCTAAACTAATAGTGATTTTTCTAGTATATTTATTTTTGGTAACTGAAATCCAATAATGCTTAATAGATATATCATTGTTGAATTGAAAATAATGTCAATTCATGAAAGGCAAGTGAATGAAAATGTATAAAATCTCTCAAAGATAAGATTATACTGAAATGATTTGGTTCGTGGAAATTCCCACAAAAGGTATAGGATAGAGTAGGCTCTTTAACTATTTTCTTTCTTTAACAAAATAAATGAATCCATACATTTAGAACCCAAGTCACCAAAGCACGTGTGATCTTGTCTGATAAAAGAATATTTGTGAAGAATCAACTTCTATTATTTACATGTTCTCTTAGTGGTCCCTTTACAATAGAGGTTAGACAAAATAATGCTTGGTTGATATTCGGTACTTTGCAATAGTGTTAGAAAAAATAAATAATGATTTTCTAGTTTTGAGGCCTTGAGCCCGGCCTGACCTTCAAGGGTGTAGGTAGTGCAGGCCCTCTAATGATTATGGCCTGCCTGGGTTCGGGACAACCATGACCAGACCCTTTGATAGCCCTACTCCCAAGGCTTTGGAACCCGAGCTCGGCCTGCATATCTTAAGGTAGGGCCCAGTCTATCTTTTTGACATCCCTAAATTCCCATATGATCTTATGCAGACCATTGAGGTGGAGCCTGGAAAATGTGGCCACATGTCGTTCCCTCTCAATCACCCTCAATCACCAAAAGGTTTCAGGAATATGTGAGATCCAGGGAATCAGTAATCATGAACAAATGGGCCCAATCTCAATGAACTACTAGGGTTGAGCCGCCTAAGCCTAATAAAGCACTAATCCAAGTTCAGGAACCAATCTCTCCATCTATATATATATATATATATATATATATATGCTCTTATGAGAGATATCTCTCACCATATACGAGAGATAGGGTGGGGGCCCTCACATCCATATCCAATGCCAACAAATTAAATGTGAGGGTCTCTCATATATGATGATAGATATCTTTTATAGGAGCATTTCACATATATATATGTATATATATATATATATATAGCAGGGCTCTCCTAAGCTGCAGTTTAACTTATCTTAAGTTAGAATAGTGTTGGTCTCACAAATTAAAGTTAATTATATTTGTTTTTTGCATGATGGAACTGAAAAATTCAGTTCTGATTGGATTTATCTTGATTTTGGAGATGATCATCATGCAAAAAACAACAATAATTGATTTTGATTTGTGGGACTAACACCGTTTTGACTTAGGATAAGCTAAGATGCAGCTTAGGAGAGTTGACCCCACAAACATATATACATACATATATATGGGAGATGCTCCTGGGCTCTCTTAAGCTGTAGTTTATATTATTGTAAGCTGAAATAGTGTTGGCTCTACAAATCAAAGTTGACTATCTTTGTTTTTTGTGGAATTGAAAAATCCAATTTTGATTTTAATTATCTTGATTTTGGAGACAATGATTTGAGGCGGTTCACAATGAAGATAATTTTGCACACGATTTCAACTTATGATAACATAACTGCAGCTTTGAAAAGAGGGATATATAGGATTGTGAGGGCCCCCACCTTTCCTTCTTTGCACATAAGCATTATTTTTCTACATATAACCATATATGGCCTTTTCATTTTTACACATGAATATTTCCAATTATGTAAGTTTCTCTCACCCTACGGTGAGGAATGAATGCACATCAATATTCTCCATATATATATATATATATATATTTTATATAGACACACACACCTTTCATTGCATAGAGGAGTATTAGTCTTTGTCCGTGCAAGTAAACGTGGTGTGTTAATTTTATTTACATTACATTGCTAGCTGAGAGTACTGAGAATGACCACTGGAACTTGTGACGATGTAAGAATCCCAATATCAGAGGAACCTGAAAATCTGGGGTGGTTGTACAAAATAATAGAGGAGCCAGACCCACGAAGAACATCGAAGCCTCTTATACAGAAGGTGGCACAAACACTACGCGAGATCAGAAGCAACAAAACATGCTTTGATCCCTCCGTGGTATCATTTGGCCCTTACCACCACGGCAAACATCATCTCAAGCCGATGGAGCGTTACAAGGAAGTCGCAGCTCTCTGGTTCATCAAGCTTGATCGGGTGAATGCAATTACTAGGGAGGAAGCAAAACAATTCTATGATGAATTCGTTGCAAAGGTGCCAAGCGTGTCATCTCTCAGAGACCGTTACACTGATAAGTTCGTCGATACAATCGACGATGCAGACTTCATGCGCATGATGTTTTTGGACGGTTGCTTCATGTTGTATTTCATCCTACCTTTTATATTTCGGTTCCATGAAATGTTGGAGACTAGCCATCTTAATCGACCACTTATTCTAAGGGACATGTTCTTGCTTGAGAATCAAATTCCATATTCAGTTCTCGTAGCGTTGAGTAGCTTAAAGCCTAGCTTATTTAGGACTTGGAGAGGTAGAGATGATTGGGCAGTCTTTTTCTTTAGAAAGATCTTTCTCCCTTCACCTTCATTCATTGTATCATATTCCCTTTTAAAGATTTTAAAGATGGTGTGTATGTGCTCGGCAATTTTGGTTTTTCGGCTTGCATGGCGTTGGATCTGTTGTTGCCGGTACTCAGCGGACTCAGAAGAAGGCACCGAGCCCCTCACCGAACCCCTTCACCTCCTCGACCTTCTTCGATCCGAACTTACTGGAAAGGGTGTCGATCCCTCTGTCCACGGAACTCATTACTGGAACTATAATTTTCGTCCCATCAGCGAGCTCAAAGCAGCAGGTATCCAGATAAGTGCAAGCAATTCCGGGTCATTATCATTGAATAATATTAAATTCAAGAAGGGCTGGATTGATAGCTATCTCGAGCTTCCTCGGATAATGATCGATGATTCGACCGAGACTCGCTTACCCAACCTTTCCGCCTATGAAATGTGCCCAGATGGTTCTTTGGGCCAGGTAATTACCTCCTACATATGCTTCTTAAATTCCCTAATTTATAATGCTGATGATGTGAAGGAGCTTCGATCCAGTAACATAATGCTTAACCGCCTCGGCAGCGATGAGGAGGTCATCAACCTCTTCAGGGAGTTGGCCACTAACTTATCTCCCGACTACAATGCTAATTACCGCAATGTCTTCCGTGGAATGGAAGAACACTTTCATAGAGATTTCAACCATCTCAGGATGTGGATTGGTCAATTCATACGCACCCATTTCACTAGCCCATGGACTGCTATCTCTTTAACTGCCGCAAGTTTCATCATATTATTAACTCTGGTGCAGACCATTTACAGCGTCCTCAGTTTCTACAAAATTGAGTAGTTTCTCACATCTCCTATGGCTTAGATTTACCTTTCCTATTCTTTTTCTTTTTCTGAGTTAGTTGTTTTGTGTGTTTGGATAGAGTACTTTTATGCATTTGCTTATATGTATAATTAAGGATATGTTGGGTTTGACTGATTCGTATATTTGAGTGATAAGGATTGTTGGATTCACTAACTCCTTATATATAGTGATAAATATTGGTATTGTATCTTCGACTTTCAGTTGATGGCCTCTCTTATCTCTTTAATAATGATGGTGGTTCATGTTTTTTTAAATGTAAGTTGGTCATGAGAGAAAGGGGGCTTGGCATTGGAGATGGTTGGATTTGGTCTATACAATTGTGGGGATAGTATTTTGCCTAAGTAAAGCCTTTTGGACATATTTCGCTGTCTTCGTCTGTATTTTATCTTCTTAACCTTGACTCAGTTGATAATAAAGCATTTTAGAGCATATTGTGCCTAAATAAAGCATTTTATACCTTTTTTTATTTGGAGAAAAGCATATTATGCCTCAATCTTGAGTTTAAGATTATACTATTGTGCATAAGATTCTGCATTGCAACAACAATTTTTTTTTTCCCCGCACTAGGCAGTACTCACCCTCATTTGACAATAATGTGAACCATATCACCGTTGGATTGAATTTTATGAAAGTGAAACTTAATAAACCATTCTACTTTAAGACTCCAAAACCAATAGTTGTGATGATATGATTGAAATGATTTTTTTCCCAAAATCCTATCCACAGATATTTCCACCATGGCATGCATTTAAGTGGGTCCACAAGGGGCGTAAATTAATTTTTACCTTTTATGCAAGCTGGTTGAGATACCTTTTAGCATATGCACCCTTCATGGTTTTCTTGATGGGTAACTTCTGTGCCACATGTGGACGGTTGAACACCCCGAAGTGCAAGGGTGTGCAGCAGTATAATCTTGGTGAGTACATGGTCGAATTTATAGGGAGCAATTCGCTTGAGCACTGTCCAACTTTGACATGTCCTAATTTAGAACCTAAATTTAATCTAAATAGAAGCTAATCAAATTACAAAAAATAAACTACTTAAAATATGAGATTGAAGTCCTGTTACAAATTTCCAATGATTAAAATAAACATATTCTGAAAAAAAACCTAATATAGAAAACCGTAGGCTAACTAGATCCTACAAAAACAACAAACTAGATCAAAACAACCAATTCAATATGAGATAAATCCAAATAAAATATCCTAAATCAAATCCTGATTACCAAAATAAATTCTGATGCAAATATGAGTGACTTATGCAGCCCTAAACAGTAATAATGCAATCCTAGATAAGTTTCTAAAAATCTGATGCATGCTGAAAAACACTAAGCCTAAAAAAGCTTGTGCACAGGCCCACTTTTGATGGACTATTTTGAATGAATTTTGTGCTTTTTATGCACAAAAAGCACAAGATTTGATGATTAGTGATGACCATTGGGAGTTATGTGCCCATATAAGATATTTGTTAGAAGCTTTTTATACTTCAACATTATTATTATTATTATTTTTTGGATATATTATCCCACATCTAATGAATCTTTAATGAAGCTTTTGAAAATTACTTTACAATTCAGTAGATTTATAGATCATTTTTTACTGAGTATCACTATTAGAAACATGGAAGAGAAATTTAATAAATATTGGAAAGAGGCTCCAATGACATTTTCTTTAGCTACTGTATTTGATCATAGGTTAAAATTAAGTTGTGTACAGTTTTTTATTGATGGAATAAATAAAAACATGAATTATATAGATTTAAATATTTTTTCAAATATAAGGACAGATTTACATGCACTTTTTCAATTTTATTGTGAGCAAATAGGTACAACTGAGCTTAGTATGGGTCATTCAGAAGTCCATCAAATAGGTGTTGGTGAGTGGAATGTGTGGTATTCTTACCTGTCCACGGGCATGGCATCCAGCTCAAGCTCGAGTAATACTGTGATGGAGTTATCATCGTATCTTGACGTTGGCGTAATACGGGTGCATGATGCATCTAGTTTTGACCTTTTAGCCTGGTGGAAGCAACAAGAAAGCGTTGATCCGGTTTTGGCCGCCATGGTTCGTGATCTATTGATTATTCTAATGTCTTCTGTAGCATTAGAACATGCTTTTAGTGCAGGTGGACGTGTGGTGGATGACAGAAGAACAAATTTAACTGAAGAAACGGTGAAGTGTTGTGTTTGCCTGCGAGACTGGCATTTGGCAGATAAGAGGAAGCAATAGTTGACATCAATGGAAGATTATGATCCAGCAGAATACATTAGTGGACTACGCATATGATTTTTTACTTTTTTCTTCATTGTAATTCTTTTTTTATTTTTATTTTCTAAAAAGATTGTAAGGTTTTAAAAGTAATCATATTTAGAAACCTTCAAGAAGCTAAGATCCAAATGGTTCTCTCTTCTCAGTGGAGTAGGTCGAGTTTGACCGAACGACTTAAATATATTTGTCATTCTCCGTGCTTGTGTTCTAACTTTTATTTTTAATACTGATAAGAAAAAAGAAGGAAAAAAAATGAAGAGGCACGCCTGGCCTGCCGACCGGGCCCGGCCCGGCCCGCTCTAGCCCGGCCCATGGCAGGCCGTGCTAGGGTTTTTCGGCACGACCTGTTTGACATGCCTATGTGAAAGAAATAGGGAACGGCCCATGATCAGTGTCTTGAGCCACTGCTACCTGTAACTAAAGTTCATGAATGTTTATTGTGAAGGTATGCCCCATCGAGGGCGATTAGAGGCTTAATTAATGACTTGAAGGGTTGAGATATCCACCAAAAGATAAAAAAAATATCTTAGGAATGAAGCATCATCTTTTTTTTTTTTTTTTTTGAAGAGTTATCTTTTGAAGAGTTTAAATTAGCCTTGTCAAATCATGGACAAAAAGGAGGAAAGCAAGAAGTCCAGATGAATGAAAGTTTAGGGTCCGAGATCTCTAGATTGGTTTACTCAATAAATCAGTCCAATAGTGTGCAAAAATAAACAATATGCAGCAGAAATAAAATCACAAGCACACACCATAAGGACACTAGATTTTGCATGGAAAACCCTAATTGGGTGAAAAACCACGAATCCGAGTTGGATCAATAATCAAGCACTATGAATCTCAAAATTACAAGAAACTCAGATTTCCTCCCCAGATATCCCCTATCTAAGGACTGAAGTTACCTTGTGTCGCTTCACGCTATAACGAATTCACACCGCTGAGTGCAATAGACTCAATCCTGCGCTTGACTTCTCAAATCTTCTCACAAGAAGATGATCTTCTACAAAGGATGCAGGAGAAACTAGCTCTAGAGAACTTGTCAGCACAACTCTTTATAAAAATCTCTAGGGAAGAATCCTCTCAATTAAATCTCTAATTCAGAACTTTGAGAAGTGAGGTGTGTCATTTTAGAATAGCCCTTGAGTCCTTTAAATAGCCCTTAGGACGTGCTTAAGGTTGCCTAACTTGATTAGGATTAAAACAAGTAGTTTGGGCACAATTAGAACAAGGTTTTTAATTTTACTTGGACTCTGCCGCAATGTCCGCTCGAGCGGAAGATTTTCTTTCCATAGGTTGTCTATTGTGCCTGAATTAGTCCTCTTCAACTCCAAACGATAATGAGGAAGGTTCTTATTGGATTTCTTATACAAGCTCCAAATATAATGCATAGTTATTTCCTATGCAATGTGGGCCTTCCTATAAGATAATTGAATACCAAATTCCGTCTGAAAGACATGTATAACTTCTTGGGGATTTGCAATCTCAATGCCCCTTAAACACTCAATCCCCAATTTCATGGCTAAAAGTCTCTAAATGTCACAAAAATCGTTTGACTTTAGTTCACTTTTTTTTTTTTCCATGGATCCCATGATATCATGATTTTTTCAAAATCCATGATATCATGTGATCCAGGTAACTTTTCAACTTTTAACATTTGGATCCCTTGATATCATGGGTTTTTAAACTCCCATGATATCATGGGATCGACGGAAAAAATGTAAAAAAAAAAAAAAAGATATACCAGAGTCAAATGACTTTGGTGCCATTTAGAGACTTTTAGTCATGAAATTCGGAATTGAGTATTTAAAGGGAATTGAAATGTCAAATCCCCTAAATTCTTTTGACCTATAGTCTTGATAGAGTTTAAGTCTTTCCATGATAAAATTCGCAATCAAAATTGATGGTGCATGAGGATGAGTTGTTCCATTCAATGGCCTTGAGCATTTATGTTCCGCATTATATACCCTAACTTAAAATTGGGGTCCAGCCTCCACGATAGAATCATGGATGCGACATAGACAAACTCCCATCTAGATGTCTTTAAAAACGAAGTTGATGAACATCTCAAATCTGACTAATGTACTTTTGAACATATCATGACTCTAAAACACCCTGCCCTTCCACATCTGATATGCCGATCCTTCCTGTGGTGAAATGCCTATCAAATCTTCCATTACCTACAGAGTGTCAATACTACTTGCCTTTCTGCAAAAAAAAAAAAAAAAAAAAAAAAAGGATTGATCGACGTCATACAATGGATATCTTCAATGCCTCCCAAGTCCCAAACGACTAGGACCTGATATATATCTCGTCAGAAAGAATTGCCTTATCATAGCAAACTCTTACTAAAATGCCAATTAAATCTTTTGTGGCTTGCTGAGTGTCGCCAATGATGATATATTTAAACAAATTGGTACCTTCATTGTCATATAAAGATATATCTTGGAAGATGACATGGCCACTCGGAAATTGTATTTTGTCCAAAATAATTGTATTATCAATAAAAAAAAAGTAAAAATATTATGGAGAAAAAAATATAAATTACACCTGGACTTTAACGATCTCTATATCTTCCAAAAACTAAAGCCAGTACATGCCATAAAGAATCAATCCTTAAGCTGATCCCCAGTGATACAAAGCCATAGCAGTTCTTATTTTTTTTTTTATCCTGAAGTTAGACATAACTCAAGATACGTTTAAGCCTTAAGCATGGACCTATATGTATGAAGGAATTAAACTCCTAGAAGTTTCAATATATTTATTTATTAAAGTGGTTAGAAATTGAAGAAATAATGGTAAAATCCATAAATATTGGCCATCAAACAATTGCCCCTTTCGTGAAAAATGAATACAATCATCATCTTAGTAAATCAAATCCTAAAATAGTCGACGCCTTATATCATTGACTCTTATCATACATTAACACTATGTTATGAGGATGATGTGTGTTCTCTGACAATGGTATGAAACAACAATTGTTCTTCTCATTTTTCTAACCAAGTCACCTTCACATTCTACACAATCATGGATATTTTCTTTCATCTTCATGTGTATCTAGTCTATATGGAGAGAGAGGCCCGCCAGATTGTCGAGTAGTGCAGCGGAATCAAACGATGACCTGTGATTGATAACACACATCCATACAGATGAGCAGCTTGGATCTTGCATGGAGTACTTCTCCCTTTATACTTATCATAAGAAACTCAAGCCCATCAATGTGATCGAAGAAAAAGACCAATTATATCTTCATCCGACCCTTTGATCCTGTTGATCTCTCCATGCAATAAGCTCCCCAATTTTTGTGTGCGGGGTCCCAATAAAAAAGGATTCACCCTATCGAATGGCAGATTCTGCCAATGTCATCAGCTCCTTAGTGGCTAATCCATCACTGACTAAGCTTAAAACCCAATATTTCTCTACTTTTATTGGGGATCTTGTCAGAGGGTGCTCTTCTACATGGAGTAGAGGTATCATCCACGATCTCCTTTTTTTAAACCTTTTCCTTTTTGGGCGTCAAGGATTGTTTGTATGTACGAATACCAATAAACCTCCTTATTACTGTGTAGTCCCAACCCATTGAAAGATGCAACAGTTAGGTGGACTGTTAAGAAATAAATTTGGAAACCCATTCTTCATTTGACAGGAGAAGTGGTTAGATATTGGAAGGCTAGGATTTTAATCTAAAAGGAAACATTTCTTATCATTATTTATTTTGACCCTATGCAATATCCTGTTTCATGGTTTCCAAATTCTGTTATATCTACATGTTTTCCGTATATACCTTTTTTTTATGGGCATTCGGAGACAGATTTCTGAACATTCTACTTTCTGGTCCCAAGTCTATAATCTTTTTTTTTTTTAGTATGGTAGGTTCTGCTTTCAAATTTGAAGACCTAAAATGTACCATGATTAATGAAATTCCATTAATGAGATTTGAACTATCATTTAATCGGCGATAGGTCCCTAAACAGTTTACTTTCTAGCCTTAAGTCCACAATATTTTTTCATAGTGTGGTAGGTCCTGCTTCCAAATTTGAAGACCTAAAATGTACCACGATTAATGAAATCCCATTAATGAGATTTGAACTACCATTTAATCGGCGACAGGTCTCTGAACAGTTTACTTTCTAGCCTTAAGTCCACAATCTTTTTTCATAGTGTAGTAGGTCATACTTCCAAATTTGAAAACCTAAAATGTCTAAGTTACCATTTCTTTAAATTATATCCCATGATTAGTGGATATGCCATTAATAATGGTCAACTACCATTTAATTGGCCACGATTAATGAAATCCCATTAATAAGATTTTCAAATAAATTTTAACAAAACACAAATAAATTTCAAAAGAACGCAAATAAATTTCAAAAAACGCAATAAATTTCAAAAGAATGCTCAAAAGACACAAATAAATTCCAAAAGATCAAAATAAATCTCAGAAAATGTAAATAAATTTTAAAAGACTCAATAAATTTCAAAAGATCTAAATAAAATTCAATAAAATAAAAATAATTTTAAAAAGATGAAAATAAATTTCAAAAGACACAAATAAAATTAAAAACGTAAATATAATTTTCAAAAAAACTCAGATAGATTTTTCAAAAATACAGAAAAAATTTATTCAAAAACTCAGTTAAAATTTTCAAAATGAAGATAAATTTGTCAGAAGCTAAGATAAATTTTTCAAAAACTCAAATAAATTTGTAAAACATAAAGATATGTTTGCTTCTGGGCTTCTGAAACCCGATCCCACTTGACCCGACCTGAACCAGATTGGAACCTACCCGATCTTGGTGGTCTTCTTCCTCCTCTCGTTCTTCTCTTCCCGAACAGGAACCCGAAACATTCCTGTATCTCCTTCCTCTTCAACGATGGCGCAGCGGCAGGTTAGCGCAGGGCTCCGACGAGGCGGCAGCGGTGGGAACCCTCCTTCTCCGACGACGAGGAGTCCGACGATGTCAGACGAAAACAAGAAACCCAACTCGATCTCTGGAACTGGATTATCTGAGTTGCAGAACTGTTAAGGAAGATCAGAGAAAGATATTTGAGTTGATCTCTGGTGGATCGTCACGAATCTGAAGTTGCAGACTGCAGAAAAAGGGATGGAGCAGGGAATTGTCACTAATCTGATTTCTCCGATACCAATGAACAAGGGAGCGGAGACAAGGCGCTGCTAGGAACTCAGATCTCCATTCCAAGGTTCAAGCTAAGCTTCTGTACTTTTGCGACAATCTTTCGTTATTCGAGACAAATCTGCTCCAGTACCAATGCCCCTTCCAGACCTTTGACACATTCTCAATAGGAATATCCATTGTCTCGGGAACAAAGTAGTTTGTGAATAATGTCATGATAACAATCAGGACAGCAAAGACGAAAAAGAGGAAGAACCTAAGGTGGCAAAGGGCGGGAAGGAAAGCATGTGCTATAGCACCAGTCATAAAAAGGTTGACGCAGGCATTAATGCTGAGACCCACCGACCAGGTTCTCTGTTGCTGTCCTCTTCCTCGGCGAGGAGTCCGGAATCATCTGCGTTCTCTGCCTACAATTCTAAAACAGATATCAACGATTTTCTCCGATCAACAATTGTGGCCCACCCTAAAATGAGGGAGAATAAAAGATTTAAAATTTTGAAATTCAAATTTTTATATTTAAACGGTTAAAAGGCAAATCAGAATTATATGGACCATTTGCAGGGGCAGAACCAGGAATTTTATTTAGGAGGGGCCAAAGAAAACTTCTTTTAAGAAAATAAAAAAAAAATCAGTTATAAATCATGCAATAATAAATTATTGTTTCAATATTGAATTTTTCTACATTTTATTTTTTAAATATATAATTAAATAATTTATAAAAATCTCATCCTCCATTCTGTTGCGAATTGCAGTAAAAAAAAAAAAAACTTCATGACTGAGAATGTACTAGTACATCTACCATATGTACTTAATAACTGCTTTTTATATGACTGGTAAGGATCAGTGGTTCTCACTTGGACTGTCCAGGATTCTAATCCTAGGTACGCCACCTTTTTCGACATGTGTGGGTTCTCTTTCCACTTGTGTGGGCTTTATTTCTCTCTGTGTATGGACTCCTTTCCCACCTGAGAGGATTGTCTTCCCATGTGCACGGCCTCTCTCTTGGGCCCCAACCCCTAGGCCAAGGTACCAAAAAAAGTACAAAAAAATCTCAAAATTAGTACTTTGTAAATTACAATAAGACTTTATTATTAAAAACTCATGGAAAAGTAATAATAACATCCCATGTTCAAAATCTAAATCATTCAGAAGCATATTCCGCTAGTTTTTATCTCAAAATAAGCTTCTTTAACCGAATTATTCTGACATGGATAATATTAATCAAAATAAAAAAAAAAACACAACTATTTTTCTTTATCCATGATGGATAAAACTCCAATTGAGCAAAAATCTAATGTAATAATAGAACGCAAATTGATGTTGATTTTAAGAGGAATAGATTTTAATATAAGCTAATGACATGTAGTAAAACTAATACATCTATGCAATGTAAAGAAAAATCTATAAAAGAGAAAGTGAGTTTGTTGTTCTTCTTTAGTTATACCTCAAAATCCCTATAAGTCTGCAACCTACAACTCCATTCAAGATCTCTAATAAGAAGATGTGCATTATTCTCTTCTTTTCTTGGATCACAAGATTTAGGGCAAGTGTAGATAGGTTAGAATGAAAATTGAGAAATATCCGCTCCAATCTCCAATAAGCCATCCTTGTTTGTTCTCCTTTCCTTCATTTCCTTTCCTTTCTCTTTTTTTCTTTTTTTCATTTTAAGTTTTTCCCAAAATTGAAAATATTTTTGTTTTCCATTTTTTAAGTGTCAAAATTATATTAAAAAAATATCCAAAACAATGGTGGATGGCCACATAATGGAGGGCCAAAGCATTGCCATGAGGGATTTTTAAATGTATGGGGGGCCATGGCCCATGCCACCCTCCTGTCCCGCCCTGACCATAGGCCTTAAAGAATGGAGGCCCTACAAGACCAATATGAGAGATTTTTGGCTAATTTACCCTACTTTGTTAAGACTAAAAGCAACACCTTAGATCCGGATAAAGACGAGTTCTCCTCTTCAAATTCCACGCAACAGTGAGAACTATGAGAGCAAGTCACTCAAACGATTATATCCGATTGGAGAAGGTGCAGGGTATGCCGGTGGAATCGTAAGTGCCGCTGTTGATGGCTTGTCTGCTGGTTTTGCAGTAGCTAAGGATCTCAATTTGTACGAGGGTGGTATAGAGGCAGTTTTGGGCAAGGCCCAGAAGAACACCGGATTTGTCAAGTACTGAAGGGTTCTTTATGCTGTCTGCTTAGTTTTTCTATACGACTCCTGCTGGTGGAACTGAAAGTGGATATTGCATAAAGCTGATGACATCAATTGGAAACAGTTTTATTGATGCCACCACAAATTGGATTTCTGATTTGGTTAATCAGCTTCGCAATCACTCGAAAGATTAGTGATTTTGTCTGGAAAGCCAAGAGATATACCATGGAAAAAGATGCTTATTTTTTCTCAAGCCACTTGTGGAGGAGAAATTTTGTAAAGATCAGTAACAGGTACAGATGTACCAAAATTTACTCTTGTTTCTTCCATGTGTGGTCCTTTAAACAGTTTGGGGCCCCACCTTTGAATGATTCTGTAAATGTGATTAATTGTATTACTGACTAATGGAAACTCATAAATTGGATATTTATAAACCTGGGAGGGTATTTGAAGTTTTAGCTAACTAGCACTTGCACAAAAAAATCTTGCTTAGCGGTATTGTCTTTAGCATTTATAAATTATAGTCTCTCGCATTTTCATAATAGAACTAAATAAGTGCAATCAATCGGAGAATTTGACTCATGATTAGATTGGAATGGGAGAAATATAATTCACGTAGCTAACCCTAACGTCGCTGGGACAAGACTTTGTTGATTTGTACAAAGATGTGGATCTAGCCTACATCCAGGGATCAGTTCTAGGAATTTATTAAAAACATGCCTATCACAGATTTAATTTGGCAGAGCTTTTACTTGTGCTTCTATTTTTACTACTGGCAGAAGATTCATTGGGCATGTGTGATCAAGAGGGTCAAGCAATTGAACTGAAATTCACAGCCAAAAGGGTGTATCAAAATCCACATGCATATATGGTTTTGCAGTAGGGCTATGAATTTGGGCCCTCCTGTGAGGGTATCCGGCCCCACCTATCACTCTATAAATTTTTTTGGTAAATACACTTGTCACTATAATTGCGGTGGATACAGACCTTATCTAAAACTATTGGGTTATTTGGCTCCCTCGTCCACAAGGCACAAACGGACCCAGCCCAGATAGAGAAATGGACCTTGTGTCAGCACTTGCGTCAGCCTGTACCACTTGCTGACTTGCATCAGCCTTAGCTTTAGAAGCTGCGTCATCCGCTTGCATCAGCATGTACCACCGCCCTTTTAGATGATAATGATAATTACAGGTCGGATTAGGAACTCCCACACTAGATTCAATAGTTAGGCCCTTATCAATACTTTTTTTTCCTTTCTATTTTTATTTTTCTTTTTCTTCTTTTTTTTTTTTTTATTCTAGGTCCTGTCTATAGGTCATTTACATAATACTTTAAGCTTCAGATCTAGGGGACAAATCTAGCACTCCAGCTTGCTCCGTCTGAGGCCTAACATTTCTGTTTGATTCTACGCCTTTTGATTGAGCTATTTGTCTCCCGCCGGTTTGTCCTGGGCGGCGCCATGTTGTTCACGGTGGGGTCAATTGGCCCCATGGAAATCTGAAAACATATTCATAAAAATTTTGTGAATCTCTGAGTGGGAAGCTTTTGACCGATTGAGAATAAAAAAAGAAACATCTATAGGAAGTTTTGACTCAACTGAAATCTAAAAACAATCTTCTGGGAAGATTTTAAACCAACTTAATTTAAGAGTTTGACCTGAAAGAGAGAAAATGGGGTATAAATTTTTTACCCTTTTGTAACATCCAATTAAGATAAACCGTGTACTTTTGTGTCATGGGTAGTCCAGTAATTTTGAATGACTTATAAATTTAAATGGATATGCCTTAACTCATAGGAAGCTCAAATAGTATTTTTTTTATCTCAAATCCTTTTATTTTTATCATTTTCTCTCATTTTTCTAATACTAAATATTTAAAGGTAGGATAAGGGCCTAAAAATTACAGGCCCTCTAGTGAAAGTCGAAGGTTGTTGCTCGGTTAAGCCCGGTTCGCAAATGAGAGGGTAGGATAAGAGCTTAACCTCGGCCCGGCCTGGATCCAACCCTTTGATAGCCCTAGTGGCAGGGTTGCAGAAGATAAGTTTTTTTTTACCCCGCTGACTTGAATTCCTTGAGCCGCCCCTGAGTTTCTGGGCCAGGCCCACCCTCTTATTATATATATATATATATATTAAAATATATTAAGGGCTTCAATTTTGACCGTCGATTATCATTTTAACTAACGGTTATATATGTAACTACTTATGTAATTATCCACTCATTTTTTTATCATACCACTCATGTTTCAGTTGTTCTTATATAACTCTATCATTTTTCAATTGTTCCTATGTAACTATACTTTTTTTGCTCTAATTTTTTATGTCTATTATATCCAACTTGTCCTTTGCAAAGAGGTAATTTTTTTTAATATGTGATTATTTATTTTGCAGTGCAGTGAGTACGGATTATTGGGCTAGTTTGTTATTATTAAAATTCCTCTATTTTTCCTTCTCAAAATGGGCTTTTTAAGGTTTTAATTATGCCCCTTATCCACTGCCCATGCAGCATTTCTAAATTATCTACTCATTCTGTGGTTGAGAGCTCTCCGGCTACATAGATATAGATACATATCTCTATCTGTATCTCGTCATTCCTGTGGTGTAAACTGCAATTCGCCCCCTCTTTTTCTTAACCTCGCCTTGTCTCAGATCAGTCTCTCTGCGATCTCTCCTCCCACTCGTCTTCTTTGCGATCTCTATTTGGAGGTATCTCTTCCCCACTGTATATTAGGCAGATTTTTCTGTGCATTCACCTTGCATGGGGCGATTAGTGAGAAGTAACATGTGCAGCCCACTTCTGCCCAGATCCAAAGTCCAAACCTCCACCACCCATGTCACTGAATCCTGAGTTTGCACCAATTTGAATTGATCGGACTATTAAATGGAGGGTGAATTTTATATATAGGATAAAGGGGGCCGGGGCTCAAATTTGATATGTGGCCACCACATGCATGGATCTTTCCATCACCTGGTCCCATGAGCTGTGGGGTCTAGGTTGCCCCCATCAAAGCTACCTTGTATGGTAAGCCGTGCATTCAATTTGCACAAGAAAAAAGCCCCTTTATATCTATAATTTTTAGCTTGGTGAAAATGAAAGTGGAGGATTCACTCAAAGGTAGGCCAATCAAATCGGCCCTGAGACAAGGAGCGCAGCCTGGCCCTCAAAAAGCCCTTAAAATGAGGGAATCTGTTTCTAAGCAAAAGTTCAAGGGCTTGTCTTGGACAAATTTTTGCAGGCCCTGAAATTTGAGGCCCCTGTCTGGCTTTGGATAGTACAAGCCCAGCCCGACATTGACGCCTACTTTTGCTTGTGTATGTGATACACTAAAAAGCCTGTGTAACAATTACATAGCCGTAACAAAAGGGGGATGTGAAGGAAATTTCATGCCCCTGTACCCTTTACAAAATGCCCTAAAAACTCATACACATGCATACTTTGTTCATTTTCATCTTTATTTAATTATTTAAGTTATCTCGTATGCTTAAAACATATGCAATAAGTGTTCCAATCCCTTCTAGCTTTATTGCTTCTTATTTAAGACTTTTATATTGTCTTTATATATTATTACTAGCACAAAATTGGTGTACTCTTGTTAATAAGGATACATTTTTTCCACCTATAAAGTGACTTAGGGACGCCAATCGATTTATAAAGGTAATTTATATGTGCATGGAACTTCAACGACAAGTGGTGATACAAATATCCTTCTAATTAGATAATTATAACTCCTAATTTTTTAAAGTCTAAACTAATAGTGATTTTTCTAGTGCATTTATTTTTGTAACTGAAATCCAATGATGCTTATAGATAGATCATTGTTGAATTGAAAAAAATGTCAATTCATAAAAGGCAAGTGAATGAAAAATGTTTAAAATCTCTCAAAGATCAGATTCTACTGAAATCATTTGGTTCGTGGAAATTCCCACAAAAGGTGTAGGATAGAGCAGGATCTTTAACTATTTTCTTTCTTTGACAAATTAAATGAAACGTACATTAGAACCCAAGTCACCAAAGCACGTGTGATCTTGTCTGATAAAAGAATATTTTTGGAGAATCAACTTCTATTCTTTAAATGTTCTCTTATTGGTCCCTTGACAATAAAAGTTAGACAACATAACGCTTAGTTGATACTCGATACTTTGCAATAGTGTTAGAATAAATAAATAATGATTTTCTAGTTTTGAGGCCCTGAACCCGCCCTGACATTCAAGGGTAGGGTAAGGGCGTAGGTAGTGTAGGCCTTCTAAGGATTTTGGCATGCCCGACCTCGGCCCACATATATTAAGGGTAGGGTAAGTAAGGACAACCATGACCGGACCTTTTGACAGCCCTACTCCCAGGGCTTTGGACACAAGGCTCGGCTTGCATATCTTGAGGTAGGGCCCATTCTATCTTTTTGACATCCCTAAATTCCCATATGATCTTATGTGGACCATTGAGGCAGAGCCTGGAAAATGTGGCCACATGTCGTTCCCCCTCAATCACCCTCAATCATCGCAAGGTTTCAGGAATCTATGAGATCCTGGGGAATCACTACTCATGAACAAATGAGCCCAATCTCAATGAACTACTAGGGTTGAGCGCCTGAGCTTAATAAAGCACCGATCCAAGATCAGGAACCAATCTCTCTCTCTCTCTCTCTCTCTCTCTATATATATATATATATATATATATAGATTTTGGACACGATCATCATGTGAAAAATAATGATAATCGATTTTGATTTGTGGGACCAGCACTATTTCAGTTTAAGATAAGGTAAGCTTCAACTTAGGAGAGCTCTCCAAAGTTGAAGCTTAAATTGGGTATCTTTGTTTTCTGCGGAATTGAATAATCCAGTTTTGATTGAATTTATCTTGATTTTGGAGATAATGATTTGAGGTGGTTTACGATGGAGATGATTTTACACACGATTTCAACTTATGATAACATAACTGTCGCTTAGGAAAAAGGGATATATATATATATATATATATATATATATATATATATATATATATAGACACACACACAAACACACCTTTCATTGCACAGAGAAGTATTAGTCTTTGTCCATGCAAGTAAATGTGGTGTGATAATTTTATTTACATTAAATTGCTAGCTGGAGAGTATTGAGAATGACCACCGGAACTCGTGACGATGTAAGAATCCAAATATCAGAGGAAACTGAAAATCTGGGGTGGTTGTACAAGATAATAGAAGAGCCAGGCCCACGAAGAACTTCCAAGCCTCTTGTACAGACGGTGGCACAAACACTACGTGGGATCAGCAGGAACAAAACATGCTTTGATCCCTCTGTGGTGTCGTTTGGTCCTTACCACCGCGACAAACCTCATCTCAAGCCGATGGAGCGTTACAAGGAAGTCACAGCTCTCTGGTTCATCAAGCCATCTGATAATCCGGTGAAAGCAATTACTAGGGAGGAAGCAAAACAAGTATATGATGAATTCGTTGCAAAGGTGCCAAGCGTGTCGTCTCTCAGAGGCTGTTACACTGATAAGTTTGTCCGTACAATCAACGATGCAGAGTTCATGCACATGATGTTTTTGGACGGTTGCTTCATGTTGTATTTCATCCGACTTTTTCTAGATCAGTCCAGTGATCTGTTGGAGACTAGCCATCTTAATCGACCACTTATTCTAAGAGACATGTTCTTGCTTGAGAATCAAATTCCATATTCAGTTCTCGTAGCTTTGAAGAGCTTAAAGCCTAGCTTAATGCCTGGGCGTGGAGATGATTGGGCAGCCAGTTTCTTCAAAACTGTCTTTCTCCCTCCACCTCCATCCGTTGTATCATATTCCCTTCCACTGGTTTTAACGTTATTGTTTCTTATTTGTACGTTCTTGCCAGTATTGTTTATTATCTTTTGGATCTATTGTTGCCTTCGGATCTATTGTTGCCGGTGCTCAGCGGACTCAAGGTCTGAAGAAGGCACCAAGCTCCAGACCGAGCCCCTTCACCTCCTCGACCTTCTTCGATACGAGCTTACTGGAAAGGGTGTCGATCATTCTGTCCATGGAACTGGTTATTGGAACTATAATTTTCGTCCGATCGGCGAGCTCAAAGAAGAAGGTATCCAGGTAAGTGTAAGCAATTCCGAGTCATTGTCATTGAATAATATTAAACTCAAGAAGGGCTGGATTGATAGCTATCTCGAACTTCCTCGGATAGTAATCGATGATTCGACCAAGACTCGCTTGCTCAACCTTGCCGCCTATGAAATGTGCCCAGATGGTTCTTTGGGCAAGGCGGTAATTACCTCCTACATATGCTTCTTAGATTCCCTAATTTATAATGCTGATGATGTGAAGGAGCTTCGATCCAGTAACATAATGCTTAACCGCCTCGGCAGCGATGAGGAGGTCGTCAACCTCGTCAGGGAGTTGGCCACTAACTTATCTCCCGACTTCAAAGTTTACAGCGATGTCATCCAAGGCATGGAAGGACACAGAAAAAGACAGTTCAACCATGTCAGGCTGTGGATTAGTCAATTCAAACGCACCCATTTCACTAGCCCATGGACTGCAATCTCTTTAATTGCAGCAATTTCCGTCATATTATTAACTCTGGTGCAGACCATTTACAGTGTCCTCAGTTACTACAAAAGCAAGTAGTTTCTCTCACCACCTCTCGTACATGTGGGTGTGGTTAGAGTACTTTTATGTATTTGGTTCTCTTGCATGAAAAGGAAATGTTGGGTTTGACTGATTTGTGTATATGGGTAGTAAGGACAGCTGGATTCACCAACTCCTTGTACTGATATTGGTATTGTATCTTTGACTTTCTGTTGAGGTCCCCTCTTATCAGTTATCACTTGAATGGTGATGATGGTTTATGCGTTTTTGAAGGTTTTTATGTTTGTCATGAGATTAATGGATTTGGCTTATACCTTTGTGGGGGAGTATTTTGCCTAAATATAGCATTTTGGACATACATCGCACTCATGATCTAGGTTTTGACTTTCTTACCCATAATTACATATTGAGTTAGGATAATTTGGTTTATACCTTTGTGGGAGGCACATTGTGTCTGATAAAGCATTTTGGACATACTTTGATTGGCTTTCACGATCCAGGTTTTACCTTTTTGAACTTGACTCAATTTTGAGTTTAAGATTACTTGTCTGCATTAGATTATGCATTGCAACAATAATTTTCAAATTTTACTCTCCCTCACTTGACGATAATCTGAACCATACTCACCCTTGGATTGAATTTTGTGAAAAGCGTGACTTAATAAACAATTAAACTTTTAAGACTCCTAAATCAATGATTGTGATGAGATGATTGACATGATTTTTGCCCAAATCATATCCACCGTTAGATATTTCTACCATTCTATCCTTCCATGATTAGCATACATCAAAGTGGGTCATATAAGGAGCTTGAATTTTTACCTTTAATGCAAGCCGTGAGAAATACCTTTTAGCTTTATGTAGCTGCTAACGGTTTGTGTGATAGGTAATTAACTTTTCTACCGCCATGTGGGAACTGATAATCCAATCCTCTTAGCTTTTCCATTTATTTATTTATCTTTTTACTAGTAATGAAACTCTTAATAAAAGCAAAGGAACGAGAAAAACAACACAAAGAGGGAATGTATCAAAGCCTTATACCAAGCACACCCTCACATAATAAATAAATAAGAAAAAAGAAACAAAAGCCACAAGAAAACATCAAGCTCTAGGAAGAGGAGGAGCCCTATCAACTCCTTGTTAGGTAGGGAGTCTGCTAAGACCATTGGCCGAATGGACAATATGCTTTGCAATCACAAGAAAGACAAGTTATTTGGTTACTAGAAAGCCAAAAAATACTTCTTTTTTTTTTTCTCAAGCCATTTGTAGAGGATAAATTTGGAAAAGCATCAGTAACAACAGAAGTACGTAACTTTATCTTCAGCAAAAAGCACAAAGGAGCCATTTGCTTTTGGTTCTTCCATGTGGGGTCCTTAAATAGAGGATCATGAACATCAGATCATGCTCTTGTGGGCCCCCACCTTTGAGTGATTCTGTAAGTTTTCTTGATGGCTCATAAATGCAAGTTATAAATTGGATCACCCTTGATATGAAATTTGAAATAAATTTAATGATTCTAGTCCCCTGATGTGTGGTTCACACTCGATTCAATGCTTCAGTTCATTTAGATTGGTGTAAACCCCATGCTAAACATGACTATATGGGTGGGGTCCATTTGGATTAATGCTTTGGTGGGTTCCCACTAACTAAAGTCAATAATGATAGAGGTATAGCATGAAATTTGATCTTGATTTCTCCTTATATGCAAATGCAAGTAACCATAATTTGTCTAGCCTTTCCAAAGAAGGATTCAATGACCGTGAACAATGATGCCTCGAAAACTTCAGAACCTCTCTTCTCTTCTTTTCTTCTGTTCTTCTTCCATGGACATCCATCCCCTGGTCTATAACTTTCATGCTTCGTGATAAAGCATTGACAGACATTCTTAAGCACGAAATAAGGTCTTAAATTTAGGGTTCAACTCAATGCCTTGGATTTAGCATTCAACAAGGCCCAAGTTGCGAGGAATGATTGATGAGACTGCCACATGGCTTATCATTGGATGGACCTTTTGCAGATTGGCACATAAACTGCTTAAGCAAAGAGATACCTTGGAGACAAAATATTTCTTTTTTCTCAGGCCAGTTGTAGTGGATAAATTTTGTAAATATATCAGTAACAGTAATAGATGTTGCTTAATTTATCTTCTGCAAAAATAACAAAGGAAGAGAGGCGTTGTTGCGGCACACATGGATCTTTCCTCCACGTACCTTGGTCCCATGAGCAGTGGGCTCGGCCTGCTTGTTTAGAAGAATTACTGAGGATTCTTACTTGGAAGAATTCTGAAAATCTCAAATGCTGTCCTTTAAAGAAGAATTTCAAATGCCCAACCCTCCTCCAACGAATTCAATAAATTCAGAAGGCTCGAACCAAATAGAGCATTTGGAGTGGACAGGGGATAAGATGTCAAATCATCATGTCATAAATCCCCAACTATCCTAATTCCTTGTTAGGAATGCTTTGAACCAAACAGACCCTAGGTGGGCCCCATCCAAGCTACCTTGCACGGTCAACCGTACATTCACTTCCCACCAGAAAAAAGAGCCCTTTCTATCTATAATTTTTGGTTTGGTGAAAATGAAAGTGGAGAATTCACTCCAAGGTAGGCCTATCAATTTGGCCATGAGACAATGGAGGTCTGGGCCGGCCCTCAAAAAGCCCTTAAAATGACGGCTGCTATTTCTAAGCAAAAGCCCAAGGGCCGGGCCCTAACAGATTTTTTCAGGTCCTAAAATTTGTGGCCTCGGCCTTGGACGGTACTATCCCGGCCTAACCCTGGCCCTAACCCTCCTACTTTTGTGTGTATGTTATTATCTATTGCAGGTTGCATGTGAGGCACTCAAGAGCTTAATATGAAAGATGCCATCATTTTTAAATATCCGCTTTATGTTTTGTGAAAGGTGATTATTACAATTACATTTAAATGATTTTATTCGAAAATTTTCATAATTCAGCTATTTATCTCGAAAGGTCCTTGCAAATTGTATAGCACTAACGAGGTCCTCTCGCCATTGTTTTATAGTTTTTTATACTTTTTTCTGAGCGACACTAGCGTCGCTCGTCTGAACATCTCCTAATGTCTTTTTCTTCCTCTCCTCCTCGTATTTCTCTATCTGGTCCACATGGAAGACTATCACCTGACCCGCATCCAGTCAAATGGTAGGGATGTAGTCTACTGGGAGACCACAATTGAAGAGACAGAGGCACTTAGACTATGCTCCTTTGCACCGTTCAAACGAAAACAAAAACACCAAAATTGAAGAGATAGAGAGAGTGAGTGAGTGAGAATAGAAGGAGAAGCTAAGCCCTTTGTTGTGGTAGTTGTAGGCGAGGGGGCGAAGCGAAAGGTAGATTCCTCAGTATGAGAAGCCGCAGCTGCGTCGGAAATGGCACCCCTTGAAATAGCTGCTCCAGAACCCTTGTCAAGAGGAACGTATACTCCTCCAAAAGCTCTGCAATGATCGACACCAAAAACATCTTTTTTTCTATGATCTTCTAATTTACACAACACCACCACCATTTGACTGAATGCGGGTCAGGTGGGAGTTTTCCATATGGAGAGGATGGAGAAATAAGATGAGAAAAGGAAGAAGAAGGCATTAGGAGATGTTCTGACAAGCGACGCTAGCGTCACCCATGTGTCGCCCATGGTGATGCTATCGTTGCTCATAAAAAAAGTATAAGAAAATATAAAAAATTAGCGAGAAGACTTCGTTAGTGTTACACAATTTACGAGGACCTTTTGCAATAAATGACTAAATTTTGGGATTTTTCGAGTAAAATCCTCTAGCGTTTATTTGCACTCGAAAGCACATCTTTCATAGCTTGGGCGAGTCCCTTCATTTGTTATGACAAGATTGTCATCTGCACATTTAATTTGCAAGGTTTCATAACACTTTGGACTCCGCTGTAGTGAAGGCAATAGGGAATGATTCATAGTCACTATCTTGAGCCACTGCTAGCTATAAGTAAAGTTTCAAGATATTTATTGCGAAGGTATGCCCCGTTGAGGGCGATTAGAGGCTTAATAGATGACCTGAAGGATGGAAGACATCCACCATAGAATGAGTCATCATCTTCTTTTCTTAGGGCCCAGTTTGGTAATTTTTTCTATTGTGCCTAATTTAGTCCTCTTGATCTCCAAACGATACCCAAGAAGGATCTTGTAGGATTTCTTATACAAACCCCAAATATCATGCATAGTTATTTTCTATGCAACACGGACAAACTCACATCTATATGTCTTTATTGGTTTCAAAACGAAGTTGATGTACAATGCAAATCTGGCAAATGTACTATTGGACATATCATGGCTCTAAAACGCCCTGCCATTCTGCATCTCACATGCCGATCCTTCCGGTGGTGAAATGCCTATCAAATCTTTGATTACCTGATAGTGTCAATAATATTGGTCTTTTTGCAGGAAAAAAAAAAAAAAATATTGATCGATGTCATACGATGGATATCTTCAACGCCTTCCAAACGACTAAGACCTTGTATCTTGTTTGAAAGAATTGCCTTGTCATAACAAACTCTCACTAAAAATGCAATCAAATATTTTGCGGCTTGCTGAGTGTAGCTAATGGTGATATATTTAAACAAATTGGAACCTTCATTTTCGTATAAAGATATATCTTTTAAGATGACATGGCCACTTGGATATTATATTTTGTCCAAAATAATTGCATTATCAATATAAAAAAAAAGTAAAAACATTATGGGAAAAAAAAATATAAATTACACCTATACTTTAAACATCTCTATATCTTCCAAAAACTAAAGCCAGTACATGCCATAAAGAATCAATCCTTAAGAAGATTCCTAGTGATGAAACAAAGCCATAGCAATTCTTGTCTTTTATCCCCAAGTCGGACGTAACTCAAGATACGTTTAAGCCTTAGCATGGACTTGTATGTATAAAAGAATTAAACTCCTTTGGAATTTCGAGATATTTATTTCTTTAAGTGGTTAGAAATTGAAGAAATAATGGTAAAATCCATAAATCACTACAAGAAAAGAGGGCTTTTCCGGCGATTTTATCAGCGCCGGCAAAGAAATCGCTGCAGATACAAATGTTTTGCGGCGAAAAATACATCGCTGCAAACGATCAGGGCTCTAGCTGACCATTGGATTTTTTGCAGTGAGTTTCATTTTTTATTGTGGTTATTGCGGCGATTGTTTTCGCCGGTAAAGTCTGGGATGATTAAAAAATAAGTAGAGCCCTAAAAGCTTATGTTTTCATTTCCCGCGCCCGCTCCCGCTCCCGTTCCCGCGCACCGCTATATCCATTTCCAGCGTCCTCTGTCCCTGCCTTTTTCTCTAAATCGTGCTTGAAGCTGCCCCCTTTCCATTTCTAGCGTCCCTGGTCTCTTTCTCTAAATTGTGCATCTCTCTGTTTTTCATCATCAACTCAACTGCACTGCCTTCTTACAACCCTCTTTCTCTTTTGCATTAGTGTTTGTGGTTCATCTTGTTCTGGTGCATTCGATTTCCTCCACCAGCGTCGTCGCGTGGCAGCCCGCCGTCGCTCAAGAAGATGCTTCCCTCCAGATCTGGCTCGTCTCTTTCGGCTCCGTCGAATGGCACGCTGTTCCATGTGTTTCTTCCAAGGCTATCCCGATTCTAGGGTTTCTTCCCTCGTCTATTCTCATCCAGCATCGATGGTTTGATTTCAGAGTGGGATCTTTTTTCCTTGAAGCAGAAGGTATATATTCAAATGCCCCTTAGATGACAATCGATTTACAGTTTTTTTTGTTAAGAAGTCTGATTTATAGATTTTTTTTTTGCTATTACTGCTCTGTTTCTGTTGGTGTGCCTTTTTTTTTTAATTTATTAGATGCGAATCTGGTTTGGGGTATTTTTGGATTGAGAGTGAGATGGGATAAAAACCTTATTTCTCCTTCTTAAGCTTGGGATAAAAATCTGTTGGTGTGCCTTTTTAAGCTTTCTATCTGTTGGGTGTTTGGTGGGTTTTGATGGGTTTATAAGATTTTCATCTGGGGTTCTAAAGCTCTGTTTTGTGTGTGTGTTGGGTTTGTGAAGTTTTCATTTCCGGGTTTCTGCATCTCTTTTTCCCCTGCTGGGTGTTTGGTATGTTTGATGGGCCTTTGAGATCATCTTTAATTTAATAGCAGGCTCAATTTTTACTGGAGTGAAACTTGAAGACTAGTAAGAGAGACTTTTATTCTTTTATCAGCTCTGGTTTTTAATAAATGAGCTAGAGATTTGCATGAGTCCAAGCCTCGGAGGATTGGGATCTGATTAGTGTAAGGATGGAGCTATTGGCTATTGCGAGTAAGACTCGATTTCTTGAGATTCAAATAGCTTATAGGCTCTAACACTCCATGATTCATCTTCTGCAAACCTTTTGAAGTCAAATGATTTAGTACCATTTTTTGCAGTTATTTAGGTGTAAAGCGTGTGTTTAATCCAACAAAGGCTTGATAAGAGCTGAGTAATGTGCTAATGAAAAGGTAACAAGAGGGTTTTAGATATAAGAAAGGTGGGCGACACTCAGATTATTTGAAGAATACTTTACTTAAGTGGAGAACTGAGTACTTTATCAATTGTAATTCCCCTATGGTTAGGTGTCCCATGAAGTTTTTTGGAGATCTCCGACTGGCTTTGTCTCTGTTATTGCAATTTCAAAAAAAATAAAATAAAATTATGTTACCTTGTTTTCTGTGAATTCTTTTAGATAGAACTTGCCCTAAAGTTTATTTGTTTCAAGTGCACTCAAAATCTATACCACATTCAAATATAAAAGCAACGCATCGGCCAAAACAGTCGTGATTGAATGGTGTTAGCACTTAGTTTCACAAAAATGCTAAGGGATTGATCCTTGGATTTTCAAGTTGAAAGTGTAATTACAATATATACCTGACCAGTTGTCCAATATAGCAACAAAAATAAAAGTAAAAATAAAACAATAGTGTTCAACATTTTTGGTTTTTTACATGGGAGTGGTTCTCCCCTTAAAATATTTAAAACCTACTGGCCCACTTTTCCATTTTATGATAATTGTTAATTGTCTTAATCACCAAGGCCGCCGCTTGGCTTGTATCTTTCATCTTAAATTGTTACCTAGAACATCTTTTTTTTTTTTAAGCAGCCATAAGCCATGAGGCAAATTCTAGCTAAGAAGTTCCTAGTAATAAAGATGAACTCATCCACAAGGCCCACCAGATGAATGCTTTACATCTCATTCATATAAAATCTAAAAATTTCATATAAGGGTGCCATAATCATGGGAAGGAGTTCCCACAAGTTAGAATACAATGAGAGAAAACTGTGTATAAGTAGTCCTTTTCTCTATTAAAAAGAAGAAAGAACTGGACCACCCTGTCCTAAAGATGTAGCAACAGCTATAGTGTTAACATTAAATTGGCAATTGATATGCGTCTTTTGCCGATATCTACATTCAAAATGGAAGAAACAAATATATGTTAAAAAATATACCAAATGAGAGGCAACATCAAAGGTGTGACCACATAGATTAACTCTTTGAAATAGAGTTGTGGACATAGGCAGTTAATTATTATATCATGCGAATTTTTTGCTTTTATCATATTATTATATCGTATGAAATTCTTTCTTTTATTTATTAAAACCATCGTATGTTATTATTTTAGGAATATGCTTTTGAGTGTTGTTTTAGATACTATTTTCGAGTGAAGTGAATTTCTTTTGTTTTTTTTTTTGTTCGTATTACATTATTGTTGTGATTTGTTACCCTAGCTTTTGGGCTTAAAATGCACATTTCCACTTTAATGAAAGTTTTCTGATACTAAACTATATTCTTCTATTGTACACATTGCTGACACATGTAGCGTGCTGGAAATAATTCAACGAATATGATTGACTTCTACAAGGAGACACGCTGGTCGAAGAAGAAGAATGCGTTTGTGACAGCTGATACAGAAGAGACTTATGTGAGTAGTGCACTTACAGTCCTTGGGATCTATGCTTCTTTTCAAATGTGATGAATGAATCAATAGCGGTTGATATATCTAGATTTTTAATAACCTGTGTTTTGTCAATGTGCAGAGGAAGATGCAAGGTAGGATGGATGGCCTAGAACCGGAGCAGCGTACTGATGAGGCGACAGCAACTGTCTTTAGGGAGGTTCTTGGCCATAGACCTGGATATGCGCGGGGACTCGGAGAGATGGTCATCCCCGAGTCAAGCAGACAACGTGACCAACTTAAAATGCAACAGTATATGTCTGAGATTGAGAGACAAAAACAAGATGCTGAACAACATAGAAGAGATGCTGAACAGTATAAGAGTCAACTTGAAGAAATGAGAGCAGAGGTGCGGGATCTTAGGGAGCAACAGATGCAGACTAACATGATGCTCCAGACATTAATGAGGGGTTTGCCTGTATTCACTGAGTCATTTCAACAGACTCAGGGTCTGGCTAATTCTTCCAATACCTAAGGGGTTGTATGTTTTGACAATTGTATTTTGGGTGCTTTTTGTGGGCCAACATGACAACTGGGCAATTAGATATAATATATATATATATATATATATAAAGGGGTCTATGTTTACTCTTGAGAGATAACAGGGCGGGTTTTTGGATTTTTGAGAAGCTTTTTGAGCAAGGAGTACAATTAAATCACAGGTTGTGTTTCTTTTCTCAAACACAGTTTTCTCACCCGTCACTTTAATACTTGTTGACACATTTTTCCTATGGTTATTCTAGGTACCTTAAGAGTGAAGGTACAAGAATGGCTTTTGTGATGAGGTGAAGACTTTGAAGAGTCTTAATGAGTTCCACAAACAGGTTTATCTTAGCACTCTTATAACTTGGCTTACTTTTTAACTAAATTTAAAATAGCAAAATCTCTAGTTTAATATAATTGTCTACAATTAGCATTGGATGTTTACTTATGTATACATATTCTACCATGTTACGTCAACTGTCTTATGTGTAAATATTCTACCAGTTTAAGCTCCAAATGATTTTTCAAGTATTTATTAGTACTGTTGCTAATTTTTCAAATCGCACTTTCATTTCGAGCAGGTCAAGTACTGTTGACCCCTTTCCTGGTGCAAATGAGAGGGTTATAACGATATATTGTTACGAAAATAGTAAGAATGATAAGGAAATTGATGAAGATGATACAGAGCCTCTTTGCCCTGCTCAGGATGCTCTTATTAAAGTGCATTGTACCATAGCAAATGTTGTGTCAAATATTGGGGGAGCACTAACTTCACTCAAAAGCACTACGAATTGAAATTCATTAACCATTTGCCATCTTACAATTGAGTAAAAGGTGGTTCACTAATTCTTCCTTAGAGAGGCAAAGAGGGCAACCATTGACGATGAAGGCAACATGATGCCTTAAATCCTATGCTTCCTTCTATTCATCATCATCAAGGCCTTATCCATGTATCTAGATTCTAGACCCAGCTTTGTGACCTACTACATCAAACCTGAATGAAAGCCTTTCCTCAATTAGACCAAAAATGTTACGTTTATTTTTATGGTAACGAAAGGTGCGAGTTACTGAAAACAAATTATTCATGTGATTCTTATCAGTCTATTTTTCTACCAATTATCTGTAACTCGGCAGTCAAGGGTGCAGTTCATTGGTGGTCAATGTACAAAAATTTCCCTAAATGGGTGAAGAGGCCTTACTGGTATTGTACCACATGGATGAGAGGTTTTGGTCACTGTTGCCTGTTAGAAGCAACAAATCCCAAGGGTGGTCAAAGACTTCCCACAATTAGAAGCTTAACGGGGGACCTGAGCTTGTTCAGCGTCGCATCAGGAGACCCTTTTCTGTCTCAGAAGTAGAAGCACTTGTTCAAGCGGTCGAGAAGCTTGGTACTGGAAGGTATGTGCCAAGTATCCCTAGTCCAATTTGGACATTCTTTCAGTTTTCTTTTGCTCCTCATCATTGAAGTTGACTATTTAGTTTTCCAAAGTTTCCTGTGGGTTTTGACACTTTAAAGTGGGGGTGGCAATTCACCCAACCCACCAACCTGACTGAAACTGACCTAGTAATTCATGGTTCAGGTTGATGTTCCCTTCTTGTTATTCCACCTGCTAATCTTACCTAAATCCTACCCAGCCCAGCCTCAGTAATTACACTGTGATGATGCAGGACAATGCAAGGCTAACCTACAGAGCTGAATGAGATCAAAAATACACTGTGATGATGCAGGACAATACAGGACAATACAATATTGCTGCTAATCTTTTTTGGAAGACCATCTTTCTTTTCTTTTCAGCTTCTTTTTGGAATGTTACTAGAGATGCTTGCTATATTGTATAAGTAAAAAATAAAAAAAAAACAAAAAAGAGGCAATGTGCTTATGATCTTAACGTTATTATATTGCAATACAATGACAAACTAGGTTTAGGAGGTTACATCTAAAAAGTATTTGTTTTAAAGAAAACTAACAATCAAGTTAATATTGAAAGTGGAATTTTAATGAAATTGTGTTTGTTAAGATTTAGGAATGAGTCCCCATGAAATGTGACATGTTAAATATGTGGGTTTTATATCTTAAATTTGCAAATTTCTGAGGGCGCCCTATAACACATGGATTCCATGCTCCATTAAAAAAAAAAAAAAAACTCTGTGCCTCTCCATTCTGAATTCAGAAATACTTTCTGCTGTAGAAAAAGAAAGGAATTCCTTCAATGTTACTTGTTGTGCATAACTTGTTTTGAGGATTTATTCCTGGAATCTAGTAAAATTCATTTTGCAACTATTGTTAATGTCTAAATAACTGTAAAGAGTTCTTGCTGCTTCATTCATCTAGCACTTCCATTTTGCTCATATGTATTTAATTAGGGCATCAACTTGTGCAAATACTACTTATAATTTTTCTTTACATTTATGTATTTTTTGAGGCTGCACTTTTATTTATTTATATTTACAATCTGTTCATGGTAATTGACAGATACTGTAAAAGGGCAAAAAATGTTTTTGAAGAGTTGAAGAAGACACCTTATGTTGTTGAGCTAGACCTGAGAGGTTTGTTTACTGATAAAGCTTAAGCTATAGCTTCCATTCGAAAGAAGAAAAAAAAAAACCTTAATGGTATTGTTGCAAAAATTTGCTTGTTGTCATTTGGATGAATTATTCTTTTGTCTCCCTTTTAGAGCTTCATTTAATTGGTATGATGACTTGATGCACAAAATACAAAATGATGAAAGTTCCAATAAAAAAACTCATGCCTTCTTTGATTTGTTGTTAGTCTTTCTAGAAATCATTTTCAACCTGCACCCTGCAGCATGCCAACAGAGAACCTATGTCAGCTACTGCGATTTGCAGTCTCCTGTTAAATTCTAAGTGATACTCATTTTGCTTTTATTAGCGAACAGACTTATCAAGCAGCTATCTAAATCGTCTCCAATGCACAGTTTTTCCCTCTTATCATTGCTCAGTGACAGATTTTCCGTCTTCTTACGAATATCATACATTTGCTTGGATGAATTAACAATTTATAGAAGGCTAAGAACATGGCTTCTAGTAAATTTTTTTCTTTTAGATACTGGTCATTGACCCTTTATTCTTAGGAAGGTTGATCACATGATGGGGTGATGACTTGGTTATTAACTTGGTTGGCTGAAGATGCCACCCCAACCTTGTTATATTTTTTCAAGTTATCAAGACTAGTCATTTCCTGATCTCATCAGAGCTGTACATATCACACATTTTCTGGAGTTAATTTTCCTGATCTCATCCAGTCAGGCTTCACAACACATCAACAAAGTACACCAACTTCTGAACAAATATTAGATCATGTTCTACCTTCAATTAGAAAACATGTCAGCAATATGAAGTTCCACAATAAGCATTCTCAGCACTTCAGTTTTGTTTTTGATATCTACACAAATACATGCTGTAATGTCATCTAGTAACTCTGTCTCAGGAAAAAAATTACATATATTTTAGGTCTTTTTTTTTTCTTTTTTCTTGATAGCTAATAATAATTGAACCTGCAATCTCACTGTTGAGACAATGAGTACCTCTTTTCCAACTGTGCTGCTAGCTGTTGTCCATGTATTTTGGCAATATTGGATACTTCAAGTGCGTATCAAAGTATCATTTGAATCAAGATCCATTAAGCAACTAGGACAGCTCCATAGCTTATCATTGAAACTAATTGCATATTTTCCCAATTTTACATTTTCCATAGCCTATGTGCATTGGAATTATCTTACTGGTGATCTACACCTTATGCCATGCAGCCACACGAGTGTTCAGGATGTAGCTTCTTTCACTCGGGATTCAAGAGGCAAAGAAAAGATCATTGAGTAGGCATGATACAAAGGCATGAAATTAAGGTAATATTTATAGGAGCACATCTTTCTTCAAAATATTATTGATTGCTTAATAATCCTTACCCTTTTGTTCTCAGCAACTACTCCTAATATGAAGGATATTGTGCCAAATGCTGCCGTAATAAACTGCATCATCCTTTTCAGACCAAAAAAAAAATCAACACCAATTGACAGACTATAAAGGTAGTATTACTAGTACTAGCATATACAAGTACAAGTAGGAAAAGAACCCAAAAGAAAAAGAGAAAAGTGGTGCAACTCACAATAAACACAAAGTGAATAGAGGTCTAGAAAAACCATGATCCTAGAAACCCAAAACTATTCCCAACAACCCAGTATGCGATATGCCAAAACCATGGAAAAAAATCCAACAAATTTCTAATAAAATCTCTCAACAGTGTCTTGTATCCGAAATCCCAACAACTTGAGAAACCCCACAAAACCCATTGATCTCTAAAAAAAACTGAAGAGGGTGAAAACCATTGAAACCAAACTCCATCTTCTACCAAAAGAAAAAAAAAAAAAAAACTACAACGTAAATTGGTGCATATGGTAGGGGCTGCTTGCATGATTGAGGGTAAACTTAATACATATTTTGCAGCAAGACAACAAAATATATATAGGTGAAATGCTTATATTCACCATCATTTTTACCATCATCCTTGCATCATTAAATGAATGAAAAAGTATTTATCATTAGTTTATTAATCCTTATCATGCAACTATATATAGGATTCCAAATAAGATAATGGTGAGCAGATGGTAATTAAGAGGATGATACAGTAACGAATTGTTCTATATAATATATATATATATATATATATAAATTATGCAGAAAACCAACTATATATATATATATAATATATATACACTAAATTCTATATGTGTGTGTGTGAGCCATTTGATAGATAGAATTGATTAGCTCCCACATCCACTGATCGATCTTTGATAGTCCATAATTTGCACGTTTGTGTAAGCTGTTCTAATTTCAAGTACTGGTAATCTCAGGGTCTATTGGTAACTGGCAACCTATATGCATTGGGTACATTCAAAAATACAATTTTTTTCTTATAGGTGCAGTACAGTTAGCTTATTTGAGTTACGCTGCTGACACAAACATTTTTCATTTCGTTCTTATGTCAGACATCTCAAGCATGGATGTAGTGGGTTATGCAGAAGAGAGAAGCTTTTGATCAGCAGGGTGATGTAGCCACGCATTAAATCAAGATTGGGCTGAGTAGCAGCAACATGAGTTGTACACCAGATTTTACCGCCTTCATTTTAGTGATAATAGACTGCTTAAATCTTTTTATGGCCACACAATAGTGATGTGTGGCTTATTTAATAGTAGCCCGGTTTGTACTTGATATGAATATAATGCACCGCCACATTGTATAAATACATGAGTTTGGATGAATTGATGTTTGAAGAGATTAATGAATTTCTGTGTGTTAATAGAAACAGAGATTAAATATATGGTGTTTAATCGGCAGATGTGACAATGAATGTGACGTGAGGAAAAGGAAAAAAAAAACACACTGAAAACACCAATTATGGTGATTTAATTTGGGTGAAACAGTGGTAATTGCGTTTTGAACTCTAGAGCGACAATTTTCAGAAACGCTGGAAAAACATCAATTCCGGCGATAAAGTAACGCCGCTATTGAATTTTGAAAACCAAAAAATCAACGGGGAGCGAGCAATTGCGTCGAGTTTCGATCGACGCAATTAAGTTTTAACGTCGAAATACCTTTTCGCGGCGAATTTCATAAACGCTGGGAAAGCTTAATTGCTTGGATGTATAAGTCGGAAAGGAGCAATTGCGTCGAGTTTAGATCGACGCAATTAAGTTTAAAAAGTGAAATACCTTTTTGGGAGCAATTGCGTCGAGTTTAAATCGACGCAATTACGTTTTAACAGCGAGATATTTTTCGCGGCGCATTTCATAAACGCCGGGAAAGCTTAATTGCTTAGATGTATAAGTCGGAAACGAGCAATTGCGTCGAGTTTAGATCGACGCAATTAAGTTTTAACAGCGAGACACTTTTCGCGGCGAATTTCATAAACGCTGGGAAAGCTTAATTGCTTGGATGTATAAGTCGGAAACGAGCAATTGCGTCGAGTCTAGATCGACGCAATTAAGTTTCAAAAGTAAAATACCTTTTCCGACGGATTTCATAAACGCCGGGAAAACGTAATTGCGTCAAAGGTGTGGTCAGAAATGAGCAATTACGTCGAGTTTAAATCGACGCAATTACGTCGAAAAAAAACGCCGCAACAAAATATTTCTTTCGCGGAGATTTTCCATTTGCGCCGGGAAAAATTAAAAGTGAAGCTCTCCATGCGTCGATTTTGCGGCGAAATATTAATCGCTGGGAAAAAGTGTTCGCCGCGATTTGGCAGTTTTTAGCGGCGAAAATGTGCGCCGGGAAAAGTCATTTCTGTTGTAGTGAATGTTGGCCTTCAACCACACCACCCCACACGAGAAATGAATACACAATCCTAGTAAATCAAGTTCCCACTAAAAATGAATACACAATCCTAGTAAATCAAGTTCTAAAAAAGTCAAGGATCTCGTGTGCATCTCCGCCCTCAATCATTGACACATCACCTCTTTTATAACCTGCTGTTGGAACTCATATTATATTACCTCTAATGCATGGAAAAATAATTCCATGCAAACAAACAGGTCCTAAGAAGATGTTGGAATTTCTGAATGGCCCAATGACCACATGACCAATAATGTGTGGAGCCCACTTATGTAAGAGGCATATATGTCAAGGAACTCATTTAAATTAAGTCTCTTTCATGAGATCTTTCAATTTGAGAAGGTTATTGAAAAATTATGACTCCTGTTGCTAAAAGAAGAGGGATTTGATTAAGCCCTAATTAAAGTAAAAAATCCATGAGCACTTGACTTTGAATAATATTTTAAGTAATTGGGAAGCTTGTTTGGAAAGCGGATGTGTTAAGAAGAAACATTTAATCACTTGGTCTCCCCCTTCTCCTAATGTTCTCAAATTTAATGTTGATGGTGCAGCAAGAGGAAAACCATGTCCTGCAGGTATAGGTGGCATCTTGAGAAACTACAAGGGAGAGGTATTGTTTATGTTTTCAAAGTATATAGGCATCAAAGATTCTATTGAAACGTAAATGTTAGCTATATTGGAAGCTTTAAGGATCTGTGTCTCAAATAAATTTTATAGCATAGTAGTGGAAAGCGATTTCTTAAATGCGATTTCTTGGATGTCTTGTTTGGAGAAGGGTCCATGGAAATTTTAATTTCTTTTAAATGAAATCAAGACTTGGTCATCATCTTTGAATGTTGAGTTTCATCATGTGCTTCGGTCGGGGAATGACATTGGTTGCTTTGGCTAAATTGGGGGTAGAAAGAGAGGTAACTTTGCTTTCTCCTTTGTAATTTATTGTTTTGTGTAGGTATTTAGCTCTAATACCCTACGCATGTTTTTTTCTTTACATCTTTATTATACCTTTCTTAAGTCTTTAATATATTTTATCGTTATCGATAAAAAAAAAAAAAGTAAAAATCCATGACGGGAAGGGATTATGGTAGAATAACATCTATATAAAGGTTTTAGGGGTTATACATCTCTTTACTATGCAATTAAAGAGATTTACCCCATCAAGAATCATGCTTAAGTAGTGAAAGAGTGTAATAAATCCATAAACAAGAATACATTTCACTGAGTGCCGATGGATTTAGGTACGTATTTAATATTGTGTTACTCAGAAATGATCCGTTAAAAATGATTATGTAATTGCCTTATGTGTACAGTGAAGTGATTGTTGTTGGAATTGGGCTGTGATATTTTCTCAAGTTATTCGTATGGGTCTATTTTCATTATAATGACAAGATCAAATCTGACCTGATGGAACCAGTAGCATGATGAGTTCGGATCCATAAGGGTTTGGCCCGAGTGGATCATTTAGGGTCCACGACGTAATCCGGCCAGCCTTTCATGCATCCGGATAAAAGCTTCCGATGATGGGTTGGAGGACTGTGAATGATCCACTCAAAATCACCATAAGAGAAACCCTCAGATGATGCCCGTACATGATAGATCAGGACACGTACAATTTGCTGTTGTAAGCAAACAACATCTAAGTTGATTAGATCAATCAATTTACAGCCATTAAAATAGTATTTACAATCTAACGATTGATAAATTTCATTAAAATCAGTGATTCATGATTTACTTAATTATTTTTTTATTAATCAATATCGGCATGATCATAGTTGATTTAAGCATTTTTTTTTTTTTTTTTTATTTTGTTCCATACATGTCAGATTTCTAGATGGGTTTAATGGCATAATCATGTTGAGATCAAATGGTATGGTGGGTTTATGCAGTGAATTTTTAGTTGCATTACACCTGTGGCACATTTGACCCTCAAGCTGAGTGGCCACGAAGTAGATCAGATCCCTACAAAATGAATGGCTAGAAAGGAAGAAAACTACTATTCAAAGGGCCACGATAAATGAAAATGCGTTGCATCTAGTCAGCATGCTTGCACTATCTTTGGCCCAAATTCCAAATCACATGTTGGGCCATCTTCTCATCACCTGATGTGACTTAAGCTAAAATAATATGGGTGCCTTTGCTGATAGATTAGTGCTTATTTTCAGAATCTCAATCAATTATTTACTAAAGCATCAGTCAAGATGGACTGATGGAGCCACACATGGCATGGTTACTTTCATTTTTAACCATCTAATCTGACAAAAATAAATAATCAAAATAATTTTGTGGGGAATTGAATGTTAGCCGTGGCTTTGATTCTCATCATCCTAAAATTTCAGGCATGCCTTCCAAAACTAAACTTATCATCTACTGCCCTTGTTCAAAGAAACTCACCTTTCATCTAAAACACCTAATCTATTAGATAAGCATAGTGAATTAAGTAATAAATCTCTCAGAAAGTATATGAATATGCAAGGGTCCCAATATATAATTATTATAATTTAACAAAACAAGAACATTAATTCTGAATTTAGTTTAATATGTTTTGCTCTTTTGCTGAACAAATTCAAAAGGCTCACATTTTAATATTGACCATTTATTTGTGTCTGTTTTAGTAAGGTTTCGGGCTTAGCCTGAAGGGCTTATTCTGCTATTTATATATAGTAAAGCAATAGGGGCGAGAGATGCAGAGTTTTTCAAATCCAAGTTTGAAAAATATTCAGATCCCTACTGAGAGTGCATGCAAGCTATCTGACTTTTTAATGGAATCTGAAATCAATTGGCCCATTGGTTGGAAGGGTTTTATATTTATATATATATATATATATTTATAAATTCTTCTATCTTGTAAATACAGTTAAAACTGAAATGTCTGCTAGGAAATGGTGATAATATCAGTCGAAAATTGCAAAAAAGTTGGAGAAAACTGTCAAAAATAGTTCTCGCCAGCATTTTTTATTTGTTTCTTATTTTGATCATTAAAAAGTTATTTATTTTTGTGACATTTTTCTATAGTACTCCAAGATTCAAAATTAGAAACAGTCAGTGGGATATTCTTTTTTAAGTTAATAATTTTTGGATGCATGGCCTAGTATAGGAATTGAGCTCATTTTCTTACATATCAAGATGTAGTTTTAAGTGCTAAAAACTGAGGGCAACTTTACCAACTTGCCTGGATGTCTGGGCCCACTCCATGTTCTGATTTTTGAATCACTATAAATTAAAATTCCAAACATGATAATAAAACGAATTGCATAAACAGTTACAATAAAATAAAGAGTCCCCATGGCCCACTCGATTGATCTAAGACCTTTGGTTAGAGGATCATGACACTACCTAAAAGCTTGCAAATTTCTTTATTATTAATATCTTGTATATATTGTGGGTCTTGTGGCCCAACTAAGAGCCTTATATATATATATATATATATATATATATATATATATATTTCCATTATATGAGACGGAATCGTTATCTACACTATTCTCTGCTTATAGGATTCAATCCTGATGTCTTCCATGTGCTGCCTACTCTTTTGTCCTCCACTGGATAATATCTCACTTGAGCTATCTCACGTTCTTTCACTTAAGGCTTGTTTGACATCTCTACTATTTTTTTTTTTTTTTAGGAGACCTATCAATTTATATTTTGATATCGCGGAAAGTTTTACGTTAAAAGTCAACGAATGCATCTCTATTTATAATTTCATCCCGTTCTGTGCCTTTCGTCTTTTGCTTGGGTTTGTTGCTTCCTTTCTTTGCAAGTGAATCACTTTCTTTTTCCATATATAGCATTGAGTCTCCTGCTATATCTTTCTCCACTACCATTGTCGAATCCATCAGCAGTATTTATTCCTTATTTCCCACCTTGTATGTATCTCCTTTGTATTTATTGTGTTATTTTTTTTCTTCTTTTGTGTCTTTTGAAGATAGTTAGGGTACAAGGAATTCCACATGTAGAAATATTTGAAACATTTTGTATAAATATCAGTAGTGACCTTATGGGGGACTTGTAGAGCCTTAGCTTTTAATGAGCATCCACGTTGAAAATGTAGGCATTTAGCCTTATATTTTCTGATAGTCTACCGAATTTCAATTATGTTTGAACATCCGGCTGTTGATATATTTAAAAAATCATGTTGTTCTCATATCATGAATTATCACTTTAGGTTTTGGACTGGACGTCCAGTTGCAAAAAAATAATGTGAAATCTCTTGTTGATCCGCCGCCCCTGTGGTGGGTCCCAGAACAAACTCGCTAAAAGAGAGAGGGAATAAGATTATCAGGTTCTACCTGGGGCGACTGCAACAACGCCAAGCTCAGGAACACCTAGATTGTGAAATAATGGAGGCCTAAATCCCTCGTCAATGGAGGCAGTGGAGACCATGTTGATTCGTCAAAGTCGAACGGGTGCTGGGGGCCTTGAGTATTTGTAAATAGGTTGGCAAGGGAGGAGGAGAGTGAAATCGACTGAGGGAGCGAGTTATAGTAGGTGAAAATGAGGAAAAGTCGAAGCAGGGAGGGATAAAAGGATGAAAATGATATTTCCAGTTGTGATATCGCAAAAGAAAATTTGACTTTTGATTGTGCAGAGGTATGGACGGTACAAAAAACGTGTATGTAAATTTGTCTAGTTTGGTAACAAGGGAACTTATCAATGAATTTGGGTGACCGTACAGAAAAAATCCCTTTTGAAAAAGAAAGTGTTTTTTCACATGCAATCACGTAAGGTTGCATATTGTAAAATTACGATCCAGCCGGCCTTTTTTTCTGCCTGCAAGTCTTTTCGAGAATAGAAAAGAAAGGACCGTTGCCATGTGACATTCTTTTCCTCTCTGCTATAATCCCTTGGTAAAAGAGAGGGACCATGTGTTTGTAAGAATTTTAAGAAGTAGCAAGTTGACAACTCGCCGGAGTCAAGTTTCTCCAAGCCGGGGAGAGCTGATGCAGGCCAGACTACTGGGCCCCGCTTGAAAGTCTATTCCAGAAGGTCCAAAGCCCATAAGACCCATCAATTACTTTCTTTTTTTTTTTTAAATAAAGGGAACTTCATTAATCAATAATTATCAGAAACAAGAAGTGCTCCCATAAAGGGGGGAGCTTCTTGCCAAATAGAGGGACTAGCATAAAAACGAGTTGCCTTAGCCAGAGCACGAGAAACCTCGTTTGCTTGTCTCTTTACAAAGGTGATGACAAAATCTTGTCCTAACCTACATAACGTCTACACTCCGAAATAAGCAAGCCAAACTCAGAAAAATCCTCAGAAGTATTATTGAAAGCATCAACAACAATCTTAGAGTCAGTTTCAAAAATTGCTCGATAGACTACCATATTCAGCAACTAAGAAAGGGCCTACTTAAGAGCCAATGCTTCTGACTCTTTCACTGAGAAGCAACCATTAATAACCTTTGTAGAGCAACCCAAACAGTTACCTTTATTATCCCGTAGCACCATACCAACTCCCATAACTTTTAAATCTAGACAAATTGCCGCATCAAGATTACATTCGACCAAGAACGGAAGAGGTTTGCACCATCTGCACACGAGAATCCTTGGCAAGCTTCCAGTCAGCTAAATATTCCATGCAAGACTTCATAGCAAAATCTGGAGGCACCACTTTACTATTACAAAGAGAATTGTTACGTTGTCTCCAAATGGCCCATAAAGCCATACCAAATTGAGCTACACGTGTACCATTATTAGCACTCAAAACCAAAGAAAATCAATCTTTAAAAGTGTCCACATGAATTGTACCCAAATCTAAGTCTAGCTTGGACCAACGCTTGGCAGCATAATCACAATCCAAGAAAACATGCAACAAATGCTCACCAAAACTATTGTAGAGTGCACACGTATTATGAATGTTCATATCTTGTAAGAAAAGCCTATCCTTTGTAGGGAGATAATTGGAACATGCTCTCCAGAGAAACATTTTAACACGTGGTGGCACTTCAAGCTGCCCTAACTTCCTCTTCATCTCATTATAATTCCCTTGGATTTCAGCATTGTCATCCGCCATTATACATCTATAACCTGACTTGACAGTGTAGGATCCTTTTTTTTTTTTTTATCAAAATGCCAAAATAATGTCTTGTTGCGAGCCATTTCCAAGCGGGATACTTAAAATGGCAGCAATATCTCTAGGCTGATATATTCATGAAGAAGTTCTGCGTTCCACTCACGACGATGAGGTATCCACAAATCCGACACAGTTAAAGACTCCAATCCAGGTATAACTGAAGTAGCAATTTTGATATTAGAATCATCTTTGAGCTAAGGATTCTTCCACACATTGATCCTACTACCACAACCAATCCTCCATCTGCACCCTTTCTAAATCACGAATCTCACACTCCAAATGCTCTTTCAAATAAAACTGGGATTACTACCCAACTCAGTAGAAAGAAAATCCCCATGTGGGAAATATCTAGCTTTGAGAAGCCGACTAACCAAAGCATTAGGATTAGAGATGAGATTCCAACCTTGTTTTCCCAACCTAGCAAGATTAAAGGCATGCAGGTCTCGAAAACCCATACCACCATCTTCTTTGCAAACACATATCTGAGCCCAGTTAAACCAATTCAATCTTCTACCTCTATCTGGTTTCATACCCCACCAAAAATAATTCATCATTTTCTGTAGCTCCTCACAAAGAGAGATAGGCAAAAGAAACATACTCATACAAAAAGAAGGCAAGGCCTGAGCTACAGATTTAATCAAAATCTCCCTACCAGCTTGAGACAACAACTTACCCTTCCACCCTTGAAGCCTCCTCCACATCCTATCCCTCAAAAATGCAAAATCTGATTTTTTTTCTTCCTACCAATCAAAGAAGGGAGACCAAGATACCTGCCAGTGTCAAGCAGGCTAGACACACCAAGAAGAGAAGATAATTTATCCCTGAGCTCTTGTTTGACATTAGAGCTAAAGAAAATTCCCGATTTCTGGAAATTAATGGCCTGACCGGAATCTTTCTTATAAGAATAAAAGATCTGCTGCATCTTTGAACTCTCCACTTCAGAGGCTCTAAAAAAGAAAAAACTGTCATCTGCAAAAAGAAGGTGAGAAATACTAGGAGCACCTCTGCAAATCTGACAACCTATGAATAGAACCACTGCTCTCAGCCTGCCTGATCAAAGCTGATAGGCCTTCTGCACAAATAATAAAAAGATACGGCGATAAGGGATCCCCTTGTCTAAGACCCCTCTTGGGAACAAAAGGCCCCACCTCCTGCCCGTTCATAGCAACTGAATACTGAACAGAAGAAACACATAGCATGATCCAATCAATCCAGCAAGAAGCAAAGCCTAATTTTTGCATAATAGCTTTAAGATAAGACCAGCTCATCCTATCATAGGCCTTGCTAATATCAATCTTCAAAGCTACCTCCCCCTTATTACCCCTAGTTTTCCTTTTCATACAATGGAGTAGCTCAAAAGCAAAAATCACATTATCAGGAATAGACCTGCTTGGTACAAAAGTAGACTGAGCCTCCGAAATTACCTTAGGCAAAATTACTAACACTCTCTATTTGTATTTAGGAAAGATTTGTTTAACAAAAGATTATTTTATTACGGCATATTCTTGAATAATCTAATATGATGGTTTTTGGAATAAAGTCAGATATTATAAGTTACTTTTATGTTATCCAAACACCTCATTTTAGGTGGATAGATTATATTTTTAACTAGTAGATAATATAAAAAAATCTTTTGAAATATCTCACTTCCAAACGCCCCTAAAAGAATATAAGAAAAATGAATACCAGATCATCACTTCTCAATTAAATAAGAGCCGTATATATTTTTATCCAAACTCATTTATACATATGCATTTTCAGCAGACAAATGCAATAATATAAGTTTGAATGTTTTCATTGACTTAAACTCCAAATCTATGTATAAGAATGCACTTTTCTTATCTCGAAGCCCATATTAAACGCATTTTAGTCCTAAAATGGTGTTATTATTGTTATGGAAAAATATTCAAACTTTGGGAAGGAAGAGAAAAAGGCCATATTTAGAAGTAATTAAGCTACGTACAGGAAAAAAAAAAACCCTCTAAGAATGAGATTAAGCCGTCTAATAGTCGTGTCAGAAAACCCAAACAAAAAAAAACTGTTACAAAGAATAATTTAAGGAATGAGATTAATTTAACTTAATCATAATCACAGGAGGTGGCCTGAGCTGCAACAAAGCTTCATTCATATTGACGGACCAAACAACGAAGATTCTATGTTATAAATGACTTTTCATAAGTAGTCTTTTAAAGAGTAAAAATCAATACAAGTCGATTATCACAAAGGTGCTTTCCTTAATACAAGGTGCCGGCTCCAGTGCAGCGCGCGCTGTAGCTTAATAAGATGCGCATCTTATCGATGTTGCCAATCCATACCGATTTCCAGCCTATATATAAAAGGCGTCTTTGCAAAATCTGTATCTGTTTCTCGTCATTCCTGTGGGGCAAACTGCAATTCGCCCCTTCTCTTTTTCTGAACGTCGCCTTCTCTCACATCAATCTCTTTTCAATCTCTCGTCTTGCAGAGGAGTTTTGGAGGTATCTTTTCCCCACTATATATTAGGCAGATTTTTCTGCATGTGCTTTCACCTTGCATTGTGGCGATTAGTGAGAAGTAACATGTGGAGCCCACTTCTGCACTGATCCAAAGTCCAAACCTCCACCACCCATGTCACTGAATCTTATGAGTTTGCAGCAATTTGAATTGATCGGACTATTGGATAGAATTGCACCATAAGTGTTCCAATTCCCCCTCTAGCTTTATTGCTTCTTATTTAAGACTTTTATATTGTCTTTATATATTCTTTTGCTAGCATAAAATGGGTGTACTCTTGTCAATAAGGATACATGTTGTCCTCCTATAAAGTGACTTAGGGATGCCAACCAATATATGAAGGTAATTTATATGTGCATGAAACTTCAAGGACAAGTGGTGATACAAATATCCTTCTAATTAGATAATTATAACTCCAATTTTTTCAAGTCTATACTATTAGTGATTTTTCTAGTGCATTTATTTTTGTAACTGAAATCCAATAATGCTTAATAGATAGATCATTGTTGAATTGAAAATAATGTCAATTCATAAAAGGCAAGTGAATGAAAATGTTTAAAATCTCTCAAAGATAAGATTCGACTGAAATGATTTGGTTCGTGGAAATTCCCACAAAAGGTGTAGGATAGAGCAGGCTCTTTAACTATTATCTTTCTTTGAAAAAATAAATGAAACCGTACATTTATAACCAAGTCACCAAAGCACGTGTGATCTTGTGTGATAAAAAATATTTTCGGGGAATCAGCTTCTATTCTTTAATTGTTCTCTTAGTGGTCCCTTTACAATAGAGTTTAGACAACATAATGCTTGGTTGATACTCGGTACTTTGCAACAGTGTTAGAATAAATAAATAATGATTTGCTAGTTTTGAGGCCTTGAGCCCGGCCCTAACATTCAAGGGTAGGGGCGTATGTAGTGCAGGCCCTTTAAGGATTTTGGCCTGCCCGAGCCTGGGCCTGGCCTGCAATATTAAGGGTAGGGTAAGTGAAGGCAACCATGACCAAACCCTTTGACAGCCCTATTCTTAGGGCTTTGGACCCCAGGCTCGGCTTGCATATCTTGAGGTAGGGCCCAGTCTATCTTTTTCACATCCCTAAATTCCCATATGATCTTGTGTGGACCATAGAGGCGAGGCTTGGAAAATGTGGCCACATGTCGTTCCCCCTCAATCACCCTCAATCATCGCAAGGTTTCAGGAATCTATGAGATCCAGGGGAATCACTACTCATGAACAAATGGGCCCAATCTCAATGAACTACTAGGGTTGAACCGCCTTAGCCCAATAAAGCACTGATCCAAGTCCAGGAACCAATCTCTCTCTCTCTATATATATATATATATTTATATATATATATATGCTCCTATGAAATATGTCTCTCACCTTATACGAGAAATAGGATAGGGGCCCTCACATCCATATTTAATGCCAACAACTTAAATGTAAGGGTCTTTCATAGAAGGTGAGATATATCTCTCATAGGAGTATCTCCCATATATATATATATATATATATATATATAACATGACTCTCTTAAGTTGCAGTTTAAGTTATGGTAAGTTGAAACAGTGCTGGCCTCACAAATCAAAATTAATTATCTTTGTTTTTGATGGAACTGAAAAATCCAGTTTTGATTGAATTTATCTTGACTTTGGAAATAATGATTTGAGACGGTTTACGATGGAGATGATTTTTCACACAATTTCAACTTACGGTAACATAACTGCAGCTTAGGAAAGAGGGATATATATATATATATGAAAATATTCAAGTGCATCTATCCCTCACCATGTGTGGTGAGAGACACCCCTTTTGAAGAAATTTTAAGTACAAAATGTGTTTATATAAATATATATATGGGGAATATTCATGTGCATTTATCCCTCACCATAGGGTGAGGGGCACTTTCCCTTCTTGCACATGAAAACAAGGAAGTGTACCTCACCCTATGTATTTGAAAATTCACTTTTGTACTTTAAAATCCATATTTATGGAAGTGTCCTTCACCCTATGGTGAGGGGCACTTTCCCTTTTTGCACATGAAGACAATGGAGTGTATCTCACCCTATATACTTGAAAACTCACTTTTGTACTTAAAAATCTCAATTTATGGAAGTGTCCCTCACCCTATGGTGAGGGATAGATGCACATGAATGTTTCCATATATATATATATATATATATAGACACACACACACCTTTCATTGCACAGAGAAGTATTAGTCTTTGTCCGTGGAAGTAAATGTGGTGAGTTAATTTTATTTACATTACATTGCTAGCTGAGAGTATTGAGAATGACCACCGGAACTCGTGACGATGTAAGAATTCAAATATCAGAGGAAACTGAAAATCTCGGCTGGTTGTACAAGATAATAGAAGAGCCAGGCCCACGAAGAACTTCCAAGCCTCTTGTACAGACGGTGGCACAAACACTACGTGGGGTCAGCAGGAACAAAACATGCTTTGATCCCTCTGTGGTGTCGTTTGGCCCTTACCACCGCAACAAACCTCATCTCAAGCCGATGGAGCGTTACAAGGAAGTCGCAGCTCTCTGGTTCATCAAGCCATCTGATAATCCGGTGAAAGCAATTACTAGGGAGGAGGCAAAACAAGTATATGATAAATTCGTTGCAAAGGTGCCAAGCGTGTCGTCTCTCAGGGACTGTTACACTGATAAGTTTGACGATACAATCAACGATTCAGAGTTCATGCACATGATGTTTTTGGACGGTTGCTTCATGTTGTATTTCATCCGACTTTTTCAAGATCAGTCCAGTGATCTGTTGGAGACTAGCCATCTTAATCGACCACTTATTCTAAGGGACATGTTCTTGCTTGAGAATCAAATTCCATATTCAGTTCTCGTAGCTTTGAAGAACTTAAAGCCTAGCGTAATGCCTGGAGATGATTGGGCAGCCAGTTTCTTCAAAACTGTCTTTCTTCCTCCACCTCCATCCGTTGTATCAAATGCCCTTTTAATGTCTTTAACGCCATTGATGCTTGTATGTACGGTCTTGCCAATACTGTTTATTACCATTGGCCCTAGTCTCGATATATTTTATGTTCTAGTAGCGGCCTTGATATTGGCAGTTTCTTGGATAGCAAGGCGTTGGATCTGTCGTTGCCTGTGCTCAGAGGACTCAAGGTTTGAAGAAGGCACCGAGCTCCAGACCGAACCCCTTCACCTCCTCGACCTTCTTCGATCCGAACTTACTGGAAAGGGTGTCGATCCCTCTGTCCATGGAACTCGTCATTGGAACTGCAATTTTCGTCCGATCAGCGAGCTCAAAGAAGAAGGTATCCAGGTAAGTGCAAGCAATTCAGAGTCATTGTCCTTGAATAATATTGAACTCAAGAAGGGCTGGATTGATAGCTATCTCAAGCTTCCTCGGATAGTAATCGATGATTCGACCAAGACTCGCTTGCTCAACCTTGCCGCCTACGAAATGTGCCCAGATGGTTCCTTGGGCCAGGTAATTACCTCCTACATATGCTTCTTAAATTCCCTAATTTATAATGCTGATGATGTGAAGGAGCTTCGATCCAGTAACATAATGCTTAACCGCCTCGGCAGCGATGAGGAGGTCGTCAACCTCTTCAGGGAGTTGGCCACTAACTTATGCCCCGACTTCAATGCTTACAGCAATGTCAACTTAGGTATGGAACTACACTCTCTAAGATGTTTCAACCGTCTCAGGATGTGGATTGGTCAATTCATACGCATCTATTTCACTAGCCCATGGACTGCAATCTCTTTAACTGCCGCAAGTTCCGTCATATTCTTAACTCTGGTGCAGACCATTTACAGTATCCTCAGTTACAACCTCAGTAAAAAGTCACAACCGAAGTAAGTAGTTTCTCACCTCTCTTATGGCTTGGAAATTGAAACTCGTGTGTGTGGTTAGAGTACTTTTATGTATTTGGTTCTCTTGCATGATAAGGAAATGTTGGGTTTGACTGATTTGTGTATTTGGGTAGTAAGGATTGCTGGATTCACAAGCTACTTGTAGTGATATTGGTATTGGATCTTTGACTTTCAGTTGAGTTCCTCTCTTATCAGTTATCACTTGAATGGTGATGATGGTTTATGCGTTTTTGATGGTTTTTATGTTTGTCATGAGATTATAGGATTTGGTTTATACCTTTGTGGGGGAGTATATTGCCTAAATAAAGCATTTTGGACATACATTGCACTCATGATCTAGGTTTTAACTTTCTTACCCATAATTACAAATTGAGTTTGGATAATTTGGTCTATACCTATGTGGGAGGCATATTATGCCTTGATAAAGCATTTTGGACATACTTTGATTGGCCTTCACGATCCGGGTTTATCTTTTTTACTTGACTCAATTTTGAGTTTTAAGATTACTTGTCTGCATTAGATTGTGCATTGCAACAATAATTTTCTAACTTTACTCTCCCTCACTTGACGATAATCCAAACCCAAACCGTACTCACCCTTGGGTTGAATTTAATGAAGAAATTAACTTAATACATTATTAAACTTAAAAACTCCTAAATCAATGGTTGTGATTAAATGATTGACATGATTTTTGCCTAAAATCATATCCACGGTTAGATATTTTCACCAATATTCCATCATTCCATGATTGGCATACCTCAAAGTGGATCCTATAAGGGCTTGCATTCTTACCTTTTATGCAAACAGTGAGAGATACCCTCTAGCTTTATGTACCCTTTCAAGCTGTCTGTGTGATAGGTAATTAATTTACTTTTCTACCACCACATGGGAACTGTTCATCCAATTCCCTCTCAGCTTTATTTATCTTTTTATTGGTAATGAAGCTCATAATAAAAGCAAAGGAACCATACAGAAAACCAACACAAAGAGGGAATGTATCAAAGCCTTATACCAAGCAGACCCTCACATAATAAATAAATATAAAAAAAATAGAAACAAAAGCCACAAGAAAATATCAAACTCTAAGAAGAGGAGGAGCCCTATCAACTCCTTGTTAGGTAGGGAGTCGGCTAGATCATTGGCCGAATGGACATGCAATATGCTTTGCAATCACAAGAAAGACTTCTTTTTTTTCTCAAGCCATTTGTAGAGGATAAATTTGGAAATGCATCAGTAACAGAAGTACCTAACTTTATCTTCAGCAAAAAGCACAGAGGAGCCATTTGCTTTTGTTTCTTCCATGGGGGGTCCAGAGGATCATGAACATTCATGCTCATGTGGGGCCCCTCCTTTGAGTGAATCTGTAAGTTTTCTTGTATGACTCGTAAATGCAAGTTATAAATTGGATCGCCCTTGATATGAAATTTGAAGTAAATTTAATGATTATAGCCCCTTGATGTGTGGCTCACACTCGATTTAATGCTTCAGTCCATTTAGATCGGTGTAAATCCATGCTAAACATGACTATGTGGAGGATTTGTGGTTTGAGTCGTCCATTTGGATTGATGATGTGGTGGGGTCCCACTAACTAAAGTTAATAATGATAGAGGTAGCATGAAATTTGATCTTGATTTCTCCTTATATGCTAACGCAAGTAACCTTAATTTGTCTAACCCTTCTCAAAGGAAGATTCAATGACCGTGAACAATGATGCCTCGAAAACTACAAAACCCATCTTCTCCTCTTTTTTTCTGCTCTTCTTCCATGGATATCCGTCCCCTGGTCTATAACTTTCATGCTTTGTGATAAAGCATTGACAGGCATTCTTAAGCAAGAAATAAGGTCTTAAATTTAGGGTTCAACTCAATGCCTTGGATTTAGCATTCAACAAGGCCCAAGTTGCGAGGAATGATTGATGAGGCTTATCGTTGGATGGACGTTTTGTAGATTGGCACATAACCTTCTTAAGCAAAGAGATGCCTTGTAGTGGATAACTTTTGTAAATATATCAGTAATAGTAGTAGATGTTGCTTAATTTATCTTCAGCAAAAATCACAGAGGAGCATCTACTCTTGTTTTTTACATGTGTGGTCCTTTTGAGTGATTCTATACATGCAATTCTAATTTTTACTGAAGAATGGAAACTCATAAATTGGATGTTTATCAACTTGGAATGGTATTTGAAGTTCCTACGAACTAGCACTTAAAAAGAATTTGCCTGGTGATATTGTCTTTGGCATTTATAAATTATAATTTTTATAATTTTTACAATAGATATAATGAAGTGCAACTTATTGGAGGACTTAGGTGGAGAAATATAATTCATGTAGCCAAACTCAGCATGGTTGGGATGCAGCGTTGTTGATAAATATATAATAGTATTTTTTTTTTTTTTATTAAAGTGCCCTTGTTTTATACCCATTCCTTATCCACTGCCTCTGCAAATGCTCTAAAATTGTTACTTTCATTCTGTTGTAGAAAACTCTCAGTAGCAGCTACATATATATGGGAGATGTTTTTATGAGAGATGGGGACCCTCAAATCTATATCCAATGCTAACAACTAAAATGTAAAGTCCCCACTCCTACCTCTCATATAAGGAAGGTGAGAGATATCTATCATATGAGCATTCCCCCCCCCCCCCCCCCCCCATATCTATATAAATATATATATATATATATATATAACCGTATCTCGCCCTTCGTGTGGTGTATACTGCAATTCGCTTCCCTCTCTCTTTTTCTGAACCTTGCCTTCTCTCACAACACACTTTTTGCAATCTCTCCAACCACTCCCACTCATTTTACAGTGGAGTTTTGAAGGTATTTCTTCCCCATTGTATATTAGGCAGATTTTTTTTGGGCATTCACCTTGCATGGAGCGATTACTGAGAAGTAACATGTGCAGCCCACTTATGCACTGATCCAAAGTCCAATCCTCCACCGCCCATCACTGAATCCTATGAGTTTGCACCAATTTGAATTGATCGGACTATTGGATCGAGGGTCAATTTTATATATAGGATAAAGGGGGTTGGGGCTCAAATTCGATATGTGGCCACCACATATATGGATCTTTCCATCACCTGTCCCATGAATTATAGGGCTCTAGGGGCCTATATGTTTAAAAGAATTATGAGGATTCTTATTTGGAAGAATTCCAAGAATCTCAAATGCTGCCCCTAAAAGAAGAATTCCAAACGCCGAACACTCCTCTAGCATTAGGAATGCTAGAATTCAATAAATTCATAAGGCTAAAAGTGTCTTTTCATGTGGTTTAGAATTCTTACAACAAATAGAGCATTTGGAGTGGATAAGAGACAAGATGTCACATCATCATGTCATAAATCCCTAACAACCCTACTTTCTTGTTAGGAATACTTTAAACCAAACAGGCCCTAGGTGGGCCCAATACCAAGCTACCTTGCATGGAGCCCTGCATTCACTTCCCGCAGGAAAAAAATAGGCCCTTTCTATCTTTAATTTTTGGTTTGGTGAAAATGAAAGTGGAGAATTCACTCCAAGGTAGGCCTATTAGTTTGGCCATGAGACAATGGCGGCCTGGGCCGACCCTCAAAAGGCCCTTAAAATGAGGGCTTCTGTTTCTAAGCAAAAGCCCAAGGGCCGGGCTTGAACATATGTTTTTAGGTCCTAAAATTTGAGGCATCGAGCTTGGACAATATTAGCCCGGCCGACCTTGGTCCTAATTACCCTCATAATTGTGTGTGTGTGTTACTATCTACTGCAGGTTGCATGTGAGGCACACGAGAGCTTAATATGAAAGATGCCATCGTTTTTAAATATCCAATTTATATTTTGTGAAATGTGATGACTACAGTAACATTTATTTTGCACTCAAAAATAAAGTAAAAATCTGAAACTATAATGGATGAAGATATAGAAGAATTTATGAAAAACCCATCCAATCAAACCAATGATTTGAGATTCCATTAAAGAGTCAGATAGCCTGCATGCACTCTCAGTATGGATCTGAATATTTTTCAAACTCTGGATTTGAAAAACTGTGTGTCTCTCGCCCCTATTGCTTTACTATATAAGTAGCAGAATATGCTCTTAAGGCTAAGTCCAAAACCTTACTAAAACACAAACAAATAAATGGTCAATATTAAAATGGTGAGCCTTTTGAATTGGTTCATCAAAAGAGCAAAAAAATTTAAACTAAATTCAAAATTAATGTTCTTGTGTTTGTTAAATTATGATAATTATACATTGGGACCCTTGCATATTCATATACTTTCTAAGAGATTTATTTATTCAATTCACTATGCTTATCTAATAGATTAGGTGTTTTAGATGAAAGGTGAGTTTCTTTGAACAGGGGCAGTAGATGATAAGTTTAGTTTTGGAAGGCATGCCTGAAATTTTAGGATGATAAGAATCAAAGCCACGGCTAACATTCAATTTCCCCACAAAATTATTTTGATTATTTATTTTTGTTAGATTAGATGGTTAAAAATGAAAGTAACCATGCCATGTGTGGCTCCATCAGTCCATCTTGACTGATGCTTTAGTAAATAATTGATTGAGATTCTGAAAATAAGCACTAATCTATCAGCAAAGACACCCATATTATTTTAGCTTAAGTCTCAAGTCACATCAGGTGATGAGAAGATGGCCCAACATGTGATTTGGAATTTGGGCCAAAGATAGTGCAAGCATGCTGATTAGATGCAACACGTTTTCATTTATCGTGGCCCTTTGAATAGTAGTTTTCTTCCTTTCTAGCCAATCATTTTGTAGGGATCTGATCTACATCGTGGCCACTGAGCTTGAGGCTCAAATGTGCCACAGGTGTAATTTACTGGCTTGTAGTTGCTTGGAAGATTTGTAGACTAAGCTTTCTATCAATAGTTTATACTTTATATATGGGATTAGTGACTATGTGGGTGGGATGTCTCTGTTTGTGCACGATTTAGATGGATTGCTAGGTGGGCCCATCAATATTTTCCATGGAAGCATCCCCCGCTAACAAAAACAAAAACAAAAAAAAAATAAAAAAAAAAAAACTAGTATCAAACCTAATAAGAGAGGGAAGACATTAAAAAAAAAATCTATATCCTATCACTTCTTTGGGTCTTCTTAGACGTGCAACTGTATGTCCACTTGTTCTAACAAAAAAAATTGTATTTACACTCGGAGCTTGTTATAAACGAGATGGATTATCTGATCATTTTGGTAGGCCTGGCTTTTTTTTATTATTATTATTTTTTTTTCAGAATAGCTCTGGTACTATTATAATATATGCTGCGACTTGTGATATTGATTTTTTTTTTTTTTTATACCCTAGTTAATAGGGTTATGATCCAAGAGAGAGCCCGCATACATATGAGAAAATACTCATTCAGGTAGGAAAAAAACCTACATAAGCGGAAAAAGTGTGACAGACGTAAGTGGTCCTCATGACCACATGTGCAACACTGTTGGGACTCACGGTTTAAGCCCAGTAATTTAAGTCACTTTCTCCTTATTAGTTTTTTGTTTTACTATGTTTATCTTGGATTTAATTTTAGAAATCTCAATCAAATAGAACTCTTGTTGGCTAATTTGAGGGAATTGACTTACATTTATTAGATATATATATATATATATATGGTTTTTCGGTCCTCTGGCGCAATATACGCATTTAGTATTTTAGATTATCCATTCTTAATGCGTAGATAAAAATCTATAAGTTTGATTTGTATTACAAACCATGTGAAATCTTACAATGTCTGAATTTGAATCCTGACCAAGCCGGCCAGATTCTTGTGATATTGATTTGCAATGAACTTAATCCTGTGGTTTAAAAGGGGATCCTGAGAGGTGCAATGTTGTTGTGGGCACTGTAGGTGTACAACAGTTCTATTAGCGCAATACACAGATATGACATGCCCCTGTCTGGACACACTAATATCTTCTGGGGAAAAAAAAAATGCAAGACCAGATTCGGATTACTTGAACTGGGAATGGCAGCGAGATCAATGTGAGCTGCCAGGTTGCATTAAATTTACTTCAATTCTTCCTTCATTTGCATGATCTAACAGTAGTTGGTAAATTAAATGTTACATCAAATCCTTTTTATAGAATAGTAATGACCGTCCCTTGCATCCAATCTTCCCCTATCTCTTGTTCTTCCTTCTTCTCCTTGTTTTCTTGGTGAGAGGAGATATGGCTTCTTCTATCTGCTCTCCTGCTGCTACTTCCTAGATATTGCAGTGAGATTTATGTCGATCTCTTCCGAAGTGATATGCTTCGTTCAGGACTCGGAGTTGGGAAGTTCGTTCTTCGCTCGACAACAAAGTTTCTCACATGTGTGTCAATGGTGATATATATCTCTCTCTCTATCTTTCTATCTACTTGGATTTGTTTAGTAATGGATTTCGGCTTGGATCTCGATTTCGTGGGTTTTGAGCTTTATGTTTTGGTTAGTTATCTTGTGACTTTTTAGAGCTTTTGGATGATGTTTTGGTTGTCTTGAAATTTTAAATGGACGGTTGTCTTGAGCTTTTGGAATATGTTTGGATGGAATCCAAGATGCTAGACATTTGAATTTTCCTTCTTGTGTGTAAAGGGAGAAAATGATGCGGAGAAGTAGAGGTGTAAGAGAAAATCGAAAAACTGTAAAACCGAATCGAACCGGTTAATTAACCTTATTAACCTTAATCTTAACTGCACAAGGTTAAAGTAAAAAAAAAAAATTGCAAATCCTTCTTACTCTTTCCTTCCAGTACCGACCTACCCAAATCACCAAAAGTAGGCATAGATAACACCAACTACAGAGGTCCTATACCCTTGAGCTCTCCCACCTCAAAACCCTCTTGATTAGATCTTGTTTTCTTTGCAATCTATTGGGTTTGTGCAACAAATAAAAGTTGGGTCTTGATTTGTTTCTTTCTTAGTTTCTTCTAGAAATTGGGTTTTTACCTGAAAAGAATAGTAGGTTTACATTTCATTTGGGTTTCTTGTTTTGGGCTGTGGAGTTTCTAGTTCCCTCTCTTTGATTTCTACCTGGAATTAGAGAATGTTTCTGTTTCGGTTGGATTTGTGCAACAAATAGAAATTGGGTCTTGTTCTCTCTCTCTCATAGTTCCTTCTTTCTATTGGGGTTTTACCTGAAGTGAAGAGTGGGTATACATTCTATTTTAGTTTCTGGTTTTGGGGGTTTACAAATTCCGGTTCCTTGTCTTTCACTTCTGCCTTTAGGGAATCTTTCATTTTCTTTTAAACTTTCTTGCTATTGGGTTTTTTAACCTGAAATGAATGATGGTTGTTCATTTTACATGACTTTCTTGTTTTGGGGTTTGATGGGTATACAAATCTCATTTCCTTCTTGTTGATCTCTACATTTAATAAGAGAATCTCCATATTTTCTTCATTTTCTTTCTGGGTTGGCTCATTCTCTCCCTTGTTGTAGATCTCTCTCTCTCTCTCTCTCTCTCTCTCTCAGTTCTTTTCCCCTACCTTACATTGCCAATTTGGGTTCTGTCTTTTGAAACCCCTTTGATATTTTAGTGTCAATATAACACCCATGGATGCCTTACCAGATGCCGTAGTTCAATTCATTCTTTCCCATATCAGTAATGCTAAGGATGTTTACACCTGCAATTGCATCTCCAAGCGGGGGAAAGAATCCATTCCTTTCATCAGAAGTCTCTACTTCCGTCGAGGTATTTTTTATGACAAGATATGGTTGACGGTGACGAGGTCATTGGGCGAATGATTTCTTGACCCTAATGGATTTTTCTACGATTATTAACCATAACCGAACCATCTAATACGGTTAACCTTGGACGGTTTAACCATGGTTCGGTTTTCCACTGTTGTTGTGAATACCGTTACGGTTTTAAAAGACAGAAAACCGCGGTTACGGTTCGGTTAACGGTTTTTCCAAAATTACTGGTTAACCGAACTGTTACACCCCAATAGAGAAGCATGGTTTTTACTCAAAAGTGAGATTTGCATGTGCTTTATATAGTTCTGTTGGGTTTTGGAGTGTCTTTGGCCGTCTTGATATCTGTTTGGAGATGATTTTCTCTCCATTTGGATTGAAGAAACCCCTTGAATACCTATGAAAAAAGAATGGTCTGGCTGCTTGAGTGTGTATCATCTCTGCTGGTTAGGAGTCATCTTTTGTGCATGATTTTCATTTACAGTTAGTCTGTTTTTGTATACCTTTGCTGTATCTCTTTTCTAATACTACTTTCAGGTACTCCTGTTCATGTGCCATCCATTTCTAGGAATTACAACACGTATATGTGAAAAAAGGGTGATTTCTTTTGGTTTTCTCGTGTCTTTTGGTTTCATTGAGGTTTCTTTTGCATAAATTTTTTTTATCTATAATCTACAAATGCTTTCTTATTCCGAAATGGTGACAAAGGTGATATATATATGTTGCTCAGCACCAGGATGTGTGTATTGCCTTTTGCCCTGAGAGTGTGAAAGCGGAGCCTACACTTTGATGATCCACATGGGTTGTCTGATAGGCCAACCTTGGATGGATTTAAGCCAAGTAAGCCTCCACCATTGAACAATCCTAACCATGTGATTGTGGTAAACCTCTACACAAATATGGCCTTAATTCAGCCCTATTAGCAGATAATGTCTTTGGAAATAAAGGAAACATGTGAACACTGTTTAGCATATGGAAAATCATATGATTATATTTTTGTTCATTTTTTTTTGCTCTTTTAGTTAAATTTACGCTTATGCTTTTATGAGGTTTTTACCTTTCACATTTGAACATCCTTATAACTATGATGGATTCATTAATTTTATAATTTATTTATTCATACATTCTTTTTCTAAATTGTAGATATGGAACCATTACGAGATTGGGTGCTATAGGAAAAAGGTATGTCTAACATTTGTTTGTTTGAAAAATTACAATCACAGGTGCCCTATGTCTAATGTGGGATAATTTCCTCCATCTTGCTTATTGAATACATGTGTTTTTTAAGAGTACTTGTCCTTTTGTTGTTCTCACTCCTAATCCTCTCACATGTCCATTTGTGGGCCAAAAGCAGCTATGAAATCCTCCCTTGTCTTGGGACTTAGTAATTTGAATTTTCAGCAATGTGGTGTTTTTGGATGTACTCCAGATGACTAAATTGCATGAGTATTTTGGCCAAACAACCGCATGATCTGAATCATTGCCTCTCTTTAGAAGATAAAAAAATTCAATATATCTAATATGTTCCATTGATTTAACAAGGATTTCAATATATTTGTAAGAAAACCATATACCTTTAAGCATGCATACTTGAACTTCCATTGATTTTTTAAACAGGATCCAAACCATTGATCCTCTTTGGGAAGCTAAATAACTCTATGGGTTAAATTTCAATGCTTGATTCATTGTGGTTCTACGTGATCATCGGATTTTAAAGTCTATTTCTAATCGTCTATTTGTACTACTAAACTAACTATTTTGAAAATGTCTATTCTACATAGATTTCTATTTTACATAGATCTATTACATACAAATAAGATTTGCCAAATAGTGCCTTAGATCTAGATTAATATATGGTTTAATAGATCAGTGCAGATAATAATGTTAGATGAGAAAGCTAATGACACTATCTTCAATAGTTTGATCCAATGACGAGTTTCCATAACAAGAAGTGTGATGTCCCCGCACAGTATAAAGGATAGGGAGAGAGTTTGATTTAATGGTATTGATAGAGAAAAGCAGGTTATAATATGGGAGATCTCTTCATTTGGATGAAGTTGATCATTCATTTTCTTTTTTCCTGATATTGTAAATAATTATTTATTTCTAACATCTTGAGAGTGTATTAAAAAAACTGAATATGTCATTTCCTATAACAAACTGGATGCTTTAAACTTTAATTTATGAGGAAGAAGATTTTGAGAGCTCGCTCCACTTGGTGATCTTGGACAGGTGGAGATATCGGACAATCGCTTCAATATGCAAGTTCATCAACACCTGGTAGGATAAGCTCATGTCTCTCGTATACCTCTCTTCTCTATCCCCACTCTTCTCTAATCTTTCTCTAGGCACTAGGTTATTTGAAGGCAGAGATTTAAATGGGGTCGATGCTAAAATACCTAATAACACCTACTACCAAACCACTATTTAATTTAGAATGTATTTATTTAGTTCATCTTTTTCACTGAGGATGTGTTATTTTTAAGGTCAAAGTCTATCAACACATCATTATTTGATTAATGCAATGGTAGAGCGAGAGATATACACTCTAATACCTAGAAGCTTTTCAGACTTTTTCTACTTTTAGATACATGTATTTATTTCTTGAAATTTTTATTTTTTTCTCAGATCATTGCAGACGATGTTGGAGACTGAGAATCCTTCGTCGTCTACATGGGCTCCTGAATGGGTGAAGGAACTAGATAAACAAAAAACAGAAGAACTCGAAATAAATAAAAAGAATAAAGCATAATCTATTGAGGAATAAGTAATCGACTTAGGATATAGGTAATATTTAGCCGAAGTCGTATGCATGAATGCGGGTGTATATACACCAAACTATATTAGCATAGAAATATACAAATGTTGTAGACCATTTTCACTTCTTCTCTTATAGGAGAGTGGTAAAGGAAGAAGTATTAGCACAACATTTCTTTTTTTCTTTTTCTGGTTGTGTTGTGCAGGACCAGATGTCCGAGAAGGAGATCGTGAGGGGACCTAAATGTGGACCCTTGTTACCGCTTGATTTTTCTAAAATTTTTAAGAATAAATTTGATAATGATGTGCAAATTAATAGACACAGCCATGTCATTTCCAATTCCAAATATTAGTTTTAGTGAGGCCAAGGGGGTGTGCGTGTGTGCATGCTCTTCGTTTCCCCTCTCCTTTCCTCTTCTGTTCTCTTCTTCTTCTCCTCTCTTCGATTCCCGAGTTGGTGAGGAAGTACTGATCGACAATTCTCCTTCACATTTGGTCTTGTAAGGCAGCCCACAACTCCGGGTTGTCTCCTCCCCTCGTTCTTCTTGTTTCTTTTCATTCATTTCCATTTCCAATTTACATTGATAGTCATTGGAGCCCTAGATTTGCACCCATCCGAATCAACTGGATCATCTGATCAACGATACACCTAATTTAGATGGCAGAGACTTGTGCACCTATGATCAAGGGTTTAGGATGACGGCATGATCACACACCCATCACCCTGATCGTATGATTACTGGTAGGTCCCCACCCAGATCTTTAAATCCCCTTCTACGCAAACCCATTTCCTCTAATGAATGTGATATTAGATGTTGTTGCTAATGGGTGTGTTGTGCAGAGCCATCTACATTTCCAGAGCCATGCTGTCCTGCATTGCAAAGGGATGCAGAGGCATACCTCAGTCTATTTGAGGGGACAAATCTATCTTTGTGCATGATGTCTTCTTTTAAATTTCCTATGACATGCATAAAAGCCAAAAAAAACCCCTTAGTAAAATAATTTACATACTTGGGCAAGGGGATTTTAGCATTACTCATCCGTTTGGGCATTGAAGTTGAGCAGAGTAAATCTATCTCGTTTTTATCTATGCATATGAATGGAGCCTTATTAAATGAGCATGTTGATGTTTGTTTGCATGAAATTTGATACAAGAGAAATTCAATGTTAAAAGGACTTCTTAGCTTGTGTGAAATTGGTTAGAGAAGAACTAATTGTCACATGGGCAATGAATTAGAACAGATTGGGATTTATTTTCAAATGACCTAGTTGTTTGAATGGAATTGGAATATATAGAAATTAATTTGTCAAGTGGGCCCATTTGTTTGTAGGGAGTTATAGGCTTTTTAGTATGGTCCATAGATTTTCCTCAATTTGATATCCATTTTCTTTTACCAATGCACTTTTTGCTAGTATTTTTAAAGATAGATTGGAAGTAAATATTGAAGCTTATAATAACAACTTATCAAACTGTGCCCAGATGCATTTAGGGCCAAGATTTAAATAACAATCTCACTCCAAGGGCAATGTCTGTTGTTCATTTTTGTTCTAACCAAGTTTACAATACTCTTTCTTCTTCTTTTGCAGATCAATCCTCCGAACATGATGGTTCTTCCCCAAGAAAGCAGGATGCAATTGGGCATACTTATAATTGACGGGCGCTACCAGGGAGCTCTTTTCGTAATGCTCCAGTACACGTGATATATGAATATGATCACTTTTTGCTTAGGTGATTTAGCCCAGTAGGTGGATTCCTTCCTCACAATGCCTCTATTGAATATTATGAATAAGTAAATACTGATTGTAATTAGATACAGATTCTGATTATAATTAGATACATGATTCTGATTGTAATTAGATACAGATTCTGATTGTAATTAGATATTATACATGATTCTGAATGCCTCTATTGAATATTATGAATAACTAGATACTGATTGTAATTAGATACACGATTCTGATTGTAATTAGATACAGATTCTGTAATTTGCCTGGTTCCGTAAGTTTTTGAATGATAGTAGATATTATACAAAGTTTTTGAATGATGGTAGATATTATAATGAATTAGTGAAACTCTTTAATCAATATTGTGTGTTACAAAAGTAAATACAAAAAAAATTGTCCAGTCAGGGAGTGGCTGTTTTAACAGTTGACTCCTTGGGTGATCCCTGTTTATTCTCTCTGTGATCCTCAAAGTTGAAAAAGTCTTTTAAATGCAATTTTTATTGGTAGGTTATTTGAAGGAAAAGATTTAAATGGAGTCCTAAAACACCTAATAACACCTACTACCAAACCACTATTTAATTTAGAATGTATTTATTTATTCCATTTTTCATGGAGGATGTGTTATTTTTAAGGCCTACAAGCATACAAAAGTCTATCAACACTTCATTATTTGATTAATTCGAGAGATGTACACACTCCAAGACCTAGAAGATTTTCAAGCTTCTGTTTTTGATACGTGTATTTGTGTCCTGAAGTTTTCATTTTTTCTCAGATGGAATAAATACAAGTGGTGTGATAGAACGTGTACACCTAATAAATACTATTTTGCTATTAGCGAGATGGAATAAATAAACACATTCTAAATTAGAAAGTGGTGTGATAGAAGGCGTTATTAGGTGTTTTAGCCTGGCCCTGACCGATCCCATTTAAATCTATGCCTTCATTACAGATGACATTTATCCTAGAGAAAGATTAGAGAAGAGATGAAAAGGAGAAGAGATGTAGACGAGAGAGAGAAGCGAGAACGGAAAAGAGATGAGTTTGGGGGAATACTTCTGAAATAGCAGCTCCAATGGCAGGGTCTTGATCTATAATTATCACTAGTGGTGGTTTGTTGGACATTGCTTCTGACCACTTTTTGACTAACCATGCAATTGAATCTTTCTTCTCATTGCTCAAAAAGTCCGCAACCATGGTTTACTGACTGACCATGGTGGTGCACACCAGTAAAAGGTGCAAATATCATATGGAATGCTAGTTTATTTGGTATGTGTATAAAAAATAAGAAGTTAACTTATGTTCTGTGCCTACATGATCAGAAAAGAAAGAAGAATTCATTTCCTTTAGCCATTGAAAATGCTCTAGCAACATTTGAGCATTAAAGTCTTTCCTTTCTTGTCTTATATTTCTTTCGTGATTTCTAGCATCTTGTTCTTGGAATCCAATATTTTCATATCCTTCATTCTTAATCTCAAGTAAAGTCATCATTTTTTAAGTACCAATATTGGCCTCAGAGTAATCCATGATTAATTTCTTATGCGCTGGAGTAATTTTTCGATATGCTCTCAAAGATTGTCTTTGAAGAGGAGTTGCAAGTGCATGTCTGATGTTTCACAAACTTCACCACTGTCCACTTCTCCTCTGGCACAATCTTTTTAATTCTTTGTACCCAGATGGTTCTTTGTCGCCTACGAAATGTGCCCAGATGGTTCTTTGTACCGCACAGTCACCTCCTACATATGCTGCTTAGATTTCCTAATTTATAATGTTGATGATGTGAGAGAGTTTCAATACAATAACATTTTGCTTAACCGCCTTGGCAGCCATGAGAAGGTCGCCAACCTCTTAGAGGAGTTGGCTACTAACTTATCACCTGAAAGCAATGCTTACAGAGGTATCATCCAAGGCATGGAAGGACACAGTAAGAGACATTTCAACTATGTCCAGCTGTGGAGGAGTCAATTCTTTCCCACCCATTTCACTAGCCCATGGACTGAAAGCTCTAGTTGCCGCAATTTTCCATCATATTATTAACTCTGGTGCAGACCATGTACAGTGTCCTCAGTTACTACAAAAGTAAGTAGTTTCTCACATCTCCTATGAATTGGAAATTGGAAATTGGAACTTTTGTGTGTGTTTAGAGTACTTTTATGTATTTGGCTCTCTGCATGATAAGGAAATGTTGGGTTTGACTGATTTGTGTATTTGGGTCGTAAGGATTGCTGGATTTAGCAACTACTTGTAGTTGTAGTGATATTGGTCTTGACATTGTATTTGAGGTCCTCTCTTATCAGTTATCACTTGAATAGTGATGATGGTTCATACATTTTTTATGGTTTTTATGTTTGTCATGAGATTATTGGGTTTGGTTTAAACCTTTGTGGGGAAGTATTTTGCCTAAATAAAGCATTTTGGACATACATTGCTCTCATGATTTTGGTTTTAACTTTCTTACCCATCATAATTACATATTGAGCTAGGATAATTTGGTCTATACTTTTGTGGGAGGCGTAAATTTTGCCTAGATAAAGCATTTTGGACTTACTTAGAATGCCTTTCATGATCCGGGTTTTATCTTTTTAACTTGACTCAATTATGAGTTTTAAGATTACTTGTCAGCATCAGGTTATGCATTGCAGCGAAAATTTTATCATCTCTTGTGATGACAATCTGAACCATACTAACCCTTGGATTGGATTTCCTAGAAAATGTAACTTAATAAACCATTAAACTTTAAGACTCCTAAATCAATGATTGTGATAAGATGTTTGATGTGCTTTTGGAAATTATATCTACTACGGTTAGATACTTCCACCATTCTATCCTTTTATGATTAGGATCTTACACCCCATTGAACTGTCATTTATCCCAAAACTCAATTGGTGATAGAAAACGGCACGACAAATGTTTTATGGTGAGGGTGCAGGCTCGACCATAATTATGACCGTTCGAGAGCGAGGGTGGACGTTGACCTTAACGCAGACGTCAAAGTGGATTCCTCAAGAAGCTTAAAATTTTACCTTTCATGCAAGCCATGAGAGATACCTCCTAGCATAATATACCCTCTTATGATTTGTGTGATAGGCAATTACCTTTTCAACTTCCACATGGGACCGATCATCCAACCCTCTTCGCTTTTCAGTTTATTTATTTATCTTTTTATTGGTAATGAAACTCATTATAAAAGCAAAGGAACCATACAGACACCAACACAAAGAGGGAAACAAAAAGAAACAAAAGAAACAAAAGCCACAAGAAAACATCCCTATCAACTCCTTGTTTTGCTAGAGAGTCCACTGGATCATTGGCCTAATGGACAATATGCTTTGCAATCACAAGAAAGACAAGTGATTTGGTTACTGGAAAGCCAAAAAGTACTCTTTTTTTTTTATCAAGCCATTTGTAGAAGAGAAATTTGGAAATGCATCAGTAACAGAAGTACCTAACTTTATCTTCAGCAAAAAGCACAAAGGAGCCATTTGCATTTTGTTTCTTCCATGTGGGGTCTTTAAACAGAGGATCAAGAACTTCAAATCATGCTCATGTGGGGCCCCACCTTTGAGTGATTCTGTAAGTTTTCTTGTATGACTCATACATGCTAGTTATAAATTGGTTCACCTGGATATGAAATTTAAAGTCAATCCAATGATTCTAATGATTCTAGCCCTTTGATGTGTGTATGGCTCACACTCGATCCAATGCTTCAGTTCATTTAGATCGGTGTAAACCTCATGGGAAACATGTCATGAGGGGATTTGTCGTTTGGATGGTCCATTGGGATTGATGATGTGGTAGGGTCCCACTAACTCTCTTACAAGGTAAAGCAAAAGTTAATAATGATAGAGTTGGCAAGAAATTTGATTTTGCTTTATATGCTAATGCAAGTAACCATGATTTGTCTAACCTTTCTAAAGGAGGTATCAATGACCGTGAGCAATGATGCCTCGAAAACTTAACCTTTCTTCTCTTCTTTTCGTATTCCATGGATATCCATCCTTGTCTATAACTTCCATGCTTTGTGATAAAGCAGTGATAGACATTCTTAAGCTAGAAATAAGGTCTTAAATTTAAGGTTCAACTCAGTGCCTTGGATTTAACATTCAACAAGGCCCAAGTTGCGAGGAATGATTGAAGAGACTGCCACATGGCTTGTCATTGGATGGACATTTTGCAGATTGGCACATAAACTGCTGGATGATGATCCATGTTGATGGGCTTAATATAAGTAATATACATGTCAAACTTTCAGATAATTTAGTTCAGCTATCTGTTTCCAATAGACTTTTATCTAATGATGAGTGGCAATAGTAATTGTAGTTAAAAACAGAAAATCATGGTGGACAGATATTTAGTAATTTAATAGTTGTATTTATTGTTTGTTTTTAATTTTAAAGTTTCTTATGTGGCTACATTTTAAGATCAACCCAATCAAATCAATGTAGAAATCTCACTCTAATTGAGGTGACATTCGCATTGGTTTTAAACTGGCTGTGTCTTTGTGATAAGAGAGGATTTAATCACTTAGGGCTTGTTTGTTTGTATTATAATACATAGGAGTTGAATACGTATCATTCGTACCAAAAGTGGTTAAAAAAAAATCAAAAGAGATTTTTAAAAATGAGCATCGAATAATATTCTTTTTCTTTTAAGGGGAATAGAACCAGAAGAAGATGGAAAATGAACTACTAGGGTGATGGCTGGTAGTTTATTTTTCTCATCTTCTTTTGACATTATTTTTCCTTAAAAAGAAAGGATATTTGATACTCATTTTTGAAAATGTACCTTTAGTCTTCATTTTTAACTAGTAATGGTATGGAGTTTGTGTATTCAATTTCTTTATATGTATTCTAATATAAATAAGAAACTGAGCATGTTTCTTTACTAAAACTTAAGGAAATGAATTCTCAAAAAATCATCCTTTAGGGTAGAATTCTTGAATCCTCCTCTTGGGTGGAGGATTTGCAAATGCCAAAAAGGTTAGAACTCTAAGAATCTCAAAAATCATTTGATCATTTTCATGTAGCTGAAACGTTAGATCTTAATAAAAAAGATATCATATCTGTAAATGCAAGGGGCCAAACCATCACATTATACCTATGATTCCTAATATCTCAAATTCTCATAAAAAGTTCTAACAAAAGAAAAGGCCCTAAAAGTGGACCACCTGCCCCTAACACTGGGATGGGTTGGTCATGGATTCCTCTGGAGAAGGCCCCTAACACCATCCGATCCTAATGGTATTAAAGGATCCTTTTGTTTTGCTTAAAAAATGCCACGGTTCACTAAGCCTGCTAATGGAGAGAGTGCAATCAAAGTTCCTTGATAATAAATTGCATGTCCTAAAGCACTCTTTAGGTTTGCTCTTTAATTATGTCTTGGTGACATGTCTCTCTGGAAACAGAGAAGATTGAAAGTTCGACCATACCATGAATTTGGTGGCCCCCAGATTGTGAAGCCAAATGAGAGCCCAAGGATGCCAATAATAATTTGTCACTCCTCCATGTGAATCCATAGACAAATGAAAGCACCCATTTAGTTAGTAACAACATCAATGCACCATGTCAAAGTTTCATAACCTCTCATTTATGTAATATCAAAGCAACTAAAGGCTAAACATGGTATGGGATTGTTTCAAGTGTTCTGTATTTAAATAACAAAAGTGCTTCTTCTAACTCTAGTATAATGAGATTGATTGTCATTAAATGTTCAAAAAATGACATGTTAAGATTACATCTCTCTTTCTGATTACATGCTCTTCTTCTCAAGATAACATCTGATTACTTGTTTGTAACATAAAGAGACATGTGAAGTTTAGTTATTTTTTGCTCCCAACAATAACAAAATCTCATTCAGATGTGATGCTTCAGCATCCAAAGTTCTTGCACCTTGCAACTCACATGACATTGCAATTTATTAGAGAGAAAAAAAAAGACCCATCTTTTATCATTTTCAAACAAACTAGGTGGGGACCACTAGTCATGTTACTCACTTTAAATAGGACAAGTTGAGAGAGAGAGAGAGAGAGAGAGAGAAAGAGAGAGAGAGAGAGAGATGGAACTCATGCTTCATGATATCACTTGATGTACTTTGGTATTCCAAGAATTATAAACTAAGGGATGATATTGCTTGGGAATGAAAGTAGAGCATGTGCCACCGTCTGCTGTTTTGTTTTTCTCTTATTTTTGTTGGTGAATTGGTGGGTCAAATGAGATTGGCCCATTAACATAGCAACCCTTGAGTCATAACCAATGAAAGGATTTTAATTTTTTTAACTCTTGTTTTTTGCAAAAAAAGAGAGAAAAATAAAGAGAAAGTGTTGCTATTTTTCTATTTAGAACTTTTCCTAAACTTCGAGTGATCAATGAAAGTATCACTTTTGCTGTTTTATATTGTGGAGCAAAGGTTGCAACTAGTATTTTATAGATCAAGAGACTGCTTGGAAACTTTAATCTAATTAATAAGAACTAGTTAGATTAATATCTAAAATTAAAGATTTATTTTTTTAAGTTTAAATTTATAATTAGTGTGTTTGATAAAGTTATAAAAAAAACTCTCATTTTATGAGGTAATTGGGACCCACCTTTTAAAAATTACAATGTGGAACCTGCCATTTGCTTCATTTTGAGAATTTATGAGGTTATTTTCATCCATAACATAAATTTTGCATTGTCCACCTCCATCCATTTTAGTTAAAAAAAAGCTCTTAAAAAGAGAATAGTTGTTTTAAAGGCAAAAGCTCTAATATTAAAAAAATTCTAAAATTAGAAAATACGATTAGAGTTTAACTAAATGCCCTAATATGTAAATAAGTTCTAAGTCATAAAATAAGAGCTTGATTTTTAGAGTTACCAAATGCCCCTTAAGTTTGGTTTTGCTTAATCAATTCAACTAGCTAGATCCCGAGACCGGATTTGACTAAAACTCGGTCAAGCTCAATTTGAGTTACTTGACTCGAACAACGTTTCAAATCAAGTGACGAGTTTTAAAAAAATACAATGAAGAACGGCCTCTTACCCTAGTGGTAAGAGGCGTCATTACTTGATTGTCCATGATTCGAACTTGAGTGGTCACCTTCCCTCACTCGAGAGCTATTCTATCTCACTGGATGTCTACTTCCCTCACAAGAGGACTGCGTCAAACCATATGCAATCACCATGTTGATCATATAATCTTACTTCCTAGCCATTGGACTGGCATCCATCAAATAATCCACTGATCAATGAGCAGACAATCATTGGTTAGGATCATCTTAAAAAAGTTGTTTTAACCTAAACAACGTTAAACCTCGTGATTTGAACCATCTAAAGTTCTTCTACTAACATTAGCTTTGTGGAAAACTAGCCTGGATATTCAGAAATGAACTCATTCTACCAACCAACATACATTCCACTCTCTACCATTTTCCTTTTAATTATTAGCGTTTATTCTAGAGAATTTTACCCAAAAAATCCCTTAAGACTTGTCAAAAGCCAAAAACACCATTAATACTTTATAAAGACCACAGTAGTCCCAAAGGCCCTGGTTGGTAATTTTTTTTTTATTTTTTCTCCGAGCAGGGATATCCCTGCACCTTTTACATTAAACCGACCCCAAAACCCTTTTCCCCTTTACCCTGTTTGACTTCTTCTCTCCCTCCGCCTTTCTTCTTTTCTCTCCCTTACCCCCTATGGGTCGGCACCGGCAGCCTACAGTTTTTCCTCTCCTTTTTTCCTTCCTTTAATCTGCTGCGACTCTATCTCTCCTAATTTGCTTTTCACCCCCTGAAGTTTCTACAAACTCTCCTCCTTCTGGCATGCTGCAAGCTGTCCTTCTTCTCTGCTTCTATGGAAGCTCTAGCCGCCTTGTCTGTCTCCAACAACTACAGCAACTGCGTCTCTAACGACGATGGCCTCTCCAACGACTCCTTCAAACCGCCCAACGTCGTCGCCCTCAACCGCCTCTCCGAAAACCTCGGATCCATCTTCCTCTCCCCCGGAAGCCCCTTCTACAGCCGAAGCCCCTGCCGAATGGGGTTTGCATCTGCGTTGATGAGAAGTGCTCTCATGTCGCGTGCCGCCCTGCTATGGATTTCATGGTGGAAGTTCTCTATGGGGCTTTTACGTTTCAGATTACGGAAATGGTTACTCTTTATCAGGTGGTTGCTTTGATTTCTCTAATCTTGAGTAAGCTTGAATTGATGGGGTGTCTTCTTTTTCTTTAGTTTCTATGATTTCGAGTGAATTAGTTATAAGAAGTATCGATTTTGAGTGAGTTTGAATTGATTGGGAGTTTTTGGAAAAGGAATTTGTTTGAATTTTCTTTGTTGGGTTGGATTAATTGGATATGAATTAATCGATACAGTAAAGATAAGCTCAATCAGTTTGGTAGATGAATTGCAGAATGTTTAAATTGATATAGTAAAGATAAGCTCTTACTAGCATTTATCAGATCTGAGTCATTGATTTCCCTATCTATTTACCTTTTAAAGTGGGGTTAAACAAATTGATGATGAGGAAGATGGTGATCGAGCAAGTCATTGAAGCAATTATGGTTGCAGATATTGTATCAGTTGCAGAAAACACACTAGCAAGTATTGATTTCATGGGCTTTGAGCGCTTTGGCGATCTTTCTCTGTTCGGTTTTATTTTGTGTCATTTGATGTTCTCTTTGTATTGGTTGTCTTTGTCTGAGACGTGTGTTGTTCTCATTGAAATTGGTTGAATGGTTTTTGTTTATGTGATTTTAGAGATCAAATAATGTAGTGGCGTGGTTAGTTAACACTAACATTGGGGTGACCAATGTTTTTTATTGAAATTGGTTGAAGGGTTTTTGTTGTTATGTGATTTTAGAGATGACCAAGAAGCCAGAAATGGCAATCTCATTTTGTTTTTATCATTATCTTGTTGGGAACTTCTGGAAAGATATCCTATCAGTCTTGATTTTGGAGAAAATGTGATAACTTAATGTAGGATTGGAGTTTGTTTCCGATTCTTGTTTTCAACTCGTGCACTTTTCAAAAAAAGGGATATAGACTCTTTGGTGTGGAGAATTAAGCGGAATTTATAAGTATGTATTGTACTATCTTTATACAAACTATTATCTAACTACTTACAAACTAACCTTCTATTTTGATACTCCCCAGGTTGGTTGGCTCACCCAAAGATTTGCGGTTTATGGTTGGAATGACCATTTCGTCTGGACCTTCAAAGAAAAGATAGACATCCCCCACCAAGACAAGAGGAACGACTGTGGGGTCTTCACATGTACTTTCGCCAAACACTGCATTCTCTGAAAACCATTCAAGTTCACACAAGCTGACATTCCATTTTATCGGAGCAAAATAGTTCAGGAGATATTCAAAATGACCTGGGTGCTAAACTCCTATAGATTGGATTTAAGTGCTTTAGACTAAGATTCTGACCTTGATCTTTTTGTGTAATTGACTAGTTTTTTTTTTTGTATGGTTAGTTTGCATGTATATTCAGTAATTACAGTAGGACATGCTTTTGGAGAATTAGATGTGGATAAGGTTTCTAGTTAGAGACAATTGTATTTGTGTTGATAGTTGTTAATTTTATTTACCTATACTATTTTGCAGAATGTGCATGTGATTGGCAGGAAACTTGCTGGTAAATGTTAATTAATGGATGTGAATGTGAATGTGCATGTCTACCTTTGATACAATTTTTTTTTTTTTTTTTTTTATGTCTTCATGGGCTGTAGAGATGCATTTCTCTTATGAACTAGGTAGGGATATCCACACATGCATTGTCTTGTGGGCGGGGATATCCCCGCCAATGATAGTGTTTTGGAAGAGGTATCCCAGCCCATGATAGTGTTGTGGCTGGTAGCAGTTGAGATGGGGATATCCCTGTCCAAATTAGTGCTGTGAATGGGGATATCCCTGCTTATGTTAGTGCTGTGAGCGGGGATATCCCTGCCTACAAGAGTACTTGTCTCACAGTGTGGTATCATTTGAGATGGGGATATCCCCACCCAAATTAGTGTTGTGAACAGGGATATCCCTGCTTGTGTTAGTGTTGTGAGCGGGGATATCCCTGCCACTTAAAGTACTGTGGGGTCAGAGTGACTTCAGTTTAGCCGGGGATATCCCCGCCCAAATTGGCGGTGATGCGGCTCTCGAGTTTCTTCTCTTCCAAGATTAGTTTGGATGCTCTGGTGCGTTCTTGATTTGATCTCCTGATGGGAGTTGGATTTCTTGCATCATGATTATGATCTGATATGTGTAAACTAGGTTTTGTTGGATCTCGAACCAATTTTGATTTCCTTTTACCAACCATAAAAAAGAAAGAAACAAAAAGTCAGTTTTCGTTAGATGTTTTGATGGCAGTAGTGGTTCTAGGATTCAAAAATTGCACTGATTTTTGTAATTTTGTATTAAGCTCCTTAATTCAGCTATTGGCATCATTAGTGTTGGTAATGGCAGAAGAGGGATTAGGGTTTTGATCCAAGGGGTGGTCGAGCTTGAAGGTCATGGAAGGGAGAAGAAGATGGAAGAATAAAGAAAATGGAAAAAAGGGTTTTGAGACTTTTTTAAAGTAAAAGGAGTGGGGATATCCCCACTCAGAGGAAAAATAAAAAAAAAAAAAACCAAACAAAGCTCCTGTGACCACTATGGTCTTTATAAGACATAGATGGCGTTTTTGGCATATAACAAGTCTTATGAGATTTTTCTGGTTAAATCCTCTTTATTCTACTAGGGGAAATTTAACATTATTATGTGACAAGTGGCAAAATATAAGAGGGAGGGACATGCCACATGGCATTAAAATAGTGGAGACATGGCACATGCACTGTCCCTTGAAAATGTTACATATCATGTATGCTTGAGTGTGGGGGCAACATGCATCTCATGAGCAGTGTATGGTGTGCCATGCAGTGTATCTACATGGGGATATTTGGTGTCCTCTCACTATGGCACATTTTGGAGGATCTAAACTGTCACCACTTTTTGGCCACCTTTAATGGGACTTACCCACATACATGCAAATTAGAAAAGGCAGAGAGCAATGGATAAATTGGACATGGATTAGGGTCCTTGCAATATCAACATGCAATATTAAGTTGGACAAATGATTCTAACCTTTAGTTTTAAGTTTTCGAAACTTAATAATTTTATATTGCGCAAACTTACTCCTACTAAAATTTAATGCTAATAAACAACTAGATTAGAGTCAAGTTAGAACCAATGCCACATCGAAGGGATAGGTGTGTGATGGTCTTATATTGATCATAGGTGGACCTTATTCACGAAAATGAAAAAAAAAAAAAAAAAAAAGAAGAGCACCAGAGAAAAGGGGTTTTATGAAGAATTTGTAGAAAGAAAAGCAATTTCAACATATTTAATACAAATGAAATTTATTAATGTCATGTTCGGAGATCAAATACGCAAACAAAAGATTTTTGCTTTAATAAAATCGTGAAAAACCCATATATTGTCGACAATTATAAATCTCCGAGCATTTAAGATATCTGAGATCCTCATTTTTTTAGGATCCGGTTCAACCCACTATAGGATGTGGCCCTTAGGTGAATAGGGAGGATCTAAATTCCTCAAATTTGAGGACTAATCACATATTACCAAAACATGACTTAAAAAATTCTCAGCTATATAAATCCTTGGTACAGAATGTGGAACTTCTCAAATTTATAAATTCCTCACTTGGCACCAAACATGACTTAAAAAGGTGTAGGACTTCATCAAGGACCATGGTTGCATAGGATTCAAAATTTCCCCTTCCATGAAACCCATACGTTTCTATCTAAACAATAAAAAATAGAAAAATGAAATCCATACCATTTCTTGGTAAAAAATGAAACCCGTACATGTCAACTCTCTAGAACCCCAAGAGGATGTTTTCTTCTTGTGGAAGATAATCATATGGTTTAAACCTCTTAAATTAGATCTCAATTCAAGTAACCCCCTCAGAAATGGTGTTCAATTCGTGGATTGTTGCAAACTCACATTGTGGTCCATAGGCCAATGAAACTTTCAAATGCCTTCACATAGCAGCTGCTTGTTTGTTCCATTCCCAATTATATGGTTCATTCAATCTACTGAAAAGGACATGTACCCACAAAATCATTCCAAACATCCAGTTGGATTGATGTGAACTTGTCTGTGGGCCACTATAGTTGATCATGACTGTTCATATGGTGGGACCACTTTCACTCTATCCTTGATCCAGAAAGTGCTGCTCCTTGCCTCTTGGTCCAAAGAAAAGTCGGGTAAACACCCCTACAGCCCCAAAGTGATAGCACTCAAATCTTCGATTCCTGAAGAAGGGAGAACCGGGAGTCGATACCAAGATCTCTACCTTCGAAAGAGGGAGGAACCGTCGTGGTCTTGACCATTCGATCAACCCCTGGGGTTAAGTCCATAAGTATTAAATAGAGATAATTTGAACCGTTTAAAATGAATGTCATCCCCTCCAATAATATATATCCTCGAATTTCGGTTCAAATAGAATGAGTTTGCAATTCCCACCCATGAGTAGGGTTCAAGGATTGTTAATCCAACTTCTTCATAAATTAAAATTGCAATGGTGATGGCTGGCACTGATACTGATCCTCTGAAAAAAGATATATATATTATTACATGGTACAATGGACCCAACCCATGGCCACCCCTGCTTTCAATCGAGCAGACAAATAAAAACAAAGACATTAGCTTTCCGGTACATTCGTAAAAGTCAGGTCTATGGTCTATTGACCAAGACCATTCATCTGAAGTGGGGCCCTTAATCCCGGTACATTCGTAAAAGTCAGGTCTATGGTCTATTGACCAAGACCATTCATCTGAAGTGGGGTCCTCATGAGATTAAGGGCCCCATGAGGAGATTAATGGATGGGGATTTGGGGCTGTCCCTTAGTAGAAATTTGACTATGACCATTTGTCAAAATCCATGGGACCCACTTGTAAAGTCAGCATGACAATCAATGAGCAGAGGCCCACCTCATTGAATGGTCGTGATATCAAGAAGAGTGCCATTTTTGCATCTCTACAGACCATCCTGTTGCTTTGTGGAAAGATGTGTTTAAAATACAAGACGGCAACAATTGATCTCTCTAACCTTCTCTTTGATCGACGGCTGATTTTTATTCTTAGCATTTTCCAATCCAAAAAACATGCACTAGTTACATTTATTAGGTGGAAAACTGATCCGGATCTCCCTCTCCAGCTCTTCAAATCTAAACCACTCAAAATCAAGATCACTCATTTGTTCGCATGGTACCTCACTCCACTTCAACTATAGCTGGGCCCACCATCAGACTAATCACATGTGATTTCATTTCTTTCGTTTCTTCTCCCGTTTGAAGAGGCTCATATATGGAACGTCTCGAAATAATACTTAGAGCAGGAGATTCAGTTAACTAGATTCAAAATTTGAAATTTCACCTCTCCCTTCAATGGGTTCAGTCAGAACATTTATAACATGACCCAAATAAGCCTCACTAATGGGTATATGAGCAATTCTTCTTATTGCTTTTACAGAAGTTCCCTCTTATATCATTAAACCGTCACCCATTAATATAGTACGCCAACATTTATTTATTTTAAATTCAAAGCAATGCCTATTGTACCTTCTTCAAATTCTACTAATTCCGCTGCCATTACTTCATCAAGACCATGAATACGAGCAATGCCGTCGCCAACCTGAAGGAAGACCGACTACTTTTCCGGGCATATGAAATCTCTACCTCTCTCTCGCACTAAATCAGGCGAAAAGCGGCCCTTGGAAGAGAGACCGAGTTAGGTAAAAACTGGATCAACCCAATGATTTCCTTTTTTTTTCCTTCTAATCTCAATCCCATGTTTGTACATATTCAATATATATTCAATATGAAGGTGGGCTCAACCTCAAGAGGATCACATTATCATACCAGCCTTTCTCTTGAGGGGCCCAACTGATCAGATAATTAGAGAAGAGTGGCCCACTAGATCATGGCCCCAAACATACGGTTGTGATTGCACGATTGAATCATGTCTCCTTAATCCAAGCACCTTAGCGTAGAAAATAGAAATAACCCCTCCTCTAAGTAAGGCCTTTGTCATTTGGTGCGTTTGAAAACAACGTTGTCCTTTCCAACAATACATTCTTCTTCTATAACTGAAAATCCCATTCTCTCTCTCTCTCTCCCCCCGAAATTTTGATGAGTTTTGAAACCGGGAATCTGAAAGAATTTTGAAATCCCAATCTTACCATGTTTTTCTTGGAAACCTTGAAATTTATTGCAGTTATGGGAAGAATGAGAGGATTTCAGGTTTCAAAGTGGTAGAATTTGGGTTTTGGAGGGTCAAAGTTATTGAAGATTTCGCTTGCTTTTGAGAATTGTATGGATCCTATCAGTGATCTCAAGACTGATTTCTTGCCGGAGTTGTGAGGTGAGTTGCTCTGGCAGAGGCTTGTACTTTGTTTGAGGATTTTACTAAGATTAGTCACTATGAAACTTTCTCTCGTTTTCTCACATGTTTGAATTGAATTAGATCCCATCTTTCATGGTTTGGTGATTTTCAGTAAGAGAAATGAAAAAATCTTTTTTTTTTTTTTTTTTCTTATAACGAGGGTGTCTGAATTCTTCGAAAACCGACTATATTTTTTCGAACACTATAAAAATCAACTATTTTTTCTGAGTCACCTGAAGTTTCTACCTCCTCACGTGCCGCGTGAGTTAGGCTTTTACCTGGACAAGTGGCCCATGAGAGAGCGCGCTCTTTAGTTAATAAGTGTATTTATACTTGAATTAATGATTTTTAAGGATCTTTTAGCATTTGGAAAATGATGGATTAGTCTTAATCTAATAGTAATTTTATATTTTTATGAGTTATTATTATTACTATTATTATTATTATTATTATTTTTATTTGCAAAGCAACATCTTTGTAGGAGTGGGTTGGAAGTTGCTACAACTGCCAATGCATTTTGACCAGGGAAAGGTAAGGAAGTCCTCTGGATCACTTCAATTACTGTTCCCCATCTTAGAAGGGAGGACTGTGGTGGTTGGGGTTAGACGACCTACTTTTATGGTGGGCCCAATACCCTTTTGGTTGATTTGGACCATTCATTTGCTCGTGCCTAGTTGGCGGTTTGTACTGTGTAATGGATGCAGGCAGGATGCATCTGTCAGGTCAGCCTCCAGCCTCACTGGTCAGGAATGCAGTCTAGATCATGGGACCACTTAGTTGTCGGAAGCCCTGTTTGGATGAATCAGGGTCACCACGTAAGGGGGCGGAGGAAACAGTGGATCTGTTTCCCATATAGAAAGGTATCCTTCGGATGGGGGGTTGATTTGACCCTTAATTTTAAGGCTTCTTAGACTGTATATATATTTTTTTAGATTTGACCCAAGGGGAGCTAAGGTTCAATTTGTGTAAGATTGGTTCTAATGCCATATGAAAAGAGCAAACTGATGAAAGGTGGGGCAAAGTGGGCCCATAGAGTTCTACTACACATAAAGTCTCCTTGTAGGAGAACATTCCCCTTCATTATGAATAAAGATTTTGTGGAAAATCTATACCGTCCAATTATACTAAGCATTGATTTGATAATAGCCTCAATATCTAATAATAGTTGTGTAATTTTTGAGATATAGTTAAAGCGCAGGAAGAGAAAGAAAGTTTCAAATTAGGACTAGTGCCAATTTAAACTTGAAGTTCTTAGTTCCTCAAGACTATTTATAGAAATACAAGTTTGTGAGGCCCCTCGTAGAGCTGATAAAATTGGAACGATAAGAGTTTAAATTAATAAAAATAAACGCTCTCCTTTCAGTTGTTCTAACCAACTATCAAGAGTGGACTCGGGTATCTTTGGGAACTTTACAGGTAAAATGAAGTGAAGTAATGCCCCAAATAGTAGATTATGATGATATTTGTCTTTAGTTGTTTGGTAGGAAATCTTTTTAACTTTTTGTGTGAAAAAAAATGGGTAGTTTTTATCTTTTAGTGGAGAAAGGAGGTTGCAATTTGTCTGGAAAATAGAGACTTTACTTCATTCCACCTTACAAGTGAAAATTTTCAAATAAGGTGTTTCACTTGGGAGGTTGGAAAATAGATTGGTACCTTTACCAGGAGGCCCTGTCTTTAATTTGGGGGAGGGGTCCCACCTTGTGGAAGGTTGGGTTGAAATTCCCCATCTCATGGGGGTATAGTAGACTAATAGGATGATAGAATGAATATTTCCACTGTCCATTAATCTTTTGGTGGATTTCCCACTGAATCTCTACTTTGGGTCATCCCATCTAGCATGCTACACTGCCTAGTAGAGTAGAGTGAGTGGGATGTTACTTCAGATCTCATGGAATGAAATGCCAGATACCCAACCATGAGTACAAGATGGTTCCTCAATACCATGGAACTGTTCAATTTCTTATGCACTTTATTATTTACAGTTGGAGTTGACAAGGATCTCTTCTACACGTGGGTGTCCTTGATTCTTTCCCATCACCCTACAATCTGCTACCTAAATTTCCGAAAACTGGCAGGAAAATGTACCACCAGTCCACCACTCATTACGAACTAACAAAACCCCTCACTCAATACATTAAAAGCTATCTCCAGCAAGAAACCATTTTGTAAAATTTCAGCATCTTTACATTCTATCCTTAGTCCTTACTTTATGCCATGCCCAAAGAGTTGAGATTTCAGCTGCATTGCCATTGATTCATCTCAATCCAAATGGAAAAAAGAAAAAAAAAAGTGGGAGTTGGAACAAAACCAGTAGGACAGGTTGGGTGGACACCCATTTCCAGCCCTGCCGACCATGGCACTCTCATGAGAAGACAAAAGGAATTGTGAAAGAAAAAAAAAGGAGAGAGAATCTCTTTAGCTTATCACACCTTCTTCTCTTATCCTACGCACCCATTCTACTCAAGTACAAAGCATCCTATTTTATTAAGACACGTCCAACGTCATCTGTTGTGTGTTATTAACGAATGATGACTGTTTAGTACAAGTAGTTGTTGTTCTATGCTACTGCTCCAGATTCAATAGGCTTGTTCCCATGGTTGGATCCTATTGGTTTTGGGTCTTTGATGATCCAATCCCAATACCCATTTGCTGCATTGGTGGATTTCAGTCTTTTATCACCCAAGAAACATGGGTTCTTATTTATTTATTTTTGTTTTGGTTCCCTCTGTTTTCTGTTAATGGTTTGGTTGTTCATTTGCTTTCTGTGTATGTGAAGATATGTTAGTCTCAATTGTCTATTGCCAACAGATTTGTATCTGAGAGGGAAATCTTCTTTCTGAGAGTTGGGTGGGATTGAATTGCTGTGAGAATTGGATAAATGAAGGCTTGTTGTGTGTGGGTAGTTTTATGAGGAAGCTCTCAATGTGGTTTGATTTGGAGGAGTGTGGATGGATGTTTGGAAGAGGAAGACTGAGCTGGCACAGCAGAAGGGTGCGGTTGATGAGACTCTGAGACCACCATTGGCACCATCTGAGAAGAACAATGCCATTGTCAACCGTAAGCCACGAACAAGGGAGGTCTCATCAAGGTACAAGGCTGCCAATGCATTGCCTTCTTCTTTGTCGACTCCTGCTCCTAGACGTTGGCCGTCACCGAATTGCAGTCGAACAGTTCCCTTGTCTCCAGGACCTTTGGCCTCTAAACGTGCCCAGTCGGCCGAGAGGAGATGCCCTGCGACGCCGCCTTCCCCTCGATCAAGGCCTTCAACGCCTGTGTTTGATGCACCTGCAGAGATGCCAACCACTTCCAGGCGGTTGATAGGAGGCCGGACACCAGAGGGCCTGTGGCCTTCCACTCGGACTCTCCCTGTTTCTTTTCAGTCAGATACTTTATCTCTTCCTGTTGTTGAGAGGGAGAAGCCTACATTGAAGCCTTTGGCCAGCATGGCACATAAGCAGGCTGAAAGTCTGGCGGTTCAATGGAAGACGATGCCAGAGAGGAAGAGAACCCCTCTAAGAGGGAGGAATACTTTGGTTCAATCAGAGAATTCGAAGCCTGTGGATAACTCGCATCATAGAATTGTCGATCAGCATCGGTGGCCAAGCAGAACAGGTGCAAAGGTGTCTGCCAATTCCTTAACTAGTAGTGTGGATCTCACCAACAAGGCCACCAAAGCTGCTTCTTTGCCATTTCCAGGACGAGGGGCCTCTCCGGTTAGGAGAACAACGCTTGCATCAGATTCTGTGAGTAGAAGCTTACAAAAACCCACAAGTGAGGTTGCGAAACGAGCTTCCTTTGATGGAACTGGAAGAACAGAGTATGGGATAGGCACAATTTATTCAGTTGATGATGATTCATTGCCAGTAATTGGAGTTCCAAAATTTGTTTCGAGTGCAGGTGTCTCTTTGAGTTCATCAGGCAGAACTTCGCCAGTGCCTCGCCCAATCAGAACTCAGTCATTGCCAATTTCAGGATGTCAGCGTCCCCCATCACCAATTAAGTCCACACCATCAACACCTTCTTCTTCTAGGGGTATGCTCAGTCCATCGAGGATGAGGCCATCAGCCTTGTTTCCTTCAGCTAGCACTGTCATTAGTCGATCGAACAGCACATCATCTGTTCTCAGCTTTATTGCTGATGTCCGGAAAGGAAAGAAAGGTGCAAACCACATAGAAGACGCTCATCAGCTGAGGTTACTGTACAATAAATACTTGCAGTGGCGCTTTGTCAATGCCCAAACAGATACTGCATTGGCTATCCAAAAACTAAAGGCAGAGGTAGGTTCCAATGAGTTTTTGAATGTTCTGACATGATGCATTATATTTTACCATCAATTGCTAGTCTTCTGTGTGGAAAATCAAATTCATGCCATTGTGTGGTTATTTGACTGTGACGGGATCATGTGAAATCTTTGTAGTTTTGGTATTTCATAAAATTGTGCCCTTAGATTTAGCTATTTGCATTGGAAAGCACCGATTTGGTATTTCATAAACTTGTGCCGATTTGGTATTTCATAAACTTGTGCCCTTATATTTATCTATGTGCACTTGAAAGCACCAATTTGCTATATACTTTGGTATCCAACAATTCAATCCTTTTCCCAAAAACTTTTTCCTGGTTTTTGCTCCAGTAGATTTTTAATGCCACAGGTTTTGAAAATTAAGCACAACAAATCTTAAGTAAGCTGATGAGAACCAAGTTCAATTTCATGTTGTAAATTTTTGTCTTTTTTGATCAATTCACTCAGACATAGACATTGTTACCGATCATGGAGCTCATGTTGTATTTCTATTCCTCTAAGATATTATATATACATTAGGGGCCGATTTCTTTTATAAATGCTTTTGCAAACAGTGGGTGTATTGTCTTGACTCATCTAGTTTGATGTAAATCACTAGATTTTCTTTAATAGATAGGATCACTAGAGTTTGCTGCCTATTAATGTAAGTCTTAGTTTTTATCTATAATAAATATTATGAGGGCTTCCAATTCCATGGCATATAGTAGACATCCCCATCAGTCTAATCCAATAGTACCCCTGTATAGTCTGAAAGATTCGTTAGTTGCATTTTTCTAGTCCTATTGGGATTAGAGACTCCTATGAAGCAGAGGTTTGGGCTATTAGGGAATTCCTTAGTGTTGAAAGGTTCTTTCTCTGGCAAGCTTATTGTGGAAAGTGATTCTTTGATCAGTATTACATGAGTGCTGAAAAGAGAGGTTTCTCCTAAAAAATATCACTTCATATTGAACAATATCAAGGTCAATGCAGATTCTTTGGAGGTGGATTTCTGTCACCTCTACTAGGGAACCAATTTTGTGGTGGACGCTTTGGCTAGAAATGAAAAGGATGGATCTTCCATGTATATGGGCTCTTTATTTTAGCATTGTAGTTGTGTTGTTTTATTGTCCTTTTCCACTTATTTTTCTTCTTTCTGGGTGGTAAGTCCTCTTATACTGCTTTCTTGCTCTGGTGTATTGCGCCTTCTGATAATAAAGTTAACTTGCTACTCTTCCTGAAAAAGAAAAAAAATAGACAATAGTTTCAATGATATTGATTGTAGCTTCAAAAATGTACATTCTAGGCATGAATGTATGCATCTTTTAGAGGTGGTAAAAAATATCTTTTGGTTTGTTACCATTGCATGAAGAAAATACCACTTCCTTTGAGCGTTAGATTCATTTCTATTTTTGCACATTTTTATGATTTTGTGGCTGTAGGAATGTGTTGTCCATATTTTATATTCTACATGTTAATGAGAAATTAATAAATAACTGAAAAAACATTTTATTGATAGATTATCAATTTTCTTCTTTCACATTCCTTGTAATTATATATGAATGTCCTCTTTAATAATTTCCTATACATATGCGGTTTAACTTTCTTAATTCCTTGTTATGGTTGTGGATTCGGCACATCTCAAATTTTCCATTCTTAGTTTCTTATTGAACTCTTTGGTAAATAGATCTTTGACATTGTAATCCTTGGTTGTATGAAACAGAATATTCTTTTCAATGTGTGGTTTACTACTTCTGAGCTACGTGATTCTGTTACAATGAAAGGGATCAACCTCCGACAACTGAGGCAAGAGATGAAGCTTAACTTAATTTTAAAAGAACAAGTAAGATTCTTAGTTTTTTTCTTCCTAATTTATCTGCCTATTATACTTTTAGCTTCTCTCTTCATTTTGGTCATCCCAAGATTCCCTTACATTTTTACCATATGAAGTTTTCATTTCCCTTTTTTGTGTGTTGGTTTACCTTTACTGGTTTCCTGGCCAGCAATGAAAACTCAGACCCAAGACCATTTTGGACTTCTCCCTAGGCCTGAGCCCAAGCCTGATCATATTAGAAGCCCCAAGCCAGAGCCTGATTAGGCCTGTATTCTCATATATGGTGTATACATAGATTATGGTTTGACAGTGTGTGAAATATGCAAAATGCACACTTATTACATGTAATATATATGGATATATAGACTATGAAATAAATAATTATATTTTAATTCAAATATAAAGAAAATAAGCTGAATAAAATGCCTATCCGTAAAAGCCAGACAAGCCTAAGAATCTAGTCTGGAGCCTAGCCTGATTATTAATTGGGCTTGAGTTGTGGAGCTGCTGCAGAGTTGGCCTAGAGCTTGACCAGTTGGCTTCAGCAGATGAAGGCTGAAAAGTTGAAATGCATTACCTATGTGAAGAGTGCCTGCACAAACCATTTTAATATTTGTATGTGAGTGACAAGAAACTTTAGTTTTTGTCAGCACCTCATTCTGTGTTTGTATTCAAAAGTTTAAAATATATAATTTCACTGCAGGATTGTAACTTTGTAAGTTTCAGTTGCCTCAGACAAATGTAGCTAACCCAGTTGGTATCATTGTGAATATACAATTAAAGGCAAGGGATAAGACCCTTCTATTGAAACTATCTTTTACCACAAACCAACCTTAGTGCCTGTTTGTTTGCATTAATATACATAGGAATTGGATGCATATGATTTATGCCATAAGTATTTAAAAATGAAGACCATAGGTCAATTTTAAAAACTAAGCATCGAATCACCTTTCCTTTAATGGAAATAGAATCAAAGAAAAATGGGAAATGAATAGCCAGTCTCGCCCTTAGTTATTCATTTCTCATCTTCCTTTGATTCTATTTCCATAAAAGAAAAGGTGATTTGATGCTCATTTTTTAAAATTCACCTTTGGACTTCATTTTTAACCAGTTATGGCATAAATCCTCTGTATTGTAATGCAAACAAACAGGCCTTTAAAAAAAAAGGGAAAAAAAAAAGGGAAAAAGAAATCTAAAACTATATTTACCATTTCTCAGAGCTGATGCATTTTTATTATTTTAGAATTCTATGAATAAGATATCTTCAATTTTTTTTTTTAATATTTTGATGTCATGAAATGTAGTTAGAACAGAGTAGCATTCCTTGTATATGTTCTCTTTGTTTCAATACTTTTGACTGAAAATTACAGTAATTAATGTCTTATGTTAAATGCTTTCATGAAATTTTGATTAATTCAGATTAAATACCTAGATGATTGGGCTTTAGTGGAAAGGGAGCATTCTAGTTCTCTATCTGAGGCTATTGAAACTTTGGAGGCAAGCACTCTCCACCTTCCAGTTACAGGGGGGGCAAGGGTATGTTTTTTATTTTAATTGCAGGTGCTTTTCTTGGAGATAATAAATCCTTCAACCTTGAATTTCTCTTGTTAGAAGTACTTGCTTCCAGTAAACAGTTGACAAATGCCTCAGAAAAAATATTAAAAACTTAACAAAGATAAACAGGTGTTCTCATTTCCATTCTTTTACAGGCTGATATCCACTCGGTGAAGAATGCAGTTAGTTCAGCAGTTGATGTTTTACAGGCTATGGGTTCCTCCATTTGTTCTTTGCTGTCAAAGGTGAGATTTTAATTGCTTTTTTCTTGTAGCCACACTATCATCATTTGGTCATTTTATTAGCTCCAAATTGTTTAGCTGCTCTACTTGTTTACTGACATTGACCTAAGAATGTCTTCTTTTTTTTTATTTTGGTTTATTATTTTCTTCCATTCATTGCCCTTTTTCATTCCAAAACATACATAAATTGTTTATTTATTACTGCATCAGTGCATAATGCATATTGGACTGTAGTTAATTAGAATATTCTTTTTAGGCTCCTTAATATTTATAATTCTTATGCTTGTATAAAATCTCATATCCAAGTGGAAGGGCTTCATGTTCATTGCTTAAGTAAAGTAAATCTGAACCATTTGGATGAAGAATATTAAGATTGAAATTGCTCTTTATACATGTATCTTACAAGGATACCTATCACTGAGTTTATTTATATGTTAAATATATGTATAGAAATCAACCATAGATGTCTTATCACATAGACTTGTTATGGATACTCCTTAATTTTTTCTCATGTTATCAGATCAGTTAATGGTTTGGTCTACTCTTTAGCCAAACAGGGGATCCTAAGGTCTTCTCCTTTAATGGTTTTTCTCATGTAACCTTTTTGTTCAGGGTATAAGTTTTTTCTACCCTCAATTGTTTTGTTTTGATGCTGTCTTTTTTTTTTTTTTAATAAAGCTTGCCGTTAAACATATATATATATATATATATATATATATATATATAGAGAGAGAGAGAGAGAGAGATTGTGAAGGCATCTTCAAGCTGCAATCTGGGAGGCACTGGGAATGAACTTGTACTTGTGCTCATGAATAATCCATTTGTAGGTAAAGACATGGCACGGCTATTGTCTTAGTACATCTGACTGGGGAGACTGTCTCAAGATGATGTTCTTCATGAAGCCATGGCTTTAGTGTGTCTGCTGATAGACTTGGGATTCGGTTACTTGTTTTACATTTTATCAAGGCGCAGATGTTTTCCCTTATATGATTCTAGAATTTTCAACTTGTCTCCTTGCCAACCAACCACCAACAGAAAACTAGCAATCCGATTATGAACGGAAATAACAGCATCAGTATATTGTACCACATTCTCTTTCAGCCTTAGTGTGCTCTTTAAGTTAATGAATACTATTTTTTTTGCATAAATTTAAAATCCAACTGATACAAGCCACTCAGTTGGAGCAATTACATGTGCCTCTAAAAAGTCTCTTTGGCCATCGCCAACATGGCAACATCACCATCGTCAGCAGAGAGCCTCATGACATGTATCTGGGGCTGGCTTCAAAAGCTCCTCTATGGAAATCTTTTAATTAAGATGAGTGATGAAGTCATTCCAAGGCCTCCATTTGACACATAAACCTGTGTTCCTGGAACAATATTTGATGTGTCAATAACTTAATATACATTCTATGTTCCAACTCTAGGATTCAGGTGAGATCTTGCATCTATTTGATTCAAGACATTATTTTGATTCTAGTTATCAGTAAATGTGTTGCTCCAATACTTTGAAATGCATCAAACTTTTTTTTCTTTTAATGAACTAGTAGTAATTGGCATGTATGCTTCTCGGAAAACGTTGAGGTATTGAGGAAAGGCATTCCATTTGTCTGAAGTACTGTATAAGCATCAATGCACATGGTGTAACTTGTAAGCCTGATGAGCAGACCTTCTTAATAAAGAAAGGATGCAGACCTTCTTAATAAAGAAAGGATTACATTAAAAATGTATCTGTATTATAAAACAGTAGCAATTTGATTGTTTTTAAGCCCTTCTAACTACATTTGGTACATTTAATTTACTTACAACAGTGTTAAATTAAGAGAAATAAAAGAATTTTAATTTCTTAGAAATTACTAACTCTGCATCTCTCTCTGTCTAAACAAGATGTGTTGATGGGGTATATGTTCCGGATATAGAGTGTGATTGAAGAACATGCTTCATCTGGGTTGTGTCCCTCAATTATGCCTCATGCAGTGAGAGTGTGAGGCGAACACCCTAAATGTAAATAATGCCTCAAACTTGAGGTGCAGGACATTTTTGGGAAGTTCCACCCCGAGGTTAGCATCAAGGTGTAAGAACAGATGCGTCTAAAAACACTGCATATAACACCATACTGTCCATATATAATGATGTTGAACATGTTCTTGTTCCAATAATTTTAGGTCACTGCATACATCTGCAAAAGTTTTCTTATGGTTATTAAACTTCATTTTTCAATGATTAAACTGATTGAAAGCTACTCATTTTACATTGTTACTTGGATCTGACAGTAATGCTTTGTTACTTGTGTTTATAATATTTCCTTTTTTCCAAAGGAGACTTTTTTTTTTCTAATGCAAATAGCTAGAAATATGGTGTTTTTGAATAATTGGCTATTGACATTAGACTGTTGCTTGTTACACATCACAGTTTGAGGGGATGAACCATCTGGTTTCTGAGCTAGCTGATGTAGCGTCACAGGAGAGAGCCTTGCTTGATGAATGTGGGGAGCTCTTAGCTTCTACAGCAGCGATGCAGGTAAAAGCAGTGATTCATTCATGAACCCTTATGCTTTACTTGGCCCTTCAGGGTACTTCGTTTTGAGTAGCCAGACATTCATTTGTTTGGAGCAGCCAGATATACATACAATTGGAACCATTATACATATTGTAAGAACCAACTGGCAGGCCTAGAGGTAAAATTCATTCAACAAGATGACAAACACAGCATATCAGTCAGATTAAAAGAAAGGCACTCAGTTTTGTCTCTCATATGAACTTTTTTCTGTTGTACTCTACCATCACATAGACTAAAGTTTCCAATGAATCTGATCTAGCCTTGAAAATGTTCAAGATGATAGTAGGTTCATCAAGATGGAGTTCATGTGAGATCTTTGTCTTCTGAAAACTGCAATGTCAACATGTGCCGCACACATGGTAGAGACTAGAGAGTATCATAGGAACTATTCAGAGAATTTTTACTTTTGAGTCTCTAATTCAGCAGCATTTATAACATTTAATCTAATTCTTTTTTTTTTTTTAGTTATTTACATGTATCATTCCATCTAATGCATATATGAACACAGTTGTAGTTAGTAGGAGGAAATGTTCTTTTATTTCTCCATTTAAGCAGCATCTAGACTTCTACAATTATTTGAAGTTTTTTGGTAAATCTATAATTATTTGAAGTAATTTACATATATTGTTTCCTTAACTAATGCATACATGAGAATTTTTTTTTATAATAATTCATGTGCCAATGTAGTTTTATTTAAACAGATGTATTAGCATGTTGGGCTTTCTGACCTCTTCACATATTGATTTATGTCCATGCCTGACATGGACACCAGAGTCTGTTCATTTATAACTACTCACAAATACAGGTGTGGAAACCGGCAAGTACATACATTTATATTTACCTTACAAAATGGATCCATGCAGGTAGAAGAATCTAGCCTCAGAACTCATCTCATACAATTGAAACAAGCCATCCCTACAGGGTAGCAGCCTCTATCAGCCATTTAAGTGCTTGTGTAACCACTTACTGGGAGAACATTGTGTCTGACAACTTACTATTTTCGGCTTTGAAGGAGAGAACATTGTGCCTATGCTGTAAGCATGTAATGAGAAAATGTAAATTTGTTTTTACCGCGGTTTCTGCGCATTAATTTTCATTACTTTTTTTCCGCCAAGGGCTGTGAGCTCTTTCTTTTTCTCATGTAATTTTTGTAACTCTTATCTCAACAGGAAATGCAAAGAAAGCAAGGGTTAAAAGCAAAATTGTAACTAATGGTACATTGTCCAGTATGCACACATAGGGAATTGCACTTGGTCATGTGTGTGTGTGTGTGTGTGTGAGAGAGAGAGAGAGAGAGAGAGAGAGAGAGAGATTCTTGTTCACTATCCACCTAGTAGGACGTCAGGGGTATGCTTGTGCAATGCATTTTCTGTGAGAAATGGAAATATTTTCCAGTTTTTGAGGCAGAGGAGTTTTTGGCCATGTTTATGAAAAAGTAAATTACATCAGGGGTATGCTTGTGCAATGCATTTTCTGTGAGAAATGGAAATAGTTTCCAGTTTTTGAGGTAGAGGAGTTTTTGGCCATGTTTATGAAAAAGTAAGTTCAGACTTGAGAGGCCAAAAACCATTTTGACTAGGTCTTGTACCACCAATAAGAACACATTTCATCATGGAACATAGGTTTTTTTTTTTTTTTTTTTCTTGCATAACCAAAACCTAGAAACAGCATCTGCAAAAAATGAAGTCCCAAGTTCTCATTTTCCACAAAATTGGAGCAACTGCAAAAACAAATTTCTATGGAAAATTGTTATGCACAACACTGCCCTTGGTTATTCTAATTTATCACTATCAAATTAATCACATCACTACTCAAATCACACAAGCTAATGTTCACCTATGAGTAGACTGCATATAGATTATAAGCAGTTTGTCCAGCTCGTGGTCGTGGGCTCACTTAGATGCAAGTTTACCGATGGGAGGAGGGCAGATTGAGAGGTCACCTCATGGACAAAAGGGATTCAAAAATTCAGCCCCACTAGATTATCCTATCCCTTGATTTAACAGCCTTAAAGTTTAATGGCATCTTAACCATAGATTTTCTTGAGATTCAATCCAACTGTGAGTAACTGTGAGTGAAGGTATGAAGTATAAAATTTGGCCTAATGCAAGATCATGGGATGAATAGACTTTCAAAGGGGCTGCAATAATGAAAGGTAGGCCCAACTGCCCAAGTGGGCCCCACATCGCTGGACTGCACTAGCAGTTGCTTGTAGGAGAACATTTCTCTATCATACATTCTTCATTTAAATTATAATAATGACATACCCCCAGAGACCTTTCTGGAGCCTTCAATTCTGTACATAGGCTTGTAAGTTAGGTCACTTCTACCCTTCTGATGTAGTATCCCAAACTTCTCCAGAACTGAAAGATGCAAAAGATGCTGACATTCAATCTTCAGCTTGTTGCAGCTTCTACATCACTAATATGTGGATCATATTATGTAAGTTTTGGGTGGTGTCTTTTGTTTGTGTTTGGTGGGTGGGGGTACAATACTTTTGTACCTTTTCCCTCATTGTAATCTCATTATTTAATGAATGAATGTTTTTGTTACTGACCAAACAAAAAATGTGGATCATATGTCGCCTAGAGAACCATGACGCCCAGTTTCAAAGACCCCACCCCAATCTCAACTTTTTTTCCCCTTTTTTCCCCCTAGGAGCCAAGGGGGCTAGGACCTGCCCACACGTGGAACAAGGAGCCCACAAATGCAGGAAGAGTGGGATCAATTCCTAGGTAGCCAAGTGACCCCGCCTACACTAGTGGGAAGGTAGCCTACAAATGTAGGAAGAGTGGCATATATCTAGGGAACAATCCCAAGGTAGCTAGGTGACATCTGGGATTGCAACCGAGCAACCCCATGTTGTTACCCCAATCTCAACCATTAAAAATGCATTTACATTGCTCTCACAAGAGAGCTCATCATCAGATTGATCAAATGTAAAGATTTTGTTTCCATCATGAGTGGGACAAAATGGTTATAAAGATAACCATGCACTAGTATTTCAAGTGACATTTTTCTACCTTGGACAGTCAGAAAACTTGCTTCACATGGCCATTTCATATCTTCTATTTCTGATCTTCATCAATCTGATTCTTGTACTTCAAAAGAAATCAGAGGTCTGACCTTTAAACCTTTGTGTCTGACGAACATGGATCGGTAATGACTCCATGTGGACTGATGTAGAGACACCAGTGAAGCTCCTTGCTTGCTAGGTTAGAGCCCCTAATATCATTCTTGTATAATACAAGCACTATTAACTTTTGAAATGAATCATGATTTATGACACACCTCCCATGAAGAAGGGAGTAATCATGACTCATTTGTGTTCAATCCAGTGGTGAACAACACTCTGATCTATATGACAAATGGGACTCAGCTTGCCTTAGTGGCCTCATGGCTAAGAAATTGCAAATTATAGCAGTCCATTTCTTATTAACAATTTAAGTAATATACTAGGGTGAATTCAAGTGGATGGGGTCTGTTCATGGGCCAATTGAAACTCGACTTGACCAAACTTACCATCCCCTGGTCTAGATTGTGTTCGATTTTAAAAATAGTGGTCTGGTTCAACTCAATCAAACCTGACTTCAACCTAACATAAGCGACAGTCGGGTTAGCCTGAGTCCAACTCGAGCTCAGATTGATCAGGTTGGACTGGAAAGTTTCGGGTGAGGCCTAACTCAAGTTGCACTGTCAAACCAATCAAACCCGACTTCAACCTAACGCGAACAACAGTCAGTTTAATAAATTCAGGCCTGAGTCCTAGTCGGGCTCAGATTTTGGTCAGGTTGGACGAGTAAGTTTTGGGTTGGGCCTGGTCAAGTTGCTCTCTCTCTCTCTCTCTCTCTCTCTCTCTCTCATGGATACAAGAGCGCGCGTGCACACACATTCTGATAATATCCAATAGAGCCAAACAACTACCTTGAGATCTTAAAGGAATTTGAAGTTGATATAAACTTTTCTTTCATTCTCATGCAACATCTCTTCAAGCAAACATCAACCCAACATCAGATGCCACAAGGCCCAACATTGGAAACCTGAACCACACTTTTGCACTTTCACAAGGCACCCCTTTGAACTACATATGAATGTCCTATACACATGCATTCATCATTACAAAACTTTCATTTTGCTTCGTTATTTTCTTCCTTTCTGTCACTCCATTCTGTTGAGGTGCACGTGCTTTCGCCTAATTAGGCCTCACATTCAATGACTACAAAAAACCCACACATCTGAAAAGATATCTAAACATTACAGCTAGAATATCAGCAGTTGAGGCCACATTTTTTGACATCTGGGCCCTTGGCTCTCAGCACAAAGGGGTCAATCCGAACCCAGAGCAATGAGAAGATAGAAGCAAGGAGCACTGACCAAATGACAACAATGGTAGGGGTCCGATTTTGCCGGCCCATTAGACCCTTGAGGAAAGGATAGAGGTGGATAATCACCCAGAAAGAAAAGAAGAGCTTCCCAAAGAGTGGTCCCCATGATTGGTATCCATTATTTATTGCATCAGAGATTCCGGCGACAACTCCTACTAGGTTGATGACCAGTATTGTGGTCGGAGGGATCAAAAGGGTGGTCCACTTGAATGCATATAGCTCTCCGAAATCCTCATCATCACTAGCCTTGGAAGTGACAGTGAAGTTGGTGTCAATTCCAGCCAAGATCTTCAGTAGGCCTTGTATGACAGCGAAGAGATGTGCTGACACTCCACCAATGACCCAGAATTGTTCATTCCTCCACCACTCTTCTATGGTCACTGCACTCCATCTTAGCTCTAGGATGCTTGTTGTAAAGATAGAGATGAAGAGTGCAATGAAGAAAAGACTTGCAAATGTGCTAATCTGGATCAGGAAACGTCAGAGGATATTGCCATTAGCATTTGAAACACTTACAATAAATGCACTTCAAATATAACGGTATGCTTGACGCCCCTATAAATGATTTGAATATTTTGGAAGAATGGATAGTCATTCCATCAATAAGAATATACTCCATCTACTAAAATTTGGATTTAAATATTTTGGCAAAAGTGATGGCTACTTGCTCCATCTACTAGAATTTGGAGTGGTACAGCAAATGAAAATCACATAATGTGGATTGTGCTAGAAATCTCACAGTTATAACTATGATCTTACCGGTGGCATGATGAATTTTCCGGTGAGCAAGCAAATAGCTGGGAGGGTGCAATAGGCAAGGAGGGGAAGAGAGGTGAAGGGATAGACTGTGGTGTTGACATACGCAAACCGCTCGAGCCATTTGAGATGTCCACCCTTGTAACCATACCATGCAGGGCTGTGGCGACTGAAGAAGATCTCAACGGAACCAAGGGCCCACCGGAGCACCTGATTCAGCCTATCTGAAAGGTTAATTGGCGCAGATCCCTTGAAGGCAGGCCTCTCAGGCATACAGTAAATGGATCTCCAACCTCTACAATGCATCTTGAACCCTGTTAGGATGTCCTCTGTAATGGACCCATAAATCCAACCCAGCTGCACAATGGACGGGAAAACACAATTCAGTCAGAAGATTTGAACAAATAAATAACCAAAATTCCCATGACCTTTTAGAAAATTCATTTTATGTAAGAATTGTTTTTAGGACAAGGCTAAGTTGATGATGGTTATGAACTTCAGTTTGTTAATGAAGTGGTTAGGTTTGATTAATGTTTAAATCTAGAAAAAAAACAGTGACTTGTGTTCTAATGCAAGAGGGAGTACTGGTCATATGGTGTAAAAAATGACAGAATGTCTATAAAAAAAATAATATAATATGAGAAGTCATTTTTCTTCTTTTCCCCCCTTTCTTTCCTTTGTTTTGCCAAATATATAGCAAAGGGGCTCTCTTTCTCCCTCCCCTTCCACAGACAGTATACAAAGGAAAGATTGTTCTCATTTATGCACACAAAATTAAGGGGACGTACAAGTGTTTTGTCCCCTTGGATAAGGACAAAATACTTGTGCGCTTAACTGCTATGTGAGTTTGTTACAATCTTCTAAAGATTGTTTTGGTGTGATCTTGGGCATCTTCCATAATTCATACTTTTAAGGATTATTGACAATTGAAACTGAATATGGCCATTGTGGGGATCTTTGACTTTTACCTCAGATCCCCAGTCAGTTTTATCTTCATATCCACAGCTTATGACATGAATGGCTTCCTTGAGCAGAGCAGCAGGACTAGATGATGGAGGAACACCACCTTGTTCCATTAGAGTCGACGTCACAAATGCTGCAGATTGCCCAAATCTTTTCTCAAAATTCATCTGTGACATTAAGAGCTCCTTGTCGTCGTCTGAAATGGAAATTCTATATCATTTTGATTGAAGAAAAAACAACCAAATTAAATGTCCAAGCAAGACAGTCATGGCCTGTTTAGACAAGGAGAAGACAAGTGGAGAAATTAGGTGGAGAAAACTCTCCGCATCCATTTCCTCTACATTTTTCTCCTCATCCAGATGACCCCTAAAAAAAGTATAGTAATATGATCTTAGAGACCTTGAAAGCTTGGTCCAGGCGCCTCTCCAGTTTGCCCAGAAGCACTTGTGCTGTGTTTGGAGTACTTTTTGTTCTTGCGACTTCCAAAGCATGGACAGCAACCACAACTCCCCATCTTTGGACGCTTAGGACCCTTCGGTGGTTCGTAACCATATAGAGCTTGTCTTCTGAAAACACATCCAGTACCCACATACACTGGACCCTGTATTCCATCTAAGCCTTTCATGTTGATCTGCAAAACCCATACACAAAATTGAATTCTTTAACTGCCTCTAGAAATGGTTAGTGAGCAATTGAAATGTTTATGGATAAAAGAACTCAAATTTGATTTAAGACTTACATCAAAGAAGACTGTGTTCCTGTTGGCATATCGATCGTGCCTATCAATCCCATCGAATCTCTGAGGGAACTGTACATAGCAAACTCTCCTTCCCACCTGTGGATCCATCAAGAAACACATTGCCTCTCTAGCAGCTTTGCTATTGTTCACATAATGATCACAGTCCAGATTCAGCATGAAAGGGGCATTGGTCAGCACAGCTGAAACGCGTATCTGTGGAATTTTGATACAAATTAATGATTATTAGTAACAAGAGAACATCAGCTGTAACATTCCATCATCTCAGTGATCCAAACAAGAATGACCCATAAGGGTGCATACATCTATAGCCAATGAATCCAATGGTAGAGATCTTTGACACACAATCATAAGGTGAGTTTTTCAGATCTCCAATCACTGAAATTTGGAATGAAAAAATTTAGCAAATGCAAAAAAATGACATCATTACCAATGAATTCATGGCACCGGCCTTCTTATGATGCTGAAATCCAGGTCTCTTCTCTCTAGAGACATAAACAAGGCGGGGCAGCTCATTTCCTTCAGTGTCATGTCCTCCACTGTGACCCAAAAACACTTGGATCATGCCAGGATGATCACGAGTATTATTTCCAGGCCATGGTGTGCCATCCTGCATGATCCATCCTCCTGGGGGGGCTTTCACGGCTTTTGCAACCAATGCATTGATGCGAACCTTGAATTCTTCGTATTCTCTCTGTCAAAACAAAATAATCATAGATAAAACAAAGATGTCAATATAATTTTTTGATAAAAAAGAAAAAAAGAAGGATGTGCTTAACACCTTGCATTTTAAGACCTGCAAATTGGCCATGACAGCCACCCCATGTTCATTTCGCTTTCCAATGAATCTTTGGTCTACTACTCTAAGACCAGTCATAATTTTTTAACATGATAGCCAAATGGGCTATGACTAGATCAGTATTTTCAAAAACACCCGATTTGATGTCTCAATCGGCCCCGCATATCCAACAATTGGGTCTTATCTATTACTTAAGGGCTGCTCTGTGGCTGCATTATTGAAATATGTAGTGAATTTGTGTAGTTTGTCCATGGTGTACCATTCTCATGAATGTATGTGATCACGATTCATGTGTGTGTGTGTGTGATCAGTTGGGTAATAAAATTTAGACCTTCATTGCGCGTCGCTCCTTTACAAAAGTAGGTTGAACTTTGTCCTTGAGATAATCAACCTTGAGTGAGAAGTACATCTCCGGTGCCCGAGGCTCAATGCTAAATTTCTTGCAGAAAGGTACCCATTTCCGAGCAAATTCAGCAGTTTCTGAGAGTGATTCAAAGGTGAGCATGGATGCTCCATCGTCTGACACATAGCAGGATATCTTATCAACAGGATAATCCATGGCTAAAATGGAAAGCACTGTGTTAGATGTGACAAGAGGAGGCTCCTTCAAAGGATCCACAGTACTAACGAAGATGTCAACTGGAGATAGCATATTAGGCTCCCCTTCCTTCTCATATCTGTGTATAGCAAAATACAAAGAAATGCCCCTTACATGAGTATGTTAATAACCAGAAACACCAAAAGCTCTAGTTATTTCAAAAACACATGATCTCCCGGCTCTGATACCGTGTTAATAACCAGAAACATCAAAAGCTTAAGTTGTTAGTAAGCCACAGAACAATTACACATTGGCATTTTCATGTTATACTTCCAAGTTTCAACAAAAGCAATGACCCATGTATTACCTAAATGATAAGCGATCTAGATATGTCTCGCGCTCGATGGGGAACCATTTGGGAAACTGATCAAGGATCCAAGAGAAGGCAAACCATATCTCGCATATGATTGATGTGAGCCACAGCCCGAAGGCGTCGTGCACCGGATGCAAGAGTCTATAACGAAGGAAGAACCCAAGGGCAACTAACCGGACCACGATCACCATCCTATAGGGATTGAGCTTGCTCGATGCGATGGGTACTTTCCTTGATAAAGGTTGTCTAGCTTCATCCATTCTGCATAATTCATTTAAAAATTTCAATTCAAGCACATAATACTCAAACTAATACTGCTGAACTCCAGAACAAGATCTAGAGCATCTCTTCATAGAGGGCAATTTTATTTCAACAGCAACAGCATGTGTAGGTAATTAGGGAACATACAATGGCATATCAGGATCAATGTCATCTGGATCATGATGGATAACTCCTTGCTTCATTTTCCACTCATCCATGCGATCTTTCCACCCATCATCTTTGTTTTGGTCCCATCGCGCGCTCCCTGATCAAATCCATACAATGATGTTCATAAATTATTTGCATATTACAAACGATCTAGTCCTAGTTGATAAACCACCTTGTGGGTGCGCTATAGTTTAGGCAGTCACACAGTTATATCATCCTAACCATAATGAACAATTTATATTTTGTAGGCATTTCTACGATCCTTTCCAACTACCAATGCAGGTTATCAAGTGCCCCTTTCAGGCTTTGGTAGACCGCAGATTAGATGCACTGGATCCATGGATACAGAGACCAGATGATAGTAATAAATTGAATGCTGAAATTTAGTTTATAGTCATCTTAACTAAAATGACTTTTAGTATGAATTTCAAGAATATTAAAGAGAAATTAACTGTGCCAAGAACTGAGCATTTTGGGGCTGTCGGATGTTTACCAGGCTCTGATACTGGGTAAGGATGCACGCGTTTGTGCAGCGACGACGACAAGATCTGATCTCCATGATGATGATTAGGCAATGGGAACTCACCGCTTACCTACATGAATTGCAGATTGTTAGGAGAGTATCTAAAAGAGATAACTCAAAATATATATATATATATATATATATATATATATATCATAATGTTACTCACTGGTCTCGATCTTGCATTGGTTATAATTGAGGGAAAATGCGCATTTTCATCGTCATCGGGGCCTCTTCCATAACTCATCTTCCCATAAAGCAAAGCTTCTGTGAGATGTTTTTCTTTGTTCTGTTCATCTTCAACCTTAAATTCATGCTCCAAATCATCAAGATCTTCCTCATCTTCATCTCCTTCCACTCGAGGGCTCCCTTAAAATTACATCGACACGTATCATTAGCATGAAACCATGAAGAAATTTCTCATTTCATGCATTTGATGTGGCCCAACTCACAAGTGATAAGAATATTTTATTTATTTATTTTTAACAGATGCCATCAGTTTTACAATGCATATGAGGCAACCCTAGAAAATGGTAAGTATGATTATGGGGTACTTTCTTTTCCTCTTAGAATGGAGAAAAATATATAAAACAGAATTCATCTGAAGGTAAATTCCAGTTTCCTCACCTCCTTAAACATAAAGTGGAATAAATAACCATCCAATCTACTAAGATGACTGAAGAAATTGCAACTTTTCGTTTATGTGAAATTATTTTACAACTAACACAAACCTTTGAGACGCTTGTATCTGGTTTTGCACTGGGGACAGAGCTGGCTCCCTTCTCTCCTTTCATACTCATAGCAGGGGCGACACACTGGGAATCCACACTCGTTGCAAGCAACAAAGAGATCTCCATCTGCTGTTAATCCAATCTGGTCACCGCAGATCTCGCACACTTGACCATTCAATGACTTCAATGGCTTAGGCTGCACAAAACCAAAAACAGAGCGATAATTACATCAAATCTAATATTCTAGGCATGGAACTCATCCATTTCTTTGTTATCTTCACCGAAAATTGGCTCATGCAATTATCTTTCCTCTAAGAGGTGCTCCTATCCGTCTGAAGGAAATGGACAACTTCCACCATTATTTCATAATCAATGAGACCCAATTGGACATTAAGGATTATCTTTTGGGCGGGGAGCACATTGGGTATCTCCCATCCATCATGTTCATGCCTTTACAGATGAACAATTTGGATCAAACAGAAGGTAGCCACCCCATTTGCAGCCAAACCCAGCAATGGAAATGTCTTCAATTACCTCTTCATGGCCTTGGATGACGACAAGCTCGTTCCGGTTGTGTGATCCGGCAACTAGTCCGGCGCTCGCCTCCATCCTTGTTCTCACAGATGGTGAAGGAGATTGGTTGTGAGGTTTTTGTAGGCAGTTGGTGTTTTGCTAAATCGATCTAGGGGGTTGTGGGTCTCAGTCACCTAATCTGTCATGTGTCTGAAATGGGGTTGTTGCAGAGTCACCATTGCTGTGAAGCTAAGCGATGAATATTTCAACCACCGTGAGATCTCCCGCGCTTTTCAAACCACCAGGTGAAGAGTGTTAGGTAATTTAAGATAGAGTGACCAAATTACCCCTCTTCTTTTTTTTTTTTTTTTGGCTAAGTTTATTGATAAGTCATATAAATGTGGAAGTGATCAGGACCGTTCAACTGCTGAGTCCAACTGCACATTCATTGGAGAACTGGGGATGATGTCAAATGAATGGGAAAAAGAAGGGCCAACTAACAGATCCTATCAATGGTAAGATTGTTCCGATAATGTGCGGCCGGGATGAACCGATGGCGATGGAGAGATCGATGGCCCATGAGCGGCGTATCATGGGAGATGAGGGGTCCAGATCTTTCACATGTTTGCCAGATTCTTAATATTAGAGCGATCATTGAGAACAAAGAAACAAAATCTCTTTAATCCAGTGGTCAAGATCTCACTTAATCAGTGGAAATCACATGTGTGCTTTTTCCTTCATTTATTTGAATGCCTAATGATGTTTTATAAGGGATAAACACAGGCCACATATGGTCATTTCTCAGGATAAAAGCTTTTCTGATTGAAAATGACATTTTTTGCTGGAATTGGCTGTTGAAATTCACAGCCATATTAATGGCCCCACCATTAAGAGGGAGTGGGCCCCACTATCTGATCATCATCAGGCTGCTGCATCTAATGGTTGGGAATTGCTTATACACCATGTGGTTATTTTATCATTTTACATCTTTCTTGGATGCCTTTAGATGATATTCTAAAAATTAGTTGCACCAGCAACTGAAAATGCCCACTACTTTCATAACAAGGAACCTGTCCTGTGTATCCAAATCAAACCACATGTGTAATCAATATACATAAAATAGCTTCATGTTATTTTCCATACTTATGTAGAATAAGATTCTCTATCTGCAACCGTGAAGGTCCCACTGCTTGATGTTTTCAAATTATCAGTATAATTGGAATATCATAAAAAATTCACAAAAAAATTCAAAATAAAAGTGGAGAAATGACAATTTAGAAAAAATCATATGTTAATCTTTATCTTCATATCTTTAGTATTTTTATCATATCATCATCATCAAATTAAGCCTTATCCCAACTAAGTTAGGATTGGCTACATGAGTTTTATTTCTCTATTTATGAAGGATCCTAAGCCAAATCCTTAGATGGGCAGCATTTCTTTAGATCTATCTTTTCCAGTTTCACTCATGCTGGCCTTGGGCTACTCATTGTCCTTGGTGGGCCATAGCCCTACATGGAAAAGCTTTTCTTGTATGGACCCTTTTTTGCCTACATTAGACATGTACAACCTATCTTAAACAAGTTTTTCTTAATTTATCATCTATTGGCAAAATTATTTATCATTAATTCAAGGGCGGCATCAATAGTTGCCAAAATTAGGGATAGCATCAATAGAGAAACTTGTTTGAGATGGTTTGAGCAATTAATTTAGGGGCACCATCAACAATTGGCAAATTAAGGATATTATTCATAAAAGTGCTCAAAATAATTTTTTTAAATAGTTAAAAATAAATTTAAATTGATATTTTTTAAATTTTAAATTTTTTTTCTTTTTCCGACTTCCTCACAATTTTCTCATGACATTTCAATTTAGATATATTCCTTTAATATCATGGTATTAATTGGAAAAATCAAAGTGCCATGATACGCAAATATCTGCCAGGTTAGTTAGGACAAGTTTATTCTTCCCTCATCTAGGAATTTTAGGAAAAACTTTCCATATTTTAGTGAGGTGGTACTTTAGACTTGGAAATGAAATGTTGCTGTATCTAGCTGCAGTTGTATATTAGCATTGCCTTCATGGCTTTTCTGACAAGAATACAGTATGGGTGTTGCTTGTGGTGCAATGACTTGCAAATAAAGGCATTCAATTGGTAGGTGCAAGTTAGAGTTTCTCCATCATTTAGATATAACATGTCTCCAGATGATTTACCAAGTACATCATACACTGTAACATCCCCAGAAACCATCAAAATTCCATAGAAGAATGCAGCTCTCCAATGAGAGCTAAGAAATTGCAGTAGAGTGGCAGATGGGTCTAACCAATTACACCATTATTAGAGCCTTTTAAAACACATACAATCAGATGTATTTTGGATTAGAGTGGCATCCAGGAGTAGTCATAACTGAGTTGATACCATCATCATTGGACTTTTTTTCTCATCCAAATGGAGTTGGGCATTTTCTATTCATCCTTGTCTAGACCCCACAATGTAAATGTCATGGCCCTTGTAACAATAACTAAATTTCATGTGTTGATATTAGCAGCCTTTAGTTGATATGGTTTTGTTTGCGCTGATGGGAACTATGACCTATTTGTTTCGACACTTTGTTCGAGGTGGTTGGTCACCAATGGACTGGCCGTTGAGCTTTTGCTAGTAGGATTCTAACAATGGAAAAATCTGGCTTGGGTTATTTCTCTTCAATTTCTAACTTGGTTTCTTTCATCTATAGGACAATTAGTCATTTCTGTTTACCAGTAAGTTTTTGGTTCATAACTCATCAATAACTGACTTCTCATTTGAAATAATGTTTAGAAGGAAAAATGAAAAATGCATAGTTTGAGATTGACCCATCACCTATTCATGGAACAAGCTAGTAATGAACATATCCCTCCAAATATCTGATTTAAAAAAATTCCAAGTAAGTTCTCTTTACAAAACCATAAACAACAGCTCATTCTAAAATACTGTATAAAACAAGAAAACTGCATGCTTAGTTTGTATTGCTACTTCCAAGATCCAACTGATGGTATAGCTCTAGTCAAATACAAATTTAGTGATTCTAATGAAGCGCAAAACTATTAATTTCCGGTTAATGTGAGCATATTAAAAGTAAAAGGAAGCATTCATTCAGATGGAAGAGGGGGACATTGAAACAATGATAAGAATGTAAAGAACCATTTAGATGTTAATGCCTCTTTAACTTCTTGGATGTAATAGCAAGACATTATTTTCACCTGTACTGAATTACAGGTATATATTGCATGAAGGGGAACAAGACTGATTAAGTTTCAGCATGAAGGGGACAAGTTTGATGCATGACAGATGAGGAACCATTAGACCCAGAGATGGATGACTCTAAGTTTCATTGGTGTTGCAGTCAATGGTCTGGTGATCCAGTGAGTGCATTGATCAAATTGACTCCATTGCAGAGAGTGCATGACTCAGAGATATACTATATTGAAATTACCTAACCCTCTAATCAAATGGCCCACAGATAGGTAGATAAGAAAGAAAAATCATACAGCCCTACCACGTTCATTGGTGAAATGGTCTCAGAGACCAAAGGTTTAAGATCTTCCCTTCTGAGATTATTGAGGAATCCCGAATCTCCCATTTCAGTAGGGCCCATTAGGTCATCAGAGTAATCGTCTGAACCACCAAACCATGTGCCCCCACTTGCAGTGAATCAGGAATTCGAGTTAATTATACACCTACTGAGGGTCAGGACCCAATAGTTCTCAAGGATAAGACTCTACAATTTTAGCTCTAGTTGAATAAGGTAATACAATGACTTTTATTAAATTCTAGCTAACTATTCCTATCAAAACCTCAAGGCAATAGTAAAGCAAGTGAAAATACTTTTCAATACTTTTTCTTGGGTGAAAGTCGGTCAGCGCACTCTTGGTGACACGCATATTAAATGATTGTATTAGGCTTGTGGCCCAGCGGTGATCTTGCAATCAAGCTGGTCAAAATCTTATCCTTATTCTTCCACGGTAATCACCATCAGTTTTTTTCTATTTCAATGAAAATCAAGCATCGTCTTTTACCTTTCTTATCCATCCAATTATTTAGGCATTAGTGCAATTGAAAGCTTATAGAAGGGTTTATGATAGATCTAATTTAGTAGGCCACTGACACCGGCAGACTCAAAGAGACAACGATGTATCCACACCCAGACGGTTATCACCAAGAAAGCATGAAGATCGCTTCTAAAAAATATATATATATATATTTTATTTATCTTTAGTGAAAAGGGTTTGTGATTTTTATGTTTTTTTTTTTACCAATTACATATCTTTTTATTAAAAGGATGATGCGATTGCAAGAGGGTGTTAGAGAATAGGAATGGTTTAGTAAGGATTATATCCTTATCCTTATGACTAGTTTAAATTTGATATTTGCTGTGTCATTCATTTCTATAAATTGGGATCATCTCCCTTAAATAAAGCCTCGATGATTTTATGAGAATATAGTGCTCTTTGAATTTTATCAACTTTCACTTGATACAACTATGCAATAAATTGCAGCCAGATGAGAAGTACATTGCATTTTAATACCATACAGAACTACATTTGAACTCTTGTTAAGAAAATGCAATTGAAGTGCCCAGTCACCATGAGATCTCTAAACCATCCTTGAGTATGACCATGATCAAATTCCTCCTGAAATCTCGCTTCACCTGCTTTTCTTTTCCTTGGCTGTTCCTGGGCCTTTTGCTGAACCTGTTTATCAGGGTTAGAACAATGAAGATGTTCCTGTCACTGAAGTTTTTGCTCTCTTCCGTTGCAAGCTTCAAATGCCAATGAAGAAACACATACAGAAGAGATAGATGCAGATATTCAAGGGTGCCCATCACTAAGATTGAAAAATTCAATAATTGACTAAAACCGGCGCATCAGATGCTGTTCTGTTCCTAAACAAAAATTTGAACTTCTGGGGATCTAGTTTTTGTTGTAATTCAATTGAAATCATCTTGTGACTAAAATTTTTCAGTTATTTTGATCTGGACTACAACGGAAATTGTTGGTCAGCTTACCCATGGTTACCTCACCAGATGAATGCCTTAGAATGGTCTTGATCAGTGAAAGATGTAATGGATATAATATAACGATTGACCTAAACAAACTCATAAGAGTTATAAAAATGTACATTCCATAGTATCTTTTTTGGTGTGGGGATATATACACAAGGCTCTATCCAAGAGAACCAACACTATAATCAAGCTGGAACCAGCCATCTTTTGTAATATGTACAATTTAAGCAGTTATTCCAATCACAGATGGATGCATGCATCCTTTTATTGGTAATGAGAACTTATTCTGGAGCATGAGAAGAAATGATAAATCTGACCCAAGTAAGCTACAAGATGTAGGCATTCAGCTTCCACAAACTATGATACCTGGACACTTAATAGGCAGTGCATCATGTTATAGCTTATCAGAACTTCATTTTTATGGGTAAATCTGTGTACATGGCATGTCCCTCCTGTATTCGTCATCCCGTCTCTGCTTATGATAGTCCACAGGCAGACAAAAGCCCTGCGCCATTTCCATCATACAACACCACAGTTCTAACAACCAGAAAATCAGTACAACCCTCCTACAAGAAGGTTTCAAACCATTTCCTCCCAATGTCACAGTTGAATTTATGGTGTGAGAAACTTCATCTCAGAACACTATGGTTATCTGATGATTGGTTTTTATATGAATGAGAAAAATAAATAAAGCCCAGCAGCTCAGATCTAATTTTTGTTGCTGGGTGACTGGATCTCTGTTCAGTGGAGGAGATTCTTTTTCTGTTGTCAAAGTGATTGGTCCCATCAAATGAACAAGCTGGGTCATTAAAAGATTGGAACCTGAAGAGGAGATGGGACATTTCAAACCACAACAGTCATGAGCCACATTTATGTGGATGTCATATCTCATATTTCATATCTCAAGTTATTCCTTGTCAAGTTTGTTTCAAAGTAAACATGAGTACTGGGACAGGGAGATGCATTCCAGACTCATAGTACAAAAGTGTGGCAAAAGATTCCACATGAAGGTCAAGAGAATAATTTCAATTTGAACTTTTCTTGTTCTTAATCTTGACCCATGATTTTCATGAACACCACTCTACTAACTATCAGAAACAAAACAATGTCCCATAATTGTAATAACAACTGCAAGTAATCAAAAGAACATCAAACCAAGTAGCAATTCCATGCTGACTAGCACCAAGGTGTTATAGATGGAGAAAGGAGAAGTCAGTATGGAGGATGCACCACTATGCCCACTGCCTTTTGGGTGATTTATAATACTGGTTCCACCTCCCCGGATCGCCCGCCCTGCGCCTCCGCCTCCGGAAGCTGCCCTCCCGCTGCTGTACAGCAGTCTATTAATGTAGAATGCTTTAGGCCCTCTTTGTTTTGATTCAGTTGGAGCATTAAAGCCTGTGTATCTCAGAAAGAAGACAATGAGCACCATTAGTTTACAAAATCTTAACCCGGAATGGAATAACCACTTGGAATAGCAAACATGTTACATTTTTCGAGAAGTGCAAAATCTAATGGAAACAACCTTCATTGTGCATTTTGAACAAATCCATTATCTCTTTATTGATTCCTACACAAAACTTCTGCATCTGGGTAATTTAACGGAGGTACAGTAAGCTTAGATTGGTGCTTTCTTTGTTGGTGGAACCAGAGCATCTAGCCTATGACCCCAACCAATCTAGCATGCCCCATCATCAAGTAGGGGATAAACCTAATAGATGCATTTAGACATTTGGAAGAGAGCAAGATCCAACTTAATGGAAATTCTACCCAATCCTCAAGAAAGAATATGAACATTGTTCACAAAAGCCACTTTCTTGACCATGTCCAGAGTGAGGATAAGGCTCCCATGGAGAGCCAAATGGCTTCAAGCATTGCAAAACAAAAAGAAACTGGTGTTAAGAAGGCTTTCTTACCCTTTCTGTGTAGTACAACCATTTATATATTTCATTGCAGGTAGTATGGAAATCTGAATTCACCTTGGTTCTGATACTAATTCCTAAGTTTCTCACCATAGATCAATATCAACAAATGGCACTGCAGTGATAAATGGTGAAAGGGGAGAAAAGGTTGTACCCTCTAATACCTGGATTCTGATTTCATACCACTATAAAATCTAAATGCATGCCAGAACAGGAGACAGAAACCATCATATTGCCCAACACTTGCTTCTTTCACCAGTTTTAGTACATCAAGAAAAACCATTCTGCTACATGTGTAGCATTCAATTGATATCCACAATTTAATATTGAGAAAAAAGAAAATAATCTTTCATCCCCTTATTTTTCCTTATGAAAATGTACATCAAAAGCTCACCCTTATTTTTAATCTGTTTGTCCTGCAGAAGTTGCAACCCTTCACTGTTCCCAAGGGCCAAGCTCAGGAGAGCTTGTGAGCATGTGAAGAGGAAGAGGAGCCATAGAAGCAGCTTCATCTTTGCAATCTGTTGCTCACATAGATTGAGAGGGTGTTTATATTAATGAAACAGTGGAAGAGGCCTTGTCATAAAAGGCTAAGGTTTGTAAGAAAAAGGCAGGGTGGCTGAAAAGAAAAAGGTAGTCATGGTTTTGGCAAGCATCTTTGGCTGCCCAAGGCAAACAGGAAAAATAGAAACGTGAATAGAATTGCAAGGAAATGTTTAATAATTGTAAGTTAAACAAGAAGAAAGGAAGAAGGTAATAATTATGTGGAAGGCAGATGGCACTTTGCTTATTCATGACTTTTTTCCATATCTCTCATCATCACTGTCTGCCATGAAAAGATTTTTTTTCTTTTCTTCTACTATAAATTTAATTGGGTGAATTGGTAGCAGGACCCCAAAAGTGCAACCGTCCCTATAAATCTAGATCATGTCAACTGAACAGGACAATGTAGGGAAGGTGTACAAATGGGTCAAGACTCAAGAGGTAGGCATGTGAATTTTAGAAGAGAATATACGATTGCATGTGTGAGAAGTGGCATGCACCAGAACATTAACCATGTGACATGACTAGAAAATTTGCTGGTCAGGTAGCAAAAGCAAAAAGAAGCTTGGAAAGGTTGGAATGGGTGGTTGAGAGCATGTAGCAAATCTGCTTTCATTGTTAGGAGGGATTTGTGTGGTGGCGTTTTCCGCATAAACTAATGCCCAACAAGGTGCCGGATTTTCTGCCTTTTTTCATGCTTTCGGTGCAATGAGGAAGCCCGGGTAGACTCCTCCGTTTCATGGGAATTTCTTGCGCTAGAGTGGATTCCGGATTCCACCTCCCTACATTGATAATGTAGAGCCGCGGAAGAAAAAACCTCCAAAGCTCTACTCAAACATACCCTTATGTGGATTAGATTTGTTAAGAGGGGAGCATTATTTTAATGAATGATTATTCTCCATTCTTCTTCTCTAATTTGATTATATGTTTTACAAGTGACCAATCGCGCGGGCAGAAGACATAATTCTTAGTTGGAGAGGATTTCCTCACTAATGGAATTTAAAGTATTATCCCCTACGTGTATTTTAAAGCTAGGAAGTCTACAAATTGTAATAGGTTTCTGATGAGAGCCTAAAAGATACATTTTATGCCCATCAATGAGGACTTCGTTATACCGTCGAATGAGATTAATTAGTTTAATTATGCTATTTTATTGTTTGTAGGTACTACAGATATAAGGAGCAAAATTCAAAGCTAAAATGGAAGAAATCTCACACATGACAAACCAGAGTTACAAGTTTTTTTGCCAAATATGGGAAGAAACTCAAATAAGAAAGCAAAGCAAGAGTCCAAACATGCCTTGGACGTCCAACATGATTCCACTCACCCCATGGCACGCCAACATGGAAGTTCCTTTAATTGCACCATTATTCTCGAAATTTTCAGGGGCAGCAAATTGAAATGGTCATAACTTTCAACCCGAGTATCGGATTAGTGCAATCTACATATCGTTGGAAAGCTCTTTTCGAGTAGATATTTGTGGACCCAAGATTATATAAATCGGAGCTATATCGAGAGAGATATGACCTCGGAAAGTTCACAGCTAGCAAGATGACCTGGACATACTGTCTCCTAGCATTCGGACGCCAGCCACTAGGCGTTCGGACGCCCGGACCGAATGGATGACCGCCTCAAGCATGTTTTGACGAGACTTTTTAGGCCAAAACTCTATAAATATGATGCCAAACTCGTTTTTGAGATATTCACATCTGGGGAGAAGTTCTGGAGGCTTGTTTGGGAGCTTTGAAAGGGCGCTAATGGGGATTTCGTCTGAGATTCTTCGTCAACCTCTCGCCATCAGCAACTAACTCTCTATCTTAGGGTTGCGATGAAGCCCTAAACTTGTATTTATGGTGATGTATAAGTTCTAAGGTTTTACTCTAAACGCTTTTGGTTATATGACAAAATGTTATCCATTGATTGGATTTTATTTCTTTAATGCAATATCTCTTTCTTCGGTATTCTAATCTTGTAGATTTTAATACTAAGTCATATAACGATGATTAAATGAATGTATTGTTAGATCTAGGATAATCTATGCCATAGAGATAGGTTATGCCTCGATTTACATCGACATCCCTTATTTGTTGACTCTAAAGGTTTATAACCAAAACAAGTCTTTTTAGCGTTGATAGTGAAACCCTAGGTCTATATTTGTCATTGTGCGAGGTTAGAGTGAATTCATACCCTGAGATCTTTTCTCTAATTGAATCAAAACTTTGTCTTTAATTTGTTAATTTAGAAATCAAAACTCATCAAATCTACACTTCGTTTTCTAGTTAGATTAGTTTAAGAATCACCACTTTATTTTCTACTAGGATTAGTTTAGGAATTTAGGAACTAACACAACTTAGCCTTTTTGCCCCAGTGGATACGATACTCGATTAACATCTTTGCTTTTTTCGAATAGAGATAGTAACAGGGGATAATTTATATTTGCAACCCAATTTTGAAACGATCAGTTTCCCTTGCAATGCAAGGGAACTGGAGGAAAAAGGGCTCAAAACCTTCTTTAAAAAGTGGGTGGTTGAAATGATCACCCTGCTAAAAGTGGGGATGGGGCAAATTCTAAGCATGGGTATACAGGAATGCTTTTACACACGTGTGATGGTCTAATTTGTGGATTAGTCCGAAGGAAGTATAAATTTAGATGAGAAGCAGGATGTCGCCTTAGGATAAAATAAAAAAGGAGTGGGTTGAAACAAATGTGTAGATAAATTACATTTTATGCGTTTAGGTGGTTGGTGTGAAGTAAACAAATTAAATTTACATTTGGCTGGATAAAGAGAACGAGTCCGGGTCCCTTATTTCGTTAAAATAGGAAGATAATATTTAATCCAATCAAGATTTGCCAACTATATAAAATCTCATATTTTCTTTGTTCAATCAAAGAAGCAATTGAAAGAGTGCATTAGTTGGTATGAGATTTTATACAATTGAGAAATCTTGATTGGATGAAACATAAACAGGGGATCCGGGCTCAAATAATGGGAAATGAATTACCCCACCCCACTTTATTATAGTATCGCTGAGTAACTGTGGAAGAGAAAAAGTTGGGCTAACATATTTACTTTACTTGGGTAGGCCAATGTAAACAAACTCTTCACGGGGTAAAGAATCCAACCGAACCGTTGGGGTTTATTTCAACCCCCTTTCACTTTACTCTTTTGCAAACAAACATGCCCTAGGAGTTTTGCATTATTCATACTAAATTCCTAACACCCATTCAGAAGTAAGAAAAAGGAGGAGGAGAAACTTCTTTGTATTTTAACCTCTTTTGGGTTCATTAATTCTCCTCTAATTAGCTGTATTTTGTATAAAGTGGGAGAAATAGTTCTCATGGAGAGAAGAAAGCACAATTATCTAATATAAATTTATGTGTATTATTGAAAAATGAGATTTAATGTTTTAATAATTATTTTTTGTTTAAATAAAAATAAAATTATGTTTTTCCTACGTGGCTTTCTCCTTCTAAATCGAAACACTATAAGAAAATTACTACCGGACGAAACTGGTGATTCTTCATATTGGGATTATATATCTAGTTTTTCTCCTTATTTCTTCTCATGAGAAACTAAACAGTGTTGAAACTCTTTTGCGAATGCTCACCACTTTTCTAAAGTAGGTCTTCAGTATATTATTTGGATTTGAAAGGAGAAGATTATGTAGGAGAAGTTTATTTTAGATAACTTCATTCAAGCTAAAAATAAATGTTAAAAATGTTAAATGTCTTTTTTTAGTAATAGAATATTAATTTCACTAGAGTAAATAGTGTTATCTCTACCCCCATCAAGGAGAAAACCCTTTCTCTTGCTTTTTACACAACATAGTTAAGAGGATATTTACCATTCCCCCCTCTTAAAAAAATCCAAATAGGGGAAAACAGATTTCACTAGAGAAAAGTATTTTCTTCACTTCACTTCTCTCCACATTCGAGCCGGCCCAGGTCTTATTTCTTTACTAGAATCTCTAACAAGAATTTCATGAGTGGGGACTTTCAAAGGAGGTAGAGATGAACTCAAAGTCATGTCGGGCCGGCAAGGCCCTGGAATTGATGGGCCGAGGGGAGCCTGGGCCAGGCCTGGCTAGCTGGGGAGGCCCATCACGGCTCCTAGTCGGGCTTTGATGGGCCATCCCAGGCCGCGTGCGTTGGCGGGTCAAGCCTGTTCAGGCTAGGGCATATTGGCCCTTTTTACAATTTCTTTTTACAACTTTGAATAAAATTTTGAGGCAAGAGAGTTATCATAAGAGATGGAATCCAGAAACATTGTCAAGGTGATAGCTTTTTGTCACCTTAAAGCTATTATTTGTGTGCTTCTGATTCCTAATGTATTTGTGAGGGGGAAAAAATTTTGTCATTTGCAATTTCAAGCAAAACCCAAGAATGGATTCTCTCACTTTCTGTGTTTCTATTTCTATCATATTCATTTTTCAGGAGAAAAAAAGAGTCATTCACAATTTTAAGAATAACCCAAGAATGGATTCTTTCACTTTATACGTTTGTTATCATATTTTAAACGATTTTTAGCTTCTCCTTTCAGTGCATGCTTTCTACTATTTGCAAAAGGTATTAAATGAGAGAGAGAGAGAGAGAGAGAGAGAGAGTTGACCTGTGTTCGATGGTGGAAAAAAAGACAGGGAAAAAGGTTATTTTCCCTTTTTATAGTTTTGGGGTGGGTGGGATTAGGTGGGGCAGGCCGGGCCGGGGCATGCCAGGCACCCAAGGCCTAGCCCAGTTTGTTCTAGGCATGGGCCGGGCAGAGGTCCGGTCAACGTCATGCAAGGCCGAGGCGGCCCGATCCACATTTCATATCTAACTGATTGCTTGTCCTCTGAAATTTGAAGTGTTATATTTCTTTTATCAAAATTTCAAATTTCAACTATTTAGAAAGTCTCAAATAACCTTTTGGAATTCTTAGAATTTCAATCTCTTTACATTTTATTGGAATTTTAAATGCTTCGCCCAAGAGGATGATTTAGGAATTCCACCTGAGGGGGATAGTTGTTGGAGAATTTGGATTTCTCCATAAACAGGCCCAAGTAGCATGTCTGATAAGCTTTGACAAGGGGATGAAGTGCTTGTTTCTTTACTATAATTCCAAGAATTCATATTCGGAGAACTTCAAATTCTCCAAAAGCTGGCCCTTGAAATGGAATTACAAATTCCTCCTCTTGGTGGAGCATTTGAAATTCTAGCAAAATACAAAGAAATTGAAATTCTAGAAATTCCAAAAGGTCATTTAAGACTTTTAAGTGGCTATAATTTGGAATTATTTGTCAAAGAAACATAACGTTTCAAATGCTAGGGGATGAGCCAATTACATCATGTCAAAAAAAGAAATCGCGACATTCCAAATTTTTGTCAAAAATTCTAATAAAGAAATAGGCCCAAAGAGTGAAAGGTTGAAGGTAAGAAAATCATCGATCAAGAAGTTTCTTCTTCTTCTTTTTTAAGGATAAGGGATGGCTAATAAACTTTCATTTAAGGGTATATCTGATGGTGTTGGGTTTATGTCATGTATATCGGGTTTACCGGAGTAGTCCATTGGGTTAGCCCATGACCAGGTGCAGGGTCGATGATATTTTAGTCACTGTACCAAGGCTTTCTCAAGGGCTAACGAAACATAGATTATAAATACAATGTAATATGTAATCCTAAACTCTGAAAAGAATTAAGATGTGAATCATTGATCTCTTGCCTGGACGAAGGTGCATTAACGAATTACTTAACGTGATTGTTCGATCGCAGATTTTGCGCTTCTGCACAACGCGGCCATAACATATGGCCCATTGTGAAACTCCACATTTGGTCTTTCACTCGTTTCTTGAGGTGGCCATGGCAAAGCCGACCAGCCAACTCAACCAACATCCAACAAGTAATTAAGGTTTTGGGCTTATCCTTTTCAATGTTACTGGTTGGTTTCAGTTTAGACAATTCAGCCATTACTAACAAAAGAACTGGATTTCGGGTTGAGTGAGGTCATACTCACTTTGACTTACTTAGACATGCTAACCCGAGTTGAACCATACCTTGCAATTGAGGGTCTAGGTTTGTGCTTTTTAACTTAGAAATGGTGGGATTGGGTTGACATTTTAAACCAAGAAAATTATCCAGGCATTTAACAGGTTTCACACAATGGTCAACCCCAAGCTACCGACCTGAACAATTTCTTTGGATAAAATTACATTTCCATATGCAAAGAGTGTATTTGTGAAACTTAGTCAACGAGTGGTAGCACAGTTGGCCAAGGACTCTGCGCTACAAGAAGCGGAGAGATCTTGTATTCGACACCTACCTCCATTGGCCACCTCCCATGATTTTACCCAGTGCATGTGGACAGAGGCGGACCCAGGTTGAACCGCCCCAGGTAGGAATTGAGATCCTAATGAGTTTGACTGTGGCCTTAGAGCAAGGGCGGACCTACGTTGGAGCGATTTGGGCAGCCGCCCAAAGTCGGAATTAAAATTTCCATAGAGTTTAATGGGGAGTTGGAACATGCCCCACTTGTCTATACTTGTCGTTCCACACATATCTAAAGATAGCCCCACATATATAAAGCTTCGTTGATAAAAAATTTAGAAGAAGGAAACATTGTTGCTACACATCCCTCCCTGTTCTTTCGAAACCCCTTTGTGCAATTATCGATCGAGCTCCCCCACTATAATTCAAAGATAGAATTCCACTCTCATTATCCAAAGATGGGAGGCTTTAAGAAAGTTAAAAGGGAAATGATGGGTGTCCTCAAAATGTTCTTGTATTCAATTTTTTCTCACACACACTCACCTTGAATTTGTAACGATCTCCATTGGACATTGATTTTAACATATAAATTAGTGAAACGTGATAATGTGAGTTTGAGTATCTAAAATCCAGGTTAGAATCATTTTTTATCCATCTAACACTTTTTGGTACTTCTGATTAACATCATAATTCCTAACCTCTTCGTTGCCCAAATTTCAATAAATGTCATGCATCTAGTTGAGTTCAACGAGTTGACAATTTTCTTAAAAAAAAAAAAAATGTGTAGATGCTATTTGGTAATGTAAAAAATTCTAGTAATTTTTTTTTTTTCAAATGTTAAGACCACCAAAATTTTAGCCCCACCCAAATGAAAATCCTGGGTCCGCCACTGCATTTGGATAAAAGGGTTTGCCTGTGCTCCCAGGAATTTGTTCTTAGCTATCCAAAATCAAGTGTCCCTCGGGCTTAGGGCCCAGAGATACCCTGGGTTATCCAAAAAAAACAAAAAGTGTGCGACTTACATGAGAGGATTTAACATTTTTTTGCTTCAGCAGTAAAGAGGACATCAAAATCCCTACTATCAAGGACAACTAGCTTAGCCTTGGTTGGGTACTTTACTTGTAAAGTAAATTAAAGTGATTTATCAATTTAAAGGATAAGAAAAGAAGAGAGGTTTTATCAGAAAGTACAGAATTTCAAAAATTGACTTTTATTTTTTTAAGTCAAAAACTCGATTTCACTAAAAGACAAAATACCATCTTCTTTTTATCAAAAAAAAGGTCAGAAAAGTTCATTCACATGCCACAAAATGACAAAAAATAAGACGGTGGGTCTTGCAATTTTATACTTTTTAATAAGATTCATTTTTTTTTCTTGTCTCTTAAAGTAATCATTCACTTGAATTCAATTTACAAGTAAACGGGCATGGAATCATCTTATTCCAATAACATACCCTCAAAGTCTACAAAATAGCAAGAGTTTTAAGAATTTGTGTGTGGAGAATTTCAAATGCCCTTAAATTCTTTTCAGAAACTCTCAACTAAAGTGTTCAATATCCCGAAGCTCGGACCTGACCCATTAACAACCATCCCAAATCAGCCAATGGTCCACATCAACATGATTGGTAGAAAGAATGAGGCTCGACAAGAAATAGGAAGTTAGCTCTTTGGGTCACCAAATTAACCTTGTGGACAATCCAATGCCAATCCATGCAGCAGAATGTGTTAGCAAGCCAGGCTCAAGGGAGGCCCATGATTTTCTCAAACATAGCCCACTCTACTCGGGTCGTAAATTTTGGTCCAGACCAATCCCATAGGCCTCAATTTATCTTAAACCTGGGCCCATCGAGTTATTATTCTTAGGTGTTGTCATCGTAATTAAATCTGGATCGATAGATGATTATCAATATTTGTCGAAACTATTCCTTCTAAAGCAACCCACTAATTAAGTAGCATGGATCATCAATCAAACTCATTTCCTGTCTTAAACCTATCAATAGATGGATGGATATAAGGTGTAGAAAAGAATAATCACATCATCATCAATCATATTGAATAGTTAATTGTTGATACAACAGAAAAACAATTGCCTTCAGATGTATTCTTCCAACTGAACAAGAGATTCTATGCCTAAATTGGCTAGGTTAGCCCACACTTTTAGGCACCAATTATAGATTACAGGAGCTAATCCACACCTATGGGCACCAATTATAGATTACATGAGCTACCATTGAATGGGCTTTAGTGTAGGCCCATCCCACCTGACAGTTCTAAATCTGTATGCACTCAGGATGACTAAAAGTTGAGCCCTGCCTGATTGACAGCATTATTATATGGATCTGCTCCAGAAAGAAACTGATATGGATCTTACTTTTGGATCCAATAGAAGTTTGGATCTAGATCTGGATCTTGGCTTTTGGTTCCAAACACATGGATCGAGATCTGTAAATTTCTGGGACCCATTGACCCATGTATGAACCCTAACACAGCTAGGTATATGTGGAACAGTGGAAGATTATAACTTGATAATTCAGCATTGAGGCCTCTTTTAGGTGTGGATTCTACCCCAGACCCAGTTCCCTTGAGGCTCAGAAATTGGGTCCCAGTATTTGCTTTTGTTTTGATGTGCTTCTATTGCAAGCAACCCATGTTGCAATCCAGACACTTCAACCAGCTTTTGGTAATATTAAGGAGAATTTCATTAGCAGGAAGAAACTAACAATACCATCCAAGGAACCAAACAAACAAGCAACGTACCACCAAAACAAAACATACAAACATCTAAGCACCATTGTATCAAGACACTATTTGTTCAAACTATTATTACATTCCTCTCTTACTATCCAATCCAAATATCTTTGTTGGTGCCATATCTCCAACCTATATATCCAAATATTTTCAACGCCTGCCCAACATAAGAAAAAATAAAAAATTGCATATAGCCTCTCCCCCTAAAAAAAAATCAGAATCATCAAAAGACATACACAAGAGTGAACAATCCAACCATTAAACATGTATTCGAAGAGAAAATCTGCAGTGAGATTCTGGACGAAGAACTGTAGGGCGGCCAGTACAATCCCCACCAAAACTCACCACTTACGGTTTTTCCGCCACTGCATCCGCCTCCACCTCCACCTCCACCTCCACTCACAACAAGTGAAGTACCAAGGGGCGGACCTACATCATGGCCCACATGTGTTTAAACAACCGCCCCACGTATGCAAATGTCCTGTTGGGTTTTAGACATGTTTTTGTATCCAAATTTTTCCTATACCTATTTACGTTGAATTTGCAGTGATCTTCCATAAGCATTTATTTTGACATAAAAGTTTTACTGAAACCGGATAATGTAAGTTAGAGTTGATTTTTTATAAGGTAAATCAATGTTAGCAGATGCAGTTAAGTATTTTGTGTATATATGTTTAAATGTAATATATTTTCTCTTTTACTATTATTTAGATGAAAAATGTCTAGCAAAAAGAAAAAATAGTTGACTTTTTTAATTGACCATTATCTGCCCTGCCTTAATGAAAATCCTGAATCTGCCGCTGGAAGAACCCCAAGACTCTGTCATTGGGTTTGCATATTTCATGTCTGGTGAAACAAGCTGTGAACTCAATTTGGCATTGATGGGATCAAAACCAAGTTCACGTGCTCCTGTTGCTTCGTGGACTTGGGAAGAGAGGACAAGGATGTTCACTATCAAACATGGCATCCACATACTGATCCGAGGCATCTACTCAGGTAATGTGAAAACTATTGTGAAAGTGTTGTTGAAGAAAGCTTTGCATTCACTTCTTTATATAATAAACACCTGAAGAACTTTTCAACTCTATTCACGCAGGGATAAGGATCCTCTCAACGATGGAATTAGGCTGGACCCATTTAAACAACTTACTAGTATAGTCTTAGTCCTGATCGTCTAAGCTTGCATTTCCCCATCATGACAGTGAGGAAATCAATCAGGGTCCACCACGTTATTGTGGGGATGCATGCCTTGTGTGCCTACTTAATTATCATCCAAAATCAACAGACATATAAGCCATCAAAGTAGCTAGGCCCACGCTAAGCCCGGGTCCAAAAATACATATAGAAAGAAATTTAGATTCTCTTTAAGATATTGCCCAGCCCGACCCCAAAAAAAAAAAAAAAGAGGGGACATAGCAGGTATTAAAATGAAAAATAAAAGGCTAATTTACAAATACTAAAGACAAAGGGGCTTATTTACAAATCCTACAAACCTTGGGAGTATATAAAACAACTAAATATAATATTAATATTAGTGGTATCATGTATACTAATATTGGCTAGAAATCCATGGAAGAAGATTGCCCAATAGTTACAAATCATTGCTAAGTGTAAAAAAATTGAATACAGAACATATTAAAAATAAAAAAATAAAATTATTAAAATTTGGCACCTATTTGTAACAAAAGTTTGTAAGCATTTGTCATATGAGAAACAAACCAACATATATATACATATGGGAAATATTCATGTGTATGGACTTTATAACACATCCGAACTATCTAAACACATGGAACCCCCCTTAAGTACACTAGACCCCTTGAATTTTCACCTATCCAAATGGATTGGACTATTGGATTAATGGTGAATTTTTTTCTTTTAATATGAAGTCATTAAATTTGTGGGCCACGGATAAAGGGGTTAGAGGCATAGGATCGATCCCAAATTTGATATATGGTCTCATCCAAGGTGTCTCTTCCCATCTCCCACAAATCCCATGATTAGTGGGTCCCTAGGTGGGCCCCATTAAGTTTGTCCCTCACCATATGATGAGGGAATGATGCACAGGAATATCTCCCTAAATATATATATATATATATAGAGGGAGGGAGTGAGGGAGGGGGCGCCTCTCTTCAGCTCATGCTGAGGAGAACATCAGCTCACCCACGTGTGACTTGAAGAATACGTGTTACTCAAGAATTTTATTCAGTCCCAAAAATTGGTTGGGCTCGCCCGTTATTAATTTTGGTTATGGGGCCCTCTATTTCAAAACCCATCTCTCCTATCTCAAAACTCAGTTAATGTGTTCTCCACCTCCTCTCTCTTCCCTCTTTTCCTCTCTTTCTCCATCTCCAAAACCCTAGTTTCATCACTCTCCAATCTCCTGCTGCCCCAGAGACATTTGTCACCCACTCCTCCGCAGCTGCATCCTCGGCTCCGAAGCCAACCTAGCCGTCCAAGCCCTCAAACGCTCCTCCTCCCACTCCAATCACCCGCATCTGCCGGTCATAATTGGGCCCAATTGAAGCATGTTATGCGTCCTTGTGTCTAATATGTTGGGCCAATTTAGCCCTTTATTATAGATGGAGTAAGGCCTGGCTTGTTAATGTATTGAATAAAAACTAGGTTTGGATTGAACTTGTTTTCTAAGCCTTGGGTAAGGATGTCGAAGATAGAGCTGGGTGAATTGGGGTTGCAAATGAGTATTAGATTATCCGAGTATTGAAGTATTGGGATTGGGGGTGGTAAAGGGCAGAGACAGTATGGGCCTGGTTACTGGTACTTTAGATGGTTCTGACTTTGGATTTTAGAACTTGGGCCGGGCATTGATCTAATTTTTTTTGGCATGTGTAGTGTATGGACCGAGCATGGATAAAGTGATAGGATGACGAAAGTTCACCCCGCCCTAAGAGGGTATTGTATGTAGTTTAAGTGACTAATTTACAAACCCAAAGCTCACCTTGACCCATAAAAGTAATGCATGGAGTGATCGATTTACCCAACAAATTATGAGAAATCTAGGTCCAATTTGACATTTTTAAGGTAGGCTAGTTTTGCCTAAACTCAACTTATGAAAAAAAAGAAAAAAAGAAAAAAAGAAAAAAACCTACTTAGGATTTGAATAAAATAGTTACATAATCTATTTTTGGATCCGTAAAATATTTAGATCTGAATCTCGGTCCATGCATATAGGGTCTAGCGCATTTGGATATGGAACTAGAACCTGTATGTTCCGACTTAAGGATCCAAATACAAATTAATTACATTAACACGTAGATTTTCTAATGTTTTTACTTTTATCATCAATCCGAATGGGACATCAAACAACCGGTATCCCAACACTGCAAATCACCCAACCCAACCTAATATGTCATGAATCTTAAGAGTTGCATTGACCGTTACTCTTTCCATTTTTATTTGAAAGCATTAAAGTATTTACACGTACTTATATACCTTCTCCATTATTTACTAAGCTTATTTTTTTAATAATTTTATGTGTTTAAAACCCGCTCTAAATTTACCCGGTGTATTTTTAGATGGATTTAGCGGGGCGCGTAAAAATAGTCTCGTGGTGTCAATGACTTAAAATACACACATCATAAATCAATAAAAAGAAGAGGAATAAAAAAAAAAAGTGAAGACCCACCGGCACCGTGGCAGCTGCAGAGGGAGGAAACACAAATCTATGGCCACGTCATTCATTCGTGGGCTGTGGCCAAGACCCTCTGACTTCGAGAAGGCGCATGCAACTTCACGTATCTTCAAATTTTCAAATACCGAGATTGCCCTTTTTCTTTTGAGTCAGGCTTATTTTTATGGATTCGATCCACTTTAAGACCTCTTTGATTAGAGGAGGACGTATAAAAATTCCTTATAAAAGCAATCTATTCTCCAGCTCAATTGCAATGATCGAGGATCTAACCATTTTAGAAGTTGAGATTTGAAAATTCTAAAAAAATTCTCTAAGCCTAGGATTGATCCATGAGTAAGTTGTATATATCATTAGATTGTGTACCACTCACCCTTCTATCTACCAAAAAGAAAAGAGAAGAGAAGAGAAAAGAAAAAAATAACTATCTAGTAAGATTAGAAAGTCCAACTACCTTACAAAATAAGCACTATTTAATTTTAAAAGCCCCATCTATCTAGCCTCGATGAGGACCCAGATCGCATTAAATGGTCACTAGGAGTTTTCATGGGCCGGATCAAGCACCGCTAAGCATATTTTGGCTTAGTCCAACTTCAAGAATTTAGACCTATATATGGCTCAAGCACAACATGCACTGTGAGTGCTTGAAATGAGCCCGAGCTACCTCAAAAATGTAAGGAGCCTATCGATTTAGTTAAACAGAGTAATTTTGTCAGGTTAGGCTTTCCATCACTTGTTCGAACTTGAAATAAGCTAAACAACCACTAATTAAACCATAAGTACTGCTTAATCAAAACGGGCTCATCTACGTTTCAAGCTTTCTATCACTCAATCCGAGCAAGATGCTTCTCCAATGAGCCCAAATTCTATATCTAGGTTGGCAAATGAGAGATCCATAGTTGAAGGGCAGTTTGGGTAAAATAAAGATGTCATCTTTGTTAATAACACATATTCAGGTTCTTCTTCTTTCAACTTCTCGCACTCTCCAGAACTATCTAGCCCCCTCTTCCATCCTTCTTTCCTTCCTTCTCCCCTCTCGAACCCTCCACCTTCTCTTAAACCCCTTATAAAACCCTCCCTCACCCTCCAAATCCCAACATCACTCATTAGTCCAACAAAAAAAATTCACAAAGAACACAACCACAAAGACAATCAAAAGCTCTCTTTCTCCCAAACCAACCCCCAAAACCAAGAATCTCTCCTTCTATACAACTTCCTTTCAACCTATCATCACTAGTAGTTTTCTTTCTATCTATCATCTCAATGGCTGCAAAAACTGAAAAGGCCATAGGAATCGACCTTGGCACGACCTACAGCTGCGTTGGAGTATGGCTTCATGACCGAGTGGAGATCATCCCCAATGACCAAGGCAACCGCACCACCCCCTCCTACGTCGCCTTCACCGACACCGAGCGCCTCGTCGGAGACGCCGCTAAGAACCAAGTCGCCCTTAACCCTGAAAACACCGTCTTCGACGCCAAGCGCCTCATCGGCCGCCGCTACTCCGACCCCTCTGTCCAGGCTGACATGAAGCTATGGCCGTTCAAGGTCGTCCCTGGCACCGGCGACAAGCCCATGATCGTCGTCCGCTACAAAGGTGAATTAAAAAAATTCTCCCCTGAAGAAATCTCCTCCATGGTCCTAGGGAAAATGAGGGAGATTGCTGAAGCATTTCTGGGTATGCCAATCAAGAATGCAGTGGTCACAGTCCCTGCCTACTTCAATGACTCTCAGCGGCAGGCGACGAAAGACGCCGGTGTCATTGCCGGACTTAACGTCATGCGTATCATCAACGAGCCGACGGCGGCGGCGATAGCCTATGGTCTAGACAAGAAGGCTTCAAGAACAGGCGAGAAAAATGTGCTCATCTTCGATTTGGGTGGTGGCACCTTCGATGTCTCTCTTCTCACCATCGAAGAGGGGATCTTCGAGGTGAAAGCCACGGCCGGAGACACCCATCTGGGTGGCGAGGACTTCGACAACCGCCTTGTGAACCACTTTGTTCAAGAGTTCAAGCGTAAGCACAAGAAAGATATCAGTGGCAACTCAAGGGCGCTGCGGAGGCTGAGGACCGCCTGCGAGAGGGCGAAGAGAGCACTATCCTCCACCACCCAAACTACCATTGAAATCGATTCTCTCTATGAAGGTATTGATTTTTATGCCACTATTACTAGAGCAAGATTTGAAGAACTCTGCATGGATTTGTTCTTGAGGTGTATGGAACCGGTGGAGAAGTGCCTTAGAGATGCGAAGATTGATAAAAGCCGGGTGCATGACGTGGTTTTGGTTGGTGGGTCGACGAGAATTCCCAAAGTTCAGCTGCTTTTGCAGGATTTCTTCAATGGGAAGGAGCTCTGCAAGAGCATAAACCCCGACGAGGCCGTCGCCTATGGCGCCGCAGTGCAGGCGGCGATTCTCACCGGCGAAGGGGACGAGAAGGTGCAGGACCTCCTCCTCCTCGACGTCACTCCTCTGAGCCTCGGCCTTGAGACCGCCGGCGGTGTCATGACCACACTAATTCCCCGGAACACGACGATCCCGACCAAGAAAGAGCAGGTTTTCTCGACTTATTCCGATAACCAGCCCGGAGTTTTGATCCAGGTGTATGAAGGAGAGAGGGCGAGGACCAAAGATAACAACTTGCTCGGAAAATTCGAGCTGTCCGGCATCCCTCCGGCGCCGAGAGGGGTACCCCAGATCAACGTCACCTTCGACATCGACGCGAACGGGATTCTGAACGTCTCCGCAGAGGACAAGACCGCCGGAGTGAAGAACAGGATTACGATCACTAACGACAAGGGGCGGCTGAGCAGGGAGGAGATTGAGAAGATGGTGAAGGACGCGGAGAAGTTCAAGGCGGAGGATGAAGAGGTTAAGAAGAAGGTGGAGGCGAAGAACGCGCTGGAGAACTACGCTTATAATATGAGGAACACTGTGAAGGACGAGAAGATTGGAGGCAAGTTGGGGCCGGAGGATAAGAAGAAGATTGAGGTTGCGGTGGAGGAAGTGATTGAGTGGTTGGATAGGAATCAGCTGGCGGAGGTGGAGGAGCTTGAGCATAAGCTGAAGGAGCTGGAGGAGACTTGTAATCCAATTATTGCAAGGATGTATCAGGGTGGTGGGGCTGGTGCAGGTGGGCCAGGGATGGGTGGAGATATGCCTAGAAGTACTGGTGGGTCAGGTGCAGGTGCTGGTCCTAAGATTGAAGAGGTTGATTAAGAAGAGAGGAATGAGATGTGGGGATGCTCTGTTTTGCCTGGCTCTGTTGATAGTGTTTGAAAAATCACAGCTTATTTTGCTATTTTTTTTCTATCTTTCTTTCTTTCTTTCTTTTTCCTCCTTTGCTGAAATGGGTATGGTTAGGAGTTGTATGTAGTATTAGTGTGGTCAGTGAAGAAATATAAGAGCTCTGTACTATGTTTGATATATGAATTAATGAGAAATTTGGTTTTTAAAAGCAAGTGTGAGGTTGGTTTTGATTGTTTCGAGGACAAGCAGGTCAGCTCCGCTTGTCGCTGGAGATTCTGCTATTATTTTAATTTTTTTTACCTAGATTACAGAAAATCACCGCGAGAACTCGATCGAATGGTCCGACCGAGGATTCTCCGATAGTCAGGATAGGCCAAAGGATTTTTTTTTTTCTTGGTTCATCTTCTGTCTTATTGAAAGAATTTTTTGCATACCTCTTAATCTGATTCATTTTCCTTTAAATACTTCCCTTTCACTAGAATCTCTCACTACCTGCACACATTCTCTTTCTTCTCCATGATAATTCCGTAACTGCCAAACTTTAGATCCTAGGGCGTCTTGAATCCGGGAATTAATTCCTCAATAATTGCATGTAGTCAGTTACTGACTCTTCACTTCGCAATATCATCTGAGCTGGATTAGTGCATCAGGTTGGGTTGGTTGATCTTGACCCAAACTTGATCCACGTATCAATTTGAATCTCCCCCAAGAGCAAGTTTATGGTTTCCTACTTTAGTGTTATTTATGATCCTTCCAATTTTTCTACTAGTGATGCATCTCTCTGGGATAGCTACTATAATCTGAGGGTTTGACTTGGGTCATATAGTAGTGGCTTAACTGATTTTTAATTGATTCATGAGGGGTGGAATAAATTCACTTTTTTTTTTTTTTTGGTGCCTGCAGAGTGGATCTTAAGAATTATTTTTCTTTTGAATTATCTGTTGATCATTGCTTGTAGTTAAGTTGTATCAGATCCCTTCAATCGGAGTTGCATGTGGTACTGTGGGTTGTGTTGAATGTTGATGAAAGTTGGTCACTGTTTCATGGGTTGAACCCATCACCATAAATGCATAAATAGGATTCATAGAGAGCTTATAGATACAGAGGCAGTCCACCACCTTACAAGGTGTCTAGTAAGCTCAGGCCATTAACACCTAATTACTTTGCCTCCATATAAATTAAAGAGTTCAAAAATCATTAAAGAGTTGAATGGGCCTTGGCCATGTCCCATGTAAATCATGTAAATTAAAAAAATCGCTCCACCTCATTGACTCTTTTCTTCTCTTCCTTAGTGGAAAGGAACCAAAAAAAAAAAAAAAACTCTTTTCCTTCAATCTCAGCGGGTTAATAAGATCACGCAACTCGTCTCCATTCTATGACTTGAGGAAGATGAAGAATCTTGTTTGCTCTTTTCTGTCTTTTATGTGATTTTGGACTTGTTTTCTTAGATGTTGTCTATCTTCTTTTTTTTCTTTTTTTTATCATTTGGGTCGTCTCCAAATCTACCATTGTAGAAGCTATTGAGGAAAGTTATGGTAGAGTTTGGAGTCGGCAGTAGCGGCGCGGGAGAAGGGGTTGAAATAACAACTATGTGTGGTTTTTCTCTCTTGCCTTATATGAGTAATGGATTTCTTTGTAGAGATGAGAAATACAGCAATGTTTAACCTTCATTTGCTTGAGACAAAGGCAAGGAAAAAAAGGTGTCTAGTAAGGTTAGCTTCTTTTTCTCTCCAAGGAATATTAATGGAATTCTAGATTTGGATCAATGGAATTAAAAAAATTAGGGCTAAATTCAAACTCTTAATCTCTAAATTATAATTCTAAACCTAAATCCCCAAATCCTAAATGAAATTATCCTAAGCCCCAAATCACCAAATCTTAGTGATTTGGTAAGCCCTAGTCCCGTGCAGAATCCCCTAATTCATAATCCTTAATTCCCTAGTTTCTCATTTTTGAAAATTTTTCTTGGGCCATAATATGATTTTATGATTATTCTAATAATGTTCATTAGCAAATATAGGTGGGTTTCATGTGATACATGAACTATTAGGAGCTTAAGGAAAGGATAAAGACTAAGAAGATATTAATTTTCACAATATAATGATTACTACTATTTAAGGGTACTCTGGAGTTTTTTTATATATATACTATTGTTGTAATATAGTTGCTAATTGATGTGCTAGTTTCTTGAGTAGTAGAAAATGCTTATTTATGAATTTGGTATTAGTAGTAGAATTCCTCACAAAAAGAAAAATTAGTTGAAAATCATGTCTTTAACCTATTATATAAATGGAGATTGTAGGTAGTCAGTAATGATTTTGACGCAATTGACTTTATTTTTCAATTAGATATAGAAATATATATATCAAAAAGATCAAAACTAGTAATCTATTTAAACGCAATAACTTTTTTCTTTTTCTATTGTTAATGTGAAAAAAATCTATTAAAAAAACATTGATATTTTCAATTGACCGTTCTCCGCCCCACCCAAATTAAAATCCTGGGTCTGCCATTGTTTGCAAGATTATAGAAATGGCACAACATCTTATATATGTATGGGTTAATAGTTGCAGTAGAGCCATGTCTTTTGAGTCTGTGTTCGGTGGCTTTAATGCAGTCTTAACAGATAGAAACTACCAAAGGTGGCTTAGATTCTCAGATCACGTAGGAGGAACTCTGTTTAGAGCAACCATGGAATCAGTATAAATTCATCTGCTTGGAATTAGTACAAATTCATACTCATCCAAGCAGACAATTTTGCAATGGTGTACTACATCTACGTCAACATAAGATAGCTTTTGAGAGAGAGAGAGAGAGAGAGATTCTCATCTTGGTAATCTATAGTCGCCATGTGAAAGATGGTTGGGACTTGGGTGCCGTAAAACATATTTATGAATAGCCATGCATCCTTTCCTTTTTAACCACTGTGAATGAACACACCTATCGTGAACTTTGAATTTTGCATATAATTTGAATTGAAAGAACCCGATGCCTTATCGGTGATCATGTATTGATAATCCTGTGCAATAGTTGACAAGTAAATATGCCCTTAAACGTCACACTGCAGCACAAGCTGGGTGTAACAAAGTACTGTCATATCTACCACAATAACTCTTGTTTTATTTAGAGTCCGGATCTCCTGTCGTAGTTTTTACATGCTTCTTTTATAATAAATGTTTGAAATGCTGCTGTGAGACATACTTAATGATAATCCAGACCTTTCCATGTCCTTCGATTTCACTTCAATAGGAGTAGATTTCACTATCAAATTGAGAACATGATTGATAATGAGATTAGCACATAAAATTATAATACATAAAATTGTGCTAATCTAGACCCAATTTTAGGCGAGATTTGAGGGTATCTCACTTAGAGGACTAGCGATATTCGTCTTGAACAGTTCAGATTGTCATTATATGAGACTACATGCATTGTGGAGATATATGTAAGATGCATGTGACGGCCACAACGGGGACAGACTCTTTTGTGTGTCGACACCAAGGGCTCATGCACTCATTACACACCCAGAGTGGAAACCAACAAGAAGATTAAATAACTTCTAGCATGCAAAAATGAAAGTTAATGTCAGAGGACCTGATTGTTTGGATAGATTATAAATATAAATTCATGGTGAATAAGCCTGGTAGAAGGATCATTAAAGAGCTAAATTGTGAAGGATACAGGAGGAGGGCTGAAGGCTAAAGTAAAGATATAAATCGGAGCTTTACTTTTCTTTGGATTGAATTACCGACTGGGTATTCGTTCTCCATCTTCTCCCATTGCCATTTTCTTTAACAACTTAATCAATTTCATGAAACAGACAGGCCCTAGCTATTTGGGGGTCTCTTCTAACATTGCTTCTTACTGTGATTTCTCACCATCTCTATACCCATGAAGAGTAAAATGAAATAAAATTAAGTGGTTAAAATAAAAGAAGAGGAATTTACGCATAAGAGCCCCATAAGACCCAATACCACTGATAAAGTCCCAGAATCACCGTATATAAGCGGGGGGGGAGGGGGTCCCTCTTAGTGCGTTTTTGTCTTCTTTTTTTTCTTTTTCTTTCTTTTTTGTCATTTAGCAATATGGTCGATATCAACCATTCTGAAGAGACGACCAAACAATTTTCTTCCATCCTCATTCGTTGTTGAGTCATCTAAGTCCTAGGCCAAGTATCCCTTGACCCGCGAGCTGACCTATTATTCTTCCACCATGGGCCTTCCCCTAGCAGGCCTTCAATTCTATGGACATGACATGGTGGTGAATGGTGGATTATTGAGTGGCCATGACATGAGTCTCCTCTAAATTGTTTCCATTTGGGGACTAAAGTCAATGAGACAACTGGAGATAAAAATTCTCAATTAGGGCGATCCTTTATCTAATCAGTGGACCCAACCTGCACGTTCCTTGTATTCTCTAGATGTCATATTAAGTAAACCAAGTTGTGTGATATATGGCCCAAAAAAAAAAAAAAAAAAAAGATTATGGAGTAAAAATATTGGTCTCTTTGTGCAAACACTAAGTTTTTTCTCTTTTTCTCTTTTTTTTTTTTTTTTTTTTTTTTTTTTTTTTTATACCAGAGGGTGTCCCAGCTTTTTGAGCCAGACTAATCCCTACAAGCTCACGAGGAGCCGAGTAAGTCTCCTGTGGCCCTAGTATGGTAGTACAGTTTTAAATCCTCAACATCCGGAAAACATGCAAACACTAGGTTGGAAAGTATTCTCGGGAAATTTTCAAAAAAAGGCCCTCCCCATGTTGGACGAATACCGTGCACGCTCCTGTTGTCAAAGGTTTTGCCTTCTTTACCCTTTTTCTTTTCTGGGTCTCTGGAGATTTGGGATATTTTTCATGAATTTCAGGTTTTGGGTCTAGTTTCATGACAGTTTTTTTTTTTTTTTTTTTTTTTTTTTTTTTTTTTTTTTTTTTTTATGCATTGGTTAGTTTCCTTTTGTTCAACAAACCTGCAATTTGTTCATGGTTTGTGTCATTCAATGGTTTGAGGTTCAGGTTGGAATTACAATGAAATTTTTCATTGGAAATGATTAAAGTCAGCGGTTGTTTGGAAAGCCCTAGGCATTCTCATCATCCTGTAAAATATGTGGCTGAAAACACCAATTCTGGTCGGTCATTCTCATTTGAAAGAAAGTTGAACAGGTTCAACCAAAATTTGAAAACTTTGAATTATCGTGTTCTTTTTTAAAATAAGCCAAAAACATGGGGCTTTTTTGAAAAATTTTCAATATGTATATATTTTTTAGCACCATCCCAGCCAATACAGTCAAAACCCCACAAAACAAACATGCCTGTTTAAAGTCAATATAATCATATTGGCACTTTGGAATCACAGATATTATGCCTTTTATATTGGCACTTTGGAATCACACATATTATGCTCATTCTTGGGTCTTCAGGCCCCGGTGGTATAACTCCTACAGTGGGCAAACTCAGAAAAAAAAAATTTGTATAAAAAAGAGTCCAGAGCTATTACACATTATAACTTCATCGTAGGGCTAGCTAGAGAATATCCAGACTGTTCAAGAAGGATAACAGCCCCTCTCAAATGAACTAGTTCTTATTGTGTTTACATGAGAACCATTGGTAGGGTCTACTTAGCAAAACATCTAAACCGTGCACAAACATGGATCCCCCGATAGTGAGGTTTGACACCCATCCAAATAGACTAAACTGTTGGATTTTTTTTAAACCTGAAGTCTTTAAATTTGTTGGCCACGAATGAAGGAATTAAGGGCATGAGATCTTTCTATCATCTCCATCCCATGTAGGAGACGCACAGTCGTGCTCCAAAGAAAGTTCTGATTCCGTGAGAACAATTGTCACTGGAACAAAATCTAAACTAATGTTTCGAGTTCAAATGGAGTGGGTCCCACTATATAATCAATCATCGTATGGAAACCTATTAGGCACTGACGTGATATGGTTGCCGGAATGGTGTTAATCACATTTTCATCATGGTGTTCAATTGAAAAGTGGAACACGTGGGGATGTAATTCATCTTGAGCAATCCTGATGCACTCAATGTGGGCCCTACAATGGCTTAAAAACAAAAAAAGTGGTGGACGGTTTAGACTAGTCACTAGTGTAATAGCTGCAGCGGGGTCTGGCTTTGCGTAAAATATACGTTGATAGTTGCTAGTCACGAAGTTTCGTTCTATGAAAGACTTGACATGGAAGTTAGATCGAAGAGAATCAAACGGAGACTTTTCTTTCCGCTTTCCTCTCCTCTTTACTCTCTCTGCATTCATCCAACAGAGAGAGAAGGTTCCTCTTCCACTTCTCTCTCTCTCTCTCTCTCTCTCTCTCTCTCTCTCTCTCTCAAAACATCCAAAATTGGACGGCGAGGATCTCACTTGAGGCACAGAAATCGAGTCATGCAGGCAAGAATACTATTTGTTTTTCTTTGTTGTTGTTGATAATGAATTCTGGGGTGCATGGTTGAGTTGTTTGTAGGTTTAAATTCATAGTATATTAGATGAGCGTTTGAATGCATGAAATGGCGAGTGATTCTGATGTTTTTCTGCAAAAGCTGATGGTTGGTATCTGTCCCACTATGCTATGTAGTTTGTGATGTTTTTCTTCTGTCTGAATTTTTTTTTTATTAGAGGTGATCTTACTGGTCTTGTTCTGGGGTGGATTAGAACGGTAACCATCTGTTTTGACAAATAATTCTCCTGCTAATCGGGAAGCATGTTTGAATAATTTCTTGGGAAAGTAAAGTAAATGTCGGTGGGAAAGGTAATGATTAAGTAAAGGATCAATACCCTTCCTGGTGAAGTAAAATTTCTTTTGGTTTCAGGCGGTAGAAAGTAAGTTGAAGTGAGATGAGAAGTAACCAACTTTACTTGGGTTTTACAGAGTAAAATTTTTTATATGAACTGTTATTTTGATTGTCCTATGAGCAATTGGGCTGAGTATTTCCTGTTACATAAGCTTTTTCCATATGCATATATAGTTTTAACTGTTGACATGCTTCCTTGCATCAGGGACGACCTGCTCCAGCTCTCATCAAAGCTGAAGTGCCATGGTCAGCCCGAAGAGGCAACCTCTCCAAAAGGGAACGTGTTTTGAAAACAGTGAATGGGTAATGAATAATGATGTTTTGATTTTGCTACTTTTTATTTGTTTGTATATATATATATATATATTTATTTATTTATTTTTCGGCGACAGTGGAGGACTCGAAACTCACACGTTCACATGAGCACCCATGTCTTTAACCAGCTGAGCAACAATACCTTAGCCTTCATAATTATTTCTTTTTTTAAGGTTTGAGGTAGGAAAGCTCCATGAGTTGACTCTAGACTCTACTGAGTCATCTGGTTTGCTTTACGCACTCACATGAAAAGATATCAATGTGAAGTTCTCAACTTTACAAATCCTCAGTGAGGAATCCTCAAATGTTCGGTAGTGAGGAATCCTCACCTTTGTGAATTTCTCACTGGTTTTCACCTGTCACCCTGTATTTACTCTTTGGTATGTTGGTTTCTCTAAATTCTAATAGTCTACTAAGGTGACATCTCTGTTATTTCCTCTCCTTTTTATTTATTTTTATTTTTCTTTAATTTTCAGTATTTTAAACAAGCTTACTCCAGAGAAATTCGATCTTCTCAAGGGACAGTTGTTCGCTTCCAAAATCACCACCCCAGATATCTTAAAGGTCTGCTTACTTGCTGATGACCTACTTTTTTATTCATTGAGGCACTCCTATGAATATTTATTTTATTTTTTTCCTCACTGAATCTTGTAATTGCACTTGCTATGCAGGATGTTATTACTCTGATTTTTGATAGGGCAGTATTGGAACCTACACTTTGCCCCATATACGCTCTTCTGTGCTTTGTTCTCAATGAAAAGCTTCCATCATTTCCTGCTGATGAACCTGGCGGAAAAGAAATTACATTTAAGCGAATCCTCTTGAATAATTGTCAAGAGGCTTTTGAAGGTGCCGACAACTTGAGGGCTGAAATTAGACAGATGACTTCTCCAGAGCAAGAAATGGAACGAAGAGATAAAGAACGAATGGTGAAGCTCCGCACTCTGGGGAACATTCGTCTTATTGGTGAACTGTTAAAGCAGAAGATGGTGCCAGAGAGACTGGCCCATCACATTGTTCAGGTTTGTAGTGAAGTTTGTTACTGACTTATTAAAATGCTTAGAATTTATGATGCCTAGATACGGCATGGACACAGCAAGGGCACGCCGCAAACATGGCGAGGACACGGGTTTTACCTATAAATAGTGGAGTATCGGATACTATACAACACGATATGTTGCCCATTTTAAAGTATCCGTGCACCATAGCTTAGAATAATAGGGTGTTGGGCACAAATCATGGGAACTTGTTGTGTAGGGAGAGGCATTTGCCCATGCCATGGGTCCTACTCTTGAACAGTAACTGCACAAAATGTACATTTAAGAAGTGCACAGATCAAGGTGTGCCCAGTAGTTATAGTTTATAGGAGTCTGTAGTATAGTTGAAAGGTGCTCCTTGTTGCAGCCACGAGGTTGCAGGAGCTTACCTCAATAAATAAATAAAAAAGAATGATTAAAAACAGGTTCATGACATTAAGGACTCTGCTAGTTTATGGCTTTATGATTTAAATTAAGTTTACAAATGCTAACACCAGCAACCTGAAACTCAAATCAAGCATAACCTCAGTCATAAAATGAGAACTATTCCTCATCAAGAATTTAGTAATGTCACTATCCTATGTGACTTTTTGCTCAATATGAGTTTTTGTTTTCGGAAACATCTGATCAATTCATTAAAAAAAGGAGGAAAAAGATAAATGAAAAATTGTCTGATCAATTGATATCAACAGGAACTTCTGGGCCATGATGGTAAGGCATGTCCAGATGAAGAAAATGTTGATGCTATCTGCCTATTCTTTAATACTGTCGGGAAGCAGCTGGATGAGAGCCCAAAGTCTCGGCGCATAAATGATCTCTACTTCAGCCGGCTGAAAGAGCTGACAAAGAATCCACAGTTAGCACCACGGTTGATGTTTATGGTCTGCGATGTTCTTGATTTGCGTGCCAACAACTGGATCCAGAGACGTGAGGAGGTAAGCTTGAATCCTGTCTGGTTGTATTTTGATTGTAGGAGTCAACCATTGTTTAAAGAAAAATAAGTGAAAGAGTAGAAAAATGAGTAGTATCTTGCACGTTGGACCAGCAACCTGAATTTATAAGGTCACATGTCCAATGTAATCAGCTAGCTATGGTACCAAGAATGAACAGATCTTCTCGACTTATTCCAATAACCAGCCCAGAGTTTAGATTCAGGTGTGTGAAGGGGAGCAGGTGAGGAAGAAGGAAAGGATAACAAACTTCTTGGAAAATTCAAGCTCTCCAGCATTCATCCGGTGCTATGATCGAGTGGTTGGACCGGAATCAGCTGGAGGAGGTGAATGAATTTCAGGATGAGTTCAAGGAGCTGGAGGAGACTTGTAATTTTACTTTTGGTAGGATGTAGGTGGGGTTAATGTAGGTGGAACAGTGATGGGCAGTGCAGATACGCCGAGGAGTGATTGGGTATGTGCAGGCGCTGGGCCTGAGATTGAAGAGATTGATTAAAGTGACTGCTCTGTTTTTCCATGGGCCTGTTGTTTGATGTCCTGGATCATAGTTTAAAATCACAGCTTTCTTTGCATTCTACTTTTTTCTTCTTTTTTCCTGCTCAAGTGGGCACAGGTTGGAGTTGCTTATAGTGTAATGTTGTCAGTGAAGACTGAAGAGATGTAGAGATCTATAGTGGGGTGTCGTCATTTTGATTGTTTTCACTTTGATCATCAGGAAGTCATCATCTAACTCTAATACTGGTGAATGGGCTCCAAATTGCCCATGTGGGTACAGAGAAATGCTTTTAGGGACCTCTCTTGCAAAGTCCATTCCCAATCAGAAGAAATGACTTTAATGATTTTTCTTTTGTTGTATAATTTAAGTAGGATGAAGAATGTTGTGGCAGATTCTTTCTCAATGATGAAATCGACAATAGGAAGAAACACCTCCAGAATTTGGCAAACATTGATCGAAGACGTGGAGAAGGCATTGGATAGGCAGAATTAACTTTTTATGTGCAGCGATTGAAGAAATCAAAAAGCGTCTGATTTACAAAATGAGGTTTTATGTAAAACTTATTGTCTAATGATGGTGATGTGTTGTCTTTTAGGTAACAAGTTAGAAGTTTTATGTTAAAATGTAGAGCTTTGTACATAGATGGAATGTAGTGTTGAAATGTGCAGCGTATTTTGAGATAGAATGATTTTAGGATTAACCTGAAGTGATAGCCAGGTTATATAAGGAGAACTAGCAGTGACCATTGGATGAAGCATGGAGCTGAAAAGGTTGTAACTAGTAGTGACACTGAACACATATATTAGTGTGCAGGAAGGCAAATAAGAAGGAGAAAAGGTATAACAGTTTAGATTTCCATTGATAAAAATTATTGTAGTTCCTTCCGTTTTACAGCCGCCCAGCTTTTTGATCTGTTCCAAATCAATCATTTGTAAGTCTTTCCAGTACTCTCAGCATGGATATTTACGACCTTAAATTTGGTTCAGGGCTGGGAATTTAAACCATTGCAAAAGTGACTGCATCTGTTTTTGAACCCTTGATATGCATTTCTTTTCCTGTTGGTATACAAGTATCTGCCTTTCTGATTTATGAGCTATCAGTACATATTTATTGGACCTGTTATTTTGATTGCCCTATAAGTAATTCAGCTGAGCATTTCCAGTTGCTTAAGTTCTTTCCATATGCATGGTTTTAACTGTTGACATGCTGCCTCTCATCAGGGACAACTTGTTCCAGCTCTCGTCAAAGATGAAGTGCCATGGTCAGCCCGAAGAGGCAACCTCTCCAAAAAGGAACTTGTTTTGAGAACAGTGAATGGGTAATGAGTAATGATGTTCAGATTTTGGTACTTTTTATTTGTTTATTTTTTTAGGTTTTAATTTTGGGTACATGGAGGACTCAAAGTCACACATTGACGAATGCACCCATGTCTTTAACCAGCTTAGCGCGTACAGTACGTTAGCCTTCATGTTTATGACTTTTTTGAAGGTACGAAAAACTCCCCCAAGTTGACTTTTGACTCTATCGAGTCATCTCATTTTGATGAAGGATTGAGTCAAATATGAGGGAGTCTTGTCCACGTCACCTCATTTTAGTAAGTTATTTGCATTCTGAACCATTTGATAGGTAGATCTATTTTTTATACAATTAATATTTTTAAAGTAATTAGGCACGAGGTTTGGAGTCAGCAATTTAAAAATGATGAACTGAAATGTAATTTTAAACTTATATTTGATCTTTTACATTTGATAATTGGGCAAACAAATTATGTTATACGCAATATTTTTTGTCTTGTCTTCCTTAGTATAATATTTTTCTTGCATACATAAATATATTAATTTGAATTGATTATCATGAATGCATGTAAATAAAAGTATAAGAAAGTGTAAGTATTTGATCCAGTTTTAAATATTTTCAAAATTATATTTTTTTATAAAAATGAATCTTTTGTGTCATAGCATTGACTCTATCCGAGTCAAAAAATTTGTGTTGGATGAGTCAAGTCCAAGTCACAAGTTTTCCAACATTGCCTTATTTTGTCCCATAATTCTTGAAGACCAGAAAAGCAAGTTTACATAATTTTCCATTGAGATAAGCTTTAGTCTTCTTTTCTGATATGAGAGATGAAGGTCAAGTTTGGCAATCGAATCTTCGGGGATTCCTCACCTGTTTTCTCCAAGGATTTAGAAAATCCACAGTTGCAATTGTTAAACCTCAAGCATTTGGGTCGGTTTTTCAAGTCCGTCCTCCCCCATCCCCACCTCCCCATAGGATTTGGAAATCCTTATTTTGCGAATTTACGCATTCAATATTAACTTTTCATTGCTATACTCACCGACATGAACTGACATCAATGTGAAGTCCTTAACTCTACAAATCCTCATTGAGGAATGCTCAAATCTTTGGTAGCAAGGCATCCTCACATTTGTGAATTCCTCACAGATTCCTCATCTGTTACCAAGTGTGCCCTGTATTTACTCTTTGATAACTTGGTTCAGTCTCAATTCTAATAATCTACTAAGGTGACATCCATTATTTCTTCTCCTTTTTTATTTTCATTTTTTTGCAGCATTTTAAACAAGTTGACTCTAAAGAACTTTGATCTTCTGAAGAGACAATTGATCAATTCCGGAATCACCACCACAGATATCTTAAAGGTCTGCGTACTTGTAGATGACCTGCTTTTTTATTCACTGTGACACTTCTATGAGTGTTTTTTTCTTTTTTCCAGACTGAATCTTGTAATTGCACCTGCTACGCAGGGTGTTACTTCTCTAATCTTCAATAGGGCAGTATTGGAACCTACATTTTGCCCCATATATGCTCTTCTGTGCTTTGATCTCAATGAAAAGCTTCCATCATTTCCTGCTGATGAACCTGGTGGAAAAGAAGTTACGTTTAAGCGGATTCTCTTGAATAATTGTCAAGAGGCTTTTGAAAGTGCTGATAACTTGAGGACAAAAATTAAACAGATGACCTCTCCAGAGCAAGAAATGGAACAAAGAGATAAAGAACGAATGGTGAAGCTCTTCACTGTTGGAAACATCCGCTTTATTGGTGAACTAATAAAGCAGAGGATGTTGCCTGAGAAAATCGCCCATCACATCATTCAGGTTTCTACTGAACTTTGTTACTGACTTATTAAAAAGCTTAAAGAATAGGATAGTGAGTATGAATCATTGGAACTTTCTAGAGCAGGGCGAGGCATTTGCCCATGGCAATGTGGCCTTCTTTTGAACAGTCTCACTACACAAAACTTGCATGTAAGAAACGTACAGATCAAGGCCTTCTACAGTTCACCAGAGTCTCTAGCACTGTTGTGCTCATTGTTGCAGGAGCTTACCTTAAAAAAAAAAAAAAAAAGACTAAAACAAGTTTGTGACTTAAGGATTTAAATCAAGTTCACATATACTGAGGCTGTCAATCTGAAACTCAAATCAAAACCAATCTTGGTCAAGAATTTAAAAAAGATCAGCTCAAACCGTAATTATCAGTGTGTTGGGTTGGGTTGGTGGGTCAAGTCAGCAACCCACTCTCCTACATAATCCTCATATTTCTAAATATGAGGTTTTGTATTAGGAAAAATCTAATCAATTCATTTTTTTGAAACCAAAAAAGGGAAAAAAAAGTGTGATCAATTGATGTCAACAGGAACTGCTAGGCCATGATGTTAAGACACGTCCAGATGAAGAAAATGTTGAGGCTATCTGCCAATTCTTTCGTACTGCTGGGAAGAATCTGGATGAGAGCCCGAAGTCCCGGTGCATCAATGATGTCTACTTCAACCAGCTGAGAGAGCTGACAAAGTATCCACAGCTATCACCGCGGTTGAAGTTTATGGTCTGTGATGTTCTTGATTTGCGCACCAACAACTGGATCCCAAGTCATGAGGAGGTAAGCTTTGAGTCTTGTCTGGTTGTATTTTGATTATAGAGTAGAGCATTTTAAATGAGTCATGTTACCATTATAGAACAAAAGGAAGAAAAGGAAAGATGAGTAGTATCTTACATGTTGGACCAGCAACTTGAATTCACAAGGTCACATGTCCAAAATTATCATCTAGTTATGGTACCAAGAATGAACAGGTATTTTTGAATGATTCGAATAACCAGCCTGGAGTTTAGATCCAGGTGTATGAAGGGGAGCGGGTGAGGACGAAGGATAACAATCTGCTTGGGAAATTCAAGCTCTATGGCATTCCTCCAGCGCTGCGATCAAGTGGTTGGACTGGAATCAGCTGGTGGAGGTGGAGGAATTTAAGGGTAAGTTAAAGAAGCTGGAGGAGACTTGCAATCTGATTATTGGGAGGATGTATCAGGGTGGTGGGTTGATGCTAGTGGCCAGACATGGGCAGTGGAGTCATGCCAAGGAGTGGTGGGATAGATGCAGGTACTGGGCCTAAGATTGAAGAAGTTGATTAAAGTGACTGCTCTGCTTTTGCATGGGTCTGTTGTTTGATGATCTGGATCATAGTTTAAAATCACAGCCTGCTTTGCTTTGTACTACTCCCTAAAACCAACCCCGAATTCCTAATTCATAAACTCAATCCCTAATCCCCAATCCCCATACCAGAACTCTAATTAAAGGTTCCTAAACCAATGGACAATAACTTGTTAGTCCTTGCCACTATTTGTTCTTTTGTTCCGACTTTAGTTTCAGCTTCTGATATTTTCTTTTCTTGGTAATTATGTAGAATTTGTATTTTATAATATGATTTTTAGCTTGCGTTTAGTCCAACATGGTGCAATTTGTAACCTCTCTTATTGAAGTAGAATTACTTTTATATGGATCACTGTAATGTTGGGTGAAGTAGTCTTCAAGAATCCTATCAACTGTGATGTGTCTGTCTACTCAAGTTACAAGATGAAGAGAAACAGGAGATAAGAAACTTACATGTAGGATCAATGGTCTACAAAGACGGAATGAGAGCATGGACATCTCAACCATGCTTTAAATTCAGATGTTGCTGTAAGTTCGTGAAACATACGTGCTCAAAACTTGTTACATAGCATTGGAATTCTTAATGATGCGTTATTCTATGATCTTGCGGTGTCTTGGGAATGCAGATCCATCATACTCGATATGGATTTTTATCTTACCCCTAAACATTGAGATGAATACAAAGGATGGGGGTGTCATCATTTTGATTCTTCTCACAATGCTGAATTTTTGAATGATTACTCTTCTTACAAGTATAAATGGACTGGATAGGAAAAATTTCCTTGTGTTAGAATGCTGTCAATAACTTTGTTCAACAGGAAGTCATTGTCTAATTCTAATACTGGTGAACGGGCTCCAAAATGCTCATGTGGGTACGGAGAAATGATTTTAGTGGCCTCTGTTTGAAAATCCAATCCCAATAAGAAGAAATGATTCTTTTGTTGTTGTATAATTTTAGTTGGATGAAGAAGGTTTTGGCAGATTCTTCTTGATGATGAAACAGACAGTGTAAAGGAACACCTCCAGAATTTGGCAAACATTGATTGAAGACATGGAGAAGGCATTGTATATGCAGAATGAACTTTTTATGTGCAGCTATTGAAGAAATGAAAAAAACATCTAATTTACAAAATTAGTTTTTATCTAAAATTTATCTTCTAGTGATGGTTATGTGTTGTCTTTTAGGTGTAGTTTACATGTGTTTGAAGTTTTATGTTAAAATATATGGCTTTCTAGATTGATGGAATGTATTTTTGAAATGTGCATCATATTTTGAGATAGAATGGCTTTAGGATTAACCTGAAGTGTTAGCCTGGTTATATAAGGAGAACAAGCAGTGACCATTGGACGAAGCATGGAGGATGAAGTTTCTCTTTTTGACAGTACCTATGAGCTGATCATTTACAAAGTGTTTTCTTTCAGTTGTTTATATGTATTGTGGTTACTACCAAATTCCTTTGTTATCTCTGCATTCCACCTCAAGGGTTCGGTAGGAACAATTGTCATGGAACATATGTTTTATATATGGAAAGTTACAACTGATTCTAGTGTTCATACCGATCTTCCTTGTGTCTCTTTGGTTGCATGATTAGGAGCATATAAAAGAGGTCAAGGGTTCAAGGATTTGCACACCCTCTTCTTCATTTCTGATTCTAGTGTTCATCACCCAAAAGAAGTAAAGGAGTTGTGTAGTTAGGTGGAGTTGAAAGAAGTAGTAACCAGTAGTGATACTCAACGCATGTTAGGGTGCAGGAAGTTGAACAGGAAGGAGAAAAGCTAATAGTTGTTTGTTAGATTTCAATTGATAAAAATTCTTGTATTCCTTTAAAAAGGGTCTTCATACTTTATAATGCACTGTTTTATAGCCTCCTAGCATTTTTATCTCTTCCAAATCAATCATTTCCAAGTCTTTCCGCTACTTTCATTATGTATATTTATGACATTAAATTTGTTTAGTGATGGAGATTTAAACTATTGAAAAAGTGACTGCATCTGTTTTTGAAACCTTTTGTCCACTAGTATGCATTTTTTTCCATTGGTACACAAGTGTCCATCTTTCTGATTTATGAACTATCACTAGATATTAACTTGACCTGTTATTTTGATTGCCCTATTAGTAATTCGGCTGAGCATTTCCAGTTACATAAGCTCTTTCCATATGCATAGTTTTAACTGTTGACATGCTTCCTTGCATCAGGGACAACCTGCTTCAGCTCTCATCAAAGCTGAAGTGCCATGGTCAGCCCGAAGAGGCAACCTCTCCGAAAAGGAACGTGTTTTGAAAACAGTGAATGGGTAATGAATAATGATGTTTAGATTTTGGTACTTTTTATTTGTTTAAATTTATATATATTGGAAATATTCATTTGCATCCGTCCCTCACCATATATATATATATATATATATATATATGGGAGATGCTCCTATGAGAGATAGGGGTGGGGGGCCTCACATCCATATCCAATGCCAACAACTTAAGGTGAGGGATATCCAATCTCTCTTTTAAGGTGAGAGATATCTCTCATAGGAGCATCTCCCTATATATATATATATATATATATAAAATTTTTTGGGTACACCCTTGTCTTTAAAAAGCTGAGCTACAGTACTTTAGCCTTCATCTCTATGCCTTTTTTGAAGTTTGGAAAACCCCCTGAGTTGACTCTTGAGTCTTGACTCTCTTGAGTTAGCTCGTTTTGACGAAGGACTGAGTCAAATATAGGGGAGATTCAGCCCAGTCACCTCATTTTAGTAAGTTCTTTGAATTCTAAACCATTTGATAGGTAGATCTATTTTTATACAACTAATATATTTTTAGTATAATTAGGCACGAGTTTTGTAGTCAGCAATTTAAAAATGATGAGCTCAAATGTAATTTAAAACTTATATTTGATCTTTTACATTTGATATTTGAGCAAACAAATTATGTGATATGCAATATTTTTCTCTTCTTTTCTTTTCCTTATTGTAGTACTTTTCTTGCATGCATAAATATATTAATTTGAGTTGATTATCATTAATGAATGTAAATAAAATTATAAAAATTCATAAGTATTTGATCCACTTTTAAATATTTTCAAAAATTTTTAAAAAAAATGACTCAAGTTATAGCGTTGACTCTATCTAAGCCAATTTTTTTACGTTAGACAAGTCGAGTCTAAGGCAAGAGTTTTCCAACATTGCCTTAATTTGTCACAAAGTTCTTGAATCAGAAAAGGAAGTTGACATCATTTTCCATAGATTTGAGCTTTAATCTTCTTTTCTGAGAGGAGAGATCAGAGATGTGTATTTACTCTTTTCATAATTTGGTTCGGTCATAATTTGACATCTGTTATTTCTTCTCTTTTTTATTTTTATTTATTTTTCAGTATTTTAAACAAGCTGACTCCAGAGAAATTTGATCTTCTCACGGGACAGTTGTTCAATTTCAAAATCACCACCCAGGATATCTTAAAGGTCTGCATACATGCAGATGACATACTTTTTTATTCACTAAAGCACTCCTTTGAATAGTTTTTGTTTACCAACTGAATTTTGTAATTGCACTTGCTACACAGGATGTTACTTCTCTAATCTTTAATAGGGCAGTATTGGAACCTACATTTTGCCCCATCTACGCTCTTCTGTGCTCTCATCTTAGTGTAAAGCTTCCACCATTTCCTGCCGATGAGCCTGGTGGAAAAGAAATTACGTTTAAGCGGATCCTCTTGAATAATTGTCAAAAGGCTTTTGAAAGTGCTGACAACTTGAGGGAGGAAATTAGACAGATGACTTCTCCAGAGCAAGAAATGGAACGAAGAGATAAAGAAAAAAACGTGAAGCTCCGCACTCTAGGGAACATCCGTCTTATTGCTGAACTGTTGAAGCAGAAGATTGTGCCAGAGAGACTTGCCCATCGCATTGTTCTGGTTTGTAGTGAACTTTTACTGACTTATTAAAAAGCTTACACTGATAGGATGCTGGGCACAATTCATGGGAACTTTGTAGTGTAGGGAGAGCCATTTGCCCATGGCTGTGGTTCCTACTCTTAAACAACTACACAAAACGTACATGTAGGAAATGTGCAGATCATGGTGTGCCCAATAGCTATAGTTAACATGAGTCTGTAACACAGTTGAAAGGTTCTCATTGTTGCAGCCACAAGGCTGCAAGAGCTTGCCTCCAAAAAGGCAACAAAACAAGAAAAGAAAAGAAAAAAAGGAAAAAATTGGAAGATTAAAAAAGGGATCAAGTCATTTAAGGACTCTACTAGTTTATGACTTTATGGTTTAATTTAAGTTAGCAAATACCAACACCGTCAATCTGAAACTCAAATCAAGCACAGCCTCGTTCATAAAATCAAAACCAATCATCGTCAAGAATTTAGAAAAGGTTAGCTCAACCCTTATTATTTGTGGTTTTTTCTCTACCTCAGAAACTCACAGTCCTATTTGATCCAGATTTTGTTCAATATGAGTTTTTTGTCGTAGGAAGCATCTGATCAATTTATTAAAAAAAACAAGGAAAAAATTAAAACAAGTCTGATCAATTAATATCAACAGGAACTACTGGGCCTTGATGGTACGACATGTTCAGATGAAAATGTTGAAGCCATCTGCCAATTCTTTAATACTGTTGGGAAGCAGCTGGATGAGAGCCCAGAGTCCCAGCGCATAAATGATCTCTACTTCAGCCGGCTGAGAGAGCTGACAAAGAATCCACAGTTAGCACCACGATTGAAGTTTATGGTCGGTGATGTTCTTAATTTGCGCACCAGCAACTGGATCCCGAGACATGAGGAGGTACCGAGGTAAGCTTGAGTCTTGTCTGGTTGTATTCTGATTGTATGAGTCGAGCATTTTAAATGAGTCATGTTTCCATTATTAAAAAAAAAAAAAGAGGAAGAATAGAAAAAAAAAAAAATAGTAGTATTGTACATGTTGGACCAGCAACCTGAATTCATAAGGCCACATGTCCTAAGTAATCGGTTAGCTATGGTACCAAGAATGAACAGATCTGCTTGACTTATTCCTATAAGGCAATCACTAGCCAGGAGTTTAAATCCAGGTGTATGAAGGGGAGTGGGTGAGGACAAAGGATAACAATCTTCTTGGAAAATTCTACCTCTCCGGCATTCCTCCGGCTCTGTGATCAAGTGGTTGGACCGGAATCAGCTGGAGGAGGTGGAAGAGTTTGAGGATAAGTTAAAGGAGCTGGAGGAGACTTGTAATCTGATTTTTGGGAGGATCTACCAGGGTGGTGGGGTTGATGTTGGTGTGCCAGTGATGGGTGGTGGAGATATGCCGAGGAGTATATGTGCAGGCGCTGGGCCTAAGATTGAAGAGGTTGATTAAAGTGACTGCTCTGTTTTTTAATGGGCCTGCCGTTTGATGGTCTGGATCATAGTTTAAAATCACAGATTGCTTTGCTTTCTACTGTTCCCCCTTTTTCCCACTTAAGTTTGGATGGTTGGAGTTGCTTATAGTTGGTGCTTAAACCAATGGACAATGACCTGTTACTCATTTCTACTCTTTAGAGGTATTCTGATGATTTCTGTGTTCTTTTGTTCCCGCTTCAGTTTTGGCTTCTGAGATTTTCGTTTCTTGGTAAATATGTAGAATTTGTATTCTATAATATGATTGTTAGCTTGCGTTTAGTCCAACATGGCGTAATTTGTAACCTCTCTTATTGAAGTAGAATTACTTATATATGGATCACTGGAATGTTGAGCTGAAGTAGTCTTCGAGAATCCTATCGACTGCAATGTATCTTTCTACCCAAGTTACTAGCTGAAGAGAAACAGGAGATAAGAAACTTACGTGTAGGATCGTTGGTATACAAAGACAGAATGAGAGAGCATGGACATCTTAACAATTCTTTAAATTCAGATGTTGCTGTGAATGTAGGTTCGGGAAACATATGTGCTCATTGCTCAAACACTTGTTACAAAGCATGGGAATTCTTAATGATGCATTTATCTATGATCTTGCAGTGTCTTGGGATTGCAGAGCCATCATATTCGATATGGATTTTTACCTTACCCCTAAGCATTGAAATGAATACGAATCACAATGCTGGATTTTTGAATGATTACTCTTGTTACAAGTTTAAATGGGACTGGATAGGAAAAATTTCCTTCGTGTTAGGATGATGTCAATGACTTTGTTCAACAGGAAGTCATTGCATAATTCTAATACTGGTGAATAGGCTCCAAAATGCTCATGTGGGTACGGAGAAACGATTTTAGTGACCTCTCTTTCAAAGTCCAATCCCAATAAGAAGAAATGATTTATTTTTTATTTTTTATTTTTGTTGTTGTATAATTTATATGTAGGATGAAGAAGGTTGTGGCAGATTCTTCTTGATGATGAAGCGGACAATTTGAAGGAACTCCTCCAGAATTTGGCAAACATTGATCGAAGACATGGAGTAGGCATTGGATAGGCAGAATGAACTTTTTATGTGCAGCAATTGAAGAAATGATAAAAGCATCTGATTTACAAAATGAAATTAGCATGTAAATTTTATCGTCTAATGATGGTTATGTGTTGTCTTTTAGGTGTAGTTTACATGTCGAAACAAGTCTGAAGTTTTATGTTAAAATGTATAGCTTTGTAGATAGATGGAATGTAGTGTCGAAATGTTCAGTGTATTTTGATATAGAATGATTTTAGGATTAACCATTGAGACGTTGCTTGAATTTTGTATGAATGTAATTCTCGATGTTTGTATTGAATAGAATGTGGAAATGGAGGCTGTCGAAGAGTGTTAAAATGGTTTTAATGTGATCTGGTTGAATTTTTTGTGATGGCCTTTGCAATTCTTGGTTTCCTGGTTGTCTTGGTTGTCTCTGTGAAACGAGGATTCATCAGTGGGTCAGCTACTATTGTTTGAGTGTTAGGCTTGGGTCATACATATAGTTGAGTGACTGATTGATTCATTGATATCACCAAATAGCACTTCTTTTTTACTTTTTTCTATTTGTTGTTGTCCACAGAAGATTTCCAGATGTTTATTTAGTTTGGATTATCTTTTGATCATTATTTACAGTTAAATGTATTAGGCTCACTCAATCTAAATTGTACATGGGACGGGTCGTGCCAATGAAAGTTAGTCAGTACATAGGACTTCTCAATCTTAAACATATGGAGTTAGGCCATGCCCTTGTACATGTAAGGTCTAGCCCTTTCTGTTTGATCCAGAATTTATGGCTTGAGACTGTTGGGCTGATTACAGAATTAAAATTTTACATGCAAGACTTACAGAAATAATGGCATGGGTATGGATGATCTTGGTTTTGTTCCATCAAACATGGGTGTGTTTATAGAAAACATGGGATAACATCTTACATGGGTTAACAATTGCAGTGAAAACATGTCTTTTCGAGGTCTTTTCTTTTCCTTTTTTTGTGGCTTAAGACAGTCTAACAGAGAGAGACTACTTCACACACAGAAACTACTAGCATTGGCTTTGGTTTTCAGATTAGTATGTTATCTGGCTACTGCATTATGCATGATAGGAGCATGTTGCAGGAGTAGCTCTGTTTTGGGCCACTGTGAAATTGGTATAAATTCATATGCACCAAAGTGGACCATTTTACAATGGTGTATTTCATCCAAGTCAACTGTAAGAGATCCAGATCCTTAGCTTGATGATCCAGAAATTTGCCATTGGAAAAGCAGTTTATGAGCAATAAACGTATATTTGCGTGGGACCATTCGTTAGTTTTTGGCAATTGTGAATAAGCACACCTATCAATTTTGAGTTTTACATATAATTTGGATTGAAGGAATCAGATACCCCATTGATGATAGTGTATTGATAAAATTGCACAACAGTTTGACAAAAAACTAAAATATGCTCTTAACATCACCCTGCAAGCTAAGCAGGGTGACAAAGTAGTGTCATATTAGACTTCATCATGTGAAATTTGGCCAAAGAAGGGCTTTCTTTAAAGATATTTACAACAAGGAAACATGAGATGCTTGAATGGAAAGGGCATCTCATCTCACCCAAGTGTCTAGCGATCGATCACCGGGTCGATAGGTAGTTTGCCGGAGCTAGGGATAAAGAAGAAGATATCTTGCAATAGCTTCATTCTTAATGAACAGAAGTAAACTCTCCGGGCATGTTTGCTAGAATAGAATACATAGGAAACAAATATGTATGTATTCATAGTTAAATAAGCTTCACAAATTATTGAAGAGGTGAAGGGTGGTGAAGGACAAAGTGCGATGGCTATGAGTTAGAGATGCCTTGACTTTCGTAGGTATTGAATTTCAAGGGAGATTTTTGAGGATTCATTTTCCTTATCCTCTCCATTATATTTCCATTGAAGGGGAGATTATTTGATGGTCATTTTTCAATATTCACGTATGGCTATTCATTTTCTGTTGTTGTTTGTTTCCTCTTGAAAAAGGAAAAAAAAAAAAAAACACAAACAAACAAGCACTGGGCTGTAGCCTGGACTGTCTAATATGCCTTTGGTCCCTGGTAGATTGAGAGAGATTGATACCCATTGTGGGTCAGTGATGATATGTGGATACTAGATTAAACCCAAATCCATTCACCGTTTTGATTAGGGGATTTGACATGTTAACCCCCTTTAAACCGTGCATCCCCAATTTCATAACCGAAATTGAACTAATGACACCAAAGTTGTTTGACTTTGGTTCACATTTTTTCTTTACTTTTCTCCCCTAGATCCCACGATATCATGGGATCCAAATATAAAAAGTTGAAAAGCCCAACATTAAAAAATCTAGACCGTCTTCTTATCTAGGCCTAGATCCCATGATATCATGGATTCTCTAACTATTTACATTCGAATCCTATGGAAGAAAAGTGAAAAAAAAAAAAAATAAAAATTTGTGGACCAGAGTCAAACGACTCTGGTGACATTAATAGATTCTTAGTCATAAAATTAGGGGAACAAGGTTTAAAGGGAATTAGTATGTCAAATCCCTTTTTGACTATATCAAGATAAAATGAAAAGCATCCTTATAACAATAAATTAATTACATATATGCAAATAATGATCACTTCTAAAGATCTAGGTTGATCACTTTGACTGTCATTGGAAGCCATTTTCAGCTAGTCAGCAAAATCTGCTATATTTAGTCACAATATTACGACTAATGTTTTTAGGTTTATTCAAGTAAGGGCGATGGTCATCAAACCCACACCTTATGCCACTCCACCAACTCCCAATTCGATCGCTTGGGACTTGCAAATCTACCTAAGCTTTTTGCTTAGGAAAAAACAGAAAAAGTTAATGAGTAATGAATGGGGCAAAATAAGACACATTAGAGTAGTCAAAACCCAAACAGCCATGTGAACACTTACAAATCCACAGCTGTCTGGAACCACCCATGAAAGGGGCAGGGCGGAGTGGGTCATTCATGTAACCTAATTAGTTGTCATCGCAATCAATTAGAGAAAAGAAACTCATGACTTTAACATCTATACAAATCACATCGAATAAGAACGAAGTCTCCTTGTGCTACTTTTTTGAGTAGAATTTTTTATAAACAACAATTCTGATGATGTCACATAATTTTCCATTTGCAGGCCCAACAATATTCCATAAGAATCCATTGTGGACCAATAGGTTGCCCAACAACATTCCATAATAGGGATGACAATGAATTAGGTTTAAATAAGGACCCAACTCAAACCCGACCCACTCCTAAACCGATCCGCTCCGCTCCTATTAGTGGCATGTTTAGTAGTGGTTTTCTTGTTTGGGATCGGATTTGAGTTTTGTTGGTGTTGGGAATAATAATGTGCGAAAAGAATGTGGTATGTTTGATCTCTACCTCACTCATTCTCATGCATATAATTTAAAATTTTAAGGTTTAAATTGGACCTGATCCTAATCCATCATATCTAGGCGGGTTTGGTATCACATACCAGCAAACCGTCATGGAGCAGGTTGGGTTTGGATGAGATAAATTTTCCGCCCGTTGCCATCCTTATTCCATAAGAATCAATTGTATGAGTATCAGTGGTTGTTTCATGGAAAATAAATATCAGGTATTAATGGGTTGTTTCAAGAATTAGTAGAATACTTGAAGATCAAAATTAGAATCTGAGATTTTTTGGATTCTTATGGGCATGGATTCAGGTTTGGATTTGAGAAAGAGACTTCAACTATATTGGATAGTCTTATTCCAGTGGCCATCCCTAGGTTAAAGTTAGGTATAAAGTTCGGTGTAATGGGAAAGGTGCACATAAGGATAAATGTAATGTGCTGAGCAGTGGGAGTGGTGGGTGGGGCTGGGGTGCAATCTGAGACCATATCAGTGACTCACTTAAACTTTAGTGAGGGGAGTGAAACTATACAGTGGGGCCCACTTTTTGAGAATCCGGGCGTTTCAAAAATGAACTCTCTTCTCTTCAATATTCTATCCATAAATTTTACTTCACTAAGAGTTGGTCCTAGTTTAATTTAAGCATATGATTAATCATGTATGTTCAGTCCTACCATGGGGCTACTTCAATTGGAGTAAAGTTTAAGGACAACCAACAGAATGGGAGGATGTTCATTTTGAGTGGTTGAATCTCAATAAGGAGGCAAATATAGTGTTAATTACATACTCAATCTTGTGGTGAGACCGAGTCCTATTGAAGTGAAATTTGAGGATATTAAACTTAAAGGAGGTATTCATTTTTGGAAGGAAATGTATTCATTTTGGGTTGTTCAGATTTCTAATAGGTGTGTCCTACTACGGAGACCTCACAAACGAATAACATGAATAACACACCCAAAGATCCACACTCTTTAACTTTGCATTATTATATCATTTACGTCTTCATAGTTCACCTTATCATGGGTTGGTGAATAACTTTCATTGCTATCCTCTCAACCACCATTTTTTTTTTTTTTGCTATCGACGGGTTCCCAACTCTTTGAGCTGGACTAATCCCTCCAAGCCTAGAGGGAAGCTGTGTAAACTCCCCTGTAGCCCTTAGTGTTGGTAGTACAGTGCAAACCGTGATCCTACGCCAACTGAACTACCAATTATGGTTTAAGTGGATTGGTTAAAAAGAGAAATTTGAGTTGTGCTTAAAAAAACAACGAGAAAATAATTATTTTGAGAGATTTGAATTCATTGTATTGAGTTCTATTATTTTTGATATTTTAAATGCAGCTACAAAGTTTTGAAAGCTTATGTTTTAGCTAGGAAATGTAGGGATATTTTCAGGCTTAGAATAGGACTAAGTAGGGTTGAGTCGGTCCTCATGGCTTGAGCATGAGTGGAGCATTTGACAATTTGTGTCAAGTGGCATTGGCATTGGACAAGACCTGTCCTACCCACAATTCACGATAGCTTATGTGGTCGGGTGAGTTGGCCTTAGAAACAATTCTTCACCTTGCCCCCCACCCCATCCTAGCTTCCTATTCTAATACTCAACTTTAAGGTAGTCTATTGGATTTTGAGTATGGTTTGATCTAACTGATTAAGACAAATATAGGGTTATTAATAATGTATACTTGGAATCTATTGGGCAAAACCACTTTTTTGGATATATAGGCAAACTAAGCCCAACCAATGACCTAAATCCAAATTTTATAAAAAAAAATAATATAAATGACAACTTCTTGTATTATTTTGACAAGATAATGTAAATATATATTTCTTATTTCATCTAAAACTTATTCCAAACTTTATGTCTATTTCTCCTTTCCTAATTTACATTAGATTATTATTTTAAGAATTTTACGGAAAAATCTTCTTAAACTCTATGAAAACTAAAATGATTCTCGGATTTCAATATAGACAATAGAAGCCTTGCCGCCACTGTTTTTTCTTTTTTGATCCGTGATATGCCACTCGTATGCGTACAAGAAAATGTGATTTGGTACTGATGTGATATTACTGTTTACGTGATGTTAATTATGTTTCTATCATGTGCTCGGTTAGATGGTGGAATTCACTTCTATTAAATTGAAATTTGAGTTTATACGAATGGCGATGATGAAATTAATTTTGAACGGCTCGGATTATCCCCGATGACGGAGTTCCCATGATGTGAGATTTTCTTAACAATATTTCAAACACAACTCTATAATTTTGAGGGGAAACAAAAAAATCCCTACTGCTATCCACTAAATCAGACACTCATGATTCCTCTTTTATCTTTTTGGCCTTTTTCGGAAATTCAATCTACAAGAAGACTCGTTTTCGGGAAAAGGACAAGTGGGACTGAGCCTTCTTAGGTAATATCTGGAAATGTCAAGGACACTTTTGTGAAATAAGATAAAAGAGGATCTATGACTTGTTGGGTGAAATCCAGGTCGGTGACGTAAGTACCCTCTTTTGCCGCATGTGTACAGTAACAAATGGAAAGTACATACAAAAGACATTTCATGTTAGTCTGCCACACAAGGAGGCCTTACATGTGGATATACCTCTGCAGTCCACTAATTTAATTAGAACCATCCAAATTGCAAAGCTACTTTAAAATGGAGAAATATTGACACTCAGGTTGTACAAGTGGGTCCATATCTCCATGGCCCGAACTTGATATGATCGGTCATCTCATACACCATTTTTTTTTCCTCTTAATTTGACCATTCACCTCACTTCAGTAATAAAGTCAAGTTACCAAATGTTTAGATCCCACGGGGATTCTTTGTCGTTTTTTATCTGAGAATTTTAGAAAATTCATGTCTAATAATTATAGGGCTGCGGCACTTTTTTTCGACAGAAAGGCACCCTCAGCGTGTTTGGAGGCAGCAGTGATGGTTTGGCTTGGAAACCCTCTCCCTTTTTTTGGCTTCATTTCTGCAAAAAGAGAGGATCCGGAAATCTCATCTACAATGGTAGGAAAATAGGATCTACGGAAGAGTAGACGTCGCGTCCGACACTAAATGCATGCATAAATTCTTGACGATTTGGACATGTAGAAATTCTTTCTCTTTTTAGAAAAAAAATTAGTCCAAGCTCCTCTCATTGGCATAGAACTCCTCATATTTGATGATTTATACTTAAATACTAATTTTCCTTAACTCTATGCACCAATATTAATATGAAATCCTCAGCTATATAAATCATTGTAAAGAAGTCCTCAAATAAATAATGAGTCCTAACAAACATGCCCATGCTGTGATTCCATGTTCCAACCCAGTGTAATCTGTGCCCTTACTGGGGGTAAATGTCAATAGGGCGTTTATACTATATGATAGATGAATGATTTTAGGATTTGATATGGGTTTGTTCATCTATTGAGTGATCCTGTTCGTTCATCTTGTAGAACCATTGTGGACCACCTACCTATTTATGATTGGGTTAAAAATGGATGGTAAAAGCTCAAGAAGAAAAAATCTTAATTATCTGATCATCCACCGTTGGTTTGAATCATGACAAAAAATTACACTCACATAACTGTAAAAACCCTAGATACAAGGGTTAGATGATATGATCAGAGTGATTTTGATCAACCCCAAATCCACATCATACCACACTTACCCCACTATGCTTGAGTTTAATCCATCCTGGTGGGCCCACACAAATAGGTGTATTAATTTTGAAGAGTGAAGAAACATCAGAAAAAGGTCCCACCAGCAATCAAGGGTAAATAGACTAGTGAAGATGACGAAGACTTTTGCCGATATACTGTGGGCAACAGCGGACCTAGGATTTTCATTTGAGGGCTTACGATAGTAACTTGAAAAGGTCAATTATTTTTTCATTGTTCTTCCTTAACATTAACTTCCGCAAAAGAGAAAGTATTGCAATTACAAAATATCTAATTACATCAACTAACATTCAATCACGAGCAATTTGTGAAAAAATTATATATATATATATATATATCTATATATATAAAATACCCAACCTATAAATTTGCGCGTGACAATTTTTTGACCAAAATCATTACCATTCTCAGATTAATGATAATCATCAGTACGGTCGGTTTTTTTAAATGGACTATTGAGAGAGGAAAAGAGAGATCAGGAAAGGAAAGGAGATTATTAGGTCCGCCACTGGTTGTGGCCCCCACCAGATGTTGATTAGGAATATTGAGGTGCCATTTGGATGCAGGTGACAAAAATAGATTTTAAGCAAAGTTTGGTCAGATGCTACAATAATCTTTCCCTGTTGATTTCACTTGAAAAATAGATGGCACCTACCTATCCCCTCGGTTACCAAATCAAGGACTGGATTTATATATCCCTCTAAAATCGTTTCTAAAGTTGATTGCTTAAAATTCACATCCATGGCCCACTGAGATGAGGCCCACCACTTTGACAGCCTGGATCTCTAGCATGGGCCCCACCTTTTTATACACTGACAACCCAAGCAAATTACCCATCCCCCTAAACCCCAGTACAGATTTTCTAGGATTTTTGGAAGGTGTGTTTTGCAACTAAATTCTCCTAAAAAGGGTTTTTGTTTTCTTTATAAAGTCATGGAAAATCCACTTTTAGCTATTTTAAAATATTGAGGATTCGGGTCATTCGAGATTCTCATTTTTTTAGGATTCTTACCTTTGACCCCCACCACAGGATGTAAAAATCCTCAACTAAAATGAGAGGGTTAAAATCTTCACCTTTGTGTATTCCTCACTCCTTATCAAATATGACTAACAACACACTTGTGTGAAGAGAGGAATCCTATTATAGTAGAATATTTGAAGCCCCCAACTTCATTGGCTCTTTAAAGCGATGGAAATAGAAATCCACGGTACCTTCCTTTTTGGGTTTGGTGCATCAAAGAAAACATACTTAAATTCCTCATAGTTACTATTTAGAGCGACAACGAAATCCTTAGCTATACAAATTCCAGTAAAAAAAGGCTATGTTCCTAGGGCACCGAGGAATTCTTAAATGAATGGATTCTTAATTTATTGCCCAACATGACCTGAGTTGATTGCTACAAATTTGTCAATAGGGCCCACTAATAAAACCCGAATAATCTACAATTACACTCCCGACTATTTTCATCAAATTCCAATCCAATGTTCCCACCATAAACTGCAACTTCTTTTTTTTCTAGTAAAAAAAAATCCATTAAAACTTCTGTGCCGTTGATCAAGCGGTTACATTTATTAGGCATGCCTTAAATTGCATGCACAAATAGAGGTACGTCTAAATCTTTCAAATCCACCCAGCCCCAAAACCCCATGTGGGCCCCACATCAAGGTGATCGCCTCTCATGGATCACTACTCATGATATTTTGATCGGACTCCATCCAAAGCATATGGCCCAATATTTCAACGGTCTAGATTCATGTTAGCATATGCAAGGTATGGACAGCACCAACCAAGTTTTGTTGAGTGGAAGACTAACATAGAAGTTTCTATCAAGCAAAGACATTAAAGAGGATCTTTCCTCTTTCGCCTCTTCCCTTCTTCCCTTTTCTCTCTTTCACAACCAAAGAGAGAGAAGGCTCCTCTTCCTAATCCCTCTCTCTCTCTCTCTTCAATCTTTATCTATTTGCAAAAGACCCCTCTCTTTTCTTTCTCTTTCCAAAAACATCCGAAATCGGACGGCCAGGATCTCACGACAGGAACGGCGATCGAGTTATGCAGGCAGATCAGACGGTACTGAGCTTGCGGCCTGGTGGTGGTGGAGGCAATCGAGGTAGTCGGCTTCTCGCTCCTCGCTTCGACTCCGGCTTCGGCAGCTCCGGCGGCGGCGGAGGATCCTCCTCTCTGATCTCCGATCTCCCTCTCCTGCGCCCTCACGGCAGCGGCTCGGCTGCCTTCACCAAGGTAATCAATCGTCTTAAAACCCTAACCGTCCGTATAGATCTAGGGGTTTGGATTTGCATGGATTCGGATTTCTTGTCATGAGCTAGGGTTTCTGATTGCGGAACTGATCTTTTCTGATTAGGTATTGGATTGTAAGATTGCAGGCTCTGTTATTGTTATCTTTGCTTTTGTTGATGAATTTTCTTGGGTTGTTGAGTTGTTGTTCTGGACTTTGAATTGATTGTGTATTGGGAGAGCGTTTGGATGCATCTGAAATCGCAAGTGATTTTGATGTTTTTATGATAGTGTTCTTCTGTATGAAAATCTTTATTGACGTTGATGTTAGTAGTCCTGATTTGGAGTGGATTAGGCAGGTGAGAACATCTGTGTTTTGATTGAAATTTCTCCAGATCGTGATCTGGAATGTATCTTTTAAGTTTTTTTTATAGTAAAGTAGTGTTTTTTTTTTTCCCTTGATTACAGTATGATCTACTTGGTAAGGCTTTTCAATCATATGAAATTGGGAAATTTGTCTGAAAGATTGTCTTTTTATTAATCGTGCACCATAGATGTACATATATTGGATTTTATTATGCATGTGTGGTTCTTCCTTTTTTTTCTTTTTCTTATCTTTCACTGAACTTTGTGTATAACCTTACATAGTGGTTCACTATAGATATAGTTTTTGTTGGGTAGGCTTCTTGCTTTGGCACATGGTTGCCCATTATCTAGCTATTTCTTCTACTAATTCTAAGCATACACTTTCTGGCTACTTTTAAAGAATTCTACTGGTTAAAGAATCTTATTGTCTGCACACGTCTTAAATCTTAAACATTTTTTTAATCCCCCTTGTCTTGATCTTGAGGATGTCTTAGTTCTGTGAGTTTTTTCATTTCACACATCCATGGTTGTGATCTTTTAAGTGAATAGATCATATGGCTATTGGATGTGGTGGGTTTGAAGGGGCAGGGATGTTTGTGTTGATGCTTGCTCAGATAAAGAAAGTTTGGGTTAACATGCATTATATTTTACTAAGGAGTTATTGGTATTTGGATGTGTTATAGCTCTATTCTAATGGTTCTGCTTTTATAGGCTGGAGACTTGCGGTTTGAGGGTCGTGAGCATGTCCGGTATACACGAGACCAGCTCTTGCAACTTAGGCAGGTATGCTTTGCTACTAGCTTCTACCTTATTTTCCCACTGTTCTTAATGATCATGTCCATCCTTTGCCCTGGCCATTCTTGCTAAGGAAAAGGAAAGTACAACTTATATGCATTCAGTATTGGTTTTTAATGAGGTTGGCCGTGGTGTGCAAATAGAATGTCTGACCTTATTTTTTGTGCTTTTCTCTTGCGCGTTTTCTACCACTCATTTTGGGAAACTGAACTGAAATCTTTATCTTCTTTGCGAGTCATATTTCAAACGAGCATTTTCTTCTTTTTGGATAACTCGGGGCAAACTTTCAGTACTTCACAATAGTGCACTTCTTGATACTTTGAGGCCTTCTGTGTCAATTCGACATTAGTTGGTCTTGATCTTTATAGTCATTCTCTACTCTTTCATTCTTGCTTATTTTTTATATTATGGCTTATTTCCTCCATAGGTTGTTGATGTTCCTGAAGATATCCTGAAGATTAAACAAGAAATTGAGGCTGAACTTTTGGGTGAAGATCAAAGTTGGGGTCGTGGAGATGCTAATGTGAGATCCTCTCTTGGGTGAAGCTCAGAATTACTTTTTCCTTATGAGTATATTTGTTTGTGAAGATTGTATGGGTTTTCGCCTGTCTTGAAATTTATCAACTTTTTTTTTTGTGTGCATGTGCGTCTGTGTGCGAGAAAATTATCCCGTGCACATCAAATTGAATGGTCTGGACCTTTGGTTCTATTGTGCACACTTTTTGAAGGGGTCAAAATTTGTGGGCAATTGAACAAGGGGTTAGGATGATAAGTTGGGCCCCATATTTTGTACACAGGTAGGCCCCAACCAGATCTTTCAATCCCCCCCAGCCCCATACCCAGTTGGTACCCACAGCAAGGTCCATGTGCACCGCTGCGCAGGGGATCGGAATATATATATATATATATATTAGAGGAGGTTCTGATAATGCGGCTTCCTATTGCTAGGCTTTCTTTGTTGTGGTTTGTGTGTAACAGTTATCCTGTTTCTCTTCTTTTCCCCCAATTTAGCTTCAAGGTCCACCTCAAAATCGTTATGCTGAGCCGGACAATCGGGATTGGCGCGGACGGTCTGGAGCATTGCCTACCTATGGAGAGGAAAGGTCTTGGGAAAATATTCGTGATCAGAAGGAGTTCTCCAATCGATCAGAGTCACATGGGCCAAACTCTAGACAAGAAGGCAACCAGTTTAATCGTCAGGACCAACTGGGCTCTGGCTCTCAAATGTCTAAAGTTCAAATCTCCTCCACACAAGGGGTAATGAATGCATAGCCTCGCTATCTAAATATTACTTATATTATTTCCCTACTTTTTCTCTATGTAAAATCCTCTTTTTTGGAAATCTATGAATCTGTGAAATTTGTATTTACTGATATTCGCACTTCTGTTTTAATAGTATATGAGTTCTCTTTCTATAGTCCAGCTTTGCATGTTCAGACAATTGGCATTAGTGCTGTTTATTGTGAATCCATAGTGTGTAGTAACATGCAATTTGTTGCAGACTTCACTTATGCTTGCTTGAGGGAATACTTGGGACAAGGGTACAAAATTCCGATCAGCTTTATTCGGAGTTTGATGGTTATTTTTAGCTGTCAATTTTGTTTTGGAAAGGAATTGTTAACTAATGAGAATGATGCAGTGGTTGAAGGAGAATGTAGGCTCTGAAGAAATCTTCTTCAAGTTCTCAGCCTTTGTGTTTATCACTGAATGGGTTTCTCAAGGAGTCTTTGTGGAAGGGAGAGTGGTTTTTCAATTTACAAGTGAGGATGCATAAAAAAGTTACTTCAATTGATTGCTTGAAAAATAAGAGAGGTTACATCCGTATATGGACCATCTTGACATTTTTTTGTAACTCTTACAACTTTTAAAAAGACTCATATTCATAACTTATAATGTCATATCAGTAGATGAATCATTACCTTTTCAAATCACATCAGATTTACATGATCTTGGGTTCATTTGATAGATAACCGATAGTCCATCAAAGTCTGAAAAATGTGGAGTTTTTACTCCTGGGACTCTTACACTTGAAGTAAATAAAAGTAAAAAGAAACAAAATAGGACTTTTAGAAGGTTTGATGTGTGAGGGGCATGTGGATCACTTAAGCTGTGGCCCACTACTTGAGCTGGTAGGTCAGGCCCTCTTGTTGTGAACTCGGGATGCATTAGGGAAACTCCATACTTGGTCTTGTGTTTACTAAGTTTGTTCATTAAGGTTTACTTCTATTGTCAAAAATGATATCGAAGCGAACATCATTACTCATGATGTATCTTGCTGAAATGATCAGTTGATCTGATTATGCACACTTTTAGTGAATGTGTCCAGGTTGACTGCATATTGATGCACTTGAATTTGCCAAGGGTTGTTTCCTTTTGTCATTTTTTTAGCATGAGGTTCATGCTAAAGTGAGGCTACTTCAAGTTTAATTGCATGAGGATCTGACTGGCTTACTTTGTAGATCGTGAGAACGGATGCATGGGGTAATATAGAGCCAACAGAGAGTTGCATAGGGACAAACTTGTTTGCCTTACATGTGCCAAAGTCAGGTGTGCTGGCTCCAAACTATTCACAGGGAGAGGCCCACAATTAATATGCCTTGACTAGGAATGTCATCATGTGGATCACATTTTTGTCAGAAAATTCTGACTGAACCCACATCTTATACTTTATTTACATTTGTAGCACATGTTCTCTCTTTTGATGGGGCTATGCGTGATGAATATCCAATGTACTATGTTAAATATACATTTGTGTCGCCCATTATCAATTCCAGCAGTGCTATTCTATGATAGTTCTTGTGCGATGAATGTTTCTTGTACTTCTGTACCAGGTTGGCATTAAGTTTCTTGTGGAGAACTTAAATAATTTATATTAACATCTCTGATTTTTTTATTGTAATATGTTCATCATTGAGACTGTTTATTTTTTGTACACTGATAATGGATATTGATTATGTAATTGGTGGTTCATTTTTTGTTGTAATTGCTAGTGATGTAACGAGAGCACTTGGCCAGGTTATATAAGAAGAGTTAGCAGTGACCATTGGATGAGACATGGGGGATGAGGTTTCTCTTTTTGACGTAGCTGATGATTTACTTATCAATGTTTTCTTGCATTTTTTTTTTTTCATGGATTATGGTTACTACCAAATTCCTTTGTTATCTCTGTATCAAAGTGTTCAACTCCAAGGATTTTGTAGGAACTATTGTCATGGTACATACCCTATTATCTATAGAAGGTACAACTGATTCTAGTGTTCATCATCCAGAAAAAAGTAAAAGAGTTGTATAATCAGGTGGAGTTGAAAAAGCAGAGACTAGTAGCAACAATCGACACGCATTAATGTACTGGACGGAAACAGGAAGGAGAAAGACTACTAGTTGTTTGTTACTTGTTAGATTTCCATTAATAAAAATTTCTTGTAGTTCCTTAAAAAATGCAGTCTCCATACTTCATAATTCACCATTTTACAGCTGCCCAGCTTTTTTAGCTTTGCCAAAACTATCTTTTCTAAGTCTTTCCAGCAGTATCATCATGGGTATTTATGACCTCAATTGGTTCAGTCCTGGAAGTTTAAACTATTGCATAAGTGACTGCATCTGTTTTTGATCCACTGGTGTGCATTTTTTTAATTTTTTTGTACACCAATATTCATCTTCCTGATTTATGTACTATCACTAGATATTTATTTGACCTTCACTTTTGATTGCCCTATGAGTAATTTGTTCGAGCATTTCCAGTTTACATAACCTCTTTCCATATGCATAGTGTTTTAACTGTTGACATGCTTCCTTGAATCAGGGAGGACCTGCTCCAGCTCTCATCAAAGCTGAAGTGCCATGGTCAGTCCGAAGAGGCATCCTCTCCGAAAAGGATCGTGTTTTGAAAACAGTGAAAGGGTAACGATATTTAGATATTTTTACTTGTATATTTTTTTTTGCTACGCACAGGGACTAGATTTTTGTACTTTAGCCTTTTTCTTTATGCCTTATTTTGTTACATAGCAAGTTGACATAATTTTCCATTAAAATGAGCTTTAATTTTCTTTTCCGACAGTAGAGACAAAGTGTTCATAATGTTTACTATTTGATAACTTGGTTCAGTCTAAATTCTAATGATCTACTAAGGTGACACCTGTTTTTTCATGTCTTTTTTTTTTCTTGCAGTATTTTAAACAAGTTGACTCCAGAGAAATTTGATCTTCTCAAGGGACAGTTGATTGATGCTGGAATCACCACCCCAGATATCTTAAAGGTCTCCATACTTGCAGATGACCTACTTTTTTGTTCACTGAGACACTCCGACGGTTATATTTTTTTATTTTTTCTTACTCTTTTAATTGCACTCGCTATGCAGGATGTTATTACTCTGATTTTTGATAAGGCAGTATTGGAACCTACATTTTGCCACATGTATGCTCTTCTGTGCTCTGATCTCAATGAAAAGCTTCCACCATTTCCTGCTGATGAACCTGGTGGAAAAGAAATTACATTTAAGCGAATCCTCTTGAATAATTGTCAAGAGGCTTTTGAAGGTGCTGCCAACTTGAGGGCCGAAATTAGACAGATGACTTCTCCGGAGCAAGAAATGGAACGAAGAGATAAAGAACGAATGGTGAAGCTCCGCACTCTGGGGAACATTCGCCTTATTGGTGAATTGTTAAAGCAGAAGATGGTGCCAGAGAGACTGGCCCATCACATTGTTCAGGTTTGTAGTGAACTTTGTTAAGAGACTTATTAAAGTGCTTAGAATTATAGGGTGCTGGGTACAAATTATGGGAACTTTGTAGTGTATGGGAGGCATTTGCCTATGGCCACGGGTCCTACTCTTGAACAGTCTGACTACACAAAACCTACATATTGATATAGGAAATGCACAGATCTAGGTGTTTCCAATAGTTATTGTTAACAGGAGAGAGAGTCTGTAGCATAGGTGAAAGGTGTTCATTGTTTCTGCCACGAGGTAGCAGGGACTTGCCTATAAAAAAGGACAAAAGAAATAAGAACGATTACAAAAAGGGTCAAGAAATTAAAAACTCTCCAAGTTTGTGATTTTATGATTTAAATTAAGTTGGAAAATACTAACACCGTCAATCTAAAACTAAAACCAAGCACAACCTTGATCATAAAATCAAAACCAATCCTGGTCAAGAATTAAGAAAAGGTCAGCTCAACCTTTATTATCAGTGGGTTGGGTTGGGGGCTCTGGTCAGCAACTCAGAGTCACATTTCTATATGATCCTCATTTTGCTCAATAGGAGTTTTTCTTTTAGGAAGCATCTGATCAATTCTTTTTTTTTTCTTTTTTCAAAAAAGAGGAAAATAAAAAATGAAAAAATGTCTGATCAATTGATATCAACAGGAACTGCTGGGCCATGATGGTAAGGCATGTCCAGATGAAGAAAATGTTGAGGCTATCTGCCAATTCTTTAACACTGTCGGGAAGCAGCTGGATGAGAGCCCAAAGTCTCGGCGCATCAATGATCTCTACTTCAGCAGGCTGAAAGAGCTGACAAAAAATCCACAGTTAGCACCACGGTTGAAGTTTATGGTCCGCAATGTTCTTGATTTGCGTGCCAACAACTGGATCCCTAGACGTGAGGAGGTAAGCTTGAATTCTGTCTGGTGGTATTCTGATTGTATGAGTTGAGCATTTAAAAATAATCATGTTGCCATTATGAAGGAAAAAGAAAAGGAAAAGAAAAACTAGTATCTTAAATGTTGGACCAGCAACCTGAATTCATAAGGGGACATTTCTGGAGTAATCAGCTAGCAGTGGTGCCATACTGGCTTGGCATTTCTTGCAAAAGGTGAAGAACCTATGGTTAGATATGTAAATGATGTAAGTGGCTTGAACAGCCATCCAGGTCCCATTGTGTACAATTCTGTCCGGATTGAGCCCAACAATCAGTTGAAAATTTTTGGGGAACTTAGGGATGACCTAGTGGTAAAGGCTCCCACTCCCATCCCACCCACCAGGGATCGATCCCTGGTGGGTGGCTTTACTCCTCTCCAACTTGGCCACTGAGCCAAGTAAGGAAAAAAATAAAAAATAAAAAAATTCCAGCCAAGTAAGAACAAAAAAAATCAATTGAAGATTTTTGCGAAATGGATGGTCATTTGTTCTGCTGCACTACAAAAATTCAGATGCACATTAGTGTGGGAGGCTGTTATTTTGGTTGTTGCAGTTCAAATATTAATATCTGAATTTATAACAGTGCTAAGGTCGGCAAAAGCTGAGGATTACTGATTCTGTACTACTGCAAACTCGGTGGAACTTACCGTTTTCCATTCAGCCAAAATATAGTAACCATTTGTTATTTGGATTTGCATTTTCACACCCCATAAATGCTTTTTGAGGAACTTGCTTTGGCAAGAGCCTGCTATTGTTTCTTGCAACTTCAATCCTACAGGTTTTTGGGCTTCAATTTACAATTGTTTGTGGATCACATTCTTTGCAGATAAAAGCCAAGACCATCGAAGAAATCCACTCTGAAGCAGAGAAGAATCTTGGGTTACGGCCTGGAGCAGCCAATTCCATCAGAATCAATCGTGGAGCCATTGCAGGTGCTTTAGGAGGGGGCATTGGCCCAGGGGGCTTTCCCATCAATCGACCTGGTGCAGGTGGAATGATGCCTGGAATGCCAGGAATCCGGAAGATGCCTGGCATGCCTGGGATAGATAATGATAATTGGGAGGTTCCTCGTGCCAGGTCTATGCCTAAGGGTGAAGGGACTAGTCGTGTTCCGGCTCCCGTGGTCAGCAAGCCGGCTCCCCTCAACTCTAGGCTGCTTCCTCAAGGTACTGGTGGCCTAATGGCTGGCAAGACTAGTGCACTGCTGCAGGGAAGTGCTGTCCCACCAGCTCGTCCCAGTTTAGTTTCAGGAATGGAACTGCTGCCTCAAAACCTTGGACCCGTGAAGCCAGTTGGTCCAGCTGTGTCTTCCATGCCTCTGGTTTCAGAGAAGCTGCCACCCTCTAGAGCAGACCCTGCTGTTCTGCGCAGGAAGACTGTCTCTCTTCTGGAGGAATACTTCAGTGTTCGAATCCTTGATGAAGCATTGCAGTGTGTAGAGGAGCTGAAAAGCCCCGAATTTTATCCCGAGTTTGTCAAGGAAGCTATTGATCTTGCACTAGAGAAGGGCTCTCCTTGTGTAGAACCAGTCGGGAAGCTTTTGGAGTTCTTGTTTGTGAAGAAGGTTCTGTCGGCGAGAGACATTGGAACTGGATGCTTGCTGTATGGGTCTATGTTGGATGACATTGGCATTGACAATCCGAAAGCACCAAACAATTTTGGCACGGTGGTTGGGAAGCTTGTCTTAGCCGGGGGTCTGGATTTCAAAGTAGTGAAGGAGGTTTTGAAGAAGATTGAAGACGCCATGTACCGGAAGGCAGTATTTGATGCTGCATTGAGCAGCATCGGTTCAAGCGTGAAAGGAGAGCGAATATTGGATTTGCAGGGAGCAGATATCAAAGCATGTGGAGCTCTTCTCTCTTGATGGTTAGATTATACCTTTCTGGCTGCCAGTAAGTAGGTGGTGTTTCTTTATCTTTTAGATTCTGTAACAGGTAAAATGGATGATCTGCTGTTTATTTTTTTCCTCTAGCACCAAGTGTTTTTTATTTCTTCCATCCCCTTGAGGCGAGTGACTTTGTTACATTTGTTATAACTTAAAGCTGCGATGATCCGATGATATTTTGAGCTGTATATTCCTCTGAGGTCAGGTGAACGTGTTTATTGTTTCTGAGAAAATATTTTTTTTTAAAAAAAAGTGGGGGGACATGAATTTAAGATCTCGGGCCTTAGGCGAATGTTGCCTATGCTCAAGATGGAAAGGCTTAGTATGATTACTGTTTTAATCTGCTGCTGATTCTTCTTTCTTTATGTTGATTCTTATCTCATTCATGCATATGCTTATTGTTTATGAAAATTAAGATGAGGGGTTAGTGTTTCCTATGTTTGGACCCCGTGGAACAAAATAGTGATATGGAGTAAAAAGGGGGAACAAAGGCACAGTCAAAGGCTGTCCTGCACCAGGGTTGCCTGTAACTCCAGTTGTGCATGTAATACTAGCTAATTGTAATCATCGATGCGAAAGAAAGAGAACGAAGGTCTATGATCTACCAAAGGTCAAGTGCTCATTAGTTTCCTCATATAGGCCTGTGTGCTTCTTGAAGGAGTTTGTGCATTGTTGGCCATTCACATTTCTACGTCTCTCTCTCTCTCTTCAATTCAGTCAAGAGAAAATAATACCAAGCTGAACCTTATTCTCCCTCACCTCCCTATTTTTCAACTCAATCTCTCTTTCAATTTCTCTAAACACTCTCATCCTCATATATCTCTCCCAAACAAGTGAAAAGCTGCTGCATCAATCAAATTCACCTCACAATCTCAAAGTCTCCTTCCAAGCCTCGGTATCCCTAGCACTATTTCGTCTGGTTCAATGGGAGTGCCCACCTAACCACCTCTATTCCACCTACATTTTCATTTGCAATGATTTATAAGTACTTCTAGCTGTTACTATCACTTGATCGTGCTCAGCTATCACAATATTTATCCTTCCATGAGGCTATACTGGAGATAAAGAAAGCTAAAGCTTTGGAAAATGGCTCATTGACAATGAGTAGCTTCCAACCAAGTTGCAGTATCTTGTAAATGTAAAGAAATCTATCTCATTCATCTCTACAACTGAAAAATAAATAAGCATGAAAGTCAACTAGTATTTGAAACTGCCTGAAGCATAAAGTTGGGTTGTTTTCTAATTATCTATAGGATTTCTTACTTTAGTTTCTTGATGGTGCCATAGAAATCAGTGAGGATGGTGGGTTAGCTAGAAAATAGAGACTTTCAGTAGGGATGGAAGAAAGAGAGAGAGATGAATAGGGAAAGAGATGAAGGTTCATTTGGGTTGAGTAAAGAGTAAGGAGGGAGAAATAGATAAGATTGATGGGTACTTTCTTTTGATGTTTCCTTTGGGTTGGGCTGGGAAAGAGCAATAGAGAAGGAGAGAAGACAGAGGAAGGTTCATTTGGATATTTGTTCCTTTGGGGTGAATTAGAATAGAAAGAATCGAGTCCAGAGATGGAAAGATGGTGACTTTGGTGGTTGAATGAAGCAGAGACGAAAGACGAAGGTTGAGAGATGGAGACAGAGAAAGAGTACACATTGGGTTGTGAGATGGAGAGATGAAGAGAGACAAATGAATTTTTGATGGTTGAGTAGATCATATAGAGAGTGGGAGAGGAAATGAACATGAAGGTTGAATTGGTTGTTTCCTTTAAAATGATTTGAGAAAGTGGGTGGAAGGGAGATTAGCTTTTAAGACTTGGGAATGGGATGAAATGGAAAGAGACAAACGAGAGAGACAAGAAAGAGATTGGGAGATTAGCTTTTAAGACTTGGGAATGGGATGAGATGGAAAGAGAGAAACGAGAGAGACAAAAGAAAGAGATTGGGCTGTGACCGAGATTTGGAAGCGATGTTATGAGTGGAGTTCATGTGAGAGAATGTTTGTGCAAGAGCCACGAAAGAAAAGAGAAAACTATGACATTTGAGGGGTTGAATCCGGACTCTTACCCGCGAAGAAAGTAAGTGCAAGAAAAATTGGCGCCATTTCTACCCTTTTCCAGGGAAAATGCAATTGCACAAACGCACCCTTTAAAGTTCTGCATTTTAAGTTAAGACTACTTTGGGGGGTCTTTTAAACAGAATTAAATCGGGCATCTTATGATTGTCCAGCTCAATTAACCCCATTCAGAGCAGGAGAACGATTATATGTGTGTGTAGGACTGGTTGTAGAGAAGGAATGCATGTCTGATACATTTGTCTGTCCAATAGGATGGGGGGTGCTCTTCAAGGGTTTGTGTGCTCTTATCGTTCAGTTGAGGGATGGTACTGGTGGGGTTGGTATTGGTTCACACTTCACGTGATAAGGTGCTTGAAATCCCTTTTTATTTGGAAACTTTGGGTGGTGGGGGAAGCTGATTTAAAGGTTTTGCATTGCTCATTCATTGCCTTTTTAAACTATGATTTTTAACCATATGGCATCCTGGGGCATCAAATAACACTTTTGATGACACAAATTTTAGAGGTGGGCATCAATTCACAAAACCATCTGAACCCCCTGTTTGGAGGATGACCCATAAAATATTTCCTGATTCTAAAACTGGGTGGAGAGAATCGCTCCCAGTTAAAAATTCGTTCTACATGTTATTTGTGCATCTACAACTTCAAGTAGGTTTTAATTACAATCTTTTACTTCAGGCTTGACCTTTAGCTAAGCATGAGGCTCCTTGTGATGTAGATAAGGTGAGAAAAAACTACATGGAGATTCAAGATAAAAGAATCAAAACTGAAGGGCCTGAAAACTCACCATTTTTTATTTTTTTATAATCCAGGGTATTTCTCGGTCAGTCAAGTCCAGGAGCCTTTGGCCTGTACCCGAAGGACATTTGATTCTGTACATCCTGATACTCGACTTTTTAAAGAGCATAACTTTCAATCTAACTTCCATATTTTCCCCCTTTTTAAAGGTACTATGGCCTGCCACCTCCAAATGGCTTGTGGAAAGCAATTTCCTACTTAAATTGTATGAGGTGCTTGGAGTGAAGGCAGAAATGAAGAATTGGAAATGGAAGGGGTGGGATTACCATTTTGCCTTTTTTTAACCCAAAATCATATGTTGAATGTTTGATGTTTCGGGCTGGACTTAATAATAATAGGGAAACCAGAGTTAAACTCAAGAGGTAGAGATTCTTTTTCTTCCTTTTGCAATCTTATGTAAGAGGAAGAATACACTTCAGGCATAACTTCTTTTTTTTTCTGCAAGCAAAATAATGAAAAAAAGGGTCTGCTTGGGAAATATCTTCTGGGGGTTTAGATGCAACTGTTCGAAATAGATGTTCTAATTCAATAAAGATGTGTCTGAAAATACTTATTTGGTAAATTTAGAAATTAGAGTTGATTAGGTGGCATTTGTTGTCATTTTTATTAAAAAAAAAAAGAAGCATTTGACCACATTTTTCAATCCAATTTAAACATGGACAAATTGAGACTAGATAAATGCTCCCAATAAGTGGGAAGGGAGCCCGCACACGTCGGAAGAGAACCTACACAAGTGGAAAAGGACAGCATACTAAGGGATCAAACCCCGAGACAATTGGGTGAGACACCGGGTTGCTAATTGAGCAACCCCTAACTGTCCATCCTTGCATTAAGCAAACATGTTGCAACTTGCAAGTGGGCCAGTCCCAACTTCCCAATTAGTGTTGCAAATGTTGATAATAGTATCAACGGGAGATAATAATGAAATTATTTCAGAATTTTTTGATTTATTATGATATTGAAAAAATCCACTAAATTGATAGATATATAAATTTATACTAACAATAATAAAAAAAATTATTGCATAAATAATATGGATATTGTTGGGAAAAAATAAAGAACGTGGGAAGAAAATAATTTAAGAAAAGTAGAAAATAATATGGTTTTATGTATCTTTTCTTGAGACCCAATCCCACTTTTTTGCCAATTTTCAACTGGTAATATCATAAATATTACAATATAAGATAAAAATAATATTAAAAGACTACAACAATGAGATTGTGATAAATTCAAAATCTCGATGATATTCACAACATGGAAACCTACTGAACTTAATTTGGCAGGTAGAAATTATAAATCTATCAACATGACTAGGGCTTTTCCTCCTTATCTAGGCTGCTACAAAGGTTTGCATGTCTACCTTCAAACTGATTGAGAATGGCTCAAACCTCGCGAAGTATTATACCTCAAGTTCCGGTTTGTTTGCATAGAATACATAGTAATTGAATATACATGATTTTAAAGTCAAATAAGCTCTGCCTAAGGATTATGAAAGAGGTGGGGATGAAGAACATATGACAACTACTTAGACGGGACCTTGACCATCCTACAATTTGAATTGCTAGGAAGATGGTGGAGTATTTATTTTCTATCTTTCATTTATTCAAATTTCCATGAAAGGAAATTAAAGGTTGTTTGATGGTTAAATTTTGGAGTGAAATTTCTCCTAAACAAGACGGCATGTTGCTCAAAAGAGGTCCAGCTTGTGGGGTATAACTGAATGCTTGCTTATCAATAAGGGTTGGGTAGATAAAAGGTTTCCTTATGGATAACTCAAGAAACAATCAGCCCTATCAAATCATCCTAACTCTTAATTTATCATTCTTAAAGTTTCATAGTTTTTAAACCATAGATGTCTCTGTGATTCAATCCAATGATGGTTAAAGGTCTAATCAATGAGAGTAAAAGTTGGTCCTCATATCATATTATGGAGGATAAAAGTGTGAAAGGCTTGCATTGATCAAAGATTGGCCCCAGTGGGACTCATGGTGTTGCACTGCTCATACTATTGCTCATAGGAAAACATTTATACAATTTTAAAAATTCACCTTTTTGACTCTTCCTTTCTAACCACTTAAAGAAATACAAAGTCCTTAGAAATCTCAGTAATTCAATTTCACATACAATGCAGTCCAATTTGATGTGACGAACAAATAAATTCAATATCATGAGATTAGACCCAACCCAAAGGGTAGCAAAGTAATTGAATCGGTAGATGGTAAATCAAAAATCTTCCTTTCCATCTTACAAGAATTGTGAGCCTTGTGAACATGATGGGCACATTTGTGCATCTGCTGTTTGGTGGAAAAAGTGAGAATTGTGAAAATGCCTTTTGCATTATAGTAAAACCTATGCTTGTGGGAAAGCGAAAATGAACTAATTTTTTCACGAATCGATGGAAAGACTTTTCCTTGAGGTGGTAGGGGAATTTCTTTTTCCCAAAAGAGTAAAAAAAAAAAAGTTTGCACAATTGATTTTCCATGAATATACACAAACGTGAACTACATGTAACTAGAAAAAAAAAGAAGAGACAGAACTGTGAAGAGGTTGGACTTTGGAGAAGACTCGGGCTCCATGACATTGAAGCAAATTTATCCATCAAGTTCATAGATCTGCATCATACATGTGTCTATCTTCCTACCAACCATTACTCTGTAAGAACCACGCTTTCGTCAGCTTCCACATTGACAAACTCCTTCACTTACAATGATAAAAGATATACGGATAGGATCACCCCATCTCAACCATGTTCATATCCTACGGTCGGGATATTCCAAAGCTATTGCTTTCACCTTTCTCCTTTTTCCACTCTCCAATGCTCACTCTTCTTTCTTTCTATATTTATATATACCCCTTCCACAAGCTCACTTTACCTTGTAATGTGATCAGTTACAACCTTTCTTTCTAGTCTCTTTAGATTGTTTTCATCTGAATTTGTCTTCTGGGTCTGTTTGCTTTTCAAACTGTGGTCTGTTGATGGCTGTTTCTATGGGGATGGCAAGTGGATCTTGGATCCAGACCTCTTGTTTGAGTCCAAACAGAAGAAATGTCAAAAGGGTATGTTGTTCTTCAGCTAGTTTGACTGAACAGTACAGAACACTTCGAATTGAACCAGGTGCATCTGAGAAAGAGGTGAAGAAGGCATTTAGACAACTTGCTTTGAAGGTGGGTCTCTTTCTTTATGAAGTTTTGTGGTTTGCTTTTGTTGATTTTGATTTTTTTTTTTTTTTTAACTGAGGTCTTGATGGGTTTTGATTGGTATTTTGGGAGGGCTTTGGATTGATGATTGGTTTGGTTGGTTTCTCTGTTTTTGTTCAGTATCATCCAGATGTATGCAAAGGAAGCAATTGTGGAGTTCAATTTCATAGAATTAATGAAGCTTATGATGTAAGTAGTTACTAAATGCCCCAAATTTTTATTTTATTTTTTTCTGAAAGAAAAAATTATATTCAGTATGATCCTATTTTTACAAGTGGGAGATTGAAATGGTTCTCCAGCTGTTCACTGAAAAAAAAAAAAAAAAAAAAACTGGGGTGGGGTTGTATTCTCTAGCTGTAGTAATTCATTCTATTTTACAGGTTAAGGATATTTTGTTTGGATACAGAGAAAACAAGTGGAGAAACCTGCCTGGAGAAACCAGGCAGAGAAAATAAGTAGAGCCCTGTATTCTGTAGAAAATTGTCCACCCAATAAAAAGGGTTGTTTGGTCACCCTAATTAAAAGGGCTGTTTGGTTGATAAAAAACCACGTTTGGATATAAGAACTTTTAGTAGTTGTTTTCAAGTCTACCTGCGATTGTATTTTGTGGGACATCCACTATGTTTATGCATGATGATGCCCCCTCACCTTGCATAGTTCATGCACAAAAAAAGTGTTGGGAGATGCAATCCTTTATCATGATCTAATTCACTTCAATTCATGTAGAGCGAAGGTTTGTTGGCCTCTTTGAGACCCTTTTTGTTTGCATGAATTTGGAGAATTTATGCTGAGAGAATTCTTCAAATGCTGATTCCAAATTATTCTGAATTGTGGAATTAAAAGAATTTCAAAGGTTAATATATTGGAACCCCTCAAATTCATGGTTTTCTCCTATTCCCATTTTCCCCATCAAGGAAGGCACTGGTGGGCGATTTTTATAGAGAAATTTGGAATTTTTCGCGCAAATACCCAATCTGAAATCTTGGCAATTAAACAGTCCCTTAGTGGTTTTATATACCATTTGTTCTTGCCCAACACTCTGCTTTGAAGGGAACCTCTCTTTATCAATCCAACCAGTGCAACAGCTAGTTGGTAGACCTACTCTTGAGATGTTGATCAAACCGTACCAAATGACAAGGCTTACATGAATATGCCAATGGTTAAAAGATAGATGATGGATCAGTTATGAACTTTCATTAGAGTAGGTGAAGAGTCACATTAAAAACAGTTTAAAGGAGCCCAAAATATCATGCTGTTACTGGGATACTGGAGCCCATATTGTGGGCCTGCCACATAAATGGTCCCAATCACATTGGGTAGGAAAAGTCCATTTCAGGTGGCTCCCACATTTTAAGAAGGATGATATAGCTAATGACATGGTAATCTACTTGTCATGAATATGCCAATGGTTAAAAGATAGATGATGGATCAGTTATGAACTTTCATTAGAGTAGGTGAAGAGTCACATTAAAAACAGTTTAAAGGAGCCCAAAATATCCTGCTGTTACTGGGATACTGGAGCCCATATTGTGGGCCTGCCACATAAATGGTCCCAATCACATTGGGTAGGAAAAGTCCATTTCAGCTGGCTTCCACATTTTAAGAAGGATGATATAGCTAATGAAATGGTAATCTACTTGTAGGTTCCAAGTTTTCACAAAAGCTTTATGGATGTGGTTAGCTCTCATGTATAATATTTTGTTTTAATAATTCAGGTTTTGATGAGCAATTTGAGCAAATCAAACAAGGACAATCTGTACTCTTATGATGAACTCAGTGGCCATGAGTTTGATGAGCCCATGAGGGGTATGCATGATTCAAGTTGGGACCTGTGGGAGGAATGGATGGGATGGGAAGGCGCAGGCATTAGAGACTATTCGTCCCACATTAACCCCTACATTTGAATGTCAATGGCTCTGACCATTTGACATGTGAATAAAACTCTGTTTGTAATTTTATGACTAGATCAGAAATGTACAGAGTAGATATGAAAGAACATAAGTGTTTCTTGTCATGAAATTTTAAGAGATGAAACCCATGAACTAATGCTTGTAAATGCTGATTGTATTTTTCAACAATCTTACAATATGCAATGGGAATTAATATCGATCCATTAAGGGCAAAAAGGTGCATTCCAATGCTATTTTACGACAGATTTTTTTTTTTTTTTCCCTGGGCTGCTGGTTTCAATCATTGTTTGGTTTATAGTAAAAAAAAAAAAGAGTCACAACATATTATGACAATTAATCAAAAGTTAAAAGTAGTCTAAGTTTGAGACCATCGAATCAAGGGTTAGGATGATCAGATGACCTTCCAATTGTTCCACATTCCATGAGGATCCCTTCTCATTTGCATGAGAGTGGACCCTGCAGGCCCCCTAACAAATCTCAATAAGAGACCGTGCAACGAGTCTCCACTGTCCTAAATAGGAGGTGAAGCTTTGTATCACTTGATTTAGATGGAGTTGATCATCTCCATACTCCAGTTGACAACTCAATTCACATCATCTTAAAATAAAACTTTCCCAACTATCTGAGACCAGCTTAGAGTAATACTTGGTCGCTATGGAGTTGTTTCAATCCAACTGTTTATCATTGCTGTTGTCATTGCCTCATGCCAAAACCCAGTCATCAATCATCCCAAACTCCTCACCTCTGACCTCAACCAATTTTGTTCAACTACAATAAAATATATGGTAGATAAAGTTACCAAAGGAAAGAGCCTTCTTCAAGCAAGCAATGACATTAATCATCAGAGATCTCAATCCAAGCTCCTTAAGCAAGGCCAAATTCCATGCATGCCAAGAGACTGAACTGAACTGAACTCTTTTTGCTCAAGTGTGATTTGTATTACTAAGTAAAAGTTACAGAATCTCTATTAAAAGCAAAGGAAACACAGAGAAGCACAAAGTCAGCCATGATCTTGATGATACTCGCTGCCTTGGTTGCTACTTGATGGCTGGTTTTCCTGCACAGAAAGGTACTGTAAGTGCCATTTGTCAATTGGAAGTGTCTGCTACAAAGACATAACTCTTAGTTCCGCTAGCTAATTGGCAAAAATATAGATGCCTTGGATTCCATAAACATCTTAATAGCTTATCACTCAATTTGAATTCAGAAGCACAATTCCACCAAAAAAAAAAGAATTAAGAAACACAAACTTCACCTGATGATTCTCTCAATGACAGGAACATTTTTTTTTTCCTCCTGCTCAAGTGAGCTCAACACATTCTCAGAATCAAATGCTAGAGCTGGAATCTTTTTAAAACAATAGGCAAGGTGGATTCAAGAAAGATGCAAATTCGCAACAGAATTTCGGATAGTTGTAGCCTTGTAGGTGTGAGATACTAAATAAAGAAACAACATGAATCAGGTATTCTGCATTGCACAGGTTGCTTCATGGCAGGTCACAAGATCAGCAGCAACCCTTCCCTGAGCTAGGCCAGGACTAAGACTGTAGAACTGTAATTGGGACCTATTCTGCTCATGCCCAACAGGCCAGCAAGCTGGGTCTTCATGAACTCGCTCATGGCCAAAGCCCACCTCATCAGGTAAGGCACTAACAATCCATTAGAGAGGCCAACAATCATCATCTGGCTAATGGGTGTTCTAATTCTTCCATTCTCCAATATCATGTCACCTTACAGAGTGATCTGCTATATGATGTTCTTGTGCAGAAGCAGCCATTAAAAAAAAAGGAATTGCAAACATAAAAGACCACAAAAACAAAGCAAGATAGCACTCCAGCAACTGAAAAACCCCTTGATTGCAATTAACTAAAATCTGTCTAGTACAGTTAAATTGAGTATAGCTCTTTCTCAAATCTATGTATGCTAGCAATATTAACATCTGCTTCCTTTACATATAAAAACAACATATATCAAAGGTTATAAGGGGGCAAAAAGGCAATGACAACTGAATTTTCTAAGTCAAAAGAGATTTAAACCCTCAAAGCCACTGGATCCTGCCATGAAACCCTCCTCTTCGCGGAACGGTCTGATCCATTTCCAACATCTCTGGAAATAGAGAAATTGAGATTGCTCGCCTGCGCTACTTCTTTAGTTGTTGAGCATCTCTTCAATTTCTTGTCCACTCTCAACGGTTCCCGATCCAGCTTAAGCATTCCTACCTCTTCTTCTCCCCCCTGAAAATTAAAGCAACTCATAAGATTCTAGTGAAATTCAAAGACTTCAATCAATAAAAGAATTATAGAACAAAACAAGTACCGGAAGAGAAGCGTTCAAGTCCAAATGTTTATAAGGCCTGCTAACTATAAAATCATTTTCAGTGTAAATCCTTTCTTTCACATGATTCTGAGAGGGAGGTTCTAAAGAGGTTTCCTGAGGTGGATTCTTTATTAAAAATTCGTATCTGCGCCGCAAGAATCTGCAATTCATAGAAAATGTAATTAAAACATATAATTTTCAGAAAGCAAGAAGATGGATTTACAAATATACAAGTACTAAGGAAATATACCTCACTTCAGCCAAGAGGGTGAGCTTTTTCCTATTAGCTTTCTGCAATCTTTTCTTCATAAGCTCTGTTTCCTGCAAAATCATTGACATTGAATGAGTTGGAACTAAAAAACATCTTCATATGAAAAACCCAATTAAAAGTTTCAAAGAAACCTAACAAGCATCTTCATATGAAAAAACCCTACTGAAGATTTCAAAGAACCCTAACTTGTACCATCCAAAAGCTAGAGCCTATCCACCCATAATATGCAAAATTTGGGAAGAAATGGGGTTGTTTCCCCCTCATCAGAAACTAATCTAGATTAAAAGATAGAAAGGACAATCAATGGAACAAAGTAAAGACTGGTGTTGGATTAACAGAAATTATCATTGGAATCAAAACCCAAAAGTTATTGAATAAAAAAAACCTATGAAACCGTAGATCTTGTAAATCAAGAAAAGCATATAAACTCATGGAAATGAAAAAGGGAAAGAAAGAACAAATCAAAACATTCATCAATGATGAAAACAAGAACAACCCAGGAAGAAAAGGAACCCAAAACAATCACCCACAAATTAAACAAACGAATGAATGAATCCCAAATCCTCGACTGAACAAAAATCCAAAAAAAAAAAAAAAAAAAAAAAAAACAAAGAAAACCTCATATAAATCAGAATAAGATGCAACCCAGAATAGAACCCTAGAAATTGTTTAGACAAAAATAAATCACATCAACAAGGAAAAGAAGAAAACCCCAGATCTCACCTTTTCCAACTCTGCAAAATCTTGCAAGAGACTCTGATGCTTGAACCTCATCCTCACCTCTTCCTGCTCAACAACCCCATAAACAGAAGAATCCAAGGAAACCCCTTTCATCTTTTTCATGTTGTTCATCATCTCACCTCCCACAAGAACCAACAAAAATCAAGGAACCTTGCAGAATACAGAAAACCCAGATGGGAAAATAGCTGTAATCCCAAGACAGAACCCAGCAGAAAAGAAAGGAAAGATGAAGAGAGAGAGAGAGAGAGAGACACAGACAGAGAGGAAGGAAAGATAAAGATAGAAATAAAGGTGGGAATAGAAGAGGAGGTTTCCTTCTCCTGTTTTCTCTCTGAAACTCTGACCAACCAAAACACCAAAAAAAACAAAAAAAAAAAAAAAAAAAAGACCAAGTAAATCGGATATAGAAATTGGAGATTTTGATTGATGAAGGGGTGAGACTTTTGAGGGGTTGCAGAGGGGCATTATAGGAAAATCTGTTTTGGATTCTGCTGTTTGGATGATATTTGAAGACAACCCTTTCCTCTCTTTCCTTCTTTCTTCCCTTCTTTTTTGTATTTCCTTCCCACATGAAATTTTTAGGTACAGCTGGGCCATTACATACACCAGTTCAGTTGGGACTTTCTTTCTCTCTCTCTCTCTCTCCTATCTTGTTGAGGGCAGTTTTGTTGGGTCTTCTCTTCTCTTCTGTGTGTGTATTGGGTTGGGTTAAGTTGGGTTGTGGGTTTGGTAAAGAGAGAGAGAGAGTTGTTGTGTTTGAAAAAAAGGGAACGAGGAATCAATGGCTGGAGTTTCTCCAATGTTGCAGTAGGTGTTGTTTGTAGTTTGTACTCAAAGAGACCTTGTGGGATTGGAATTGGATGGTGAAATGCCACTTTTTTTTTTTCTTTTTTTCTTTTTTTTTTTTGTGGTTGTCTTTATAGAAGGGTGGTGTGGGTCAAATTACTTAAATGGCCTTGTGTCCTTGGCATATATATCCTTGTCAATGTACCTGTGCATTGGTGGGAGAAGAAACCAGGCAAACTAATATAATAATGACCCCTTGCTTTTGGGTTTCTTGGAGGAGATAAATCAGAATCCTAATTTGGATCACCTGTCAAAATCTCAGGCTGGGCGGGCCCAATTCCCACTATAAAACCGGCCAATTGTTAAATTTATCACATTTGAGATAAAAATATAAAATTTCTTCACACGGGACTGCGTGCATGTGAGTAAAGGCGGGAATAAAAAATTCCGCAGGATTGAAATGTTGCCCGTAAAAAAAAGTTTTAAATGTTTTATAAGTTACCTAGTTGACCCAACTCTTATTATAGTGAAATTTGTATAGAAAATATTTTTAATTGTCTGAGAATATTAATAAGTGAGACTGAATTTTGAAATAAAACCAACCCACCATAAAATTCATCACGTTTGAGATATGAAGGAAAAATTTCTCATTGCAAAATCTTTCATATTGAAGATTTTTAATGAAGATTTTTAACGCATGAGAATCACAAGGAGTTGTTGTGGATGGCAACTCCCACTCTCATAGTCCCTGCCAAGGATCAATCATTGACTGGGTGGTTTACACTCTCATCTCCTGGCCACTGAGCTAACTCAACAAAAAAAAAAAAAAAAAACAAGGATTTTTAATGCCCTCTTTTAAGTATGGATCGCCCTAAATAAAAACAGAATCCAAAAACCCAACATGGTTGCCATATAAAAAGTTTTAAATGTTTTATAAGTTACCTAGTTGACCTTGCTCTAATTATAGTGAAATTTGTGTAGAAGATGTTTTTAATTGTCTAAGATTTTTAATAAGTGAGACTAAATTTTGGAATAAAACCAACCCACTGTTAAATTCATTACATTTGAGATATGAAGGTAAAATTTTCCTTGCAAAATCACGCATATGTAGATTTTTAACGTCTGGGAATCACGGTCCCACTCTCATAGCCCCCGCCAAGGATCGATCCCTAATAGGGTGGTTTACACTCTCCTCTCTTGGCAATTAGGCTAACTCAACAAAAAGGATAAAAAAAAAAAAAAGTTTTTTAGCGCTTGCTTTTTGAATATGGATATTCCTAAGTAAAGGCAGAATCCAAAAGCCCAGCAGGGTTGCCATTTTTTTTTATAATTTCTTTGTTGTCTAGACATTTAATAATTAGGCGCCACCAATGAGCATAAAAGAAGGAGTCCATATCCTGTGAGGATTTATCCCACAGTGATAATAAGTTGACCAATTAAGGTTTGCCACGTCACCGCAGGCAGCCTGTCATGCACGCAGGTAAGGCTGCCCACGTTAATATGGTAGACTGTGATTGGTCCACTCAAGGTCACCGTAGAAGAAATGAGTTCGGATCACATTCACTATGAGTGGACCAATAATACTACACCACGTCATTCAAAAATTTATGTAATTTTGAAGTTTAAAAAGTTTAAATTAAATGAAAGAGAATCTCCTAAATTTTTAGATGACATGACGGAATATTATTGGTCCACTCACGATAAAAATATAACAAATACGATAGGTGATCCGGAGTCACGAAAAATCCCCAAATAATCTCTGTTCTAAAAGAAGTGATCCCGAGCCTTTAAATTCGGACTAGAAATCGTGGGGGTCCTTGGCAATTGGCATGGTCTGCAAAAGGAAACAGAGTTTGAGAAATTATGCAAAAAGAGTTGTTGGGCAAAGATTTGTGCGGAAAAGAAGGAATAAACAGGTGCACCAAATGGAAAGGATCAAAATCTTTTTTTCACCATTGGAGATGATCCCTACGTTCATAGGTAGATGCGTATAAGAATGAAAAGATGAAGTTCTAAAAATAGATAATTACTAAAAGAAAATTTCTTTTTTTTTATTCAAAGGTGTTGGAAAGCCCTTGTTTATGAGAGGTATTTTTTTTATAGCAAGATTGTCTTCTATTAAGATGTCCAATTAGATGTTCGGTTTGAGGGTTTTTTTTTTTTACACCAGTCAAGGGGTTGAGGACCCATCGAACGACAAGTGAGTGCGCCCTTAGGTGAGGGAATGAGACCTCGGGTGAGGTAAGGGGCCCTCGGATGAAAGTGGTATGCTTAGGATTCAAACGCTGGATAGCTAGGTGAGAACTCCCGCACCTTACCGTTAGGGTAAAGCATCATTTTCAATCCTGATTTGAGATGTTAAAGAGGAGTTATGTCATAAAAAAATGACAAAAATAAAAATAAAAAAATGAACCACTTGAGTTTCATGACACCCAACATGAAGACGCAAAATGTCTACGTATGGGAACATCCGCAAGAGAAAATTCTCCTTTCCCCTATTTTCTCATGAAAAGGCATAATCCTTTAAGGGGGAAAAAAAAACCCAAGGCATCCACTATAGTATGTTTTTGTCTGTTCCTCGACGAGGGTAATTGATTTATAGCGTTATGTGCGTGGGTGTGCGAGTTCGATTAGCAAAAAATCAAAGACCACTTGAGCAATTTCTTTTATTATTTGGCATGAGGACCCCCAAAAAAAGATTAACAAAACTAACGAAGAAATGTTGGCCACGGACACAATTAATCAGCACCTTCCATCATCCCTTTATGATTGCGCTGTTGTTGTGTGTGATGTATCATGTGGGCCACGGACACAATTAATCATCACCTTCCATCATTCCTCTAAGATTGCGCTGTTGTTGTGTGTGATGCATCATGTGGGCCGGACAGTGATTCAAGTTTTGGATGGGCCCCACCTTGTGTGGATATTGTTTCATTGTTTTGGTGGGTCCTATTGCGTTTAGAGTTACGGATCATTGAGGTGGCCCACCACATCACCACTAGGAGCAATGGGTCCACAGTGAACTCAATCATTTGAGTTGGGCCCCATTGCGTTGGACATGGTTTCATCATTTTGGTAGGTCCCACATGTTTTGTGCTTAGGATGATTTAGGTCATAGGTGCCACCACCACATTTCCAACACTAGCAGCAGTGGGCCAAGTCCAACTGCAAATTTGATCATTCTTTTTTATAGCTACGACTTGACTTCGCACTCTTAATCAATCACACCTTAAACTCTGATTAATTTAAAACATTTCTAGATCATCTGATCTGCTAGTGTCCATAAACTCAATTAGAGTAAAGTTTGACTTAAAAGTAAAATATGTCGGGGCATTAGGATGTATTAATGATAACTGACAGGGGCGGACCAGGCACAACCACGCGGGTGTGGCCGCACCTGTTAAACCATGGTGCGTTTGAAAAAAATTGATTGGAAATTGTGGGTCCACTCTCAAAATCCACATGAAAATTCTCTAATTGCCCTCAAAACCAAACTACTCAAACGAAAATCCTTGATCCCCCACTAATAACTGATACTCTTAGCTATGTTAAAGTCGTCTCTCGAGTTTCTCCCTCTTTTTGACATTGATTTGATTGGTCATGAGCACCTTTTGTGGAACTAATCATAGGCAATACATAGGATTTGAATACATTTTAATTCAAGAATTAACTTGTTATCTAATGCTATTAAAATTTAAAAATTAAAAATGAAGTAGATGACCGTAACTTTATAACCCATCACCCATGCGTCCACTTCTGTTACAAATTTGCTGACAGCATTAAGGGTGATGCAAATCTAAGAAAACATATGATCAAAAATATCAACCAAACAAGAAGCAACAACAAGCTCCCTTTCTATTTACATGTATATATGTACTGCCATATGTCAGTCTCCACAGCACCCATTACATGTCCACAAGCATTTAACTGTCTTAAATCCAAGAACCATATAATATACATGGTCCTCACATACAACTATTTGATCAACACAGTTGTGTGCAACGGTGTCCATGACAAACAACCCATGACATGACCAACCCATACAATCACCTGAATAACCTATTCATGAACAGTGATAGAAGGGACCCATTCATTTACATCTTTAAGTATACAACCAGCTTAAAGGTATTCAATTTTTTATGAAATTTAATATTATATATATATATATATATATATGAGAAATACTCATACGCATCCATCCCTCACTATATTATGGTGAGGAACAACATAGTGGGATCGACTTTGTTTCAGTGGATAAGTCAAAATAGACAAAAATGCTTCTTTTTAAATGGGATAGTTTTGTGTATATATATATATATATATATATGGATTTTTTTAAAAAAATAAAATAAATTTAAATCTTAATTAAATGATTTTATAAAGAAAAACCATGCATATATATATACACTTTTTTTTGACAAAATCACCCCAGTTCACGATATCACCAACTGAGTTGATGATATCGTTGACCTACGATATAGTCCACTTCCATTGTTAGAAAAACATCTTCTTTTTCGTAATAGAAAGGTCAAATATCGTGGAGCTCGTACATATCATGTCGAACAAAATCACTACAACCCATTCATAATCTCTTAAATATACTATTTAACTAGTAATTTGTTGCAAGAAAGAACATACAAGATCTCCATCAATCACTCAACCAGCAAACACATCCACCGCCACTACCAAACATACACAAACTCCTTCAAGCCAAAAAATAAAAATAAAAATAATAAATAATAACCCAAAGACAAAGGCCTCTACCTATTACACAAGAAGTGGCGAAGCATTAGTAGGGACTACGTGAATATTTTTCAATACTTTTTATGCATCAAGTTGGTTGGGATTCGAATTTTCGACCGGTTGGCTATGATAACATCCAAGAAGCCATGTATCAACCAAAAAACTTAAGGTGGAAGTCCCAAACAAGTATACGAAGCCTTGCCAAAGGCATTACTTAGGCAATGTGAGAGGTAGGGCTTTACTTTACCAACCGCCCCTCCTCAACTCTTCGATTAGTTCGGTTATGGATATTGAATTCCCTCATCAACTCTTCGATTAGTTCGGTTATGGATAATGAATTCTGAAATCCCTTCATGGGTATTCTCATCATACTATCAATTGCCCCTCCTCACCTTTCATATCTTATAAAAAGAAAGAAATATGGAGACTAATTAGGTGTTTTTAGCTTTTCAAAGAAATCAAAGCTTTTCATCTCCTCCAACGCTTTAAAAAAATTGCCTTCTGCAACTCCCAAACACAAGTTCTTAACTCAAGTTACTGTCCAATGTTCTTTCTTCTTCCAACAAGTTTAGCTAATCCATATTTTCTATCACTCTCTACAAGTTAACCAGTATTAGCAGTTGTTCTCAATTGCTCACTGTGTGGGGATATCTACATGATACCGAGATTGTCATCACATCTCAGTTAGGTCAGCACCACATCGGTCGGTACCTCAGCACCTGAACTCGGTACCTCAGCACCTGAGCTCAGTCCTGGCCTCAGCATCCGAGCTTGATCCCTCAGCACCTGAGCTCGGTACCTCAACACCTGAGCTCGGTCCTAGCCTCAACACTCGAGCTCGATACCTCAGCACCTGAGCTCGGTCCTGGCCTCAGCACCCGAGCTAGGTACCTCAGCACCTGAGTTCGGTACCTCAGCATCTGAGCTCGATCTTGGCCTCAGCACTCGAGCTAGGTACCTCAGCACCTGAGCTCGGTCCTGGCCTCAGCACCCGAGCTAGGTACCTCAGCACCCGAGCTAGGTACCTCAGCACCTGAGCTCGGTATCTTAACACCTGAGCTCGGTCTTGGCTTCAACACCCTAGCTAGGTACCTCAGCACCCGAGCTAGGTACCTTAGTACCTGAGCTCGGTTCTGGCCTCAGCACCCGAGCTAGGTACCTCAGCACCTGAGCTCAATCCTGGCCTCAGCACCCGAGCTAGGTACCTCAGCACCCGAGCTCGGTCCTGGCCTCAGCACCCGAGCTAGGTACCTTTGCATCTGAGTTAGGCACTTCGTTTCAGCTCCTTAGCTCGGTAACAGTACCAGCTCAGCTAGGCATCTCATCTCAGTAATAGTGCCAGACACCTCCATCTCGGCTAGGTACTCCTACCTAGGAAGCAATGCGAGAATGTTTATCAAGACGAGTACAGATAGTTGTACCTCTATGGAGATCAACCACGTTACAGAACGTGTTGAGTAATGATGACATACATCAGGTAGAGATAAAAAGTTATCATTATCTGGTGGCTACGTCTACATCAAGTCCCCAGGGTAAGGTCCGATGGGACTGCAATTAAAGAAATGTGGGCTGTGATGTGACTCCCTATCACGAGTCACGAAACTCCCTACCCAAAGTTAGAGGACTTCCCCACTATAAATACAAAAAGTAAACTCCAAAACAGGTAAGATGAGACATACTCATATCTATATCCCAAAACCCTGTCTCTCTTCTTCTCCATCCTTTGCTTAGTTGCAAAACTGACTTAGGCGTCGGAGAGCCTTGCGCTAACTGCAGCCAGGGTCTTTGATTGCTTTTCTTTCCTCCATTTTCAGGTTTTCAGGCAACCAATCCTTCTCAAAGAAATTTTTATATCATCTAAGTAAGTCCGTGAGATTTTTTGCACCTACACTCACCAAGGTAATAATTTCCCTCTTCTTAGTTTTTCCTTGTACGTTGGTTCTCATTTCTTCGTTTTTAGATGTTTGTATCTAATAATAAAACTGAAAATAGAAACAAAGACTACATCATTATTGTACTCATGGAAAATGTACTAGGAACATTTTTTATTCTTTGTCATCATTTCCCACAAATTCACATATCCTGATAGAAAGTGTAGATGGTTTTGAACTTTAAAATCCATTTATAAAATACCCATGTAGAATTGAGAAGAAAGTGTACTTACAAGCTACATTTGTAAGCTTGGGAAATCCTAACCCTTTGAATGGATGGTTGCCAATCACGTATAAGATGATGAAAGGGTTTGCTTCCAAATTTTTTTATTATGAAAATGGTTGTAAACTTTATAATCCTAGCCGCAATCATGTTTTAGTGGAACAACCTGTGGTTTTATATTATCAAGGTTATTAAAAAGGGAAAAAGTTCATTAAGAAAACTACTTGAAAGTCAAGAGAAATGGTCTTAACAAAATTTTATTAACAAAGTATAAAAAAAAAAGAATTTAATTTAGAGGAGGATAGTCTTTTAATGACACATAGGCAAGGGCCGACCCAAGAAATTCAACTTGTGGGGCAGGGCTTTATATAAAAGAAATATTGGGGGAAGGAGCAAATGTTAAAAAAAAAAGAAAAAACACATTCATTATCATAGTTTGTAAGGGGACTATTAGAAACTTTTAACATTTTCAGGTATGGGTGGGGGCTTCAGACCCTAGACTCATGTACCTAGGTCCGCCCCTGCCCATAGGTCCTAGTTGTGTGTTTTAGACAAGTTAAAATGGGATGGGCTTGTATGTAATTGTATGTAGAGAAGGTTTATGTATTTTGGCTTTTTTGTATGTTGAGAAAATTTGTGTGTTTTAGCACTTCTTAGGCTTTATGGTAAGAAATATTCAATTCTCTTTTATTGGGGTTGTTGGTAGAAAAAGAAATGCGGTGAAATAATTTCTAACGTTATGTCACTATTTTTACTCCCCGAGGAAAGTCCTGGCTCCGTCAGTACTCACCAATCCATACACAATTTTTTTTCTTTCTTGCAAGTTATTAGAAGCATATTTTTCTGCATAAACTGAGAGTAAAATCATGTGCATATTTTTGTATAAATTTCATATCTTCCACAGAAACAAAGAGAAAAAGCAGAAAAAAAAAATGAAAAAAAAGAAAAGAAAAAGAAAAATAAAACCCTAACGTGTATGAACAAATGGTAGAGTGGGACATTGGGAGGAGGGATGATGTCGCCAGTGGTGCAGAGAGAAGGGTTAAAAGAGGAGTCTGATTTCAGTGCGGAAAATGTGTTCTTGACTATTTTAATCTATGATTCCAATAGTGTGAGTTTTCCTCGACATAAAGAAAAGCTGGAGAGGAATCCCAAACCTTACATTTACTATGCCCAAAAGGCAAAACAAAATAAGAGTATGGATACTTTCAATATATGTCCCATTCAAGAAAAAAGATTTTAATCGTACCTTTTTTCATATACCATTCATTTATGATAAGAATTCTTATGACTGCAATTTAAAAAAGTAAATAATTTTATAATTCATTTTAAAAATGAACTCATCCTAGTTATGAAGGATATTGAAAAAGTATAAGGTAAAAGCTCGAAATAGTATCATTATAAATTGAAAAAAAGAACATAAAAATGAATAAATATATAATTAAATGACTTTCCACTTCTAAGTAATCCTTTCCATTGGTTCCATTGATTTTCAAAAAAATAAAAAAAATTCTATTAACAAATTAGATTCAAGCCACATTTGTATCTATGTTCAAATTTTAGTCTACATGTTTGAAAAACAAAGAGGCTAAGTCCCCCTATTCAAAGGCATTTAATATGCATTAACTTGGATCTATATAATAGGAATGAGCAAAATTGGTTAAATAATGTAAGGAAATCATACGAATCTCTTTCTTATTACATATGTATTATACAAAATACTATTTTCTTAGTATATGTATATAATTAATATGATACATAAATAAAAATGACAAGTGGAAGTAAAACCTTTGAAATAAAAATTGTTAAAGAATTCATGTAGGTTTCGATATGTGCTCAGGCACCCATAGCTTAATTTAGGTCAATTTACTAAAATATAATATGGGTGAGGCCTGCTAGGGTGAGAGACCATACACTTTAAAAAATGAGTTGAGTGAATGTAAATGGCACGTAGAGCATGTCCTATTTATAAGTTAATGAAGTCATAGATGATTGATAAGTATCTTCGATTCAGTTCCTATAAAAAAACTTGTGACTCCAAATGTCACTCATATAAACTATCATACCAAAAGGATGATAATAAGTGTATAAAAAAAGATAATTTAAAAACGGGAAAATGAAATTGAATGGGTTGAATAGTGCATTATAATGCGTGTGCTCAACTTGAACTGTACCAACTTATTGATTAAGATAGAGACGTCAATGCAAATCCACCTTTGAAGTTATATAAGGTGGATTTATAGTGAACATTGTTGTGCAGCAGCCTACTTTGTGTTACATCCCGATCCCGAATCACCCTGGTCTAAGGTAATCCCCGAGGTGAGACACATGTACTCTCATGATGCTGTACCTGTCTCGAGCCAAATACAACACATGAAAGAGAAAAAAACAACTTCTCCACATGTGAGTCGAGCTCACTAGAACATATCAATAACATTTAAATCATAGTGGAAGCTGTAATCCATACACATGTAGGTATCAATCCCCCATTCAGTCCAATTAAGCATTCAAGTTTAATACAAAATAATTACACAAGTATATACACTGCTTTACGAAAGATGGTGTATAAAAGAACCCTATACACTACACCAAAAGTATAGTAAAAGATCTAAGTATGACCCACACAAAAATGGGTTAGCCAGACGCTAAATGAAGCTTTTAAAATGTACACCACGCACTCCGAGGTTGGTATCTACGCTGGTCCTTGCTCCGGCCATTCCTTTAATCCTAGAGGAACCTCCTCGGTACCCTCTTCTCCCTCTTGGGCCTCTTCAAGGCCGGGAGTTGGACCTGCGGCTATGACATCAAAAGTAGTTTCTCAATATGACGATCTATTAAATATAGGTATTAATAAGGAAATACCTAATGTTACAATTGAATCATAAGACAATTAAATTAACAGATGTCAATGTTAAGAAATAACTAGGCAAATTGTGTGAAAATCGAATAATTTATGCTTGTGAATCAAAGTAGAATGAAAACATGCTAATTGGCTACTACATTGAGTTCATCCTCTCAAGAGAGAGCGAATTTAGTTGAGATGTCACTAGCGGCCCGGCCAAAGGCCAACTGGCTATCCGGGTCTGGAGTTCTGGTGCTCCAGATGACTTACTGCAGTAGTCTTGAATAACTAAATAAAGTTCAACCCTGCCAGGTATCAAAGGGTCGAAACTAAGTAGTGCCAACTCGATTGAATCAAATAATAATCGAATTTGAGTAAGTTTACATTCACTTGTCCATAATCGACTCGAATGATAATCACATACTCCCGAATCCTTACTCAATCTGCAATTCCAATAAATTCCAAAATAGTTGTAAGACAATTAAGTCACGAACTGGAAATAGAAAATCGAACCATAATGAATACTAATAATGCAACTAATTAATTACTTAGGATTTGATATCAAAAAGAAAGATTTGACTTCAATATGAGATGCAATAATATAAAGGAATCAATTACTAACCAATACTGACTATTACTTTTTGTCCCTCACGATCCAATACAATGTAGGTTTGGAAAGGCAATGTACTACTATCTTATTGTGTGTCACTTATTAAGAGAAATGCGTTGAATTTACAAACTAACCTTTATGGCATAGCGCTAGACTAATGAATGTCCGCTAGACTAAGGAGAAAGTTAGGGATCCATTTTAAGGTCATAAAGGTCTTAACGAATCCTAAATCCTATGGAAACAATATGTGCACCCTAATTACCTATTAGAGGTGATTAGGGTGAGTTATTATGGTTTAGGAGTACTAATACTCCCTCTAATTGGGCCCCAAAAGCCTAAACAATTGGCTTCAGCTCCGCTTGAGCGGATGTCTCTAGAGGATTTGTGCGCTCGAGCGGCCCTTGGCGCACTCGAGCGCCCACTGCAGAACTTCACAAATCCAAAATTCCAGTGGGTGGCTCCGCTCGAGCGCCTGCTCCAAAATTCCAAATTTCAAAATTCTGATGTGTTCCTTCTCTCCTTCCCTTCCCACACTTCTTCTAACATAAAACCTGCAATGATGAAGCCTCCTTGCTCCCATTTACACATGTAGTCCCTCTATTCATCTCCATCCATTCAAATCAATAAAACCACTTCATTAAGAAACTAGAGTCATTGAAGAAATAGAGTCTTTAGAATCAATAGATGAATTAAACAATATGTAAATCCAAATTAGCAATTATACTTGTGTCAATAAAAAGCTTCCCAAGCTCTCTCTTCACACTCTAGCTCAAAGACCCAAAAATCCCCCAAATAACAAACCCTAATCACAAAACACATGGAAAATGGAAATGAATATGAATGTATGGGTCAAATATGAGTCTCTTGACTCTATTTCCACTCAAAAACATAGACAAGGAGGGTTTTGGCTTTTACCTTGACAAGAAGTCCAAGTTTGGCAAGAGTAGGGAGTGAAGAAGATGGTTCTTGGCCACAAAGAAGAGGGGAATAAGAAGAAGGTGAAGATGAGCCCACTCCTAGCTCCCTAGGCACATGTACTGGACCTCTTGATGGTTGAGAAAGAGAGAAAGAGGAATGAAGGAAAAGAGCTCCTTGTAGCCAATGGAAAGGAAAGGGATTGAAAGAGAGGGGTTTAATGAATGGTTTATAAGAGTTAAGGTTGTCTTCTATTAGAAGGCCCTTCCCATAGCTAGTATTTTCATATATGGTCAAACGCGGGCCCACTAACTCAATGGTTGGTCAAATAAAGTAAAGTCTAATATGAAAATTAACGTGCTCGACGAGATACACGCGATGACGCCAAGATGACGTGCAAATGATGCAAAATGAGAAAATCAATAATTACGAAAAAGCCCTTGACTCTACTTTATTGAATCAATTCGGTTCCAACTCACCTATCCAAAGTTCAAAACTCAACTAACTCGACTTATAGAGGCTAATAACACTAATTATCATAATTAACAACTAAGTATAATTAATTTAGCTAAATCACAATTAATTAGCACTAATCAAAATTAAATTAGATTGGGGTGTAACACTTTGTGAACTTGACCAAAGACAGTTGATTCTGTTCAATTCTTGTGAACTTGGCGTTTAGTTGTATTTTAGATATACAAAATCATTGTAGATAAAGAAAATAATAAAAAAAGAAATTCTCACATTTTAGAGAGTTTAAGAAACAAACACTGTTTATACCTTTTCTTTATTTTTGTTAAAATAAAATTTTGTCGACTCTTTTGACACAAATTGTTGCTGTTTGCACTTTGACATTTTTTTAATGCCGTCCAAGCTTAAAATATTTCTAGGTTCTTGAATGCAACCATTTCCAAGCCCATTCCGTACAATTATAGCCACCTTAGTTTAGCAAATCTTCTTGAAGCTTTTCTACATCTCTTGGTAAGAGAGCTTATGACATCCAATCAATAAGGAAAAAAGAAAGAAAAATCATATCTACTATCTAGTAAGACATAGAGACAAGGAAAGTTAATAAGATCTTAAATAGTGGAGATTAAAAACTTCATCCCGAGCTAGTTGCAAGAGATGTGAGTTCTTACCTGTGTATCCTGTATCCAAACCTGCGCAGGCACGTTCGCTCACCCAAGGTCTGCTCCCTCACGAGAGAGCTTGCTGGACTTGGGCCCTCGCCCCCTAAGCTTTGTGAAAAATGAAAAATATTCAGGATTTTCATCCCATCCCTTTAATGCGCTCTTCAATGCTTTCAACTACTAAAAATGACTCTTCATCTTTCATTTGTGCCAATGGACCAAAGTTTGAGCCCCATCCAATCATCTCTGTAGTTTGTGGATTTGGTGGATTGGAAATTTAACTTTCCTTTTACCATTGAGTTTGTGGGGCCCATCTAAAATGTCCCAAGGTGATCGAAAGAAGTGAAACTTCACCCACCCCAGTGACCTGGCAGGCACACAGGTGAGCCACACTGTGCCATTCCACCTTATCCCATGTGAAAATGCCTTCCCATTTCACATTATTCCAGTCCCAACCACTTCTAACCAAAACTGATGTGATGTGAGTTTCTCTTCTACAGCACAAAAGACAAGCATCTGTTGTGAATGAAATCATGAATCAGAATTAACAAAAGAAAGTGGATGCATGAATTATTTGATCAATTGACATTAGTAATAACCACTCCCATCAGTTCTTAACAATAGCTATACATGAAAAAGTTGTTGATTAAAGTTGATTTTGTTGTTTTTTTTTTTTTTTTTTTTTTTTACCTGGCTTAAGGGGCTGGGACCCAATTTTATTTTGATTCCCTGATTTCCCTCTCCTCCCACCTTTAAAGGGAAATAATCATGTGAGAACTTTAGGTGGGGCTCACCTATCACCTAATATAAACCGTGCAGTGGATGGAGATCCCCTTGATAGTCACATGCCCGAGGGTTTGACACCAATGCGAATGAACTAGATCGTTGAATCAACTATATACCCATACAAATGGACTGGGCTTGTCGGCCATGGTTGAAGGGATTAGGAGCATGAGATTAGGGCCAAACTTGATATTCGGGACGGTCCTATATAGATATTTCAATTCCCATAGGTCCCATTCCAAAATGGGACCCCAGTGGGCCCCACAAAAAGTCCACTGTTCTCACGGGATCAAATCCCCCTTTAAAAGGGGCCGCCTTTGTTTTTATTTTGTGGAGTTTATTGAAGGCCTTCTGGAGAGAAGAACCATCAAACCCAAATTTTAAAAGGAGCAAGTGCATGTTCTCTACATTTGAACCGTGTTTAGAGCACATAGCACATAGCACATAGCACTCGTATATTTAATTCTCATGGCAGCAGCATGTCACCTCTTTCAGACATACCCCACATGCAACCTTTTTTCAGCGACTTGTATATATTATATGATAAGCTATTTTATCTGTATAGCTTTTGAAATGATTGGAAATTGGAACTATGTGTATGGTGTGGGAAATGATTGGAAATTGGAACTATGTATATGGTGTGGGAAATGTGATGGGTGGGAAACAACTAGATCTGCAGTTATGACTCAGCCAACAAGAATGTATATGATCAAGTATATAAATGCCTCAAAGCTGTGTAGTGGGGAAATTAAGAAATAAGAAGGCAAGACATGGAAGAGGCCCCTCAATTCATCCATGGCTGCCTCAATGCATCCATCTTCCAGGCCAGACATCTTCATCACTCCATCCATGCTGTTGCTCTTGAGGTTTACAAAGCTTCTGATCTTTTTCTTCTCTTGTTCTTTTTTTATACTCTCTCTCTCTCTCTCTCTCTCTCTCTCTCTCTCTCTCTCTCTCTCTTTTCTTCTTCTTCTCTTTTATTCTTGTTGTATTTTAGTATTTCATGTTAGCTACTTCTTGATGCCATTGTTTTACATGGCTGGTTTTTAAACTGTTCCACTTCAACTTCTGATCACTTTATCTTGGTTTGGTTCATGTTTATCTGCTCCTGTTTTCTCAAAATGGGTTCTTCTTCTTCATCATCATCATTGTTCACCTTCTCTCTGCTACTTTTCTTTTAGTGAATTTCGATGAAACCCAAATTGCAGGAAGTCTGACTATTTTGTAGAATGGACTCTTTTTTTTTTTTTTGAATTCTACACAAAAATTATTACCAGCAGTGGTCGGTTACACTTATAATAATTGAGGCTAGAAAGGTAGATGGGCAGATGATCGGTAGTTTTAACTTAGGTTTATGAATCTGGATCTCCTTGTTGTTGACTTGGGGAACAACTTTAGATTCCAGCGACCCCAGTCAGAGTTGAGCTCCCCACTAGATTTATCACATGCTGTAACACATTATTTAATCCCATGGTTTTTTTTTTTTTTTTTTTTTTTTAATTGTGTATTTTACACACCCATAATGGTGGGATAAGACTAAGATGATGATGAATCAAGTGTTCTAACAGGGGACCAATTGAGATTTGGCCCAGTGCTTAATACATGGGGATGATAGAAATTTCAGACATTTAGCTTTTCCTGAGATCAGCTCACAGAGGATCTAGACTTATGTCATGAAAATGCAGACTCAACTCTGTACTGACTGAAACAGAAGCTAATTTGCATTACTGATTAAAAATGCACTAATTACATAAATAGATAAAGATCCTAAAAAGTAGCAACAAATTCATAACTATCCTAAACAATAGCAACAACTACAACAGACTAATCTATTTGCTGAAGTCTCGGTCTACAATTGCTTATTGAAACAGAAACTAAGACACCTCATATAACAGCACAGTCATAGAATAGAACAGCATGTTGTACAGGTGGCCCATATCCCTTTTTCCTCGACAGTGAGTTGATGATGATCTTTAACACTTCCCCTTAACATCAATTCTCTATTTACCATACCAATCTTCTTTCTGAACTTAGAAAATTTCTTTAAGCACAATCCCTTCGTTAGAATATCAGCTAATTGTTCATCTGTATGAACTGATAACAACAAGATTTCTCCATGCAAAACCTTCTCTCTGATAAAGTGATAATGAACTTCAACATGCTTTGTTCTAGCGTGGAAAACTGGATTTTCTGCAAGCTTAATTGCACTTTCATTATCACAGTACATAATAACCACTTTACTAGTAATTTGATTCAAATCTTTCATCAATTGAACCAACCACACACTTTCTTGGGCTGCCATAGCAGCTGCTCTGTACTCGGCTTCTGTAGTTGACAAAGAAACCGTTGGTTGCCGTTTACTGCACCAAGATACAGCACCAGATCCTAGACTGAACACATAGCCTATAGTTGATCTTCGGGTTGATACATCTCCAGCATAATCTGCATCACAGAACCCTCTAAGTTCAATTTTCTTTCCTGCTTCATAGAAAAGACCAAAATTCATAGTTCCCTTAACATATCTGAGAATTATGCGAATTGCATCAAGGTGAGGCCGCCTTGGATTTTGCATAAAACGACTAACAACTCCTAGTCCACGGGCTATATCAGGCCTAGTTAGAGTCAAGTAAATTAAACTCCCAACAAGTTGTCTGAACATCACAGGTTCTTCAAGTTCTTTTCCTTCTTCTATTAAGAGTTTTGCATAAACCTCTACAGGTGTAGCTATGTCATTGCATTTTGTCATCCCAAACCGATCAAGTAATTGCTTTGCATAACTTTCCTGACAAAGAAAAATACCTCCTTCACTCTGAACAACCTCCCGTCCCAAGAAATATCTGAGATCTCCCAATTCTTTCATTTGGAAGCGAACTCCATGATTAGTTCTGATTCTGGAAATTTCAGTCAAATCATCTCCTGTGACTAGCAAATCATAAACATAAATTGAAACAATAGACACCTTTGTATCAACAGTTCTTACAAACAAACATGAGTCAGAGGAAGCTATGGAATATTCATTGGCTAACAGAAATTCAACAATTTTTCCATACCAAGCTCTTGGAGCCTGTTTCAGCCCATAAATTGCCTTTTTTTAGCCTGCAAACATACTGTGAGTTTTCTTCAAAACCTCTTGGTTGTTCCATATAAATTTCCCTATCCACCTCGCCATGTAGAAACACATTCTTTACATCCAATTGCCATAGTTTCCATGACTTGCTTGCAGCTATAACAATTAGAACTCGAACAGTTGTGATCTTGGCAACTGGGCTGAAGGTCTCATCATAATCAAGACTATACTGTTGTGAAAATCCTTTAGCCACTAACCGAGCTTTGAATCTCTCCACAGATCCATCTGCCTTTGTTTTGACTTTGTACACCCATTTACACGAAATAGGTGTCACTCCAGCGGGTCGTGGTACAAGCTCCCAGGTTTCATTCTGTTTGAGAGCTTTCATTTCTTCAGACATTGCCTCCTCCCAAACCAAAATTCCTTCAGCTTCTTCAAATGAATCAGGTTTATATACACTGTCTGCATCATCAGTTGTAGCCACCCAAGCTGTGGTTAAAGCACAATTTGCATACCTTGGGTTTGGCTTGTGAGTTCTAGATGATCTTCTCAGTTTATCAGCACTGTCTTCATTTTCTGGTTCATCCAGCTGGGATGGTCTTGCCTCTTTTGCATTTCTGATCTGGTGAATACCAAATCTCCATGGATTCAATGATGTGTCAGCTTGATTGGGATTCTCTTCTAGGCATGGCTTCTCCGCTGGTTCTTCAAGCACTGGTTCAGATACAACATCTGAATTCATCTTCTCTTGAGTTTCTAACTCAAGTTCTCTGCTATCTGGAAGAGCATTATGATCAGTTGACCACCATGAAGAGGCCTCATCGAAGACCACATTTATAGAAACATGAACACGTCCAGTGGCTGGATCTACACATCGCCAGCCCTTTCTTTCATAATCATATCCAGTGAAGATGCATCGAAGAGCTTTCTTTTCAAACTTACTGCGCAAATGGTCAGGCACAAAAACATAACAAACTGAACCAAAGACACGAAGGTGACTTACATTTGGTTTGACGCCAAACAACTTTTCCACAGGTGACATGAAATTGAGTTTTGGTTAAGGAAGACGATTGATGACATATGCAGCAGTCTTCATACATTCAGCCCAGAATCTGGTTGGAACATTCTTAGCATGCATCATGCTTCTACATGCCTCAGCCAGGTGTCTATTCTTCCTCTCTGCTACCCCATTTTGTTTAGGTGTGTTTGGACAAGTGAATTGTCTACGGATCCCATGCTTTTGTGTGAATGTGGAGAACTCATTTGATGAGAATTCTCCACCATTATCAGACCTTAAACATTTGATCTTATAGCCTAGTTCACTTTCTATTTGTTTGTGAAACTCCACAAATTTTTGGAAGACTTCGGATTTTTCTTTCAAAAAATACACCCACACAAATCTTGAGAAGTCATCTATAAAAGTTAGAAGGTAACGTTTACCTCCAAAGGATGGAGTGCTCACCTTGCCAAGAACGTCAGAATGAACTAATTCAAGTGGCTGTTTTGCTTGAAACTCAGATTTGGAGTAAGGTAACTGATGAGCCTTCTCAAACTGACATCCAGCACAAACAACATCAGGACGAACTTCTAGCTCTAGAAGCCCTCTTACCAGCTGCTTCTTCATCATTCCTTTCAGCTTCAAGTAACCAACATGTGCAAGACGAGAATGCCACAAATCGACAGTCTCATTCTTTCGAGCTTTATCAACATATACATCTTGAGCTGTCATAACATATAAAGAATCCTTTCTCTCTCTTTCTATATAAGGTGTTCCAACAATCTGCAGATCTTTGTATATCTTCACATCATTTGGACCAAAAATAACAAAATTACCTGAACTTGTAATCTGAGAAACTGACATCAGATTCTTCTTCATGTTTGGAACATGGTAGACATCTTTGAGCACACAATTATTGTTGCTGGACTTCGGAATACAGACAGCATCTCCTTCATGAGCAATAGGTAATTTAGCATTGTTAGCAGTAACAACCACCTTTTTACCTGTATACTCTATCTTTTTTATGAGCTTTTGTTCGTCTCTAGTCATATGATTGGAACAGCCAGAGTCGATAATCCAGTCCTTAATATAATTTGTTTGTTCCAAAGTACCCTCCTTCATGGAACTAGAAGATGCTGCCACATGGTTAGTTAGAGCGATCTGTAACTCTACTTCAGACCTCATATTGTTCAGCAAACTACTTCTTTCTTCAGACAAGTCGAGTTGATCTTCAAGAATGGAAATAAGAGCGCTCCAATCATCATCACTCTCTGTAGTTGGATGTGCATCATTTGAGGTAGTTGAATTAATTTCCTCAGACTTCTTTGGTGCTCGACAGTTCCTGGCAAAGTGGCCCATCTTTCCACAATTGTAACATGTAATAGTCTTTCTTGGATTTTGATACTGCTTCTCTAGTTCATGACCTTTGGATACTTCCCCTCCGTGAGAGGTTTCTTGACCCATCTTTGACTTTGAACTGAACTTGCTTCCCCGTCTAGTGAAAAGCACTTCTTCATTTTCTTTTACTGAAACTCCAGCAAGTTGTTTAGCAAAACTTTCTTGATTGGCCAGAAGGCTTTCAAGCTCGATCAGAGATGGCTGAACTGGCCATCCCTGAACAGCTGTAATAAACCCATTATACTCAGGTTTTAAGCCTTGAATGAGTATTCTTCTTTTGCGTGCATCAGTTATCTTAGATTCTTCATCAAGTTGAGTAATTTCATGACATATTCCTTTAACTTTTAGAAAATATTCAGAAATTAACATACCTCCTTGAGAGATCGACCCAATTTCATTCTCAAGCATCTGAAGCCTTGCATTGTTTGTTTTAGAAAATAGAGAAGCGAAAGAATCCCATGCCTCCTTTGGGGTCTTGACATCACAAGTATGCTCCAGTCCTTCTGAATTGTAGCCTTGAGAACAAACAGAGCCTTCCCAGCTTTGATCTTCCATTTCCTAGAAGCATCTTGATTCTCAGCTATGCCATTAGGAGGAGTTACATCAGTCCCATTCACCACTTCCCAGAGGTCTTGACCTTGAAGATATGACTCTAAACATGACTTTCAGTAGTCATAGTTCGAGTTATTTAATTTCTCAATTCCGCTTGCATTGTTAGTGAGATCCATACTCACAGCTACAACTGGATGTGCTCTAAAAAATACAGCAGGCTCACAAGAGTCCGACGAACTCTCAAAAAGCCAACTTGGCTCTGATACCAAATGAAAATGCAGACTCAACTCTGTACTGACTGAAACAGAAGCTAATTTGCATTACTGATTAAAAATGCACTAATTACATAAATAGATAAAGATCCTAAAAAGTAGCAACAAATTCATAACTATTCTAAACAATAGCAACAACTACAACAGGCTAATCTATTTGCTGGAGTCTCGGTCTACAATTGCTTATTGAAACAGAAACTGGGACACCTCATATAACAACACAGTCATAGAATAGAACAACATGTTGTACAAGTGGCCCATATCCCTTCTTCCTCGGCAGTGAGTTGATGATGATCTTTAACATGTTACAGGGAAACAGATGAGCTAGCTAAAGCCTGCTGCTTTAAGGGAGCATATTTATTTATTTATTTATTTTAAAATGAAGGTGAATTGATTACTGGGAAGCAGATCCCTGAGCTCATCTCACGGAGTATCTAGGATAATTTCAGAGGGGACCAGATGAGCTAGCTAAGGCCTGGTGCTTTAAGAAAGCATACTGATTTTCCTTTTTATTTTATTTTGGGGTTGAGTTTTGGGGGGGGGGGGGGGGGGGGGTTGGATAGGGGACTATATTGATTACTTGTGCTAATGAGTAGCTGCTAGTTTTGTTATGGAGAGGCTCCCTGTTATCATTGAAAAAAGGTTTGACTGTTGGGAAAACAGTCTTTATGTGATGCTGATTTCCACACTGCCCAAAATGCTCCGTTGAATTGATACTATTGAGGTCAACGTCCACCATCGCTCCTGAGCAGTTATAATTGTGGTCAAGCCATTGCCCTTACCATAAAACTACTGTTGTGCCGTTTCCTATCACCAATTTATTTAGAGATAAGTGGTAGATCAATGGGGAGTAAGATCCTACAAGAGGTAACAGAGCCTGAAAGGTCGGGTGTTCAAGTCACGGGACATGCATTTTTCGAGTTTGCAGCATTTCCTATTACCAATTGGTTTTGTGAAAAGTAATAGTTCAATGTGGTGTAAGATCCCACAGATACCCTTCCACCCTGCAACACTGTTCAAACTTCAAGCCAATAGCAGTTTGAGATACATCAGAAGTGCACTCTAGCAAATATTCAAACCAAACTACACTGCCACTTCTTCCTACTCTGTTACTTATGGATACAGGCAACTTTACTACATATTCTTCTTAGGTTCTATCCCCATTATTCTTTTTGAGGATTACATCCAATATCTGTGTATTTTGTTGTGCTCTGGTCTTTTCTATTAAATACTCATCCAGTTAAGCTTAAAAAGTAGGTTTTGGAGAAGACAGAAGAGGCGTTACACCTCCATGCACTTCCCCACAGCAAGCTCTACGCGACGGTGGACGTCGGTATCGCTAGGTTAGCAAGAACACGAGAAATTGAATTCCATCCGAAGAACCCAACATGGGATGAAAGCTTCCATCTCTACTGTGCTCATACATCACCAGATGTCACAATCTCTGTAAAAAACCACCTCCCAGTAAGCGCTGAGGTCATAGGCCGAGCCAAGATCCCAGTCTCCCAAATCCTCACTGGCCAACCTATTGAAGGCTGGTTTGATCTCTTCAATGATGAAGGTCACAAGCGCCACAAAGCCCAGATCCATATCCGCCTTCAGTTCTCAGATGTGAGTATTGACCCCTGTTGGAATTCAGGCATCAAAGTTCCTATCTTCTCGGGCGTTCCCAATGTTTACTTCCCTCAGAGGACTGGTTGTAATGTCACCCTTTACCAGAATTCCCATCTTTCCAATGACTACCGTCCAAAAATCCATCTTTCAGGTGGACTCTACCACCCTCCAAGGCTATGGGAAGATCTCTACAATGCCATCGTAGAAGCGAAGCAATTCATTTATGTGGCTGGTTGGTCTGTAAATGTTAATATCACTCTAGTTCGTGACCCTGACCGCATGATCCCAGGAGCAGAAAATGTAACAATTGGAGAGCTGCTGAAAAGGAAAGCAGAAGAAGGTCTAACTGTGTTAGTCATGGTCTGGCAAGATAGGACCTCGCTTTCCTTGCTTGGAAATGCAGGACTTATGAAAACCCATGATGAGGAGACAAAGAAGTATTTTGAGCAAACCAAGGTGAAGTGCTTCCTATGCCCTCGGAACCCCGACTCTTCTCTGACCGTAGTCCAACATGTTGAGATCGGATTGGAGTTCACCCATCACCAGAAAACAGTCACACTTGATGGCCCAGTTCCAGGAAATGACTCAGTGCGCCAGGTTGTCAGTTTCATTGGTGGGATTGATCTCTCTGATGGTAGATATGATGATGACAAAAACACAATTTTCAGGAATCTTGATACTACCTATCTCAATGACTTCCAGCAGAAGAACTTCCCACATGCTGATCTACAACATGGAGGACCCAGAGAGCCATGGCATGATGTGCACTCAAAGCTTGAAGGCCTTGCTGCCTGGGATGTTCTTACCAATTTTGAGCAAAGATGGAAGAAACAGGCTCCTGAGGAATTCTCTAGCTGCTTGTTGAATATCCGAGACGACCACATAATTGTACCTGATACTTCCAACTATGAAGCTGAAGAATCATGGAATGTGCAAGTTTTCCGATCAATCGATGGTGCCTCTGTTGTTGGCTTCCCTTCAGATCCAGCTGAGGCTGCTATCATGGGATTGATAAGCGGAAAAGATGTTACAATCGATCGAAGCATTCAGTCGGGTTACATCGAAGCAATCCGAAGAGCAAAGAGGTACATCTACATAGAGAATCAGTACTTCTTTGGGAGTTGCTATGGTTGGAGTGAAGATCAAGACTCAGGGTGTTTGAATTTGATTCCTATGGAGATTGCTGTAAAGATTGCAAGTAAGATTAGAGCTGGAGAGAGATTTGCTGCTTATGTAGTGACTCCCATGTGGCCTGAGGGGGTGCCTGAGGGTCAGACTGTGCAGGCAATTCTCCATTGGAATAGATTGACCATGGAAATGATGTATAAGATCATCGCAGAGGCTATTGAAGAGAAGGGTTTGAGAGGGGAGGCACACCCGAGTGACTATCTAAATTTCTTTTGCCTTGCAAACAGAGAGGTGCAACATCCTGGTGAGTATATTCCACCACAGAGGCCGGAGCCCGGGACAAATTACTGGAATGCGCAGGTTAACAGGCGGTTCCTGATCTATGTGCACGCAAAGGTCATGATAGGTTCGTGAACTTATTTTATAGCAATCACTGGTAACCATTTATTTTTCAGAAAACATAGAACTCCAAAAATTAGAGAATCAGCTTGAAGTTTTGCTGAGTTGACTCAATCATATTTGTGGTTGAGTCCAAATGTAGATAGTGTCTTCCATTCAAGCGATACAAAACTTGGCTTTGTTTGCTCTACCTGATGAATTAGAAACAATTGACTATGACTTGGATTAAAGTGATTTTCAATTTTTGTTTTGAGCATGTCTGTGAAACACAAAAATCCAATTTGACTCTATTTTCTACTGAGTTGTCAAGCTTTAAAATGGTCAACTCGGAGACTTGACCGAGTCTTGAAATAATTCCATTAGAACAAGCAAATAGAATTCTTCATTAGAAGCATATCAACGTGACTCGATTAAAAAAATTTCATGTCAACTTGAGTTTTAGAACCATGCATCGAAGACTTACATTAACCACTGATTTTCAACAGGGTGAGATCACACCAATCTAATGGTGATTACCATCCTGATCTTTATGATATAGTGAACCTGCTCAACTGAATCACAATTAACATGTTGTGATAGAGTGAGCTGTATTTAATCATTGAAACGCTTGAATTTTCAATTGAAACTGCACCTCTTCATTTTCTTAGTTACTTCTTGGGCGCCTTTTTCTTTTCATGTTGTGTGATTCTTTAGTGGATGATGAGTACGTGATCATGGGCTCTGCGAATTTGAACGAAAGATCACTTGGAGAAGGGAGGGACACAGAGATCGCATACGGCGCATTCCAGCCCAAGCACATCAATGAGTCTGAAGGGCTAGCCCGTGGGCTTGTCTATGGCTATCGGATGTCATTGTGGTATGAACATTTCATGAGCCATTACGAACACCATATGCACATATTTCATGAACCCCAAAGTGTAGAATGCGTGAGGACTGTGAAGCAAATTTCAGAAAGCCTGTGGGAGAAGTACATCGGTGATGAGGTGATCGACCTTCCTGGTCGTCTGCTTCCTTTCCCAATTCGAGTCTCAGAAGACGGTTCGCTCTCGGAGCTGCCCGAGGATGAATGTTTTCCAGACACTAGGGCTAGTGTCAAGGGAAAGAAGTCAGACTTCCGTCCCTCTATTCTCACTACATGAGAGGTTGCTTATTTTAAGTTCCTGTTATCATGAAATAATTGTGCCTTTGTTGTGGCCTTGTTATTGAGTTTTTGTCTGTCATTCCAAACAAATTGCCTCGGTTTGTCTTGCTTCACTTTATTTCAGTGGATAAGTCAAAATGGACAAAAATGCTTCTTTTTAAATGGAATATTTTTGTGTATATATATATATATATGGATTTTTAAAAAAATAAAATAAATTTAAATCTTAATTAAATAATTTTATGAAGAAAAACGATACATATATATATTTTATTTTATTTTTGAAAAAATCACCCCAATTCACAATATCACCAACTAAGTTGACCTATGATATTGTCATCTTCCATTGCTAGAAAAGCATCTTCTGTTTCGTCTTCTTCCACTTGGTGATAGAAAGGTCGAAGAAAATCACTACAATCCATTCAAGATCTCCATCAATCGGTGAACCAGCAAACACATTCACCGCCACTACCAAACATACACCAAACTCCTTCAAGCCAAAATAAAAATAATAAATAATAACTTCTACTGAGATTCGTATTCGCAACCGGTTGGCTATGATAACATCCAAGCAGCCATGTATTAACCCAAAAGCTCAAGTTTATAGGTGGAATATTCAAACATGTATATATGAAGTCTTGTCAAAGGTATTACTTAGACAATGTAGGCTGTAGGACTTTACTTTACAAACTGCCCCTCCTCAATTCTTACGATTCTTTGATTAGTTGGGTTATGGATAATGAATTCTGAAATTCCTTCATGGGTATTCTCATCATACTATTAATCGCCCCTCCTCATCTTTCATATCTTATAGAAGGAAGGAAATATGGAGGGTTAGCTTTTCAAAAAAAATCAAAGCATCAAGGACTGATTCATATCCCTTCAAAAGCGGCGTTTTGTTTTCTTTTCTCATCTCCTCCAGACGCTTTAAAAAAAAATCATCTTCTGCAACTCCCAGACACAAGTTCTTAACTCAAGTCACTGTCCAATGTTCTTTCTTCTTCCAACAAGTTTAGCTAATCCATATTTTCTATCACTCTCTACAAGTTAACCAGTATTAGCAACGGTTCTCATTGCTCACCAAGGTGCTCATTTCTATCTTCATAGTTTTTCCTTTCTCATTTCTTTGTTTTTAGATGTTTGTATCTAGCAATAAAACTAAAAATAGGAATTACAAAGACTACATCATTATTGGACTCATGGAAAATGTAGTAGGAACATTTTTTAATCTTTGTCATCATTTCCCTACATTTTTCATTAAATGTGTAGAAAACTGAACTATAAAATACCCACAAATCCACATATCCCTTTGCCTGATGGAAAGTTGAACTTTAAAATCCATTTATAAAATACTCATGTAGAATTGAGAAGAAAGTGTACTTACAAGCTACATTTGTGAGATTGGGAAATCCTAACCCTTTGAATGGATGGTTGCCAATCACGTATAAGATGATGAAAGGGATTGCTTCCAAATTTTTTTATTATGAAAATGGGTGTAAACTTTAAAATCCTAGCGGCAATCATGTTTTAGTGGAACAATGTGTGGTTTTATATTATCAAGGTTATTTAAAAGGGAAAAGGTTCATTAAGAAAACTACTTGAAAGTCAAGAGAAATGGTCTTAACAAAATTTTATTAACAAAGTATAAAAAAAAGAATTTAGAGGAGGATAGTCTTTTAATGACACATAGGCAAGGGCCGACCCAGGAAATTCAACTTGGGGGGTGGGGCTTTATATAAAAGAAATATTGGGGGAAGGAGCAAATGTTATAAATAAAAAAAAAAAAAAAAAAAAAAAAAACACATTAATTATCATAGTTTGTAAGGGGGCTATTAGAAACTTTTAACATTTTAAGGTATGGGTGGGGGCTTCAGCCCCAAGACCCATGTACCTAGGTCAGCCCCTACCCATAGGTCCTAGTTGTGTGTTTTAGACAATTTAAAATGTGATGGGCTTGTGTGTATAATTGTATGTAGAGAAGGTTTATGTATTTTGGCGTTTCTGTATGTTGAGAAAATTTGTGTGTTTTAGCACTTCTTAGGCTTTATGGTAAGAAATATTAAATTCTTTATTTTTGGGTTGTTGTTATTAGAAAAAGAAATGCGGTGAAAATAATTTCTAACGTTATGTCACCATTTTAAACACCCCCCCCCGCCCCCCCCCCGCAGAAAGTCCTGGCTCTGCCAGTACTCACCAATCCATACACAAGCTATTAGAAGCATATTCTTCTACATAAATTGAGAGTAAAATCATGTGCATATTTTTGTATAAATTTCATATCTTCCATAGAAACAAAGAGAAGAAGCAGAAAAAGAAAATTCAAAGAAAGAAAAAGAAAACCCTATTAATATGTATGAACAAATGGTTGAGTGGGACATTGGGAGGAGGGATGATGTCGCCAGTGGTGCAGAGAGAAGGGTCAAGAGATGAGTCTAATTTCAGTGCGAAAAATGCGTTCCTGACTATTTAATTCTACGATTCCAATAGTGTGAGTTTTCCTCGACATAAAGAAAAGCCGGAGTGGAATCCCAAACCTTACATTTACTATGCCCAAAAGGCAAAACAAAATAAGAGTGTGGATACTTTCAATATATGTCCCATTCAAGAAAAAAGAGTTTAATCGTACCTTTTTTCATATGCCATCCATTTCTGATAAGAATTCTTATGACTGCAATTTAAAAAAGTAAATAATTTTATAATTCATTTTAAAAATGAACTCATCCTAGTTATGAAGGATATTGAAAAAGTATAAGGTAAAAGCTCGAAATAGTATCACTATAAATCAGAAAAAAAAACACATAGAAATGAATAAATATATAATTAAATGACTTTTCACATCTAAGTAATCCTTTCCATAGGTTCCATTGATTTAAAATATATATATATATATATATTATATTAACAAATTAGATTCAGGCCACATTTGAATCTATGTTCAAATTTTAGTCTACATGTTTGAAAAACAAAGAGGCTAAGTCCCCCTATTCAATGGAATTTAATTTGCTTTAACTTGGATCTATATAATAGGAATTAGCAAAATTGGTTAAATAATGTAAGGAAATCATACGAATCTCTTTCTTATTACATATGAATTATACAATATATATACTATTTAATTTCTTAGTATATGTATATAATTAATATGATACATAAATAAAAAGTGACAAGTGGAAGTAAAACCTTTGAAATAAAAATTGTTAAAGAATTTTTGTAGGTTTCGATATGTACCAAGGCACCCATAGCTTGATTTAGGTCAATTTGCTAAAATAAAATATGGTTGATGAGGCCTGCTAGGGTGAGAGACACACTTTAAAAAATGAGTTGAGTGAATGTAAATGGTACCTAGAACATGTCCTATTTATAAGTTAAGGGAGTCATAGATGATTGATAAGCATACGTGGCACTACATGGATGTCAGTGAGGTCTGAAAAATTATTAAAAAGAAATTCTTTAATGAATTGAACTTATGTAAAGATTTTGACCCCACTTAACGCTTAAGTTAATGGGCCATCTGTCTACCAAAATAAATTAAAAATAATGGACCCAACTTTTTTTTTATAAAGAAAATTTCCTTTTTTAGACATTCTGTCATTAACTCTTCATTTACCCTAATTTAACATCTAAATGCGGTATTCTCCCTATATTAGAAGGATAAAATCCTAATATTTAAATTTAGGCATATAGACTCACAGCCACAGCCGAGCAGCATAGATCAATGGATGAATGATTGTTTTGTCACATATATTAAAAATGACGTCGTTTTTTTCCAATTGTTGATAATGAAGTTATTATGCAATGATTTCAACACATAAAAATCCGTCGAGGGCATCTATGGGAATTTATGTATTTTGATTTTTTTTTTTTTTTGGATTAAGAACTATTAGCAACAATGTATTAAAATTTGTATTTATTTTTGTTTGAGAATTCAATATTATCTTTGTCGAATTGTCGCAAATAGATTATTTGAGAATTTTATATTATATTTGTCGAATTATCGAATGTAGATTACAAATGTTGATAAAGGGAAAAATAAATTTATTCAATTTGTAGAAAATAAATCTTTTGTTGACTCTATTGACTTGAATTCTTGGAGCCGCCACTGTTGATAAGTATCTTTGATTTGGTTGCTATAAAAAAGTTGTGACTCCAAATGTCACTTATATAAACTATCATACCAAAAGGATGATAATAAGTGTATAAAAAAAAAGATAATTTAAAAACAGGGAAATGGAATTGAATGAGTTGCATAGTGCACAATAATGTGTATGCTCAACTTGAATTCTACCAATTTATTGATTAAGATAGAGATGTCAATGCAAATCCACCTTTGATGTTATATAAGGTGGATTTATAGTGAACATTGTTGTGCAGCAGCCTGCTTTGTGAACTTGACCAAAGACGAGTCTGTTCAATTCTAGTGAACTTGGCATTTAGTTGTATTTTAGATATACAAAATCATTGTAGACAAAGAAAATAATTAAAAAAGGAATTCTCACGTTCTAGAGAGTTTAGGAAACAAACACCGTTTATACCTTTTCTTTATTTTTGTTAAAATAAAATACTGTCGACTCTTTTGACTCAAATTGTTGCAGTTTGCACTTTGACATTTTTTTAATGCCGTCCAAGCTTAAAATATTTCTAGGTTCTTAGAATGCAACCATTTCCAAGCCCATTCTTTACAATTATAGCCACCTTAGTTAAGCAAATCTTCTTGAAGATTTTCTAGTTCTCTTGGCAAGAGAACTTATGGAAGAAAGAAAAATCATATCCAGGAAGGAGAGATTGACATGGAGAGAGAGAAAAAGTTTTTAAGATTCTAAATAGCCGGACTAAAAACTTCCTCTTAACCTAGTGGTAAAAGATGTGAGTTCTTAACTGTCCGTCATGTATTTAAACCTACGCTGTCACGTTCGCTCACCCGAGGTCTACTCCCTCACGGAAGGGCTTGAGGGACTTGCGTCCCAGCCCCCGACACTGTATAAAAAAGAAAAATAGTCAGGATATTCATCCCATCCCTTTAATGCTCTCTTCAATGCATTCAACTGAAAATGACTCTTCATCTTTCATTTATGCCAATTGATTGCGCAAGTATATTCCATAGTATGTGAAGCATCCTTGGTTGCCAATGCATTCCTAATAATTCCGAACACGAGAATCACATGGATGGGGGAATGGACAAAGTTTTGAGCCCCATCCATTCATCTCAACAGTAGTTTGTGGATTTGGTGGATTGGAAATCTAACTTTCCTTTTACCATTGAGTTTGTGGGGCCCACCTAAAATGTCCCAAGGTGATCGAAAGAAGTGAAACTTCACCCACGTCAGTGACCTGGCAGGCACACAGGTGGAGCCACACAGTGCCATTCCACCTTATCCCATGTGAAAATGCCTTTCCATTTCACATTATTCCTGTCCCAACCACATCTAACCAAAACTTATGTCATGTGAGTTTCTCTTCGACAGCCCAAAAGACAAGCATCTGTTGTAGATGCAATCATGAATCAGAATTAACAAAAGAAAGTGGATGCATGAATTATTTGATCAATGTCATTAGTAATAACCACTCCCATCAGTTCTTAACGAAAGCTATACAAGAAAAAGTTGTTCATTAAAGCTGCTTTTGTTGTTTTTTGTTTTTTGACCGGGCTTACGGGGCTGAGACCCTTGCCCTTTGGTGAGGGAAGTAGATTTTGTTTTAATTTCTGATTTCCCACTCCTTCCACCTAAATACGTGAGAACTTTGGGTGGGGCCCACCTATCATCAAATTCAAGCCTTGCAATGGATAGAGATCCCATTGATAGTCACATGCCCGACGGTTTGGCACCAATGTGAATTAACTGGACCGTTGGATCGACTATATATCCATACGAATGGACTGGATTTGTCTGTCATAAATGAAGGGGTTAGAAGTATGACATTGAGGCCAAACTTAATATTCAGAGTGGTCCTACATGGATCTTATCATTCCCATCAGTCCCATTCTAAAATGGAACTCCCATTAGGTCCCATAAAAAAGTTCTCACCGTGATCAAATCCCCTTTAAAAGGGGCCGCCTTCGTTTTTATTTTGTGGAGTTTATTGAGGACCTTCTGGAGAGAAGACCCATCAAACACAAATTTTAAAAGGAGCAAGTGCATGTGGATATTCTCTACATCTGAACCTTGTATATAGCACATAGCACTCGTATATTGAATTGAATTCTATTGGCAGCAGCATTTGACCTTTTTCAGACCTACCCCACATGCAACCTGTTTTCAGCGACTTGTATATATTATATGATAAGCTATTTTACCTATATAGCTTTTGGATAGATTGGAATTTGAAATTATGGGTATGGTGTGGGAATAAGTGGGAAACTAGATCTGCATTTATGACTAAGCAGACAAGAATTGACTCATGTATATAAATGCCACAAAGCTGTGTAGTGGGGAAATTAAGAACTAAGAAGGAAAGACATGGAAGAGACCCCTCAATTCATCCATGGCTGCCTCAATGCATCCATCTTCCAGGCCAGACATCTTCATCACTCCATCCATGGTGTTGCTCTTGAGGTTTGCAATGCTTCTGATCTTTTTCTTCTCTTGTTCTTTTTTCTTTTTTAAATTCTCTCTCTCTCTCTCTCTCTCTCTCTCTCTCTCTGCTGCTGCTGCTTCTTCTTCTTCTCTTTTTATTCTTGCTATATTTTAGTATTTCATGTTAGCTACTTCTTGATGCAATTGTTTTACATGTCTGGTTTTTAAACTGTTCCACTTCAACTTCTGATCACTATATCTTGGTTCATGTTCATCTGCTACTGTTTTCTCAACATGTGTTCTTCTTTTTCTTCATCATCAATTTTCACCTTCTCTCTGTTACTTTTCTTTCAGTGGAGTTGGATGAAACCCAAATTGCAGGAAGTTTGACTATTTGGTAGAATGGACTCTGTTTTTTTTTTTTTTTCTGAATTCTACACAAAAATTATTACCAGCAGTGGTCGGTTACACATAATAATTGAGGCTGGAAAGGTAGATGGGCAGATGATCGGTAATATTAACTTAGGTTTATGAATCTGGATCTCCTTCTTGTTGAGGTGGGGAACAACTTTAGATTAAATTCCAGTGACCCCAGTCAGAGTGAGCCCACAACACCCCCACAAGATTTATTACATGCTGTAACACAGTATTTAATCCCATAGTTTATTTTTTTATTTTTATTTTTTTAATTGTGTATTTTACACGCCCATATTGGTGGGATAAGGCTAAGATGATGATGAATCAAGTGTTTTAACAGGGGACCAATTGTGATTTGGCCCAGTGCTTCATACATGGGGATGATAGAAATTTCAGCCATTTAGCTTTTCCTGAGATCAGCTCACAGAGGATCTAGACTCATGTCACAGGGAAACAGATGAGCTAGCTAAAGCCAGCTGCTTTAAGGGAGCATATTTATTTATTTTAAAAGGAAGGTATATTGATTAATGGGAAGCAGATCCCTGAGCTCATCTCACAGAGGATCTAGGCTCATTTCACAGGGGACCAGATGAGCTAGTTAAGGCCTGGTGCTTTAAGAAAGCATACTAAATTTATTTTTTTATTTTTATTTTTTTTTTTGGGGTAGGAAGGGGACTATATTGATTACTTGTGCTAATTAGTAGCTGCTGGTTTTGATATGGAGAGGCTCTGTTTCTTTTTTGCTCCTATTCCATGCTCAATACTTCTCTAATAATGAAAGCCCTGTTATCATTGAAAAAAGGTTTAAATGTTGGGAAAACAGGCCTTATGTAATGCTGATTTCCACACTGCCCAAAATGCTCTGTTGAATTGATACCCTTCCACTCTGCAAAACTGTTCAAACTTCAAACCAATAGCAGTTTGAGATACATCAGAAGTCCACTCTAGCAAATATTCAGACAAAATTACACTGCCACTTCTTCCTACTCTGTTAATTATGGATATAGGCAACTTTACTATATATTCTTCTTAGGTTCTCTTCGCATTATTCTTTTTGAGGGGTTCAATCCAATATCTTTGTATTTTGCTGTGCTCTGGTCTTTTCTTTTAAATACTGATCCAGTTAAGGTTAAAAAGCAGGTTTTGGAGAAGACAGAAGAGGTGTTACACCTCCATGCACTTCCCCACAGCAAGCTCTACGCGACGGTGGACGTCGGTATCGCTAGGTTAGCCAGAACACGACAAATTGAATTCCATCCTAAGAACCCAGCATGGGATGAAAGCTTCCATCTCTACTGTGCTCATACATCACCAGATGTCACAATCTCTGTAAAAAACCAGCTCCCAGTAAGCGCTGAGGTCATAGGCCGAGCCAAGATCCCAGTCTCCCAAATCCTCACTGGCCAACCTATTGAAGGCTGGTTTGATCTCTTCAATGATGAAGGTCACAAGCGCCACAAAGCCCAGATCCATATCCGCCTTCAGTTCTCAGATGTGAGTATTGACCCCTGTTGGAATTCAGGCATCAAAGTTCCTATCTTCTCGGGCGTTCCCAATGTTTACTTCCCTCAGAGGACTGGTTGTAATGTCACCCTTTACCAGAATTCCCATCTTTCCAATGACTTCCGTCCAAAAATCCATCTTTCAGGTGGACTCTACCACCCTCCAAGGCTATGGGAAGATCTCTACAATGCCATCGTAGAAGCGAAGCAATTCATTTATGTGGCTGGTTGGTCTGTAAATGTTAATATCACTCTAGTTCGTGACCCTGATCGCATGATCCCAGGAGCAGAAAATGTAACAATTGGAGAGCTGCTGAAAAGGAAAGCAGAAGAAGGTCTAACTGTGTTAGTCATGGTCTGGCAAGATAGGACCTCGCTTTCCTTGCTTGGAAATGCAGGACTTATGAAAACCCATGATGAGGAGACAAAGAAGTATTTTGAGCAAACCAAGGTGAAGTGCTTCCTATGCCCTCGGAACCCCGACTCTTCTCTGACTGTAGTCCAACATGTTGAGATCGGATTGGAGTTCACCCATCACCAGAAAACGGTCACACTTGATGGCCCAGTTCCAGGAAATGACTCGGTGCGCCAAGTTGTCAGTTTCATTGGTGGGATTGATCTCTCTGATGGAAGATATGACGATGAGAAACACACAATTTTCAGGAATCTTGATACTACCTATCTCAATGACTTCCAGCAGAAGAACTTCCCACATGCTGATCTACAACATGGAGGACCCAGAGAGCCATGGCATGATGTGCACTCAAAGCTTGAAGGCCTTGCTGCCTGGGATGTTCTTACCAATTTTGAGCAAAGATGGAAGAAACAGGCTCCTAAGGAATTCTCTAGCTGCTTGTTGAATATCCGAGATGACCCCAGAATTGTACCTGATACTTCCAACTATGAAGCTGAAGAATCATGGAATGTGCAAGTTTTCCGATCAATCGATGGTGCCTCTGTTGTTGGCTTCCCTTCAGATCCAGCTGAGGCTGCTATCGTGGGATTGATAAGCGGAAAGGATGTTACAATCGATCGAAGCATTCAGTCGGGTTACATCGAAGCAATCCGAAGAGCAAAGAGGTACATCTACATAGAGAATCAGTACTTCTTTGGGAGTTGCTATGGTTGGAGTGAAGATCAAGACTCTGGGTGTTTGAATTTGATTCCTATGGAGATTGCTGTAAAGATTGCAAGTAAGATTAGAGCTGGAGAGAGATTTGCTGCTTATGTGGTGACTCCTATGTGGCCTGAGGGGGTGCCTGAGGGTCAGACTGTGCAGGCTATTCTCCATTGGAATAGATTGACCATGGAAATGATGTATAAGATCATTGCAGAGGCTATTGAAGAGATGGGTTTGAGAGGGGAGGCACACCCCAGTGACTATCTTAACTTCTTTTGCCTTGCAAACAGAGAGGTGCAACATCCTGGTGAGTATATTCCACCACAGAGGCCGGAGCCCGGGACAAATTACTGGAATGCACAGGTTAACAGGCGGTTCTTGATCTATGTGCATGCAAAGGTTATGATAGGTGCGTGAATTTATTTTTATAGCAATCACTGATAACCGTTTAGTTTTCAGAAAGCAGAGAACTCCAAAAATTAGAGAATCAGCTCGAAGTTTTGCTGAGTTGACCCAATCATATTTGTGGTTGAGTCCAAATTTAGATAGTGTCTTCCCTTCAAGCAATGCAAAACTTGGCTTCGTTTGCTCTACCTGATGAATTAGAAACAATTGAATATGACTTGGATCAAAGTGATTTTCATTTTTTGTTTTAAGCATGTCTGTGAAACACAAAAATCCAATTTGACTCTATTTTCTACTGAGTTGTCAAGCTTTAAAATGGTCAACTCGGAGACTTGACTGAGTCCATTAGAACAAGCAAATAGAATTCTTCATTAGAAGCATATCAACGTGACTCGATTAAAAAAATTTCATGTCAACTTGAGTTTTAGAACCATGCATCGAAGACTTACATTAACCACTGATTTTCAACAGGGTGAGATCACCATGTAAGAGATCACACCAATCTAATGGTGATTACCGTCTTGATCTTTATGATGTAGTAAACCTGCTCAACTGAATCACAATTAACATGTTGTGATAGAGTGAGCTGTATTTAATCATTGAAACGCTTGAATTTTCAATAATTGAAACTGCACCTCTTCATTTTCTTAGTTACTTATTGGGCGCCTTTTTCTTTTCATGTTGTGTGATTCTTTAGTGGATGATGAGTACGTGATCATGGGCTCTGCGAATTTGAACGAAAGATCACTTGGAGAAGGGAGGGACACAGAGATCGCATACGGCGCATTCCAGCCCAAGCACATCAATGAGTCTGAAGGGCTAGCCCGTGGGCTTGTCTATGGCTATCGAATGTCATTGTGGTATGAACATTTCATGAGCCATTACAAACACCATATGCACATATTTCATGAACCCGAAAGTGTAGAATGCGTGAGGACTGTGAAGCAAATTTCAGAAAGCCTGTGGGAGAAGTACATCGGTGATGAGGTGATTGACCTTCCTGGTCATCTGCTTCCTTTCCCAATTCGAGTCTCAGAAGACGGTTCGCTCTCGGAGCTGCCGGAGGATGGATGTTTTCCAGACACTAAGGCTAGTGTCAAGGGAAAGAAGTCAGACGTCCTTCCCCCTATTCTAACTACATGAGAGGTTGCTTATTTTAAGTTCCTGTTATCATGAAATAATTGTGCCTTTGTTGTGGCCTTGTTATTGAGTTTTTGTGTGTCATTCCAAACAAATTGCCTTGGTTTGTCTTGCTTCACTTTATTAGCCATTCATTGTCCTTCTCTTTTGCTCTTTAGATGGATGGCCAATTCATCCAAGACACTGCAATGATTTCTCTAAAATTTCCTAGACGATGGTATTTATAGTGATACATATTTAAAGTGATATAGATTGATCCTCCAAAAGATTAAGGACTTAAGCAGGTTGGATCCATATTCAGATCCATGGTCTATTGGGGGTCCAGATAGCTTTCTGGGACGCAGGATCTGTCTCAAGATCTGAATCCGACATGATTCTTTTGCATTTGAACCCAGATCCAATAGCAAGAGAAAAGCAAAGATGCAGACTTTACTCTAGACCTGAGTTAGCTAGGTTGGACATGTAGTTTACCAGAACCACTTCTGGAAAGCTTAAAACTATAATCCATGTTAAACCATAGTATAGAAACGGGTCTGACCGAGTCCGGATCCCCTGTTTCAACATCTGTTTTATCCAATCAAGAGTTGCCAACTGTATAAAATCTTATGCCCACTAATACACCCTCTCAATTATTTTTTTGAATGAAAAAGAAAATATGTTCTTTTATACCGTTGGCAAATCTGGATAAGATGAAACAGTATCTCCCAGTTTCGTTCTGGGTTCTAACCTGCCAGTGTGTTTGTATAAACCGGTTATTCAATTGACTGAATGAAAACAATCTTTATTCTATTGACTGAATGAAAACAATCTTCAGAGCTAACATTTCAATTCTAGATCTTTTTTTTTTTCTTTTCCCAAATGATGACAACATCATCATCATCATCATCATCAAAACTTTGTCCCAATTATGTTGGGATCGGATATACGAATTCCGTTTCTCGATTCCAATCTATCTTGAGCTCCCAAATGATGACATGTTTTCTTTTATTGGCATTTATTGTTGATCATCCAAGGATCCAATCGTCCAATCAACTCAATTCATCTAATAAATAATTGATCTTTGTAAATTGAGACCTCCTGTTGACTATCAATCATTCTGTGACTTGGGTAGCTCCTTGCCGGCCAAGTAAGCCCGGAAGAGGTGAAATGCTCGTTTGGGTTGGAAGAGAGGAACTTCATGACCAGCTCCTCTCACTGTGGCAAAGGTCAGGCCTTGATAAACTTCAGTCCACCCCCCTACCTGGACATACAAAGTTGATTGAACATAAAAGGATCATCAAATTATAAATGGGCCAGGAATTCAAGCTCTAACCTGACCTATTGCCTCACAACAAACTGTTTATCGTGGACCATGTGCATATATTCAGCTAGAATTGAAGCTGACCCAACCAAATTACTTCAAATATTCATAACTGGGCCAGAAATGGAAGTTCAGATAAGCTGGGGTAAGGCCTGAGAAGCCAATTTTACCTAGTTGGCCTGGATTTCAAACAATTACCATATTGGGTCAGACCGCCTGGCCCATGCGCCGATCCGATCATTCCACTTCTGAAGGTATCTTAGGCACCACTCAGTGTGAGGACTGCTTGGCCCATGGGCCTCAATTGCGCAAAACAGGCGCATCAGGAAACTCATAAACATACTCATGGAATGGACAAGTTCATGTGATGTGGATCATGTGGTGGGCTTATGTTTTGTTTTAGTGCAGTCAACTCACACTCAGCATAATCTTTCTCTGTACTACAATTAAGAATTCATGGAGAACTTACAAACCTGGTCGCCGGAATACCATGGATACCAACGGGTCTTCACCGGAAGATTGAGGCGGCTAATCGAGAACCTTGTAGCAGTTACCGGAACCACTGAATCTACATCGCCACTGCATCAACATGAAAAATGATTATTTTTGTTGTTTTGTTTGTTTTGTTTTGTTTTGTTTTGTTATCCATGATTAATCTTCATTAGTAAATGGGTATCAAATTGCATTCAATTGATTTGCACTTATAGTTAAAAAAATATGGATGTATGAGGCAAAATACACAAATACTATGATCCACAATTCATTGTTTTGCAGGCTTGTTAGTTTGATCGAATACGTAGGAATTGTAAGACTTTTATTTCCACAAATGGTTAAAATTGAAGAACCAAATGTGAGTTTCAGATAAAAAAAAAGAAAAAAGCATCAAATCATCTCCCCACTAGTGGAAAATGAATCAAGTGGGTGTGGAAAACTAATACCCAGCCACCACCCTAATAGATGGATTGGTGACAGAACTGGGGCACTGAAAAATTTTCCTGTAAAATGGACTAAAACAATCCAATTTGTGACAAAAGATCAAAAGCTTTGGATGGTCTATCAGACAAACCCTTTACCTGAAAACCCAGATTCTGAGTCCAGCTGCAATCAGCTCCTTGTATGTTGGTAACATAGAGAACTGAGAGTCCTGCCAGTTCCTTATAAGAACATTACTGCCACATCACAACATCACATCATATATGTTAATTAACTCATGTTTACTCTCCTTCCACTCCACTTCGGATCCAGGTGCAAGTGAAAAAAAGGCTTGGGATAGCAGAGGTGCAACTTGGGTTGGGCCAAACCAAAACCCACATGGCCCGACTCAAAGAAATGTCAAGCTCAAATTAGTGCTGGGCTTGTTTGGGTTAATGTCAAGCTGAGGCCTGTGAAGTATTTTACATAGTATACTCTTATACCATACATGAAGTATATGCATTTTCTAAATTTTCGCCCTTTTAAAATTCGAACTAAACCCAGAAATTTGGGCTCCTGATCTAAACTGAGTCACCCCAACTCAGTCCAAATTTCACCTGGGTAGGAAATTGGCAACTTGGGTTGAGCTTAGGTTGTTTTCATCTGGGTCAGGTTTGAGTGTAAGTTCTTACATACAATTCAGGCCGGGGTTGGATTCGGGCAGTACCTGAATGCAGTGAGGCCCCGCCCCACCCCGCCCCGCCCAAGATGCACCCCTTAGCATTAAAAGGAATAGAAAGAAAGACCTGCAAGCAGTCCATCTGTAGGGGATGCCAGTAGAATTAGCATGCATGGCTTTTTGTACATCAGGCCTATTGTAGTAAACCTCTGCATAGTTCTCTGTACATGGATCATATTCATAACTATACACATGAGGGCCCAGAAGGATCATCTTGAGAACAAGTGATTGACCAGTTTTCGCAGAGGAGGCCGGGCATGAAGGTGCATAGATATTGTATGGATCGATGTCGCCGATCTCGCTGTTCATGGCGTAAAATATGGCTTTCCGGCAAGTGGGAGACTTCTTTGGGAGCGCAAAGTTGCAGAGGGAGAGGATGGAGCGATAAGATCGATCAGAGATCAAGGAATGGCTCCACCAGTATGTCACCATTCCAAGGCTGTCCAACCGATTATCCATTAGTCCATTGCCCACCTGTGTACAATGAGTATTGCCATCTAAATCTCTAATATGAAATGAGCTTTAATAATACTAGTGACACCATAGTTCAAAAGTTCTGTGGACCGAGTCAACTCAGTTTCAACTGACCTTGACCTATTTATTAATCAGGTTGGAAATGCAGAGATAAACAACAGAATTACTGATTCGGGTTGAATTGTCTATTCCACCCTGGTGTGAATTTGTGCAACCAGAGGATTATGTGATAAAGAGAAAAATTATTATGGTTTTCCATGTAGTTCACTGTTGTAAATTTTTCTTGTAGAAAAGGAAAAAAATGAACTGATTTCCCTTAATAGAGAGAATTTCTATTTCCAACGGAAGGGTTAGGAATGCAGGATTCTTTTATGCATGAAAAGAGAAATCCGCAGAGTCTGAAATCCTCTCATTACACAATTATATTCTCATATGGTCAGTCTGGATGTATTGAGATGGAGGTGGAGAAAACTGTCACAGTTCAATTTTGTACTGCAATACTGTTCTGTTCTTTCTACACCCAAACAGGTCCTAGATCAAGTAGACTCCATTGCATGCCAAATGGAAGGTTGGGGTTTTAGTATATTTTGCAATTAGTGAAGGCCTTTGGCTGGGCTTACACAAGTAAATTTCAGGTTGACATATGGACTACTACTACTAATGAACATTAAAATATACAGCATTTCACTTACAAGGATTCCTTTGAGGTTAATGTAAGATTTTGAAGAAGCATTGTTGTAATCAAGGACTTTCTTTGCCAACTGTGGGATGTAATGTCCTACAAATACCAGAATAAAACAAAAAATGTTGGGTTAAGTTGGAGACATTCCAGTTCACTGAGACTTGATCAATAATCGTTTCAAATAGAGATGATGAGGCTCTTTTATGGCAATCATACATGGGCCATATGGCTCTAACATCTTCCCACTTCTAACAAGATAGCCTATTGCACTTAGATACTATCAAATTACCTGCATAACTCTCTCCAGTGATGTAGAAATCTCGATGCTTGTATTGTGGAAACCTTGAAAACCATCTTATTAGAAACTTTAGAGCATCCTGAGCTGCAAAGACCGAAAATTTTAGCATTGTAATGAAAACCCAAAGGGAATAAAATGGAAATGCACATAAAATTAGCAAAATCAAAATGCAATTTACCAATAACAAAAGGAATTTAAATGTATTTTACCGGTGCGTCGATCCCCAGAATCCTTAAGATCTGAGCTTCTATTTGAGTACGAGAAACCCACACCAGCTGGTGATTCAAGAAATAAAATATTGGCCTCTGTGGAAAAAAAGGAAGAAATTATTGAAGTTTAGTTGTGTTCTTAATTTTGAAATTCAAGTAGACTCACCTTGACTCAGCCAGCTCAACTTGATGTGAAGAGCATGAAGTCAAATGAGTCTACCTGAGCCTTCCAAAACTCGGTTAAACTCGCCTGAGTTACTCATGCTCCTCATATATAGTCACTTGGGCGAGTAGTATTTTAGAACTATGTTATGGTTTAGATCAAAACATTACCTCTATTCCATGCATATTTATTGAGATAAAGTGATGAACCGGTCTTGTTGATCCGAAATGGCCCAATTTCCTCTGATGCCCCAAATGCAAGAGAAGAGCACCCTGGACCTGCATGCACCAATATTTTCACCCATAAATCACTCTTAACTTCAATATACTTTTTGTTTCAAGTAATTGAATTCCCATGAATTCAACGATTTATTGTTCGTATAAGTGGTTAAAAATGAAGAATCAAATGTGTTTACCCAAAAATGATAATTAAATAACATTTCCATTACTAGAAACAGGATCAAAGGGAAGATTAAAAATGAATACCAGCCATCACACTAGTAATTCAAGTCCTTGAAAAGCTTAAGTCCCATCTAAGTGACAACCTTATATCCTTTACCTCCCTCAACTCTAGTAGAAGCTCATTTGACTATGTATTCCTACGTGTTTTATTGCAAACAAACAGACCTATTGATAGATTTCTTTTAGCAAGCTCTTTTTGTATGGTTGGTCCCATTACTTCACCCAGTGGGTCTTAGTCTCACATGCTACCAACCCATTGCACAAATACCATCAATATTTTGAACTATGAAAATCCAAGGCCATTTTTTGGATTCCAAGGGCTCAATGTCTCCATATGTTTGAGAATTTGACCCATCATTATCTTTATATTATTTTTGTTGAGATTGCCCTTATACCAACTTTACAGATAGAAGAAATGAGGCAAAGTGATCAACATATATTATCCTTAACCATATGAGAAGCCAAGTGAGAAGACCAATCGACGCAAAACCAACTCACCTCCATTGAGCCAAAGGACCAAAGGTTTTGTAGCAGAGGCATTGCTAGCCTCAGTCAACCAGTAGAAAAGAGCTCGCCCATTTCTCTTATGGACTGTCACATAGCCAGAATACTGTGCAAAAGTCACCTTTGGCTGTCCAGGGAGGACCTTTATTCGATTGAGCACCTGTGAATTCTTCAAACACTCTAGTGCACCAAACAAGGAACAAAAGAAGAAGACCAAGAAACAGGAGGAAAAGCCTCCCTTCCTTTGTTCCATTGCACCCTGAGAGAGAGAGAGAGAGAGAGAGAGAGAGAGAGAGAGAGAGAGAGAGAGATGTACAAAAGGATAAGAAAAACAGAAAGGTCTAGAGAATCAGGCAAGAGTACTGTTTCTCTCGAATGTACATATGGCTCTCTCTTCACCTTATGCTCATATATAAATGGAAATGGGAGAGATTGTGACTAGCCTTTTGAATTTAGATATCCCTAAATATGGTGAAGACAAAAGAGAAGTGTTTTGGAGCCTCCAAATCACAACCCATATCAGTATGATCAGCATGAATTTGGTGGGTATGGAAGTGAATATTATTTATAGGCTCCATGGTTTATAAGCTGGATGCTGGCCATAAATGGCAAATTAGATTTTGATTTGATTTAGCTTTCATTCCTTTTCAAAGTTGGGATGTAATTAGGTGAGATTTGGGTGTAACTAGACCATTATAGGCACAAAATGTCAAGTATTATCACACCTAAATATGCTTAACAATCACATAATTTCTTCTTCCTGACTTTAGCAGGAGTAGTTACATGGGTGATACATAACTATACAGATGGGACAGTTCACAGGTGTCACCTTGATTCAGTAATATTTAAGTATTCATATATGGACATAGATTAGGGACTGCAAGATCAACTATTCAACAAAAAAAGCATATGAATAAAGCCAATAGGAGTGTCAGGTAGGCATAGTGGGGACAAGTAAATGAATTGTTATGCTTGTTATGCTATCATCGAGTGATACTTAATGAAAAGAGTAACTATAAAAAATGGTAGTCATATACAATATAGAGTTGAATATTGGGCAAGGAGAAACAGGAACATTGCAAAAATAAAATGTTGTAAAGATGCACTTGCTCCAAGTGATGTGAATTGGAATAAATTAAAGCTAGAAGAAATGAACATATAAGACTTGCCTCTGATAAAAGCAAAAAATCAAATAGTGTTATTTTTGAAATGACATGAACACTACATAGAGCACCCAAAATACTGTAAAATGTATACTAGAACACTTGATCAAGGAACTAGGGAAAGAAGGGGGCTTGTGAAGACTGAAGAGCTTACGCAAAATAATGAGAGAAGATGTTATGAATTATATTCATAAAAATATAGCTTTAAATAGGGTTGAGTCGAAAACGAAAAATCACGATGACAACTGATGATGCTGGTAGTGGTATCTATTTACTAAGTCTAACAAATAATAAATTTGTGTCCTATTACATTTCCTATATGCTATGTAACAATAGCACTCGATTAACATGTGTACCAACATGTAATGTGTATGTGCGTGCATATGTGGATCCTCAATGGACAACCATTTAAAATAAGAGGTTTCCACGCAAACCGCTCAAAAATTTTCAAATAAGTCCTTAAGTTTTTGTCTTATTTCAAAAAAGGATATAAGTTTTAAAACTTTTCAAACTAGTCCTTAAGTTTTTCATGAAGTATTCAATTAAGGACATTCATCATTTTAAAGCTATTTTCTGGCAACATTTTTCCTTCAATTTTCTTAAACTACCCAAATTATCCTTCAATGAAATAAAAACCCCCTTCACTTCCTCTATATTTTCTTCATTTTTTTCACTAACAGCCTTATAGTGATCGACTAAAACTAGGTACTTCGGCTAAATATAGTGGCTGTCAGAACCACGTCATGGCTTTAAATGAAGGTACTCTGGGTATTTTTAAAAAATTGAAAGAAAATGCCATAAAAAATACTTTTAAATCACCAGATGTCCTTAATTAAAAACTTCATGAAAAACTTAGGGACTAATTTGAAAAGTTTTAAAACTTGTATTCTTTTTTAAAATAAAACAAAAATCTAAGGCCTTATTTGGAAATTTCCCAAAATAATATATTCTTTCTGTTAGCATTGAGATAAATTTCACCAACCGTATTGCTCACTATCATTTGGTTATTTGGAGAGAAAAGGTTGACTATTATACAACTGCCTCATTTAGTTATTTGGTTAACTAACAGTTCTTTGTTTTCATGAGATTGATTTGGGTTGGGTTGTTAATGATATCGACCTGTTTCCGATTCTATTATTTGGTTATTTAGCCATTTAGATATGATTGGACAACATGATTTAGATATATTGGCCTAAACCAACTATTGGATGGACCCAAATACATGGTCCATATCTTCCAGTTAAAAGAAGACCTAAATGAGTCACCCTTGTCTACACTAGTGTGGCAGGATTACGAAGTCATGGCCTTGATCATTTTATGATCTAAGCATTTGGATTTTTCAAAGCTTTTATATGAGGCCAGTATATTTTGTCAGGTAAGTGTTGGTGGGATTGGTTTTCAACTTCACTTGTAAGGAAATTCTTGTCTGCTCATCTGCTTTGTTGGGTGACGTCATGCTGACCCCTTGGTCATTAGATTAAAAATGGGTGATTGATGGTAGTATTAATACCCAAGAGATAAGTGCTTTAAGGGTTATAATATATATATATATATATATATATATAGTTTATTGCAGAAAAGTTGGCTAAGATCTAGCTGCAAAAAGATCGATCTTTTCAATAGGGCCCACCTCGATGCTTGCCAATTAATGGGATGGGATTGGAAGGTATTCTAGGTGAATTAGAGGTTGGCTAAATATCATCAATCACCCTTAATGATTCATCAACCTCATCCTTACCCCTATGATATTTAGAAGAAAAGCCAGGGTCTTGTTGCGATAATGATGAGATTAGTCTAGTTTTAATGAAACTTTGATGTTATTGTGATATATTGAGAAAATATTTTTGTCATTGTAATTTCAGAATATCAGTGATTATTGTCTCATTGACTAATATTAGGGCTGCCAATGGGCCCCTGAATAATTAAAATTCAAGAATTTGAATCTTGCACTTATCTTAATCTGTTGGGCGGCAGGCCCAAATACCAAGTGTGTTGTTATTCAGGGTCTGTTGTGCAGGCCCTAGACCAACCCAATAGAGTTTTTGGCCATGATCAAAACCTCTAAGGTCCATACTTAGGACGGGCCTAGATAAACAAGATGCCTAACTAGAGCCCCAATCCAGCCCATTACAAATTGGGTCGAAAATGTAGCCTAGCCCATTACAAATAGGGCCCACCTCGCACGGGTCCACCACCTACTGGGTCGCCTGTGGGTTCTCTTTCGAATCTGCGGATCAGATGGGTCATCGAGTGGCCGACTTGGGTCCCGATATCAACACATGAAAATCAGTTCGTCTATGCAAGAGCATAAATTCTACATTCAGGGAATCAAGTACAGTTATTATCATAAATTACCGCAGGAAAATCAATGCAAGAAACAGGAAAATCAGTTGGTCTATGTATTATCAATACTATTTTTTCATTCAAGGAATAAGATAAGTCTGCGTCATTTGGAATCAGGATTCCAAACCACATTAAAAGACACATTTTTACATGAATAATGAAAAAATAAATACTTTACACATTTCCACATCAACTTCAGTTTTTGTTTCCACTGGGTCATGCTAATCACCTAATCAAATTTAAATCAAATAGTTTTTTCTTCATTATATATTTGCCTTAGATGTAATCAATCTTACCTTATTGTATCTTGCTAAAAACACGCCATCTTTTTAAAAACACTTCCTCTCCCTCTCTCTCTGATCAGACGCTGGATGGTGAGCTAAATAGTGCCCACCTAGCACGGGTCCACCACCTACTGGGTCGCCCGTGGGTCCTCCTTCGGATACACGGATCAGATGGGTCATTGGGTGACCCACCTAGGTCCATGTATCAATACAAGAAAATGAAGCATTTGGGAAACACTATATTGTGTGGTAAGTCATCTAAAATACATCATCTCCCCTCTCTGATCAAATGCTGTTGGGCCCACCTCGCAGGGGTCCACCACCTACTCGGTCGCTCCGTGGGTCTTCCTTCGGATCCGCAGATCAGATAGGTCATTGGGTGGCCCACCTGGGTCCCAGTATCATTGTTTGTTTCCTCATAAAGAAACCAACTTCGTAGTCAGCCTGCAACTCCATCTTCGTTGTAGCAACAACGCCTCTCACCTACATTTTTAGTCTCAAAGCAAGTAAGAGAGTAACCCTTCCCCCTCGATCTACTCTCTCGCATAAGCCCTTGGAAAAAAAACATCACAATAAAAAAAGATTAGGATCGTATCATCTGTAAAAAAAAAAAAAAAGAGGATTTCCATGTATACAACGTGTATCGAATTTCCGGCCATTGCAAGGGTTAGTTTTTATCTGTAGATTTAACCAAAAAAGAGAGGCAAAGCCTACTTTTTCTCATCCTCTAACTTCTGGCTATACCATTTCAATGTTTATTTTCTCCATTTGTAATCTAATCTCCCTGCAACTCAATCTAACAATGGCAAAAAAGATCTCTTCATGAGCGGCCCCGACCAACATACACTTAAATATAAGCCGAGTGGTCGTGGGACATTTCTGGTGCTAATGTTCTGTAGTTTCATTATTTTTAATGACTCTGATAGAACTGTTATAACTAGCTATGAGCCCCTTCTTCTTGAGAAATTATATATCTATATATATATATATATATATATAATGGAAATATTTATCAAAACTTTAAAATAAATGAAAAATATAAATTTTATATAAGAATAAAAGTATACGGCTTTTACCTTATCATTTCAGTTGCCCCCAATATCTTAATTATATTTTTAGTCCTGCCTTGAAACAAATTGAGGAGAAAGTTTAATACCATGATAATAAAAATTATAATTTTGATCTTAATATATTAGCTAATAAAAAATAATTTAGCTACCTAAATACACTGGAAAGTGTATTGTAACTCGCAAGATACCAAAGTTTGAAATGTACAGTGCATTTTTTTTTATTGGAACTCATCAAAACTCTAAAACATATATGAAAAGAAGAAAAAAGAAAAAATGAATGAATAAATAAAAAAATATCATGAAAAAGATGTAAAAGTAAGTCACAGATATTGTTATGTTATTTATCAAGTATAATTTACTTTTGGTGCATTAAAAATGCATGATAAAATAAAATTGTAATGGTCATCCATATTTACATATCCTTAATTGATTCAGATTCACATATCCTTCATGAATTGATATCGATACTTTTCTAATGAATGATAAAATAACCCCACTACGTAACTGATCTGTGGCGGGGTTTTGCATTATGACTTCACTCTTAATGAAAACATCTTATAGATTTTTATCCACAAATTTAAAACTTAGTCTCATCAGTTCTTAAGAGATGTTTTCATTAGTTGGAAAGCCATACACGTCAACCTTTCTGCATGTATACCTCATAAGATTAAGTTAATATATATATATATATATATATTTTTAGAATACAAGATAAGGCATTGATTTTACTTTTTAAAAAATTTACAGATCTGTTGTTAACTATTATCAGACCATCAAAGTTATAAGAAAAAGGGCACCTCACACCTCATACTAGGAGTTGGAAAAAGGCTGGAAAAAGGAGCAACAAATACATCATCTTCATAGAAAAATGTAATCTTTTCTCATACTTCATACAAGAATATCAAAATAGATTATGGAAGACAAGATGAGTCGTACATTTTTTATTTTTGTAATTTCAAGATCTACTATCCTTTGTTGCATCTTTCTTACTGTATATTTTTAAAATTTTCATTACATGCTTATGTTTAAGAAATTAAAATTTTTATTACACAACAATGTAGTTGCCTTACAAGACCTCTTAACTATATGGTCCCACTTGGCCTAATTGAAATACAGTTCAAAAAAACGTATATATCACAATATATTTAGGGTTTTTCGCTCGGGAAAAATATACTATGATTTAATGCATGTCCATATAAAAAATATTGGAAATAAATTAAAAAAACCCTTTCTAATTAACATAAAATTAAAATTTAAAGCCCATAACAAAAAAAATAAAAGGAAAAAGACCAACTTAGGTCAAACAAAAAAAAATTAAAATTTGTATTACACAATAATGTAGTTGCCTGATGAGACCTCTTAACTGTATGGTCCCACTTGGCCTAATTGAAAGATGGAGTATCAAATAGTCGGCATGTAACTGTTAATGTATTGATATTGTCTGTATTCTAATTTATACATATTTGAGATTTCTAGAGGTTAATGTAACCATTTTACAAGTTCAATTCAGTGTCTTTTAATTTCTATAATTCATATGAATGTGTATATTGTGAACCCCGTGTTATTCCACTTAAATTTACTTGCTTTATTATGTTCTTTTGTTGTGAATATGTATTTTATTTATTTATTTTTACACATGCCCGAGCTTCACTAAACTCCATTTACACCTCACGTAAAGAATAAAACATCTAGAAAAACGCATAAAGATCAAATTAGTAACAAAAAGAAGGACTCACAAGTCTATTAATTAAAAATTTTAATAAAAATAATTCGTATTAGGCAGTGCATTTGGTGGATCGATGGCCCATGCATTGCATAGGTTTTACTAGTTTGGCCAAGCAAAATGGTTTTCCATTGATTTTGTAGCCTTTTTTTGAGGCCATATCAATGTTTTAGAATTATAGGTTCGCAAGAAATCCTGGAAACTGGTGTGGGCAAATTACATCTAAAATTCTGACAATTTGGTCCACTTGACTAATGCTAACCTATTTAGTACTGCTAGAGGGACCCTCCTTGATTTCAGGACCTTTTGAAGCCATTCAAGGTCATTCTACTGCTAAGAAGAAATTTTAGAACTTGATGAAGATGGTTTGGTCCCAAAACCATTTGGTTTACTTGGCCATGATCAACTTAATTAAGCTTATTTTAGACATTCCCACAAACTTAAAACCTTTTTCAATCCATTGTATACATTTTGGCCCTTGGAGGTTTTGAGATTGACAGGATCTAGTGGCCCTGGAATTAAGCATGTGCAGATATTAGAGCCCTTATTAGGAGCAGTTACAAGTAGTGCACATCCTTTTCCAGATAGGCCACAATCAAGTTCTAAGGTCCTCCAAAATGCAGGCAAACGTGTTTAAATTACTTCACATCATAGAAAATTGGTCTAGAATTGTTTCTAAGCCTTTGAAGGCTATAAATACCTCTTCTTGGGGTTATTTGAAGGAGATTTTTCGTCTTTAAAATCAATATTCCTTTCATGTGCACTCTTGAAGCACCTTTGCACCTTTGTGCGGGGCTGTTTGGAAAACTTACTAATAGAGTGGAGTGAAGTAAATATTATCTTGAAGAAAGAATAAAATATAAGTGGATTCTAATGGTATTTTATTTTTAGTTGTTTCGTATAAATTTTTTTTTACTTTATATATAGAAAAGTGGGGTTTTCTTATCTTTTAGTGGATAAATAATGTTGTTTTTTGACAAATTAAATGTTTTTGATGTGACTTCTTTTTTAGAAATGAGGGCTTTACTTTATTAGACTCTATTAGTAGAGTTTCCAAACAACGCTGCACCCTCAATGTTAATTTTAGCCTCATAGCATTGGTATGTAGCTCTTTAATGCCCATCCACATAAATTTTTTATGGTATAATGGGAAAACTATGCCAGAATGCTTGATTTTCTAAACCAAGTCCCTCTTCTTACACTTAGTGGGTTGTTTTGCTCAAAAGTGTGACTCCAATTCATCGAAAAGTTTCAAGTGTTACGAGGTCATTAAAGGAACGGTCGGAGATGTTAAGCGAGTCTAGACTTGCATCAGACAATCTAAACACATATCCCCACATAGCTTGATTTATATGTATTCATAACTTTATTTGTATTGAATGAATTGTATACAATTTGATTAAGAAAAGTTCTTTGTTACAGCTTCATTTTTCTTCTTGTTATTCTTCTCTCTCTGACATTATTTTCTCTGTGTGGGCACTATCAAACTAAATCATGCACACATGTTTGTGGTTTGAAATTTTTTTTAGTCAGATCCAAGTTCTCTTTTATGAAATGGGTTTGGGTTTTTCTTATTAAATGTGTTACACCTCCAACTTGCAACTTATCATGAGTCATCATGATCCAAGCTGCCCAACACATATAACATCAGTTTTTTATCGTCTTTAAATGTTATTCATTGTGGTCCTTCATTTCATGAACTAGTTATTGTATGCAAAGATGGTACTCAAATAAGCATAGTTTTTGAAGGACCAATCAAAGCACAAAAACCTTTCCATTAAGAATGTATGGGACACAAACCTTAAACTAGAGAAATGTGTATGATGTGAAGGACAGTGCTCTGAAGGTGGTCTGGATGAGGAGAAAAGGAGGAGTGGACAGTAAGATCAAAGAGTGACAATGTCATAGATATTTTACAATGATTTTGTTCAAAATATAAGAATAAATTTAAAAATAAAAAATATTCAGTCTATCTAGATAAAGGCACAGCATATCCCAATTTTATACTCTACATTTTCATCTCAATGCCCTCTAGTCATACTTGTCCAGGCCTTTTTTTTAAGGTGAAAAAACCCTCTCTGCTGTTGATCTGAGACTATGCATAGATAGAACCATATCAAGTGCAGTTTGGTTATTAACTTTGCCTAGGTAAATATAGTTGATTGGCTGTAATGTGGATTGGGGTAGAAGGGTAAGAAAACCCATACGGCAAGTTTTGCTATTTTCATCTTTTGCATATCCAAAGAAAGATGGATAACAACCTCTTCTGCCAAAATATTCAAATTACAATTGTTGTACCTCCAAATGCACCCTTGGCTGGGGTACCAAAAAAAAAAAAAATGCACCAAAAAATTACTTGACTGCACATGGATGCACTTTACACTCTATTGTACTTACCTCCAACATCACCTGGATTTCTATCCATTCTGTGGCTTTTCTACAAAATGGCATGAGAAACTGTAATAGCACCGAATTTTAAATTTTACGCCCCTTTGACTCTTAAATGCTTTATCATTTGCCCAATTTCTCTTTCCTGATGCTCCTTGTTTTTCTCAGTTTCGTCGCAAGATTGATCCCACAATTTCTTGGCTGGTCTCCTAGTTCTCATTCCTGATGTGCTGCCTCTTCTACTACTCAAATGGATGTCTCCCTTCTTATGCCTCCCTTTACCTTCTCCATGACTTCTATTATTGGCTTCCAACTCCTTCAACAGCTTCTCAAGCTTAGGATCACCAGGAAACCCTCCAGATTTCATCTCAACATAAAATTCCTTAGCTTTATTAAGCCAGCCACATGATGCCAATCCTTGTATCAATGCAAAATAATGTGCTGAATCAGGGTGTACATCATACTTCTTCATTTCAGTCCATATTTTCAAAGCTTTCTCTGGTAGGCCCCACTTGAATAATTTATTAAGAATCAAGAGAAAAGTTAAGCTGTTTGGGCCACACCCAACTTCTCGCATCCTGTTCATCAGTTTCAACGTTCCGATCATATTTTCTACCTTGGCAAGTGCATGGTATGTTCCAATCGTTGGGTTGAGTCCCTTCTTCATCATGTCATTGTATACAATCCGTGCCTCCTCAAGCTTCTCTGCTTCACATAGAGGATAAATAATAGAATTATAAGTGGATGAGTCTGGTTTCATACCCATCTCTATGATTTTATCAAGGAGATTCTGTGCTTCCTTCAGGCAATTCTCTCTTGTCATTATATATATAAGAGAATTGTAAACCACAAGTTCAGGAACCCAGCCCCTCTTCTTCATTTCATCATAAAGTCTCAAAGAATCAAAGAGATTGCCAACCTTCGAGTAGCAGTTTATCAAGTGGGTATAAGAAGTACCATCTGGAGTTACACAGCAATTTGACATTTCCCTCCACACTCTTTTTGCTTCCACCACGTCAACGATAATATTACACCATCCGTTTAAGATTATGTTGAAACTCTCTGTTTCTAATGGGAAAAGCTTCTTGCTCGAAAACATCAATTCTTCGGCTTCCTCAATATTCTCATGTTTACATAGAGCACGGAGAAGGGTGTAAAATGATGTGGAGTCTGCAGTTACTTTGAACTTCTCCATAGCCTGAAATGTTTTGATGGCTTTTCCTGCATCATTTGCGGCAGCATACCTATGAAGCCCCCAAAGGAGCCAAAATAAACCAAAAATTACCATAAGATGAACAAAAATAAAATGGTCTGCATTCATAAATAGTATACTTCTTATAACTCAGCAATTCTTCATGAACAAAAATCTTAAGTGATAAAAAGAAGACTGGACAATGTAGATGGGACCTTGAGTTTCCTAGGACTTGAATTAATAGGGATAATGGTTGGGTATTCATTTTCCATCTTCCCTTGATTAAGTTTTATTTGACGCTCATATATGTATATTCACTTTTGGTCTTCATTGTTAACTACTTATGCCAAGAACTATCAATTGAATTCCTATGATTCTTTGCAAACAAACAATCCTGCAGTGAAATATCAACCACAAAATAGACCTAACAACAAGGTCGGAGAGCTCCATTACCCAACAATGACAAGAAAAGGGAGTTTTCAGTAGATCAACAATTGAAAAAAAGAATACAATTCATCAGATTGCAAAGAAGAAAACAAAACCGCCAACACACTCAGGGTTAAGTGGTGTCGGCACCTTGGTGTCATATACATGCCCAGGGATTGATCCCTAGGTCTTCAGGTGGATAGTATCACTCCTTGCCAGTGGGGCAACCTAGCCAAAAATAAATAAATAAATAATAAAACCAGCACCAATATTTATATGGAAGGAACAGGAACATGGTCTAATTGTAATCAGAAAACAGCAGGTCCGTGCCATTCGTCACTCGAACAACTACCAAACTGCAAAACAAGCCAAGTGCAAGCAAGGACTTAATCTTCATCCAACACCATAAGTAAACAAATAAGACTTCTTCTCGCCACATCTTCATTTGGAACACAACACAGATAAATAAACAATATTTAGAACCAACATCAAAGAATTACAAAAGAATAATTTGGATGCCAAAGAGAGTTGTGATAGCAAGTACAAACTCGCTCAAAATCCTAAAATATCACCATCAACATCAAAGCCTTAAACCATTTATCTTCCATATCATAAAATATAAAAACTGTAAAACCAACATGCCATCACAGTGAGGCAGATGACTAATTCTATACCTTGGAAACACATAAGAAAATCTCAAGTATGCAAAACTTCCTTGGGACCAATGCAAGTCCATCATACAAACAAGAAGAAATGAACCCAAGATAATTCTTTTTCAGAAGTTGATGAGACCATCCAAAATAGGAATTGCTATGAGAAAGGGAAAAAAGAATAACAAATCATCAAAAAGAGAAACAAAGAAACCAATTTCATGCACATTTTGACTGTGAATCAACACAACAACAACAAACAAATGATTTTTCTTTTCCTCCTAAATGGCAATTCTAGTAGTGGGGCCCACATTTTCAATAATATAAGCTGTTGATCTGGTACCCCAATCGATCCTAGCTTTCTGATGAAAACCAGCAATTACAAGTCATGATTTCCAACCAATGGAGCACATTCAAAGAGTTCATATTAAGATAATTACAACTGAAAATAATTAAGATTCTATGGGAAGCTCTCTCCCATCCAAACAGTGTCCCAACAAATGAAGAATGTGGATAAACAAATCAAATCAGATTATGGCAAGAAGCTCACCTCTTTATCATGATCAGCAGAGCCCCACGGGTCGCCATGGCCGTTCGATGCATGTCTCGCACCAAAAGCCACGCGATATCGAACCTTCTCTGCTTCCCCAATATCCACACCATCAAATTCCAAGCTTCCAAGCTGTTGGAACTGCACTTCTCGCCCCAGCGGAAGGCCAAAAAGGCCAATTTCCATTCCTTCCTCAACTCCCACATTGCAGAATAGACCAAACTGCTACTGGGTCGAACACCCGATGCTCGCAGGAACTCCAAGGCATCTTCATCCGAGGAGAACTGCTTGGTTTGGGATAGAATCTGAAGGAACCCATGAAGCTCTGAATCACAGCAGGGTTCGGTCTCATCTCCCTCAAAATCGCTGCTTTCATAGAAATAGTGATTGGGAGAGGGGTCAAGAGGAGAGAAAGGGTCTCTTGGGAGGTGGGTTTTTGTGGGTGCAGAGGAATAACTGCAGACTTCGGCATCATCTGCCTCAAAATCGCCCTTTCCATACATATAGTCATTTGGAGAGGACTCAAGAGGAAAAAAAGGATCTTTAGACAGGTGGGTTTTTGAAGTTGCAGAGGAATGAAAGGAAAACGTGCAGGGCTCGGTCTCCACTGCCTCAAAATCGCTGCTTTCATTGAAATAGTGATTTGGAGAGGAGTCAAGAGGAAAGAAATGGTCTTTTGGGAGGTGGGTTTTTGGAGTTGCAGAGAAACAGCAGATGGGTAGTGTGGGAGAGGAGGGAGGGAGTGGTGGGTGGAGGAATTGGGGCAGGAGAAGAGGGAGGAAGAGAGGGTTTGTTCCTTTCAGTCTTTTGGTGAGGCTGATGATGAAGGCCATGAATCAACAGTCATCAGAAATGGAAGAGATTTGGATGCATTTTAATTTTTGTTTTCCAGTCCATGATCTCTCATCATTATAAAATCATTAATAGATCATCAGAATTAATGTTCACAATGTTTTGCTTTGTACTCAAATTTCAATCCAATTGAATTTACAGCCACTGTTTGAATATTTGTGTTAAAATGTGATTAGAAACTCTTTTATATTTTAACTAGTGTTCTAAAAAGTGACCAATAGATGGAACTGATAAATGAAGTGGGTCGCTGATATTGGGTGTTCATAACTCGAGAGCACTTAGGTGACAATGATACCAAAGAAAGAATGGGCCTAGGGCCTGTTTGATTGCAAGGAATACGAAGAAATTTATATTAAAATGAGTTAACACGAGTTATTACGGAGGTGATAGGTGAAAGATATTAGGTAGCTGTGGAGAATCCATAAGAAAATAGATGGGATTCATATCTTGCGTACTTAAAAATAATATCAAAGGTGAATTTTTAAAAAACGAGTACCAGCTTACCTTTTCCTTCTAGAAAAATATAGTTTAAAAAAGAAATAAAATGAAAACCTGGCCATCACCCTACTAATTTGATACATGGGGAAGTGAAGGTCCATTTACATCTCCACATTATATTTTTCACCCCTCACCTCGCATCTTTCACACCTCACCTCTTAACTCCTTTGTAAGAACTCATTTCACCAACGATTCCTATGTATTTTATTGCAAAGAGGCCCTTTGTCTCCATTTAAGTTGACATCGGTACGTAGGCAATCGATAAACCATCTAAGTAGGCAATCCATAAACCATCTCTTTAAAGATCATAAAATGGATGGTCAGAACAAAAACTTCCGTTATTCCCTAAATCTATTTATCATTCATTCCATTGTTTTGAGCTTTATAGATGGTTAATCCTCAAGCAATTCCAAAAAAAGAAAAAAGAAAACCTCCAAGGAGGTTTTTCACCTCTTAAAGAAGGCACAAACAATTGCAACTAGGGTACATCGGAATGCTTCTATAGAAATGTTTAACTTCACGAAGGTAAAAGGAGGCTCAAACAATTCCGACTAAGGTGCATCCAAATACTTCCACAAGGGTCTATTTGTTCCTATTAAATAATGGAATTCCTTGTTGAGAAGTCTTACATCCCACATCGCCTAAGTAATAGGTTTGCTTAAGCTTTTGGGTTGGCACATGGTTTATTACATGGTATCAGAGCGGGCACATCCATGAAATCTGTTATACTTACACGTGAGGGGGAGTGTTGGGAAGTTCCATATCCCACATCACCTAAGTAATAGGCTTAACATGTCTTAATATATCTGTATGGGCATTTGAGGTTGGTACATGGTTTATTACATTCCTCGTAATTCAATTCTCATGTCTTCAATTCTTACGTATTCTAAGCAGGCCCAATATATTAGATAGATGTTCTAATTCTTCATTATTCTTAATTGAAGTTGTCTTTGATGGAACTCTATTTGTCCCTAGATTTAGCTTGCTGGTTAACATAGGTGCATATATGAGATTCTAGTTTGATTCCTCCTTGTAGTAAAAAAGAAAAAAGACAGTTTTTTTTTTTTTTTCCAAATCTTCTGATTGGTTGGTTCTTAGGTTTTTCCCTTTCTTAAAAAAATATAGGGATTTTTACACAAACATTAGTCCTAAACTCTAATTATACGAATTGATTAAAAAAGACACTAAAACATTGAATTAGGGTGTCGTACGCGGCTAAAAGACCAATTTTCCATGGAACCAATATTGTTAGGGCGCATTTTAAAAACTCTTTTGAATTGTTCCCTTCTTCTTTTCGGAACGATATCGTTAGAACTCGTTCAAAAATATATTAAAAAAAGTCTCCTTTACAATCTTTCCCTTATTCTTCCTAAGTATTTATTTTCTCCCTTTTCTTCGTAGTTTTCCATTTGATGGTTGATGGACGAGAGAGAGATGATGGGCTCAATCTCAGCTATGGACAAGAGATAGAGAGCAAATGAACCTATTCTATTACAAATATAAAATGCATACTAATAATCTATTCATTAATAAGCGTTGTAGGTTGTACCTGCAACTCCAACAGTAAGTTCTCTACCCTTGCGAGAGTATCCTAGATTTGGATCTATTTTTGCAATTGACGGTAAAAACTGTATTTTTTCAACAACTAATTGAATATGACCTTGAGAGAGATAATATATTTGCTGCTACATAGATAATGTAGATTTTGGAAAGGAAATGAAAAATGAAAATGGAGAAGAGAGGTTTTGACTCATAAAGAGCAAAAGAGGAGCGGGGAAATAAAGAACAGGCCAATTATATCATCTAAGGAGACTCCAACAAAAGGTTTCTTTTGAAAAGATCCATATCTTTTAAAGGTTTCTTTACAAAAGAGCCCTAACTATGTTGTTCCAGGGCAAATTTGTCTTTTGGCTACTTACGACACCCTAATTTGATAGTTTATGATCTTTCTTAATCAATTTATGTAATTAGAGTTTAGGACTAATTTTTTCATAAAAATTCCAAAAATGTAACTAATCTACAAAACCACTTGATTCACAAGATCAACCAGGCAGTTTTCATTGAACCGGGAACAAACAAGAAGCTATTTTAGCACAAGCAAGTTGGACCAACCAATTGTTGGAAGTTGGTGGACTTCGTGGATAGGTTTTCAAAACTTTTTGACCCATTTAACTCAGGGATCAAGTACCCATAAGACCACAAACCACATCTAGGATCCAAGAACCTCAAACTCATGATCAAGATTAGTAAATAACTATCTCTAAGATAGAAAATAGAAGCCAACAAGCAACCACAAAATCCACAAAAAATAAGGAAATAAATTATATCTTGGGAGCTTGGTTGTGCTCTAATGGAGAAAAAACTTACTAGATGAAAAACACTTTCTTAGTGGCTAATTAGGACCTCCAAGACCTAATTCTCTTCCACGCTATGACCCGCTTCAGATCTCTTTCCTCAAAAAGAATGGTGAAATCTTCAAAAGAAAAACAAATAAAACCTCAAGGGAAACCAGAAGAGGAACTAGAAGAGAGAAAGGAGGAGAGGGCGTGCAACACTTGCACTTGGGGTTTGGCATGAATTCCAATGGTGGACATCCAACCCCCTTAATTATAGCAAAAAGGCAACCTCCTCTTTCTAATAATTATTAGAAGTCCTACTTCCATAATAATTAGTAACATTATCTTCTTACTATTATCAATATTAAAAGTCTCACTTCCGATAGCAATAGTAACTTTCTATTTCCTTTCCTTTTGAGTTCAAGTAGAATTAGTAATGATCTAATAATGGGCTGACGTGGGGACTACTAGTGATTCCATATAAAGCTGACTCCAACTGGGACACATCGACCCCACATCTGGAATTCGGGCCCATAGTTAATTGCAAATAACTCCACTATATAAATGTAACTGAACTCTAGTCTTAGGAATAAATTACATAAAGACCATAAACTTCCCTATAACTACAAATAGGCTCCTTCATCTATATTCATTAATCAATTAGACCTGCCCACCAAATTAGATCCATATCTTATTATCCTTGAAACCCAATTTATTATAGTGATCATTGGTACCTATCCAATTAACTATTAATTGGGATGGGTGCGCACTTACCAATAATAATTCCATTAATTAGCACAGGAGGATAATGAGGATAAATTTCATCTTGATCATTGAATAATCTCACAGTCCTACTACCACGTACCCAAGACACCGAAGTGAGACCTACAATCGGCCTCACTCATTGGCGACTCAAAGCAAATGAATAGATAGAAATTTGAGTTCATTAATGTCTTATGATTAAGAGTCTATTGTTAAGGAATTATGAGAGTAGACCTTAAAGTAAAGACAGTGTTTTCATAAGGTGTTTTTCATGGTCCTTCAATATATATAATGTACCAGCACAATAATCTAGAGTCTTACACTCTGATGATCGAGACAAATCACACTATCTCACAGTGATCAAAATGCAGCAACCTTGTCAGATGAGATGCCCAATCTCATCACCGATTGTGAATCAATTTAAATATAAGATTTGCGACACATACCTCCCGTATGTGGATCTCATCCACACACATGTATCACATCTAATATACTTGTGGACTCCGATTCATCTCATGAACCATCATGTCATTCATATGGATTATGTACAAGTAAATAATAAAACATATTTCATCTCATAAAAAGAAAGTATGATTATAATGATAAATAAAGAAATAAATCAATTTATTACATTATCCACTGGATAAAGGCCATATAATCTCACACCAATCTATTCTTGATTTTATAAAAACTGACCTCAACAGCAGTACAAATAAAGAGGACTCATGCCATCACCATCTGGCAAATATGAGCTTCATATGATATTTTTTGATGCAGTCTGACTCATACTTCAAGAGGCCACCCCCTAAATCTTATTTGGCCACCTTTTATTTCAGAGATTCTAAATGACAAATGAGATTTATTGCTACCTTATCAACAACAAATGACATTTATTTCTACCATATCAACAAGCCAATCTACAACAATAAATTCAATGAAATCTAATTCTACCATATCTCCAAGCCTGCCAACACTATGTCGGACACCATCTAATACTTGAAAAGAACCAAATTTACAACCCGAGCAGAGCTACAATACAATATTGGTTAATTTAACTCTAGTATACATCTAATAATAGCTCAAGTGACCCATCCACATAAGTAGTCTGCCTTCCCAACCAAAGTTCAAAAACCCAACTAGACTGTCCTACCTCCACTGGGTCAACTCAGTTTTAAAGGGCATTGAGTCAATTCAAAAACTTGTCTAAGTTCCTCCACTCAAGGTCACTACGTCACTATAAATAAGTTGGAGGCTGGACTCATGATCCGTTTGACACAATTCCATTTAAATTAGACTTAGTTACTCAGGTTCATGGTTTGTATTGGTAATTTTTATCCAATTGATAATAAATAAGTTGAGCCCTGAATAGCTACTCGCTATTTTAGCCGCCAAACCATTGCATGCATTCAGTGGTGGATCTAGGATTTTTGTTTGGGTGAGGCGGATAAAGATGAGAAACGAAAACCGACAGTAATTTAGAAAAGCTTGATAATTGAAGAGGATTCTTTGAGACAATATACATCGAATATAAGAAAATTAAGATGGTCTAAGACTCTATAATCTACACAACACAACTCACAATAATTTTTATAACACATACCCTTTAATTTTTATTAATTTCTGATGGGTAATTGGGGATGAGACTTTTCTACTTATAAATATCCACCGTGCATTCTCTTATTTTTGTACAAAAGAAAAGCAGGTGGCTTTCTTTAATTTGCCTACCACAATATAACAAGGTGATAGAGGATTGGGACTCGCATTTTACTTTTTGGGAGTTCTTCTTTACACCAGAGGGTGACATGTAGGGTGATCCATGACATACATAGGGCGATCTGTCCGGCACATGTGGTGCATGGGCTTGAGCCCAATTCGACTCCATGCAGAAGACTAGATTTGATCTGATCATGATAACATGGGTCCGCCCCTGCATGCATGCATCCTAATGTAATTTGATTAATCAAAACAAACCTCCCAATTCAATATAAATTCTAGATATTAGGTAAATATCAAGTTGATACTTTTAACTTATAGATTGCGTTCTCATCTAAGTGGCACACAGTGGCACACTGCCTGCAGGCGTTACAACTGCTGACTGTCTTCTGTCTACATTCCCTGCCCCTGACCGTTCCAAAAAGGGCCATCTGAGCTGTCCCAGCCAGTAATCTCGTCATTCCCGAACCACGAACCTCAGATTCTCGTGCTTTCTGGAACGGCTATTTTCGGCCTTTTTCACCTTTCAAATAGACCTAAGCAGATCGGCCGGGAACCTCCACAGAGACTCTTCTTCTTCTTCTTCTTCTGATTCATGGCCTTTTCAACATCTCTAGTGTCTTCTCTCATCATCTTCATCTCTCTCCTCTTCACATTTTCAGAAGCTAAACACTTCTTGGTTGGAGGAAAGCCCAATGCATGGATGATCCCATCTTCCCAATCAGACACTCTAAATGCATGGGCTGAAAAAAACCGCTTCCAAATCGGCGATTCCCTTGGTAAATGAAAATCCCTCCATCTGGGTCACCTTCCAATCATCATTTTCTATCTGTTTTAGTACTTTTTCAATATGGGTTATCTTCCAATCACCATTTTCTATCTGTTTTAGCACTTTTTTGAATATGGGTTATCTTCCAATCATCTATTTCTATCTGTTTTAGCAGCTTTTTTTTTTTTTTTTTTCTTTCTTTCTTAATCTTGGGTTTGTTGATTTGTTTCCAATATCTTTGCAGTTTGGAACTTTGATGGAGAGAAGGATTCGGTGCTGCAAGTGACAAAAATGGGTTACGATAGCTGCAACACTACTGATCCGATTGTTGCATACAAGGGTGGGAATGTGACGGTGGAGCTGGAGAGATCCGGATCGTTTCTTTTCATCAGCGGACAAGGAGAGCATTGCAAGAAGGGTGAGAAGCTGCATGTGGTGGTAATGTCTGAGAAAAAGAAAGGTGGTGGGATTTCTCCAGCTCCTTCTTCAACGGAGTCTGGAGGGCTGGCTAAGCCTCCTGCAAGCGGCTCTTCTCGTTTGGCGGTTTTGAAGAGCGGTTTTGGTTTTCCTGTGGGATTTTTGATGGCTTTTGTGGGGATGGTGCTGTGAAAAATTGAGAGAGATGGGGATTCTTCTGCTGCTTTTTTTTCTTCTTTTATTTATATATATATATATTTATATATATATAAAGTGAATGATTGATTGATCATAAATGATTGATTGATCATGAAGTAGTATTGGTTCTGTTCATAAAGTGTCCTTTCTAATCCTTCTTATGATGATGATCATGAATTGATTGATGATGATTAATATTAAAGGGTGATAAGAGATTTGTGTGTTTCTGCCCATAAAGTAGAAGGAAAACAAAAAAAAAAAAAAAAAAAAACCAAGACTGAGTGGAGCACTGATCTTAACAGTTCACTCTGGCACAACTAGTTATAAATAATGTAAAACTAACCATGATTCATCAGACTTCCAAAATTTGGTCCATTGGGCTTTTTCAATTCTATTTTAGAACTTGTGATCTTGGCTGTCCATCCATTTTGCAAGCTGGCCTTATTTTTACATGGACAGTGGATTGTCATCAATAAAGATTTTTGTGGAAGTGGAAGTGGGATATATTATATGGGTATTTATATATATGTCTTTAAACTTTAAACACTAGGATGACTAGGATGATTTGGTGGGGCTGGTTTTTTTTTTTTTTTTTTTTTTTCAGTATGTATTTCTGGGTCCGCCTTATTCACGAGAAGGGCCTTTCCATCTCCGTTCAACAAAATAATAGACATGTATCTCAATGGGCTCCATAAGCTGGGATGAACTTTGGTTTGAGATAATTTGGTGGGGCAATTATTATTATTATGTTTTGCTCCGCCTTGTCAACAAGGATGCCTTTTTATCTGCTTTCAACCGAATAATAGACATGTATCTAAATGAGCTCCATAAGCTGGCTTGAACTTTAGACTAGTATAATCTAGTGAGGCTGGTTTTTTTTTTTTTCTTTCTTTTTCGGCTTCCGCCTTGTCATCTGCTTTCAACACTATAATAGTTTAGTGAGCTCCACAAGCTGGCTGCATGTTAGTAACAATATGCAGTCTCTTGTTGGAAACACTATATATGGAGAGCAACTTTAAGTTCTCTACATCTAATCTGTTAGGTGAAGTTAAAATTTACCCAGAAAAGATAGAATGAGTGAGAAAATAAACAAAGTGCCCCAGGACATTTGGACGCCTTTCCCAACAAAAGTTCCTACCATTTTAATTATTGCGTCCATCAATAGTTAAAAGAGTTTGGACTCTAGGCCCAATGCTTCTTGTGAGTTATACACAATTTCTTAAAATTTTACTACACTAGGAATCAGTCTCATTATAAGAGTCAACTATATTATTAATAATTTGATTGACACAAACTTATGTACTTAGTCATTTACATTAATCATGTGATCAATTTTACTACTACTATTTGATTAAGTTAATTTGAAGATACCCACTGCAGGAGAAGCTGGTTCATCTTGAATGATTTAGATTTTCAATATGTAGGCCCTATTTAAAACTCCCTTCACTCATGGGAAATGTGAGTGATTGACTGAGAGGATCAATATATCATAGGGTGGAATCTACTTATATTGGAGTAAAATTTGGAGACAACCACGGCAGTTGGGGCACGGGAGGCTGTTCGTCATGTTTCGGATTTTCGGGTTTTTAGAATGTAAGCATGATCTGAACTCTCATACCCTACAATCACCGTACAGAAGATGGAATCACTGGCTAAATCAAAATCTCAATTTTATCCGAAGTCATGGGCTTGGACAGATCATCATGACTCACGAGGTAAAGGCTACAGAAGCAAAGATACAAGTAAAGCAGACAGGCCTCATATTCAGGTTTGCAAAAGGGGCTTGACTTGAGGCCTGAAGGCTAACCCAAAGTTTCACTTTTTGATTAAATGATTTTTATCCCCCAATTATAAATGTTTTTTCAAGGAATCACAGAAAATGGAGCTTATTTTGGCGCTTTCCAAGAAAAATGGTTGCACAAAAAGATGAAAAATTCATACCACGGAAAAAAATTATCTCACTTTTTTTGACCTTTTTGCCGTGGTTGCACAAACATGTCCTTAGTATCTTTCATATAAACTCAAGTCAATCCAAACCCATACTTAATACCTACAGTCTGTAACCATGGACCATAGTCACCTAGTTCATAAATAAGTTCTTTGTACTGCGAGTAGTTCATTTCAAATAATTAAGTCGTAGTTAGATCACGATATACTATGACCTATTCTCATAAAGTTGGCTAATTAAGCTAGTCCTATAAATCTATTACTCTCGCTTACCTAAAAATCCAAGCTACTGTGCACCTCTAATGAATTAAAACTAGTTCATGTCTAAATGCAACCAAAGTTGGCACTACTTTAAAACTGATCCACAACAAAATATGAATTACACTTTGATTTTTCCTATCAACACATGATCAATTTGATGGTGACCTAAGTTCGTCTGTTTTAAGTAAAGCTTATCTTTTCAAAAACAATTATTTTGAGTGGCTTAAATTTTAAATGTTGGCTCCAAACGACAGATCTATAGTTCAGATATGGATAAATTAATTTATCGAACTTATCAAACTTGTACTCCAAATCAGACAAATCATATTAACCTAACTCCATATTAACCTAACTCCATGGACTTTTTTCATCATGCTAAGTCTCAAATTACAAATTACAAACTGAAAAACAAATTAATCAAATTGCGAATACATTGAACCCAAACCGTACTTATTTTTGGTCGAGCCAAAAATCTGGTCCCATGTCATTTGGATATATAACAAGCTAATTAAACGGATACCAATTGGACTTCTCAGTTCCCTTACAAGTCACAGCCCTACTCATAACACATGTGTCCTTAAAAAGCCTAACAAGCTGCTACATGTCTGAACCCCACCCAACCCTTCATGCATGGCCCCTAACGTGGCCCTTCTTCCCTACTTAATTTCTCCTCACTCTCTGTGAGAGTGAGAGAGTGAGAGAGAGAGAGAGAGACACACACACAATGTCACCTGAAGAGCAGAAGAAGAATGGAATGGAAGGAGCAAAGAGAGAAGTACTACACCAACGGCGCTCCCTACCCTTCTCCACCATGCAGATGGCCGTCGCCGGGTTTGTCATCGTCGCCGCCATCGGATACTTCACTCTCTACACCAAGGCCAAGCCTGAGGCCAGTGCTTCCGATGTCGCGAAGGCAACGACCGGTGCATCGGACGATGATCGCAAGCGTCAATCCAAGTAGGGAAGGTGATGGTGGTTGTTCTTTTTGTTAGAATTTTAGAAAATAATAGAGATTTTGTTTATATGGTGATGTAAGGTTTATAGTACAGCACCCTGCTCAAGTTAGCACTATCACTACCAAAGTTCAGGGACTGATGTGGGTGGATGGATGGTTGGATTTTGTTTGATTGGGCCATGGCCTAGAATCAAGTGGTTGGATCTTCATAAAGTGGGTTGTGAGACCCAAACTATTGCCACTTTATGGTTCTTTACTAGAAGTATAGGTACTATTACAAGTAATTAAGTGTTAGGAGTAAACTTGGTTACACTGCAATTTGGAGTTATTAAGAACCCAAAGCGGATTTAAATGAGGACCCGCTCCGACCTGCTCCTATTTGGCAATGTGTTGGTAGGGTTTGGGTCAGCTATTCTAACCCGAGTCGGGTTCAGGGCGGGTTTGGATTTTGGATATGTCTAACCTGCACTGTCCCCATATGTCTTTACTCCATACATTATACGGTAAGGTTTTGAACATACAACTTTATTAGTGTAAGAGGTAGTAAGACCCCACTGTCCCCATATGTCTTTACTCCATACATTATACGGTAAGGTTTTGAACATACAACTTTATTAGTGTAAGAGGTAGTAAGAAGTGCCACTCTCCATGAGTTAGGGTTGGCTCACAATGAGTGCGGGTTCGGGCTGAACTTGGCCCGTTTTTAAAAATGGGTTGGATATGGATTTGACCCTTTAATATGCCTTCTCAATCCAACCCATTTTGACCCGGCCCTATCGCCACTCCCATATACATATAATATATATAGTAGTTAGAAATCGTGCGGCCCGCATGCCACGGGTCCCATGTCAGAAGAAACATGGTTGTGGCTGACAGAAAAGTTAGTATGGGTCCCATGTTTAATCTAACATGTTGTGACCGACAAAGAAATTAGCATCCCAATATATATAATTAAATGACTTGATCTGTAGCCACGGATAAGACCCCAAAAGGATTAGGATGAATGTGGGTTTCTGGCAAGTAAGTATCATGACTCTTGGGACGGACAGGGATCTATCACATATATGGGGAGGCGAAACGCATATAGTTCTCTAGCCGTGTGTCTGAATCTCGCACATCTACATCCGTCAATTATGACGCCAAATAACACATGATCTTCATTGAGCAAGGCGTACCTTTGTTTCATCTATTGCACTCATGCATCCCACGTCTCGATTGATTAATCATACATAGAAAATGACAGATTTTATGCATTAAATTGATCTGCTGGAGCAAGCGAAGGTGATCTTGCACCTGAAAATTCAGGTTCAAGTTTCATTCATATCCATGGACGAGATGGTAGCAAACGGGGCAGCGGGTTGGGTTGACCTCATTCAAACGGTTCAGACAACTCAATCCGCACCCGATTGCAATCCGATCCGATTCGACCCGCTTACCCTCCATCCAACATGGTCGACCCAACCCGTATAATTGGCATCCAACATTGGGTTAACCCCATTGAATTCCTATTTATTTTTAGCGAACAAAAGGCTCTAAACCAGCACCTCAATTAAATCAGATTAGATTTGTGGGTTGACCTTAATCCAAACCATTTAAATGGGTTATACAGGTCATCTCTAACCCAACCCGTTCAACCCGTTCGTGTTATGCAGATCAAATATGGGTCGGATTCGGGCTGGGTTTGCGGGTTAGATCAAAGTTCCCCCTCCTTAGATGATTCACAACTTAGAACATGGGCTCCACTAACTATCTTAGTTTTCCAAACTAACTCCCAACTAATTAATGAGTGAAAATGTGACTTCTATGATGAAAGGTTTTCATTATCAGTTGACATTCAAATGATGGTTTGACATTGCCATACTCAACCCTGATGGCCTTTGCTTAGATGACTTGTCCAAATCCATCAAAAAAAAAAAAAACCTTAGAACAAGTGGTGGTGTCAGGGGCTTATCTTGCCATCCATTTTCTAAGATGTCGTCATGTTAACTAACCCATCAATTGAATATTGCCTAGTTCTCTGTCCAAGGAAAACTCATTTCCAAACATCATTGGCTATATATATATTTTTATATGGTTGAGATGTCATATGGGGTTCCCTATATTTCATGACAATTTAACATGAAAGAAACCTCAAACCACAAGTGGGTCACTGCATGAATGGCACTGATTGGAACTGCATTAGCCACCACAACCACAGTACTCACCTGTTGCTGTGCTTTCATTATCACAAATCAGCAACTAACAGTGGAGTTATTTAACTGGAGGTTTTCAGAGTTTGGGGGTTCTCTTGAGTTGAAATATTAAAAAGATAAAGTTCAAATTTTGGCTCACCTGACTATGTTTTCAGAATTAAAAAAACTACCAGCCTTGGTTAGTCTGTCAGGTTATGAAGTCCAACTCACCTGACTAACCAAGCCTGGTAGCTTAGGTAAGTTTGGTGAGTGAGAACAAGTTTCCAAACCATTGTCCTACTCCTACCCTAGCCTTATTTTATTTGGATGTAATACTCACTTGGGGCCATATGGAAACTCTAATATGATTAATGGAGTTAATTAGAACAAGATCTAAAATAAAAGCTCTAATTTATAATTAGTCTATTTGGTTAAAAAAAAAAAAAAAAAAAAAAACCTCTTTGTTTCGTGAGATAATTGCGACCACCTTTAGGAATTGTGGTAATTGGACCTTCTAAAAATTTCAATATAGAGCTCACAAGTTGCGCCACTTTCGTCCAAAAACATGGGTGATCTTATATTTGTCCAAAACATTTACATTTTAAGTATGGTTTTGATATAATCATAGTCGATATTTAATGTTAATAGCTCCAGAGTTATGAGCCTTCATAAGGTTCTGAAAGATTCTTATGAAGAGGATAGATTCCGGATTTCAGTTTCTGTGAATTCGTATCATGTTTGAGGCAACCTGGCGGGGTTCAGAACTGGAAAAGCCTCGCTGTTACTTTCGGTAGTTGGCTTGAGATTAAAGGAAAAGAAAACAAAGCACAGGATAGAGATGCTTCAACCATAAGAAGTGAGGCCATGATTGTTATGTAACAACCACCGACAGGAGAGAGATATGGGCCACTTTAAAGGTGAAAACTGAAAAGATTTAAGTGACCTACAAAGCGAAAAGGGGGAGAGGGAGCTTCCCAATCCCATATGACCCTTCAAAATAGTAAAAGTGGAATCCCATAAGCAAATGCACAATGTAAAGAATATGGAAAATGAAGTCCTACATCTGAATTTGAGCTGTTAAGAATTCCAAAGTGAGCATATTTAGGAGTATTTTTAGGTAGCATCAATAGGTGATAAATTAAGAAAGATCTTTTTTATGATAGTTTAGACATGTTTTGCACAGGTCAACGACGACACAGACGAGAATACAAAGTTTCTATACATATTGATAGGCCCTCAAAAAAAAAAAAAAAAAAGATAGATCAAAGAGAGGACATGGATAAACGTAACAAGGTTAGATCCGAAGAATTATAATTTATCCAAGAATTTAGTCCAAAAAAGAATGAAATGGAGAAATATAATTCATGTAGCTAATTCTAACATACTTGAAACAAAGCTTTTATGATGAGGAAATTCAAAATCGCATCAGAAGTTGCTCGTTGAAATTTTTTGATTGATAGAATTGCAAAAGGCAAGTTTGGGTTACAATAATGAAAGCCCAAATTTTGAAATGCTCTTTTGGTATCAGCATTTGGATAATTCAACTTACAGAATTGGGTTATAGGAAAGATGGGGGCTTTTCATTATGATTTCTCAATATTCTTGCAATCCAGCAGGCGATGAATGGAGACGATTGGTCACCCTTTTGGACAACTATTTTTCATATTCATGTGACCCATCTGATGACTTGAGCTAATGCCCATTCAGTGTCTTCAACTGATGATGACTCATGATGGCACATGGGGGGTGAACAGAGGATGTACAGTAGCGTTCATCAGCTTAACAGAAGAGGGGCCCATTTGGCTTCCCCTTTCATTGCGCTCTAAGAAGATTGCACAGTGCACAATGATGGTTAGACATGATTGCTGAAAACAGTGAAGCACCTCCCTAATTGCTAAAGCAACCTACTAATAGTCTGTGCTGCCATAATTACTAAAAATACTTTGTAAACTGTAGATAAAGCAGAAGCACCTCCCTTAGCTGGTTTGAACAGTGGCTGTGACTCCAAACACTAATGGTGATGTGTTGGGATAATTAGAAATAATGTGATGGGATAGGTGAAACCTTATTTCCACCAAGAGCAAGAACGTGAGGCTGGTAATGCAAGTGCTCAGGCTATTATTAAACATTGCATGATTTATAATTAAGCAAAAATAAAAAATAAAAGAAGGTTCCTAGGATATACCCAAAGTGCAATTGGTTTAAGCAGCTGTTTGTTTCATTTAATTGAATTCTTAGGAATTCAAAAACATGGTTTTTTTTAGGAAGTAGTGAAAAATGATACAGAATTCTTTGGCCAAGGATAGATGGAAATGAATAAATAGAATTCATGTAGCCGACTTTCACACAGTTGGGACAAGCCTCTGATGATGACGCTAATGATGGTTAAAAATGAAGAGGGAAAAAGTGAATATCCAAAAATGACCATAAAATAATCGCTTCACATAAAAAAAGTTAAGAGCTATCGAAAATAAATACTAAGCCATCACCCTAGTAATTTCAAATCTCATATTCATATTGCAAATGGCACCAATATCAGAAATCACATCGAGTGGGATACCGTCTACCTTTCTTATTTGTTAACGCTATTGACAATAGGAAACTTGTGGTCATTCAGAGCAGAAAAGGCACACCTCGTGTGGTGCTGATTTTTACTCTCGCCCAACCCAACCATAGAGGAGCAGAGAACCATCCTTTCTGCTAGAATACTCAAATTGGTTATGCCATATCCTTCTTTCCGCTTTTGAGTGTCAATTGAATCGATTACGGTAAGCGGATTCATTGGAGACTGCAGTTCGAACACAAGAACATTAGATGTTATGAAGCTTAGAAAATTTTCCCAAATGCCTATCAAGTGGCTAGCACAGAGGCAAAATCATCTGCTCCATGTTTTACATTTGAACCATTTGAACAAATTTAACCGTAACTATCTAGTAAAGAGGTTTAATGATGACCCAGTTTCAAATTCTACATTCATAATTCATTGAAGCCTTTGACATCCCTATATAAGTCCAGACCTTACAGTTGGGTAAATGAATTAATTAATCCATGCACTACGAATAGCTCTAGTCCTGTTCATTCTTACTTCAAACAGTCCATCAAGATTCTGCCTGGACATTCAACATGTGAGGATCAAAGGATCAAATATAACTATATTAACAGTGATACAAGTATTGGGATCCTACACATTTAGATAGAAGGATTCACAGATAGACAGATGCTCTAGAGAGCATAGAGAGAGAATAACAGAGAACTGAACTAAACACAAGAGAACAAATAGAAAACAGGGGAATATGGAGTGAGGACAGGGTAGAACGTTATAGCACCTGAATTCCAACAGGATAACCGACTGGAAGAAGCAGTATTAGTGCCTTTTGAGTACTTGTGGTAAAATTTATGGACTGAGGCTGTAGGATACATCACCCAAAACATTAGAATAACAGTGAAAGAAGCATCCATGATCATTCAATGTTCAACATTTTTTTTTGCTTAATGTTTGTTTTTACAACAAGGGCTGTATCACATGCCTTTCAACTTTCAAGACAACACTTTTCATATAATACAACATCACCGAAATTCTTCAAACTTCAGAGAGATAGTAGCATTAATCTCTTATATAGTACAGTGAAGTTCTACATAAACTGAAAAAGGAAAGGCAAAAGAAGGCAAGCTAAAGAACTCACTCTGCAACATGTCTTCTCCGCGACCTGCTGAAGAGTTTGGAACGCGGTGACGGTGAGAATTCAAATGGAAGGAATGGAAGATCCTGTTCCCCTCTAAGAACCTTAACAATTTCACCAATGTCCGGCCGCAATTCCGGCATCCTTTGCAAGCACATGAGAGCCAAATTTATACACAATGTCGCTTGATCTTTGTTGAATGCACCTTTCAACCTCTCATCCACGAGCTCCAAGACATTGCCCTTGTGAGCCAAGTGCCTGCACCAACTTATTAGATTGGCTTTCTCAAGTTTCATGGGCGAAGCAAGAACATGCAAAGGCCTTCTCCCTGAAACAATGACAAGTATTAGAACCCCAAGACTGTAGATATCAGCCTTCTCCATTAAATATCCACATCCACCATATTCAGGGGCGACATAGCAGACGGTTCCTCTCATGCTAGTAGTACTGCTGAGCTCCCTGCTGAAAAGATCTCCGCTCCACATGTCGCTGCTAACCGATCGAGTCTTCTTCTTCTTCCAACCCTTTCTGAAACTGATATCCATGTTCTGGTTGTTATCCACCTCCTTCTCCTCCCTGTGACTACCAACTGTCCGAATTCGCAACTTTTTACCAAGATCAAAATGCACCTTTTTGAAACTCTTCTTCCACTTCCCCTCCAATCTCCTCAGCTTATTACCCTTCCTGCTGATCTCTGCAAAGTATTCCTCTTTCCACCACTCTTTCATATTCCTCTGCTTCTTGCTAAAACTACTGTTACCACGACCACTCCTCCCTTCCTTCTTGTTGGGATTACTCTTCTCTTGACCACTGCAACCAACTTCTCTGCATTGGGTTCCCCCTATACCTTCCAATTTCTCTACCCCAGTAGAAACATCAAAATCAGATTTCTTGGGGGAGCTCTTATTCTCGTCGTCCCAATCGGGGTTCCTCGAGGGGCATATCTGGCTCCCTATCCATTCCATCACATAATCTTTGCTGCACAATTCACCACTCCCATCCTGTTTCCACCACCAATCCTTCCCCCATTGCTTCGAATTCGCCACTGGATCATCAACCAGAGGAGGAGAGGCGCTCGCGCTCAACTCCTTACTATGATCAGCGCTGCAAAGCTCGTCGTCAAAAGGCACGAACTTGCTCCAATCCTCCCCACCAAAATCCGGCGTCGCAAACATGGAAGACACCTCCTTCCCCTTATAACTACCACCCTTAACATCACCACCATCATTCCTCGCATTGCCATTAATGGAAGCAATTGAATTGGGGGTTCTAACAGTTAAATCTTTCCTACTGTTCTTAGAAGAAGAAGAAGCTTGCAAGGCAAGGGCGAAATCTACCTCGCAATTCTCCGTCGCCGGAGTTCGATCCGTCGACAGTTCCGCAGAGGCCAATGCCAAATTCCCAGAAAGATCCTGGCTTTTCCACAGGTCCTGGCTCCGCCCCAGTTCCTGGCTGAACAACTCGACCCCAAATTCACCTTCCATCTTCACTCTCGAGAGCCCGAAATCGGAGACCTTTGCGCGGTAATCGGAGCTCAAGAGCACATTGCTGGGCTTTATGTCGCCGTGAATTACCGGCGGGTCGCACTCCAGATGCAGGAATTCGAGCGCCCGGGCGATGTCGATGATGATCCCGAATCGCCGGTCCCAGTCCAAATTGGTGCCTTTTTCGCCGAAAAGCGCCTCCTGCAAGCTCCGATTGGGCATGTACTCGTAGACCAAGAGCTTCTTCCTCCGCTCGACGCAGTAGCCGAGGAGCGTGACGACGAACGGCGACCGGAGGCCGGAGAGAACCTGGAGCTCGTTCTGGAACTCACGATCCACCGCCGCGGCAGGCGGAGACGGGGAGGTCGGCGGCGGGGAGGCGGAGTCGAGGCGCTTGACGGCGACGGACTTGCCGTCGCGTAGGATGCCACGGAAGACGGCGCCGGAGCCGCCGCGACCGAGGGCGTTGGCGGGGGAGAAGGCGGAGGTGGCGGACTTGAGGTCTCGGTAGGAGAAGCGGCGGAGGCGGAGTGGGGCGGCGCCGTCGAAGGGGGTGGTCCGGGGGCGGCGGTCGAGGAGGAGGGAGTGCCAGAGGTAGAAGAGGAAGAGGAGGAGTGCGAAGAGAAGGAGGGCGGCGGAGGAGATGATGAGGGAGATGAACAAAACTCTAACCTTTGAAGAGGAGAGATGGGGTGTTGCAGAGAGGGGTCTGGATGTCATTTTGGGTTTTGGGAGGGGGTTTTGGGGAATTTTGGAGAGAAAGGATAAGTGGAATGAAGTAGAAGTAGAGTGGAGTGGAGTGGAGTGGAGGAGGGGGAAGGAAAGAGAGAGAGAGAGAGAGAGAGAGAGAGATTTGGTTTTCATTGATTGTATGTAAAGGGAGGGAAAGTGGGAGTGGATTACAGTTGGAAAATGGTTAGGGCTGTTTAGTAAAAAAATTGAAAGGTGGGGGATTTTTGAAAGGAGTGGTGGGGTCCCAAAGTCAGAAGGGTGAGAATTTCTTTTGACTAAAAGAAGCTGCAGCAGGATCAAGATGAAGAGAAGCCATAAAGAAAAATATGGGGAAGAAAAAGAAGTTCCCAATTCACATACTGCTTTGTTTGTTCAATCAATCAAAGGATATGAAAGAAGTTCAAATAGTGTCCTCCAGCTAGATTTATAGCAATGTTTATTTTGCAACTGAGTGAGGTAAAGTTTGTGGAAAGTAATTATAGCTGTCCAAGTCTTAATTTTATCATTTTGGTTGCTTCTAATAAAAAAAAATGGAAAGAGTACAGTTTTAGCCATTAAAAAAAAATTTCTATTATTTTTATCAAGCTCCCAAAAGTTTTACCACATAAAAGACAAGTGATATGTCACTAGTTACTAGCTTCTCAAACGCACTTTACCTTAGTACATCTCGAGAAAACAAATGCATCTTTAATTTATCGAAAAGTATATTTTAATTTACCTAATTATTATTATTATTTTCTCTAATTTGATATATATTTTACTTTACTTTATTGGTAAATAAAACAAACATATAAGGGTATTGACACTTTGAGCAATTATCCAACTTAAAAAGGTCAATCCCAAAAGTTTTGTTTTTGAAAGCTCACAACCTAAATATGGTATTCAAATGTCCTGTGCAACAAATGACGTGACATGTCATTTTAAATTTCCAACACAAAAAGGACTTTATTTAGGAATTCTTGTGAAAAACACCACCTAAAGCTCACCTCATAAGCGTCTTTTATAGGTATGCAAATAAATTAGATCTCAGGTAGAACCATGCATGGTAGATTTAGATTCTGATCCTTCTTTCTAAATTCAAATTTGATATACAACTCATTCGTTGTGTGCAGATCAGACATCAACCTGAAAAAATAGACCTGATTTAGAATCTGAATTTGAAATAAGATATGGAGTGCATTGATATAATTTGATAAAAGAACTTCAAATTATTTTTTAAAAACATACCAACAGTGTTATTAAATAGGTATATAACTAACGTTAATTAGACTTTCAACTATAATATGACTCGAGCTATGTAGGCCCCTAAAAAACTATATAGTTTAAATATATGAATGCAATCATTCTAGATTAAGATCCTCCAAGGAAAACATAAAAGGATTTAATTTTGAATTCAAATGTTCCAAATCCTCTATGTATGTATTCAGGTCTGGATCCAAATATGATTTTCTCTTGAATTCAAAAATAGGTTTCAAACCGGCTTTATTCAAAATCGAATGCTACAAGATTCAAATACTTGGATAATAATATATTCATTTGTAAGCCTAGCATTCTCCCTTTCTCTGCATCCTAATTTGACAATAATTAAAAGATAAAACAAAAAAAAATAAAAAATAATTAAATCAAGGGTTAGAATAATATCACCAGGAATGATTGTTTTGCCTCGCTCTTATCTATAGGATTATTTCGAGCCGCACATTAAAATATGTGGATTTTAAGAGTTTAGATTGGATTATATTATCTCTTGGGTCTACAAATTATGAATCATTTTGTTCTTTTCAATAACCTAATTTGTATGCTTAACAAATTAATACCCACACATTCAAATGAATTTGCACGAGTTCCACTTTCTTTTTCCTATATCTAAAGTTAAATCTCTAACTTATTTTAGTTGATAAGGGATGCACAGCCACCTCGACATCCCTAGTATGGGTGCTTAACTTGACCTCGTCCCTACCATGTACTCTCAAGTTGAATTTGATTCTAACTCAATTTCCCCTATAGTCCAAATATCTTTTGACTTTGTGTCCTATGTAATTTGAATCCTTCTCCATCTACCCACTTTACCAAAGAAATTGAAATGGCAAGTCCTATGTTCCATAAAATCACTAATACAACTTCTCACGCAAAAGGACCCACGAAGTCTTTTTATTGGAAAAAAAGTAAGAAGCTCTTTTTCAATCCATCTTTTTTTTATTTTCTGATGACGTGGGTATTGTTAAGGTCTTTGATCCAATTGAATTAATTCTCGGGTGACACCTGCTAAACCCACGCAAATTTACACCAAGCAAATATGGGGTAGTTTCGAACACAATATACGGAGAGCAAACTCACACCTTATGCAAATCAACCAAACCCTGGGTGATTCTTTTTTTGTAATTTTCTTTTCTTCCAATTTTAAAATACTTGTTGTCTTGGATTGTCTTACTTTAATGGAAGGAGCAAATGAGAAACTCATGGCTAGAATTTTTTCAGCTCTCTCTCTCTCTCTCACAAGAAAAGGGAATTCTCTAAGATTATCTTATTTGCACTCACAGGGAAAAAACAAAAGAGGAGGAGATAAAGTCTATAAGATAAGGGAAAAAACAAAGGAGAGAAAGAAAAAAAATAAAGGAGAGGGGCTCGAGAGAGAAACATAGACATCATTCAGCCCTTTTCAAAATGGCTAACAAGAGAGGAGCTTCTCCAGTTAGTGCAAGGATGATTATGGGTTTAGAAGTACCCAAATACTTAAACTTTGCTCCTTCCCCAAGTTTAAGTTTGTGAGGTAAGTACTTGTGCGTCACCTGAATGCACACAATTGAATAAAGTTGATCATCAATTTATGGTTTGCATGAGACAATTCTTTTATTGCCACTCATCCCATTTGGAGCAATTCACCCTATCACACTCATCATACCCCATAAGTTTGCACACACATTCTGGAATTATGCTAACTATTGTATAAATTTCATAAAAAATATAGTTTAAGAGGCGGCAAAACTTCAAGACTCTTAAATTAATAGCCATTCTGATCTGATTGCTGTGATTTTTAACTAAAATCGCGAGACATTTTCATCGCACTTCTTTTCTATATTTAACATGCATCTAAGTGGATCCCAAAGAACCTAAAATGCCGTCTCCCTAGCAAGACATCTCGAGGGAGAGTAGCCCCTCAATTTGTATACCCTGAGGCATATACTTGATAGGACTTAGCTAAAGTAAAACTCATTATAAAACTTGGTCCCAAGTAGGAAGTATATTAACACATTAAAAACTTGATCAGCTGCTCGGCACTCTCTTAAAAATCATATCTTATTTCATATGTACTTTGACATTTTGATTCACTCCAGTTCCAAAATTCACTGGGCATGTTACAAAAGTAGGGTTTCATCACAAATGAGTCAAAACACTATTGTCATATGATTAGATGATTGGAAACCTCGGCATCCACACAATCAATGGATCAGATTCAAAACTTTGGACCCACTTGATGGGATTGTTTAATACAGTCCAACCATGATAGCAAGTTCTGAAACCGAAGGCCAAGCTAATAAAATCAACAGACCAGATCTCTCCATGGCAGTATCCACCCTGGTCAGTGTACCTTCTGCCTGGGAAGGTATCTCTACCAAGAGATCATCCAATCATTAGTATTTAGTAAATAGTAACTCTGCAACAACTTTGAAAGAACCTGACCATAAATGTCAGGAGACCATTAGTTATGGGTAGTCCCATGGACCACTTGTTTTTCTGCATTGTCTCTTGAAAGGGCATGGTCAATAAGTGCTGCCCTTCTAGCCAGGGCAGGTTTTATGCTAATGGACCCATGGACCAATTATCAAGACTCATGTTGATCTGACTTAAGGTGCAACATACACCTATTTGGATGCAATCACAAGGATCAGTCCTCATCAAGCTTTATCAAGGCCTTTGATTTCACCTTTTAAAAGCTTCTTTATCAGTCTAAAGCATGTTCCCAAAGAGATCAAATAGCATGAGTATATGCACTGACTGTACTGAGGTTGACATATAACTTTTGTTATGCTCCCTTCTTGTAAGGCCACAAAAATCCACTTCAATCAGTCCATGTAAGGGATGGGGGCCTCATCTTGAGTGAAGGTTGTGAAAGAAGATAATATCATATCTAGCTATTTCAACCTTGAAAGGGCCCTGATTTTAAAACAAATTTTAGATTTAATTGAAAGGTAAACCTAGATTTGATGGTTACCTAAATTAGAGTAACTTCCAAACTATCTGGGTCTGGATTGATCAAAGATGTGCTTGGGGATAAAGACAAGAGTACAATAAAATTTTAAAAACTTGCCTTCTAGTTAAAAAAGACAAAAAATGGAGAAGGCCTCTGATCATATCATAGTTCTATCCATAAACTTATCTGTATGGTCCAACCAACTTTTTGGTTCGTTTACATCATTTTTTCTTTTATTTTAAAATTTTGTTTATTAAGAAATGCTTAAGATAAAAAGTTGGGAATTTTTCTATAAGAGCTTCTTAAAGTATTTGAGATTTGAATAATATAGGTATAGACTTCCATGGTTTATTTTTATTTAATTATTTTTTCGATGTTGATTTTTATTTATCCAATAGTATTTCAAGGTTGGGTACCTCATTTTCTACCGAAACAAAAACAATCCGGGATTGATTCCTAATATTAACGCTGGTAGTTGAAGAAACTTTAGTGTGCATTACAAACTATGGTAATCAAGATAGATTGGTTAGGATATGGATTGAGAATGTGCATAACACTAACCTAATCACATATATTTAATTCTTCAATTTAAATCCATAAACAACAATCACCACAAACTAATATATCATAAAGGCCATTATAAAAAAAAAATATATGGCATTTAGTAGTGGAAACTTTTTTCCACCCCAAAGGACACGTGTGGTAACATGTGAGAAATTCATAGATCCGATGATTCTTCACTACTACTAGAACAAAGATTCCTTGTTTGGTATTTATATAGTCGATGATTTTACATTGATATTTGTGTGTATCGATGCATATAACTAAAAAAAAATATGGTTAAGTGTGCAAATTCACTAAAAGAAAGGATTTTCAAATACTATGGGGGGTGGTCCGATCTTAAAACCCCAACAAATGAGGATTTTCATTCATCCAAATCCTCACGAATTTACAAATGTCAAATATGGATCTAACCCAACTTTATGGAAATTAAGAATCTTTTTTCTAAATATTTGATTGCCAAACATGACCAAATAATTTTGATGGTTCATACTGTAGTTAGTGCAGTATTTTTAGCAGCGAAAAAGAAAAACATGCCACCTAAAATGAATTTTTTTACTACTAAAAGTCGTAATTTTTTTTTCTTTTTTTACAGCGGGCTCAAAATCATTTCCCTCTAATTAATTTTCAAAACAGTATCCAATTGTAATTGCAGGCACTGCCAACTGCATTAGGGAAAATTAACTTTCACATAAGACCTATCTAAACCAGTGGTTAAGATCAAACAGTGAACATTTGGGAGCAAACGTAATCGTAGATGAGATGGGAAATGGAGGGCTACAGTACTTATATGCTCCCGCCGACTATTAAACTGGAACACTTTTCTGCCATGTTTGACTTTGATGTCACCTTCAATTTTTCAAGCGATCGAGGCTCGGCTTTTACTACTTCTCCTCGGGACGAGCGATTGTGCTCGGCATCTTTCCCGCCAAAATTGTCACGTGACGAAGACGAAGTCGTTGCCAGTTGCCACTATTTTTGCTGTCGTCACGTCAGCTGGGCCATGGTTTGATCAGTAGCTTTACGATCGTATCCGTTGCACATTCTCTTCGTGGACTAATAATACTCTGGGTACGTCATTTAAAAATTTATGTAATTTTAAAGTTTAAATCACTTAAATTTTTAAATAGAGCGGCGGAACATTATTGGTTTACTCACGATAAAAATAAGACAGACATGACAGGTGATTCAAACTAATGACTTTATTGGTCAACTCAGCAGTATAGGGCCCAATGTTTCTCGATCCAAGTGCTTTAAATCTTTTGAAACTAAGGTATGTAAAGGTGTATTTAATAATCTTTAATTTTAAGATTCTTTTTCTCTCTTTTGTTTTTAATTAATGAAACGATAATTCTTCAGATATAAATGAAGGTCTAAAGCAATAACACATCTTTTTATAATAAGTTTGTTCATATGACTTTTATACTGTATCACATTTCTGAAGTCTAGCAAAGAAACATAACATTTTTAAATACCAAGGGGACCAAATTACTATGGGTTTTAGAAATTTCCACAATAATGAATTTTAGTAAGGAGTTCCGGTAAAGAAAGATATCCTTATTACATGATAAGTTTGTGAGTACTGGTTTTATTATTTTATAATTTTGTCCATATAACTTTCAAAATATGGCAAGTTTGTTTTTTAAATTAAATCATACATATCAAATGGTCTATTTATAAAAATTACTAACTGAAACAACTTTATTTCAAATAGAATGAACACGCCAACAAGGGCACTAATATTAACCCATCGCAGGGGGAATTAGGCCCGAGGATCACTAGCCTACCTTAAGATAAACTAATACTAATATGACAACCCATGCTTAGAAGGAGCATGTCACCAATAACTGTAAGATTCTGTTCTATGATTTATTAAAAAGAAACATAAAAAAAGGAGAGAATAAAAGAAAGAGAAGATTACGTCAACACCTCTTTTCTCAATCTAAGAGTGCGTGGAGTAGTAATGTGGTAGGAAGAAAGGATGAGAATAGATAAAGAAAGGATATATGAGAATTTTTATAGAAATAAAGTTGTTAAAGAAGAGTAAGTAAAAAGGTGGGAAGAATATTTGAAAGGGAGGGGGGGCGCGGCCTTTCCACCTGAATGAAATTAGAGAATTATTTGTTGGATTCAATGTTTCATTCCGCCATGAGGTTAGATCGGCTAACTGTAGATGTGTTAGCCAAGCAAGGGGTTGATAGGTTGCTTCCTTCGGTAAGTGTGATTATGTAAATGGTTGATAGGTTGCTTCTTTGCGTGTGTGTGATTTTGTTATTAGGATTGGAAGTGGTGCATTTCTCCTGTACATCCCCTTCCTCTCTTTCTTTAATTTTTTGTACTTTGTACCATCTTTTCTTTAAATGAAATCTTTTAGTTACCGTAAAAAAAAAAATGGGACAAAATTATCTTCAACCCCCATGATTTCAATATAGTATACTTGTATTAGCAATAACACCTAAACAAATTTTATACTAAGAAGAGTTTCTTAGACCCTTCAAAAGATTTGGCAGACATTCGACCTTAATTAAATGATAGGATTTTGAAAACTTTGGAGGCCATCAAAATATTATCTTTTATTATTGAAATTGAATGCTTCTCTAGTATTGCACGTAAGCAAGTTGCAAGAAGACATTATGAGAATGTCATGCTCCCTGGTGGGCTCTACGGATGAGGCCCTTCAGATTTCAATGGTTGGAATTGGTTGGTTGTTCTCAAAAACTACGGTTGTAAACTGGTCGGTTCGGTTCCAGAATCATGAACCATGGTCCTGGAATCGGAACCGGAGCCATTAATGAAAAGATAGAACCGGAAACAGAGCCGGTTTCATATATGGGACGGGTCCGGATCTGGGTTCAGGTTAAGTAGAGAAAGATTTAGAAAAAAACTAGCTTTTAGAAGTTTTTTTTTTTTTTCCGGAAAAATGATGTAATATATCGGGTCCCGAGTCTACGGGTCGGAACCAAGGTGGAACCAGACCTATTTAGGTTACAGGTCCAAAAAATGGACTCCTAGACTTGGACCCATTTTACTTATTGGGACCTAAATAATGACCCAAACGCAGTTCTTAATGGGTCGGGATCTCTAGCTAATCGGAGAATCGGGGACACATTTACATCCCAGCCAAAAACCCTCTCCATCCCAAGTGGAAATAATTTTCGTGCCTTAGAATTTACACTGTGCATTAAGATCACTTATTTGTGATCCTCAGCACTCTCTTATAAACTTACTACTCACCATACCTTTACACACGTTTTTTATTTTGGTACCCCCACCTATAGGGGACTAGGAGCCCATAGAGAGGGTAGTAGACCTTAGATGAGGTTATGGGGCTCTTGGGTGAGGTAAGGAGACCTGGGATAAAGTGACAAAACCTTTTGATGAGGGAATGTGACATGCAGAGGAGAACTGTCACCTCTTACTGCTGAGAAAAAGGGGCAGTTATCAATCCATTCATTGCAGCTGAAGAGGTAGGATTGTTGGTTTGGGCTCCTGTGGATGAAACAGATATGACCCCACCAACATAGTGAACATTACACCAGCTTGGTATGCGTTGGATGACTTTAGATGTGTCCAAGAGACAGTCTTTTGGGCATCTTTTGTCTAACATGGTGCATAAATTAGACTAAGCTTTAAGGGCCCGGCCCAATTGCAGCCCAGTGATCTATCAGTCGTATTATTATTCATTCCTGACACTGGCTCATGATTCAGATGTAAAGGTGGAAACGTGTCTGGTTTGGGTCAGGTCAAAAAAATACAGGTTGCATGTATAGGCTTATCCTGAACCTGACCCTTTTAATACTTGAGTTTAAAATATCAACCTGAACAAACTTGGAACTTAAAACTGGTCAAATAAAAATGGCAGCTCAAAAATGAAAAGGATCAACCTAGGCCATGAATTACCAGGTTTGGTTCTAGTGTTATTGGTGGGTCAAAAAATGCCCAGCCGATTAGTAAGTCATGAGGCCTATTTTGTGGACTTTCTCAAATTGGGCCAGTGAGTGTAGACATGCCTTTGGGTAGAAAACAGGCCCAGCACAGCTGACCTAACTATGGGGCCTGAGAAATCAGGCCCAGCTCCTATGCCATAGTCTGAAAAGTCAAACCATATCCATCTTCAATCAGGCTGTGCAGTTGGGCCTACCCATCTTCAGCTAGCCATGCCTTTTTTGGCGTAGTTATTCCACCATGGTCCATCAACAAATTGTCCTCACTCTAATCTCTGTTAAAGTGGGTCCATTGATGGGCTGGCTGTGGGTCGTTGCATGCCTAGATTTTGACCACTTGGGCCAAGAATATACAAATTTGGATTCACTTGGGAGAATGTTCTCCTCAGCGCAGGCTGCATGTCAATTGTGTGCAGTCCAGCTCATGGGGCCGCTGCAGACCGAAAGGTCTTCTATGGAAAAGTAGAGCTAACAAATCTACCAGCACCAAGTTATCTTAGTCCTTGATTTAATAACTTTTAAGTTTAATGTCGCTCAAGATTCAATCTAGCAGTGAGTAAAGGCTCATTGATTGTTGTAAAAGTGGGCCTGATACCCGATCTTGAGATAAATTAGATTATTAAAAGGAGCTTCACTGATCAAAAGTGGGCTCATACAAGCTCTATGGACTGCACATGCAGTCTACTCATATGAGAATATTTTCCTTCACCAAGGTTGGACTCATCCCATTTACACCCATGGCCCAGCGTCTCCTCACCATAGATAGATCTCTCACAAATAGAAGATGAAGAAAGAAACATCACAACGGTCCACATTCAAGAAGAAAAGCCTCAACTACTTGATGGTTTGTAACCCCAAGGAGTTGGCCGAGTGGTCGGGACCACGATTCCTCCCTATTCCGGAGCTAGAGGTTTTGGTATCGACTCCCGGTTCCCCCTTCTTCAGAAATAAAAGGTTGAGTCCACTAGTGTTACCACAAGGGTTTCTTCAGAAATAGAAGGTTGAGTCCACTAGTGTTACCACGAGGGATTAGTCCAGCCCAAATGGTTGAGAACCCTCCAATATATATAAAAAAAAATAAAATCTACTTGATGGTGTGCATCTTCAAATCTATGAAGGTTTTATGTGGGACATTCACTCAAAGTGGGCCCATTCTATCAACGGTTTGGATCACATAATTGATGATCCTACTTTGTATGCTTGCTTAAAAGCACAAACCCTAGTAAAATCAACATTTTATTCGGCCCGAGCACTGGATGATGCTCGGTGGAGTGCGTTTCTGAGGTGGAGCGCAGCTTTAAAACCTTCGTATAAAGAAGGATTCGGTGCGCATGCGAATCTCCGAGCAGCAAACCCGAAAAAGGCAATTCTCTGATAAGGACGGTCTGCGACTCTCTCATTGCGTCCCACAGAGATTCCTCTGTGCGCAATCCAATCCATCAAGTGGTGGGGCCCACCTAAAACTAAATCCCACCTCTCTCTACACATTAATTCATCAGATATTTTGGATGTGATGATTAAGCTAATTTAAGGCTAAGCTTAGGCTACTCTATTTAAAATTTGAAATGCTCAAAGTAAACGCTTGTTTGACCTATGAAATATTAAAATTTTATCCTAATAGAATTTGATTCCACTATTGAATTGATTATGCAGTTGAAAAAAGCATGACCATAAGAGCCAATTAGTACAAAAAAGTCGTACTAATCACGGGCATTATTGAAGATATATGATTATATGTATGATAATAAGGGGAAAGATGAAAGTCTATGGAAAAATATATTAATTGAAAGTGTAGAGAAAGTATGTTAGCAGTTGTAGAAATTAAAAATAACTTGCTAGTAATTATAGAAATTGAAAATAATTTTCGGTCAAAATTAAAATGTAAAGTCAAAATTAGATCCAGAACCTTCCATCTTAATATATTATAATTATATAGGAGTAAATTTTGGGATAATTCATATATATGAAAGGAGTTTATTTTAAATGGCTAGGATTTCTGATTGATGGATCCGGGGGTGAGGGTGGGCCAATGATTATCTGGACCAGTGAGATTTGAGGGCAGGCTAATGATTATTAAATTTGAAAGTTATGTGGGCTGCACTTAGAGGATCCTAAATTCCCCGAGAATATCAAGGTGGGCCACACCTTGCTACCAACTTGGCACGTGTGCAATTAAATGAAAAATGATTGCCTCGCATTTTGGGACTTAGGAGCCACTGAATCCTCATGAGGAGTTGTCCCACGAGACACCACAAATTGTGTCTCTCTTAGGTACGACCTCGTCTCATTTGGGTAGAAGAGTAGGGGTGTTCATGGTCAGGCCTGTGGCATATCCAGGCCCGGCACAACTTCTAAAAATATATCCAAGCCCGGCCCAACTCGAATCTGGCCTTGAGCTGCTGACCCTAGCTTAGGCCCAGCCCAATTTACTTTATAAAATAAAATAGGGCTTTTTTTTTTTTTTTTGTATGATTTTAAGTGGTAGTTATACCTAGACAGCTCAGAGATAGATTGTCTGAGTCTCCTCTCCAACACTATTTATTAATATCTTTTATATTCAGGTCAGCTCGAACACGAAAACCCTTAACCTAAGGCCTATCCAAAAGTGGAGGCTCCGGCTGGCCCGATTCATGAACACCCCTACGGAAGAGTGCCTAATTGTCATTGATGCCCTATAGAAAGCGTTACTATAGTTGGTGGTTGGTAAGGTGTCATTTGATGGCACATGTAAATGCATCACATGTGTAATATTTATACATCATGATATTTGTTTTTCCAGATTACATACGTGATTCGAAAATCTACTATGAAAATGCAATGAATATAAGCTCATTTTTAAATAAAATTTTTCGCACCCCCAACCTTGGTAAAATGAGTCACATGTAGATTTGATGTGAAACGGAAATACACCCGTTGAGGCGGACATTATGTTTTGTCAAAGTGGGATGTGGATGCAGGATTGAAAATTTTCCACTCGCTTTTATCTAAAAAATCTTATATCCCTTTTATTCATTACTTTCCATAGAGGGAAGTTAAAAACTCCGATTCTTTTTCATTCTCTCTGCTTTACTGATGAAGACCAGCCAACCAAAGATGTCTCCAAACGCCCTCCTCTCTCAATCTATATCCCTCCATCTTTAGATATACTTATGTTTCCTAGGGTATTGGTTTTTATTTAAATGGGGATTTTCTGGATTTACATACCTAGGTCTAATCTATAAAGATGGATTTAGTTCCACCTTAGATCCAATCCGTTTACATCCCTAGCCCTATCATACACTCAACTTTTTTTGAAAAAAACAATAAATCTCTTCATCATCATAAAAGCCTTATCCTATGAACTTTGTTTCTCTATTTCAAATCCTTATATAGGTTACACTTATCCATCCTCATTACTAGGGATGTTCATGTGCCAGGCAAGATTGATGCATATCTACACCAAGCCCGGCTTAGAAACACACACGCCCGTATCTAACCAATCCCAAGCCAACCATTTAGTCAATCAGGCCGAGCTAAACTGTGACTTATGAGTCGTACAAATTTCCTAGTAATTGTTTGCACAAATTATCACTAAATTATAAGTATTTTTCATCCGAGTTGATCCCGGCTTTGGGCTTTCTATTATTTAATCCAAAACCGGCCCAATTATTAAATGCGTATTGATTACATGTCCAAGCTAAACCCAAAGTGGGATGAGCCCTGATGGGCACCAGGACCCGGCTCGTGGGTTGACTTTTCTAAACTCCGCGCGCTCGTGCAGGACACTGAAAACCCAGCTCTTGTTCCATGGTCCTTGTTATATATATATATGCGCGCTTGGAAGCTATTCCTTTACTTCTTCTTCTCTCTACTACTCATGCTCTCTCGGGAAGACGGAAAATGGGGTTGATGAATATCCTATGCCCTAAATCTCCTACTGTAAGTATTCATTCATTGAAACTCTTCAATTTCTTCTTCTTCTTCTTCTTCCTCGTCTTCTTTCCTTGCAGTGTTTGGGTCTTCTTGAATTCAAATTCGAATTCGAAGGCGGCGGATCTTTTCCCATTTGAATCCAATCGGGCATCCAAACGCATCAAAAATGGAAAAGAAAAAGTGAAGGAGGAGGAGTGAGAAACTGATATGCAATCTCCTTTTGATTTGCAGGTGTGGGATGGAAATGGCTTCTCCGAGTGCTTCGAGAATATATATCCTTTTCATTTGTGTGTGCATTTAATTTATATGATACTCTGATCACACACACACACACACAAAACAAAAAAGAAGTTAGGGTTCTACTCTTTTTGTTTTGTTTTGTTTTGTTTTTCCTTGACATGATAAATACGGTGTTTGGTTTCGGAGCGAATTTGGTGACTGTGGTTTTGGTGGTTGCACTTGGAATCAGATACAGGAATGCTGAAGTGAGAAGGGTATGTTTCTTTTGGTTTCATTAAATTGTTTTGTATGTTGTATAGAAAAACACTGTTTTATATGTTTCTTGATGGAAAAATATGATTATATGGGGTCCATCCATAGGACCTGAGAGGGGCAACAGGGAAAGTTGCTAAATATTATAAAAATTTGAGCACATTTTTAAAAAAGGTACATGAAGATTTGAATATTTCAAAAGAGTACGATTGGTTTCAATATTTCTTTCAATCTAAGTCCTCACCTTAAAATTTTTTTTTTTTTTTTTTCCGTTTGAAATGGGACAAAAATACCCATTTCCTTTAATAAATTGTTTAAGAGAGATGATCAAGACCAACCCAAACAACATAGTGGGGCCCACTTTAACTACCTTTATGCATAGATGGTTAAAAAAGAAGGGCTTATATGTATTTCAAATGATCGAGAAACTAGCTTTATTCAATGGTTGTGATCATCAAAATCAAGTTGAAACTCGGGCCATAAGATAATCGAGAGAGAGGAACCCCACGACCAATTCTAGCATTCTCTTAGGTAACTGAAAGATCAAAGGAAGGTACCCCACCATAAACATTTGATCGGTGAGGCGTTTTGGAGATGAAAGAAGGTTAAGAAAAGACAAAAACTTGTCATAAGGGTATTTTTATCTTTTTCAAAATATTTTTATGGAGAGGACTTGATTGAAAGAAATATGGAAAACTTTTATACTTTTTTGAAATATTCAATGTCTTGTGTAGTTTTTTGAAAATGAGCCAAAAGTTTTATACTTTTTTGAAATTTCCCCTTATAGCTTTAATGAAAAGTGGTTCTCATGTAGTAGCTAGCTATGTGAGAACCCACTTGTGGGGGCCACTTGGGTCAAGTTATGAGAAATCTACCCCCTTCACTCACCACACCTTTCTCACATGAATTGGCACTTGCCTCAGGTTGACACTCATCCAACTGATAGTATCCATTGAGTTGGAAAGCCCATTTCTTCATACGTTCTTAGTTTTTGGGGCATCCCTAATTCATTCATAGTTCCAAGTTGCTCCCATAAGATGGTCCTCATTAAGTAATAAGATGGTTGCTCCCATAGGATGGGTCCCTACAGATGGTTCCCATGGATGTCCATACAGATGGTCTCATGAGGCCCACCTACGGCCCATCAATCATGGGAGCAAAGGGAAATTGGAAGATCTGGACGTGACCTACCTATATGCAAAATTGTAAGTCCATCAGATCATCCTAACCCCTTGATCCGTTGCCCACTTATGGTCAGTCCGAATTGTTCACACACAGAGGAACCCCCTTTATAGTGACCAGACTCCAGGGTTTTCACTCACAAAATGGATTGGATCGTTGGATCAAGGGTCAATTTTTCCTTTTAATATGAAGCTGTTAAACTTATGGGCTATGGATCAAGGGTTAGAGGCATGAGATTGACCTCATTTATGATATCTAGTTCCATCATGAATGGATCTTTCCATCCTAACCATGTCCCTTGGTCTGGGACCCCACTTGGGGATGAGGCTAGGCGATTGAATGATCTGGTTGAGGCCTACCCGTGTACAAAATATGAAGCCCATCTGATAATTCTAACCCCTTGACCAATAACCCACAAATTTTCACCCTTTAAAAAAGTATGTATAGTTGATCCGATGGTCTAGTCCATTCGGATGGGTGTAAAAAAATGGGATCGGTGTAGTTCAAAGGTCCTTGTGTTAGTGTGTGTGGGGTACATTTAGATGGGTGATCAAGTGGGCCCTACTATGAGGTGCACACGAAATCCTCCGAGTGCATCGGATAATTTTCCCGTATATCTAAATGGACCACACACATGAGACCCCAATGAATTACATCAATCTCGGGGTTTGGCACCCATTTGAATGGACTAAACCGTTGGATCGATTGTGCACACTTTTTTAGGGATTAAGATTTGTGGGCTTTTGATCGAGGTGCTTAGATGATCAGTTGAACCCCATATTTTGTACATGGGTAGGCCATAACTAGATCTTTTGATCCCCTGATCCCCCCAACTCCCATAACGAGGTGCACGTGGAGAAGTTCCATGCACACTGTGAAATAGAATCAAAGACTATACATATAAGGTATATATTCCTATGAGCATGGTGCTCACGAGCTAACCGTGCACAACACCAAGTGGGGCCCACATGGGGTCCTGTAGATCATGGGACATAGGGGGTGGTAGGATCCTAATGGGCATCAAACTTGGGTCAATTTCATGGTTCTAACCCCTTGATCCGTGGCCCACAAGTTTAACAACTTTATATCAAGAAATTTTTTTGACTCTTGATCTAACGTTCTAGTCCATTTAGATGGGTGCAAACCCATCGGTATAGTGCAATCGAAGGATTCCCAAGTGTGTGGACGGTTTAGATGGATCATAAGGTGGGCCTCACTATGTTGTTCCTCACTGTAAAACAATGAGAGCACCATGCTCATAGGAAGATTTGCATATATATAAGTGCCTCACTAGGTGGGAGATCGGAAGATGTAGATGGGACTCACCTATCTGCAAAATCTGAAATCCATGAGATCATCTTAACCCCTTGATACATGACCCTCAAGTTTAATGGTTTTAGAAGGTACAATTTTCAGTCCAATAATTAATTTCATTTGGATGGGTGTTGAATAGCTAGATCTTGTGTCATTCGGTGGGGTAGTAGTGTGTGATGGATCATAGGGGTCCCTAGGTGGGCCCCAACATGGTCGTCCGCATGGATGTCTCCATGGTCCCCATAGGAGAGTATTCTCCACACACACATGCTAGAAAATGCATGGGGTGCTTTTGCAAAAAACACTGCTCCCAGTGGGGCCCACTGTGATGCATGACAATTGACAACCATGGAATACTGGTTGGATGGAAAGATCTAGATAAGACTCACCAATGTGCAAAATATCAACTCCATTAGGTTATCCTAGCCCTTTGATCTATGACCTTAAATTTTAATGGTTTTAGAGGCATCACTTTTTTAAGATTTCATTCCAACGGTGAGCAAAAGTTGAATGAGTGTCAGATTTGGACTTATGAAAGTTTATGGGAGGGTAGTGTGTGAAAAGACTGGATTGTCTCACAATGGGCTCCATGGTCTAAAACAATAGAGGGCAAAAATGAGAGTTATATATATATATAGGGAGATGCTCCTATGAGAGCATCTCTCACCTTACTATGAGAGATAGGGGTGGGGGCCCTCACATTTAAGTTGTTAGTATTGGATATGGATGTCAGGGCCCCCACCTTATCTCTCATAATAAGATGAGAGATGCTCTCATAGGAGCATTCCCCATATACACAAACACGCACATGGAGAAATTATCCCATGCATACCTTTTTCCTACGCACACCCGTGCGCACCTCATAGTGGGGCCCACATGATGGTCCATCCAACTAGACCAACCCCCCTTTGATAGTCACTGGACCCTTGGTTTGCACCCATCTAAATGGATTGGACCATTGGATTGACTTTGATCCCATTTTTTATGGTGAAAATGCGGGTCGTGGATGAAAGGGTTAGTATGATTAGATGGGTTTGATTTTTTATACATACGAGGGCCCTAACTAGATCTTTTAGTCCCCCAGCCCCATCCCCATGTGGGCCAACAGGTGGACCCCACAACGCATTGCATATAGAAAGGCCCATGCATACCTCGTGTATATTTATACACTACACCTCACCATATTATTGTGAGGAAAACATGGTGCAACTAACTATATGATCCATCCGAGCCATCCACACACATGGGACCCCTTGAATTACACTAGATCCATTGAGTCTATACTGATTTGAATGGACTGGACCGTTAGATCAAGGGTAAATTTTTTTATTAATATAAACTCAACCAAATCAAATCAAGCCTTTTCCCACTAGGTGGGGTCGGTTATATGGATTTGACGATGCCAATCAAATCCGTTTAGGGCCATGCCCTCCGTTAGATCCATGTAGGCAGGGTCATGTTAAATAGTTTCTTTCCAACTTCTCTTGGGTCTCCCTCTCCCTCTCCTACTTTTGGCAATCTCCATGCTTTCACACCTTTTAACAGGTGCCTCCGTTGGACGCCTTCTAACATGGCCGAACCATCTCAGTCGATTTTCTCTCATTTTATCTTCAATCGGTGCTATTCATACTTTGCCCCTAATCTCCTCGTTCCTAATCCTATCCCTCCTTGTAATCCCGCACATCCATCTTAGCATTCTCATCCCCGCAACTTCCATCTTTTTAACATAATTATGCTTTACTGTCCAACACTTTGATCCATATAACAATGCGGGCGTACCGCCGCCTTATAATTCTTTCTTTTAACCTTGAGGGGGACTTTCCGATCATACAAGACGCCCGAAGCACTCCTCCATTTGGTCCACCTGGCCTGAATCCTATGACTTACATCAGTATCAATCCCTCCATCCTGTTGCACCATAGATCCAAGGTATCTAAAGTTTTCTTTCTCTACAATCTTTTGTGTGCCCAAATTTACTTCTATGTTACCAGGTGTCCTGCTTTGACTAAACTTGCATTCCATATATTCCGTCTTGCATCGACTTAGTCTAAACCCTTTAGTCTCTAACGTTTTCCGCCACAATTCTAGCTTAGCATTCACTCATTCTCTCGTCTCATTTACTAAAACAATGTCATATGCAAATAGCATACACCACGGCACCTCATCCTGAATATGTCTTGTAATCTCATCCATAACTAGGGCAAATAAGTACGGGCTTAACGCTGAGCCTTGGTGTAGACCAATCGTGATAGGAAACTCTTTAGTCTCTCCGCCAGTCGTTCTTATAGATGTCACGACTCTATCATACATATCCTTTATCGCCTCAATATATGCGACACACACTCTTTTCTTTTCCAGCACTCTCCATAGAATCTCCTTAGGAACCCGGTCATAGGCCTTCTTCGAGTCAATGAACACCATATGTAAATCTCTTTGACCTTCTTTATACCGTTCCATTAACCTTCTCAGGAGAAATATAGCCTCCATGGTTGATCTCCTATGCATGAAACCAAATTGATTCTCTGAAACGTTTGTTGTTCTTCTTAGTCTTCTCTCAATGACTCTCTCTCATAATTTCATTGTATGGCTCATCAATTTAATCCCGCGGTAGTTCACACAGTTCTGAATTTGTAGGCCACGGATCAAGAGAAAAAGTTTGACCCTCGATCCAACGATTCAATTCATTCATAGAGGTGAAAACTTGATGAATCTAGAGTAATTCAGACGGTCCCATGTGTGTAAATGGTTCGGATGGATCATAATGTCAGCCCACTATGTTGTCCCTCACCGTAATATGGTGAGGGATAGATACACAAGAATATTTCCCATAAATATATATAACCCTCCTCTCCTCAGCTCGAGCTGATGGGGGAACTCGTCCTCTCATGCTTGTGGGGTCCCATATGGGATGGGGTTGGGGGGATTTGAAGATTTGCATGTGCCTCGCCTATGAACAAAAATCATCCCAATCATATCACCCTAACCTTATCATCTAGGGCCCACAAGTTTAGTCCATTTCGAATAGGGTGTGCAGTCGATCCAATGGTTTAGTCCATTCCAATCTATCCAAACCCAGGGCCCATGTGAAAAACGGGGGGGATGTGTGTGTGGTCAAGTCGGATGACCCATAAGTGGGCCCCACACATGTGACCATAACCGGGGGGGGGGGGGGAGGATTCTCCTCTATATATAGTGCAGTTATCAGGTGCCCACACATGCAAGCAAATCCGTGCGGGGGAGGGGGGAGGAGGGGGGGTTGGGATTCTCCTCTATATATAGTGCAGTTATCAGGTGCACACTGGGCGCATTGGATGTGGGGCCCACTGTTGGTCTATCTAAATGGACCAAAGACAGGGACCCCATTAAAATATAATGGATATGTGGGTTAACACTCATGTGAATGAACTGGACCCACGGATTGACTGCACACCCGTGTGAATGGACCGTGAAGGCGTTAAACAATGGGCCCCCAAACTTTATAGGTAGATAGGGCCCACTGAGACCTTGAAATTCCCTTGAGTGCGGCCCTAGGTGGAACCCCTAACCCTGTGTGCACGCATGCCCAATGCGTGATGTGCTCATGTGAGAAACGCCCCCCCTTTCTCTACGCACACATGCACCGGTGCTCACGATAATGTTAGCATACTTTCTTGTGGGGCCCACCTACTTGTGTATGGTGATGGAGGCTCGAATCATTCTAACCACTTGATCAACGGCCAACAAGTTTTCACCTTCCAAAATGAGTACACGATCGATTCAACGGTCTAGTCCATTCGGATGGGTGCCAAACCCGGGGTCGGTGACTATCCGCGGGTTGGAGGGGGGGGGGGGGGGGGGGTGTTCCTATTTTATGGACCACTTGGATGGATAATAAGTGGCCCTCACTAGGTGTTTTGGCATGCAGTGCTCACCTTATCGTGAGCACTAGTGCTTAGTTTCTCCTATTATGCACCCATCCGAATGGAGTAGACTGTTGGATCCCATGCATATATGATCCGACACACACAAAGAGAGAGAGAGAGAGAGAGAGAGAGAGAGAGAGAGAGTTGAATCCCCTGACAGTCACTGATCCCAAGGATTGGCACACATCCGAATGGACTAAACCGTTGGATCGAAGGTTGAATCCTTTTTTGAATATGAAGCCTAACTTGTGGGCCACGGATGAAGGAGTTAGGGGCTTGGGGTTGGGGTCAAACTTGATACTTGGGGTGGTCTCACATAGATCTTTATATATATATATATGGGAGATGCTCCTATGAGAGATATCTCTCACCTTATATGAGAGATAGGGGTGGGGGCCCTCACATTTAAGTTGTTGGCATTGGATATGGATGTGAGGGCCCTCACCCAATCTCTCATTTAAGGTGAGAGATATCTCTCATAGGAGCATCTTCCTATATATATATATTTATATATATGGTTCTAGGGGGTCTCATCGGGTCTCTTGGAGCAATACCTCTGTGGGGCCCACTTATGGTTCCCTATGCCCACCTCAAATGAAAGATTCCCTCTTAACAGCCACTAGACCCAAGTTGGTCAAGCTAAAGACTGATCTTGCTGTTGGATCTGAGACCAAGGGGCTTCTTATGTTGATTTTGAAGCTCAATCAGACAATCACAACTATTTCATTTTGGTCAATTCGGTGGTTGGCTGCATTCTATCGACCATTTAGTCAAAAGACAAACTGTTGGATGGGCTATTTTGCAGCACGACCCATCTACATTGGGGTTGGCTTGATGATATCTAAAATGGTTTCAGTAACTTGTAGGTAGAACCAAAATGGAATGATATCATAAATGAAGATGTAGCTATTTGAAGCTGGAGATGTCTTTTACCTTCCTAAAGTTTTGTATTTTTGATACTTGGAATATCATGCTTTTCATGTTCAATTCTCTCCTTTTGCTCCATTAAAATCTTGCTGCTTGATTTCTTGGATCTTAAAAATATTATTCGCCTTTGATTCACTTGTATATCCACATTTGAAAAGAAGTCACTTGTATATCTGTACCTTGGTATTCCTTTGTATTTGCAAATCTGTGAATGTGCAGTATGCCATTCTGGTTCATCCTGACCAATTACAAAAATAATATCAGTATCAGTTGTGGATCATCTCAGATTACCTATGATGCATGGATACTTCAAAATGGGTAACGTATTGTGTCATATCGTACGTATCGTATGTGATACTTCACTTTTTATGTGTAAAATCTGTGTTCCTGCCATGTTAATGGCGTGTCCCTGCTGTTTCTGGGCATCATAGCAGATTACTTATTGCTAATGATGCAGTTAATTCTTCCTGCAAGTAATAAAAAATATTGACATCTGATAACTACCATAAATTGAGTTTCTTGCTGGAAAAAGATCTTGGATCTTTTTGGACATTGTTTGTGTAGTGCATAGGAGTTCAGACTGACTATTCATTCCCTATGTACATATGGAGATTTTGTGCCTTTTCTTCTCAACTTTGATACATAAGATATCTCCAGTTTGTGGGGTGTCATTTTTATTCATGTTCACTTAGTTGCTTAATATGAAAGTAGCAAAATAGTGAGTAATGTATTCAGATACAACTGCAGGTTTTCAATGATAGCTTTTTAATGTTTTTTTTTTTAGATTATGAGGATGCACATTTTGGAGATGGTGTTCTTGCTTGCCGTTCCTGCTCTTGCAGCATGTTTATCTTTTTATGACATTGTTTTACTTTTTAAGAAAGGCCTTAAAGGGCAACCTATCAGACATCATCAGTTGTTCTTTAGATGTTCACAGTTTACATCCTGGGTAAGCCTTTCGAACTTTCTGCTTACATGGATGAAATATGTCTGTAATGAGTGAAAGCTGATTTATTGCCTTTGCCATCTGACATGTTCTGTTGTAGGTGACCATCATGCTATTCATGAAATGTAAGCACTGGTCCCTTATATTTTTCAACCGGGTCTTGTGTTTTTGGTGGATTGTAAAACCTCTCCTGGAAATCCCTAACTTGCAGACAAAGCTTTTGTCATTGCAGGTACTATTATACTATTTGTGTTTACTTATTTTTGCAATGTTTATAGTTTAACCGGATTAGGATGTAAGCTATCACCATCTTCGGTAGCAGTGGTTGGATGCCTCTTGGGAGCTAAGAGTTTTCTCTTGATTTTGTTAGAGTCTAGTGTTAGTACGACAAAGGGTCTCAGAACTCAGAACTGGTTCTTTTGTTTCTTATAAAACTGTTTCATGCCTCGAAGACATAAAAGGGCAGCATTTTAAGACCACCACTGATTCTAATGGAAGTGCGATTTTGAAAGATCTGGAATAAATTTCTTTGCTTTCAAAACAGCAAGGATCCAAATATAGCCCCAGGGATTGCATTGAATCTCTAAACATTTAAAGAGAATCATAATGAAGTTCTAGGATCCCTCAAGCAGTTAAAGGTTTTTCCTTATTAATGTCTCACCCTCATGCCTTACGAGTATTTGCAAAGACATTGTCTTTTTTGAGCAAGAGTTTTCTGTGGTGGATTTTATGGAAAATGTAGACATGGATGCAAATACTCACTTTTGCCTGCCGTGGCTGTTAATTTTCTGTTCACCTGGTCTGTAGCCAAATTGAATACATAAAATATGTGTTTCGTTTTTTCAAATTACTGTACAATTTTCTGAATATCATCTATATGACTCATTGTCAGTTGCAAGACTCTAGCTCAATTCCACCCTCAGAAAAAATTAATTATTCCATAAAGCTGGATTTTCCCTATGTTTTTCCAATTACCAATCTTCATTGTCTGATTTAAGATAACAGAAGGTCAAACTAGAATTTTAGACAGAAGTATCTCAAGGTGAAGATAATCCATACATAGCTTAATGCAAAGACTGGTTAACTCTTTTCATGGAAAGTAAGGACTAAAACTCATCTTTGCTAATTCATTCCTTTGTAGGATTGAGGAATTTGGTAATGGTAGGGGAAGCATTTTTAAGATATCTATATAGAAGTGTCTCCCCACTTTAAGAGCTTCTCCCTATGACTATGACAATACAGATCTTTTAGGGTAACAGCACTGGAAAAATATTTTCATCTACTTGATCATGGGTATAAGATTTGTGATCCATTGGGGTTCACTCCTTACTCATGATTTGATATTATTCCAGCTTAAAAAAAGAAAATATTAATTGATTCTGTTGATCTAAACTATGTTGTACAAGAAGTTGTATGTAAAATCATGCTGTGTACAACAGAGGAGTTTATTTAAAACTTTATTTGACAGGCTATAGCATGTTTCCAAGAGATTTCTTCTATTATTGTGGATGTCGTGTTTGGTGTGTTTATCAACACTGTGAGACTCATGCGGGCATCGACCAGAAACAGGTTCCACATAATAGATTATTCTTCCTTTTTTTTTTTTGTCGGAAATGCAATTAAAAGCATGTCTTTATGGAACAGTACCAACCAACTAGTTTTTTCTTCCTTTCTGCAGGTTGTTTGATTGGTATAGGGGAATTGTATTAACCTAAAGATGTATGATGTCATACAAAGTTTTTTCCTTATTTCTTGATCACAGTGGCATCATTGATATCCTAAACTACAAGTTTTGACACTCTGAATGCATGTAAATATACATCCACCAATGCATGATTAAAAATCATAAATTGTATCATTCGAAAAAAAGAAGGAAAAGAAAATAAAAGATTTCATGAATCTGTATGCTGGCTACTTATATAAAATGAGAACCTCATGAGAGTCCTTGGGGCTAAGTAATTTGTATAATTAGCAGTCTTACAGGTCTTCCAATCACATTTTATGCTCGTTGGTGTAGCCAAATGAAGAAATTACTCGCCTGGACGTGTAATATGTCCTCTTTGACAAATTCCAACTGATATTTCCCCACTTTTGCTACACATTTTCTTTTTTTTTCCTTGTCTAACTGTTCACTTTCATCTTTTGCTGCTGCCTGCTGGCTAATGTATGATGTGCTCTATTTGCAGGAAACTTATTTTTTTAGAGGACTCACTCGAGTCACTTCTTCCACACAACAAAGATCTTGATGAAAGTCATGTAGAATATTCTGTATGTCTCCTTACTTTACCATATCCTTTTCGTGTTTTTTGTACTTTCTACTCAAGAAATTTGTTGAGATAATATAAACGTAGTTTGTTTCTTGACTGGGTAACAACAGGCACTTCTGGTTAGGAGCTGAGCTTTTAACCTGGACACCTATGTGTGCACTGTTGCACATGAAAGGTGGTGGGCAAAACCTAGGAGTCCAATATGCTAATGTATCCATGTAGTTGCATAATATACTGTTGTATAAAACTATAAATATCAGTCCATATAAGCATAAATGCTTAAGTATTATAAGCTAGGTGTGTCAAAGTCTTCATTCACATTATAAATAGAGTAATTGGATAGTAAAGTAATTTAACACAATATAGAAGCATTTTTATTATATATAAAACAATACAAAAAGATGAAAAGAGGATTCTCCTAACTACTGTATGTTGTGTCTGGCACATGCCCACCACTGTGACGTGTGAGCAACAGATTCTAAGAAATGGAGTGTTGTGGTTATTTATTATTATTTTTTTTAATCTAGTCAAAGAGCCATCAGTAGCTTAACACTAGCTTTCAAAGATGTGATATTTATGCTGGAAATTTTCGTGGATTCACATTTTTGGATTTTTGAAAGTGATAAGTCCTCAATATTTATCTTTTGTTCCTATATTATCTTAGATGCACATCAAATAGCCTTCTATCTTTACATGAATGGTTTCGATTTTGACTAGCCAAAATGTTGATCATGATGAGAAAACACTTCTCGCTTTCTCACCAGTCATTCTCTGAATGAAACCATGTAATGTACCATTAAAAGACTGTGTTGCTAAAACAATGGAGTGTTTGGTTGTAGGTCCCAACCTCTCTCCATTGACCTTTTTGGCTTCCCAAGTAACGCCACTATGCTTGAGAAGAACTGTTGTAGAGATAAACTACATATTTCTAAAAATTATCTTTTAGAATGTAATTTAGGCTTAGATTTTTTTCAATTAGTTCATCATCATCACAATCATCTTAGTTTTATTATCCTATCAATCTGGGGGGTCATTGTTTCGTAGAAAAAGCCTTTTATCACTAAGGCGTGTCTTGTGATTTTTATCTGACTCACTGCTACATTCCTCGTCTTTTTAAATAAATACCATGACTCTAAAACTGATAGTTGTTTTCTATTTCCTCCTTTAATGCAGGGTGAGGCCAGTTGTTGCTATTGGCATCTTCTAACCTTCAAATCTATCAATTCAGTTATGGATCTTGGAGTGACAAAGCAACTTGACTTTGAAGATTTAATTCATCTACCGAATGAAATGAATCCTTCTTCTTGCTATGATACATTGTTAAGGTGTTGGGTAGAAGAACAAAGTAAACATTGCAATCAACCCTCATTGTTTAGAGCTATTTGTCATGCATATGGGTGGCCCTACATATGCCTAGGGCTATTGAAGGTATTGCAGTTTTGTATACTACACGATTAATGCTTATTGTATTGGTGTGAGTCAATAACGTGATTTTTGGCACAATTATTCCATGAAGCTTAGGCCCTCCTATGCCGAGGTGACCCTTTGATTATCAGCCTCCTCCATTGAGAAATGGCATCCTTGAATTGAATATGACTTCGTTTGGAGTGATATTCACCATTGGATTTTTTTTTTTTTTTTTTTAATTATGCCATTGGTTGTGATTCATTTGATGACCATTCATTGTTGGGAAAGTCCCACATCCCACATCTCCCAAGTAATGGGCTTGGCAGAGCTTCCTTTACTTGTTTGGGCCTTCCACCTATCATCTTAAGCTTTTGGGTTGGTACATGGTATCTAACATTGACATTTAGATAGATGGAACATAGAATGCAGCAGTATTGATTTAATGTTTCGAACACCGTCCCCATTAGGGTCGACTGTTATTCCATTATAAAGGGGCTAAATGCCCTGATTACATGCAAGTATAAGTCTCTGATCTTATCTATAGCCTAATAAAACTGTTTTACAAACTAACAATGTACAGGTGGCTTTGACTGAGTAATATATGAAGACTGGGCCCAAAATGGGTCTGGGCTTGGATTGACACCCCCCCTCAAATTGATGTTGGGGAGTCATAAAGCAGCAATTTGGAAACAAGAAACTGATGTCGAGGCCGAGGGAGTCCTTTAGTGAAGATATCTGCAAACTGAAATTCTGTAGAAACATGAGGTAGACTAATGACATCCCGCTTATATTCATCCCGAATAAAGTGACAGTCAACTTCGATATGTTTTGTACGTTCATGGAAAACAGGATTTTCAGTGATTCGGATAGCCCCAGTATTGTCAGCATGCAATGGAGTAGGAGAGGTTGGAGTGAACCCAAGGTCCGAAAGAAGGCCCCGTAGCCATAAGATTTCAGAACAAGCAGAAGACATTGCCCGATATTCAGCTTTTGTGGAAGATCTGGACACACGTTCTTGTTTCTTGCATTTCCAAGAAATGAGCGAATTTCTAAGGTACATGCACCAACCAGTGGTAGAACGACGCGTGTCTTGACAGCCAGCCCAGTCAGCATCCGCATAAGCAGTTAGATGCAGTGGATTATCCTTGGGATAATATAAACCACGAGAGACAGTTCTGAGCAGATAGCGGATAATGCGCTTGACAGCTGTCAAACGAAGGTGTCGAGGAGCAGTCATGAACTAACTCACAAGATTGACAGCATAGGATATGTCAGGTCGAGTGATGGTGAGATAGACAAGAATTCCTACCAGGCGCCGGTATGTATGAGGATCAGGAAGAAGATCGTTGTCATCTTTACTCAGTTTGAGATTTACCTCGACAGGTGTATCAACAGGTGAAGAATCATGGAGGTCAGCCAACTCGATAAGGTCTGATGTGTATTTGTGTTAATTAACAAAGAGACCTTTGGAAGATTGATGCACCTCTAAGCCCAAGAAATAATGCAAAGGGCCCAAATCCTTCATACGGAATGAATCCCTGAGAGAAGCTTGGAGAGTTTTGATCATACCATCATCCGTGCCAGTGAAAATAATATCGTCAACATAGACGAGGAGCACAGTAACACTAGTAGATGTTTTGCATAAAAAAAGAGAGGGATCATAAGGACTCTGGTTAAAGCCACTCTCGCACAATCGACCCCTGAAGGTTTCAAACCATGGCCGAGGAGCTTGCTTTAGACCATAAAGCGATTTGCGCAGGCGACAGACAGACCTCTTTGAGGGAGAGGGGACGCCTTATGGTATCCACATATAGACTTCTTCTTGTAGATCCCCATGAAGAAATGCATTTTTGACATCCATTTGGTATAAAGACCATGATTTAGAGGCAGCAATGGCGAGAAGTAACCGAACAGATGTCATTTTTGCCACAGGTGCGAACGTTTCCTCATAGTCAATGCCATACTCTTGTCTGTTTCCAAGTGCCACAAGTCTAACTTTGTGTCTATCCAATGACTCATCAGATTTAAGCTTGATCGAGTAGATCCATTTGCAACCGATGGGTTTAACTGCTGAAGGACACTCCACAATATCCCAGGTGTGATTTTGATCCAATGCATCCAATTCCTCCTTCATGGCCTGGTTCCAGCAATCTTGTTGGACAACCTGCAAATAAGAACTTGGGATAGAGATAGAAGATAGAGTGGTCATCAAAGAAGTATGGGAAAATCCATACCTATCAGGCGGTTTAGAATGTCTGGAGGAGCGACGTAAGGTAGGAGTAGGTGTGGAACCAGTTGTCGGTGGAGGATCAGGGGAAGGGCCAGCTGCAGTGGGAGGTTTCTCCTGACGGTGGTAGACAAAAGCAGGATTAAACCTAGTAACAGAGGGTGGATCCGAAAAACCTGGTAAGAGAGTTGGTGAAGAGGGATGAGGACAGTCCATCTGAGTGAGGAAGAAATATTAATTTTCAAAGAAAATAACATTTCGAGAAACCCGGATACGATGCTCAATGGGATCATAACAAACAAAACCTTTTTGATTGGTGGCATAACCCAAAAAAGCATACCTGCGAGATTGTGCTGTTAGTTTCGTTCTTTCGGTGGGAGGTAGATGAACGAAGCAGACACAACCAAAGGTATGTAGGTGATCAAACACAGGATGATGACCAAACAATTTAAAATGAGGCGTTAAATGAGCAATGGTAGGTGAAGGAAGGCGGTTTATGAGATAGACAGCTGTGGTGAGAGCTTCAGTCCAAAAACGAGGGGGAACGGATGCTTCAATCAGAAGAGTTCTAGTGACATCAAGAAGATGTCTGTTCTTCCGTTCCGCTACTCCATTTTGTTGTGGAGTATACGGACAGGTACGTTGAGAAATGATTCCTTTATTGTTTAAAAAGGATTGAAAATCCTTGGAAACATACTCCCCCCCAGAGTCTGAGCGCAAAGTCTTAATGCATTTAGAGAATTGATTTTCAACATATTGAACAAAAAATTTAAATGCATGAAGAACATCAGACTTTGAATGTAATAAATAAATCTAAGTAAATCTGCTGCAGTCATCAATGAATGTGACAAAGTACTTGAAATGACTATGTGAAAGGGTCGGAGCAATGCCCCAAACATCACTGTGAATTAAGTCAAAACAGGTAGTGCTCCGTGTGTTAGAGTGTGGAAAGGGTAAACTTTTACTCTTTCCTAATTTTCAAGCATCACATTCAAAAGAAGCAGAAACAACAGGTTTATTTATTAATCCAGATTGAAATAAAGTAGACATTGTATAAGCATTCGGATGACCAAGTCTATTATGCCACAATCGAGAATTATTCTGAATGAAAAAACAAAATAACTGATGTAAAGTTTTATCATGAATAAATGAAGACACTGGTAAGGAAAAAAGTCTTCCACGCTTAGGCCCTCTCGCGATCACTTCCCCCGACTCCTGGTCCTGCACAACACAACCAGTAGAAGAAAAAGAGACATTGTAATTATTTTCAACAAGTTGACCCATAGAAACCAAATTGGTAGCAAGATGAGGAGAAACTAAAACATTGGTTAAGGGTAAAGGGCCAGGGGTATCACCAACAGAGGTGATGGGAAGATGATCTCCGTTGGCAGCTTGAACCGTAAAATGACCAGTGTAAGGAACGACATTTTGTAAGTTTATGGGTGAAGAGGTCATATGGTTACTTGCACCAGAATCTAAGTACCACGTATTGGAAAGAGAGGAACCAGTACCTGCGATGTTCATGGATGCTAAGGCATGGATGATCATTTGGTTAACTATCTCAGGGGTGAGAGGAGCAGGAGACTCAGACTGTGATGAGGAACCAGGCTGTGAGGAGGGATCATACTGCAGAGAACCACGAAAGTCAGATGATGCATATGGTGGAGTGGTCACTGTGTAAGCAGTAGTAGCTGACGACACTGTGGAAGTACCAGGGCCTGACTGCACATAATTACGGGAAGTAGTGTTGTGAGCCTTCTTCCGACATTCGTCAATAACATGACCAGTGGCCTTACAATATCTGTAAATTTTTGCCTTACATTGATTTGCATAGTGACCATATTTTTTGCAGTTATGGCACTGAACTTGACTGATGTCCCGAGGAGGTCGTCTAGCTGTAGCAACATAGGCAAATGGTGTTAACCAAGGCCCAAGGCCCAAAGCCCATTAGTAGTCAATCCAATGTCAAACTCAGTCGTGAGGAGGGTGATCTTCTTTCCGATCCTACTGCCTATCGCCAATTAGTTGGTAGCTTGATCTACCTCACGATCACTCGTCCTGATATCTCTTATGCAGTCAACCTGATGAGTTAGTTCATGACTGCTCCTCGTCACCTTCATCTGGCTGCTGTTCGCTGCATCATTCGGTACCTTATTCGCACACCGACTCGTGGGTTGTTCTTTCCATCTAACAATCCTCTATCTCTCAAAGCTTATTCAGATGCTGATTGGGCTGGTTGTCCGGATACTCGAAGATCGACGACTGGATGGTGCATGTTTTTGGGTGATAGTCTGATTTCATGGAAATGCAAGAAACATAACAAAGTTTCCAAATCTTCTACCGAGGCTGAGTACCGGGCTATGTCTGCTGCGTGCTCCGAAATTCTTTGGCTCCGTGGTCTGCTCTCTGATATTGGTTTTCCAGCAGAAGGAGCTACCCCCCTCTATGTGGATAATACAAGTGCAATTCGGATTACTGCAAATCCGATTTTTCATGAACGCACTAAACACATCGAGGTTGATTGTCACTTCATCCGTGATGCGTTCAAACGTGATGTCATCAGCCTTCCACATGTCTCCACTGACCTTCAAATTGCTGATATTCTCACCAAAGGTCTTCCACGACCACGCCATCAATTCTTGGTTAGCAAATTGATACTTGTTGATTCTCCCGCATCAATTTGAGGGGGGGTGTTAACCAAGGCCCAAGGCCCAAAGCCCATTAGTAGTCAATCCAATGCTATATCTCACGTGGAAACAGCTGTAACCTTCCTTTTGTGATTAGCAATTGTTGTAATTAGTTGTTTTCTTAACTTAGATTAGTGATTGATATAATTAGATTGTTTTCCTTTCTTAGAGCCTTGATTAAAGGCATGTAAATACCTATATATTGATGGATGATCTCCATAGAAAGACACAAAATTAATACATTCTCAAGAGTATATTCAAACCCTTTTTTTGATCGTGAGTTTGTCAAATGGAGCCTCAGCAGATCTCTGTTGTTCCAGAGTAGTTTTAGTAGCCAGACGCTGTTCTTCACGCAGAAGTTCCTGAAGACAGACATCCAAGCTGGGAAGAGGAGCCCTGCTCATCAAGTTTGATCGGACTGTTTCAAACTCAATACGAAGTTTCATGAGAAGTTGATCCCGATGACTATTTTGCTGTAATGGAAGTAATTCCGGAAGAAGTGCTGCAGATACCGAGGAAAACTTAATCTCATCATATTCGGACCTCAGTCTGCGGAAGCCATTGTAATACTCCTGAATAGACTGGGTGCCTTGAGTGAATTGAGAGATTTCAAGTTCCAATTGAAACTGGCGAGCGGCATGGCCCTGTTGATAAATTTTCTTAAGATAGTCCCACATTTCACGGGCATTTTTGCAGGCTTTGAGGTTGAGAATAAAATGTGGCTCAACAGAGCCCAGCAACCAAGTCTTGATTTTAGCATCCTTTGTCTTCCAAGCTAAAATTTTCTTATCATCCTCCATAGGTTGAGGTTCAGATCCATCAGTGTGAGTCCATAGTTCTTTTCCTTCCAAGTAAATTTGGAATTGGAAGGCCCACGAGGGATAATTGGTTCCATCAAAGCGAATCAGAGTGATCTCATGTTTTTCCATTACTAAAAACTAGTAAGAAGTACACACAAAGCAGTCCGGGGCAGTAGGCCAATTAGAAATAGACCACAGTCACAATTGATAATAACAGAGAGCAATCAGCAGATAAAAACAGTAGAAATCCAGATCAGGAAATCCAGATCAGTTCCCAGTAGACAAAAGCAAGGAAAAACAGTAGAAATCCACCAATAAGCAGCAGGAATCAACAGTAGAAATCCACCAATAAGCAGCAGGAATCAACAGTAGGCATCAGCAATAAAAAAAAAACAGGCAGCAGTAATCAAACGCAAGCATGGGATGTAAAAACGTCCCTGTCGTCAGTGGAACACTCCACACGTGGGCCCCACTTGGTGATCTGGACACAGATTAGAGTGTGGGGGGATGAAAGGAGAGGAGTTTTATGCAACTACTGGAGGTGGTCCCATGAGCATCAAATCTAGATCCAGGATTTTGGACGGCCGAGATGAAAACTATTGGGAAATAATGAATTTTCACAATAAATGGTAGAAAACCTACCTCTGATGATAAAAAAATCAGGAAAAAATCTTCAGAAAACCAAGAAGCTCCAGGCGACCAAGATGGTGATGCTCCCCTGATGTGTTGGTGATGATCACAAGTGGGCCACGTCTGATCTGAGATGATCAGAGATAATCTGGCTGACGAGGATGATCACAGATGATCATAGACTGGCTTCCAATGGCTGGAAGATGATTTAGGAGAAGATCAAAGACGATTGACCCTGCTCTGATACCATGACATTTAGATAGATGGAACATAGAATGCAGCAGTATTGATTTAATGTTTCAAACACCGTCCCCATTAGGGTCGATTGTTATTCCATTATAAAGGGGCTGAATGCCCTGATTACATGCAAGTATAAGTCTCTGATCTTATCTATAGCCTAATAAAACTGTTTTACAAACTAACAATGTACAGGTGGCTTTGATTGAGTAATATATGAAGACTGGGCCCAAAATGGGTTTGGGCTTGGATTGACAAACATGGTATCAGAGCTGGTTCCTGTCATTCTTGTGTAGCCCACATAGCAGGCCAGTCCATGAAATCTGATGGGCCTGCACATGAGGGGGAGTGTGGGAGAGTCCCACATCCTACATCTCCCAAGTAATGGGCTTGACAGGGCTTCATTTACCAGTTTGTGCCTGCCACCTATCATCTTAAGCTTTTGGGTTGGTACATGGTATCTAACATTCGCGGTTGAGGTTGATCTCTAATGGTCTGTCTTGGTGTAAGGTGGGCAATTGCATAGAGATGGGAAATGTCCTAGTATTAATGGCCTAAAAGAGCTAATAAGGATCTGGCTTGTATCATTCAATCATAAAATGAAAGAACTGCATCTAAGGGTAACAAGTGATCAAGCTTTGAGGACCTTTAAATTAAGGGTTATTATGATTTGAATGGACAATCTCTGGCCATCTCCTGGTTCCCCCACCCCCCTCCCCACCCCCATAATAGCCATGCATCTAAGTAGATCTATAGCATGAAAACTTCTATAGATTGTCTCTTTTAGGCACGCACTAACACAAATAGAACTTCAATTTATGTACCTCTTTGATTAGCACTTTCTTTTTATTTGTTTCTTTCTTGAGGACCCTTTAGAACCTGCAATGTAAGGGCCACCTATGATCAATCCAACCTTTTGCTTTCACTAACCCCCTTCCCCAAACTGGAATCCACCCCCTCTGATACTCATCTAACCTTAATCTGTAGGCAGTTTACTTTAAACCTATTAGAAAATAAACATGAGGAACTGTTAAAGTTTGAGGCCTAAGTCAAGGGTTAGGATGACTTGATTGACATTTCCAGAAATCTGAGATTTGGAATCCAAAATGAGTGTCTGTCCTCTTTGAGGATCGACTCTGGTATATAGAATCTACAATACCCATCAAGGGCTACAATCAAGTATTCTGTCCCTAAAATACAATCTAATTACCGGCTGATTACTATCTAGGAATTAAACAACATGTCGGATTATGGTAGCTACAGTTATTACACGTTTTGACCACATGTTTGTAATGTACAAATGGGCTGGGCCTTCATGGGCTTTATGTTTGACCCGGATATATCATTTACATTGATATGGATTGTTCTTTGCTTACACGGTTACACCTAACACATCAACAAAGACTGTTCCAACCTTCTAATTGTCGTCCATGATTGATATACATCGAAGTGGGCCCCATAAGGGATGCAATAACTTATCCCTCCCCCCCCAACACCCACCCACCCACAACAACAACAACAACAACAACAAATCCCCACACATCCACACACACAAAAAATTCTCACTAACGCCCTGTGAATTGGTACTCGTCGTAATTCGATATTAGTTTGAATTAAGACACCCTTTTTTGGGGCCCACTTGGATGCATGGCATACAAGGAGAACCAAAAGGATGGATGGATTTGGGCATGGATTAAGGGTGGATTATCACTATAATTTAATAACTTTAGATTTTTGGCCGTCAGCAATTTGTGTAAAATTCTTGACTTAATTTCAATAGTAGAAAATTGTTGGACCTTTGTCAAGCTAGGACCAATGCTAATTCAAACATAGATGTGTGTAAGTTTGTTGACATGCTGAGTCTATTTGGACTTGGACCTGACATCGGTCTATAGTATAGGACTCAACCTATCTTGGATGTACCCTCTTGGACCCACTGAAACCGACCTTTTGGCCTGACTTAGAGCCCAAGAATATTACTATATACATATATCATATAAATAATAAACTTAATTGTATATTTTTATGGATATATTACATGTAGCATATATTATATATAACATACTATCATACTTTATTTATACTATGTACTCAGTTACATAGGCATTGGGATTTGAATCCGGACCCTGTTAACAACTGGGCCCAAATAGTGGACATGGGCACAGACCTGATTATCAATTGTGTTGGAAAAGAGGGTCCATACTAGGATTTTTCGGGTTGGGACTGTTGGGTCCTTTGGGCAATCAGATAATTGAAGGTCCATTGGCATCCCTTTGTTGCAGATCTTCTAAGAAACCAAACATGAGGTGGTCATCATCATCATCAACAATATTGGGATCCGCTGCATGCATTCTATTTATGCCAGAATTCATGTTTGGGCTATGACAAAATTTTACGTTGGCTATCAACCTACCTAACATGAGGTCCTTCCCATTGAATCAATTTTTAGGCCATTTTCTGTGTATTGATTGATGCATGTCAGTTAAAGTCCAAATCTATAAATTGTGGTCCCCGTGTGCAAACTAATGATTTGAGATTGATACTTAGAACATGGAGTTAATAAGATTTAAGCACAAAATATCAAAACCCTCATCTATTAAATGATTTTTTTACTCCTTTAAATCTCATCTATTATTTTTCACTTATTGCTTCAAAATACTTTGGACATATGATTGATAAGTCAATGGTTATTATATTTTGTGGTATAAAGGCATACTTAATCTTCTTGTCTTATATTAATTTTTTTTTCACATATATTTTACATCATATATTTTTAAATGCATATAAAAAAGTTGACTTGTCAACTTGGCCTGCCAAGTTGAGTTCGAGTCACAAGTTAGGAAGCTATTATACACACATGAGAAATGTACTTGTATTGACAATCTAAACAGGAGTTTTAGTGCTGATAATCTATTTGATCCTTGTGGGGCTTCCCCTTATGAAATCCAAACCGTCCATGAAGCAAGTCCTCTTAATGGATGGGTATTTTCCCAAATTTCACTCCAATCGGAGTGATATGCACTCTTTGATTGCTTTGTGAAAAGGGGTAGGCCGAAGAGGGTATGGATGGAAATGATAAGGTTGGATCTGAAGAAGTGCAACCTATCCGGGGATTTGGCCCATGATAGACTAGAATGGAATTCAGGTAGTTGACCCCAACATATTTGAGACTTGAGAGAAGGTTTTGATGACGATGATCGATTTGTGAAAACATTTCATAGTTTATTAATTGGTTGTGTATCAAGAGGCATATGATGGATTGTAATTTTTGAAACATGGTATTTTATACGTGGACAATTCTATTGTATGTATCTTGGAATCACAGACTGAGGTTTTAAAACTCGAACTTGGGGGCGACTTGGTTTCCCTCGAGTTGAGTCAACTTGGCCGAGTGATTTTCACTCTATAGTCCCCAAAGTCGTAAAATGTGTGAAAAGGGATAAAAACATGTAAAACAAAATCAAAAAATGGTGTCATGTATCTAGTAGTAGTAATAGGCAGTTGTGTTTGTTTTTCACTAAGTTGGATGGACAGTACCTTCAATCAACAAATGCACCACAAGGTGGTTTTAATCTTCCAAAATTAGTGCATAAGAACATCAGAAGCCTCTCACATCTAATCACAACATGAAAATGAGGGAAAAAATCAATTCTGATCTTTCCCCATTGGACTTGGTTGCACATGGTGAGGGGGTTGGTTGGGGAAGAGGTCTATGACTTAACTTGGTAGGTGCCTAGTATGAGTCAAGTTGGACTCAGATTCGGCCTTTTTTTAAAACCATACATAGTAATCAAAATGATTTATACATGCTTCTTGTTTTCTTCAAACTCATTGCAATTTTGATAGAGTTCTTTCATTTCAATGCCTACTTTTGTATCCAGAGTGCAAGATTTCAATGAAACATATGCCAAGTCAGCTGCTAAAATAAAGTGAGCTGGGTTATTCCACTTAACTATGCAGTATTGAGTTTTCCAGGGAATATAGAATTATCTGTTGTGCTAGCATGCAGCTTAAATTTGGCAGTCTCCTGGTGCATCTTTAGGAGGTTTTCATTTGGTGGGAGTTCCTTTGTTTCTGTTTTTTCCCTCTTTCTGCTGTGTGAATGTGTTATATCATCATAATCTTAGCCTTATCTCATCTATTTAGCGTGACAGACTCTGTTAAATGGAAAGTTGAATTACACAATGTTGGTGGCACTTCCAAGATAGCATTCCCCTCATATTATTGACTTCCAAAAGCTCGTCATTCTCCAGTCTACAGCAGCTATTCTTTTAATCAATAGGAACCAATTATCTGTGTTAAGTCTTGCAAACACACTCTATTTACATGGTTAACTGCTTGCTAAAATATGTGGGATTACCTACTTTGTGCTTGTCATTCAGTTCATCGTTAGCCTTTAATCTTCATAATTCAACACATTTATGGAGTAATTACTAACAAATCGACCACTGTTCAAAAAAAATTTATACTTACCTGTTTAACCATTTTACACTATGATCTCTTATTTTCTGCAGGTGATAAATGATGGTATTGGTTTTATAGGACCATTGCTGCTGAATAAACTGATTCGGTTTCTTCAACAAGGTGTTGCAGCTTTCTTATAAATAAATAAATATATATATATATTTTCAAATGTGTCCTACTTACTCAAAGATCATGATTTCAAACTGTTGTACATGCTTGAAGCTTGTTGCTTCATCTATCATGGTTCAAAACTTATTTTGATATGTGGTTTAGTTTTGGTTCCTTTTTTTTTTTTATATTTAATTCAATAGTCAAATATTTTCTCAAATTTGTTTCAAGAATAATTTTTTTAGGGTTGTTACGAAACATGTGAGAACTTGGTACGGGCGGCACCCTTAGCCAGAGGGCGTAGCTTGTCAACCACAGGCTTCCAATGGAGAGTCTCCGCAGGTCCCACATCGTAAATATCCAAGTCCTGACCATGGGCTTATAAATCAAACTCCATATTAATTCAACATGATGGTTTTTAAAGCTGTGTGGCCCCGGATCCCATAAGAACTCCGGAGTTAAGCATGCTCAGGTGGTAGTAGTATCGGGATGGGTAACCGTCCGAGAAGTCCTCGCATGCACGTGGGCCAAAGCGGACAATATCATGTTGAGTTGGGCGGGGCTGTGACAAAACACAAGTAAAATAAGAGGATGAATGGATTGGGAATGTGAACTCAAAGTGAGATGCATCAATGGTATGTACTGTCAAATATACAAGGAGGCCTTGTTATAGAAGGAGATTACATAGTAGTTACATGAATTCAGAATTACATCTATCTATTAATGTCATGGTATTTTCTTCTGTGGTATATAATTCTCTTATACGTTGTCTTGTTTTGTAGTTGCTTGGTAAGGTGTTTTGTACTTTTCCCTCTTTAACTAAATTTATTTTGTTGCTAATCAAAAAAAGAAAAAATTATGGTGTGCAGCTTTTGTACATAACTGTACTGACGTAAGGTTCAAAATTTTCGAATTGTTCTAGGAATTGAATAAAATTGCATTGCAAAACTGCAATAATCTTTTTTTGTTAATGTTTTGTATCAATCTGAAAATTCCAAGAAAGGGAAAGGAATATAGATTCAATATCCATCCTCTTCCCATCCATACCATCAATACAACCCATCCATACCATCAATACAATTACAAAGAGCATGACAATGGTATCATGAGAAGAACCTTACTAACATATATGTGAATATATATATATATATATATATATGAAAATCTCAATTGTGCACCCTCTTGTGACTTGTGATAGACATTTGTGCAGACCCTTTTTTTCAGCACGTAGGGACCCCTATGATCAATCTACCCCCTCACACTCACTACTCCCACTGAATTGGCAGTTGGCACAAGCCCAAATTTGATGCTCATTCAAATGTTACTCACCATTGGTTTGCAATCTTATAAAATGATGCCTTCTAAAACTATTAAACTTAAGGGCCATGGATCAAAGGGGTAAGGATGATCTGATGGAGTTGAAATTTTGCACACATGTAGGTCTCACTAAGTTCTTTCAATCCCCACCTTCCCCATGAAATGGCATGGCCGCAATAAGTGGTCTGCTCACTTTGAATGGGTTTTCATTAAATTTGCTTTTCCTTTTCTATGGGTAACCTGACACGTGTGTGACCTCGTGGTTGTGACAATGAACACCTTCTGTCTATGTGACGGGTTCTTTTCATATTTTCATTTACCATCAGTGGTCTATTAGATAGCACTGTATTAACATCCTTGCTACATGTAACACAATGATAACTATATTCATGCATCTAGCAATGAACAAACCTTCCTCTCTATTGGAGAAAATACGCCATTTATTCTCAGCTTGCACTAAATACCTGTAATTGAATTGATCTTTTTGTCTCCACTGACTATTAGGGTCTGCTCGATATCAAGAATTTGAGGAATTCTTGTTGGAGAATATCAGATTCCCTCAAATTCATGTACCACAATTTTAATTCCTCAAATGCCAATCTCTGAAAAGCCGTTTGGAATTCCCGAATTTGGAGCATTCCAAAGTCTATTTCGTCATTTTACTGTACCTGTTTTTGAAATCCTCTCTATTAAACAGTGAATTTGGGGATTTCAGGAGACAGTTCTGACAGGCATTTTCAATTCCTATACATGAGGGGAATTTCCAGACAGGAATTCCAGGCCATTATGTCTTTTGTTTCTTTAACAATCTTGTCCTTCTTGAAGTTCAGCCTCCATGTTTCTTCCTTCAATGGAAGCCATTATCAGAAGGTGATAATAATATTTTCACTATTCATAATGCATGTTCATGGGAAGATGACTCCAACCCTTAACTCGGCCAATTAAGTCTATAGCTATGCATTTAAATGCTGCATGATCATGGCTCCACAATCAGCCTCAACAACACTTGCTGAACATCGTATTGACAGACCTTATCTCTCAATAGAATTCTTTCTATCTTGTGGTAGAAGATTGTGACTGAACAGGATTATGAGCATGATGCCTACATGTGCAACAATTTATCAAAGTGGCCAAACCAGCATTAGACTTGTGGTGCTTTCCCTTGAAAATAACATGCTCTGAGAAATGCCTGTTTCCAATGGTCATTTTCATTTCCCCTTTTGTACTCTCTCTCTCTCTCTCTCTCTCTCTCTCTCTCTCTCTCTCTCTCTCTCTCTCTCTATCTATCTATCTATCTATCTATCTATCTAGATATCTATGTATCTATCTATTTCTATACACACATATATATCTTCTGTTTACATTGAAGTTTTAATATTATGTCAGCATTCTTTTGTATTCATCCAACTGATTTCTTATTCATTTCATTTTGATTCTGATACCCTTGAAGGAAGAAAAAAAAGGTTCGAGTGGTAACATTTTGCTATTGTTTCAGGTTCTGGGTATTATGATGGTTATATGCTTGCTATTTCATTGGGTCTTACATCCACCTTCAAGTACAGTATTCTTCTTCTGAGAGACCCTTGAATTGTTTTATCCTAAGTTCCTTAACCACTGTGAGATTCTGTTCTACGTCTATGCAAGCTGACTGAACTGAATCACTTCTGCGTAATAGGCATATTGTGGAAGTGATTTTTGTCTCCGTGGCATTTTTTTACTGCATTCTTCTTCTTCTTCTTCTTATTATTATTATTAATATTACATATGGTGTTTTCCCATGGGCATGCAGACTAATAAACTGCCTTTTGTACATGGAGCTTTCTTTTGTTTCCTAATGCAAGTTGTGTTATGGAATTTGGTTTTCATTCCTGTTCTGCAAGAGCAATTGGTAAAAAAAGGGAACTGGTTTGTAACATCTTGAAAGCTGCTACTTTCAGAGCAATAATGCTTGGAGAGAGTTCCTTTAGCTAACCTTTGAATGCAATCCTTCTTGGATCTCTACCTGTTCAAACCTCATTGGCTCTAAGAAAAATCCTGTCAAAAGCTTGCAAGAGAACCCCAATGATTTCAGTTACTTATCTAAATCCTTAGTTCAATATCTAAGACCATGATATCTATCTTTCATCTAGATCTGTTTTCCTCCGACCAGGTAGTCCTTTTCATGATGTATCATCATCACCAGATCATCATTAGCATCAGGGTCAACTAGCAAAGAAACAATATCCTTTCAACATAAGAAACTGAGTATAATTATACTTCATCATAATTGAGCTTCCATGATTGTAGTTTGAACTTAAAATTTTAGCTATATGATCAGAGTTAATAAGATGAGCTTAGAGGCATATATTTATGATCTTCTGTTTTATCCCCATAATTTAACATGGTTATTGTTGTTGTTGTTGACATACCTAATCTTCCCTCCTAATCTACATTAACTGACCTATTTTTTTCCTAAGAGCACTACTGGCTGAGATGTTCCTGTTTCCACCAGGGCTTGATCCTAACAAGGCAGGCGGACATTTAACATTAATTCTACTAACATTCTTCAGCCGAAAGTTCATGCTTTATTCACAATGGATGTTTGTCATCATTATTGAGCCATCTTGTCTGATCTTGATCTGTATTGATGAATAATGCTTATTCACTGGTTCAGGTCTTTTTTGGATACACAATATACTTTTCATCTTTCCAAGCTGAAATTAAAGCTGAGATCAAGCATTATGTCAGTAGTTTATCGCAAGGTAAGCTCACATTTCATTTTATTTTTCCAGTGTCTCATTATTTATGTCCATATGTTTAGTGGTTAAGATGTATACCCTTTTTGCTCCAATGTCGTGCAAAGAAAATATTTTATTACTCGTCCTAACTTATCCATTATCCATTTACTAACATGCACAAATGTACATCTACATTAATCTATTTCCTTATGTTTAAATTTTTGGATGTTTTGTTTGGTCCTTTATTTAATGTGAAATTGGTCATGTTCGCATGACTACAGAAGGAATACACCTCATGGCTGAAAAGAGCAACAGGCCCTAACTAAGAGTGAAAGGTGTCAAATGAGCGTAGAAGTTTCTTGTTTGTTCTTTAACTTGTGTCTTTCTTAGCAATCCATGGTCTTAATTGATTTGTATAGTGGGTTGAAACAAGAGGTGTCCATGCTCCATTTGAGAGATTTTAAGGACATTACCAAAAGTTTTCTTTATAATAATGTGTTTGGAGGACTTAATGGTTTGACTAGGATGAGGGAAGTTTGGCATGAACAGGCCGCAACAGAAAAAGTTGCAAACCTGGTTGTGGGATCCATCTACTTCAAGTGATTGATCATGCCAACTTTTCAATTTGACGGTATGATATTACCTTGATCTAAATTAGATAAGGATTCATGTCGATGATGATATTACCTTTCTATATCTGTACTCTGTAGTCGTGTACTTTTGCCTCTAACTCTCCTGTTAAATGGTAAGTTTCGAGTGCTATTTTATATTAAACTTAGATTTCAGAGGGGAAAAAAATGGTGAAATGTCATCAACTACAAAACTTCATTTAAACTAGCACTAGAATTATCGGGTTTCTATGCGAAGATTCCAGCATAGTTTCGTGAAGCATCTGACACGAGAATATGTAATGATGTGATATCTTGCTCTTTTCAAAGAATTTTTACGACATAGGTTACTTGGTTCTGCTTAGGGGATCCAGGGGAATAACAATGTTGTTTGGATAACTATCATATTATAGTTTTCACTTTCCTGCTGTGCACCACCTTTCATGTGACCATGACCCAATGGTTGATTTTGAACACAGCATTACACCGCATAGTCTGGAGGAATATTAAACATGACACAGCTACATGGGCAATTCGCCACTTCAACCATTACAATATATGACACGTGATCATATGAGCAATATTGATGTGTCATTGTGGGCATGGTGGTTTTACACCGTCCTATTAGGAGCATGTTAACTTTACAGCATAGGACTCCGATGGGAAGGATATGTCATTGGTTTTTATGGCTATGAAATTGAACAAAGAAAAAAAAAAAAAAAACACGCACACACACACACACACTGTCTTTCATTCCCATAGACATGGCCCCATGCCTATTTTTGGCTTACGTCTAACATCAACTGGAAGATAGCTTCATAAGGTGGTTTTTTTTTTTTTTTTTTTTTTTTTAATTTTTTTAAAATTTCTTCCTTCTTAAGTCTTTGTGCTGACATCTGTCTCACAATTCCTCCAGAATCCCATCACTATGGTATCATAGGATTCAGTTTTTCTTGTGGATTTTTTTTTGTCTGTAGCTGTCCTCATTACTATCTATTAGATTATTACAAAAAACAAAGAAAACAGAAAGATTCCGCATATTACTGTCTTGTTGAAGTCATACTTGTGTAGTTGTTGCTTTATGTCGAACATTCTTCTCTATATCTAAATTTCTAATCCAAAATCTGAGATTATACTATATGACCCACAGTGTTTCTTTATTAGACTGGTGATTTGATTCTTTGATGGCTATATTATATTTCCTATCTTTTATTTTTTAGTATTGTCAAGGTTTGATAATAGAGGCTTTTTTCACTACTTCAGTTGGAAGCTTTTTGCCTCTTTGTAGACTATGTTGCTTTACTGACAGTTTCCTGTACACTTTCTTTGATAGTGCCTTTGCCTTAGTCTGGCAAACCGCTCGGAATTTTCTGAAGGGGAAGTTCAAACCTTCATGTCTGTTGATGCTGATCGAACTGTCAACTTGTGTAACAGTTTTCATGATATGTGGAGGTAACGGTTGATTTGGTTCATAATCAAGTATTAGGCTCATGGGCAAGATCCTTACATTATAGACACAAGTCATAACTATAGTTCTTTATTCAAACGTCTTTAGGAACTCTAGTATGGAACCGATCTGTTTTTAATTCCAACCCACTGTCACTCAATACACCCAGTGAGCTGCACTCAACTAAAATTAGCACTCATCCGACTCTTATTCACTGTTGGATTAAATAACAAAAAATGCAGATTATTTAATGGCTAAAAGTATCATATTTTGAGGCCATATATCAAGGGTTAGGATGATCCGAAGGGAACTGTTTTTGGGCAACCCCCTCCCCTGCCCACACCCGACCTTTATGTCCCCTGCTCCTTCATGATTGGCATGCATTGAGGTGAGCCTGACCATGGCATTCACACATAGCTATATTGTGACCAGTACACACAGAAAATGCTAATGCACAAATATTCATCTAAGAAACATTCCAATATAACAAATTGTGAGTCACCTTATGGTGTCCAAGGGACAAGATTTGATTAATCACCTCTGACTATCTTGCCATGAATTGGAAGAACACACAATTTGATATTTATTAGACAGTTGTTCAATGTTTGATTGAAACAACTCTTTTGGGGTTTCAAAATCCATAGTTAATTAATTATTCTGATTTTTGGGGCATCCGCATTCCATGCATATGCCTTCTCATCCCTCCCAGACTATGATTTAGCCCCACAAAATGGTTTTTAAATAATAATATGAGAACCGGTTTTTTGGTGGAAAAGCTATATAGTGCGTGTACGTTGCTCATGGGACTATTACAGGAAAAAAGCTGTGTGGGATACACCTAAATCCACTCCCCTTGTCAATTGGCACACAAATGACCTACTTCGCTTTGCCAAAAATATTTAGAAAACTTACAGAAAATCCTAGAATAATGTTGTCATCCAGATCATTGCTGTTTTGGATGATAAAATCTACAAGCGGCCTCAACAATCAACGAAATAGTGACATGGTAGTTGGCACTGTCATAGGGTCAACAGAGATGATCTTCAATGGAGTTCTCTATTTCAAGATTTGTGGAAGAAATCTAGGCCAGACAGTCACCAGAGGTGGGGAACTGAACCCTTGGGAGTTGTAGCTAGTAGAAGGAGCACTCCAGAACCAAACAGGAATTGTCCAGATGCCCTAAGGCTCTGATACGATGAAAGAGAAATAGATCAAGAAAAGAGAGAAGGGTCTATGAACAGTGACTTTGGTTGTTCCTTTGTATTGTATTCCTTCATATAGCATTGGCCATGGGCCATGGCCATAATTACATTGGATTATAATCAAGGAAATCTAATCCAGGAACTAAATTGGAAAGTACAATCAATTTATACTAATACAACAGATTTCCTTTGACCCATGGATTTAGGATCCATTGGGTTGTCTGGATCCATTGGGCTGACTTGTGTCTTGACAGTAACACCCACTAGCACTCATGAATCAGCACCAAACACAATTTGACAACCATCCTTTCACTTTGAGAATCTTTTGTTGCTACTTCCAAATCTTGATTTTTAGGCCTTAATGTCTACAGCATGTGAAAATTGAAACCCAATCAGGTTTTTGGTCCACCCCTGTCCATGTGTAGGCCTTTCCATCCTTCCAACCCCCTTGAATGATCACCCAGGTGGGCATCATAGGGATGTCACCCATGTTAAGCTCCTCAGCCGATCACCTGCCTGGGTGCGGTCAATAGTGTCAGTGTGTGGGTGCAAAGGAATGGCCATAGGTGGACCCCATGAGAAGCTCGCATGTACTAGATTCTATTAAATGATCTGAAATTGCCGTTGACCACAGAGTGAATGGCATTGATGAGGTAGTTTGGGCCAGAAATTTTTACCAGAAATGTATATCAATTCTTAACACAGCCTAAACGTACAAGTCACACTACATTGTACCTTTTACAAGAGTTATGTCTTGTCAAGTGTGCATAAATTTTCTGAAACCAGTCTCATCTCCTTGTTCACGTTTCAGCTTACCTTTGCAAATTGGGGTGGCATTGTATCTTTTGTACACACAAGTTAAATTCGCTTTTATTTCAGGAATCGCAATAACCATCTTGCTCATACCAGGTATTAATGCTGCAAATTTTCGGGAAGAGTTCTTCATTCTCAATTTTTTTATTTGTGTCAGTTTGTCTATAAATCAATATGTTATACTCATCTAAATCTGTGTTAAGGACTTGCAAAACTCCCATTTCAAATGCACTCCTAAGTCCTAACTCCCAGGCAACAAACTTGATTCACATATCATGGTAGATTTGGTATAGTTATTGCATTCATTACATGGAAAAAATGTTCACATGCAGTGAATAAATGGATTTCTACATTGATTGCGAATGCAACGGAGAAAATGATGAAGCAAAAAGATGAGAGGTAGGCTTATTGATTCATTATTTTCATAGCTCTGGAACTTTGTACCAAAAAAAAAAGAAGAAGCTTGTTTCATTACCATTAGGACATGAAATGCAGTATTGTAGAAACTTATTCATATATTGTAGTAGATAAGCTTACTGAATGAAGCATTAGGATTCACTTCTAGTGTCACAAGCTTAGAGCAGAGCTTTATGTCCGAATTGGATGAAAGACTTATTTTCCAAATAGAATAAAAAAGTGTGCTTCCATATATAATCATGTATCGAGGGTGTCTTTGCTTAGGCCATTTTGAGCATGGTTGTTTATCTCTTTTTTATCTTTATTTCCCATTGTTTGGCCTACCTGACCTTTGGGTTGCCTTTAGGCTGTATGCAGTGTTTGCTTTGTTTCTTGGGCTTCTAGCATCCTTAAGTTGGTTAATAACTCTCTTCTTCAAAAAATAAAATGCAGAATTTTCCATTAAAGAATGGGCTATCAATCTTAGATGACAAAAAGGATTTACTGAAAAATGAAGATGCCATTCCGAACATTGTTGTTACTATATCTTTTTTGTTTTTGTTTTTCCCCCCAAAATGAATCTTTGTATCTGTATCAAGACCTTGCAAAATACAACGGCAAGATAGCATAAAATAGGGCATAAGTCCTTTTAAGTTTTAAGTCCTTAAAATGAGGAGTGATACTAATATTCTTAACTTAGAAAAATGTGCATTTTCTTGCTAAAATAACAAATATTGTGTACAAAGAGGTCACTGGCCATGGTCTACTTTTCCTTGAAGAATGAGACCACGGATAAAGGTATTGAATTTCAGAGAAACTTCATTTTGGGAATCTTGAGACTGGTGATCAAAGCTTAGAACCCTGCATAAATGAGGAACATGTATTGAATATCTTTTCTTTCTTTTTCTTCTGTCCTCGCAAGTACAAGTTCCATTCTCACGATCATCATAATGCTTTCTGCCAATGTAGATCTCGAGAATCGAACTCAAAGCATAAATCTGCATATCCTCAATGGAAATACGCTTGATTCCATTTCTTTTGATTTTGAAATTCTATAACTGAGTTGCAGCTTAACCCCTTACTGTAGCTCAGAAAATGTGTGTTTCCTCATATTCTTACAGAATCAGAAGGGCTGGAGAACTTCTCACATATATACGAACTTTGAAGATGTATTGTTGGGAGCTTATATTTGCCAATCGGTTAATGGAAACAAGGGAGTTGGAAGTGAAGCATCTATCAGTATGCAATATTGCCTTTTCTGTTCTGATTAGATGGGTTCCTTAACTAATGTTATTATTACTCAGATTTTTTCTCTCTATTATGCAAGTTACCCATCCTAACATCTTGTTTGTCTTCACCAGACTCGGAAATACTTGGATGCATGGTGTGTGTTCTTTTGGGCAACAACACCAACCCTTTTCTCTCTCTTTACATTTGGATTCTATGTGTTGATGGGGAATCCACTGGATGCAGCCACGGTAGTTTTAAAGTCTATTTTTTAGTGCAAAAATAAGATTATAGGACCCTACTCTTCAGCCATACAGTTTTGTCCACCTCATTCCATACATGTGAGACCTTTTACTTGATTATCCATAGCATTGATGGTGCAAACCAAATTGGGTATCCCAAAATTGCCTGCTTGAAAGATCCTGCTTCTTTGTGCTGAATAAAAATGGTCTATAATATAATACAGCAGCAATCTAATGAATGAATAGGATTTTCCAATGTAGGAGACTTTTTGGGATATCATCCACAGCTCCTGTCATATCAATGTTTAAATAACCAACTGTGAGTTTTACATGTACAGAACAAGGAACAGCTAGCTGTATATTCTCTGTGGTGGCGGCAATAATTCCTTTACTAAAAACGATATATTGGCTAATAATTATGTTTATTAGTAGGAAGGAGTTGTTATTTGTTAACTAATGCCTCTTGCGTTGTCCCATTGCAGGTGTTTACATGTCTTGCTCTATTTAATACTTTGATCTCTCCATTAAATTCATTTCCATGGGTTATTAATGGTTTGATAGATGTAAGCTTTATGTATGTCATGGTATGCAAATAATCATTCTCTTTTAATAGTAACTTTATTGATTGAATTCTATCATTCATTGGAATGTATTATAGGCTGTAATATCCACCAGGCGATTAGGCAGATTCCTCTCCTGTTCTGAGCTTAATTTTGAAAATCCGTCATCCAATGAATGCATTGTCGATCCTTCATCTGCTTGTCTTTTTGAAGACCAGGCTGGTTGTTCTGTTGAACCTATGGCTGTTGTCATGAGAGATGCTTGTTGTGTTTGGTCAAAGAAGAATGAGGGGCAAGCTACTGTTTTAAATCACGTAACTCTCGAGCTTCCCAAGGGAATTCTTGTTGCAATTGTTGGGGAGGTAATTTCATCAACTTGAAGTCCAAAAAATTCCTTTTCCTCTGTCTGAAACTTATATTTCCAGACATCGTTTAATGTCAACAGCATAACTGGCTATATGTACAAGGGATGCACTCCCAAGTCTCAACCATAGTTTTCAATTCCACTTTGGTCTCCTTTCCATTTTGGTTGTGGAATGGAATATTTAGGTTGTTCCAGTATTCCATCTCGGAAAAGGCGCAATGGACAAATCAAAAAAATTTAGAACATTTAACAATAGGAAAATTTGTAAAATCCTAATATGACACTAGAAGTTCATACTGCATAATTGAAAATAAATTACACTGTACAGCTGACCTCTTTCCTACCAATATTTTCATCAAAATTCCCTTTTCCATACACTCCCCATGGTTTGGGGGTTTATTTTATTTATTTATTATTATTGATAAGTGAAAAGTGGGAGAAAAGAGGTGTTTGCATCTCTTTTTCTTTTTCATCTCATAACATGGCATAATCCATTGAGTTGCAAAATGGTTAATGACATTTCTAGAAATAAAAATGATCCTGAAGTGAAATGGTGAAATATGGAGTGGAGGAAAATCTGTTGTTTGAAAATCCAAGATTTCATCAACTAAAAACAAGGTCATTACCCAATGTGGGTCCCCTAAGAGGGCCCAGACTAGGGACAAACCTAACCTTTCACAATTTTGCACAAAGTGGCTGCTCATAGGTCTCGAAGTTGCATTATCTTGCATGCCACCCGAGACTTTTTCCATTGCACCAAAGCAATGGTAATGACCAAGATTTCATAAACCAATTAGCAAAAAATGGTTGCAGGATAACTTTTATGTGGAGGAGTTTAGGAGTGCCTACCTCTAAGGGTGTTTGATCATGTTGGCCTCTAACAGCTTGCTTACTTTTTTTTTTTTTTTTCACTAGAATTGTGGTGGAAAACGTTAGAGACTAAAGGGTTTAGGCTAAGTCGATGCAAGACGGAATATATGGAATGTAAGTTTAGTCAAAGTAGGACACCTGGTAACATAGAAGTAAGTTTGGGCACACAAAAGATTGTAGAGAAGGAAAGTTTTAGATACCTTGGATCTATGGTGCAACAGGATGGAGGGATTGATATTGATGTAAGTCACAGGATTCAGGCCGGATGGACCAAATGGAGGAGTGCTTCGGGCGTCTTGTGTGATCGGAAAGTCCCCCTCAATGTTAAAGGAAAATACTATAAGGTGGCGGTACGCCCAGCGTTATTATATGGATCAGAGTGTTGGGCAGTAAAGCATAATCATGTCAAGAAGATGGAAGTTGCGGAGATGAGAATGCTAAGATGGATGTGCGGGATCACAAAGAGAGATAGGATTAGGAACGAGGAGATTAGGGGCAAAGTAGGAATAGCACCGATTGGAGATAAAATGAGAGAAAATTGACTGAGATGGTTCGGCCATGTTAAAAGGCGTCCAACGGAGGCACCTGTTAAAAGGTGTGAAAGCATAGAGATTGTCAGGAGTAGGAGAGGGAGGGGGAGATCCAAGAGAAGTTGGAAAGAAACTATTAAACATGACCTTGCCCATATGGATCTAACAGAGGACATGGCCCTAAACAGATTTGATTGGCGTCATCAAATCCATATAGCCGACCCCACTTAGTGGGAAAAGGCTTGGTTTGGTTTGGTTTGGTTTGGTTTTATTATCACTAAAGCTAATCTACAATTCATTGTCTTATGCCAGTAAAATGTTAGGGTCCAGTCTTATAACTATTTGCTCATGCCTTATACTTCAACTTCTCTTTGAATACCGAACTATAATATTGTATGAGTGGCACTGTGTAAGCATAAATAGTTTGAGCAGTTGAGCTACAACAGTATGACAAACATTTTTTTCAGAGGTCTGTATAATCTGCTTCCAAAATAATTTCTGTTTTCATGACCAAATAAAAAAGACGGCCTGATGAATATTGGAATTCATTTGTCTTCCCATAATATCTGGAGTCTTAACCTAATTTGATAGTTACTTCGAAGCTTGTTGTCTTGTTCCCTCTTGCAAATATTTATGTTTCTTGCATTTGTGTCATACTTCTACCTCAATGCTAAAGAAATTGCATACATGTCCCACATTGTTCCCTTGATTTACGTTCCTTGGGCAGCAGCAACAACAAAGTGCTGATTTATTTCTCTTCTTCATACACTTATGCAACTTGATGCCACATTATAATCCCATGTTGAAGACCATGCTACCTGTGTTTAAGAAGGATGGACACTTTTTAGGGCTTGCTAGTCAACATTTCCTTAAAACCCAGTGGACATGACGGTTTCAACAATCGATATTCATGGGTAAAGCAATCAAAGTTCCACCTATGTGCAATAGAAAGAGAAAAAGCTGCGAGTAAATACCTAGGAGTATAGTCTCTTTAGCTTCCAACAAATATATAGTGAAAGCTATATGTGTACGATGCTTATGTATCCTTTTCTTTAACATTTATATGTTTAATCAATGTAACAACCTTTATTTTTGAAGCGCTCTATTTATTTCTTTGTCCATTTACTATATAATGATATAATGAACTCCAAGACAATATGAAATCATATCTTGCATTCCGATGAACATAAAACTAGTAAAAAAAGAAAGGAAAAGGAATAACTTTCTCATGGAATGTTACAATATATATATATATATATATATATATAACTTCAACTCCTCTTTTCTTTTGTGGAAGTTCTCATTTCTGTGTCTCTTCATCATCTCTACCTAACTGATAATTGCTATTTGTGATCAGGTTGGCTCAGGTAAATCATCCTTGTTAAATTCAATTATTGGTGAAATGCTGCTCATCCATGGATTTATACGTTCACAAGGATCAATATCATATGTATCTCAGGTTTGTCAAGAATATAGTTCTTACCGAATCTTTTTTCTTTTCACTTTGATTTTTCTCATTTTAAATGGAAAGGGACTTGAGAGATGAGTTACAAAATTTACTTAGTTTGACTATGATCGATAATCTTAGTTTAACTATGATCGATAATACAGATCCCTAACCTCAGGCAAAAAGAGTTGGTTCTGAGGATTGGGCAGAGGGGGGTCACTGTCCAAAACTTCTCAGTAATAGGTTGACTGTTGGAGCTACTCTAGCAGGAGGTGTGGGTTGCTGGCTGTAGATAAGACTGGGAACAGCTCCTGCAGGGGCCTTCCCAAGCATCAAGGAGTTGACTTTGAACTAGTACAGGCAAGAGAAATTTAACTGTTTAACTAAAACAAAGCACTGTAATGGTCCCTGCATGATGGGTTAATGCATTAATGGATTAGTGATGGTTTCTTTTTCATGGTCTCTTTTGAGAAAACATTATGTGAGCATTTGTAGTGCTTCGTTGTGTGGTATGTTGGCCCATTTTTTTGTCCCATCATAAAGTAACATTGCCCTGATTTAAGGGAGTGTCTTCATCAAGCTGGCAGCCAACCAATGAAACTCTGCCAAACCAGATTGGGCATACTACTTGATAGAGGTAGGAGTAGTACTCTACCTACCCCTTATTGGTATTATTATTATTTGGTCAGTACCAGGTAAATTTTATTAAAAGAAGGAAAGAGAGAACAACACACCACCGAAAAGGCCTACAAACAAAGATTATACCATATGATGAACAACCATAAAATCAAAACACAGCAGTAAATGGGGTGGCCCTATCAACCATTGGAATTGGTATTTGGAAGTGATGGTGATGATTAACAACAACAACATATAGAGTCTAAGGAGGAGCTTTACTAGTTGGTACTCTAACCCCACAAATTTTTTTTAGAGGAATTTACGGCGTAGGTCTCCGTAGGACTCCATACCACTCTTGAAGTCCCAGAAACACAGTATTTATGGATAAGGTCCTCAAATTACGATTTTGTATTTTTTTTTTTTTTTGTCGTTTAGCGAATGGTCGATATCGACCATTATGCGGGAACCCAAATAGAAGTTGGGTTTTTCAGGAGGGAGAAAGGGGGAGGGGAGGAGGAGGAGGGAGAAGAGGGGATGGGTCCTTTCACGACCCCTTCTTCCTCATCGCCACTGCTGAGGGCTATATCATTTTTTTAAAGATTCCTTATCTCACCTTCTTCAATATGTACATCTTTCCCTCATCGTATTCACCATTGTATCAGCAACATTAACTTCACTCCCTCCACTGGCGTTCTCTCTTGAAGTCGCGATTTTCTCACTCTTCATCATCAAACAACCATCTTCTCTTTACAATCAGTCCCGTTTTGGGCACCAATTTCATGTGAGAGCCCTTGCTCCACAAGTTTCAAATCAAACCCATTCGAACCCAACACGTCTTTTCAGCAATTTTCTTGATGAGTTTCTCCTGAAATCCTAAAAATCCCAACTTGGGCTATTTTCAAATCAAAATCAGAACCAAACCCATTAGAGTATGTAATCTCAGTACTAATATCTTGATGGGTTTGTTGAGAAAATCCACATTCAACCCCATTTGGAACAGACCCACTTGGGTATGGATTCTCATTTTGAACAGACCCACCCGGCCATGGAGCAGCACCAGCAATCAAAGGAGAAAACTCATATTCGTCTTTTTTCTTGTTATTTTGCGATATGGTCGATATCGACCATGCAGGGAAAAATGCCTTTCAGTTATATGGTCGATATCGACCATACAGGAAAAAAATGCATTTCAGTTATATGGTCGATATCGACCATGCAGGGAAAAATATCTTTCAGTTATATGGTTGATATCGACCATATAACTAAAATGCATTTTTTCCTGTATTGTCGATATCGACCATACCACTAAACGACAAAAAAAAATACGAAAACGCACTCAGGGGGCCTTATCTGTGTCCATGGTGAATACGGCACCTCCGAAGTGGTATAGGGTCCTATAGGGCTCTATGCCGTAAATTCCTCTTTTTTTTTAAATTATATTGTGGGTGATTTTCCCTGTATTAGGGGGTTCTATTTGTTTGAGGTTTGCTTGAAGGATTCTTTTTAAGGTTGTTATTTTACTTGTTAATTTGTTGAAATGAAATCTGTCATGTAGGTCCCATGGATTCTGTCAGGCACTGTACGTGATAATATCTTGTTTGGAAAGGACTACGATGCAAATAGGTCTGTATTGTTGTAACCTTGATATATATTGTTACACCGTTCTCTTTCAGCTTACGCTTTTAGAGTTAAGTGGTTGTCATCATGGTATCAGAGTGGGAGGTCAAGTGTTTGAATCCCTAGGGCTATTGTGCATTGTATTCTCCCACGGAGGGTGTGGTTCTCATGCGGAGCCCCAATATTCTCCCATGGAGGGTGTAATTCCCATGGAAGAGCTCGCATGTGCGCGTGGAGGGGGGGTTAACCTTGATATACATTGTTACGCCATTCTCTATCGGCTTATGCTTTTAGAGTAAGTGGTTGTCAACATGTATGAGTCATTGTTTTATAAGAAACCTATTCACTTGCTTTTTTCCCCCTAATAAGATGGACTTTGAAAGGCTGCCTCGTAATTTGGATGCAATCATCATTTATTACCATCACCTACTTATGTTGGTAAACTGTAATAGGATGTAACTCTCATTATCTTAATATAATTCACTGTTACCAATAAAAAAAAGGCTGCCTTGTCACTTATTGATGACTGAGACTGATTCTTTAGAATAATATTTGTAGCGAACTTCATTGATCTTCTAACAACCCTGGAATGTCTTGTCTTGAAGCAGATATACAGAAGTGTTACACGCATGTGCACTTGATGTTGATATTTCACTCATGGTTGGAGGTGATCAAGCATATATTGGAGAGAGAGGATTAAACTTGTCTGGTGGACAGAGAGCACGTATTGCACTAGCAAGGTGAAATATATTCATTTTTTAGATGTACAACAAATTTAAGGGTCACACACGAGATTTATTGTTAAACCAAACAATTTGCAGGGCTATCTATCATGGATCTGATGTCTACATGCTTGATGATGTGCTGAGTGCAGTTGATGCTCAAGTAGGTAGCTGGATTCTACATGAGGCTATCCTGGGTTGTCTAATGGATCAGAAGACACGTGTGCTATGTACTCATAATATTAAGGTCCTTTCCTCGAGTCATTACCTATTTTTTATCTAATTCAGATTTGCGTTTGACCATTGAGGCCCTTGGTGCTAAAGGCAAAAGCAAAAATGGCTGCTTTTTCTCACTAGATTTTAGGGAGATATGTGAATAATATCCTATGGCTTTGCAAGGCTTTGAAGCTGCTAAGAACAGTTTGTGGCAGGCTGGCAACCATAGTCGAGAATTTTGTTTCAGACCCCATTTTGGTTTGACCTCCAAACCGAAATGTTTTGGTTGATTCGGAATTTTAGCGAAATGTTTTTAAGTTACATTTAGGAAAACATATATAAAATTATATACATGTATAAAAATATAAAACAAATATTATTATTTAAAAATAAGTATGAATTTTGGTAGTGCCTTATTTCCTATTTAGAGTAAAAATTAGCTAGGGCCCATTTCCTATTTAGAGTAAGATTTTGGCTAAGGCCCTATTTGTGGTTAGAGTGAAATTTGGATCGGGCCCATTTTTTGTTAGAGTGAAATTTGGTTAGGGCCCTATTTCTTATTAGAGTGAAAATTGGCTAGGGCCATATATGATTGATACATTTACACTGACTATTTAGATCTTTAATAGATGGGCCCCATTGTGAAGCCCACGAATTTCTCCCAAGTCATAATAGATTAGTTTGATTGAAAGATTTTTTTTTTTCTTTTTTTTAAAAAGTTTGACTAAAAATAGGTGAATCCTATTGTGGAGCCCATGAATTATCTCTAAATCCAAAGGAAAGCTTGGTTGGACTGAAAATACTTATAAAAGGGCAAAAGGGGGCCAAAACTCTCTTGCCCATTTTATCCGGACAAAACGAGAAACCAAGAACGAAGAAGCTAGAAGATGGAAAGAGAAAAAGAAGAAGAGTAGGAGAAGGCAGCCAGCAGCCAGCAGCCAGTTATAGTGGAAAGCTACTCTATTAATGCCGCATCCTGGGCACGAACTTTGAAGGGGCCTTCGAAGATGCAATTCTACTTTAATGAAATTAAACATTTAATGTCAGAGTCTTGTGTTTCTTTTTAGTATGTTAGTAGTCCGCTAATGGGATGGCGGACACTAAAGCTAAAGAAGGGGTGGACGTTTATGTAATTTCAGTGCCAGTACTGCATAGATATATTAAGGTGCTTGGTATGTATCTCTTCCACTGGATCTCCCATGTTTTAGTGCTTTTGAGAAAGCTTCATTGTAATATCTTTTATTTAATATATCACTGTTACCTTTTTCAAAAAAATAAAATAAAAGAAACAAAGTAAAGCAGCCATCTTGTTCTCAATTCCCACCTGCAGCTTTCTCATCTCCACTAGTAGACAGGTATGCTTCACCTCTCTCTTTCCTTTTTTTTATCCTACTGCCACCCCCTATTTTCCTCTCTCTCTCTCTCTCCACCTGATACAAAGACTACAATTCACTTTTTCTTTTGGTGGGTGGGGTCTCTCTCTCTCTCTCTCTCTCTCTCTCTCTCTCTCTCTCTCTCTCTCTCTCCACGTGATACAAATACTACAATTCATTTGTTATTTTTATTTTTTGGTGGGTGGGGTTGTGGGGGTGGAATAAGGACGAAATCCAAGATTTCGGTTGAAGCGGTCCAAAGTTTGGACTGAAACTTCAGAAGGGGGTGGTTCGGTTCTAACCACTGGTTGAACCAAAATTGTTTGGCTAGTTCAGCCAAACCGAAGTTACCGAACTAAATATGTCAAATATGGAGGCAGCTTAAATAACGCGTGGAGATCTAGAGTTTCTATTCCCTTGTTGTCTCATTTGAAGTGACAATGTTGACCAGAATAGACGAGTATTAAAAACTCGAACTCAGGGGATAACTCAAAGTGAAGACCCCTCGAGTTGAGCCGAGTCGCCTGAGTCACAGTCAGCTGAGTCTGACAGCTGGAACAAGTAACAACCCCATCAGTGTACTTCACCAACTCCATCAAAGAAGATTCCTTCTCCAACTCCTCCCTCCCTCCCTCCTCCGCCTGACGGCTGGAACAAGTAACTACCCTTTCTGTGTACTTTACCAACACCTTCCTCCACCACCATGTATCCTGGTTGCCCAGTCCTTGGAGTTGCAATCTCATACACTGTGGGAAACGTAGGCCAGGTTGTTCCATTGGACCATCCCCGCTGTTGATCAGCAGTTGTGGGCCAGGGTGGAGTCCGGCTTGATGTTCTAAAACGTTGACATGTTCTGGCCGAGTGTAGGGCTGCATCTGAAGGGTGATGGGGAGAAGATGCCAGCGTGTGATTGGGGATTTGGCGAATCAATTGGTGTGGACTGTGGAGCAGGCAGAAGGACAGGAATAAAGACTCGTGGAAGATCTAACAGTCCACATTCAGCAAGCTCGGATGGGAGTAGGAATAAAGAGTGTGGAAGATCTAGCAGTCTGCATTCAGCAGAGCTCAGATGGGAATGGTGGCGGTTTCTGGGAAGCCTCCAATTTTGTCCCAAAAGACCAAATATAAAAATCAAGTCTGAGTTTACCCCCACCCGACTTGACTAGGACCGAATCTAAGTTGAGTTGACTCGGACTTGGCCAAGTTGTTAGAATGGAAACCAAATTAAAAACTTATGGAACACACTTGCAGTTGTGATCAGTGGCGTATCACCCACCTCGAATGGATACACACATCCATATGTCTCATTTCTTAGGTTATTCCATAAGTAGTGAGAACAATATCAAAAGCCATGGGCACTCAGCAGTCTCACTATATTTATAGGTTTAACATAAAATCGAATGCCTAAAATAATCTGAACCACTCAAATTATCTGTAGTTGATTTAGATACTTCAAATCGTAATTATGCATACTTAAAAAATGAAAATGGCTGAATTAACCTTAATCTACTGTACCTTAGAGAAAGTGGGCAATAACTTCCTCAAAATTCTTGCTAGGATTTAACAAAATTGGCTCACTGTGTACATACTTGATAACTCGTTCAACACTTAAAATTCTCACTCAAGCATTGTTTAATACCTGAAATAGAATCATTTATTAAAAGCACTTTAATAAATTTGAATTTTGTTAATAGCACCGATTGGAGATAAAATGAGAAAAAATCGACTGAGATGATTCGGCCATGTTAGAAGGCATCCAACGGAGGCATCTGTTAAAAGGTGTGAAAGCATGGAGATTGTCAGGAGTAGGAAAGGGAGAGGGAGACCCAAGAGAAGTTGGAAAGAAACTATTAAATATGACCTTGCCTATATGGATCTAACGGAAGACATGGCCCTAAACGGATTTGATTGGCGTCATCAAATCCATATAGCCGACCCCACTTAGTGGGAAAAGGCTTGGTTTGGTTTGGTTTGGTTTAGAGAACATATGAAGCATACTGTCCCATGTGGGAACCATATGTGCTGCCACAAGAGTACTAGTATATTTTGCTGATATTTTCTTGCTTATTTGCAACCAATGTGTAGAAAAAACAGTTTAAAATGCCTGCTTATCTTGCTACAGGCAATTTCTTATGCTGATATGATCATAGTCATGGATAAAGGATGTGTAAAGTGGGTTGGTGGTTTGGCTGATTTTTCACTGTCGCCATATGCAACAATCCCTTCACTGGAAGACTCAAATATCTCCTCATCTCATTCAATAAGACAAAAACCCGGCAAGGATTCAGGTGATTTAAGGACTAATCAGTTGCAAGAGAGGGATTCAATAGCTGTTTCAGAGGAAGCACAGGAAACCACTGAAGTAGAACTAAGGAAAGAGGGTACAGTAGAACTTCGTGTTTACAAGTGAGTTGTAAATTTTTCATAGTAATTTATTCATTTAGGAGTTCATTGAAGTTCAGTTTCAATGTGGACAGTTCATAGAAATCACTTGAGCAGAAAATTTAAAAATGCTTACTACGATCTCTAATTGTGTAATCCAGAAATTGTTACTAATGCTTTTGTTTTTTTTGAACTCTTTGTAGAAGTTATGCCACATTTTCCAGTTGGCCGATTGTAGTGCTAATCTGCTTATCAGCAGCTTTGATGCAAGCATCTCGCAATGGAAATGACTTGTGGCTTTCTCACTGGGTTGATAGCGCTGACAGTAGCCATAATTTGAAGCATTATTCCACATCCTTTTATCTGGTAATCATTTGTATCTTCTTGCTCCGGAAGTATTGTCTTAAGAGAATTAGAGGTTATGGTGTTGCAGCCACTATCCAGTTTGCCCTACATCCCAAGTCATTACATGCGGGAATCATGTTTTTGGTGACATACTGTTAACATGATGCATGGGTGGTGAAATCTACCTGCCTTGCTCCATTTGAACATCCAAGCCATCCATTCATTTTCTTTTTTCTTCATTTTTGGTTATGGAATGTCATCGTGTTTTATTCTCAGCATCTATTTATAGGCCATTCATTGAGAATACAAGAATTAAAATCTTTCAATCTGGGAGTGCTTAGGGACATCATCTGTGTTGTGACCTGTCACATTAGCTGTTTGGATCACTGAACAACAGGTCCCACATACATGGAACTAGAGAGGCTGTAAACTCTATGTTTGCTATAGCTTGGGAAGCCATGATTTCCCTAAAAGCAAACAGTTCATTAAGGTTTCAACAAATAACATTATTATTTATGCTACTTATATTTTAATTAATTTAACATTGTTGCTGTAGGTTGTACTCTGCATCTTTTGTGCCATGAATTCCTTTCTAACCTTGGTAAGGGCATTCTCCTTTTCGTATGGTGGCTTACGTGCTGCAGTTAATGTTCATAGTGAGCTTCTGAACAACCTTGTCAATGCCCCTGTGCATTTCTTTGATCTAAATCCAAGTGGAAGAATACTTAACAGGTCAGAATAGGATATACTATCAGGGGCTTTTCTTGCTCTATGGTATTCCTCTTTTATGCACTAGTTTTATTTTTGCAGGTTATCTTCAGATCTTTACACTATTGATGATTCTCTTCCATTTATTCTCAACATTCTCTTAGCAAATTTCTTTAACCTGATGGGCATTGCAATAGTTTTGTCATACGCACAGGTAAAACTAGAAGACTTATACAGCAATGCAGCATCTTGTTGGACTTTATTATATTTTGTACAGTGCCAAGCTATAAAATATATTGATTGACCATCAATAAATTTGTGCAGATCCTGTTCTTGCTTTTGTTATTGCCATTCTGGTTTATCTACAGAAAGTTACAGGTGTTTATCTTCTGACTATTTATCTTGTGTTGCGTGTGGATATAGATGTTGGTCTGAGTGTTTTTATGTGTGTGAACTGTGAATCATATTCAAGAATGGCCACACTGTTCCTAGCTTAGCAAAAGGTTCAGCCTGTGGGGGCCACCTGAACCCATGCCAAGCATGGGAGTTTCATGAGTTTAATAGGTCTTCCTATGACCTAGTTGTTTAGGGAAAAAATTGGGAACCAAAGTGATTATGGGAGATACTGTTTTGAAAGGCTCAGAGTTCCAATTGTTAGCCATTGGATAAAGCCAGATGAGTGTCAAGTTTTTCCTGATCACCTACAAAATTCGTGAGTGTCAAATTTGGGCTGGTGGCAATTCAGAGGGTGGGTGTAGTGTATGTGAAGAGCTTAGAGCCTTAGACTGATCCAAGGGAAGCAGGTGGTCCCACAGGTTTGAATCATTCCAATGCTAGAAACAGCCAGGCTGTTCCTAAAAATTAACACACACAACACATATTATACAGTGGTTCAAATTTTATACCACCTAGCGGATCAAAGTATTCAACCCATTTTGGTAGGAGGTTTACTCCAAAATGGATTTACCAGCACATCAACTGGACTTAACCCAAAAAGAAAAAAGAAAACTGGACCTAACCCGCCAAGTTCTACATTCTTTTTTCTTTATTATTATTATTATTGAAATGCTCCTGCTGCATCTCTCCCATCACTGCAATGTAAAGTTAAGTTCTTTTGTATGCCTAAAATTGCACGTGGTGGCTTGATTATTGTCTTTATATATCATGTGATATTTGCCTTCTTATAATGATTCAGTAGGTAACCTGAACCACTGGTCCACTTCACCTAGTACAACTTGGCTGAACTATCTGGTCTGGTCAAGGTTTAACACTGATTTCTTTGATGATGATACAAAACTTAGTGTGTATCCATTTTTGGGATTAATAATATTCCGTGCTCCTGAAGAATCAAACAAATTCATTTTAAGGAAAGAAAATCCAAAGAACAATGTAGCACCCTAGAAGAATTTAGCACAGCTTTGCATTTAATTTCACTCTTCTCTAGGAGCCTGGGGTTTGATGTGCACAATCTTGTATGGTCACAATCAACCCTGGAAATTTTATATATGTGGATCTATCTGCTTAACTTCTGCATGTCACCCACCCTTGTGGGGACACAAGTCAAATGTGCTTTCTTTTTTTTCTTTTTTTTTTTTCCTAAGGTTATAATGGTTCTATCCCAACTGGACAGGTTATAAATTCACTTTCATTTTCTCATGCAAAGCAGCACAGTAATCATCCTTATTTCATCACTAATGTCCTGAAGCTGTTCATATCATTCATATCAGTTTTACAGTTGTCCTTTGACTTCTCTTGATCTGTAATGATATGATGCAAACACCATTTTAGACCAGCTGCTTGGTTGCTTGACTCTCTGTTTCTCTTTAACCCTCCTTTTTCTTGCTAACCCTGCCACAATAATGAACTCGTCAAACCAAAATAACACCAACTCATTGCTATTCCTATCATGAACACCTGTTGTGGTGAGTTTCAGTTCCTATCCATTCTTCAAAGTCATGATCCTGGATGTGTTGATGGGGACTCTACCCTGTCCAGATAAATATATCGTAGAAGATGAAATTTTGCCCCATCTATCGATCCAGCTCACATTGCATGCCAAAGACAGGATCAGTGCTTGTTGAATTGGCTGATCAACTCACTGGCATAAGTTGTTGGGCTCACCACTTCTCATTCTTTGTGGTGTGGGCCACTCTTGAAGAACCGATCACTTTCCATTTCAGATTATTGTAGAATGTGAGATCCATTGCTGATGAACTTGCCAAAGCCCAACCAATTTTAGAATCTGATCCAGTTATTTATATTCTCAGTGGTCTTGGGCCCTGAATGAGGTCTTCATCACCTCAGCCACCACAAGGGCCAATGTGTTAGGTCTTGATAATCTCCATGAGTTACTCTTGAGCCATAAGCTATTTCTAGAGCAGATCCATCTATCCGTGCCTCCTGAGCACGGACCATCAGCTCTTCCTTTTACTCCTTTCGAGATGCATCAAACTGTTAGGAATCAAGAAATCAGTGATTCTAATATGCGTTGTACAGTGGATACAGTTTAAACTGTATGCAAGACTCAATGCAGTATCTTATATAGTATCAGTCAGTTTTGGCATGATGTGACATTGGTTCTGTAAGTATGTTTTTAAGGATCTGGGTATCCTAGATTTTTGTTCATGAAGTTAACAGGTTTTGACAGAAAGCCAAGGAAACTTAAGTATTTTCTTAAATTGTCCAAATTTGCTAATCATATCATGTATTCCTAGACAAATTCAGCATTTTTCTCAGAAGCACGAATTCTGAGAAAAATGATGATACCAAAGATAATGGAATTTGAAGGGATAATACCAATTATGGCAGTCTTTGCTTTCTTACCCCTGTTCTTGAATGAGTATCTGCACAGGATTTAGATCCTTATTTGACCTTTTCATTCTCCAGTTTTACTTAGTAGCTTGGGTTTCATAAACACTTACTTTTAGTATTTCAGTAGATTATAGTAAATTCTTATTCATGTAATACAAATTATCACTTCCCATGAAAATTTTATCTTGTAGTTTCATGTTCACATACAAATAGCTCGATACCGAGGTGTTCTTTTTTTTTTTTTTTTTTTTTTTGAAGTTCTACTACAGATCTACATCACGGGAACTGCGAAGGTTAGATAGCGTTTCTCGCTCTCCTATCTATGCATCTTTCACAGAGACACTGGATGGATCATCAACCATAAGGGCATTTAAGCAAGAGGTAAATTGTTTTTGAGGAGTGTGGCTTCTGCATGTTAACTTAGTCTGATTCCTTTTATAATCATGGGCCCCTTGTCATTCAGAATCGAACCCTTACCATATCTATTTGGCACCAGTTTTTTGTAGAAAAATAAAGTTAATCAAAATCTTCATCTTACCTATCTTCAGTTTGAGATGGAAATTCTTTTATTATCTCAACCCTTATAACTAAACAAAGAAATAATGAAAAAAAAAAAAAAAAAACCACCCTAAAATCAGAAGTCTGGTTTACTGTATCAGAAAATGGTTCTTGCTCAATTCTTGTTGGAATTGCACAAACTTATACCCATTGAAAGTATATTAAATGATCGATGAAAATCGACCCAATTTGATGCCATTTGAATGTCATTTGATGTGTAGAATTTGGCCTCTACTAGAAAAAATGAAGAAACCAATCTAATGGTGTGACTTTGACCAATGCATGTAGACCATGGCTAATTGGCGAGATTCGTGCTAGTCACTCTCCCTTATTATAGGGATGCAGAAGTTAATCATTTTCTTATTGATTGAGCATTCTCTCTCTCTCTCTCTCTCTCTCCCTTTACAAGGGACTCGGACTCTTACACTCACACTACACATGTCCCTAACCAGCTAGCAACAGCCGAGGACACATTCTGATGAAGTTTTCCATGCCCTCTTTTGGTGATGTTGCATTATGCCGAGGATGGTAAGGGAGCTGATTGATGCTTGGTGATGTGATTATTGTTTTGAGTCAAGGTAATTTTTTAGGTGGTCTCACTGCTTTTGCCATTTTATGGTGTATGGTTTGAACAGAACAATTTTACCTCTCAGAATATTCAGATTCAGGTGAAGGGGTTCCTAGTAAGGGTAGATGAAAAGTGATCACTTGGCAATTGGCAAGGAAGGAGTTCGAGGGTGTCGGTATGGAAGGTGGACAAATAAAAAGGGTTTTTTTGGGCAGGCTATACATCAATGGGTCCATTGCCCAGATCACACCCATCTGTGAGGGATTGGATTTTAGACTGAGCTACATGATAAAGAAAGAACTGACAGAACCTAGTTCGATAGGTTCTACATTGTCCTACTCTCACAAAATAGGTTGATTTCCGAACCAGTTCCAAGGTGAATAGTGTCCTAGGGCTGACCCAATACTGGTAGACAGGCACTCCTGCAATTAGCAAGAAAGGAGTTTGAGGGTGTCCAGGCCTCTGATCTGTTGAGAATTTGGAACGCTTGTCTCCATTAGGGTGCTCCCTTTTGTTGGCGAAATATCCTCCCACCTATGGGAGTTTGGAAACTTGATTTTTAATTCAATTGGTTCTAGATAATCTTAAAGGACAGATGTTAGGTGGGTGATAAATGATTGCGATAGTGCTCACAGCAGTCACATTTACAATATTTCTGGACCTTTTCATGGATCTCACTTGGATGTGGATGACATTATGCCATGCTTGTGAGGTGTGGGGAACTGTTGCAACTGGCTGCTGGAGGGGCTATTCTGGAATGTGCTTATTTTGGGTTCTCCAATGCGTGTCTACTTAATTCAATTTCCGTTCATGGTTGGCGGATTCGATTGAAGAAATTCAGGATTTAGAGCATGCATACCGGTTCAGTTAAAATATATTTGCCGGGATGCAGTCATTTTATGGATTGTTTGGCAAAAATGTTAACCAGCTCTGTGGTATGATATTTGATATTACCTCTTTTTGTTTAGATCTTCTGCACTTTTGCTTATCTTTTAGTAATAATATTGTTGTCACTTTTAAAGGAAGGAAATTGAATTCATTTGTACATGTATACTAGATCTCATTGATATTCTGTATACTTTGAGCCATTATCGTTTTTTTAACCTTCCTTTGCTTGCGCAAGAAAAGATAAGTTCCCATTGCTTTCATTATAGACAAAATTATTACTTCTAAGACATTCCTTTTCAGGAGTCTTTTTTGGCTAGATTCATTGAGCATGTTGCATTATATCAGCAAACTTCTTATTCGGAGCTAACAGCAAGTTTGTGGCTTTCTTTGCGTCTCCAAGTATGCTTCTGATTTCTCACTACAGTTCAGATATTTTCTCATTTCTGTGAAATTCCTTTCAAGTCTAGAAAATAGAATTATTATTTATGTTATCCTCTTCAAATTGTTGCATTAGATGAACCATAAAAATAAGGAACTAAATTTTAGATGGCACCATGCTCATAATACCTTCAATCTGCTCTATCTATATTTACTGACTCATTAAATGTTTTAGTTGATAGCTGCTTTTATTATCTCATTCATTGCCGTAATGGCTGTTATCGGGTGCCGTGGCGGTCTTCCTGTTAATTTTGGTACCCCTGGATTGGTAAGCTGTTGACTGCCTCATTTGTTTTTCTTCATAAGGTCACACCATTTAGTTTGAACTTGTGATTTACTGGCTTTATGTTTTTGTAACATGTATAACTTAACGTGAGATTCCTCGGGCTACAGGTAGGCTTGGCTCTCTCTTATGCCTCACCAATTGTATCTTTAATGAGCAGCTTTCTAACAAGTTTCACAGAAACTGAGAAAGAAATGGTATCTATTGAGAGGGTACTTCAGGTACGAAGATGGCATTCATGTTGTTAATTTATTTCCTTGCCACTCTTTAATGTGTTAACTACCACTTTACAGTATATGGATGTCCCTCAAGAAGAACTACATGCATGCCAACCTTTACATTCAGATTGGCCTGTTCAAGGAAATGTTGAATTCGAGCGTGTTACACTTAGATACATGCCCTCTTCGCCGGCTGCTTTACGAGATGTTTCATTCAACATTGCAGCAGGTACACAGGTCAGTGCACATGTGGATCCTAATTTAGGCAAGCTTCGGCCTTTTCCCACAAAACATGAAAAAATAACTGAAAACATATCGTGTTTGAATGTATGAATATACGGAATTAGGTTGGAATTGTCGGGAGAACAGGTGCTGGGAAATCCAGTGTGTTGAATGCCTTATTTCGTCTTACTCCAATATGTGGCGGTCGTATCTTAGTAGACGGCATAAATGTGGCTGATGTCACTGTTAGAGATCTCCGCAAGCATTTTGCTGTTGTTCCACAGAGCCCATTCTTGTTTGAAGGACCTTTAAGGTATTGAATAGGATATTATTCTAGTGATTCAGACTGGTTAATGCACACAGAATAATGGTAATCATGCAATGAGAAAATCTACAGTGTATAAACTTTAATGATACAATTTGATTGGCCCTTTCAACTGTAAAGGTGGGGCCAGCCTTTTGGTGATCTAAGCCATTGGGTTTCGTTATGAATCACCATAAACATCTTGTATTACCATTTTTTCTCAAGAAAGCATCAATGGTAGTATAATACCTTGTTCCTTATATGGAAGCCTCCTAGTTTAAAATAACTCCCATTATTTGTTATAAGAAATCCATGCATGACCATCATTTCCAATTCTAGGGACAACCTAGATCCATCAGGGATGTCGAGTGACTCAAAAATTTGGGAGGTTCTTGAGAAATGTCATGTCAAGGAGGAAGTGGAAGCTGCAGGAGGACTAGATATTCATGTGAAAGAAGCTGGAATGTCATTTTCTGTTGGCCAACAGCAGCTCGTGTGCCTTGCACGTGCACTCCTCAAGTCTTCCAAGGTATGTTGAAACTGGTGGCACCCTCTAATACATACATGCATTTGTTAGAGTGACTGAGATTTGACTCTAGATTTTTCATTTGCTTCATATCTAGTGAGAACTGAGATTTGTTAATATTTTCTTTTCTTTTTTTCTCTTAAGACATTGGAATATTATTTTCAAACTTTTTTTTTCAAATTACTTAATAAAAAAAATGATGAAATGGACTCTCATTCATAGATCTAGCATTTAAACTATTTAAATGTCTAGATCCAAGTGGTAACAAATTATTTTATTGTAAAAAAAAAAATTTTTATGAAATAATATGGACAAGAGTACTATTACCATCACTGTGACAACATGACAATGATGATGTTTGGCCTACATGACATTCTATATGGTATTGATCTTCATCCTTTTAAGTAAATTCTCATACTCCCAGATAGAGATTCTCTAAGTCTTATGTGGTAATGTTTTATTTAACTCTTAATTGTCCAATCAAAATATTGTGGGGTAGATTCAAAGATTTTTTTTTGAATGGTTATTGCATAAAAAAAATTTACTTTTATTCTTGTAAAAATAGTTTTTATAGTGATACTCCTACAACTTTTAGCACATATTTGACTCAATTATTAAATTAAAAAAAAATTCTAATAGTTTCTAATTAAAATAATGATGGAAGATGTATATGCTTTTGGGGGACAAATATATCAATTTATTCTGCCCTAATGGAAAAAAAAAAAATATAGATTCTAGTGTTTTTCAATAGTTTGAACTTTTTTTAATTTTTTTGGATATCTGTTGGGACTTTTTTTTTTTTTTGTTGTTGGTTGGATAAAAAAGATCCACACAGTGATGAGCCGTAAGGTTTCCCACAACTTTCATTGTGACTGTAATTTTCAACCATGTTGTCACATGCGCTGTTTTTAACCATTTATTCATTACCTGCATTTTCTTTACCTTTTTTTTTTTTGGGCAGAGCATCTGTAAAGGACTAACCTAGCAAGTCTCCATCAGGACGACTCATGCCATGATCATATCCGTACAGGCAGATGGAAATAGCAGATATGGAAGAGTAGCAAACCTCTAGACCTAAATGTAGGGATCAATTATATCATAATGACTTATATAACAATAGGCAATTGTAGAATGAGGATTTTGTCCAATAGGCAATTTAGAACAAAGGAACAGTAGTGTAGGTAGATACTCAAAATAATGATGATGATGATATTGGTGAGAGGTTGGCTCTTTCTTGAAAATAAATATTCAAGGATTTTCTTCAATGTTTGTTCTAGTGGAGAGGACTTGCAAGTATATCCGTGATTTTAGATTTAGTCAGTTTAATTTTATTTTTATGATAAATAATACTCTCTTTTTTATGTAGATACTTTGTTTGGATGAATGCACTGCCAGTGTTGACACTCGAACAGCATCAATACTACAGAATACCATCTCCAGTGAATGCAAAGGAATGACAGTGATTACAATAGCTCATCGCATTTCTGTAGTCATGAAGATGGACAACATTCTGGTTCTCGACCATGGAGTCCTGGTACCATTAATCTCTTACAAAAACACGAACACATAAGAATATACGTAGGCCCTTTTCAAGAATGACCTGGCCTGCAGGCCTACCTAGAAGCATGCAAATCATGTGGGAGGGTTTTCTTTTCTTTTTTTTGGGTATATATATATATATATATATATATATATAGAGAGAGAGAGAGAGAGAGAGAGAGAGAGAGATTTGATGAATTTGAAAGGTATCCCAATAATCCACCAGTGTGCAAAAAATGAGAACCGACCAATCAGGGGAAATACTATTTTGCAGGCTCCAAAGTAGTTCAAATCCTCGCTGTTCAACATACTGAGATTAAAACTCATGCTTGTACACACATTTATGATCCCATGTTAATGACCACATGGGTCTTTCCGTCCTGCCACCTATTGTTGACTCTTGTGGGCCCTACCTTTGCTTTGGAGTAATTCATTCATATCACAAGCATCCTAATGATTATAGACTAACCTAAATTTCACTTCAATCCTATGATACCCAGACACTTCGATGTAGGCAATGATAGTGCCATATTGTATCTGATACTTATTTTTTGTGTAATTTCCCTACCATATCTAGGGCATGTCCCTTCCATATCCATCCATATCTGAACATCATAGCTTCAATCTGAGCAATACTTACATTGGATTGTCCAAGGCATGAAAAATGGAGTCACAGTTGGGGGTGTATATTCTAGTTTGAACCAAGCAAAGGTGGGCACCATGTAGATCCACAGATGGAGATATTTTATGGTAAAGTGAAGTCTCATGTGATCATAGCATGATATCATCTCTCTCTCTCTCTCTCTCTCTCTCTCTCTCTCTCTCTCTCTCTCTCTCTCTCTCTCTCTCTCTCTCTCTCTCTCTCTCTCTCCCCCCCCATGTACACAAACACAATATCCCAAGGATAAAACATGGGTTCCATTCTTCAAACCGGACCCCAATCCTAATTGCACCATGTTTCGGGGCAGCGCAGGAATTTTGAAGCAGATAAATCAGTTGTTTGGGACAACTGGTGCATCTTTTCAATCTCCAATCCCTTGTTTGTTCTCACTTCCCGGATTTGAATTGCAGGAACCCATAGGTTCAGATACAGCTCCCTATCCAACTGTTGGATTGTAATTTTTTTAATTGCCTTTTGATCCTTGATTTGGAGTATAATATCTACACCATATGAAAACACATACACATAAATGACTGCATGGGTGGCACTGCGTATGGGAGAAGATCCCATCCCTTCACCCGTCCCTGCCCCTGCCAACCCACCCAATGGATTGGCACGACTCAATTTGCCACTCATCTCTCTCTCTCTCTCACATATCCTTGGTTTTGGGCCTTGAATATATGGACACCATATAGAGCTATTATATTTCCCTTCAGGCCCCATATTAAGTTGTCCTATAGATCACTATTACACTGATTACCTGTACATATTCTATTCTTTTGTGCAGGTTGAGCAAGGAAATCCACAAGTTCTTTTACGAGATGAACACTCCAGATTTTCTTGCTTTGCCAAGGCTTCTACAATGTAAGTATAAGCACAAAAACAGGTAGAAGCCATCATGTCGTTGGAACGTCATATATCCCAGTGGAAAAGCAGTACGTGATCATGGATTCAAATCTCCCAAGCACCAACAATTTCTTGGTGCACTGGCTGCCATTGTCATTTTTCAAATACTAAGAAGATTTTCATTTGTCTCCCATCCTTTCTCCGCCAATCAATCATATTGTTGTGTAAGCATTCTATTTACATCTACAGCTTTCAGTTCAGATCCCATTTTATTCTGTCGCTTGTTGTGCCTACCGTTCACAGCACCAACAGCCATGAACAGAAAATTCACCAGGCTGGGATCTAAGTTCATTAAAGTTTAGCCAATAAATCAGACTGTCAAGAAAGTATTTACCGCCCAATGTATCAGCATTCTGGATGATCGTTGTTTGTTTTCCCTTGTACAGCCAACTGCAAAACTGATATACTCCCTAGCCAACTCAAGGAGAACAGTCCTGCAATCAGGTCTGTGAGGACCACCGGTTTCAATCTTGCCTTAGCCGATTACCACCTTTGCCGATTTTATCTTTTTTTTTTTATCGTGTTTTTTTTTTAGGCAGGAGACATTTCCCAGGACCGGTTGTGTTTCTTTACATGTGTGGTGATGGTGAAGTATATGCTACATCAGTGAGAAGGATGTGAGATATAGTATGTGGTGAAGTAATGTTTGTTTTTGTTTTGTATGAGGTAAAATGAATGAGAAGTGGTAAAGTAGTTGCTTATTGCCTGGGATTTAATTTACCACACTTTACCTTGGTTTTATAAATTAAAAATAAAAGTGACTTGTGATAAAATTTGTGCTAAAACAAGTAGCCGCTGGTGCTTATTTTTTCAATCTGCAGATAAAAAAGTGACCTTTTTGATGTAGTACGGATCAAGCCCGAAAAACAACTAGGCCAACCCATTGACCCATAGATTAATCGGTCCATTGGGTTCGGTCCACATGCTCAATGGTGGCAGCAAACTACTGTGGCAATATGATTCTATCCTATTTCTATTTTTATTTCTATTTCTATTTGATTAGGATTGCTATTTTTTTTTATTTTTATTTAGATTTTCAATTTCATTTAGAAAGTCTTGTTATAGAATGACTATCAAACCCCCATAGTGCTTGAATCTCCCTTGGGAGACTGACCTAACTTTTCCGATCGAGGATTCGGGGCTGCACCACCTTTGGGTCAACTTTTCTAACTGAGTAATGCTATTTGGACAAACTTCTTGGATAGAATTTTGAACAAACCCTATGGTATGGTTTGAATATCATAGGGGATATTCAGCCATATCATAGGGTTTGTCCAAAAAGTTTGTCCAAGTAGACTTTTTGTTCCTAACTTTACCACTTGCTAAACAAACATTGCCCAATCTCCGTGAGTTGTGTATTTGGCTGATCAAAGTGCACCTGAGATTAAAGTCGGAATAAAAAAAGGGCCCTGTACAGCACAACTGGATTATTTAATAGATCCGAGTGCATTTGACAATCCGGTGAAGCCTGCTAAGTAACAATTTCACATTGTTTAAATGTGCCAAAGTCAGTAAGTGGGTAATAATCCAAATGTGAGGCCCATCCATCGTAGTTTCTAGTACTATTTTTTTTTTCCCCCCCTCCAAAATGCTCCCCTTTGACATCTGATTATTATTATTATTATTTCCCGGATAAGTTGGGGTCAGTGGTATGAACTATTTGGTGCGATCCAAAGCCTCTCCCAGAGATAAGCACGCCTTGGAAGTGGCCCACTTTGGTTTGAGCTTATTAGACCTTTTAAATTTTAGCATTCGGTCCTGGCCTGCACATGAAGTTTGAAACTGTTTAATACTTGAGCTGAACTTTGACTGAGTGCAAAAAAAAAAAAAAAAAAAAAACAGCACAAAGACCAACAATCCAGCCCAAACATATAACCGTTATAGATAGAAGGTGCCGTACGGTCCAGTCCAAACATGCTTCAGGCAAGTCCCAGCACTCAGTGGGTTGGGCAGTATATGGGCCTCTAATACAGAAGTCACGCCAGGCCTGAATGTGCGTGCCTCTTCTGGTCCATTTCAGCCCAGGAACACCCGGACACAGTTAAGGTTGTAAATAGGACGGTTCTGATCAAGGTCCATGGTAGACTCGGGACCGTTAAAGAAAAAAGTGGAATCGGATTCGGAATCATATATGGCTCAGGTCCAGATCTAGTTAGAGAATGATATTGAAAAATTATGATTTTTAAAAGAGATTTTCAAAATTTTCAGTAATATGTCGGAAACTGGACCTAGACCCATTTATTTATCAGGCCCTAAATAAAGATCCAAACCTGATTTTTAACAAATCGGAATCTCCTCATAATTGGAGAACCAAGGACCCATCCTACATCCATTGGATGTATGCTTTAGACAGGGAAGGCAATTAGGTATAAAGAATCGGTTACACCTTTGTTCTTTGGGGAAAAGAGCCTGCCCTATGCCACAGCAAGCTCTCCATCTACAATTAGTGTAGTTGTATTGTAGCCTATGAGGTCCAACCTTCCATACAAAAGCAGAAGCAGAAGCAGAAGCAGAGAGAGAGAGAGATGTTTCAAAACCTAGCATCATCTCATAACAGGTAAAAAGAAACAAAAAATAAATATATATAACAAAAGAGGAACTCCTAATAACCTGCATCAAGAATATATATAACAATTTCTACAACAGAATCTGAGAGTGCTTAAATGTTCAAAATTGAAGGGGAGGAAAAGAAAAAAACAGAGGCTAAATTTTGAGTTGAAATGACCTGCTGCTTAAAAGAGCAGCCCCGTAAGAGCCCATTCTGCTGCTGCACCATACAGACAAATGATCAACAAGATTCTTACATCAATCAATCTTCACTGATGAATATATGAGCCTAGTAAACCAGAAGCATGCATAGAAACCAATTGTTCCAGTCAGCACGAAGAAGGCATACGAAACAATAGACATATAGCCGAAGTACAACACTCCCGACACAGGCTTTGTGATCTCTAGCTTCGTAAAGAAGTAAAATGTGGCATATAGGAAGAGGTAGAGTGCCGAAGAACCTGATGTTAGATATGACCTCCACCACCAGAGATAGTCCTCACTGCAGAGCTGGAAGTAGCACAGCACAACTGTTATCTCAGCGCACGTAACGATAAGGATGAGGAAGACAATGAAGAGGAATCCAAATATGTAGTAGAACTGGTTCAGCCATATTGAGGTAAGGATGAAGAACAGCTCGATAAAGACGGCTCCAAAAGGGAGGATCCCTCCGATCAGTATAGAGAATGTGGGGTTCATGTACCATGCCTGCTCTGGTATCTGCCTCGGGATCTTGTTCGTCTTCACAGGATCCTCAATCACCTGCTTCTTGAACCCAACAAAACTACCCACAAACACTAGTGGCACTGAAATCCCAAACCAGAGTAAAACCAGAGCAAACATAGTTCCAAATGGCACCGCCCCAGATGACTTCTCTCCCCAGATGAGAGCATTCAAGACAAAGAAGATTGCAAACACAATTGCGGGGAACATGAATGCAGTTTTGAGAGTTATTTTCTTCCATTCTGATCCCTTGAACATCTTGTATAGACGGGCAGAAGAGTAGCCAGCAAACAAGCCCATGAAGGCCCACAATAGGAGCATTGCCGTCATCAACCCACCACGGTTTGAGGGTGAGAGGAAGCCAAGGACCGCAAACATCATGGTGACAAGAATCATTCCAAAGAACTGGACGCCTGTCCCAACATATACACAAAGTAAGTCTGAGTTCGTTGGGGGCCTAAAAACATCACCATGGACCAATTTCCATCCTGTCTCTTCTTGGGCTTCTTCTTGGGTCTCCAGTTGATTGTACTTGGAAATATCTCGGTAAAGTGTTCGCAGCATGATCATGGCCACCATTCCCGAGAGGAAGAGAACGATCATCAGAGAATTGACAATAGAGAACCAATGGATTTGATCATCGGTCATCAAAAGGTAGGTGTCCCATCGAGATGCCCACTTCACTTCACTCCTCTGCATATTAGAAAGGGGATAAATAATCTTTTTCCATGTCAATATAAAGGATTGAAGCGAAGCTAGCAGATTTCATATCTGAGTGAATCAGATGGCTGGTTCATTAATATTTTTTTAGTCGAATATGGTTACAATTACAGTAGATCAGTGCTTCGCTAGGAATGTAGGTGCAAGTAGTCTCACCTCAAAATCAACATCGTATGTGAATATGATCTCCTTCTTATCTTCAACCTCTTGTGGAGAATCAGAATTGACAACTGCACGTTTTGCATGGGGATCACACGTGGTAAGGCGAGTCTTCTTCTCATTCCATTCACCTTCATATTCATGCCTAACACTGGAACGAAAAAACAAAAGGATTCCCACAACAAATGTTAAGCCAAGATGGAAGAGAAACAAAAACATGAAATGAACATCAATATCAACATGCTGTTGGCTTGGAAATGGAAATTCTTGGATTCTCATAAATCAGAAGGCATTTTTGTCTATAGAATACTTCAATTAACTGAAACCGAATTATATTTTCTCTAACAAAAGGAATCTTTCCAGCAGGAAAGAATAAAAAAAATGTTCGAGATATGACTCTTTTTTCTCAACCAAAAACCAAAAATGCCTACGAATCCAAAGATTTCCTACTCCTTGCATGCGAATAGTCCCTCAAACAACATCATGTTTCATGCTACAAGAGAGGGAATTCAAATGACCTGAAAGGCTTGACCTCAAATCCAACTATCCTGGCAGATTCAGACAGTTCGTCCTTGTGATACTTGACAAGAAATGATAGATGATTGTGGATAAAATACCTTTCATCCTTGCTCTGCAAAAAGAAAAAAAAATCTTATCACATGACCATAAGGTCTCTATAAACCTCATATTGATATGCATTGCTGTATTTCAATATCACAATTTTCAAGTATTGTGAGGATGGTGGCCTTTATTTTTAATTGATGAAACAGATGGCCATCCAAATTCCAGTTGCAAAAACAGAAACATAGCGTGCACTGTAGCGATATAATGCAGGCTCAGCCTATGTCTAACACTCCTGGTTCATTTAGATATTATGATTATTGGTACTTACTCCAGTATATTGGCCTTTGAGGCCAACATGAAAGCCTTGCTGATAGATAGTCGCAGATTCCTGATCTTGCCTTTTTATAGGAACCACCAGAGGAAGATTATCAAGGATCCTGAAACAAACCATTTACAAAAGTTAAAAATAATAATTGGGAAATTTCAGATAATTTAAGTGGAAATATTCACCAACAATGCTTCCATACATGTTAACTCGATATTCCTCCTCTATCTTTTCCTTAAAGTCTTTTGCAGTTTTCGCATCGAGTGTTACTCGGCAGACAATATTACACATCTGTGGTACCCTCATTTTAAACTGAAAAAGGACAGCCATGTTCAGAAACACAGATAAATGCCATGATCTTGTGCAGAATATCAACAGCGTTCTAAATGGAAAATGTTGCTTACCACATATGGAGAGTTCTCAATGCGATCACCGCGGAGTACTTCCCCAAGATTCTCTGCATTGTCAACTATTTTTTCTGGATGACAGAAAGGGAGGGAGTAAAAAGTATAAGGTAGCTGTGTTTTTGTAGAGGTTAGCTTATTCACTTTGACCTTCAGCAAATCTCCCTGCAACCAAAACACATGCAAGGTCTCATATATCAGAGAATGAAACCAAGAAATTGCCACAGAATCACGCAGGTATAGACGCAATCTGAAAGGAAATAGTTGCCATAGACAATTATGAGCGAAAAAGCATATGTATCTGTTTATAATCTGAAATTTCAACTTAAAAAACAAATAACCTAGTGTGGATAAGGAAAATTGCCTCACTTTTTAATACAAATATTCAACTTGCAAATAATCTACCTTCAATCCAACTGTGGAAGTTCATATTGACCCCACTAAGTCATCGGGTATTTGGTTTGTTGTAAAGAGCAAATAAAAGCAATTCCAGGAGAAATGATGCTGATTGTTCACCAAGTCAAGTCAAATATCAAAACCATAGTTCTGGACTGTTCATGAGTTCATATGATTCGCACACAGACAGATATTCAAAGCATTTAACTTATATATTCTACAAAAGTATGATTTTGTATAAGAACAATAAAGTTTAATTATTCAGCACAAGGTATCATTAAAGGGAGAAAATAGCACAAGTTCTTCACTTGAGACATATGCGACAAAAAAGAATTAATTAGACCTAAGAAGGGTTTAAAAACCCTATTGGAGCAAGCTTTTACTAATCTCTACAAAACAGGTCTAACACAAGGATTTAGTGAAACATCATTCTCAAGGGATTATGTAGGCTTAAGGGGTGTACTTTTCACGGTAGAGTAGCAGGATTGGCGTAACTATCCACTGCTATAGGTTTTTGTTTTTTTAATATTAAAGTAGGCAGAAAAGGAAAGAGAAACATGAATGCAAGCAATATGAGAGAGAGAGAGAGAGAGAGAGAGAGAGAGAGTTGCTGTTTGTTGCCAAGTAAACATGCTCTGCAGCTCTACCGACAAAATGGTTATCAAGTACATTCCTTTTTTTTTTAATCCTACTTAATCTAATACGAAACCTCGAAACTAAGTAACTACAGAAAATGAGGAAACAACCTCGGACCGCGCGCGCGCGCACAAAAAAAAAAAAAAAAGCATGCCAAGCCCAACACCTACACGCAGAAGACCCAAAAAAAAGAAGATTTGGTCCAGTGGCTTGTCCAAAATGGTCAAAAATCAGAAATGAAAATAGGGCTGTATGAATCCTAGTAAAGTTGTTGAACATGCCTAAAGACCCTATAAAATAATAACCAAAAGACCCTTGACAAACCAGTAAGAAGCCGGATCTAATTCACTTTTATCTTGTTATAGAAACAATCTTCAGCTTGCATTTAGTAAAATCATAAGCAATGTGGCCTAAGAAAATGGGCAACAATAGACACCAGGCATCATGCAAACAAAAGATCTATGAGATTTCTTTTGTATCAATGGACTAATGGCAAAAACCCAACACAACAGAGCCACAGCATCCGGATGTAAAATAAGGCAATGCACCAAAAAAGAGGTTGGTTTCAAGTTTCAACATCAAATGTGACATTCCGTCCTCCCAACATCAAATCTGGGTAGCGTCACCTGATCATTTATTTTGATTTGGGCTACAGACCCATTCTAATATTCCTCCTCCAGTGGAATCTTAAAAAAAAAAAAAAAAAAAAAAGCTAAAATACATATTGTTGTCGACAAAAAGCACACCATGCAAGCATACATCTGAGATCTGTGTGTGTGTGGAGGGAGGGAGGGAGAGGGAGGGAGTCATTTTCAAAGAAATCCATCTTCTTCTACCAAAACATATGCACGTCCAACTTTTTGGTGTTTTTGGTTTTCATGGTCAAACTACAAGTATTTTCTAATCCTCAATCTTAACCATACCATAATGCTGATTATGTTCATGCCAGTATAAAAGATTTTTTGCCCAATCACACAGCACCCATTTGTCAATATCATGCACAGATTACATTGCATATGTGCATGGCATCCAAAAGTGGCAAGTAGATCATTTTACCTAAAACCCAACCGTTCATTGACAGTTGGGCCAGCATGATATGCAATTTGAGCGTCTGACCACCTACCTTCATTCATTCAATCGTTTAGTACATTGGTGGCCACCAAATGAACACAATTTAACCTATTTTAGTGCCTTCACATTTGTCTGCTTGTGACCAACATATACATAGAATTAGCCATAATCCACTCACACCAAATCAAAACTAACACAATAGCTTACATCTGAATGCAACTGAAAAATGTCCTCCAACGGATATGACTTCCACTACCACTAAAACATGAAGATGAATAGTGATTCAAGCTACATCCAGTTTGAAAAATCAAGAATCCGACATCATAACTTCAAAAGAAAATGGCCAATTTCACAATAAATCCATCATCCAACACCAAATTCGTTGATCCCAGCGAATAAAATCACGAAACTCAAATTCTCAAAAGCATTCAACATCGGCACCACAGATCGAGCAAGAAATCACAAGGATCTACAAGATCTAGCCCTAGAACATACAAAAATCACCAAAACAAACGAAAGATCCGACCTTTTCGAAATCCTCAGGAGCGACCCCAGGGAGGTAGAATCCTCGCCCGCAAATAAAGAGAAGGAAAAAAGCGGAGATCCGAAGAGCGAGAGATCGAGGGATCTCCATCTGTGGTGAGATCTGGAAGAAGAAGAACAGGGTTTTAGGGTTTCGGAGGAGACGGATCTGGAAGAAAAACCAAAAGGAGAGAGAAAGAAGAAATCCAGATCCAGATCCGAAATAGGGTTTTCTTTCCTCCTCCTTCTCCTTCTCTTCTCTTCTCTTCTCTTTTCTTTTCCTCTCTTTCTGGTCTGTTTTCGTCTTCTTCTCTCGTCTTTTAAATAGCAATGAGAGAGTCGAGAAAACGGTGAGATGTTTTACTATGGAAACGAATGTATGAGAATGTGGGATTTATTGATAGTGGATTTCTTTTTCACTTGGCATTGCTTTCATTTCAATGGTTCATTATTCTCAATTTTAAACCCCAGCGTTGGGAAGCTAAGTTGTTCTAGGACTACGGATTGTATCCGAAAGTTATAGATTCGAAACTGCACTACCACACTGGAGCTATATGTGAATTTACCCGGTTTTTTATCTGGGTCCAGAGGGATTAGTTCAATCTAAAGGGTTGGAATTCTCCAATAGCCCAAAAAAAAAAATAATAATAATAAATAGTCTCAATTTTCATCAAGATGGGTCCCATCAATGCTAATCTTTATCATTGGATTTTGATTAGGTTTGGACTTTGAATAGGTGGATTGGTGTATGTTGTTGAAAGTTTGCATGGTACTGTTTGTTTGAAGGGTATGACATTTGGCAATTGGATTTTATTAGGTTGGGAAAAACTCATATTTCGCAATTGTAAGTTTATAAGGATTTGGGACGATGGACCCAATCTCGGGGATTTAAGAATCTCATTTTTGTGGGTTTACACACTTATACTAATTTTTCTTCTTAGCTATATGCATCAACAAGGGCCATAATCAATATGAGATTCACGAATATATAAATCTTCAGTTAGGAATCCGTGTTCTAACGGCATCAAGAGTTCCTCATTTGTTGCCAAAAGTAGCCCAAATGTCAAAGATTCAAATGCTCTTCAACTATGGGTGTTCCAGGGGAGCTGATTTGGATTAAGTAATAGAAAGTCCAAAGTCTAACTCAGCTTGAATAAAAAATGGTAATTTAGTGATATTTGTACAAATAAATGCTAGAAAGCCTCGTATAACTAATAAAAAGCTCAATGCAGCCCGACCCGATTACCTAAATAGGCGGGTTTGGGTCTGACATTTATTGTCCGTGTTAGGCTTTGGGCTGGATACAAGCCTTGTTTTCTAAAGTTGGGCCTGGCCAACCATGGACAACCCTACGGCCTACCTCCAACACTCTAAAAGCTCAAATTTGAAGCGTTTTTTAAGTCAAACGTGACAATTCACAAAGTCAAAATTTCTAATAATCCAACAATAAATCCCAAATTTAGCGTACAGTAAATAAATTATCGTAAAAAAAATTCTCAACATATGAAATTCACATTTAAAATTTATTGAAGGCACATAAAAATTGGAATAAGTTATGTCCCTTTGAGCAGTGACCATAGAGTTAAAAGGTCTAATGATTTAGAAAAGCTAGAGATAGAAATGGATGTCATGGTCTTCCAATCAGTGAATATATCAGCTTAAAGTGGATTAGAAAGGACCCACAGGCCTGATGCTCTCTGGTTGGCAGTGGGTGGATGCGCTTGGTAGTTATTTTCATGAGTTGGTGAGTACAAAACCATAAACTCCAATCCAGTGACAATGGGGAACATCAAATAATGGAGATGACAAAGTGGATCCAATGAGAGGGACAATCATACCCTATAATTCTGTAGGTTGTGTATGATTTGACCACCAGAATCACAAGATTTAAGATTAGAAAATAAATGAAGTGCTCTACTAAGAAATTAGTATGCAAAGTTTATTGAGGCACCTTTGTTTGCATGGAAATAAATTAATTGGAATGCCAAGAAATGTATTTCTAACGGGGGCATTTGTTTGTTGGAATGCTGAGGATTTCTCTGCGAGAAAATAATAGATTCGCCACCAAGTACTATCCTTGATCAAGTTTTTCAGGGTCCTTTCATATACCCCAGCATTTAGGATATGGAATTTCTAGTTTTTGAAAGTGTAAAAGTGATATTTCAAAGGATTGACTATTGAGTGTCTAAAAGTTCCACTAGTCAAATATGGAACTTTATAAACGACGATTAACATTGCTATTAGAAATTCTTGCAAACAAGTGCTTTCTAAAAGTGGTTTGATTTATTTATTTTTTTCCATCAAAGGTGGTGTTATTTGATAGTCATTTACGGACATTTACCTTTATTTTTTTCAACTTTAGCCACTTATAAAAACATATTTCCTACAATTCATAGAAATTTAATTTCATGATGTGAAATCATTTTTGGCAGAAGTCAACTCTTCAGCCCTACCCTCCCACTCACTTTCCCATTTGAGGATGTCAAATTTTATTTAAAATATAATTCTTTTTTCATAAAAATAATATCACACTGAATGCTGGCATTTAGTTACGTATGAAATTAAAGCATTTTCCTTTTCATTGCACAATCCCTAGAGTTTATGTTACACCCCGACCCAAACTAATCATGATTAAAGCTAATTAATTGAAATTAATGCTAGTTAAGCATGGGTAATTAGATTAATTAAGATTAATGACCAAAGAGAGACAAATTAGTATCAAATAATGCATTAAGCATAATGGAATGAATTTGAATGGAATTGAGTTTGTTAAAATGAGTTTAGACTCAAACAAGATAGGCTAAGGACTTTTTCCTAAATGTGGGTTTTCACGTATTTCGTCAAATACATAAATTATTGATATCAGCATGCGTATCTCGAATAGTACGTTAACTTTCATCATAGATGCGATTCCATTTGACCTCAAATGGACCAAATGAGAGGGTTTTAGTGTGAGGAGTCCTTATATTAGAATGAGATGAGTGAATGAGCTCATTTTCACCTCAAACAAACCCTAGACACCCTTTCTCTTCTTTTCCTTTCATTTTCTCTCCATCTAGTGTGAAGATTGGAAGAGTTTTCAAGTGATTGGAGTGAAGTTGAACTACTTCATCCATCTTCATCTTCTACCTTAAGTCATTCTCCCTCATTGTTGAAGTGAAGAGCTTGAGAAAGATCTCAAGGTTTCTCTCATTGAGCTACAAGTAAGTACTTAGAACTTTTAATGAGTTTTCAAGTTGTAATGAGTTATTAGACATGATTTCTAGCACAAATAGCTTATAGATTTGTGTATTTTTCATGTTTTTACGGAATTAGGGTTTCATTTGGAGATTTTCATCTCAAAAGCAAGCTAAACAAAGGGTTGTGAGTTAATTAACCTTCAACAAGGCAAGTATAAACATTGCTTGTGATTAATGTTAACGTACTATTACTTGGATTTTTGATTTTGAATTTTTACGAGGATTTGGAGTATTACTTGTGAGTATAAATGCTTCTTAAATTAATTTTAGACTAAGCATCCATGGGTGATAATTACGGGGACTAGAATGCACCCATTAAATAAATAAATATGATGTTCATCGAGAATAACATGTGCATTTGGAAACCAATGGATTACACTCAAATGGTTGTTTAAATACGAGATAGAATTAAGTGGAACCATAAATGATTAGTAAATTCTCTCATTGTATCGTATTCCATATCGTTGTGTTCCAATCTAATGAGATTAGTATTACTGTTATTCATTTCCTTTGTTATGAAAGGAATTATTGAATTGAATTGAATATAGAAATAGATTGCTTATTAGCAAGTATTGACTCTTGAGTCTGGCACTACCTAGCTATTATATTAGAACTCTAAATAAGTTCAATGAATTAATGAATGAAACAAATGACTAATACTACTGCAGTAGATAGATTTGGGGCGTTTCGGAGTTCTGTGGTGATGCTAGTTGTCCCTGGCCCGAACACTAATAAGTCTCACAATTCCGATCATATATGTGGGTATTGATTGATGCCTTCCAATTGGAAGATAAATCATTCCTTTGAGGGAAAATGATAAATAAAATGAATCCTTCCTTTAAGGGAATATGGTAAATGAAATGAAATAAATGCTATGGTAGTGACCATCTTGTACATGTCTATTAATTGACTTTATTCACCTATTGTCATTATAGGAATTATCTAAAATTGTCTAGAATTGGAATTATTATTAAATAGATTGAATGAACTCAATATGAATACATTAACGTGCTATTATAAGATTTGTTTATACATTATTGAACCGTCGTATTCATTACAGGGCCGATTGCCCTTGCCGGCCCTGCAGCGCCCCCGGCGGCAACAGAGGAGACCGCTCTGGTTCCTTCAGTAGGATTGAATGAATGGAATGGATGAGATACCATTTGATATGAGTATCCGAGTGCGTGAAGGTATTACCACATTTTGAGAAACGTCTTGAGAAATTGTTTTATATATTCATTTTGAAATATAATTAATTACCACCTGCATTGTAATTTGTAAATGCAGTGTTTGACAAATAAACGTTGAAAATGTTACATGCATAAGGATTTTCTTTTGTATACATGTAAATATGAATGTTTCTGCAAAAAGTTGTGTATTTGAAAGGTTAATGAGAATGTTATCCCTTATGGATTCCGTTTTAACTTCGATTAATTCGGAGTTTACAGGAGTAAGTATGGGTTCACAGCTCGGGGTTACCGGATCTTGGGCCCAGGTCGTGACAGTTTAACACCATCTAAGTTTCTTTTTTTTCCTCACTACAATGGAAACTCAAACTCATGCAGTCTTATACATTCACTCATGTCCCTAACCAAAGTATAGCTGAGCTAGGGATATGCTACTAAAGCTTTTATATCATGCAATTTGATAATTCCCCACTTTCCAACTATTTTTTTTAGCAATTTTCATTTATCATCATGAACATGATCGAGACTAAGGACTTGTTGGTGCAAAAAGAGGATTCTGCTCTCTATTAATTTCTATTTTCATGAGAGAGAGAGAAAGGAATAATTTATTCTCACTCCTCCCATAGAAAACTAAAATCCTCTATATCAATCCTCCCATAGGTAAAAATGTTGCACTAATAAAAAAAAAATAGTGAGTTGCATGAAAAAATCAATATAGTTTTCCCCTATATCGCAAAATCTTCTCATTGCACACATGCACCTTAAAGCAAGCGTGACCTTCCTTGTGGATTAGCAGCCGTAGGAGGCGAATGGATACATCCTAGTTTAGTTGTTAGCTAATCAATTCAAGTTAATGATTAAGTCATTTAATTTTACTAAGCCAACTGTTTTCATATTAAGACCAAATTGATTTTCAGTAGAGTTCCTAATTGATCAGACATAGAAATAATGATAATGATGATATAAACATAATTTAATAGATTCTAGTTACATATAGGGCTAGAGTGTAAGTACAAAAAAAATTCTCACATTCAATAACAAAAGCATAACACGAAATGCCTCATATCCAACATGAAAATAATCAAAAAAAATTTCATAGACAGTCAAAAGGTATCTTCCTACATTTAGCATTCTTCTTCCTTGAGAATTTTATGATGCAACTCCAATGATGTGGACGATTTTCTCATGTGTCATGAGTTTGAAAGTTGTATTTATGAGGCCTATGGCTTGAACTTACTCACACAGGGGAGTTCAATAACTTTCATTATTTATAATTGATACCCAATAAAGGAGGCTGGGACCAAGAGAGTCCACACAACACACGCACACACACCAAAAAAAAAAAAAACTACTCAATTTATTTCATTCGTTTCTATAGCCAATTATTCTTGGCATCTGATGATTGAGCCCACATGAGATTAGACATAGGTGGCCCCACTCACAGATATAGACAACCCTTACATTTTCTATTTCACTTTCCAAGATCCAAAGCAGTGGCGGACCCAGGAATTTTGTTTGAGGGGGCAGATCTTAATGGGTAGTTTGGTTTTGGGTGCAAGCAGAAGATTTTTCATATGGATTTTGAGGGCAGATTTATAATTTTTATTGATGATTTTAAGCGCGACTCTATTTACTGGGTGCAACTGCACCAGTGTGATTGTGCCTAGGTCCGCATCCGATCCAAAGGACATGTTATTTGAGGGGATTTCTACTACTATATAAAGAGGATGGAACAACCAAAGAGACCCAATATAATTTCATCTGTTGAGGGAGAAAAGAAAGCTCCAAGCTGTCCACCATCAAACTTCATGATCAGGGTGTTTATCCTTGCCCTCGGATAATGCCGAGTGAAGAAGACAAGATCAATCTTTGACAGACATTTTCAGATCTCCACATTTGATGCCTGAATCCACCCGATTTGCGGTTGGTCCTCGCATTCGCCCACACCAGAGCTTAGTGCCAAAGGGCTTACAATAATAGTAACCAGAATAGTAATTTAGAGTACAGTGCAACCAGTGGCGGACCCTAGTACGTTCACGTGGGGGAGGATGCACCCATTGGATCTCGGCCCGCTTCTAAAACCATCATGAGAAAGTTGTCTCTACTTAAAAAATGTACATAAAAATTCTGCGTCCGCCCCCAAAATCCACGTGAAAACACAATTGCATGTTTGGGTGGCACCACTCAAATGAAAGTTCTGGGCCCGCCACTGAGTGCAACAAAGTTCCAAGGATTGCAGTTGACTCTGGTGTTCTTCACCTGGTAGAGCTAAATGGGTTCAAGCTAAGGAGATTTTTCAGCTCAGAAAATCAATCTAGCTTCCCCATTATAATCTCATACCAAATCAGATGAACCACACTTAGTTTGTGTGAGGTAGCTGCACCAACCATTAGAGATGCTACAGATGCTTTGATGTGATAGAGATGCAAAAGTTGAGATTGAGGCAAACAGGGGCCAACACAGACTTAAAATTTAAGCAAAAGATATAAGAAGATTGGGTTTGGGCCAACCATAGCCCCGGCGGCTTGACACCATACCAGATGCCACCTTGAGTTCAACATGCCCTATAAAATAATGCTCACAGATAGGTATATTCTATGTGTACTTGACTCGTTGTTTTTTTATATAGACTGTCCATTTTCAGTAGCAATGCATATGGGCTGGACTAATCGAATCATCGCTGGGTCGGGTTGGGCTATTTTTTCGGGCCTAAAATATGGACCTGGGCCTCATTTTTCAGCTTGCTAATTAGGACCCTTCTGGCTGTAAGCAACACTAATTTTCAAACTGTGGGTCCAAAGATTTAGTGTTGGTCATTTGGTGAGAGCAAGAGGTATTGGAAAATTGATTGCTGTAATGACTTTAGACTAAACGTTTGTGTGTGGAGGAAAAGGGAAACTCTATCGAGTACAGGGTACCCAAGAACCAGAAAATTCAATTGAAAATATCAACCAATTCTAAGCATTGTCCAAGGAAAGAAAAGTCCTCTTCTATAGTTTTGAACATCTCTATCATTTATGAATATCAAAATAACTATGCGCGCGTCCCATGAGTGTCGAGAATTTGAACTACTTAAGATAAATGCCTTCACCTTGTATGATTTGTACCCAAATTTCACGGTACAAGGTAATGGTCCCACTACAAGATAAAGCATATGATTAGTAAGGTAGTTTACTTAGGAATTAATCACATTATTAACCATATTCTCAATCATGTAGGATTGTTTCTATGGTTACTTTTAAACAAACAAATCGATCAGTAACAGTGTACAAAACCTCAAAACCAGCACTATAACTCACAAATTAATTACCAAAATGTGTTTTTGTGCAGGTCAAACTACAACTATATGAACCCAAAATGAGTTAAATCAGAAAGTTAATGTCATTCCTTTGAAGCCAACACAGGATAAAATGACCAACTAATCTATATGTTAATCATAAGAAAGCATCTTAATTAACATCTTCAAACGGTTAACTTGAGACATAATGGATGATGAAGTGGCTGAAATTATATTGTTAGGTAACTGCTAGATGGCAAAACATGAACAACCAGAATATTTGGTAGTAAACTGGCTCAATATGCTTTTACGAGCAGTAATTTTCCCATATGAAGAAATTTTACAAAAAATTCATTTGTAATCGTTTATGGCCTATTTTAAAGTTGTTTTCTTTGGCCTGTTTTTGGTACTTTTAGCTATTTTCTTTTGATTGTTTAACGGGGGGATCCCCTTTTGGAGGATCTTTACCAGATGATCATGTCTTGCTGTATGTTTGCCCGCATTCAAAAAAAAAACTTGGGTTGGGTAGAGTTCAATTCGCCACACATGAAAATGAAATTTAAGCTGGGCCTTTTCGGTTTGAACTTGGGCCTAGATTCTGAAACTCAAAATGGTAAATTATAGAAAGGTAATGAATTGGACCCAGGGACTTGCATTTTACAGGAACTGAGGTGGGCATTTTTACTATTTTTACTCATGTATATGGAACTCTGCCTATTTTTGTGGGCTGCTCTTCAATGGTTGCTTCTCCAATGGGGAGATGCACCTCAGTTTTGCAACATTGTAGATTTATATCTACCTTTGGAATAACAATTACTTTAACATTTCAAAAAAAAAAAAAAAAAAACTTAATTAGATGATGTTGGAAATTGAAAAAAAAAAGTTGATAAGAAAACCTGACATGGTAAGTATTCTAGTATGCAAAGGGTTTATCTTAAGTGATCTCCAACCATTGCTCAGCTAGTTGGGGATATGTATAGTGTGCGTGGATGCGTGAGTTAGAGTCTCCGGTAAAGAAAGATAGAAAGGTGTAATCTTGAGTAGTTTGGGTCTTAGAATTAAGTCCTACTGATGGATTTATAGAGCTAGATGCCCTACCAGGCCTGGATCTGGACCTATTCTTGTTGCTGTCATGAACAACAATCTTTTTTCATTTTTTCAAGATAGAGAAGAACTCCACTTTGTTTTTAATCTTTCTTAGGAAATCGAAATCTTGTCAATTGCAAAAAATCACTTCATTTTTTCCCTTTTTCGACGATTAGGTACTACACCACATTTAAAAAAGAGCCGCATAAAAATAGACAAATATTCTTTCCTTCTTATAATACTCTTTCCTTTCTTAATAAATTTTCTTCGTTGCGTATTAAAAAAATAAATGAAAAAAATTTCTTAATGGTAAGAGATGCCGTTAATATGTGTCACATCCCGGTCCCAAATCACCCTAGCCTAGAGTAATCCCCAAGGTGAGACACACGTACTCCCATGATGCTGTACCTGTCTCGAGCCAAATACAACACACGAAGGAGAGAAAAACAACTTCTTCACACGTGAGTCCAGCTCACTAGAACATATCGATAGCAATTAATCATAGCGGAAGCTGAAATTCATACACAAAGGGGTATAATTTCCCATTCAGTATAATTAACTGTTCAAGTTTAATATAAAAGAGTTATACAAATATGTACATAATTAAAAAAGAGGGTCTAATAAAAGAACCCTATACAACACTACCAAAAATATAATCAAAAGAATAACTAAATCTAAGTGTGACCCACACAAAAAGGGGCTAGTCACACACTATTGAAGTTCTCAAAAAGTACATCACGCGCTCCGAGGGAGGTCTCTAAGTTGGCCCTAGCTCTGGCCACTCCTCTAATTCTAGAGGAACCTCTTAGGTAACCTCCTCTCCCACCTTAGCATCTTCAAGGCCGGAAGCTGCACCTACGACTGTGACACCAAGAGTAGTATCTAAATACGACGATCCAGCAAGTATAAGCATTAATAAGGAAGTACATAATGTGTCAACTTGAATTAAAAGACGATTAAATCAACAGATATCAATGATAAGTAATCACTAGCCAATTTGAGCAAAAATCAAATAATTTATGCTTGTGAATCAAACAAAATGAAAACTTACTAATTGGCTACTACATTGAGTTCATCCTCTCAAAAGAGAGCGAATTTAGTTGGGATGTCACCAGAGACCTGACCAAAGGCTAGCTGGCTACTCGGTTCCGGAGTTCCAGTGCTCCACATGATTTATTGCAGTAGTCTCGAATAACTAAACCAAGTTCAACCACGTCGGGTATCATAGGGTCAAAGCTAAGTAGTACCGACTCGATCGAATCAAGTAACAATCAAATAATAATTGGATTTGAGTAAATTTACAATCACTTGTTAATAATCGAATCAAATAGTAATCTCATATACTCGAATACTTTCTCAGTCCACGTTACCAACGAATATTGAATCAGATATACGATAACTAAGCCACGAATTGAAATTCAAAGATCGAACCACAATGAATAATAATAATGCAATCAATATACTAATTAAGATTTGATATCAATAACGAAATTGGACTTCAATATGAAATGCAATAATTCCAAAGAAATCAAGATATTTTTACTAACCAATACTAGACTATGACTTTTAGTCTCTCACCGTCCAATACAAGATAATTTTATAATGTCAACCAACTACTACCTTGTTAGGTGTCACTATTTATGAGAAACACGTTAAATTTCCAACCTAACCCTCTTGGCATAGTGTTAGACTGAAGAATGCCCATTGGACCAATTAGTGAGGTTAACGGTTCCATCATAAGGTCATAAGGGTCTTAAGGATCCTAAATTCCTATGAAACAAAGGTATGTGCCTTAATTATCTATTAGAGATGATTAGGGTGGTTTATGATAGGTTAAGAGTGATAATTCACTCTAAAATTGGGTCAAAAGAAGCTCAGTCTACAGTTTCAGGTTCGCTCGAGCGGACTCTATCCAGAGGGTTGATCGTTCGCACGACCCATTTCGTTTGCTTGAGTGGTGTATTCAGAAGGGTGTTCGCTCGAGTGGACCCCATCCAGAGAGGTGATCGCTCGGGCAGCCCTTTTTAACCGCTCGAATGCTTGTTCAATAGGGAGGTTCACTCGAGCGAATGCTCTAGAATTTCTAAATTCAGAATTCTCATGTTTCTTTTCCCCAACCATTTCCCAACTTCTTTCACCACAGAACCTGCAAAATGAAGCCTCCTTACTCCCCTTTACATAGTATATAACCCCTCTATCAAAATCATCAACTAAAATCATAAAACAAACCAACCCATTCATTCATTAAAACATAGAATCATTTAGAAAAATTTTCATTGGAATCAATGGTAACTAATCATCATATAAATCCACATTAAAGCCTATACTTGCCTCAAATAGAGCTTTCCCTAACTTTCTCAATACAGTTGGCTCAAAAGCACCCCAAAAATCCCCCAAATCACAAACCCTAATTACAAAAACACATGGAAAACCAATGAATATGCATGTATGGACAATCATGAGTCTCTTGACTCTAATGCAACTCCAGAACATCAAACAAAAAGGGTTTTGGCTTTTACCTCAATAAGGAATCCGAATTTGGAAGAGTAGGAGATGGTGGAGATGGGTTCTTGTCAATATGAAGTAGGAAAGAGTGGAGAAGATGAAGAAGAAGACTCCAAGTCCTGTTCCCCGAATGCATATGCCACCAAAAACCTCTTGATTATTGGGGAGAGAGAAGGAGAAGAAGAAGGAGAGTAGAGAGAAAGGGAATGAAAAGGAAATGAAAAGAAAAAAAAAGATGAGGTAAGTAGTATATAAGGGGATAAAATGCCCTTTTTGCAAGAAAGCTCACTCAAACCATATATTTTCATTTTGAGTCAAATGGGGATCCAAATACTCAACGGTAGCTCAAATGAAGTAGAGACTAATACGAAAATCGACGTGCTTGTCGAAATACACGCAGGCACCAAGATGACATGCCAATGATGCAAAATGAGAAAATCGATAATTACGAAAAAGCCCTTGACTCTACCCAACCAAGTCAATTCGGCCCAACTCACCTATCCAAGGCTCAAAAGACTCAACTAACTCAATCTATAAAGGTTAATTAACACTAATTACCATAATTAGTAACTAAGCACAATTAATTAAGCTAAGGCACACTTAATTAATACTAATTAAGGTTAAATTGGGTCAGGGTGTAACAATATGTTTGGGATATAGAACCTATGCATATCAGAGAAAGTTATTGGTACACACATGCATGGATACATACACATGAACACTTGCTGATATATATACATAAAACATACATGACATATACATCATCCTCGCTTGAACATCCTAAAAATTTCACAAACTTCCATCCATCTTCCTTAAAACCTGATAATTGGTTCCATCTCCTTTTCCAAATTACAAGAAGACACACTTAGATTCTCTAGCAGCATGGATTATATGCTAGCTAGGTTTCTTGTTCTCATCCTTTTATAAATTCCTTCTTTTGTGCATGTGTTAATGCCATTTGTGTTTGGATGCATTTAATATAATCACTGAAAGTGGTTCCATGATTGGAACCACCCTTAAACAATCTAAGAATAGATTATGATAGATCTCTAAAATCTAATTGTGGTGAGAGAGAAAGATATATATACAATGCTGACATACCGCCTCTTGAGAATGATGGAGGCCTTGAGGAGCCTATAAAGGTGACATGTAGGGGTGTTCATGGATGGGTCAGGCCGAGCAAAATCTTATAAGCCTGGTTCATTTAGTTATTGGGCCTAATCTTTAGAATTTAAATTCATGAGTATGAAAGAGAGACTAGGGTCTATACCAAACTTACACACTCTTCTGTGCTAAATATGTCAGGATGGGCCTTCAAGCATATGTAGGCACAAGCTGGATAGGCCTAATATATTTAAAGCCCATATCAAACCCAATATGGGCTGGGCTCAGGTTGGCCTGGCCTGGCCCATGATGCCCCTAGCTACACATGGCAGTCCCTCCTTTATTTCTCAAGCACCTCCTTATGAGTGAGTTTTATATATGGAAATGTGTGATTGAATCTAAATCTCTTTTGCTTTACTGGGTTCTGTTAGTGTTTTTTTTTTTTTTTTCTTTTTTTTTTTTTTTTCAGGGCCGAAAGGTCTGGAACTTTTATTAGGTGGGTGAGAGTGGCTTTGGGAAAACAAATCCAGAAAACTGTGGAACAGTGGAAAGAAGGATAGTGAGAGGGCTTATGTGCTTCATGTGATTGGAGAGTGCCAAGAATCTGATGGGGGGGATTTGGATTATTTTAGCCATGAAGGTGATGAGTACTCATGGGATGGAATAAAGGACACAGAGCTATAATCCTAGATGCTTGGATTGGTGGGTGAATGAAGGGAAAAAGAAATTCAAAGGATTTCCAATGGAAATGAAGTACAATCTTCCAAGTGTAGCTGTTTCTTTCTCTAGTACTCTGTAATGGGGTCATTAATAAATCTGTCTTCAAGATATAAAAAACCTGTCATGAGTCACTTATCACTACTCAATAACAGTGTTGGAAATGTGGAATGTCTTCTTGGGAAATTATCTTATATGCTCGAATATTTTGAAACTTGGGACTTTTTCTAGAGATATTATCATAAAAAGAATGCAGAAAATAAGTTTATAGCACTGTTGGACCTGGATCTACTCATTAGAAAATATTGCTGAAAATAAAAGGTCTACTCATTTGTACTTATGGACCTAGATCAGAGCTTTGGGACCCAAATCAGAAGAAAAAACATGAAGTCCATTTCATATTACACATATTTTATGCCATTATTATTTTGTCTATATTGTATATATATAATGAGTTCATGTAATGAATTCCTGTGAATATATTTTGTCTATATTGTATATATGGTAATCCAATCATTAATAAAAATTCTAGAAAAGTCAGGGCACATCTCCATCTTCACCTTATATATATCCTTCACTCCTCATTGCTTTAATAATCCTTTATTGGAACCTGTCTTTACCATGAATTTCTATGAATTAATTCCATGCAAATAAATGGGCCATTGGGAGGTGTAATGGTTGAGTCATTTGTATTGAAGCTTACTAATTGTTCTCAACCAATTTTCATTTGGTATAATAATGTATCTCAAAAAGGGTTATTTACTTTAAACTCCTACTGAGCTTCAGAATTTCAATAAACTCCCTATGTTAACTAAAATTTCAGACAACTTCCTTTTCAGTCTCTACACTGAAATTTATTTTGTGCTCTTGAGAGAATTGACTAGTTCAGGGAGCACAATGCAATTTTACAGCTTTGGTTGGAATAAGTTATCTTAAATATGTATATATATATATATATGGTAATATTCAGGTGAGAACTAGTTCTTACATATTATCTGAGAATTTTTTTTGTCCATTTGAGGATGGGACCAAGGGGGATGAAAAGATCTATGTGCGACCACCCCAAGTATCAAGTTTGACCCCAAACCCATGCCCCTAACCCCTTCATCATTGGCCCATAAGTTTAATGACTTCATATTAAAAAAAATATTCAACCCTCGATCCAACGGTTCAGTCCATTTTGATGTGTGCCGATCCTTGAGATTAGTGATCATCAAGGGGTTCTCTATTAATTGCTAGATTTGGATGGATTGCTAGTTGGGCCCCGTCAAAAAAATTATTATATAATAGGTGAGAACTAGTTCTCACTTGAATATTTCTCATATATATATATATATATATTTTGAAGAATATTTAACAATGTAGATCTTGGATTCAGCCCATTTAATGTTTTACCTGAAAACAAACTCAAGAAAAGGAAGGTTTTGATTTGATTACACAATTGGGCAGTGTCAGGCAAGGATCAAAGGTCCAGACTCCAGACTCCTCTATGCCTTTACCATAACCATGACTTTAACTAGAATAAGGGAAACAAATAATCCTATTTATAGTGAAAGATTATTCTACTTGGATGATTTTGGATTTATTTTCCACATCTGGACTTAAATGTGGATCGTATAAAAGATTGGACAATCAGCATCATAATCAGGATTTAAAGCATCTATTGATAGTTATTCAGCAAATATGGTCTATCTGATTGTGGAATAGGATGCAGATCCATTTTTGGATCATGAAAAAAAATAGATAGATTTGGATCTAGACTTTAGTTAGATAGCAGCCTACAGACATGATGTATGCCTTTTTGACAAAAAAAGGTTTGTACCTTATACCCCTCATTGGTAGTGCTTCTAGTGGAATGAAGTGGTCTGACCTCCTTTCCTAGCTGAATGAAATCCCTGTATTCCTTTTACAGCATCTTTTGATTGAATAAGATTTCCAGGACTCATGAACAAACACTTGTTTGCTAAAATAAATTAGTTTTCGAAAGTTAAAGAGCTTTTGATTTTGTAATAATAATGTCCTGTTGTGTTGTTGCTTGAGATGATTTGAGAACGTATTAAAAAAGTCAGAGACTTACTTTATGATATATTCATCATTGAAGATTTAAGTTTGAATATCAAAGAGAACAGCGAGACCAATTAAAACCTTGCATGTTTATTTGCATAAAATACGTAAGGATTGAATCCATAGGTATTCACCTTGATGTAAGCTCCACCAATGGATATTTTTCAAAAAGGTGAAGGGTAAGGAATAAGAAAGTGGAGAAGTAGATGAGACATTTGCTTTTCTAGGTATTGAATTACTAAGGTGATGGCTACGTATGTGCTTCGCTATCTTGCATTCGTCTAATTATACTATACTATAGACAAGGGTTTTGAAGGTGATTTTGTCTGCAACTGCTGATTTTGACTGGAAGTTATTTATTATGTTTAACAACTAACTCACTTTCTCCTCCCATTTCCAACATGTCATTGTATTGTAACCACTAAAGTCTTCTTCCCACTTTTCCCTCCCTGCAACAATTTTATTTTCATTCAAAATCTAATTCTCTTCTTTTCTTCCTGCTCTACTTCTCCTAACCCATTTCTACTGTATGGACTCTTGAATTGAGAAAAGAGGTACTCGCATAACCTTCTCTCATTTTACTCTCTTTTTAAAATCTTATACTCTATCTAAACCAAATCGATGCCAATAAGTGTTTGAGCATAATTTTGTGTGATCTAAGTTTTTTCTAATGGATCATAGAATGTATTTTTGCATGTGTTGGTGAACATACCCATACTTAGCACGGGTTATTGTGCTAGTTTCCATTAAAGGGATCGAAGTTATTTGATGGTCGTTTTTAAATATTCACCTTTAATTTGTTATTTATTTTGAGCCACTTACATAAAGACAATTCTAGATATTCAATTATATGGAATGAACAGACCCAAAAATTGGGGGGCATACAACTTTAGATAGGGTTATAAAAATAGAAGTCACATGTGGGGAACAGACTTCCATTTGATGAGACAATAACATACCCAATATGCAATATTGGTTTTCCTAAAGTGTCATTTGGTGTAGCACTCAATAGGGTGACCTCCATATTTCATTGGGTTAGAATGTTCATGTGAAGGAAGCACCCCACCACGGATGGTTGGCAAGACGGCCATAAACCTCTTCTCTGAGTGATTTTAACCATTAGGAATTTTCACATTATATAGATATAAGGTGTATTTATGTTATAATCATCCTTACATTTTTTGTAACTCAGGATTTTATTTGAAGTAGATTTCATTATTGGGAAAAGAAACTTTCAACCTTTCTAACATTTGCCCTTCGTGAAATTGACACTCACCCTAATTTAGCACTTGTAGAATTGATGTAAGTGTACGGTTTCTTTATAAAAAAGAAAAAATCATTTAAGGATTAAAGATTTAAGGCCCCAAAATAAAGCAGTGAGATGCTTTGATTGAAACATTATTTGGCATGCACCTCCCCATGATCTGCATGCATCCATGTGATTGGCGCTGTAGAAAAAAAAAAGTTTCTTTTCTATGGAAAATAAATTATTTTTTGTAGAATACTTTTTTGATTTTAAATTTTAAGAAAACACTTTTATTTCAAATCACTTCGTTTAATTCTTCTTTAACCAACCAACTTGATCTCGCAGTGTTAACAAAAACTCATCTACTTTCAACTTTGTTTCTTGTGCACCAAAAACCAAATGTAATTATTAAACCTTTTCATAACAAGAGCTTTTAGATAGCAAAAGACCTATAAATGTTTCTACAGTAGTCCATCTCTCCTTCCCTCCCACTCTCTCTCTCCATTTTTACCTCTCTTAGCTTTCTCCATTTTCCATGTTAATAACTCCATTTCTTATAATCCAATGACTTAGAACATTTATATTTTATAAATAATAATTAATGAATTTATAAAATCCTTTGAATACCAATGGTTGCACCTCCATGTCATATCTTACTTGGCAAAACTAAAATAGAGGCATTGTGAGTCCTAACAATTAATAGATGAATGCAGGAACACTACCCTCTTACCTCAATGCTAAGAGATGCCACAGTTCTTATTTGGTTGTCCAAGGTTTAAACCCTCGATATGCCACCTTCCATCACCTGAGGTCTCATTTCCTCTCCTGGGGGCTCGGGCCCGAAAAAAATATATGAATGCGTGGGCCCCACCATTGCTAAAGGAAAAAAAAAAAAAAAAAAAAACAGTTTTCTTAGTTCATAGATTTTTCTCATTTTTTGTATTTTTCTTTAGAATTATAATTTTGAATATATATTTGGAAAATATAACAATGAATGCCATGATTTCATTCATATATTGTGACAGTGGCCTTCCAAAGTATTTGAAGTGGTATTGTACTCCAACCCACGGGACTGATCTCCAATTTTAGCTAATTTTACGTGTGATGAATTGAATGCATTATAATCGAAAAAGGTTATTAATGGAAATCCCATTTAGGTCTACCATCAATCGATCAATCTTATGGTTATTGATTATCCCATCCATGTACAATGGAGCCCACCAGATCAACGGTCTTGATCAACCAAACGTCTAAAATCAAGGCGGTCAACAAAAGGTCAAAAAGAAGTCAACCTTTTCCATTTAGAACGTGAGAAAAAGAGACAAAAAGATCAGCCATCATCATCAATCCACCATCTTCAAATCCGAAACAACCAAAAGTCAAAATTAAAACTCAGAAGTCTCTTGGGTCAACGAACACGACCGGCGAGCTCGGCCGAGTCCTGACCCAGTCATCTGAACCACCACCACAACAGCCCTCTTCTCCCTCCTCTCCCACCAGCCTCTTCATGCACCAGACGTCCTCCGCCCACGACAGCCGCTGCCAGTGCGGCACTGCAGTTCTCACCGGGTCCCTCCTCCCCACCTCCGCCACCACGGCGGCGCAACCCTCCTCCTCTGCCGCCATGTTGTGGACGAAACTGCACAGCTCCCTCATCAGCTTTCCTCCACTCTTCCCCTCCATCTGAAGCCCATACATCACATACACTCCAAACGGCCGGAAAACATCCGGTACAGACGGAATTCTCAGCCACGGCATCCACTCGTCGAGGAGCCGGCTCCCTACGCACCATGCGTAGGTTAGTGGCGACATCCCTTTGACCTGGAGCTTGAACACGTCCATGCAGTTCCAGACGCTGAGGATGGCGTAGCTCGGAGGGAGGCGGCCGGAGAGGGGGTCCCACTTGGGGAGGTGGGCCTTGGGGAGGGCCATGAAGGTGCCGAGGGTGAGGCGGTTGGCGAGGACTGCATCGATGTCGCGGGGGAAGAACTCGGAGGAGGAGAAGAGGCGGCGGTAGATGGACTCGGCGAGGGGAGGGGAGAGGCGGAGGATGGCGGTGTCCCGACTGAGCCGCTTGCGGTGGGCGTGGACGGGGTGGACAAGGACGGTGGGGGATCGGAATCTGGTGTAGGCGCATTTTAGCGTGAAGAGGTTGATGGAGGCCTCATTGGCGCGGTCGGTCGCCATGTACGCGTACTCGGCGCCCTGCTGCTTGCACCACTCCTCCATCTTCTCCACCAGCTTAGTTCCGATGCCTAACCTCCTGACAATGCAAAAAATCAAAAATACTATAAACAAAAAAAAAAAAAAAAAAGAGTCCAACCTAAGGTTTTGACTGCAGTGTTGAACGCTAACTTACGCCGTTGACCATTGGTCAAACCACTAGAGTGGGTCCCACCCAATGAAAGAATGCTTTATAGGAGTCCCACTCCTCACAGGGTTTGGCTTAGAAAAATCTCTCCTCCTCGGTGGGGCCCACCTAAGTGAAGATGAGCTCTCTTAGGTAGGGTTAGCACAAAATTGATCATTTGACAAAAATTGTGATAATTTGGGGTGATCTCAAATTATTCAAATTTCTCACATCTTCTGCCAAATGCTCAATCATATGGTAGAATCATGTGATATTGGGGTAAAATTTGGAGATACGCAGTAAATCTATCGGCACATTCCATGGTGAAGTTCAACTCCCTCAACTGTGCATTTCTCTGGAGGATTTGGATTCCAGACACGCTTTGCAAATAGCAGGTTCACATGTGGGGCTCACATGGGAACCATGTCATGAGCGTGGGGAAGAGGAACCAGCAATGAGCATCCATTTTAGCTGTTGGGAGAGAGTATCCACCAACAGAAAATTCCTTTTGGAACCAGGCCCATTGATGGTGGGACCACCTTTGTGAATGCTCCCCATGGAAAGCTAAGGTGGCCTTTTTCTCAATCAGCTTTCTCACAGAAAACTACTTCTTTTATGAAAAGAAGAGGAGATGGGTCCTTTATCTCAATCCAGTAAAAACAAGTTTCTTCACTATATTTGTAGTCTTTTCTTTCCTTTCCTTTCGAGCGCATTGCCGAAATGAGATTAAGAATATTTCAAAAGAAGACAACAAACCCATCTCTAATTCAGTGCTCTTTTCATGAATTTCTGATAGAAGAAACGATTCCCATGTTCCAGAGACCCAAAACTGGACAGAAAAAAATATGAACTCTTTCCCTTTTTATACAGTGTAGTATGAGTGTAAAGAGAAAGTACCTGTGATTGGGAGACACTCGGAGGCCGAGAATGTAAGCAACTTTTGCATAGATTGGAAGTTCGTTGAAGGGTTTTTTCCCTCTTGTGACTGTCTTTATACTTCCCCTTATGACCCCAACGATCTCTTTTCCTGCCCCATACTCTGCAACCTGTGAATTTCATGCAAGGAAAAATTCGGCACACATTAGCATTTTTGCCACCCTTCTACTACCTTACGCCGATGGTGAATGAAACCATTAACTGACTTTAGATTGTCCCACATCTCCATTTTGGTGCACGTAACAAATTCTCATGCAGAAATCACTAACATACACTCAGGAAGAGTCCCCTCCAGTTAAGTTAGGTGTTTCACATGGATCTCACTAATGTGCACTACCCCGGAGAGTGTCTAATGCATTGGGGTTAGAAATTAGGGCATGTTTATGCATGTTCGCGGAAAATCGGTTTCACGGATTTTCCTATCCCTTGGGAAAAAAACAAAAACTTGAACTCCATTGAAAACGCTTTTCCGCATAATCGTTGAAAGAATGGCCATAATTTCCATGCCTTTCTCGTGGAAATACAGCCGCAAAAAGTGCCCTTAAGAACAAAAAAAAAATATTCATCAGTGGTGACATTAGCAATTTTTTTGGAAGTTGAATGAATACTAACCAGCATGAGATAAGCAGGGGAGTGGCGGATACGGCAGATGGGATCCCCCATGAAATCAGTGTAGATAGAAGTTTTGCCACTGGGCCCCACCTCGCAGAGCCTCTCCAACTCTTCGACGGCTGTGATGTCTGTTTCTACATTGAACTCCCTCACTATCAACATCTCGGCCATTGCTCTGAGGTGGATTTTTGACTGATTGTCCCTAAGTTCCTAGTGCTTGATCATAATAACTAACCCAAGCCTCTCTATTTATATATATATAAAGTCTAGAGGTTGGGGCATTGAGGCATATCAGCATATGTGATGGTGATGGATTAAATAGTGATTTCCTTGCCAATGATTGGTGACTGAGGGGATTTATGCTTTTAGCCGCCATGTTTTGTGTCATAGTGGTGGATGGTGATGTGTTTGTCATGATTCATGACATGATCCATGATGATGATGATTGTCATGGCATGGCTAAGTTTATAGGCTTTGGTGAAGAACAATAATATTTGCTTGAGCCTTGAGGTGTCCAATTTGAGGTCTTTTCTAGCTATCTGAGCCTTTGGGTTGATGTGAAGTACCCTTTTGATTGGTGGTCAATGATAGTCACATTCAAAGAACAAAATTGGACGGCTCTGATCTTTCATTTTATGAGGTTGTTTGTTAATAGTAAGCAGGATATATGATTGGTGGAGATTGTGGTCAAGTGGTTTCAATCATCCTACCATTAGCATATATGTATAAATATTGTGACCTCTCCCAAATGAAGAAAGAGAATGAGGAAAGAGAGGGATCATCATACAAAACATCAACAAACCACCACCCGCCCCAAATGGTTAGGAACCACACATAAATATATTTGTTTGTATGAAATTAAACACATAAGAATTTATGGAAAAATGGGTTCTAAGGATATTAAAGAAGCCATGAGGGAAGAAAGATAAAAGGTTATGATGTGTATATGCTTGACTTTATTAGGATTTTGATTACTAGGGTGATAGCTAGGTATTCATTTTCCAACTCCCTTTAAAAACATCTTCCATCAAATAGGAGATTATTTGATGACCATTTATGGATTGTCACCTTTGTTTTATCAAATTTGACCACCTTTAAAAATACATTTGTTAAAATTCCAAGGCATTCATTTCCATGGACGCAAAGGGGCTCTTTGATGAGGTGTGTCTCCTTATATATAATATAATTTTTAACTAGTGCCCATGGAAGAAAATTTTCTGCCTACGCTAGTATTCCATGGCATCCCCTGCTTCAATATCGTTATACTTCCTTCTTCTAATCTAATTAGAGGGGCACATCCCTCTAAATGCAAATGCCTCAAAGACACTTAGGTCACATTTGGTAATAAATTTTTACACTGATTTTTTATAAAGTCATGGAGAGTTCATGTTTGGCAATTATAAGTCCTCAAACATTTGGGCCAGTGGAAATCCTTGTTATTTAGAATTTTCAAGTATAACCCTCTCTCAAAAGATTTGAAATTCTCATTTTTTCCGGATTTACGTACCAATACCAATTCTTCTCAGCTATATACAACTGTATACATTGATATCGATGTGAAGTCCTTAGGTTATACAAATCTTTAGCTAAGAATATATCCTCATTTCAAGGAAAATGAGACATTCTCAAATATGTGGATTACTCACATGTTACCATACGTGCCCTTACATATCCGCATTAACTTCAACTAGAGTGGAGAATAAGGGTTTGTTCAATTGGTTGACAACCACACATCTCACTCGATTGCATAAAGATCAATCCTTTAGGTGTCACTCTTCCCACTTGTGTGCGCTTCTCTTTTCACTCGTGGGCTCACCTTCCAACAGTATTTCCCAACCCCTTGATTGTGGTACCAAAAATTAAATCCTTCAATTAGAGTGGCCCCATGGTGATAATTTTACATATGATCTATCAAGAAGTAGACTTTATTTTTATCATATGAAATTTGAGCCACTCCCCATTGGGTTGTATTTTGAAGCACAAGGTATTTATCACAGAGAGGGCTCACAGGTTACACTTTATATAGGTCTTCAGTAAACTTGCTCATATGATCAGTATTTCCACTCATGCCCCACAGTATTGTTAGAAGGTGGGCCCCACTACATTCCAAACATAGATCATAGTCCACCCAGGGATCTCTCTAAAAAGAGACATCCCCACCAGGCACATGTGATTATGCGAGCAGTGGCTTTCGCATATACCGAATATATATAGTCTTGTTCTAAACTTTAATGCAAAATAAGCAGTGCCTAAGGCCAGGCCCAATAAGCATCTTCTTCTTTTTTTTCCCTTGCATGTCTCTCACCCACCCAAGTTCCTATCGTTTAACGCTTTGAATGTGGAAAAAATAGATTCGATCATACCTCCTTTACTAGATTTCTTTCCCTTTTCTTATTTCTTTCAACTTTGCTTTACCATGCAACTTGCCCAATCAAAAGCTCAGGTCTCAATTCTTATGCTAATCCAACTTTCTTACATAGCAAAATCTTAGTGATGGTGATGGTTAGTGGTTGTGTTCATAGCTGAAATGGGGTTTAAAGGGCTCATATCTTCATCCTCTAATGACTTGAGATGAGATTTACAATTGCTAGAAAAAGGGATTGAAGGACTACACATCCCAATTTTTATTTTTATTTTCGTTTCCCTCACTAGTATGGACTACTGGTTGGGAGACTACCAGGAGACCTATACCTGCCCAAGGTAGTAGCTACAAAGGTGAGAAGCCTCTTTGCCACGAGGTTGTGAGGCACATCCCAATTAATTCATTTGTTAAAGCGAGAAGAGAGAGATGAGGAGAGAATTATTTGTGGAACTTAGACTTGCTTCAAGTTGATTCTAGCCGCCCAAGTCCCAACATCAAGTCCCATGATCAGGGTGTTCATCGTTGCCCTTGAATCGTGCAGAGTGAACTAGACGGGTTGATGTCTAATAGACAATCTTAGATCTCCATAATAGATGTCTGATCGATCTTACACGATACAATTCATATTATTGTAGTACGTAGTAATGGATCCATCTCCTATTAGAGTATCTACGGTGCAAGAGGCTTACAGTTGTGAAATAGTGTCGTATAAACGCCCTACAGGAAGGGGAAAAACACCATCTAAACTATAATTTTTGAGCTTTGACCACTAAAATGTTGATCATATCATATAACATTTTACATTTGGGGTATTATCACACCATGCAAGCATCCATCATAACATCATATTCTTGCACAACCCTGTTGAGAAAATAGAAACTTGACAAAGAGGAAATTCACAGAAAAAAAAAATCAATTTGAAAAGAAAAATGTTAGTATAGAATCATAATGAGGACATCTTGATTAACACAAAACATATGTGGTTCCTTGATGTGTTATTTTTCTTCTTTCGCAAAAAGCAACCCATCACATTAACATGAGAATAGAAGGTAAAAAGAAGAAGAGAAAAGGAAAAATGATGCTCATGCTCATGCCTTTTGTCTTGCGAGGATGAGATAGAAGCTGATTTATTGAGAGAACATTTGAATAGAAAGGGATGTGATGTGATGCAAATTCTTCCTTTAAAACCCACTTTTCATTTCATCATTTACTAATAGAACAAAGTACCCATGACCAGATTATTCATGAATAAATAAGGGGAGAATGTTTGATGTTTGATAAGCCTTTTTTTCAGGTGTATTCATCATCCAAATAGGATGTGGGACCCAATCCACATTGCTAGGACCCAACCACAATCCAGCATATCTGCCCAAAAAAGTGGCCTTGTTTGGAACCTTGTCGTGATGATGATCATAGAATATATGTTGATGGATGCATTAAGATACATATGTTCACAACAGATTAAAGGATGCATTAAGATACATATGTTCACAACAGATTAAAGGATGCATTAAGATACATATGTTCACAACAGATTAATGTGTAGTGTGAGAAGAATATGTATCTTGGGGAGACTAATCAAGATTTGTTGTATTTAATAAGTAGGGAGTCAAGATAATGCAGATACTTAGGTGGCTCTTTTTCTTCTGTGTATTGCTCCATATTTGTGTTGACAAATACATGTCTTTCTAAAGATGACTAATCTAACTATAATCATGGGCCAAGTGTATCGATATTGCCCATATTTTAGAAATGTCCCAATAGATTTGTTAGAAAGATGTGAAGGGGATAAGGTTCAAAACTATTGTGATAATGTTTGAAGTTGACTGTACTTCTCTGAAAGAATATACAAAATTATCAGTGGCCCGTTCGTGCTTGCCTAAGGAATATAAGGATACAGGAGGAGCAAAAGAGTGGAGAGCCAGGATAGAAATCTATATAAAAAAGAGCATCAAGTTCTTAGTATTAAATTTCCCAATGGGAAAGGTGAAGGAAAGACCATAACTTTCTGTTCTAGTGGGGCTATTTTTGTTGGTCTTCACCTTTTGTTCTCACTCTTACCCCCATTAATACAACAGTCGGGCACGGTTGTGCAGCAAGGACTGTTTTTTGTATCTATTTTTTCTCATCATTTGGTGCGGCATGCTCTTTTGCGAAAAGCCTATTGTTTAGGCAGTTTTTCCTTGTGAGAGGAATTTTGAATCCGAACACCTTTTGGACTTTTGTTTCCATGTAAATATTTCTTTTTGGGCAGCATTACACAAACAAGCCCTTAAAAGGACCAGTTTGTAATGTGAATTGAAATCCTTGGAATACTAAGGGCTTGTTTATTTCTACTAAAATGAATAAAAATTGAATTTATTGGGATTCTTAACAAAATAAAAAAAGAGCATCAACAACCTTTTCTTTTAGGAAAATAGAATCAAAAGAAGATTATTAATTTATTTCTCATCATCTTTTGATTTTGTTTTTCTAGAAGGAAAGGGGCATTTGATACTCATTTTTTTAAATTTACATTTTATCTTCATTTTTAACTACTTTGGGTATGAATTCTATAAATTCAATTTCTATGTATTATAATGCAAACAAACACGCCCTACCATCTTTATTTCAAAACGTGATCAAAATTGACGAAATAAAGTTAAGCTTCATAAATGACCATCAAATAATCTCTCTTTTAATTTAAAAAAAAAAGAATTTAGGGGAGATGGAAAATAAACATCAGAAGTAAATCAAATCCTGTAAAAGTTAGGGTCCCATCTATATCTACACCATATATTCTCAGCGTGTACCATAAATCGAAAACCATAGAAATTTATTATGAAGTACTAGATAATAGCTAGGGCCATGTGTACTTTTTTCAAATGTAATTGTTAGAGAGATTTTTTTTTTTTTGTTTGTTTGTTTGTGATAAGCGAGAATCCAAGATTTGAAAACTTCTGAAGCCTTCCCCAGATGTAGAAGATATTGGTAATGGGATCGACTTTTGTCAATGACACAATATTCTACACCAAAGTAGGATCTTATCTAGTATTAGAAAAGTGGCATGTGTGGACTTTTTGTGGCTCACTGTCTCCACCATCTGCAGAGGTTTGTAGTTTCATCCTCTACCAGAAATGGAATAGATAATACATTGCTAGTCATTTGTGCTTGATGATGAAATGGATGTCTGGGAACCATTGATGGCATTACATAGAGAGCTTGACATGTGTAATAAATCTAATTTTTAGTTAATCATGTGCAAGCCACAAGCATGCACCATTGTATTTGGAGAAATGTCATTGTAAAAGCTCAAAGAAGGTTTTATTTTTAAAGGGACTTGGGAGGTATTGTAAACTAGCCTAATCTATCAACCCACGGGTCATTCCTTCAGTGCTGCATTCTTTTTGTTGTGCTCTGCCAGTGTTACTTCCACCATAGTGCTCTTTCTGAGCATTATTTCATCCAAGTTCCACCACAAAATACGTTCCGGCTGTGCTCTCCTGTGTCGGGCGTCAGTCCCTAATACTTCAATTGTTGCCAAAGAATTTAGGAACAATTTTCTCCTATGCTTTGTGGTCCATTTGAATCAGTGCCATCGTCATGGAGGGACCAGGGAAATTCGGGGGCGGGGCGGTTAGCGAGTCAGGTGAGTCGTATGAGTATGCATAGTACTCGGCTACATGACTCTGATTTAAAGATGATCAATGTTTTATTTAGTTTTTCAACTCTTAAACCACATGGGAAGACTAAAAGAAATAAGCCCATTCGTTAGCGATAGCGCCAGTGGTTTTTTTTTTTTATAAGTCTTTTTGTGCTCTGTTCAGATCCATAAAGCCCATCCTTAGCCCACCCCTACCATTAGATGTAGGGCTGCACAACCGGAAATCCGGTCCAGTTTTTGGACCGGAATCCAGTCGGATCGGATTTCCGGTTGTACTTAAACGGGAGGACCGGACCAGACCACTTATAAGTGGTCTGGTCCGGTCCGGTCTGCACCACTTAAGTGGTCCAGACCGGTTTCATTTGTTTTTTTTTTTTTTTTTTTTTCATAATATTTTTTTTTTCATTTTCAACTCACATCTTAAAATAAAAAAAAATGTGAAGTCATCTAAAGACTTGAACATTGCAGACTTACTTAATTCAAAGTTTAAATATTTTGAACATTTTTATTTTTTAAGTTTAAAGTTTTGCATTAAAAAAATATAAAAAAAAAACATTTATTATTAATCCGGTCCGGTCCAGACCGGTTCTTAAAATGTCTGGACCGGACCGGACCGGATATAACCGGTTTGTCAAATCCGGTCCGGACCGGACCGGATTTGTATTGTTAAGACCACAAATCTGGTCCGGTCCGGTCCGGTCCGGTTTAGTGGTCCGGTCCGGCCTGCGGTCCGGTTCTGTTCAGCCCTAATTAAATGTATATTTTTCTTCGCCTCCATGGGCATATTTTCAAAAAATTTTCGCCTCCATAAAGCCCATCCTTTTTGTGCTTTGGGCCAAGAGTGATACCGTGAAGTTGGAGCCTAAGGTATTGATCCTTGACCACGTGAATGATACTAAGGTGCTAATACCCTTTAACCAAAAGTGTGTTGGTACTTTAAAAGGATTTTGTTCCACTATAAGACTGAGCATATGACTCGACATGATTAGCACAATTTTTAAGTATCATACATGTTTTGAATGATGCTCTCAATCTTATAAAAGAGCAGGGAGGGGAGATTTCTAAGAATTTTTTTTGAATTGTTCACCTATGTTCCCCCAAAATTTTCAAAACGATCTCTACATATTTTAAAAACTACATACATTTTTTTTAAATATGACCATCATAAGAAGTTTTTCTACATAGTGCTACAAAAGGAATGATTCTTGGGTCTACACCGGAGGAGATGACACTCATCTCTAACTATCTAAATTATCAATAAGTGGTCTCCACCGTGGTGTACATACATCTAACCAGCGGGAAGCATGTTGAAGACAAAGCAGGTGAGTCCAGATCCTTTGTGCAGCTATTACAAAAATTCATGTAATAAATTCTTCGAACACTATCATGGGCCCACATAGAGATAATCTAAACCGTTAAAAGATCAATCCCTTCTCATTCAAAGATATTTCTAAAGTTTCCGTTTAAAAAGAGTGAGCCCCTAAGTCTCATTGAGAACCTTAAGGTAAATGTGATTGATACCATATTTGGAGCATTCCACGTCAACAATGTCAATTACATTTTTCGATTACTTCTCAATCGGTCGGTGGAACCCACTTATTTTAGATGGAAAGTTTAGGATATAAATAGATATAGGAATAGAATGGGATTAATCTTTTTCTAACTGTCCTAATTATCTCTGTGTTGGCCCCTGCATGGTGTTAATGGAATTTGTTACAGAGTTACCGCGCAATAAATGCGACAGAGGATCCGGAGCACCGGGGTATCATTCCGGAATCTCTGAACATTTTTTGGGTCTTGAAATGCGCGCCATCAGATCCCTTTCCTTCATATAAAGATTTTCAACTCTCTTTTTGTTTTTCAAATCTCAAAGAAGAATCCAAAATCCAAACCCCTTGATTTTGTCATCTATCATCTATCTATAGCTATGAAGAAGCAGCAAATCCTTGTCCTTAGCAGCAGAAATCACACCTTCTGCTGCTTCTTTTTCTTCTTTGTAGCATCATTTCATCTCTCTCTTCTTCCCTATGCAGCAGCAGCATCAGCATCAGCATCATCATCATGCAAAGCATGGCTTGTCCAATCCATTCCAACAGACATGCCAGAGCTACCTCTAGTCAAAGGAGTCCTCTCCTCAGGTAAATCAATCGATCTCCCTCTTCATTTCCTTTGTATTCTTTCCTTAAAACCAAAACATTATTGTGGGATAGAGGAGACAGATCTGTATTCTATTTCTCAAACCCCCTTTGCTGCAGGGACCTCACACCAACCAGAGCTCCTTCTTATTTTAAGGATAAAAACACGTGGCAGGTTGATTGTAGACCATTGAAGAAGCTCCAGTGAGTTAGGCTTTAACCTAGAGAAATCCTGGGTTGAAAAGGGCGTTGAGTGGAACTCCACAGTGGGACCCACACATTGAAATCTGAACTTTTCAAATTCAACACCCTCCCTCTTACTCGCACGGGGCATTCTCAAAATTTACACCTGATGGGTCAGACCCAAATGACTCAGTCTACAATGACGGGTCAGGCCCAAACCGTGATGACAGGTCAAGTCCAAGAGATTCAGTTCATGATGTTAGGTCATGTCTAAATGACCCGAGTCCGTATCGAGCCCAGGTCCAGATCCACTCGTCATGGGTAGGTCCGGGTTCGAATCCACGAAGTACGAAGTCAAAGCGTGTTGCCTCTAACCTGCTTTTACCAAGTCTTGCGGAGGATATCTTATCTGCCTCGTCACTTGAGGGCGGTTCGGAGACTCCGCCAAAAGGTAGCGTCCGCTGCTGAAGAGTCTCCCCATCTGTTAGGGGACGACTATAAAACAAGAGCCCCACCCACACTGAGGGGCAAGCGATTCCAATCAATCTTTACCACCATCTTTCCATCTGTAATCGCTACACACTTGATAAATACAATCTTCACCTTAAAGTGGACGTAGGTCACATTGGACCGAACCACTATAAACCTCTCTCTGTTATTTTCTCTCTCTATTTCTCACATTAATTTTCTTACACTTGACCGGTGGTGCCCGAATACTCTTTTTTTGGCATCATCAACACCAATCGGAGTTTCTTGGACCATTAGATCGACCGTTTGATGAAAATCGCGACAATGAATTTGCATAGGATTGTTTGATTAAACATTCAATTCTGGGCCCACCTGCATGGTGATTATGTAACCATTAATCTTGGGCCCACCACATTAAGGAGTTAGGGAGTAGGGACAGTTAGTAGGGTTGCAAAAGGAAAAAGGTTCCGGATCGGACCTGTATCTAAATAACGGTTCTGGTTTCGGATCCGGATCCGGTTCCGGAACTGGGTCTACTTAGAGGACTGGAATCTAGTTCCAAAATCAATTCTAATTTCTCTTTGTTCTTCATTTTTTCTTAAAAATAAGCATATCATTCAGCATATAAGAGTGATCGGAACCTAACTTCCGGGTAATCGGAGAATCGGATACCCGTTTGCAACTCTAACAGTTAGAGCTAGAGTTTAGAAGACAATAAGCAATTCAAGTTCAAAAAGCAAAGTCACCAAGTCACCTTAAATAATCAATCTATTGAGTGGGGCCCACCAGATGATTTTGTTTTTTGTTTTTTTTTTTTTGGTTTGCCAAGAAATTAATTTCCTGCTTTGCTAACTGAAATGCGCCGGAATCCGACAAACAGCCGACGTTTTCCGGTGGTTGGCCGGGAATTCCACCCGGAATCTCGACATCATTGCGCAGTACTGGCAACTCATAGCAGAGCCTGGAAACCCAAAATCAGGAGACTATGGTTACTCCAAAGCTGATATGGAGAGATTTGAATCCCACCATGGGTTGGAAGTTTACAAGTCAATTGACGATGCCGCGGATCGGAAAGTTGATATAAGGTGAAAATATAGATGCTGACTGAAGTTATTATTTGCATTCCTGCTGATTAGGACTAACTAATCATTGTTGAAATGATGAGTAATCTCATTTAGATGATAAATGTATGTCTTGCTTCATGCTGCATTTGACTTGAACTTTTGGCTTAAATTACAAAGATTAAGTTGCAACCAGTTGAAATTACTGAAGTTGTTTTTTGTCTTACTTAAGTTGGAACTGCCAACCAGCCCCACTGTGATGGCTTTCATTTTAAATTCGATTTGAAGCACAGGCAATTACAATGATGTTGAGGGGTAGATTTTCAATGAATACAAGTTTTAACTATGTAATATTGCTTCTGTATCTTCCAATGTAGTTTATTTTTTTCACCTAGCATAATGTAGTAATAGTGTTGTTTAATTTTATAAGCTCCTCTTTTTATAATGAAATTTCACTGTTACAGATAACTCAATTGTACAACAAGATGTCATGTTTTTTTGTAATTCCTTTTCTTTTCCTTAATTTAAGCATTGCTTTTAGGAGTTACCGCAAAGTGCAGATGTAGGCATGTACTTCTTTTCTATCTGTAAGTGGAAGGTCTACATATGTATTTACTTTGGTTTTCAACTGCACAATTTTTCCTTTCCCTTGGGTAGTTTTAAATTCAGTATTCACTAGTTCAGCTCCTGCAATATCTAATTAATATAATGTTTCTCATGTGTTTTTTCATTCACAGAATGCCATATTTAATATGCTGATTATTACATAGCCAGTGATGAGAAGTTGCCCAACATGATCCAGTTCTTTCTAAGCTTCAAAGAAAACTGTAGGCACTAACCAATTAACCATCAAATGTCTAATCTTTAAGTCATGGTGATGATATTTACCATGAGTCGGATATTGTTGTGGGTGTTTCACAAATTCTTTTGAATTACCCTTTCACATACCATGACTCTGTATTTAATAATCAGGTTTGTGTCATGCAAAAAATATATCTGATGGTTGTTGTGAATCCTTATTCATATGTTTTGTTCCTACTCTGAACTGTTTGCACATATTGTCTCAATTCTGAAATGTTCTTTCTATTCACTGTTGAATGTGATACTGATGCCTCATTTCTAAAGTGGAAGTCATCATTTTATCTGATGCTAAATTGCTCATATTGTATACATGTATACATAATCATCACAAAGTCATTCAAAGATCCAATTATAATATTTATTTAGTGAGTTTTTTCATGAGCACAACAACTGATCTTACTTGTTTGATAAAGAATGTGGATATGGTCATGCATGTTTTCCCATTTTCAAATTGGTAAACTCATCTAGCTTCATCATGGCATTGGCTATGCTACAGGATCCTGCAGCACTCTGGAGTCTATCCTGATTATGATAAAGAAGCAGCTGATCTTGCAAAAGGAAGACCAAATGTGAAGAATGTGACCTTACTTCTTAGTGATTGGTGGGGCTCAGGCATTGTCCATGCAAAAGTTTGGATATCAGATGGTAAAGACATATACATCGGATCTGCTAACAATGACTGGAAATCTCTTACCCAGGTACTCTGTTGCATTCACTCAATAAAGGCTCCTTTTAATCAGTATTTCATTTTCTTTGAGGTCATAACTGAGAGGAAATGCATGTTAATGGAGGTGGCAAGGAGAGAAAATAGATTTTGTGCATCTGGTTTTAGTTGCCTGCATTGTCCCAAATCAGAACCAAAGGAATGGAAGTGATTTGGTCTACCAATATTCGTCTGATTGCTAACTTGGTCTGCATATAAAGACACCCTAATGGTGGTGAAAGTTTCAGTTTTGTACGTCATCAGTGAAGTCTTACTCACCCAATGCATTATATGATCTTTTTTAGGATGTTACTAGAGAATTATCCACTGAAAGACGGAATCGTACAACAGGAAAATTTCCCTATGTTTCTATTGGCTTGTCATGAATAATGGTTCCTATAAGGACGGTCCTTATCATCTTACGGTACATACCACCTAGTGGGGCCCTCTTGAAACATGTGCCAACTTTGGTGGAAGATTCCTTTTGTTTTTCTCCATCTCATAATTATTTCAATGCCTTATCATATCAAATGCATTGTAAGGGTATTATAGAGTGGAACTTGAGACATAAGTCATCCCAAACCAGAATCAGACTACCAGACGAAATTCCCTATGCTTCTATTGTTTTATTTTAATGTTTTTACTCACATCATCACCATCAACAACTGAGCATCAATCTGACGCGGCAAAATATTTTTACTTGCAGAGAATAGAAAATCAAGGGTAAAGATCTGTTGATCTTAGAAACAAATTTCTGCTTCTAGTTTAATGTTTGTTTGGTATGTATTACTTAACAGGAATCATCAGGTGTTAGACTCTTGTCCCATGGAAGCTCAGCCTTGTGTATTCACACACCATGGCTTCAGACTGATGATCTAATGAGCCTTGGATAATGAACCATTTCCGAAGAATAGCCTAGATTTGATCATAACCATCCAGCTCTTTTAATCCTTTCATTCTAGCTGCACTTAAAAAGTAGTTTGGAGTTTGGACTATTGGTCTTCTGTTTTTATAAGGCTAACAATTGTCTTGATTTTAATACTGTTTTCTAGGTGAAAGAGGTGGGGGTTTATCTTGTTGGTTGTTCACAAATAGCAAAGATGGTGGAAGTCTACTACAATAATCTATGGAAACTTGCTCTCCTCAATTCATCATCATACACGAAAATGGTCTGGGATAAACAGTGGCAAATTCGTAGAAAAGTGCCTTGCTGGTCACATTTTGTAAAATCTAAAGAGAGGTGCAGGTATTCATTTGTTATTGACTTTGAAGTTCAGTTTGCTTTCTGATTGCTCAGGGCATGTTTGCAGGGTTTATTAAATGGGCTTCTGTTGAGGGGGTTTAGACTTTAGATTGAAGGATCAAATGCTACAAGGGACCATCAAAATATCCCTGCTCTTTGGTAGGATATGATTGCCCATCTTTACCCTATGAAAATGAAGGCTTGCATTTTGATGGTCCTCTCTAGATCTCCACCCCTACTCTTCACTTTTCATCCCTGTGATACTCTTTGGAGAAGATCTCCTTTCCTATGATTTTCAACTGAGTAGTAATGAGGCAAATGGGCCGTTAGCAGAACATTTGCATGTGGCATTGTTAGTTGCTATGTTTTTTATGTTTCATATTTATTTTAGGCATGCCTATTCACAAGTTGGATACGATGTGTAAGGGGGGCACGTGGATAAGGAGGTGGGTGAATAATAACCCCATCCTACACCACCCTTGTGATCTGTTGTGCACTGTGTGGGGCCAAAAAATAATGAGGATACTTGGAAGAGGGTGTTTGTTAGATATTCCCCATCCATATGTGAGCCCTATACATCTTACTCATCCCCATGTAATGTGAAGATTTTATGTTGGCACCATGATATGTGACATCAGCATCTCACTAGATCAGCATATATGGGGGTCAGTGGGACGAATAGGGCCAAAATGGATAGGGATGGATGCAAATCACACCCATCCAATCATCCTAGACTTATGATTTATGATTTTGCCCCACAAATATCAGCTTTTTTATAAAATGCCACATATCTCCAATACAAGAGTAAGGGGGGTGATATTTTACCCACCCACCCCCTATCCATGTCTTTGCACATCCACCTGCAGTCATTAATCTGCATTATTTTGGCAGGACCCTTGAGTTGATCACAATATTGTACCTATCTCACTAGATTACCAACACACAGACGCACGAAGATGCTATGATCCAACGGTTCAATCCATTCAGATGGGTTCAAACCCATTTGGGTGGGGGTATGAGGTGTATGTACGGGATCAAAATTTGCGCGTGTATGAGAGAGAGATATTTTCATTTTTCCATCTCATTCTCCAATTAATTGCATGAAATGAATTTTTATGGACAGATCACCTCTTCCTGGTTATGTTGAGGTTCACCACGTAGCAGGCTATCCTATATTATCAGATCCTTATATGTTCAGAACACCAATTGCAACTCCTGGTTCCAACAGATCCACTTCTCTACATCGCTCAAGCTATCTTTCCTTTGCACCTCCTGAGGTAACTGACTACCTAAGTTTCTGTTTGCAATGCTGTGTAGATTCTGAGTATCATCAGTTGAATAAAAACATCTTCTTTCAGTTCATCAAAATCATCGTTATCAAAAATAATAATTAAAAAAAAAAGTTAACAGAATAAACCAACTAAAATCTGTCTTCTTGTGGACAAGCCTGAATTTTAATGGGATTAAAAAACAACCACCAAGAAAAATATAGTTATGGAATATCTTTTTAGAAGTAGTTAAGGAATATTGGTATGGGGACATACAGTCATCATTTTTCTTTTTGAATATGGCCGTTGGTAGATATTTAAATAATTTTTTTTCTTTTTCTTTTTAGATTGGTAACATGAACCCATGACCACATGGTTGCAGCAATGAGCACCTTCCAATGGGCTCATGTCATTTTAATTGACTCTTTGATCGTGAAATGTGCGCTGCTTATATCATCACCATGCCATTGTCAAATTTCTGTTTTGTTCAGACTTTTGAATTAATCTCTCTCTCTCGCGCGCGCGCGCGCATCACACACACAACAACAACTCAAGAAAGTTTACTCAACTCTGTAGTAAATTATTTTGTTGATATATATGTTTTGCAGCTGTCATTTGGTAAGTTCCAGGCAGATGAACAGGGCTGGGTGGACACAATCAAATCTGTAAAGTTTAGGGGCACTGTTAGAATTAGTACCATGGACTGGCTTGGTCAATCTCAATATACGAAACAAACTGTCTACTGGGATTCCCTTTCATCAGCAATATCAGAGGTAAATATTCATTGATCAGTTCAGTTTGAATATTCAGAACATGCACATTATAACCTTTCGAGTGACTGCTATGGTGCTATTGAACTGAAACTTAAAAGTAGCAACTTTTTTTTTTTCTAGTAAGGAATGACACAGTTGAAGAAAGTTGATGATGTATCAATAAAAGGGGAAATGTTTTTCAACTGTAATTGATAGTCCGAGGCAAGAGTAAGAGGATGGCTAAATGCACACTGGTTTTTGCTCCCTGCACACTTAATATTTCATTGACCATTATACACAAAGCAAAATGACGAAAAAGGACAGGTTTCAAAATCTTTGCATTTTTCAATTGGTCTCTACACACACCCACCCTTCTTCTAGATCATCTGCTTCCCTCCCATCTCAACCTCTGAAACTCTTCCCATTCTTCCCACACTGATGTCCCACTCTTCTTCCCACTCATCTCCCACTTATCCCCGATTTCTCTTCCCACTTATACTGTCATTCTTTTTTTTTTTCCTCTCAGGACTGCTTGGCCACTCAGGGCCAAACTGATCCCATTTGTATGGCTGCATGCAGCCGAACGGTCCCGAGAAGAAAAAACAACAGGAGGAGGAGGAGAGAGGGAGGGAGAGATGGGGGGAAAGGGAAGGGCCAAACAACCAATGTTGGGGCCAACAAACATCCAATGCCTTACAAATAAACAAGAAAGATTAAAATAGGGAGAATGAGGGAGAGTGATTTACCTTAGGAGACCTTTGGCTTGAGAATGAGATTGAGTGAGGAAGAAGCAGATGAGGAAGAGAAGAGAGGGACGGTCGGCTGCTGCTATGTCTTCTTTGGGTTGAGTGTGTGAGAGGGACGGTGGGAAAATCGCTGGAAGAGGGATGGTGGGCTGCTGCTCTTCTTCTTTGGATACAGAACGTTGAGAATGAAGGGGGGAAGAATGGGTGTGTAGAGAGCATAGGCTAGGGCATTTTACGCAACATGGAGTGTGCAGGGAGTAAGGGAGTGTAGAGAGCACCAGTTTGCAGAGAGCAAAAACCAGTGTGCATTTGGCAGCACTCGAAGAGTAAATACTAGTTTCTAAATCCAGGAGCATGTCCAGGTAACCCTATAAAAACCCATTGAGAAAAGTATAATTTAAAAGGCGATCCTAGATAGACAGGACAAAGCTTCAATGATGATGATGAATGTTTCAGACTAACCCAAAACCGTCCCACATGCATTGATGTTTTGGTCAGAGCAATATTTGAACATGTAACAGCAATTTGAAGATCTGTCATTGTAGACTTCATTAGAGATAGTTAGAACTTGTTACCAGAATTTCCCACATGATCTTGAGATAGTTAGAACTTGTGACCAGAATTTCCCACATGATCCATCAAGATGATGGAAGATGCAAAGAGCCATCAAGTAAACTATAAATTCTTCCTCTGTCAAAAATTTATAATTTATAATATATGCAGCCATTCATTCTGTGCATCTGAAATTAGGAATAATATATGTTCTGCACAAGAATGTGTTGTTTGGGCATCAGTTTCATTGATCCAAGCTGATGAAATGATGCCACTCCATATTGTTGCATTCTATGGACCATCTATTTGCTGAAGCATGAGCACCATTTGCAAAAACTGAAACTGCAAGTAAATTAATATTCTCAGGCTATAATCTTTCAATAGAAAAATAAATGTGACTTCTCTTCTCAGCTACTTGGTTGTGAATCTAAAAAAGTGTCTCAAAACAGGTTGTCTTCTCCAAGCATGCAACAGTAAAGATACTAGTGGCCTATTGGGCTCATTTCATTGAGAGCACAGATCAGTACCTGAAGTCCCTCCTCTATTCTAATACCCTTTGTTCATCCTCGGTGTATAACAAATGTGCCGGCAAGGTCGAGATCAAGTACTACAGGGTGCCTGGATTCAATCTGACTGGTCCAGCCAAAAGCAATGGGAGTAGTACAGGAAATATTTATCCAGGTTACTCAAGAGTCAACCATGGCAAGTATGCAGTGAGCGATGTGCGGGCCCACATAGGAACAAGCAATCTCATATGGGATTACTTCTACTCAACTGCAGGTGTGAGCTTTGGGACATACAATCCTGCCATTGTGTCTCAGCTACAGGAAATATTCGAAGTTGATTGGAATTCCCCATATACTCTAGCAGTAGAGCCATTAGAGAGCCTAAAGGCTAGCTAGTTTAATGGGGCATGTTCGCAGGAATTTTTATTGACTAAAGCTGATGTACATGTGGGAATCTGTTCATGCTGAAAGATAATTTTCCATACACAGATGTCTTTACATTCTACTGGGCTAGAAAGCAATTCAGTTTTAGAAATGAAACATCTGAGTTATGTGAAAGACATGGCATTGCACAGATGCATAACAGAGAGGCAGTGAGTATTGATTGACTGTCATCTACTAGATAATGATTATGAATGACAAAAGGCTTTACATGAAAATTCAAGGAACCACTCCAAACCATAAGTGAAATTGCTGTAGTATTGGAGATGGTCATCCACTGTTGGTTACTATAGAAGGAGCAGACTGTGCCTGTCCATGGGCTGCTGGAATAGGGGCCACACATCAGCTGAGTACAATGTCATTTGCCATTCTCCATATGATTTTTCCGTAGGCAATATGCTTAACACTCACCATGCTGGAAAAGGTCCTGTGTACTCTTTAGTTATTACACTTCTCAAAGTATTATAAGCAAATGTCAATCTCACGCACACAATGGATATATTGCATTAATCCATCTACTTAACAGACTACTATTTCTTGCATTTGTGTGGTAAAAATTTGACAACAGTGATGCTGCCAATCTTTGCAAAAAAGACATAAGAATCTTACTCAAAGAAGAGAATACCAGCAGTCTCTGACCCACTTTTCTTCTCCATAGCATCAAATCTTATTAAAATCCAATAAAATTTGCAATCTTCAATGTGACTCAATTGTGCTTTTACACCTCCAGACCTTTAAATGAAAGTGTCATATGGATCTGCATCTTGAACTAAGACACATTTTTCAAAACCCACTCAACCAATAGATGTCCAAAATCCTGTTGCATAATCCTGTTGCATTCTTTTTTCTAGTCATTTCTAACAGGGCCCGACATACCTTTACTCTCTTCTATGGCATGATTCATATTGGCTGCGTTGGCTCCTGGAAGTTCAAGAGCTGATATGATTTATTTATTTTCTTTTCTGTTCTTTTCATTCCTTTTTTTTCTTTCCAACATCTATTAAGGCTATTGGAAATTTTACACACAGTTGGTTCTTTTACGGATGAACTTTCCAGCTCTAAATAAAGTAGGAGCTAAACATGACCTTAGTTGTTGATCAAAGATGAATATTAGTAGCAGGAATGTTATAAGCTAGAAGGCTAGAAATGATTCCCTCTCTTGAACTTTGCTCCTACTACAGAACCATGTCTTGTTCCCATCACTATCTGGCACTGCCATGACCCATTTATATTACTACTAACCTCACCAAATTTTATTCATATTTATTAGAGGATACAATATTTTTGGCAGTCATGTTTATATAGATAATTTCCTATACTGTTACAGAGATATGTTTATTGTATTAATATTACTTGTGGAGATGATTGATAAGTAATTCCACTTGACCAAGTAAGCCATAGCAGAAAGTGGTCAAGAAGTGTTGGAATATCACTTTGATCAACATCTTACTGTAACTCAGCACTGGGTTGAAGACTTCTTATTCAAATATGTCGGGAAAAGGAGAACAAAACCATCTAAGATGAAGAAAAATGGAGCATTGGGACCAGATGATATGCATTGATATGTGTTAAATGTTAATACTACTTGCTACTCTTAACTCAAAACCCTTAACTTTGTGCTTTCAAAACCCTTTGTGCTATGCCATCTCCTAGATATAGAAGTCTATTACCTGGTGGCATTAAGCTCCTTTTCTTTCAATTTGGACTAGCTCCTTCCCTATTATCTGATCAAGTGAACTTGTGCCCTACATATAATGTTTTTGATCTGCTAATATTCAAGCCTTTGAATCAAAACCCTTCTGCATAATTCTAGCTTAACATTGCTTGCTCTCTTGACTGACTGAATAGTGCATCTGTAAACATGCACTTGGGAACTTTTTGTTACTACTGCATGATGTGTGTTGTATAATTTGGATAAGATATATGTTGTTTGATTCCAATTTAGTGTGTACGGATGCATTTTTTTGTATCCATGTCCGTCAATTTTACTGCCAATGTAATCCATGCATGAGGGGAAAATTGGTATTCATATATGCATCTGCATCCTTGATCTTTTGACCGAGTGGTTAAGACCATGGTTTCTCACTCTTCCAGAGCAAGAGGTCTTGGTATCAACCTCCGGTTCTCCACTCTTCAGGAACCGAAGGTTGAATCCACTTGTGCTACCACCTGGGGGCCATAAGGATTTTACCAGGTTTCTCTCTGGGCCCTGGGCCCAGAGAGATTAGTCCAACCCAAAGGGTTGGGAACCCTCTAGTAGCGGAAAAAAAAAAAAAGCACTTTGTCATCTACGCCAATAACTTCTTGAACCAATAAATAGATAGATACCTGTTCTTTTTCTGTCTAGAGAAACTAGACATGATAACCAAACAAGGAAACTGGTCCCATGAAACAATGTAAACATATGTAGATGTTCCTTATGCAGATACGGCTCATTATGCCTGTATGACAATTATAATGGAAATATTTATTGTGATAAGCACAGCAATGTTTTTTTATTGCTTTGTTGGGCTACTGGTCTCGGAGTGGCACATTCATTTGAGGACGTAGGAATCGATCCCAGGGCATGTGTGTGAGGCTAGGCTGCCAACACCAGTCAACCCTGGTTGAATGGTTGGATCACAATTTTTCTGTTTATTTTTGTGTTTAGTAGGCCTTTCTTCCTTCTAACCTCATCTTCTTACAGTCAACAGCTTTTAAAAGAAAATACCAGTAACTTTGCTTTGGCAGTCAATTTGCTCCTAAGCATCAGCAAGTTGAGCTCCATATGTTGTCATGTTATTAACACTCTCTTTTATCTGTAATATTTTTAAATCTGTTTTCAATGTAAACAAATTGGGGCTTATATTTTTTTGTAGAGTTCTGCCACACTTTCTTGTGGAATTTTCATTTTGTGTAAGTTGCAAGTGCTTGCTATAAACAGCAAAGTTGGAACATCTGACCACAATACAAGCTCCAATCCAATCTGCAGTCTAGACAGACAAAACCTGTGCCAGTGATGGTTAATGTTGTCCGATAACTTCCATTTCCAGAGACGTTTTAATGCTATTTTCCAGATGGCTGAACATCCATGGAAGGATGCTTTGTTATCAGATGAGACTGATTGGAGACTCTAGCCCTGAAAAGGTGGTCATTCCCCATGGAGGTTCTTTATTTTTAAGTGGTACAATTCCAGATTTGGCAGTGTCAATCCATCTCCTGAATAAGTTTAGCAATCATCTAGAACTAGCATTTACTGTATTCTAAAAATGCCCTAGCCCAAATTTGGATGTCCATGGGGTCAGGTTAGGCCAACCCAAAGTTTCAAGAATTGGTTGTTGGGCAAGGACAACACTAAAGTCTAAATCAAACCATTTGATCATTTAATAAATGGGTACAAATCAGCAGTTGAATCTATATGAACTAGCAGGAATTCTGACCAGGTCTTTGCTGTCTGCATCACTGGAAGCTGGAACCATTTGAACCAGCAGTAAGAGAGGCCAAATGGGCCTACTTGCTCTTCAAAGTAATAAACTGGTCTTTATCAGTAGTCATTTGGTCAGAAAGGGCACTCTATATGCCCTATGTCAGCCTGTAAAGAATATGAGTTTGTCCATCCAAACTGTCTTAGCATGGGTAAGTATCCCTGTAACTTGGTTTTGGATCCAGATCAATATCCGAATCAATGTGCACCCATCACCAGGTTAGCTGGACTTCGGCATGAGGAGGTCACATGCAGTGGGGCTGCCATCCGCGTATGGCTCAGCATGGAATATTTATCCAGACCAAGGCGAAGGCTCGCTTGCCCCCGACACTACTTACACTTTATTTTGAGAGTCCATAATTGCCTAATAATGATCAAACTTTTCCAAACAGTGATATCAACAGTAATGCATACTTGTAACAACTTTTTCACCTGCAGTAATCCCACACAAAGGCAGTGAAGGATTTTCAGTCCAGAACGGACTCCCTTGCATGAAAGATGGGGACCAAAAATCCCCCACAGCCTCTCTTGCAAGAGAGGAAGGAAAAAAACACACAGTATATCCATATTCACAAAGTTCCAGGAATAGTCAACACACTTCCAGGCTTCCAAGCGTGTTCCATACCAGACCCTGACCAATTATTTAATGGGACGATAAACCAGTCATTTTCAGATTTCCCGGGTGTGCGTCCAGGTATCCGAGTAATCAGGCCAGGTTTATTGGCAGACAACCCATACAAACATGCACAACATATGTGAATCAGATGCAGTTCAAGGGTGTAATTTCTCCTAACCCGTCACAGAAATGTAGCTAGCATTATTAGCCAAAGACACTAAACAATGTATATACACACTTTAGAAAACGTGAGGGTGGAAACGATCTGGGATTGAGGAGTTGCTCTGCAGGGCCTGTCTCAGCTGCATAGTCAGTGCATAACATTCAACCTGTAACACAACAAAACAACAGAGAAGCTCAGGACAATGGCTACACTGACTAAAAACAGACAGCCTATAAAAGAAAATTGTAAGATTTCCTCCATGCAAACATACAACGCATACTTCAAGCATTCTAAACTCTACCTGACTCTGCGACAGAAGTTGTTTCACCTGCTGCAACTCCTGGCTCTTTTTTTGATGTTCATGCTCAGTTGCCACAAGCTGTTTCTGCAACTCCTGCATCCTTTCATCATCCTCTGTTTTACGCTCATCCACTCGTTTGAGAATAGTGTGTTCTCGAATATGCTGGATTCTCACTGCTCGTTTAAGTAATTCACAGTGCTCTTTCAGCATGTTTTCCTAATAAAACAACATCAGCTATCTCAAATAAGAAGAAACAAACTCAACATCAAAATAATCAACAGAGGATGTAACTGAACATCATGTATTAGAATCATTAGATCAACACTGATGATGGAACTATGCCATAAATGCTAGGTACACAAACACTAGAAACTCATGCCAAGCAGATAATCAGAGAAAACTACAATATACTTGAAACTAAAAATAGTATTCAGACTATCCTGATTTGCAGTCTGAAAACGATTGTTCGCCAAAGACCATGTACACCCAATTGCAGCATAAGATGAGAACCAAAAGAAGAGGGAGAAGAGGGGGAGAGAGAGACCCATGGAAATCCACAAAGGTTGGCATATGAGAATCCTAGACTGGAGTTCTGAGCTTTCATATGAGGCTAGATGTGTATGGAAACTAGATAGCATCCATTCATATTTTAAGTGAAGGAAACATTGGCGGCATTGCAAAATGGGAAAGAAGGTGTGCTGTGTGTGTGTTGTTTGGTTTGGTCGGAGAAGAAGAGAGGCATTGACGGTTTTTTTTTTTTTTTTTTTTTTTTTTTTGTCCTATTCTTTTCAAATTTCAGACCTATGCACCATATAGAAGTTGCATATCCATGCTAAACAATAATAAAGAGCGACAAACTAATCCTCAGGTTATCAATGACTATTTTCATACAAATGCCATGGTTAAGCTTGGTATCAGTCACCAACTCAGTGGCCATTAAGATGCAAGAGATCAGCCCACTTGTCCAAGTTTCTTTGCCATATGCTGGACATGTTTGAGATTTTAAAAGATTTTCAGCAAGCCCAACTCAACAGACAGGACCCAGAACATGTCAGCTTCACCTAAATTTGCACTTCCAATTATCCATGCTTGCAAGAATGATACTAAGGATGAAGCAAGGGCAAGGTTAAGTTGCCAGATACCATTCCTCAATTTGCCAGTGACTCTTTTTATACACATGCTGCTCCTAAATGAGGTTTGAAATGATTATCCAGCAAGTACAAGCGGTAGTATAAAAGTTGCACGGTTCAGATAACACACCATTTCATTTGGAAACTGTTGAAAAGGGGGCAAATTCAGTTTATGCAGGGAAAAATTTTAAAATAAGTTTGAACAACTATCCATTCCTTAAAAAAAGGTCCCCCAGTTGGAGGGATAAGGTTGTCCAATCCTCATCCGCGGTGGGACCTACTATCTGAATGGTTCAGATTTTGTACCTTTAGAAAATAGAAGACTTAGGAATGAAGACTGAGATAAAATATGTATACTATAGGTCTTCTGCAACATTTACCTCCATATCTTACATGATTCTTCATAATATGTACTCACTATGAGAATGCACAATACCTTTTGATGGAAGTGTTCTGCTGTCTCAGCACTGGCACGGGAAGCAACAGATTTCTCAAAAGCCTCCAATACCCTTGAAGCGCAACCTTTAGCACCATCCATGTCAGAAGCATTCATCATTTCACTCACAAGCAGCTCCACCCAATCAGAACCATCAGTTGGGAGGTTGTTTTGGGCAGCTGCATCCACTAAAGCAGGCTCTCCACCTGAAATATTGCCATAACAGTTGTGCCTTAATGAATGTCCAGCCATCACTCAAATAACATGCCAACCACCCATCATAAAAATACACATCACTAGATGAATTACTTCCCTAGAGCAAGTGCAAGGCAGAATATGGCAAACGAAAATGAAGAACAATAAAACGAAAAATAATGCAAATGAAACTGCAATTTATACAAAATATTATCAGATCTTTAAGAAAATTTAAAAATGTTTTACATCTTGACTGAATATTATAATTGTGCTAGTTTTCTGTTAAGTATGAGAGATAGTTGTGCTAGTTTTCTATGTCCAGTCTGGACATTGATTCAAACAACGATACAATTTTGGATTCCTTCATTTGAGTTGGTCATTTGGTCTGAATCCCTTTTTTTATTGCCAAACAACCAATAAAACCTAGCACCAGGGGTGGACCCAGGTAGAAGATCCTGGGGCTGAAGCCCCCACCCATATATGAGAAAAACTTAAAATTCTTAAAACCCCCTACAGATTCTGAAAATTCATATAAATATTTTTTACATTTGCCCCTTCCCCGAATATTTCTTTTACATAAAGCCCCCCCAAGTTGAATTTCCTGGGTCCGCCTCCGCCTAGCACGAGCAAAAGATCCCATCAAATTGAGTGTATTTTTCTTCAATACATTTGTTTTGGATGCCATACATAGAATGTTTAGTATCATTTGACCTAAGTGATTATTGAAGCCTGCATGTTTGGTAGTTAACTAGTTAAAGTGAAGTAAAGTGAATCTAGACAAGAAATGACAAGGGGTCATATCAAAAGTACACAATTTCAAAATTCCCTCAGAATTTTTCATAAAAAGTAAAAAAAAGCAACCTCTTTTCTCCACTAAAAAATAAAAAAAACTCCACTTTTCTATACAAATAGTCAAAAAGATTCCATACCAAACAACTAAAAACAAAACACCATCATAACACCTTATATTTTATTCTCTCTTGATTTGATGCTTCACCTCACCATACTTCAATTCACCATACATCCAAAGAGACCCAAAAATCTGGCTATCAGATTAATACAAATTAATGATCAAGCTATTTATGAATAACTAGGATCAATGTCTAAAAGGAAGGCTCTTATCATTAATGGGGCTACATCAAATAGATGGTCCATACTCCCTATGGATTCCCCAAGAATTCAATCCACTCAAGTCTTTCTTTATTTCTTTCTTTTTTAAGCAAATGATGATTTTTTTTAAAGGTATTTTATAGTAATCCCCATAATAATACAATCTTTCATTACCTTTCAGAGGGAAGGAATATTTGGAAGTTCAAATCAACAACATTTCTGAAAATATAAAGGATAAGAAAAGCAAAAGAAATATTTTGATTTTTGACACATACTTGGAATACCTAATACATATCAGCATTTGTACCTTCAGATGGCTGTTGATCATTTGTCCCCATTCCTGTATCAGAGACAGTGCCAGAAGAACCTAAACTTAGTTCATTCAAACTTTTGATAGCAGAATCCAAATCGTTCCCGCACGCTTCCAGTGCTATCTCAAGAAGCTGCAATAATTAGAACTAATTAGCAAAAAATTACTTGATGACCCACCTGGTTAAAGAATCTAACAAACCATACAGAATGAGTCAATGACACAGATCTATCACATGTAATGTAATATGATCGTCAGCATATTAAATACATCATAATGTAAAGGTAACTACTCAATATCAATAAAAAAAAATGATATCTACTCAAAAGGAGAATCCTGGGTCTGCATTAGACAGGATTGTGTTTCTTCCTTCCCAGCTAAAAATTAACATGCTCTCTGATCACCAATTAATTTAGGATTCAAATTTCTGAAAACAGTATCAGAGATCATGTAATTGTTACATCTTTGGACAACCTAGATGCGCATGAGGAGCGGGGTTGGCCGTGAAGGATTCGCAGCACAAACACACTCACAATCAAAGAAGCAAACACAAATCAAAGGGAAACTCAGAGATTTTTATTAAATAATCATAGGTGATCCTCTCAATAGAGGGAATTTCAATATGAAGGGTGGGTAAGAAGATCCCCTCATTCCTATCTCAGCAAGTATCTAATTCTTTAAAAACAAAATCCATGAAATCTTTCTAATCCTTGAAATCTTTGCAACACAGATCAAATCAAAACAAAACAGAAATGCTACTGGATAAAAATCTCCCACTGTAAATCAGACGGTCCTATTGGGCCTGTAGGCTTGACCAAATGGGCCTGGCTGGCAGTGGCCCAAAGGCCATGGGTATGGGTCCAGTTGACCTGGGCCTGGCTCGATTTGCACCAAGGGTTTTCCCACTGCACCAAAAATCCCAAACAGATTGTGAGTTGAGTTTTATCGAATCACTAATAACTTTGATCATGAGTAACCTATATCAAAGCATTATCATCTTTCTCTTCATGTTTTGTCCAAAATCCAAATCATTGTCGGAACAAATCATTAACAACAATTTAAGTCATAAAATTTTCGAAGAAACAACAAACTTTCACCAAACAGATAGTGTTTGTCATACATACCATACCGGCTTCATACTATCTTCCTTTAAAAAAAAAATAATAATAATAATAATAATAAAAAAGGCTTTAGACTCCTAGCACACAATCACATCAATATAATATTTTTCACCTTTATCACCCTAAATAAAAGACGGGTTAAGTGTTTGCTTAAAACAAGCAAAAAATCTCAATTCCGTGCAGGCAAAAAATCCTGCTCCACCCCCTACCAGATTCCTCTCCATCACAAAAATATAAGCTTAAGAAGATGGCTCTCATATTGCATACAGAAGTAGCACCAATTGGCCTAAAATTAGAGGATTTGTGAAAATCCACAATAAGAATGTGCCCTAATTGGGTCAAGGACTCTCTCTCTCTCTCCCAAATTCCGATCAATTCCAAAGTTCAAATCCGGAAAAGACGCATAAAAAAATGAAATAGCTAAAAGAATACCTAAAATTGAATAGAAAAAATGGGATAGCTATAAAAATAATAATAATAATAATGCATACTTACATCATTTAAATTAAACTATACTCTACAATCGACTATTTCCTAGCTTTCACTACATATGAATGAAAGTACGAAACATGTGAACGTACCAAAACTACTTAATAAACATAAATAAATGAAACTTTCAAAGGACTTCTCATTCCATCTGGAATGGGCTGGAGTAAGGCCAAAATTGGGGCCGGTATTGGCCTGGAACAACCGCAATGGTCCAGAAGTGGGCCCAGAATCTTTCAGGAGGCATTTTGCTCCGCCCTAAACCAATTCTGGAACGTTCATTCCAATTTCGACCTGACGGAACAGAATTGACAACTACGGGTACAACACAGACACCAACTTACACACTTTACTCAAGTCCCTCACTATCAACACTCAGGCCAAGATCGAACCCTGATGCTTTTTGTGGAGGGGAAGGTGCCTCACCATTGAGTTAACTAAGCAACAAAAGCTAGAACCAAAAAATATATATTCCGGCATCCCACCAAATATTGTTTTCCGTCTCACAAAAAAGTTCAAACCAATACCAAGTTTCAATCCCATCCAAATGAATCCAACATTACATACATATTTTTATAAACAACTCAATGAGAACAGAGAACCCCAAAACCCAATGCAAAAGGAAATGAAGGAAAACCTGTTGATCCATGTCTGGGAAAAGTGCCATGAGATGGGTGATGGCAGGGGAGGAAGAAGAATCTGAGGAAGAGGAGGGATGGGGCAATGAGAGACCAATGGGGGGAGGATCCAGTAGTGAAACGAAGCCTCTTGGAAATGGAGGAAAGTGGTATGTCCAGGTTTTCTAATTCTAGGAATGATCTCTTCCCATGCATGTTCTTCTCCTTTACAAGCTTAAGCTTTATCTTTCTCCTCCTGCTTCTTCCCTTCCTTTCTTTCACTTCTTCTCTTTCTTTTCTTTATCTATAAATCTTTGTTTTTTTTTTTTGCTTTCTTCTTCTCTTTCAAACCTATATTAGAGGGGGGAAAGAGGAAGCAAAACATAAAAAATTATTAGCAAAAGGAAGAAAAAGAAAGAGAGCAAAAAAAAAATTAATTAGCAAAAGATAGAATAGAGTCAAACTTTAAATACAAGTCTGAAGAGTTAAGCCACTCTATTGGATAGGGACTTGGGTGGTATAGTTGTGTCGGGTTGGTGTGTGAGTATGTACCGCGGCACAAAAATAAAAATAAAAAAAACCTCTTATGTACAGGAAGAGTGGGAAATATCAATGTTTGTCAAGATTTGAATTCCTAGAATTGCATTGATTACATAAAAGTCATTTTTACACATCGAAAGGCAGTCAATGACATACCTACATGATTTTCAACACAATTAACATGTAGATCGAGTATGGGTTAAGCATATGCATGTTAGCCCTAATGTTTAACCCGACCAAACTCAAACCATCCAACCCATTTTCACCTTTCTTCTAGTAAAATAATGTTTTCCAATGTTTGAAATAAGATAAAGAGAGTTGTTTTGAACAATATAAATTATAAAAGTGCGCCCTGCCGCCCTCACATATGAGCTTTTTTTCCTCGCCCCTCAGGTAATATCACGAGATAGCCCAAAGAAAATCCTAATTTGTTTGAAGTTCATGATGAATCTTACAGTGTACTCTACGCTTGTTAATGAGAAATTTTTCCCACTACTGAAGCAAGAGGAGAGTTATTTTGAAGGGTTGAGATTAGAAGAGAGGGGCTCTCTTGTATTAGTTTTTTTTCTTTTTCTTTTTTTTTTTTTTATTTGGCTTCTAAAATGATTCTTATAGTTCAGTCTATTCATTTTTCAACAGTCAAGAGATTTTTTTGTGATGTCAAAGAAATGGAGGGAGTCTTGGAAAACTATTATAGAGGGGTTTCTGTCTAAGTTTTCAATAAGAAATTGATTAACCACTTTGCCAGTTTTTACTGCTGCTCTCAAGCTCAAATGAAGGAGGAGAGTTGTGTTAAATAGGTTGACAGCCAGTATAAAACTTTTATCACAACCCAAACATTAGTTGACCCCAACCTAAACCCTAAATCATGATGATGCTGATGATTATTATGAACAATTCTTAGTGACATGGTGGACTGGTTAGATATCAGTAATCCAACTCATTCTTAAAGCACGCGCATGTAAATGATGCATCAAACCATAAAATTATTAAAAAAAAAAACCATGAGTACTAAGCTTGTGCCGCAAAACAGAATATTGTAAATTCAAGTTTAGAAATTCTCTTGGAGCTGCCTAAAAATAAAAGAAATGTAGGGTCAAGATGTTAATGTTAAAAATCAACAATAAACTAACAATATAACTATCAAATGAAATGAAAACCATAATAATTAAAGAACAATGACACACACAAAAATGGATGAGCACTCCATTAAATGAGAAAAAAAGATTAAATTTGATTTCCCAAAATAAAAGAAACATTACTTGAATAATAGTATACTAATAAAGAAATAAAGAAAACCTCCTTATATTAACTAATTTGTGAAAATACTAAAAAAAGAGATGACAACTTCAAGTTGTCAATGAACAATAATATGCATGAAGTTTTAATTCCTTAAATCTTTGACCCAATCTGAGGGTCGTATCGACCAAGGCCCATGACCCACCAAGATGCCCTCTTCTCTTGTATTAGATTAAAGGCTGAGATGATAGTCCAAGTTGGAGCACATGTACATCAAAAGCCTCTTGATCTTTCTCTTTCTATATTAGCTTGCAAACTAATTTTAGATTTCATAAATTTTATTGAATTTATATTGAATGACTAGAATTAACTCTATTTCCATTATCTTCAAGGGCTATGATTTATCCCAAATTAGAAATTTCATATTACCTAGGTTGTGTAGAATGGATGATGATTCAGGATCTCTATTTTTTGTCCCACTCTTTTACAAACATATTTTAATCTCTTCTTCTATGAAGAGCAATTTCATCATCCAACCTAAAGTTTTTTCTTTTCTTTTGAATGGTGGTCCTACCTAAACTATGCAAGCAACAACTTTTATAGATTGAATTGTCCAAGAAAGGCAGTTTCTTGGTTCCCATTCTTGAACCAAACAAATTGTCACCTGTTCTTCTATGAATTTCAATAATGCCTAAAGTATGAAAGCAACCAACTTTCTAGGTGGAGGCAAAAAAAAATTTAAATTTAAAGGTCACAAGAAGAATTACTGCTTGAGTTTCAATCAAGATTCTGACTTGTTTTAGGGCAACATCTGTCCTCTTGAATGAGGATAAAATAAATCACGCTAAACCCTAAACCCTAAAACGAGCCGCTATGTTTAGAATATCGGCCGAAACGATATGTAATGGGTATCGGTACTTTGATGCCGTATCGATTCACAGCCCGAATTATCGGTGTCGTTTGCAGTACCCATTAAAACCCATTGCAATTCGCATGAAGAAGACAAGAAAAATGAGAGAGAGAGAGAGAGAGAGAGAGAGAGAGAGAGTACTTGCTCCGCTACTTCTGCTGCTTCTTCTTCTTCTTCTTCGTCTTCTATTTCTTCCCCAGACTTCCTTCGTCACACGAGTAAGAGAGAAAGCAAGGGGCGGCTGGCGTTTTATAGCTTTGCTTTTACCGGTCCAAAACTCATTGTGGGGCCCATGGGCAATCTGTGTGATCGGAATTTAGTTATGGCCCTCATTATCACAGGGATTATAGTTTATAATATGAAAATTTCGAAATTCTAATATTTTCGGTAAAATAAATTATATTGGGAGGGAGAAACTTTATAAGAAATTTAAAATATGATTTTTTTTTTAATGGGGAGCGTACACATGGCGCTCGTGCGTTTTTTTAGGAAAAAACGGCCCCCTCCTAGTTGGGCCTATTATGATGTATGATGTTCATGGAGATCAATTAGATGGAAAGATCCATATGAAGCCTATCTATATACAAAATATTTTTAGTCCATAAGATTATCTATGAACTTTTTGATTCATGGCCCTAAAATTTTGAAATTCTTATATTTTCGGAAAAATAAATTATATTCGGAGAGAGAAACTTTATGAGAAATTTAAAATATGACATTTTTTTTTTTTATTGGGGAGCACTATAGTGCTTGTGCGTTTTGTGCAGTTTATAGGAAAAAACGCCCCTCTTAGTTGGGCTTTCTATGATGTATGATGATCATGGAAATCAATTAGATGGAAAGATCAATATGAAGCCTACCTATATGCAAAATATCTTTAATCCATAAGATCATATGAACTTTTTGATCCATGACTCTAAAATTTAATGATTTAGAAGCATCATTTCATCTTGATTTCAACCCAACGGTGAGGAAAAGTTGGAAGAGTGTCCAACTTGAACTTTTGACTATTCATGGGAGTAATGTGAGTGAAAAGACTTAGATTGAGACAAGATGAACTTATGACCCAAAAAAAAAAGGGGCACAAAAGGGGGCGTTTTTAAAGAGGGGCGTTTTTCATAATCTCCCTTATTTTATTAGAGGCGGAATTATTGGTAGTGAGCCTGTTTGGTTGAGACGTGTGTAGGTTTCTAAATTTTGACCAGAGTAGGGTTTTGATTTTGGGTTTGGCTGACTTCGCCCACCTCACTTAACTTTTCACTTATATTTAAGCAAATCTTTTCAGACGAAGTTACTACAATACTACAAATGGTAATAGGACAAGATAGAGTTCTTTAGATTTTGGGTGCAATTTTTCCTGTGCATTCACCTCTAAGTATTATTATGAGAGGTGGCATGTGGGGCCCACTTGGGCGCTGGTCCATTCAATTGGGTTTGCACCCATCCAAATGGATTGGACCATTGTATCGGCGGTCAATTTTTTTTCTTTTATTTATAAATAAAGTTAAACTTGGAGGACATGGATTAAAGGGTAAGAAGCATTAGATTGACCTAAAATTTGACATTTGGGCCCTACTCATCCCCATATTCCATAATTTGTGGGGTCCCAGGTGACCATACCAAGCTACCTCCTCTCAAAATGCTCCTACACAGAAATTGACCTCCTACAATGTCAAGTATTTGGGATCACTCTTGACCAACTCGTCTACATGGGCCCACATTTTTGTCATGGCCAATGAAAGATTTCTCCAACTATCTACCTACCATCCTAATCAAAATCATCAGCACATATTTATTATCATGAGCATCTGGATGAGATCCATCGAATACAATCCTATCTACTACCTTAGGATCTTAGCCACATCAAATTCATTAATGGATATCATGGTTTTTTGCAACATAGGCATGACACATTTTCCATATGCACCAAGATGTAGTGATACTGTGATACCCAACTGCTTTTAATGGTGAGAAGCCTGAAACCAAAACCATTGATGAAAATAACAGTAGCCATTGGGCCTTGGAATCAATAGAAGAATGAATTGACTTCCAGCTGAGTACAATGCCATTTGAATTTTCAGTAGGTTGTATGCTTGGATTCACCTTTACATCAAATGCCCCTTTGTATGCTTTAGTTGTTACATTGCACAAAGTATATGGTATTATAAGCAATAGTCAATTTCATGCACACAAGTGATATAATGCATTCATCCATTTAACTAACAAAGATAAATACTTCTCGCATTTGTGGGGTAAATATTTGAACAGTACTGCTGCCAATCGTTGCAAAAATTACAAGAACAACAACAATAATCTTATTCAGAGGAGATAATATTAATACTGACACTCCCTGCCCTTTTCTTTTCCATATCACATCAAATCTTCATTAAAACCCAATCAGTTTTCGTAGTTCAATGTGACTCCATCGAGCTTTCTGCAGATCCTTAAATGACTATATCATAGGGATCTGCGATTTCAGGTCCTCAACTAAGATGAATTTTTCAAAACCCACTCAACCAAAGTGGATACCCCAAATCCTGTTGCATTCTTATTCTTGTCGTTCCAAACAGGGCCTGCCATATCGATGTGAAGCCACTGAACCTTCTCGTCTACAAACTGCAAAAGCAGTGATTTTGTTTCAGTTTCAGCTCATCATTATCTTCTTGCATCAGTTTTGAATCAGAGGGAAGAAAAAACAATTGTGTCAGCGAACTCCTAGATTATTGATCTGATGATCCCCCAACATTGCCAGGGGTGCCACTAAAATACCTACATTTAGGAGATCCTAAGTCCTAACCCTCATTCTGTGGCCTAATGGAAACTAAGAAGAAGAAATGCAGCTATGGTCTAGAAAAATGGCCAAGAGTCAGATGGATAAGGTTTTTCAATCTCAGAAGTTTTGGAGGAATTGACATCATGGAAGGCCCAGTAGATTGATAGAATGGTTCACCATTGCACCCCAATTGTATATATACTTGAGCATTTTTTATTTTTTTTTTTTTTTATAACCGTATATATACTTGAGCATATCAGGAAATGGTTCATGTCATAAGGCCGAGAATCCAACTTTTCCTCTCGCTTGACAGTAGAGAATGACTATATGCACTAAATCAACTGGCATGGTTGTTAGGAGCTGCTCATTATCCAAGGCTACAGTCTGGTGGGCTCAATGAACTTCCACCACATTCAGAATGGGGAAAGGAATCAAAATACAAGAAGAATGAAGAAAGAACCTGTTTCAAGAATAGCGCCGCTGTGATAGCACCACCTTGACGGCCTCCAGTGTTAACCATATCAGCAACTCCTGATTTCATTGACTCCCAATAGCTTTCCTCTAATGGCATCCTCCAAAACTTCTCACCACTGAGCTTTGAAGCAGCAAAGATCTCGTTCGATAGGTCATCACTGGGTGTGAAGACTCCTGCCATAAGGATTATCAGCAGAAACCAGTCAGATAAGGCCAGACTCCTTAAACATTTGGAAATGGTGTAACATATTATTATGTGGGGAACATGTTCATTTGGCAACGACAACAACACAGAAATGCTCCCGCATTAGGTAAACCAAATGCCAATAAAAATGATCCAGGCACAATCAGATTCTCCTGGAGAAGTAGAAGATGTCAACCAGAGCTTCAAAACACATTGTCATTGAAGAAAATAACTAGCTATGGAATTGGTATTACACTACGTTAGTCAGAAAAGAACAATTATCATTTTATAATTGTCAGGATTATATGCTATATAGTGCATTGATGCATAAATAGCATCGTAGTCATCCTAGTTTTATAAAGGCTGATATATATATATATATATATGCAAAAAAAAAAAATGGAGTCTAAAATGCATATCATCGAATATGATGCATACTTGTATGAAAATATGTCTAAAGTGAATTTAACTATTAACAACCTATCCGAGGATTTAGGTCAAGATAGATCGGAATGAAGAAACAGAATTCATTTAGCCGACGCCAATATAGTTGAGACAAGCCTTTGATGATAATGATGAATTGAATTTAACTACGAGAAGTAAAGATAGAGACACTAAATATCATGTAAAAGAGGAATTCTACTGTCCTCATTCATCAGGGTGAGTGCACATCTTGATGAGCCCCCATTCTACCCAAGCGGGACAATGTTTCGGCAACTGAAAGCATTGATTCGATGGGCCTGCTGTGGAGAGAAAATGACACAAATTTATTCCAGAATGATGAATTCTAGCCACCCACCAACCCTTAACCCTTTTTTAGCACTTTGTGGTAGCATGGTTTCTTAGTTTAGTAAGAAAAGAAAAATAATGGAAGACTAGGATCTTATCCTGTGTTGTATTTTGTTTTAACTATCTATTAGCAGGCCAAATTTGTAAGATTATCAAAACATTCCCTATTCACGGAGGCCTATTAAATTAAAAGCAATCGGCCCAATTTGCAGGAGATGGTGCAACAAAATACACATCATGATGAATCAGGACCAAATATGGCTAGGATCTCCCAATCTAGAAGACTATCCGGACATGCCCCATCCATGGAGAGGCCTGTCAGATGATAAACTATGTGCCTGACTTCTAGGGGATGGTGAAGAATGAAGATGCACATCCTTTTGTATCAGGAGCAGGACCAAACAATTTTATGTCTAAAAATGTAGGAAGAAAACATGGAAAGAATAGAAGGAACAAGAATTTGGGAATTTGAAATCAGGAAGAAAAATATTGTTGAACTCTGGTTTCCAAGGCTGTAGAAGACCCATAAAAACCATGGATTTTCAAAAGATATGAAAAAGTAATGACTTTTAGCTTTGTTTCTCATTTTCAATTGGTAAGATTACTGTTGCTAGATAAAGCTGTTGATGTAACAAAACCATCACCCTTTTACTCAGCAAAACCAGTCATGTTTACGTGCAGAAAAATTCAACATTATGCTCTAAGGGTAATCACTGTCGGGATAGAGAAAAAAGGAAACAGTCTAAATAATATACCTGCAATATTGGAGCCAAGCGCAATGATACAGGCCCCAGTCAGTGTTGCCAGATCAACAACCTGCATACAACAGCAGCAGATGGAGGAAACAAGACTCTTAAGCCCTTTTTTTGTATATGAGAGAGAGAATAAAATTTCATTAGCATGAAAAGAATATGCAGACTACAGATCATAGCTATCCATCAAGGTGAAAGTAATAGCCTGTATATACAAAGTAAAAAAAAAAAGGAATATAATAAAAATAATAATACAAGTAAAATAAATAGTCATATAATAATAATAATAATAACTCTAAGCCTCAGGATGAAATGAATAACATGTGGTTGAGAGTCTGAGAAAGGAATATGAAAATAAGCATATTTTTTTCCTTAAAAAAGGAGCATTGAAATGAGGAACTCCTCCACATATCTCGAAACTGGGATCTGGGTTCTCTTTCATTTTTCTCAGGTAGTCAAGTTGCTACCATCTTTTAGGATAATAATCATAAGCTCATAACTAGTATGACTATAACTAGAATAATTCCTTCTCAATCAAAAATGGACTTACGTCTACATCCTTTTTTCTTTTCTTTTTTAACAGTAAATTTTATTTCAACATACATCTATATCCATTTGATGATATTAAATTGGAATCATTATCATTGTCATAATTTTTGCATATTGTAATTGATCAGTTGTAGCTCAAGAGTTTTATGTAACTGACATTATTAGGATAAACTGATATATCAGTGCCAAAACCTCCTTACAAAGAATTGCAGAAATCATAAAGATACGCATTGGCAACTGAATCATTTTCTTGTTTGCACTTGAATCACAACAGAAGTATCACTATGTTTTTTAGCATGAAAAATACCTTTTCAGCACCTTGATTGCAAGCATAAACCAAAGCATCCGCAAGTGTAAGTCTACCTTCTGCATCAGTGTTATTGACCTGCAACAAAAAATAAAGCCAGTATGCATACTAAGTAGGCAACTAATTGAGTATTGACAAGGAAACTGAAAGATATCAGTTTTTATGGCAGAAAGTCGGATGAGAACTCTCACATACAAATGATATTCCCCTGCCAAACCAGCACACAGTTCAATGGTAAGATGATCTCCCATTAGGGAAGAGGTCTAGGGATAGAGTTCACGAGGGCCAGTTTACTTTATAGTTACTCCCCATATGGGCATATAAAGCAGAACCCATATGGGCATATAAAGCAGAAAAGGAAAAAAAAAAAAGTGAATATTATATTCCCCTCAACATAACTCAACATTCAACCTAGGTGTAAAGAATGGTTACCAGGTTAGTAATTACTCCTGCACTTTGGGTTCACAGTTCATAATTTATGGGTTCCTTTTCATTACAAAATACAAATAATTCATGATGTTCACTTTTATTTAATTGAAAAAGATGAATACCACAATTTTAAAACAACATGAAGACAGTCATTAACTTGTTAGATGAGCATAATCAATGATAAGATAGTGTTCCCAAATTATAGAACCAAAAAGATTACCTCAATTGTCTTCCCATTTGAAGCTGTCAATATGTCTCCAGGCCTCATGCCTGTACCACTAATCATGTTCTCACAAGCGGCAACAATAAAATGAACCTGTAAATATAAAAAAGTGCTAATCAAATTCTCAAAAGCGCAACAATAAAATAAACCTGTAAATACAGAAGGTGTTGATGACATTAAAACAAATGTTGCCCGTCTCTTAGAACAAGTAATCTAAACCAACTTGCCTCTACGCCTGATGGCTTGATTTCCCCAATGGCTTTTGCAGCACCTAGAGTTGCTGCAGAGCCTCCCATGTCGAATTTCATGAGTTCGATCATACAGCCTGGCCCCGTCTTAAGGTTGTAGCCACCACTGACAACATAGAAGATAAAATGAACATATACTAAAATCATACCAAATGAGATCCGTCATATTTTATTGATTAAAGAAGTAATCTATATATGCTGTGCAGATTGTGCAACTAATGCAGAAGCTTCTAGGTAGTAGTACCAACTCCTCAAAAACAAATGAGTTTACTACTCATCTTAATTTTTGCCAATCATCAAAAAATCATTACAAAAGAAAATAGCTATCATAAAAAAATAATTAATTTATTTTCTTGTTTTGCATTTTTTAGAATAATAATTTTCTTTCTCATCAAATTCCTCCCCTTCCCGAGCAATCTATGGATCAAGTTTGTGAGCTCTACATCTTCACTTATCCCCATTTAGGGTTATATTCTCCAACACCCTAATTTGAATATGGATTATAGTCATAACACAAAAACTAGATGAGAAAGAAAACGTTCATTCTTTCTACACAAGACAGAGCATACACACTGATCCTAAGATATGCAGTGGAACAAATGCTCCCAGCTTGATAAGAAATAAGATTTCTTTGTCCCTTTTTATCTTTCTTGTTCCCCTTTATTTACTTTGAGAGAAAAAAGAAAAAGGAAGTTGCCATCTAGAAAAAAATAATCACCTGTCAAATGTTAGTCCCTTCCCAACTATTGCCAACTTGGTTTTCACCTGCCCACTTGGAGGTTTATAATGGATGTGGATGAAACGAGGAGGGTTTGCTGATGCAGCAGCGACACCCAAATAAGATCCCATCTTTAGTTCTTTGCATTGATCCACATCCAATATTGTTGCAGTGAGAACATCACTATATCTGGAAGCAATTTTTGAAGCCTCCTCTGCCAGTACAACTGGAAAGTAAAAGCTAAAATAGTTAAGTTGACAACAACGATATCATTGACAGCAAAGTATAAAGAAAGGAGAAACATCACCAGATGAATATATTGCTGAGTAAACCTACAAGATAAAAACTTGTTTGGTTGGATCCCAGTGACTTTAATTATCCAAGTAAATTTGATAACCTGGAACTCAGTTACAAAAAGAGTTACAGGTAATCAAACTGTTGCTTGTGTCCCCCATAAATTCCTTACTCTTCTCCAGAGAGTTCCTAGATTTTGAGAGGGCATTCGAGTTACAAGGTTTTTGCTGCAACAGTCACATGGTAATTCTTTTCTACTATGTAGTCTTTTATATCTAATGCATTTCCAAATTTACCGATCACCACAAAAAGAACAGTCACAAGGTAACAAAGTTGACGAGTAAGTGGGGATATCCATACACTTGAACTCTCAACTAACAAGTAAACCGATCATATGCACTTAGTTTACAAAGGGTCTTTAAAGCTGCTTAAAACACAAAACTTGAAGCATTCAAAGAATGAGATGGGGAGATCCACGAACCAGGGGTAAGTACATTGGCAGGTGCATTTACTAGCTCTCTTCCCAAAATCACTCCAGAGCACACATCTGTTGTATACTTCAGCTTCTTTTCCAGTAAAGGTCCAGCCCCAAGACCAAGGATGTCCACCGATTTAAGCAATGGATTCTTTGATTCTGTTTTAAACCTGTTGTCTTCGTAGACCCCTAGGAAGATGCCTGGAATGATCATAATATTTGGAAAGTTAACAATGCTGGTCAGCATGAACGTGATCAGTTTCTTTTTTTCATTGAATTACACTTAACCAACAAAAGACAGAAGTAGCTATGTTGTGTTTGACTAGCACAATTCCATCACCCAGTAAAAAAAAAAAAATATATATATATATATATATATAACTCATGGAATATTGTTGCTCCTTTTTCACGTCTAATCAGTGTTCAATGACTTGTAAAACAATGATTTCAAGCCTGAGTCAAATACTAAATCGTTTGTTGAAGGAAATCATTAAAACACCATGCAATGTCCAATCCAGTGACAAGAACAAGTATGATCAAATATATATACCTGATGTTATTGCTGATGCAATAATTGTCTTGGACTCTTCAGAGCCCTCAAAGGAAACAGGAAGAACAGCAACATTACTTGCTTGAACAGCTTTTACAACACCTGCAATGACCTCACCAAGGCCTCGATATACGATTGCAGCGGCGGAAGGAGTGCATTGCCCCAGGCCAAACAAGCCAATCCTTTTGAAACCAGAATTACTAAGCCTAAGAACCATTGACTGCCCAGCTTTTCCAGTGAAATCCTCCTCCGCCGACGCTTGACCCAATACACCGCCAAGAATGCCATCTAGTCTTCTCAATGCCGTGGTCGTGAAATTGGAATTCTCATTCTTAGACATGTCTTTCTCTGATACAGTCACCACAAGTATGTCCCCTTTCCATTCCGAAAAATCAACCTCTTTTGCAGCAAAAGCAATCTATTGAAAAAAAAAAAGAATAAATATAAGAGAAACCCAGAACAAGCATTTAAAGAAAAAATCACAAACACAAGGGAAAAAAAAATAACCCAATTCTTTCTCTTGAAAGGTATAAAACGGTTAGTGCAGTTCAGACCCATTTTTTAGTTTTTTTGAGTTTTAATCAATCCACAACTAGCCACATCAGCAAATTTGAATTAAAAAAAAAAAAAAAAAACTAACTCATTTTGAAATGACTCGTTGAACGGATGTGTCTTTCCTTTCTCTAACCTCCTCTTTATGTATCTCTCATTTCTTAACCTCCTCTTCTTCTTCTCTCTCTCCAGTTTTCTTTCTCTCCATTTCTAATATTCAGTGCCCTCTCTGACTCTCAAATATTTGGCCCTGCTTGCGATCTCTCATTTCAATAAGTATCATTTCAATAAGTATAAAAGCAACTAAATAGATATGTGAGGTTTATTTTTATTTTTCTTCAAAGTTGAGAAATGATTGTTACAGATATGACTAATTTTGTAAGCCAGACGAAAGGACCTTGGTAGCCATCATCTCTTCTATTTCTGAACTGGGTCTTCTAGGTTTGAGTAAAAGGGCTCATGGGCATGTGAGGTATTCTTGGTGCAGCACTGAATGTATTCCAAATCTGGAAGTATTTATTATGCACTTCAAGTTTTTGAAACTGGATAAAATAAATATTTAATTTGCAAGGTATTTAACCTGTGCATCGTACGGGATTTCATGCTAGTTAGACTTATGGACAAATAACACCAGGCACATAAGAAGAAAACAATACATGACACTAAAAAGTATCTCCCCTCAGACATATTACCAGAACTGAAAGCCAGATGCATCCAATTTCCACACCACCAAAAGAAACCCAGCAAAGAAAATAATAATTTAAAAAAAAAAAATCACCCTCCCATTAAGACGACCCAAGAAAGAAAATTTGAATTATTGGCAAAACTATGGACAAAATGAAATGCATATACAGATTCAAAACAATACATGAAATGAAAAGGTATCTCCTTTAAGACATTTTACCAAACAGATAGCCCAAAACAAATAAATAACCCACCCATTAGCACGATCCAACATAAAATTAGCAAAACCAAAAGTTACCTTCTTTCAGACATTTTACCGAACAGATAACCGGTTATATCCAAAACACCACACAACCAACAAAAATTTTCAAAGACAAAACTTGCATAAAATCAAGAATCCAAGATGACCCATGAAACAATTTCACGCCTTTCAGACATTCTACCGAACAGATGGTGCAAGATCCATCACCTTAGGAACGACACTTGAACCAGGCTTGGTGAGGCCCAGAGTAGCACGAGTAGTGATAGATTGCGCCATGCGCACGCGCCGAGTAGACGATAGAGGAACAGCAAAGAGGGTGCGCAGGATAGGCGAGTGGTGCAGTTCAGCGGGCACCAGTGAAGAAGAAGCGGAAGAAGAAGGCGAGGGTCGACCAACGAGCGAAGAAGAGACCGCGGCTACTGCCATCTTCTTCGGTCGCTGGCTTTTGTTTATAAGGAAAATATCGGAGGGTTGTTGAAACGGATTGGACACTGACATCATTGCCATATCATTTCTTACCAATTGCATGGCCATTGAGGCATTATTAAATAGATGGTCCATGCCTGTTATGTGTTTGTGCATTTGCCTCATGTTAGATTGATTGAAATGGAATAAAGTGGGAATAGATTGGTAACCTTGGTTACAAGTAAGTCATCTCTAAATTTATCTGACTAGGACCTTTTTCTGTAAGTTTGTGCCTTGTGATAGGAGACCCTTGTTTGGCTTTATTCAACATGTGGGCCCCACTTCACATTTTCGATGGAGTGGATCGGATGAAACGGTATCTCTATATTTCTACGAAACAGGAGGGATCCGGACTCTTGTGGTGATGGAGTCCGGATCCTATGTGACAGCTCTTACTTGGGAATTGTGTGACACTGAGCTCCATTCTGGGGCCCGCATGGAGAAAACCCGGACCGCGCGAGGTGGTCGGCATTTTCTCTATTAATATATCCTCAAGTTTCAGTTCAAATAGACAATTAAGCACTGTGATGACAACATATTAGGCTCTGATGCATCATTGCTGATGTAGCATTAATCACGTTTCGATCACGGTGCTTGATCATACAGTGGGAGGGACCTACCTTTTCTAAGCTGTAACTCAAGATATGTTATTGGAGAGGATTAGATTTATCTTGAGCAACCTGGATGATTTTTACATGAGACCCGTGATGGAGTTCCAGAAAAGTGTTACACGGTTTGATGTAATAGCTACTAAAGAAAGATCTGGACTCGTGATGAAGACAGGTTTGTGGTAGGATGTCCAACCCCAGACTCTACAACCCGTAACTGAAGTAAAGAATAAAATCCTAACCTGAACATGATTAAAGGGCATGGATGTGAACCCCAATTGAATTCCAAAAATCCACACAATTTGCTTTTCTCCCTTTTCCTTTTCCTTTTTTTTTTTTCTTGTTACATTAGATTGGAGATGCTCCACTAGCAGTGTTCATAGGCGGGGTGGGGACGAGCTCGAGGCATATTCAGGCCTGGCTTGACTTTAAAAACATGGCATGTATTCGACCCAAGCTTGACGCTAGCCTTATTTTGAGCGGCTAAGATTTTTCAATAAATGGGTCTAAGTGTGTAGTTTCACTGATTCAACTCTGGAATTCTTCAAGTTAAGAGTCCTGGAAGATCTGGGCTTCATGGAATACAGTTTCAGATCTGGACAAGCCTGTGACAAGAAAAGGAGAGTACGAGTTCTGCAACTAGCCATTTTGTTTGAGATTTTGATAGACTCGGTTGGACTCAATTCACTCAACGCCCATCGAGTCAACTCAGTACGAGATGGGGTGTTTTTCATATTTTGAACTAGGCTTGAATATGAATCAAACTCGAGTGGGTCTAAGTTCAATTCAGGTCTAGTTCTGGGTCATGGTAGGTCCAGTTCTGTGGTCCAGACCCATTCCATTTGGGTTGAGTAGGGGTCAGATCCATGAGTTGTTGTTGTACCTTATATCATCATCAACATTCTCAATTATATGTTATATATATTAAAGCAAAAGGGGAGGTGGGCTATGAGTGGTGCACCTCATCCCTAAAAAGTCTCTCTGGGTTGTGAGGGGTGCCACATCATCCCTAAAAAGTCTCTCTTTTCAAAGAGAGCTACTCTTTCTCTCCTAAAACCTCTCTCATAAGAGATTTTTATGAACGTTTGAATTTGAGTCTTATTTCTTGCCATTATCAAAATTATAAACAAATCTTTAAAATCGGTTTGTTTTCGTTTCCTTAGTTCTTCAATCATCAACGGTTTGTTTTATTTTACTTAGGTCTTCAATCATCAATGGGTCCCATGTTATATATGTTTTGTGGTCTTATGTTAAATATGAATGAAATCCAAATTATCGCTCTGTTACTCTCCTTTCAGTTTTTTTCCCTAAATGGATGGATCCAGTAGTGGGCACCAGTTTGTATTAAATATATTTCAAGATTGGACTCCCATATTTAGGGATGTAAATGGGTACCCGATTCTCCAATTACTCAGAGGTTCCGACCCGTTAAAAACCTGGTCTGGGTCCTTATTTAGGCCCCTATAAGTAAATTGGCATAGGTCCGGTTCCACCTTGATTCGAACCCGTGAACCCGAGACCCAACATGTTACCTCAATTTTTAAAAATCTATCATAAAAACCATGTTCTTTTAATATAGTTCTCCACCTAGACCCGGACCTAGATCCAGACCCGTCTCATATATGGTTCTGGTTCTGATTCCGGAGCCAAGAAATAGGTTCTAAAACAGTTCCGAGTCCAAATCTGGTTCTACCTTCTCCTTAATAGTTTCGGTTTCGTGTCCACCGTGAACTCGGACCGGAACCGACCCGCTTACAACCCTACCAGTATTGGATGAAATCCCAATGGCCTTCTCTTAGCCCTTTTTTTCTAAGAGTGGGCCCCACTGATGGAGGGAGACAAGCCTATTGGTTGTTGTCTGGTTTCTTAATGGATGCAAATCAATTAGTGGGCCCCGTAGATTTAACTTATTTTTGCAGTGGGACCCACTCATGAATTATGCATAGATATTAGTTTTCTAGGTCAATATGGATTATTGATTATTCTCTCTCTCACCATTTACCTTCCATCCTCTCAAGATTGTCATCTTTTTATTTTAATATTTGGGGCCTACCTTTCAACAATTCACACTGATAAATTTTTCATTAAAAATATCATTTTCTTTTAGTTTCCAAATAGAGCTCTACTCTATTCAGAGATTGTCACATATGAATGAAAATCAGACCCGACCTTCTGGTAAACCACCTCATAGATGGGCTTGTGATAAAAATGTTTTGAGGTTAGAGTTTTTTTAATTGAATCTTATATGTATCATTTTCTGATCTGATTATATAAACGTATGGCCCTAGGTTTGCCCCACCATAATCACATTTCCGTGTGCCCACATAGACCTATAATTAATAGATATATACATTAATCCAAGTGGGCCAATTATTACTGAGATCAAATAACACTAGCATGTAGTTTTAAAGTCTCATAATTTATGGCTTTTAAAGTTAAGATGTTTATACTTTTTTTAAAAAAATCTAGAGCTAAAAATCGGTTTGATTGATTCTAAAATGGTATTGGTGCTACTTCAAAAGGATAGAGAAGAAATTTGTACGGAGGGATTGAAATGACCATTGGCCTATGTGAAGATAACACTTGTATTTATGATTAAAGATGTGTTGACTTTTTTTATATAAATATTTATGAATATATTCTTATATGTTTGTAATTAATTCTAATATCTCATTAATTAAAAATGTAATATCTTACTTTTTGCACAAGGCTAAGCATGGGGCGTTGTTGTTAGTTAGTTATAGGAAAATATTCAAGCTAGAACTAGTTCCCACGTATTATAATCAACATGCAGGGTCCAACTAGCAACCCATCCAAACCAACTAGCAACCCATCCAAATATAGAAATCAATAGGGAACCCTCTGATAGTTACCAATCTCAAGGATTGGCACACATCTGAAATGGACTGGAGTGTTGGATCAAGGGTTGAAGATTTTTTTGAATCTGAAGCCATTAAACTTGTCGGCCATAGATGATGGAGTTAGGAGCATAGGTTTGGGGTCAAACTTGATACTTGGGTTTGTCTCACGTAGATCCATTCCCCCCCCCCCCCCCCCCCAAATGGGGCCCACAATTGAGCCTCACAAAAAAATTCTTATATAATATATGAGAACTAGTTCTCACCTGAATATTACTGTTATTTATATTATTTTATACATAGATACATATAATGTAACAGTGAGAAATGATTTATTACATACAAATCTATTAAAATCTTGATACTGATAAAAGTCAAATAATGTTAAATTTATTATTTATAGGCCCATGACTGAAAGTGACAAGCCATGGCATGTAGTCTCTCTATGTTATCTACTGGTGAATTGAAACAGCTAGACAGAGACATGATTGACTTTTGTAAATTATTTTCACACAGACGAGACACCCATGACATGGTTCGATTCAACATTTTGTATTAGTAAATTCATCAATAAAGCTTTCATGGAATAAGGCTGGGATTCAATGGCTTGTCACCTAAGGATTTGACTTTTTGGACTTCAAAAAATATATTCAATAGTTAGATCTTAATTTTCATTTAATGATCAACCAAACATTTGTATCACTCTGGTTATTTGAGTGAAATTTGAGTGCAGTCATGGGGTTGTGTGATATCAATACTTGGGTCAAGAAAAACTGAGCCTACAGTGGTTCCACATAAGCAGGCAGCATAGGAAGTCTCATATGTTGATTGGCATGAGCTAATTTCTTGTAAACTTGTTCTTTAGAATGTTGAAAATGTTTACATGCATTTTTGATACACCATATAAATTGCAATTTAGCCCCAAGAAATATCCATGATTGGGCTTACTGTGCTCAGTGCATTATGTTAGATCCCTTTGAAGAATGGAGAGCATTACAAAACGTCACTTCGATCAAAGTGATTTTGTTTTTCTCTCTTGCATACTTAGATCCACCCGGTCACACTATCCAAGTCCCTATCCAGCACACCCATAGATCGATCCGTGGTTGCAACTATAGATATAGAGATGCCTCACCACTTGGGCTTCAAGTGGATCGGCGATATTCCCAGTAAGAGTCAAAATATCATTTATTCATAGGATTGGAAAAGCTGGAATGTCTGGGGAATTTTCACTTCTCAATTAAATTAGTAAATCTAAACAGAACAAATATTTTCTTCGAGCAAAAGTTTTTCCTCCAACTCCATGGGACCTAGCTGTGCTCACTTTTGGTTAGTACCCCCTTCACAGTCCCTCTCCAATGCTCAAATGATCTCTTCTTAGACCCAATTTGACACTCATCTAACTTGATACCAATAGTCAAAAGGCCAATTAACATTGATAGGTAAATGGTAAACGAAGGCTGATTTTTTTTTGTCATACAGGGACGCAAAACTAACCGACGCATTCAGGGACCGATCTTGCCACTTTTCTACAGGGTGTCTCAACTAAAGGCTGATTATTTGCCAGATCCATGATCTTTCGAGATTTTCAGTTTTCATTGATTGACATGCATTTAGGTGAGTTCATAAGTGCTAAAAAAAAGTACCCACCATGTGAGTGGAGAACAATATGCAATCCATACCCTGGTGAAAGTTCCCCAACTAAATACCTTACTTGTCTTCCCACATATTGTGTGCTGGAAGAGACATGTATACCCACACAGGTAGGGGTTTTAGCACTTATCAGCAAGCGACAATGTCACCTACTACCAGCCAGGGAGTGTGTCTGCTGAAGGAAAAAGATGAAAGTCCTTAAAATTGCTTTCAGAATGACCAAACGCCATTCGGATGTGGCTCTCATCTACCAAACAAAACTCAAGCTGTGGGGAAAAAAAAAAAGGTTCAATCTTTAAATCTGGCGGCCAAAATCTTGATTTCTTTTCCCATCTTTTAATATGTTAGTACCTGTTTGTTTCATGTAATTTAATTCTTATAATACTTTTAGTTTTTAAGTGGTTAAAAAATGAAGAATCACAGGTAAATATAAAAAAATGATCGCTAAATAGCATTTCCTTCAATGAAGATTAATAAGAGGAGACGGAAAATGAATAAGAAGCCATCATTTTGATATTTGAAATCCTAAAAGAGTCAAGGTCACCATGTGTCCTACACCCTTACTTCATTTCCTTCATCCCTCACTTTTTTTTTAATCCTCAGGTGAGAAACCATAAAGGGAAATATTCAAATACATCTATCCCTCACCATGTGTGGTGAGGGACACCCATTTTGGGAAAGTTTCAAGTACAAAACGGCTTTTGTACTTGATGGAAAGATCCCCTTTTGTACTTAAAACTTTCTCAAAAGGGGTGTCCCTCACCACACATAGTGAGGGATAGATGCACTTGAATAGATGCACTTGAATAACCCCCAACCATAAATTCATATATATAAATATATATTTATATAGGGAGGCCTCTCCTCAGCTCACGCTGAGGAGAGGATCCGCTCATCACGTGTGGCCCGATTTTGTCTTATAGAACTTAAAAAGTCAAGACACCCGCCCCATTTCTTGCCTCGAAAAACGATAAGCCCCTACCCTCTCTCTGCATAAAACGTATGGGAGCTTTTGACAACGAGGGAAAGAGGAGAAAATCAGAGAGAGAAATAGAGGAGAGAATGGCACGATCCAGTTGGAGAAACTGTGATCCTCTATCTTCTCCGGCAACCTGCTGCTGTGTTTTTTTTCCTTCTCCTAGTAGCTCATGTTCGATGCCCTGTTATGTGCTTTTTTTGTTATTTTTTTTTTTCTTTACTCATAGTTTGGGGTTTGTTGGATTTGAGGGTGTGGGATAGTGGTTTTAGGCTTGTGTTGGGGATTTAAGGGTCTTGGGTAGTGATTTTAGGGCTTGTGGTGGGGATTTGAGGGTTTAGGGTAGAGGAAATCCCACATAGGGAAGGGGGTAGATGCCTCACGGTTTGGGGTTTGTTGCTTACAACCTTCAACAACATGAAAATAGATTCCCAAACAAAAACGAAATAAATGAAAAAAAAAAAAAAAAAAAACAAACAAACAAACAAACAAACTATAGTAGCCCCTACTCTAGGGTCCATGCTCTGCACATGTACCGATTTATCAGTTCATTGGCCATTGATTTAGAAGTTGTAAACAGATTACACTGTATGACTGGTACACTATAAACATATGTGTCAAAAGATTGATAAAGGTGCAAAAATGCGTTTTCTTTTGATAGGTCCTCCTTTAGATGGGTAAGGGAGCAAAAATCTCGAGCATTGAACAACCTTATTCTTCTAATCCTTGAATTTCTTTTTGCATTTGAATATAAACTGGGCTATAATTATCTTTATCGATCTTTTTTGTTAGCTATTCATTAGTTGGCTAGGACTATAAAGTGTTTTTCTTTTTCCTAATCGTTTGTCTCCATATACGTGTTTGTTCTTATTTTATTATGGTGTTGGCATTTGAATTCTGATCTAATCCATTTGTCCTGATTTGCATGTAGGCTAGCTTTCCAACTTCATTCATTAATAAATTATTTTGTTCCAATATTCATTCTATCACAGTGAATTTGATTGCAGGGAAAAAGAGGTTATGGTCTTCTAATCTAGAAGAAAGAAGTTGCTTCAGAAGGGCGCCAAAATATAGGAAGTGGATGAACAAATGGTTGTACCTATTAGTTTGTGATTTTTCTCCTCTTTGCATTATATTTGTGGTGTGGGAAAAATGGACGTGCCGGTTTATTTGAGTTGTAGTCATTGTTCTATTTTGGGGTTCTGTCATGACCCGGGCCCGAGATCCGGCAAACCCGAGCAGTGATCCCCATACTTACTCCCGTAAACCCCGAATTAACCGAAGTTAAGACGAGATCCACAAGGGATATCATACTCAAAGTACCTGTCAAATACAAAACTTTTGCGGAAACAATATATATTTGACAATAACACTTATCATTTACATGTATACAAAATACAGTTCTTATACATGTATCATTTCCAATATACCTTGATCAACACTGCATATTTAAAACATTATGCAGATGATAGTTAATTACAGTCCAAAATGTTAATTATATTCTCAAAATGAATCTATAGACAATCTATCAATCCTCCTGGAGGAACCGGAGCGGTCTTCTCCGCTGGCGCCGGGGGCGCTGCAACACTGACAGGGGCAATCGGGCCTGTAATGCCATCAATAACACTAATGAACACGACGGTTCAACAAGGTATAAACAATTCTTTGCAATAATGTATTAACACATTCATATTGCATTAATAACATTTTCAGTGCTAGAGACATCTAGACAATTCTACAATAGCAATAATAGACAATGACAGTCAGTATGCATGTACGAATTAGCAACTACCATAGCATTCATTAAATTTTATTTCATTCATTTCATATCCATCTTCCCTCAAAGGAAGGATTATTATTTATCATCTTCCCTCAAAGGGAGGATTCATCTTCCAATGGAAGGCATCAATCAATACCCGAAGATACGATCGGAATTTGGTGGGACTTACTAGTGTCCGGGCCAGGGACAACTAGCATCACCACGGAGCTCCGGAACACCCCAATATCCATCTGCTGCAACAGGATTAGTCATTCATTATTCATTGAACTCACTTAGAGTTCTAATATAATAGCTAGGTAGTGCCAGACTCAATGATCAATAACCTTCAGTAAGTAATCCTTTTATGGATTCAATTCGGTTCAATAGTTCCTTTCATGACAAAAGAAAGGAACGACAATAACATCAATCTCATTAGATTGATCACAATGACACAATGAGAGTAATATTAACCACATATGGTTTTACTCAATCCTATCTCAATCCTAATCAACCATTCGGGTGTAACCATTGGTTTCCAAATGCACGTGTTATTCACGATGGACATCACATTTGTACATTTATTATGTGCATTACTAGTCCCCGTAATTATCACCCATGGAGCTTAGACCATTATCGATTATGGTTCGTTCAAGGAACCATTTTTTAAATATTACTAGTTCTCAATAATCTTGTTTAGTCCATGATTAGTCTTAAAAACTAATCGGGGACGCATTTATACTTAAGAGTCGTATTCCAAATTCTCGTGAAAATCCAAAACTCAAAATTCACCGGTCGGACCGTTAGGTCCGATCGATTAGCCTAAATTTTCGCTAACTGATATCACTGGGCCAGTATCAAGTTTGCTTGAGCGAAATACTGTTCGCTCGAGCGGACCCAGACAGAACTTTGGTTGCTCGAGCAGACCCACTGTTCGCTCGAGACCCTCACAGAACTATGTTCGCTTGAGCGGACTAAATGTTCGCTCGAGCGAACTCTTCAGAACTCATTCCGTCCCAAACAGAACCCCGTTCGCTCGAGCGAACGCTTCAGAATTTCCATCCGAAATTCTAAACCATTCTCTCTTCTTCTACTTCTTTTCTCCATTACACTTCCACAACCTGCATAAGAGATTGGAACCTCATGTTCCCCCTCACACATCATCCAATCACATTCATTCATAATCACACTTCTAATCATCCCTTAATAACTTCATTAATCATTCATAATAAACCCAAAACTCAATGGAAAATCCATAAAAACACATAGAAATTCAATGAGCTTCTACAATAATTAACACTAATCACAAGGGTTGTTTATACTTGCCTCTTTTGAAGCTATTAACTCAAGGCCCTCTTTTACTTAGCTTGGGCTTAGACACAATAACCCCTTTTCAAACCCTATTTCACAAAACACCCAAATGAACTCCCATGAGTCATTTATGCTAAAAATCCCTACAAGACTATCAATAGAACTTGAAAATCACAAGAGAGATCCATTACTTACTTGTAACTCAAAGGAAATGATTCTTGAGATCCCTATCAAGCTTTTCTCTTCAACAATGGTGGATTTGCTTGGGGAAGAAAATGAAGTTGGAGATGAACTCCTCAAAATCCCTCTCCAATCACTCACAATCTCACTCTTAATCAAGATGAATGGAAGAAAAAAGAGAAAGTGGAGAGCCTAGGGTTTTTTGCTTAAGATAGAATGAGGAATGAACCCATTTCATTCACTTCACTCGAATATAAGACCTCTTAACACTTAAGCCCCCCTCTCATTTGGCTTATTTACATTTAGAGTCAAATGACTCCTCACTTGGTCCATTTGAGGTCAAATGGAATCGTGCTTATTATGAAAGTTAACGTACTCTTCGAGATACACACGTTGATATCAAGAATTTCTGTATTTGACGAAATACGTGAAAATCCGTATTTACGAAAAAGTCCTTAGCTTACCTTGTTTGAATCTAAACTCATCTTAATCCATTCAATTTCATTTAAATCCATTTCATTAGGCTTAATGTGTCATTTGAGACTGACTTATCTCTCTTTGGTCATTAATCTCGATTAACCAAATTATTCATGCTTAATTAGCATTAATATCAATTAATTAGCCTTAATCACGATTAGTTCGGGTCGGGGTGTAACAGGTTCACTTTGGCTTTTGCTTTGTTCTTTTAGCTAGGTAGGGTTGGCTTTGTATAAAAAGAAAAAAAAAATTTGTTTGGATCCTTTGGACTATGATGTGGTTGTACTGCCCACTCTATATTCCTTTCTAATGTATATGCTAGGTAGTGAATTGAATTATTAGGGTGGTGGATGGATATTCAATTTACCATCTTTCCTCGACTTGAACTCTATATATGGGAATGTTATTTGACGGTGATTTTTGGAAACTCAATTTTGGTCGTTCATGTTAACCGCTTACAGAAATATGATCCTAGATATTCCAATAGAGATGAAGGCAACATAGACACAGGAGGGGTTGCATATTAAAAAAAAACTGAGAGAAATTCATCTACGATCACCTTGGTCCCCAAAACCAATTTACATAATTAAGTAGGCAACAACTAAATGGGCACCATGGACGTGACTGTGCTTGATATACCATGCTATTTTGGACGCACCTAGATTTTTTTTACTGCTGCAATTTTCATTCATTCTTCCATTCACAGTTATTTGAGCTCAATAACTATGAATGCCAACTATAATTGGTCTTCATACTAGCGGTTTGTGTTCATCCATCTTGTGCACCAGCTGTTTGTGTTCATCGAATTTGGTCACCTCAAGTCCAGCAGTGGTGTCTTGAAAGCAATATTAGTTTCAAAAAATGGGTTGGTGTTCAGTGCACATTCAACAAAATAAGGGTATGGAAGATCTTGATGCATAGTTCTATCCCCAATTTCAGAAGAGTGTTTAGTGCACATTCAACTCTGTTTAAATTTACACCCCTGAATTCTCATATGGAAACCATCAATTGCAAACTCAAATGCATAAAAAATCTAGTCATATTCAGTATTGCAGGAATCAGACCTATTCAAATAGATCATTTCAATATCAACTCTGGATTTCATATCTTAATAATTAAGTTGAGATTGCTCCATAACAAGTCTACAATAAATCTATAAAACATGTTGAGATTTCTCCATAATAATGTCACTTACAAACTACCTCATCTCAAACTATCTATTCAAAAGAAAATAAAAATAGCCTAAGTTGAGATTGCTTCGTAACAATGTCACATACAAAGCAATCACCCTCCACACCTTGCACTTCATCATCTACAGGTTATTAATCATTCACAAAGTGAGAAAATCAGTCTAAAACACTACCACGGCTCATTTCTACAATGAACTTAGAATCAAGTTAAAGCATTACCTTTGAAGCATATGTCGAACCTACACAAAGGAAAAACATTATAAGAAAAGGCATGAAAATAATGTGCACGATGAAGGTGTAATCAATATACAATATAGGCTGGTATCTACATGCCATTCCCTTTACAGTGGGACAAGTATGAAAAATGATGTGAGACTAATTGCTCAATTTTCAAGTGGAAATATAAATAAAAACTACTATGTAAAAACCAAACTTCAATCACAGTCCCCACATTTCACATTTAAGTCTCATCTAGAGGTAATAACATTGTAGTTAAGAAATAAGATTTGAGAAACAGTGTAATCTATTTACAGCTCCTAATTCAATGGCCAATGACCCGATAAATGCTGAGCATGGACACTAGAGTAGAGGCAGCTGTAGTTTTTTTTTATTCATTTTTCTTTGTTTTTGTTTGAGAATCTATCCTCATATTGTTGAAGATTGTAAGCAACAAATCCCAAATCGTGAGGCATCTATCATATTCCCTACGTGGGATTTCCTCTACCCCATACCGTCAATTCCCCACCACAAGCCCTAAAATCACCACCCCAAAACATGAGCAGCGAAAAAAGTAAAGATAACAAATAATAATAATAATAATAAAATGCACATAACAGGGCATTGAACATGAGCTAGTTGAAAAAGGGAAAAGAACACAGTAGATGAGGGAGGGAGTACCTGTTGTCTGTTCTTTGAAGGGTTAGAAAGGATCCAGATTGTTCTGAGAAGAGGAGGTCGCCCCGGGTTGTGGAGTACAGATCTGGACTCTGTTTAGCCCTCACGTCGCCTGAGAATATAGAGGACCATGGTTCCTCCAGCTGGATCGTGCCGTTCTCTCTATTTCTCTTTCTCTCTGATTCTCTTCTTTCCCTTGTTCTCCAAAACTCTCATATGTTTTCTGCAGAGAGAGAAGATGGGGAGGGCTTTTCGTTTTACCGACGACGGGGTGTTGATGGCGGAGTTCTCTCCGATTGGATCGTGCTGTCCTCGCCTCTTTCTAAAACCCCCTTTTACGTTTTCTAAAGAGAGAGGATGGGGAGGGCTTGTCGTTTTACCGACAACGGGGTGCTGGTGGGCGAAGTTCTCTCCGATTGGATCGTGCTGTCAACTCCTCTTTCTAAAACCCCCTTTTACGTTTTCTGTAGAGTGATGTTGGGGGCTTTTCGTATTTCTCTAAGAACTCCCATACATTTTTTTGCACAGAGAGAGGTTAGGGGCTTTTCGTTTATCGAGGCAAAAAATTGGGCGGGTGTTTTAACTTTTCGGGCGGGTTTATAATACGAAATTGGGCCACATGTGATGAGCGAATCCTCTCCTAAGCGTGAGCTAAGGAGAGTCCTCCCCATATATATATATATATATATATATATATATTCAATTCATATGCATTCTAAGCAAAAAAGAAAAAACTGACCCTAAGTATTTCATGTGTGGAGAATGGATCCTTATCCGAGTGGTAAGGAGTCATGACAGTTTTCACCTGGCTGCTTGGGTTCGAACCCTAGGTACGCCACCTTTTTCCACGTTTGCGGGCTTCCTTCCCACTTGTATGGGCTTTTTTCCCGAGTGTGCGAGCTTAGTGAGTTGTCTTCCCGTGTGTATGCGGGTTCTCAATAGGGTCTCAGCCCCCTTGGTTGGGTTAAAAAAAAAGAAGAATTTCATGTGTGGGACTTCACAGTTTTGGTGGTATTCAGTAGTGTGGTGCCTGGAAGATAGATGGCAAAACCATATCCTTAAATCTGTTGTCAGAATAGAATAGACGGTTAAATTAATTGATTAAACCCTGGTTAAATTAATTCGATGTTTTAGATAACTAATATAAAGAAAATACTACATCGTGTCTTCGCTTCATATACAATGCCGATGTTTGAGTCCCACCATAGTTGGCCGATCAGTTGGTTAGGAACATGAAAAGTGTGCATTCTGTGCCAGAGTTTGAATCCCTTCTTAAGCAAAAAATAAAATAAAAAATAAAAAAATAAAAATTATTCCTAGACTAAAACAAACAATCGAACAAATGAAATGTATCAAGCTCCATCTTTCCTTCCTCACCATTTTATTGAATAGCTAAATTTGATAGATAACTAATCTATATACCGCCTTTATATTAATAATTTTATGATCTTAGACTGAAATATTGAATAGCTAACCTATATTGGTAGATAGCTAATCTATACACCATCTTTGCCATGACCATGCCACGTGAACTCTATTTCTTTTATTATAAATAAATACTGCACAGGTAGTAACATACTTACATAGAGGACCCAGACTGTTGTTTTCTGTTTGTTTCTGCTGTGCTCATCACCAGAACTTTATAGACTGAGTGCTCAACAGTGAATGTGAATTTAATGTGGAAGCTATGATTGTCAATAAAGAGGTGACAACTTGCCCAACAGTAGGGACGTTTCCATTGATTGCTCCAAGCATGCATCAGTTAAAGGTCTTGCCAGTATCCTCCAGCCCTGAATTTGTTCAAGTAGGCCATGCTCATCTAGAGTGGGCCCATGTTCTCGGATCATCCACAAAGGGGTATGTTAATGCTTCTTTGGATCATCTAAAACTAAATGCAAGTAACTTAGTTCAAGCATAAATAAAGGCCAATATTGGATGGACAACCTCAGTAACTTGTAAGTGGCAGTTGTTTTGTTTTCTACAGCTACAAGATTTCGAAGTATGACTTGAGTTTAGGAAACCTTAGTTCTAAGGATCCTTACAAGGCTAAAGTGTTCAAACTATGGGTGTCTATGCAATTGCATGGCATTTGTAACACCCAAGATAAATAGCCCAATAGAATTAGGTCATATTTGTGTAATGTTCAAGATTTTACAGATGAAGCAGCGGACCCAAGGTTTTTATTTGAAAGGGGTGAATCCAAACAGTTTCGTGGGCTACCTAATATTTTCATATCAGCACAGGGGGATCCGGGATTTTCAAGTGGGCTTTTAAATATCTAGACTCTTAAATGCATGTATCCATATATATATATATATATATATATATATATATATATCACTTTTGTCTTGGGGTTTCTACATACGGATATACTCATGTTTACTATGCAGATAGGATATTGGGCTTTTTTTTACAAAAAGCTCTTACACTATGAGACCCTTATATTTTGTGTTTTTACCAAAGTCTCCCTTAGTAATAGACAAGACCATATAAAAAATAAATATAATCTCTAATTCTTCTTTTTGATGGATCAACGTCCGAGAAAAACTCAATTGACTTAATGATAATTTTGCTGAGAATGCTCTTTTAAACAAACACTTATTTTTCAAATTTATTACAAGGGTCAACCTTTGATGAATCCAACCTTTTCACACCCATGCATATCATTGATTGGAGCTTATCCTATTTCACACTATTTTGGACATTATCCACATTGGATTTTTATCTCAAAAAGTTTGCATAATGTATGAAAGATTAAATTGTGAGTACTTAAAACTAATGGTTAGGATCATTTGAGATTTACCATAAATTCCTAATCCGCATCCAACCATTCCCATTAACATGCCTCCTTGAGTCATCATACATCTAGGTGGGCCTAACCTAACTTGTGGTGAGCTGTTGAGATCTGTTGAGTTGAACTAAAGGCCATTTTTATCATTTGTTCATACAAACTTATAGTAATTTATTTACTACGACAGTAGACAGAAAGAATCTAGTAAAAACACAAAATACAAGAGTCTTTTTGCAAAATCCTATTAAATTTTCTCCATACTAGTTTGATCACTCTTAAAGTCAAATCTTAAGTATTTCCCAGCCTTAAAAGGATGTTTTTTATTAGGGGGTTTCTGTTGGCACCACGTTTTTTGCTATTCCTACTGAATTTCTCTCCACACTAATGTATAAAAGTTAAATTTTTACAGATTTTACTTTCCGCACCCATCAATATACCCAAACTATCCCTGCCATTTAGACCTCATCTCGTCTCTACCCACACACGTTCCTCACCGATTTTAATTGATCTTCTGTCACCGGAAACATCCTGCATTCATCTTTGACGATTAGCCAAGTAAAGCTAAGTGAAGGGTACGAACCACATAGGGAATCAACAACCTCTTTTGTCACTGAAACCTCCATTTTAATCAAAGGTAAGTCACCTTCCTTCTTCACCATTCTCATTGTGTTTTTTTTTACAAATAGGTCAATGTAGCAACTATTTTACATAAAAATATATTCAAAGGATACATATGCTTTGATAGTCATCACATAATGAATCTATTTGTTGTGTATTTGCACTGGTGTGAGTTTTGCAAACAAAAAAGAAAAAAAAAATTTCTACACCACGATCTGTTTGATCCTAAAAGTTCAGACACAATCATTATGTTTGGAATCATATGTTCGGATAGTATATGAATGTTCGGAAACGAATGTTCAGAATGTCCCAGGATGTTCGGAACCTAATGTTCGATCATAATTCTGATGTTCGGATATTATATTTCGAACAATAGGGCAAGATCGATGTCGGGAATTAAAATCCGTACAGTCCAGATTAGTTCGAATACACAGTACTGAACAATAACTGGTCACCTTTTTTTTTAATACTTTTCTTCCAATGTTTCAGAAATGAATAAGCCAAGCAGTTCCAAATTAAGACCGACAGCTTCCAACAGGAGGCATAATCAAATAATTGAAGAGGTTGTAGAATAAGCAGAAGAAGCGGAATATGATTTGGAACAAGGCAATGAATAAGAAGGAGCTCCTGTTGAACAACTTCCAACATCCAATCATCAAAAGTATCCAACTTTTTTCCCTTTAATGTAAAAGGGCATCCACATTTTTTCGACTCTGTTTGCTTGATCTTCTTCTTAGTAGGCCCCTCATCATTGGTCTTACTATGCTTGAAATTGCCACTTCTCTCACATGCTAGGACAACTCTAGCTTTTATTCTAGGCTTTGCAGCATTTGATACTTTTATGACGATGAGAAAACCGTTTCTTTTACCCACATCACGAGCCCAGTTCACTAATGCATCTCGGCTGTGAAATATCTAAACACATAACCATTGAATAAGACATTAGTAACACACAATATTTATTCAAATCATAATTTAATATGTCTTACTTCTTTGGTGGTAAACACATTTGTAAAGTCCACCACATAAGTTGACTGAACTTGGCTTTCTTCTGTAGATATCTGCAATGAGGAAAAAGAAAATGTAAATTTCTCAGAACCGCTCGGACATATACTACCGCACATCATATATATGTTCGACATATTATAACCGAACACATACTGAATGTTCGGTTATAACTTGCCAAACATATAATTGATATTCGAAAATTAATTTCCGAATATATGTAAATAGTTCGACAGAGTATGTTTGAACATGCCAAATATGTTCGACATACAGGTCCGAATAGAACGCGAACAACTGCTACGCAAAACTCGAAAAAAGTGGCGAAAAAACTCAAATAATCAACCAGACTTACCTTTTCGCTGCTATTAGGAATGAAAGACACGATTTCCTTTTTAACTTCCTTCTCCATTGCAATGTTTGGTTCGACTGAACTACAAAAAATAAAGTTTATATTTGATGGGAGCAAGAAGATTTAAGTGGGAAGAATGTGAAGTGTGGGAGAGTGGTACAATACTGTAAAGAGAGTGAAGGAAGAAGGAAATGTGGGAAGAGATGAGTACGGTGGAGGAAAAAGGAAAGGGAGATGAGTGAGTGTGGGAAGACCGGTGAAGAAGGAAGGAGAGATGAGTGACTGTGGGAAAAAAGGAAGGAAGAGATGAGTTATGTGTGTGAAGAGAAAGTTTATTTCTTATTTTGGATAATGGAATGTCCATTTCAGTAATTTCAAATAATGATCTTTTTATAAAAAAAGATAAAAAGAATTACATAATATCTACGGTGGGAATAGCAAAAAACGTGGTGCCAACGAAACTCTCCTTCTCATTATTGGAAGTGCGCAGAAATGCAACCTAATCCATCTTTGGCACCTCTACGTGAAGGAGATCTAAGGATCAGGCTTCTCAAAAGGAATAAAGGTGGGCAGAGAAATTAATGTTATGTAAGTTTAACTTAAAGTGGCAAGGCTGCTATTGGGACATGGCCACATAGATGCATGCTATTATAGATGAAAGTCCAAATGGAAAAGTCTACATGGGGATAGGAGTGGGCAAAAATGAGACCATTTTATCCTCTTAAACCCATTTTAAAGACAATAAAGCGGACATGGTTTAATTGAAAAACAATCCTACCTTCCCATTCTAATACTCAAAAGCATTTTAAATCTAATTCAACCAATGGTAAACTGTGTGATATGAGTATTTAATGGATTAAAAACAGACTCTCACCTAAGTGGTGAGAGGTAACCCATTTTAAAGACAATAAAGCGAACATGGTTTAATTGAAAAACAATCCTACCTTCCCATTCTAATACTCAAAAGCATTTTAAATCTAATTCAACCAATGGTAAACTGTGTGATATGACTATTTAATGGATTAAAAACAGACTCTCACCTAAGTGGTGAGAGGTAAGGGTGTACGTTTGCGGTTCGGATCAATTTAAAGGGAAAACCAACAACCAAACTGAACCCATAAGTTTTTTTATTTTCCCAAACCGAACCAAACTGCCCATGTGCTCAAACCAAACCGAATTGAAAGGAACCGATTTGATTCGGTTACGGTTTTTTATTTTATTTATTTTTTCACAAAAAAATGACAGTTCAATTAGTGAGAGACGTTGGACTTCAAGTAACAGAGTGTAGGTTCGAATCTTCTTCAAGTAATTTTTAGTATTACTTTACATATTTTATAAAAAAATATATATTTATATAATTGGTTCGGTTTGGTTTGAACGGTTTAACCGCACCTTCGAACCAAACCCAAATGTTTGAGGTAAACCCAAACCGTGACCGAACCGATCTACTATAAAACCGATCTAAACCGGCGGATCGATTTAGCCATTTTTCTTTTACACTCCTAGTAAGAGGTGTCGGTTCTTACCTAATTATCTGGTGTTCAAACTATGGACCTACCGCGTTTCCTCGTTCGAGAACGAGAGTCCCAACCCCCCTAAACTAGGTAAAAAATAATGAATTGCATATGAAGGATGTAGTTATATTTTACATAACAAGCAATCTATTAGTGTGTATCACTCTCTCTAAAACTAAATTTAGATAATGATGTTTAACATGAGCAGTTTTGATCAAAAAAAGTGTGAATCATTAAATTAAGTGATCAGCTGTCATTAGCAATACACCAAATGCCAGCAGCAACACGAGATGATTTATCCTTTTTAAACTTCACATGAAGTGATGGTTTTGGTAGATTTTATAATCAAACCAGCTGTCTGTGACTAAAAGATGTATCACTGCCAAATTGCCGTGGATGTCAATTCAATATACAGTGATTGTTATAGGTGGGCCTTCATCGTCCAGACCTTAAAATTGAAATATCGCATGAGATGGGCATGCGCGCATTGGGAAATTCGTGGTCAATCACCTACTCCCGGTTCTAAGTAACTTCCTTCTGTCACAGCTTTGACACGTAGTACGATAAACTCTGTGGGTGCATTCTTTCTTTTTCAACCGACTCAGAGTATCCAATGTAATTTAAAAAAAGGACCCCAACCAATTGTGTTGTTTTTAAGTGCCAATGCCAATGCCAATCATGAAATTGGTCAAAGCCCGTCCTGGCTATAAGTAAGTAAATATATCTTCTGGCGCCAAATCTTGATTAACCTAATGTGGGCCAACAATATCATTGAAGCAAGAAAGGATGTGGATCCTTTTTTATATCCTCTCGTTGAATAAAATTATTTAAATCCAAACTGTTTAAAATAAGTATTTCTTCGCTTATAAGTATATGGGATATTATCAAATTTCACATTAATATGTTTTTGTCCAATTGTGAAATTTATTAGTCTTTAATAAAAAAATGGCAATTAACATAATCTTATGTGCATTTATAGTTACATTTTTCATCAAACGTGATGTAGAATCCGAAATAACTCATACATCAAAATTCAATAGGTGGCCCCAATATATTGTCTACTCCTTTATCTCATGATTTCTTGCCCCATAGGTTCTAACTATTAGTCCAAATCTCTTGTTTCAATGAAACGGAGAAATATTGTTTATGTTTATCCCTGGACACCACTTATATAAAATGTGATGTTAGTTAATTGCTATCTTGGCATGTAAAAAAAGTAACCATCATATTTTTATACAAGTGGCATTCGGAGATAAGTCGAAACAGTATTACATTGTAAGTATTTAAGGATAAATTATCGTAAAGCATGATGAGAATTCCAAATATTACCCATGTGAAATCTTAGAGTGTTAAAGGCTGATTAGCATTTCAAATGCCGGATGCCTCATTTGGAATATTAGTTTAAATAACTGTCCTCAACCGTAAAATTTAAGATGGAGAAATCCCTTTATAAATGCTTGCAACAAAAAAAGATCCTTGCTTTCATGAGTTTCGGATGGTTGTGTTTTCAAAGGTACTTTTAAGTCCCAACCATGCTAATACTAGGCTTGATGCATCAATATTGATCCTGACCGTTTGATGTGAGAAAAAATAGAGGGGCCATAAAGAAAGGTCTACGGACGATGGACGGTTTTGATCTCCCCCTTCCATTCAAAGTGGACCCCACACATGCAGGGCGTCATCATCATCATACACTGTCGACCAGACCATGCCACTCGTCCAATTCCCTAGCGTGGGTACACCGAAAAAGATTCCCGGGTATCGTTTTCCAGAAGGTTTGACCGCTGACAGCCAGTCAATTACCTGCTCCCACCGGCTACTCTCCGTTCACCCCATATAAAAAACCCCTTACTCACCTCACAGCACACTCTCTCTTTCTTCAAATCACCAGCTCCTCTCTTTCTCTCTCTCTCTCTAGCGAAATCCCTAGATGCCTTTATCTGCTCTTTCTTTCTTCCAAATCGGAGCTTCGATCCTTCATTTCCACGAATTTCTGCGTTTCCTTCTCATCGAGGGCTCGATCGGTGTCTGATGAAGTGATTGCAGTTTTTTTTTTTTCTGGATTTTTTTGAAGCGAATGGCGTCGATTTCCACCAAAACTGGAGCTTTTTCATGTGAAAATCAGATAAGCAGTGATTTCCGATCTGTTTTTGAGTTTAAGAGCTCTGATTTCGACAATGTGGTATGAAATCTCTGCTTTTTCTAGGTTTCTCGGACGGATTTCAGTACTGGATTGAAAATGGAGCTTCTGCTCTGTTGAATTTGGTGTAGATCATCTGGATTTTGAAATTTGTGTGTTTTCTAGGGTTTTGGCGGAAGTGTATGTTGAAATCTAGTGGTTTTAGGGAATCTACGTGCTTGTGAGGGGTTTTCTTGGTTGATTTGTGCTTGGAGATAGTTGGATTCAGCCCTAGGTTTGGTAAAAGTGGAGAAGTTGGGGATCTGTCAGAGAAGAAAGGTCGGATCTGAGGAAAATCAAGGTGTTCTTTCCATGTCGGGAGCACCGAGAGTCAGGTCGATGAATGTAGCAGATGCAGAGACGAGGCCGGTACTTGGACCGGCCGGGAACAAAACAGGGTCGATAGTTGCTAGGAAACCAGTGTCGAAGCCTTCAAGGAAGGTGGAGAAGGCGGCAGAAGCCGCGGTGGCAGCAGAGGAGAAGAAGAAGGCTCCGCCTTCTGCTGCTGCTGCTGTTGCTTCATCACCTCCATCATGCTTAAGTGTTCCCTCGGTGTTACGGAGGCAGGAGCAGCTCTTGCATTCGAATTTGTCACTTAATGGCTCGTGCTCGTCGGATGCTTCGTCTGATTCGGTGCAGAGTCGAGCTTCTACGGGAAGGATTTTGCGAACAAGTTCTGGACGTCGAAGGAAGCAATGTGTTTCGAAGTCGGAGAAGGCTGGTTCTGATTCTGTATCCGTCTCTTCCCAGGAGGGCATACAGACTAAGAAGAGGTGTGCTTGGGTGACTCCAAATACTGGTAAGTTTTTCTTTTCTATTTTCCCCCTTGAACATTAAACTGGTGCGCTATTCGTTTTCTTGATTTTCTGATATTAGTTATGAATTATGATTGTGTAAAATTCACATGTTCTTGCGCCCCAATACATGAATTGTAAAAGATTTTATCCCTGCAGCATCCCATGAGGGTTGCTGCAAATACCTGATTTTGGTCCATTTGGTCATTATTGTACTTAATTTGGTCAACAAACACCAGTTTGTGCAAATCTTGTCTTATAGTTGGAAGGGTTAGGACAAGCAGATTTGATTATCCTGGTTTACTTGATCTAGTGGAGAAAGACTTTCCTTTTATCTTTTCTTTTTTGTCTAATCTCCTCCTGGGTTAAATACTGATAATTAGCATTAAATGGCCATTTAGCCGAAAGGAAAGGGAGAATTAGGAAAAAACCAGAGGAAGGGGGATGGATTTCTAACACGGAATGCAAGCTACAGAATCAGAAACTGGTCAAATCAGCACAACAGACAGCAAAACGAGGGCACCTATGTTGCTCAAGCATGGTAGCCCAAATGACTTAGACTTCATTCATCTGAACTCCCATAACTATATCAAGTGTAGAGCCCATTGAAATGAGTCCACCTTAATTTTTTCTTTTTTCTATCAAAGGAATAAACAGATATCATTTTTGGAGATCTATGCTGCATCCGAATACCTTTTGAGATGACATATCGAGTAACAGACCTTATCATTTCTTTTTTTGAGCTCTGTGTTTGCCTATAAAAAGGGCCGCCAGACAGAAATAAACAGGTTTAATAGGAAAATAAATAACAACATTCCTAGAGCGCTCCATTTCATTGAATCGGACAGTTTCCTCACATATGAAGCACGTGTTCGCAATTCTTACTTGGTCTTTGCTGATAATTCCAGTTAAGGATGCTGTCTACAGCCTCCTTTCCAAGTTCTAGATAGAGCATTCGGAATGGCCTATAGCTGATAGTGAACCTGAGCAGTCCTTAAGTAAGAACAATCCTTTTTGAATTTGAATATAGCTTCCACGACGAGCTGTCATATTCCAAGGGACAGATAGCATATTTAATGACAGACGCTGACATTCTCGAATCCCCTTATTCAAATTTCATCTTAGGCCAACCCTGTGCTATTTTTTCAACCTTGTTTGTATATATTGACCTAACATTATGGTTTCGGCTGTTACATGATGGTTCTGATTTTCTCAGGGTGAGTATAAAGGTCTGAACTCTGGATAATGTACATGTAAAATACAAATGGACTATATTATGCACAACAATGCAGTAAATTTACAGATTCTATTTACATTAATCTAAGAGGCCCTTGGAAATGAAGGTTTTTAAATATTTCATTTTCTAGATTTGTTTGAGGTTCGAACTTTCAAAATAGAAAAGGAGGCAAAACAGATCGATTTATCAATTAGGGCTGTTATATTGGCCTTACTTAAAGATTCTGGCCCTGACTGTTAATTGTACTAAACCATGTTTTGAACCTTTCTCTCAACAAGAACCTCATGAGTCATCCAGGTCCTATCTTGCATTTATTTTTCTTCCTTTCAATCAATGACGGAAATTACACTCTACAAGGTTGATCCTCAAGCAATTGGTTATCCAAAAAGAAAAAGCTCGCATTACCAACCATGAACTTGACTTGGTCATGGAACTTTGCTTTCAACTTCAATCTGTCTTTCCAAGCACCCCCACTTCTATGAACTAAATCACTGGACTACCCATTTGCTGGAGAGCCATGCCTTGCAGGCTGCAGCCACTGTTCTCTCCACAGCCTCCTCTCCAGATCTGCAATTCACCTCCTCTCCAGATCTGCAATTCAACTTAAGACGCACAAAATTTCTTAAACCTGATGCTATTGACACCCAAACCACCTTGCTTTGCAAACCCTTTCCCCATTTTAAGACATTTGGGATTCAGAATTTCCCTCCCATAGCATGGCTTGCAAAATGCCAGTCACTTATGTTAGAATTTTAAAGAGGATAGATAGTAGATCAGGAGTTTTGGTAAATTACTTTTGCAACAGTTATATGCCTTCCAATTGATGACACTTTCCTCTTCTAAGTGGCTAAATGGCGTTCCATGTTCACTAAGATTTATCATTGTAAAATTTGAATAGAGATTTTTCTCTACCTATTTGTGTTGGCATTTCTACTTGAAACATGAGTGGCTAGCTTTCAAAGATTGTAAGTTTATTCGTGGAGAGAATTTAGCTACATAATATAGGTTAATAATTTTAGATGTTTGCCTTAGAAGTAGAAAGAGATGGGACTAGTGCCCTAAAACAAGGTGGAGGGATTTGAAAGGGGAAAGGGCAACAACATTTAAGCCTATAGTTGTAGGGAAGGGAGGGTTTTTTTTTTTTTTATTATTATAATTTAAGGGAGAAACTGCAGTGACATGAGATCAAATGGATGATTGTATTAGGAAGTTGCAAAAGAGGCACTGGGAGAGTTGAAAGGGCAAAGGCATTGATAAAGAAACCTAATGGTAGAGTGTGAGGTTCAGGAAGCTGTTTGGGAAAAAAGATTTTGCAACAAAGTTTAATAGGGACTAGAAATACAGAAAATTATAAAATATATAAGAAGACAAAGGAGTTGAGAAAGTATTAAGTGATGCAAAGTCCAAAATAAATGATGACCTATATAAGAAATTAGGAATGAGAGAGAGATATTTTCAAGCTCATAGGAACGAGAAAAAGGAAAAGTAAGGACTTAGATTATGTCAAATATATAAAGAGTGATGACCAAAAGATTTTATTAAAGGACAATGACATGTAGAAAGATGAAGATAATATCTTAACAAACTTTTAAAGGAAGATTCTATAGGAGGCTTAGAAACAAGAAGCGATACTTCTTTAGCAGGACATACCTTCTACAAAAGAATTAGGGTAGTAGAAGTAAAGAAAGCATGACCAAGAATGAAGATAAGAAATGTTATAGGCCTAGATGGCATTTAGATCAAAGATTGGAAATGCTTTAGGAGAAAATTGGATGAGTTTGGTTAACTAAGCTCTTCAATAAGATGTTACAAAGAAAATGTCAGGTGAATGGGGATAAAGTGTTGTAAGACCTATATACAAGAACAAACGAACTCTACATAATTCCACCAATTATTGTGGGATTAAATCTTATGTGTCACACTAAAAATATAGAAGGGATGTGGAGCAAAGACTTACACTAAAGACTAAGATATTTAAAAATCAATTTGATATCATGCCAGGGAGGTCAGCTATGGAAGTTATCTTCTCACTTAGACAAGTAATGGAAAAATATCGAGTTAAGATGAGAACTCCTAATATTGTTTTTGTCGATCTAGAAAAACCCTATGACGGAGTATTCAAGGAATTGATTTTGGAAAGTTTTATAGAAAAGAAGTGCACTAAGATCATATATTGACATTATTAAAGACGTGTATGTAGTAATGAGTGTAAGAACTACCTATGGAGAGATAAGTAAGTTTCTAGTCTATATGTTTGTATTAGGGGTCAACTTTAAGCTCTTATTTCTTTGCATTGATTATGGCTAAGTTAATTGCTCATATTTAAGAAGAGCTACCTTCCTTAGTGTATGTTGTCTGCAAATAATATTGACTTGAAGGATGAATCAAAAGATTGCGTGGATGCGAAACTTGAGAGATGGCGGAAGGCTTTAGAATCCAAGAGCTTTAAAATAAATCATACAAGATGAAATATAAGAATTGCAACTTTAGAGGGACGTATAGAGAGATGTAACTCTTGTGAGAATTGAAGCTTAATTGCTTAAGAGATGTCATAGAGATTCCTTTCTAAGGAAGATTTTCTCCTACGAGGAGAGTGTTGCACACTCTATGGGGCCCACTAGTGCCCATTGCCCACCTTTGGTCAGTGCAGCCCCTTTCACACTCTCTATCCCATGATCCGACATCCAGATCAGGCCAAATTTTACACTCATTGAACCTTCACTTACCGTTGGATTGAATCTAAAAAAAAAAAACTATGGTTAAAGGGCCATTAAAACTTAAGGTTGTTAAGTCAAAGGTTAGGATAATCTGATGGGGCTAATTTTGTGGCCGATCCTTATTTATAAGGCAACCTTTCCATCCACCCTCCCTCTCATTGATAGGGATGCTCTAAGTGACCCTCACGAGCTGGATTGCATATGAACAATATGCAGTCTACTCATAGGAGAAAATTTTCCTCTACCTCAACTCCATAATTAATAATGATGGAGAGATTGAGTAGGATGCTGAACATAGGATAAGAGTTGGATGGTTCTAGTGAAGACTTGTTTCTAGAGTGCTAAAAGCACATTCCAACACGATTATTATTATTATTATTATTATTTGAATGGTATTTCGATATGATTATATGAAAATTTTTGCAAGATAACAATTAGATCATGTATGACGTATGGAGCAAAATGTTGGCCAAGCAAGTAACACTACATGCAAAAGATGAGTGTAGGCTGTGTAGCAAAGATGAAAATGTTGAGATGGATGTGCACCAAAACTAGGAAAGAATTAAAAACAAGTGCATTCAGGAGCATTTGGGGGTAGCATTAATAGGTGATAAGTTAAAGGAGACTTATTTTAGATGGTTTCGACATATCCAATGCAGGCCAACCATGGAGCCAGTGAGAAAAAAAGTTATTTCTAGAGAACCAGAATTTCCGCAGTTGATCCCAACATAGTTGAGACAAGGTGTTGATGATGATGATGAGATGCAGAACAAGATACTTACATGGGTGTGTTTCAACTTGGCAGTCAAGAATAGCTACCTTCTACCAATAAATAAATAAAATAAAATTGTGAACTCAAGTTCACTTCTTGCTCTTCAATAATTTCTTCTTAAACCCAAGACTGCTTCAAAGCATCTTTTGAGAGCCTCATCATCTGCTATTTGCTCCATATTATTTGGATTTATTGGTATTATGATGCTTGCAATTAGCTCCAACGCATCTTTTTCCTCCTGATTAAGGGGTCGTCTGCTATTCCCAGCAGCTGGCATCTCCCTATCCTATGGAGTAGAAACAAATGCCAATCTTTTTGGTGGTGGATTAACAGGTTTCATTACTGTCCTTCAACTCCACCCACTCTGAAGAATAGAGAAAGTAGTTCCTACCAACGGCCCACGACCTGAATGGTCTATTGGAGCAAGAAAGGAGTTTTCAGCACTTGAAGCAAAAAATGGAATTTTGTTCCACAAGAGCTTTGCATGATTGTTCTTTTGGATTCTTTTTCCTTTTTTTAATCCATTTAATAAGTTACTATCTTTTGCAGATTGTTTGAAATGGGGCAAGATTCCATCAATCCTGTGTTTTCATTCAGCTATGGAAAACTTGCCTCGCAGTTTAAGAAACAATGGGCTGTTAGTGTTTGCTAACACTTGGTTGTCCATAGAGCATGCAATCTGTAAATCTTATTTGTTCATTGTTTGTCATCTTTTTCTTAGAGCCGTGCTATGCTGCCTTCCATGATGAAGAATGGGGAGTTCCAGTTCACGATGACAAGTATCTTATCTAACCATGTTCTCATTTGTTTAGTTCCAACCTTATAGGGTTTCTTAGGGTGGTTGATTTCTATACGGCCCCACTGTTGGCTATTTGCAGGAAACTATTTGAGTTACTGGTACTGTCAGGTGCGTTGGCTGAACTTTCGTGGCCAGCTATTCTCAGCAAAAGGCACATATTCAGGTATTTTGCTTATTTTGTTGTTTTAAGACCTGATGAAATCTCATCTCCCACTCTTCATCATCATAACTTTTTTTTATGTGATTTCTATTATTATCTTCTGATGCAACTGCATCTGCAGGGAAGTTTTTCTCGATTTTGATCCTGCCTCAGTTGCTAAGTTGAATGAGAAGAAGGTCATAGCAACAGGAAGCACTGCCAGCTCCCTGTTATCAGAGCCAAAACTGCGTGCAGTTGTTGAAAATGCACGTCAAATACTCAAGGTATATCACCATCATCATCATTATTTATTAAAAGAAAAAGCTCCAACAGACACCATTCTTGCCAAAGTATCATGTTACTATATTGGGTATGAGGAGCAAGAAGCTGATGGAACATGATTAACACATGTTTGGCATTTTCTCGTTCCTAAGGAAAAAAAAAAAAGGAGGAAACATTTTCCTAGAAAAGGGCTTTTGTCATTGGTGTGACGCTTTCCTGGGTAACTATTTTTCTAATCACTAAGTTTTCCTTGCATGCTTTGCTTCATTTTCCATGGGGAAAGAGGTGGGGAGCCATTTCTTAAGAAAATATTATTTTCCTCCCTTTCTAAAATATGGCCTGCATGACCAAATGTTGGGATCCTGCTACATAAAACCAATATTTGTGGGACCTGGCCATTGGTTCATAATTATCATATAATCAAATTATAAGAGGAGCACACTAATGATTGCATCATATAATTGCAGGATTACATGGTTATAAGCTTATAATTAGAAACATATGATTAAACACGGATGAAGTATTTTAGCTTGATCTTGCATGAACTATTTTAACTAATACGGGCAATTATCACATTTGTCGATCTATTATATTAAATGGCTCAGTTTGTAACTTAATAAATCCAACCTGCATAATGTAATTGTAGGCCCTGTAATGACAACTGAATGGATGAGTTTTCCTGATCTTAAGATCCGTTTTGTTGGATAGTTACATCAACACAGTATGGATGTCACTTGTCAGGCATCATGGATGATCAATTCAATTTTGTGCCATCATTCACCTAACATTATTTTGATTTAACAATGTGATTTAGTGTACAATTGTTATATTAACACAAGGTCATTTACCTTGTAAATCAGAGACTTTTGTGGAAAACATTAGAATTTGTTCCCTTAGAAAAATGAAAGTTTAACCTAGAAGAAAAGAATTTCACCCACTTAACTTTTTGAGACATGGCCTATGCACTTTAGGGCTTGTTTGGATGTGTAGAACCTTGGTGGCCATGGAATTTTAGGGCATGTTTGTGCGGCCACTTTTCTATGGAAAAATCATGGAAAGTGAAAATGCTTTTCCACGGTTAAAAAAGTTCCATGCTCAGAAAAGCAGAAAAACTGAACTAAAATTTTTGTGATTCTGTGGAAAAATTTTCCCATGGGAGGGGGTAGGAACATCTTTTTTGCAGATAGAGGAAAAGGTTTTCCGCAGTGCTGCAAAAATGTTCCCCCCTTGGAAAACCGGTTCCATGGTAGTTTAGATCTTCTACTGGAAAAAACCCCAATAGGCTTTTCCGAGGAATCATGAAAATTTAGTTCACTTTTACAGTTTTTCTTGCTGAAAAGCAGCCCACCAAACGTGGATTTTATTGTAGCACGAAAAAGCTTTTCGTGCTTTCCACACTTTTTTCTGCAGAAAAGTGCCCTATTCCACGTTTGTGCGGCATTGCGGAAAACCTATTCCATGGAAATTTTTTCTATTTTCGGTGGAAAACCTTTCCAACCTTCCCCCATCAGAAATGTTTTTCCACGGTATTGGGGAAAAGTTAGTTCATTTTTCCAGTTTTCCTTACATAAAAGCGGCCGCACTAAACATGGAATTTTAAACACTGTGAAGAAGCTTTTCCACTTTTCATGTTTTTCCGCGGAAAAGTGGCTGCACAAACGTGCCCTAAGAGTATTGCCACCATTAATTAGAGTAAGAGGATTCCCTCAAAAATGTGCCCACGGTGGAATGTTCACTAGATTTCCATTCTCTTTGCTGGATCAGACAAAGGAAAGCCGTGGACTTCTCACTTTGAAGGATATCGTTGCAGGATTCCATGTGAAGGGATGTAAAGGGTCGAGTTTGGTACAGTCTAAGGTGGATCCGGACCCAGAACCAGATCTGATCTAATTTAAATACCTAGGCTTGGACCCAAATCCGGACCCAAATCATGCCTGATTACATAAAGCTAACATGTATAGGAATCAAACCTGCAACCTGTTGTTTGCCATCAGACATGATACCACCTGGGCCAGAAACATTTCTTGAGTTCATGCGTTGTATTTAAATATATTATTGTGGAATTTCATTAAGAGTTTTACTCGTATTCGGGAATAGACTGTGCTGGACCCAGACAAGGACATCCCTAATCCCATGCATTTAAACAAGTCCTAAGGCCCAGTTTTGATCCTTGAAATGGGGGCTGATTTGCAATAATTTTACCTATTGTAATTACTTGAAGTTTGGTTTCTTGCAAATGGTTGTGACAGAATAAAACGACTGCAACTTACAGGTAATTCATGTTATCCAAATGGTGATGTAGATGGCACCGTCTTTACGAGGATCTGTTTGTTGGGGTGATGGCTGGGTACTTATTTCCAACCAAAAGGGAGACAACTTTAGCCCCTTGGATAGGAATGTATTGCTTAGAATTTGTAGGAATTCAATATTTAATTAAACAAAAGGGCCTTTAATGACATGCTTTTTAATATATATATATAGATAGATAGATAGATAGATAGATAGATAAAGAGAAAGGGGAAAATTAAATGGATTGCTGGAGTCGGTCCCCAAGAAGTTATCCAAAAACTGTTCTCCATCGTTGTTGTTACCGCTATTATATATATGAGAAATGCCCAGTGTTTCCATGGCCCTTCTTAACCTTTTGAAGTCTTGGACTGATCTCAGTGATATAACATGCTGGGGTGTCTCAAGTGTCTCTATCTCAGTGATATTCACCGCTCCAGTATATCCAGAGATATGAGACACTTTTTAGAGGTTGATTCTAATCTGGGCGATACATACTATTGGATAGAACCATGTCAAGCATGATTCATCTCCATGGAGGTAATTGCATGTCTTGGCACGATTCAATTAACAGTAATGCAAGTCTGATCTAATTCAGGATTATAGCTTGTTAATGCAGAGATTCAACAGTTTGCATTTTTAAATGTGGACCCACAGTTAAAATTTTCAAAAAACTGAAAGGGGATATGTAGTGTTTCTGAATACACCAGACAATTTCTATGCTATTAGCATTGTTATTAATTAATTCTGCTATTATTATTAGTTCAGCTGCTGCTATAGCCGTCATTGTCACTCCATTGCACAACTTCTTCCATCAGCAAGAAAAATGATCAACTCTTTATGCATTTGTTGGGTTATGTCTGTTACTCTTTTATCTTATGGTTGGCATGTGCAGATCATAGAGGAGTTTGGATCATTCGACCAGTACTGCTGGAGCTTTGTGAACCACAAGCCTATCCTCAACCGATTCCGGTACCCACGCCAGGTACCAGTTAAGACTCCAAAGGCAGATGTGATAAGCAAAGACATGGTGAGAAGGGGTTTCCGCTGTGTAGGGCCAACAGTCATCTATTCTTTTATGCAAATAACGGGAATGACCAACGACCATCTAATCGGCTGCTACCGATTTGAGGAGTGCATTGCTGCTTTGACGCAAGATCAAGATGATGCTGGTAAAGCCCAGGTAAAGGTAGAGGAGAAGTCTGAGGACTTGGATATTCCAGGATTGGGAAGAGATATGGATGAGTTGGTCATCTAGCAGTCAGTCTCCATATACGAAGTGAAAGCAGATGAAGAGGAAGCAGTGGCTGGCAGGTACATGGTCTTTCTCCACTGCTGTTTTTTGAACAGGTATTTGCTGCTCATTTCATTCCATGGAAGGAGGTGGTCTGTACAAAAATTATCAAGTCTGTGTATCTTGATTTGTAGATTATATAGCAAATTGATTCTCTGCGCGGGGTGCATGTGCATGTGTTTGAGGTGCCTGTGGATCGTGTTGAATATGGAATGGTGTGTGGGCATCAAATGCAAAAAGACAAGTCAACGATGGAGACAGCAGAGCATTAGTTAGCTAAAGTTGGCTAAAATTTTCTTTTATTTATAGAGAGAGCGTTTAACCACAGCAAAGCAATCAAATGCTGCTTTTAGAGTAACTGATGATGGCAATCTCGTTGCTTTTTCAACACCCCTTGAAAGGAAAATCCAGTCGATGATGGAACCTGAGCAAATGGTGATCTCATTGCCGAATCAGCTGCCTAAGTTTCCGGAAGAAACTCCCAGCCATGGTGATGGAAGGCCGCATCTGATCAAATTTGGAGGCTGCTTTCTTGTAGCTGAATTATTGACACTGGCCATTATCCATTGTTGAAATAAATAGTAGAAAACAGCGATCATTAACGCACTCATTGTTGAGTGGTGTTGGCACCTTAGTCACACTCATGCCCTGGGAGGTTATCTCTGGGTTCTCTAGTAGAAGCATTACTCCTAAACCACCAGCCCAACATAGCATAAATGAATCATACAAACTGCAATCATCACACATTGGGGCCCCTAAAAGGAGTGGGACTATTTGATCAGAGATCAGGTCAACCCCTCCATGCCCGACCACTCGAATGATTCAAACTCATGCTGATGGCCTTGTGGAGGGTGTGCTTTTGAGTGTTTGCGATTCTGTTTGGTGCATTTGGACATTGAAATGCGGAGGACAAATAAAATTTAGGCACATGCAACTGTTCAATGGCTAAGATATTTTTATCAACGGGGCTAGGCTGAACCAGGCTTTTATTAGTTTGAGGCTCTTTAGCAATTCTTTGGGCAAATGTATCACTAAATTACAAGCGAGCCAGGCTGGACTTTGGGCTCTTTTTCACTTAGGGAAATCGTGGCCCAAATATTAAACAGTCCCTACATTTTACATTCAAGCCCGTCCAAAGTGGGCCGGCCTAGATTGGGCTTGGGCTGACCCTGCCCAGGAAAACCCCTTCATCTGGATTAGGGAATCTTGGGGCCCAGCAGCAAAATATATATATATATATATCTTAATGCACATCTATTCCTTACCATATGGTGAATGAGAACATGTTGGGGCCAATTTTATGATCCATCCGAACCATTTACACATGAGACCCTTCGAATTATACAGGATCCATTGGGTTTTCACTGATCCGAATGGATTGGACCATTGGATCAAGGGTCAAATTTTTTTTCTTTAATTTAATGTCGTTAGATTTGTGGGCCACGAATGAAGGGGTTAGAGGCATGATATTTAAATTCCAAATTTGATAGATGGGCCATCAAGTGAGGCATGATATTAACCCCAAATTTGATAGATGGGCCCATCAAGTTTGTCTCTTTCTATCCTATGATTAGCAGGACTCTAGGTGGGCTTTATCAAATTTGTCCCTCACCATAGAGTAGGGGATGGATGCACATAAATGTACCATTTTGTTTCCTGTGCAATTTTGTCCTTCAATGCACGATAGTAAGAACGATAAAGGTCATACCGAGTTTGATTTTATGAGTAGAATGCAGTTAAAAGCCAGCCGCATGTAAACAGGTTGAGGCTGAGATGAAAATGATGAAGAACAATAGTACAAGAGATACTAACATCATTTTATTATTGAAAAAAAATTTCCCCTTTTGTAACTAGGACATATTGGAAAGTCATAACAATCTCTCTATCTCTCTCTCTCTTCCAATTCTACCTTGCGCATGCTCTATTATTAGCCACTTCTAAACATGCAAATAGAATGTACAGAAGCAAATATATGCAAACGGCAAACAGGAAGAGTAATTAAACGAACTATGAAAAGATAATAAGAAGAATGTCAAAATTTCCTCGCATCTGTTGACTCATCAACCTAAACCGAAACCACTGCATTATTTCCATTGAAGAAAGGCCGTTCAATCACATTTGAGTTTTTGGCTCCTCGCTCAGCTTCAGAAGAGTTCAAGTTCAATCCAATGCTCAAAAGAGTTTGAGCCGACTCCAATGCCTTTTCACCTCCAAGCTCCAATGCCTTTTCACTCACTTCATCTTTTCTATCAGAGAGGAATTGCACCGACGATTCTTCCGCGGGCAAATCATTGGACGTTGTCAACTGTCCTCCAGCACTTAAAGCTGCAGCTGCAGCAATGAGAAGAGCCGGACCATATGAACCATAGCTGTTCTTGGAAGCCACTCGCTCATGGTTGTGTTTACCTTCATATGTTATCACAAGGGCTTTCGCATCATCTGAGGCCCTCTCAACGTGTTTCCGAACTTGGCATCCATCATAAGTACATTTGTAGTAGCTCCTGAAAATAGTCAAAGGATCAAAGTTAGATGGAATAAATAAACCATACCATGAGCATGAAGCTTTCAGCCTTTGATCTATGAGAACATAATGTGATCCCAACCAACCCTTGGGGGGCGTGAAATGAACATTACTCCAAATATGAGGCGCCCATATCTGATGCAACCTAAAATATGGTAAGCTTAACTGAATCTTTCTTGAATTGTGTGCTGGAATGCATGAAGCTTTCTTGGCTACATGCCTGATTCAACTTGGCTGATAGCTATGGGATATGTGATTATATGCTATCCTTTATAATGTCATTTAGATAGTCAATGACATCAAAACCTGTTCCTTGAGGTGGGTAATTAACTAATTATAGAGAGGAGGTCAAGAAGATGCTTCATGCTTAGAATAAAAATGCTCCTGACATTTGTATGAACAGTAGGAGGTGTGCAAGTGCATGAGTGTGATATACATTCTGACTCGACCAAATGAATATAAGGATGAGAGAAGTCTACAGCTTGGTAGCATAAACAAGTGGCCTAGATGATAGTACAGGTGCAAATGAGCAGAATTGAGCAAGGCTTGGCCCAGCTCAAGCGTGAGCCCGATTGCATTATCCACAACTTGAGCCCAAGTCAAGCTTGAGGAGCCAAGCTCAAGCTCCTCGTCCTCACGTCAAGAGCTTGATGTCACGGCCTGCTCAAACACAACTCACACTTGCACCATGCACCCACATAGAGAGGCTAACTAAAAATTCCTAGACGAGTCTTGTACATGGACGGCACTTACTCTATAACACTTTGGTTTCAGCTGTTGATTATTGACATGTGGATCCTAATCAGGAAGAACAGAGAGACTACTTGCAATCATCCCAAGAGCCAGCAAGAAGCGAAGGCATGGAATAAGTGACGTTGGAAGTTGGAATGCCATGAGTGTCATTCCAAGGAGGTCGGGGTGGGGGGGCCAACAAGGGTTGGTCACCCAAGTGCAAGAACTATGTGCCGAGGTCGCTATTACTAGTAACTTGCCGAGGGAGCAAGTAGGGGATACCTTCATGGTCATGTCATTTAAGAGGAGAAAGGAGACCCTCACCCAATTTTAAACAAGCTCAAGGGTGAGATCAGTGCAGATGTGGACAAAGTGAAAGCCAAGACTGCGATGTTGGAAAGCTTTGCTCATTTGTTTCGCTCCATTTACGTACGTAAATGACCCACAAGTGAAACGGTTACACACAAACCATGTTTGTTTGTAGCATTTACTCACTGGGTGTGCAAACGGTGCGAAAAAGTGCCCTGCATTTTTACCATCTCACAGCTCAAAAATGCAGAGCTACAATACCAGCGACGGTCAATAAGGAGTCAACAGTTTTTTCAATTTTTTTATTAAAGTAGGTCCCTACATCATAGAATGAACCGTTTATAATGTTTAGAAGGTCAAAACTAGCTATGGTATCAAATCTCAGCGATTGGATCATCATGGATGGTGATAAATTTATGAAAAACTTTGGACCATTAGATATGAATTTCTGGACATTGTTGTGGGCCCCATTTCCCGATCCAAACCATTAATCCTCTTCAAAAGGCCAAACACGGGTATGACATCAAATATTAGGTCTTGATTCATCATTGTTCTCTAGAAATCTGTGAAAAAATGCAGAGCCATTGGATGCATGCAGTCTACAGTATTGCTACAGTGAAAACGCAAGTATGTTTAGGCAGTCCGGGTTTTTTCGAATTTGACAATTCTGTGGGCCCCAAAATCAAGAACCGAACCATTAGACCTCTTCATAAGGCTCAAAACAGCTAGGAGCTCAAATTTGAACCATTGATCAAGCATGGATTATGAAATGTTCCAAAAAGTCCAGAACGTTAGATCTACTTTTATGATTTCAGTGGGCCTCTTTTTCCTAATCCAACCCGTTGATCCTCTTCAGAAGGCCAACAATGGCTAGTGGGTCAAATCTCATCACTTGATTTATCATGGAGTTTTTAAACTTTGAGAAAAAATGTGGGGGACGTGTGAACCGTTGGATGCACTCAGATCCACATGTGAAGAGGTGTGAAAATGACAAACAATGGCATGTGTTTCATTTGTGACTCATTTGCATATGAAAATGATTCATATGTGCATCGTTTACACGTGGACCATGTTCATATCACTTGTGAAATTGGCAAATGACACCTAAGAAATGCACAAGGGACTTAGAAATGCCAAATGAGGTGGAGGATTTCTTGTGACATGGAACACTACATGAAGCCGGAGAGATAGAGGATGATGTGACCATTGAAGTGGGACTATACACTTCATGGATGACGCTCTGTCATGATGTAAAAAAAATGCTCAAATGATGTAGAGAGGAATCTCTACACCATTGACACTCAGGAAGCCTTTCGAGGAGAATTGAAGGCCCATTTCTTGCTCGAGAATGTAGAGTATTTGGCAAGGAAGAACTTGAAACACATCAACCATGATGGTTTGATCTGAGACTACATGAAGTTCTTTACCCTCATGCTGGACAACAAAGACATGTTAGACAAGGACTGACTGTTGTTTTTCATGATGGGCTACAACCTTGGGCTAAACAAGTGCTCCAACTCCAATAGCTCAACATGCAAGACTTGGCCATAGCTGTCGCCATTGTGAAGAAGCATAATGAGTTCTTAGATGTGGAAGTTCAATTTAATGGGTGAATGGTGATTCTATGGGCACCTGGGAAGTTCAATTTTATCCTCAACAAAATCTTTACAAAGCAAAAGTTCTTGTAAGTAGAGTTTTATCATATTCTCCGGCAAGCAATTGAGGTTGCATATAGTCTGGCCAAGTAGGAGTTGCTAGATCTCTTTTTTGTGGTGGTCCTCCACTGTATATGATGCTTTAAATGGTTTATTAGCGCTCTCACTCTCTCTCATATATATATATATATATATATAGTTCTGGCAGTATAGCCCTCTAGAACTGCTTTTTTACTGGCAACAAAATTTACCTGTTTCTGCTAAAAAAGGGATAAAAGATATTAGCGCATTGTCTCTTCTTTTCTACCATGATTTTGAGTCATTCCCACTTGTATCACATGCGGGCTTGCAATAATGAATTTCATTTCTTGCAATCTATCAAATACAGATTTTATGACAGAACTGTGTTGTTGATTTTCGATGGTCCACTGAAGCACATACAATGGCATTGGGGTTTCTCAAATTTCTTCAGTAAGAAAGGATAGCAGAACTAAAATTAATTAATCAGGTTTCCTACTGGAACATATCTAATAAAGGCTAACAGAATTATAACTAATGTAAGCAGGTTTGCAATTGGAACATATCAGAACTATAAGTAATGTAAGCAGGTTACTTATTGGACTGTAAACTACTTGCATTGAGTTAGATGCTAATTAGATAACATCTTTTCGTGCTCTAACAAACATAATGAAACAGAAATCTAAAACCATAAACTTTATAGAAGGCACCTACCTGGGATTAGGGTTTCCCTTCACTATTTTTTGTCCATACTTGCGCCACTTGTATCCATCATCCAATATTCCCAGATCACTTCCTGTCTGCACAACAACTTTAGCATCCCTAGTTGTTTTTAATGGAGGCGTCGAATATGTAATCCTGCTTCATAAAAAATGAGTATCTGTTAATAGACAGCGTGTAAGATAGGAGAATCAAACTTTCAACCAACTTTCTTTCAGAGCTTGCCTTCGTTTTGGTTCTGGTTCATCATCATACTCAACTTTAATGCCAGTGCCCACATCACAACCACTTGAGGAATTGAATTGTTGTTCATGTGTTGCAAGGCCAGAATACAGTTCTGTCTTAGGTGTAAGTGATTTTGATCCATTAATTTCTTCTCCTTGATGATTTGCAGTTTCACTCTCTCCTAAAGAAGCACTAGACAGAACCCTACTCTCCCTTGTGTATCTAATCTTTTGAGGTGGGTCATGATCGTGCTGACCTTTATAAACAACTTCAATGACATTGCCACTGTAACAACGCATAACACTCTTCCTGACTTGGCAATTGAAATGTGTACATCTATAGTAGCTTCGACAGCACTCTACACCCTTCACTTGCTTCTGACCGTACTTCCTCCAGTTGTAGCAATCACCAGAGGAAGCCTTTGCAAAATGAGTAGAATGAGGTTTCTGGTCAAAGGGACGGTGCTGCTCTGCTTCTCGAGTTGAGAAGCTATCATTCAATAATTGTTGCAGCTTTTGTGGTTGTGGAATTGGAGTGAATGCTGATAACGCTGATGGGATGGGAGAATTTAGGGGTAATCCTGATGGCAATGATGGATGGGCTGCCTGCAGTTTCATCTGCGCATGAGCTGTGACGCTGGCCAATGCTTCTTGATGTGACATACCAAACTGCCCCTGAATATTAAGGTATGGATGGTTAGATACGCAGTGTTGACGCATTAGAAACCAATGATTGGTTGCCAAAACACATGCAAGTAATGAAAAATGCTCAGCAATAGCACCAATCACAAAGAACAAGCAGTATAAACAATGTACCAATTGAATGCCATTGATGAAATATAGATGCAGGCCAGCATTAGTTATACATATGAAACAATCTTCCATTATTAAGTACTGCTGCCATCATCATCATCATCATCATAATTATCATATCCTTAAAATTCACATAACCATATCCAAGGGAATTTGATATGTAACTTGGTGAAAGATCATTGCCCCCATGGCCCCACCAGCCTATGTAAGAGAAGATAATAACAGCTGCAATATAAGGCATTTAAGATTTGTTAGGTTTCACCAAATCAATGCCATGATCAGGTGAGATGGGTTTTATAGGAGACATGAAACAACATCTGTAACTTGTAAAAGATAATATGCAAATACAAGTACATGTTGGGGTTTTAAAATTTCACAAAGGACATGGAGTTGGGCATTGTTTTACTTGAACATCAGATAGCATACTCATGGTGCACACATCTATGAGATATCTATTGCCATATTGCAGGCCCTACATGGATAGTTTATATCCCAAAGGCCACGTCTTAATCTGGAGATTCTTAATTGCTTAACTAAAGGAACCTTTCTATTCAATGTAGACCATTGGAAGAAGTTCTCTAACCATCCAGTTACAATATTTGAAAGCTGCAAGGATCGAGCAATTGGTGTGAGTTTTCAAGCTTAGATGTAAAGTCAATATTGGGCCCGCCAGCATCCAAGTGAAAAGGTTCACACTTCCATCACTTCTTTTTTTCAAGAAACAGTAGGGTTTCATTCCTACAACTCAAATTGCAAAATCCAGCTTGTCATTGAGATGACTCACAGGTGATCATTTTCAAATCACCAAAAATTCAACCAGTCACAATACACAGGCAGACCAATACCCAGCCACATACTACTGAGTCCTGACTCACCTTCAAGAGTAGAAGTCAAGCTAATATGCACATTTCAGAAGCTATCAATTCATTCACTACACAATTAGAAACCACAATTCCAAGTTCCCAACAACAACCCGAAGTCCCAAACAGACACCAATTCCTAATATTGAAAGTTAGATGAGTGGCCACTAAAATTTAATACACAAACAGATACTGCAATCTTCCAAAAGAAAAAATCCAAGCCTGAAACCAGCTAAGAGTCCTACTTACAAGCTACTCTCTCCATTCTCAATCATCCACACTTTAAAAGATGTAAAAGTAGAGGTACTATATACAGCAAGATCTAAAATACTTTAGTCTGTTTCTTGCAAGTACCCCATACAGGTATAGCCTGTCTATCAATGATCTGACCCATTCATCCTGTGGGATCCATCATGGATGAGCCAAAAATCGAAAATCTCTTCAATTAATCACATTCCAAAACAGGTGTACTCACGATTGAATAAGCACAATTAGCCACACTAGCGAGGTAATTACAATGGCTATGATTGCAGGGTGGAGATATCTTCATCAATGTACATCCACAGTGGGTCCCTCCAAATGTAAGATCTGATTTCTAAAAAATGGGTCTCACCTTACATTTATGCCTGGATGGAATAATCTGTTCAGAAACTTTGGATTGAATTCTCCATATATTTTAAAGGGGTTCGATGCACTTTTGCCATTTTGTAATTAAGCCCCCCACAATGAATCAATGATTGTTAAAATCTACTCAAAATGACCCCAGACAATGGGGCCCACAGAAGAATGGTCAAACAGTATACAGACCGGTGAGGCCCACCACAGCTCCCATCACCGTCAATTACACATCACGCAACCATGACTTTATGAAAGGCCGGATGGTGAAAAGAAGCCCCACCACTGGTTTTATACCATTTTCATTTTGTGGGCCCCAACCAATTCGAAAAAAAGCTAAAAAGAACCCACCTTTTTTTGCAAAATGAATGTGATTATTCTCATCTTTCACCCACCCAACAAAATCAACTCATTCCCTTCCTTTCTTTAATAAAAAGGAAAAACCAATGTCGGTTTGACTATCAGTCAACCATTTCCAACATTTCAACAATATCATAGTACCCTTTTTCATAATCATATCAAGTTTTTATAACCCGAGGAAGAGCGAGGAAGAGCGCAGTCCACTGGGACCAATGCTCGCAAATTAGAGATTGTAATTTCGAACTCGCATCTCCATCTCTGGGCCACTTTCCCATACAAAAGCCTGATTTACTGGTTTGTTACACGCATGGAATTGTGGTTCAAACTCGTGCTCTCTTTCCTTTTAGGCCACTTGCCCACGTAAAAGCCTGAGTTACCGATTTTCTAGGTGCACGGGGTTATTGAAGAAGCCGGATACCCTTATCCGCAAAATAATAATAATAATAATAATAATAATAAATAATTATTTTTTCTTCAAAAACACAGAAAAGTAAATATATATATATATATATATTCATTACCTAAAAAACCAATTTTTACTGAAAAAAAATCAAGCATATGATATTAAATGCAATTAAAAAAAATTTAGAATATACAACATATTCAACCACAAGAATTTAAATTAAGAATCAGGAATGATGATAATAATAATAATAATAAATTATCCAAAATTAAGAGAAACTTTAAAAAAAATGAAAATATAAATCGAATGTGAAGAATCAAACATCAAAACAAGAACCAGAACAGAGATGGAAACACCGACCTGAAATCCAGACAGGAAGCTCCGACAAGCTTCCGCCGACGACTCGCCGGAGATCATAAAAACCGGCACCGGCGTCGCCTCCGATCCAGACAGGAATCTCCGACAAGCATCCGCCGTAGACTCGCCGGAAAGCATGAAAACCGGCACGGACGTCGCCTCCGGTCCACCGGAAGCCGAATTCGCCGGAGACGGCACCGCTCCGGTCAGTGGATTCGAGAAGGACGGGCGGAAATTGGACGAATCTCTCTCATTGCCTTGGAGCGAAAGCGGACTCGGTAGGGTTAGGGTTTCTCGAACCGAAGAACGAATACTTCCTTCTTCAACCAGACAACTCGGTTGAAGAATCGAACGGACGAGTAACGATTTCTCTTCTTCTTCTTCTTCTCCTTCTTCTTCAATCACTTCTTCTTTTACATGAATCTGTTCTTCTTCTTGTTCTTGTTCTACTTTTGAGGGTTTTGAGGTCTGGTTTCTTGCCATGGAAGATTGGATTGGAGGAAGGAGAATCGGGCGGTTCAGGAGACCGAGTCGTGACTCGGAGCGTGTTTTGCTTCGAGTTGCGAAGTCGAGAGTGAAAGGAAGAGGGAGGGTTTTTTAAAACAAGAGATAGAGGAACAGAGAGGGGTAGGGGTTATAACCCCGTTTGACTGCTGTTGAACGGGAGGTTTTCACCGTCATGACGGCGTTTTCATTTTTTCCGTTACCGGGAGCCTGGGTTAGAGACATTGAGGCTTGAGCGTTCCGAGGGGGATAAAGATAACGGTTTTTTTTGTGACGGAGGATAACGGCGTTGGTCCTTGGTTTGACCTGAGTACAGTTGTACCATACTGAAATAGAGTCATCCTCGATCCTAAGGCTTTAACCTAAAAAAAATCCTGAGTCAATGGAGTTATGCTCCGTAGTGGGGCCCATTTTTTATAGTGGGGCCCATTTTTTATAATCTCGACCCTTTCGCGTAAACGTGGTTCAAATTTTACTTCAATCGGAGATTATCTCACGACTAAATTGACCATGAATATGCAAAACCTCGTACTAATCAAGGTTTTTTTTTTTTTAATCAATGGGTCAATCTACTAATGGAAGAAACTCGGATTGACATTGGGGGTAGTGGATTGGAGGGCGTTTCATTTTTGTCGATTTTCAATAAGTTGACCCCATTGTAAAGTCGTTCTTTTTTAATTCGAATTTTCTCTAAGTTAAAGTACCAAAGGATCCAAAATCATAATCCTGTATGGCCCTTTGAAGGGGGCCTAGTTCAACTTAGACCGTTGATATAGTGGGGCCCATTTGGATAGGTTGTCTCAAAAATATATGACATCTGGTTTTCTAATTGATTGTATGAACTAAGGATAGAATTTGCTCATTGGATGACATCTGGATTTCCTTTCATTGGGATCACTCTATCAATGAAATGATTTGGGAAATTATAGCATATAGTTATTAAAATATTACCATCATCATCATCATCATTAAATTCTTATTTATTTACAATTAATTTGATTGCAAATAGAAAAAAATAAATAAATGAATAAAATAGAAAAACAATTAATTCAGGTCATTAAGAGAAAGCCCCCTAAAATAAGTATTTTAAATTACACATGCATAACATTAATTCGATGACTAGCCATTTTAACTTGACTTTAAAAAAATAAAAATAAAAAAATAAATAAAATAAAAACTCATGTCATTTCTAGCAATGCCAGCATGGTAGACTAGAAGAAGATTTTTTTTGTTTTTGGGTAAAAGACTAGAAGAAGACTTGAGAAATGAAAAGGGAGAGAATCAAATACAAATGACCCACATGTATAACCTCTATAATTGGAGATGGGCTATTTGGGTGATCATGATCATCATTTGATTGCCTTTAAATAAGTGGGCCATGGGTTTTAAATTTGTATTATTCCACTATAGACTATTAAAACTGTGGTCCACTAGATGAAGGATTCCATTCACAATGAGGATTGAGGACCTCGTAAATTGGGTAGGGGATAGCTTTGGGTGCTTTCCCATCTTCCAGGTGGCAATACCAATTTGTCATGGGCTGGATTAGTCAACTCTTTAGTCATCCTACTACTCAAAAAATCTAGGGAATGTTAAATATCTCCTGTCCTTAGTCCTTTTTATTATTCAAGGTTGAGCATAGGTTGTATCTTGTATGCATTACATATCACATATTTTATTTTGTAATTTAAGATATTAAAGGACATATATTGTATTTCATAAATAATGTATTGATAGAATAAGAAATATTCACCTACACACCATGTATATAGACCATGCGTCACATATATTCAAAGATGGATCCTCCTTTTGGAATGGTCCGAATGCGCAAATAGATATGTTTTAGCTTACAAATAACTTCACAGAGTATGGTATGTTGTTTATTTAAGTTCCTAGGCATTTTAAGACTTCGTATTTTTATAAGTAGTTAGAAATGAAAATTCGAAGGACAATCTTTAAAAAAATGACCCTAAACTAATCAGTAATCATCATTTTGAATCAAGCAAACGTGAGTAGTATCCAACCCTTACCCTAGTAATTCACAATATAGAAAAGTCAAAGTCCTATATGCATCACTACTATATCCTTCACTCTTTACCTCGTATCTTTCACTTCTCACCTTCTTAATAATCCTGATGTGGAACTCATTTGCATATGAATTCTTATGTATTTTAGACAAAGAAATAAGCCCTATAAAATGTTTATAAGAATCAAAATTTAATGACATTGCACTCACACTCATGCATGTATATGGTTATGGCCTTACGACCTACTACTAAGAGAGGTGTCAAATCCCTTGTGGGATCCACTTGGATGAATATCTATCACAAGAGGAATAGTATAATGGAAAAATCTCGTTGTGAATATGATTTTGGGCAAAAACCATCTCAATCAAGCGTCACATGCATTTATTTATGAGCTTTAAAGTTTAACAGTTTCTTGAATTGCCTTTTTTATGAAATTTAATCCAATGGTGAGTATAATTCAAATTAGAGTTAAACTATGGTGGGTGACAATGCATGAGAGGATAGTGAGTGTGAGGGGTTTGGATTAAACATGAGAGTCTTCTATGATGTAACATTCCTATTAATCCATGAGAGGTACCTCTGATATGGCCTCGCATTACACAAGTATAATCATTCTTATGTAAGGGTCAAATGGTAGTAGGAGAGTTACGAGGAGTTACCCATGAGATGCTGGTATAATCATTCTTCCTCTTAGCAAAAAATAATAATAAATAATAATAACAGATAAGAATTACAACTGTGCTTGCTAGTAGTTTCAAGCCTGGTGAGGGCCCGTGAAAAGTATTTCACCATCATCATCATCGTTGTTCGAAGAATCATCCCACATCCCATATTATCTGACCATCCATCCATGGAAGTGGATTGATTTATGGCAAGTTACTAAGGTATAATTTGTGATCAATTGTTCTGCTATTTTAGGATGAGCACTAGTGAGCAATAGAACACCTAAAGATCAAATTGACAGAAGGAAACAGCTCTACAATAAAACCTATTCATTAGTCATATATCATCATAAATGGTTTTGTTATAATATATATATATATAAGTGTATTTTTTTAGGCACTTCATATTAATGCCAATGACCAATTCAACTATCTCTGGGTCGTGACTGGTATTCATTGTAAAGATACTATTAGTTGTCAAGATGGCCTTGCAGAAATATCTCAATCTAAAGGTAGATTCTAAATTGTGCTATACAAATTATAAAGAGGGTTGAATGTGATCACTTCTTATATTTCTCTGTACCAATGAAAAACTTCAGCAACATTATATGATGAGTGAAAAAAAAAAAATGTGAAATGGTCTTAGGGTTACTTGAAGTATTTTTGTCTAATCCAACTTATGGTCCATAACTCACCCATGGACTGACCGTGGAGAAACAGAATTCATGTCGTTGACCCTGACATAGTTGGGATAAAGCTTTAATGACGACGACGACGATGGCTCCTCCTCATTGTTTGTATCATTTCCTATCACTAATTGGTTTTCAGATTACTAGCCTAGCAACTAAGTTATAGTATCAGAGCCAGAGGACCCAAGTTTGAAATCAAGCATGGCAAAAATGCTTCAAGCCGTGTTGTGTATTCGTACGGGCACGAGCGTGCAGGGAAATTAGGCCCCATGCCGTGTTATAGTCTTGTGCGGGCGTGTACCGAGAATGACCATAATATATATATATATATATATATATATATATATATATAAAGCTGATCAATTTGACAGTTTAATCACTCAAGCTGAAGTAAAAACTCAGGTCAGGTCCTGTATAGGGTGGATCATGTGATTGAATGAGTTGTATCAAGCAACACCTGTCTGATGGGGTGGCCCTTTTTCTTACCAAGTCCTACAGTCTGCATTGGGGTCCAGATGGGTTAGCACGCTTTAGTGGGGGATCTGGGGCTGCACATTTTACAAACAGGCTAACTCAGATCCAGGCTTTAGGCTCCATGTTGAACCCAGACCTGGACCCGGGGACTCGAATTGTAAGCAAAATGGGGGCTGGGCACAGACAAGTGAAGATGGGCTCAAGATGGAGCCACTGGCAATCAATGGATAAAAATGAGAATCTCTCATGGAGTATCTTAGCCATCTCTTTTTGGACCTCAAAGATCCAAAACCTACTTTATATGATAAAACAATCAAAAGATGCCTCAAAACCAGAAAGGACATGCCTGAACAATTGAGAGCTGTAGATGGGTAGACCAGGTTGGAACTGACTCAGAAACCGTTTTATAATAAAATATATTTACCATTAGTTCATCTGATATAATACATTTATTTAGGTCAGGACCATCGACCCAACCTGGACCTGACCATGCATAACTATTTATAGATCAGACTCAATAGGAGAGGAAATAGCTAGTCCTAGCAGGCACCAAACTCCATGCGTGACTTACCTTTTTTTTCATAGAAGAATTTTTTTTTTATTTTTATTTTACAGCATGAAACAAAAAATAAATTACTTACATGAAATAAAAGGTTTTTACTAGTTGGGTCTTTGTCTATTAATCTTTTTTTTTTCAGTCAAACTGAAATTTAATTAAGAAAGATATATTTCTTCCATATCCTTATGTTGTAGACTAATATTTAATATCTTCCATTCCATTTTGGTAAAAAATATTAGAAAACTGATTGTCTTTGATAGGTTGAAGACTTACGGGGTGGCTCAATCACTTTTTTGTTCTATTAATTTTTACACATTTGTGAAAAAAATATATTATTTATTCTTCAGTTCAAAAGCATACTATTAATTTGTATGGCTCAATAGAAGTTAATAAGTCTTAAATTAACCGGACCCAAGTTGCACTGTTATTAGAAGTAGGGTTTGGATGTAACAAGGTTTGGGGCTGATATTATAAATAGAGACTCAGAGTCTCTAAGATGTACACATCTTCTAATTGCATAGTGATTTCTCCTGTCTTTCTGTAGACGTAGGCCAAAAACTGAACCACATAAATCTCTGTGTTCTTTTGTGCGTTATTGATCTATTCTCGTATGCCCTTGATCACAACACATACACAGAAGACTTACCTGTCCAACAACAATTGCCATATAAGCTATATATCATACTATTCATACAGTGTAATGATATTCAAGGACATCCCTTTGGCAAAGAATCAGTTAGATGCAGTATAAAACATAGATGTGCAAAGCTGCATCCACAATGCCTTCTTGGAGATGCCACATTTGCATTCATGAATATACACAGCAGTGCATATGCATCGGGTTTCAGAGAAAAATGCTCATTTTGTACCGCTGCATGTTTGCTCTTGTTTCAAGTTTCAGAGACTTTGTTGATGATGATAGAAGCGTAATTGGCAATTGTTGAATCTGGAGACTGTCTCAGGCGTGCAAGATCGTGGAAGAACTCAGATGAGCGAAGGAACTGTCTGCAAGGTGAATGGGCACACATCTTCCCCAAGGAGAAGAGTGCTATCTTCAGGGGAGACTCATTTACAGCATCCCTTCTACTCGGGCTCAAAGCAACAATGGAACAATCAGAAACCAGCTTTAGCAAAGCCTGCAATGGGAATGAAAATGTGTAAAAGTGCATACTTCATAATATGTGAAGAACTGCTTTAAATAATTCTACTACTGCAAAATTAATCACGAGTTATAACTAAGTGGGAATACACTATTATTTCTTGTTATTTATTTATTTATTTTTGCTGGAAGAGCATTTGTTTGGCCTAACAAACTATAGATTCTTAGGAGGCATCCACCATCTCAATTAATAGATGATTATATAGCCATACGATCGAGCCCCATTAAAAAATCAGCTCATTGGTTATAACAGTCTTCTATTGATTTGACACATTGATTAGATAGGAGATATTTGGGGCACAAAGCAATATTACTATTCAAACAAATTCTTTAGGGGCTCACTCTAGGAGTTTTGCTTCCCATCTAGGCTTATAATTCGGGCCTGACAAAATTCTTAAAAGGATAGAATAACAAATAGGATCACTCTCCCCCCCTCCCTCCCTCCCACATAAATATTTAAGTGAAAATCGTCCGCACATAAGAACTACCAACTGAGACATTCTTGCGGCCACCTGGCCCACCTATGATCAACTTACCCTCCTAACACATTAAAACCTTGTAAATTGCCACAAGCCCAAATTTGACACACTGAACTGTTCCTCGCTGTCGGATTGAAACAAAAATAACAAAGCTTTTTAAAAACATCATTAAACTTGAGGCTCATGGGTCAAGGTGTCAGGAAGATTTGATGGCCTGATGGGATTGATATTTACAACCCTAGGTCGAGATCTTGGGTGGGCCCCGCAGGCATATATAGACCATCATTAGATGCGGATGGTTCTCATGCTGAAACACACACATTTGACACATGCACATGCAGATATTTAGGAAGAGCAGGCTGTTCTGGGCAATGGAGCAAGCAGTCCTGTGGGCCCCACATCATGATACTTTTTTTCCTTCTTTTATTTCTTTTCTTTTTCTTCTGTCTCTTCTTTCTGTGACAAGTATCATATCAAAGCATACCTGCATGGCACCTGCGGAGATGATATCTTCACAGAGCCTGTTGGAGTTGCGCACAAGATTACTAAGAGCACCTGCAGCATTTGCTTTTGTTTTGTCTTCTTCTTTTGAAATTAGAATTTTTGTAAGCTGAGGTATAGATCTCTTAAGCTCCTCGTATAACATGTCATTATGGTATGCAGCATTGCCCACCTGGAGAAACAAAAAGGTCAATTTTTCCAAACAGCCAAAAAACAAGTATATTGCATATGGAAGCACTGTTAGCTGGCTTGGCAGAGAGGATAAAAGAGTTACGCAAGTCAAATTACTCCAAATAAAATCATAAAACAGATGAAATATTGTAAGTGAAATTTGGCAAGACTTCCATGTAATTTCCATCCCGACTTTTCAGACTGAACCATGCACAACATATCCAAAAAGATTTTGCAACAAGAAAATATAAAATGCTCAGCACAGGAGAATACTATTAGCTCAGGCCATGAATACAATGTGAGTTATCTACGGGAAACCCAAATGGTTCATCTGACTGTGAACTGAGCACGTGATGCAGTCCATATTCAACTAAGAAAAAGACCAGTGCATATCTAAAGATATTACTTTTTGTGCAGAAGGCTTTATTCCTTTGCTTCTTCAGTGGCTCACAGATGAACAATCCTCCCCTTTTTTTTTTTTTTTTTTGCTAAGTCTCAAAACTGAATTGAGAAAGAAGGAAAAGAATACAAGCCCAAAAAGAAAACAAAAGACAGCCCACAAGAAATAGAGAGCCAGAGACACTACCAAACTCTATCTATACAGGGGAGGTCTCGGATTACACACATTTATAAAAAAAAAAAAACTAGCTTTGAAATATGGGTCCAACATGATGCAGAATGATTGCTCTGAACAAATGGTAGATTCCCTTGGGATGTGCTTTGTATAACACCTATTTCACTCGGGAGCTTTTGAGATAAATGCATTTCCTGGAAATAAGTCTGCTTCTTAAGTTGATGTGTTGCCAGAAAAACAAATTAGTAATTTATTTTGAAAGATAAAAATGACCTATTTATTACAACTTTGAGCACTCTCTCAAGTCTCAACCATAACTTTCCGCTAAATGTCCACTTTGTTAATTGATCTCGCATGATAATAATCTCTATTTCACCCAATTTCTTTCAACCATACCTCTATCTCTTATCTTTGATTCCTTGATGCATAACTATTGTTAGAAACTACTAAACTTCAACACAGAATCTCTAAAGAACCTTGCATTGCATAATATAAAGGACCTTGGGGCTTTTGGTAGAGGAGAAAAGGGGGGAAAAGGTGGAGGGAAAACCTTCCCCCTAAATGGAATGCTCTGATAAAGTGCATATCCTCGTGCAAAGATACATGTCATTCTACTGATGTATATTTAAGAAGCTACAGAATAACATTCTTCTAGAAGGCAAATCTCCTTCCACCAAAACGTGTGTTTGCTAAGTAATTGTGGAAAAGTAGAAAATACATAACATGCTCAGTACATTTACTAACTGGACAAAAATCTTACCGCAAAACAGGCAAATTTTCGGGTACGTTTATCTGGATCAGCACATCTATCAATGAGGAGACTGATTATATGATGCTTTGCCTGAAAAGAAAACAGCACAATGAGTTCAACCAGTGCACACAACCATGCGGACAAATTTTGTTACCTTAAAACTCAATGCAGCCATGTACAACTGAAGCCACTTACTAGCAAGTTATAGAAATAGGAGCTGTGACGGCACATGTTGCCAATAGCACTGCAAACCTTTGCACGCACATCTGCGTCTTCGTGGATTAGAAAGTTTTTCAAGAATTCCAACAATTCAGCCCTGTCAATAGCTTCATAAAAGTCCTGCAACGGTGAACATTTAGTTAAGATCATGTAAGGTCCATCATCATGGAAATCATATGCATGCACCTCAAGCCCAATGGTGAGCAGTGATAGTTCAACAATTATCCTCGCATAAGTAACTTTCTAAACCAACATGCATATGGAAATGAGTCAATTTCTACACAGCTACATATGCCAACATGGCACATGCATGGGACATCCAAGCCATTAACATCCCACCATGCCTTTGCCCCAGGCCAAATATCAGGCCAAACATCTCTTCACGTTGGCCCATGTAATGTCCATTTGTTTCATAGGCTGGCCTGCCTAATGAAGTTCAATCTGAATTATAAGCACATGGCAGGACCTGCCTGATGGATGTCCGCATGGGCTATAATAGTATGTGCAAGGAGAAATGGCAATCATCTGCATCCAGTGTTCAAAATATCGGCCAATACCGATTCATATCGGCCAATATGAATCGGTATCAGCCGATACCGAGCCGATATCTCGCTGACATATCGGTCTTGGCAAAATATCCCCAAATTCTCAGTCATCTCGGCCGATATTTTTGATCATATCGGTTTTACCGATATCTCGGCCGATATTTTCAAAATATCGGCTGAGATGAGATAAAAAGGGTCAAAACCCTATTTTTTGCAATTTTTTCCCCATCTTCATCTTCTTCTCATCTCCTTACTACCCATAGCAACAGCCATACTCCCTCTTGCATATTTTCAAATCCCACAACTATTTTTTGAAGAAAATATCATCTAAGGTAAGAGAAAATCAACTTAAAGCATTTTATTATGTGTTTTTTTTTTTTTTTTTAATTTTAGATTAAGCATAGAAATCATGGGTTTGTCACTTGTGTTGTCTTCTTCATGTAGAAGTTAGATCTACATACTTTCATGCTAGATCTACGCATGCACATGATTTTAAAAAAAAAAAAAAAAATCCATTTTTTTTATTTTCGGATTTTTTAATATTTAAATTATAATATATCATTTTTTGGGGATTTCATCATAAATATGTTCTTTTAATTATTCATGATCATTTTATGGTGTGTAAATGATTGATCTACATACTTTTATGCTAGATCTATATATTTAGGATTTTGAAAATGATTTTATTAAAAAAAAATTCCTAAAAATAATTGGTGTTACTTGTTAGAATATTTGTGATACCAAGGGCTTATTAATAGTGTGTAGATGATAGATCCACATGTCTCATGGTAGTGCTGCACAACAGTATAGAGCATATCTTTTTAGCCAATACCGAAGAAATGATGACGATGATATCGAGCCAGGGCGACACTCCACTTGGAATTAGGCTGTCAATCTGTAATACACTCATACTCACCAATCTCTCTATAGTCTCTACTATCTACTAGTCCCCTCTAAGTCCTGGTAAACCATGAATCTTTTGATGCCTAAGTGCTTTATGATTTATCGATCTCACTATCATGTTTCTGATTTTAATGTCATCTTCATGGTCTTGAATTTCACAACTTATTTGATGATTGAGTTAGTATTAAATGATGATTGATATGTTATATTTGTTTTCTTATATTTTACACTAATAAATTGATCATGAGCATCAATAATGGCTGCATTATATGAAATACCGGAAAAGACAGCGAACTGCAACACAGACAGGACTCATAACTTAAGGTGACCGAGATTTTGATTTATTGTTGTTACTAATGGAAAAAAATATTGTTTTCCAGCATTTTCTAATATTTTGGATTTTTTGGATATTTTTGCGAATTTTTTTGGATTAAAAAAAAATTCACATCGTGACGACCGCGACGGACCGATATCCGCGACCGATACCGATATCATATCGGTTTTTCGGCCCGGCCAATACCGCGACCGAGACCGAGATTTTAAACCATGTCTGCATCTACATGACAAATAAGATGCCAGAGAAAAATTCAGTGAGCAATTTTTGTGTCCGTCAAATTTTCTTCAAACGGTCAGATGTTGGCGTAAAGAAGATATGGCAACATAAAAACATGATATGAACATGAAAGATGAGATAGACAAGTTGAAAACAGAATGATCCACAAAGCATGAAGCATACAACAAATGGATTAATCCCCTGACCTTTGACATACGTGCAAGGTCAGAAACTATCATCAGCATATCCAGCACAACCTCCCGAGGACTACACACATCAAGCAACTTTCTTACTCTGCTTGGATCCAGCAGACCATCCGTAAGAAGCTGAATGACCAGGCGAGGATAGCCAGTCATTTTAGCAAGAAAAGCTACCGGCTTTCCTAAGTCTTTTGACTCCACATACTCGAGGCACCTAAAAATACAACCAAGCACTCCTACCTGCATAACAAAGGAGATACGGTGAGAAACTGTCAAGCATAATCCTACCTGCATATCAAAGGAGATATGGCGAGAAACTGTCAATGAGTAAATAATGATCGGATAGCCAAGGACTTGAGATCTAACCTCCAGAAGGATCTCTACATATTGAGGCATGTTAGCCTCAAGTGCTTTCACGATGTCCTTGTTTTCCATGCCCACTCTACCAGCAGGTGACCCTGCATTGAGAAGGGAACCACTGCATATGGATGCAGTTGTTGATGGCAAGCCAGAACCATTTTGCAAGGCAACAAAAGGAAATGCAAAAAGATCAATTACTGCATTGATCAGTTCTCTAATGCCATCACTTCCACCACCAGGCCCACTCCAATGTTTTAAAATCTTAAGGTGTGCTTCAGATATCAGGTCAGCAATGATTTTAGCATGTTCTCTCCGGAACAAGATCTCACGGAAAGAACCACCAGAGAGGCAATGGCATATCGAAGAAACAGTCCACACAACACCAACAGGCGATAGTGCAACTTGTTCCTTTGTGCAATCTGCTCCTTGCGGTGGGACCCTCTGAAGGGCGCCAGCCAGCACATAAATGAGAAGCTGGGGAATACCATTTGAGCAGGCTTGTTCAATGGCTAGTGGTCCCCCCAACTTCAGTCTCATTTCCAACAACCCAACACATCCGTCCTTGACGCCATGCCAGTTTGAAAGCATTCCAGAGTGTATGCCAGTAGCTTCATTTTCATCAGATGCAGAACGCCTGAGGTGGGCGCGCAGTGTTGTTGTGGGAGGAATCAAGGACAATGCTGTTTCAGTAAGAGGAGAGTTCATCGAACCTCCACTTTCAAGTGCTATGAGAGATGCGAGAGCTAGCATGGCCGATGCACATTGGGATGGAAAGGAACTTGCCAACCTATCTTCAGAGGAAGAAAGATGTGCAAGGAGGGTAAGCCATGAATGCTGTTTCTTCTGAGTATTTGTAAGCATGCATGATGCCGAAGTTCTTCCAGCTAACTTCTGACGCTGTGCAACTGTTGCCAGGGTGAGACAAGAATGCACAGCTAATGTATGTGGATTCGATAATTTACATTTTTGGTTACTCGCATCTCCACTTGATTGATCTTTGTTGGCGGATGCAGCACATAAAGTTAATACAGAGAAAAGACTGGAAACTATCGTTCCATCGCCACCTCCACTGATGCGAGGTGTAACAGGTGTTGAAGTTGGCAAACCGCAGAGCACGTCACAGACAGATGTGCTAAGTATACAGCTCCTCAACATCAGCTGGAACAAATATCAACATCCAACAAAAAGAGAACAAAGTCATGTGCAATCATGACCAGAACTAGATGCTGTAAACAGTACTTGTTATTTTCATTAAAAAAAAATGAAAATGCAGTTGGAAGCCCACGGGCCCAGTTTCCACCCTGGGATTCGTAGGTCTTTAGGAAAAGGCTACTTCCCTTCCTACCATACGAAATTGACAATCCAAGCTATTTCCATAAGTACTGCTCACTCTGTTCAAATAACAAAGAACGAAGTATATAAGGCATTTTGCAAAATCTCAGCTACGGAGGGCAACCGAACAGGTTAAAAGGGTGACCAGTTCTGACAGGATCAGTTCGAATATGGTTATACAATGTCAAATCAAGTCAGGTTCAGGATAGGTTTGCACTTGGGCTGTCTCGACCCACTCCACACCATCTATGACCTTTTAACTATTTCTTAGTGATATATAATATAAAGGGTCCCCCTTTGCTGAGCACTGGTCCTTTGGGAGCCTACTTGGGGATGGGACCAGGGGGATCGAAAGACCTCACCCCCACGGCCATGTGTAGGGTGACAGAGGCTCGGATCATCATCCTCACCACTTGATCAACAGCCCACAAGTTTTCAGCATCCCAACAAGTCCACAATTGATCGAATAGTCCAGTCTATTCAGATGGGTGCCAAACTTGGAATTGGTGACTATCGCGCGCACGTGGGGGGGTGTTGTCCTTAACATAAAATATGTTTTTTTTCTTTTAAAAAATTATTAATATTCTCTCGGTGGGGGCACATTGCTCCGCAGAGGTTTTCCTTAACATAAAATATGTTTTTTTTTCTTAAAAAAATGGTTAATACCCTCTTTCAAATCAGAAGGGTAACTTGTATCGTACCCAACCCAACTTCTACCCTTTTACCAAACCCAACCTGTTGCCATCCCTAGTCTAGACACATAAGATTCTAAATAAAATCAAGAGATTCTTCAAAAGGCCTGCACTGTAAACAAGATTGGTAAATGTTTAATGTGTTTCTACTTTGATAAACATGAACCCTCAGCCTCTGAGAAATCTAAATCCCCAACCATATTAATACATTCTGAAAAGAGAAAATAATCTTGCATAATAAATTAATACTGCAGACTTTAGACTTTACTGATCTTGAGAGCACATTTGCATATGTTCCTGTGGGGTAACCAACATTGTATGTTATCTAAAATATAGTAGTCTACTCAGGATTTATTGAGATTGATTGACACGTAACAAACTGTAACGACCCAAGCCCGCTGTCCATGTGATATTGTCCTCTTTAGCTCATGGGATTCCAACCCAATCTCGCCTCACGGTTTTAAAAGGCCACATACAGAGTTAGGGTGAGGTCTCACATATCTATACCCAAGATCAGGACTAGCATGTTTCCTATGTGGGACTTATGCACCACTGCATACCCAGTCCTCGTTGGACCCAACGCCCTTCTATTGGGGAGCCACAGACATGACATACTCTCCCATTGGAAAACAGAGCCGTCCTCGACTCTGATATCATCTGTAACGATCTAAGCCCGCTGTCCACGTGATATTGTCCGTTTGGCTCATGGGATTCCAACGCAATCTTGCCTCACGGTTTTAAAAGGCCTCATATGGAGTTAGGGTGAGGTCTCACATATCTATACCCAAGTTCAAGACTAGCGTGTTTCCGATGTGGGACTTAAGCACTACTGCATACCTAGTCCTCGTTGGATCCAACGCCCTTCTACAGGGGAGCCACGGGCGTGACACAAACAAATAACTTTGTCTGATTGTAAACTAAAAACAGTCTGGGCATGGGTGAGTCATGTACAAAGAAGATACCAAATTAAAATATCGACAGTCAATCGTATACGAGAAACCATTTTCTTTCTCAAATACTCATTAACTAACATTATAATTGAAGATAATCATCTTGTCTCATTAAATTTGATAACCGCAAAAACAAATCACCACATACTTGGAACTCCATTCATATGTTTTGGCAGTGAATGACATTAGTTGGCATTATCTACTAAGCAGAAATGCAAGACTATGTGATTATCAAACTGTTGTATGCATATGTTAAAATAAGAGAGAACATGCACCTGACTGGCAGCAGATAGGGTAGGTTCTAGACCTTGACGGAGGCAATAATATATAGCAACCTGCACTTGTTTTGATTGAAGGAGTGTTCTCACCACCATTTCAATAATTCTATCTGATTCTGTCTCAGGCAGTGAACCATGATCATTGTCCCTGATATTAAGCCGAAGAAGAGAATGGCTGAATAAAGAGTTTACTGGAAACAAATAAACATGTCCTTTCATGGTCAGAACCTCCAAAGCATCTATCAAAGCCCACATTGCCTTGCACGCTTCACAAGCCACAGGTAGCATATTTGGACTACCAGACATGAGAATTGACCCCGAAGCACTTAAACACTGGCACAGGAGATCCACAAAACCAGGCGTTCTAGCATGATCTAAAATCTCTCTTGAAGTTTCTTCCACTGTAGACACAGAGACCACCTCAGGACTCCCAGCTGACAAGCATGCTTTAAGTCCAATAGAAACTCTAGATAACATGACTGTAATGCACGCAGTTGACTCATATAATACTCTTCCAGATGGATCTCTGGTGTAGCCAACAACCTGTACATTCAATAAGGGCAGCAAGTTTGAAAAGAAGAAAGAGGGCTGCTGAAGAATAATAACAGCTACAAACAGGAGGAAAAAAGAAACCTGAGGATAAAGCTGTGCAAGGTCAACCCAGTGTCGACAGTAAGAATTTCCCATTACTTTTCCACTGATATCGAGTAATTTCTTTAAAATTGAAAGGCACTGCATGGATCAGAAATTATGGCAGTCAATGACTGTAAAGACAACAAAATTTGAAACCAAACAGAACTGAAAGTAGAAATGTCTTGCATGCAACAGCAACCAGAAAAATTTTCCGGTGCATTATGACAAGCCCATATTGAGCATCATGACTGTCACAATTAATTTGGCCAAGTTACAGACCATACCTTTACTATCAAGGCATTACCATCAAAAGAAGACATGTTAACTGTGACACCAGCAAACCCAATAAGTGTGCATATCACATCATCTAATGATGCATTTGAATGAAAAGCCCCAGCTGCAAGTATGTTCGTAAGGATTCTCAGCGACTGGTTTACGCAAGCAGAGCGCTGATCTCTGTACAATTTCATAAGAAAACTAGTTTTATTGGCTTGCAAAGTAGCTTGGTGAGTACCGAAAATATGAAATGGGAGATGATCCTCTTTAACAGAACAATTATCTAGCAAAGATTAATAACCACTTCAAACAACTAAAAAGAGACGAAGTGGACGAGGATAGACCGGAATGGCAAAACAAAATTCATGTAACCACACAGCTGACTCCAATGTAATAAGGACAAGGCTTTGATGATGAAAACTTAAGAAGACAGATCAATCAAGAATGGTTGAATTAACATTCTTGTCCATATGTTTATGTAAAAAAATCATACATTCTCAAGTGAGAAGACTGAAATTCCGAAGTTCATGTTACTTTTTATCATATATGTGTTGGGAAGTCCCACATCCCACATCACCTATGTAATAGGCTTGACATGTCTTAATATACCTGTATGGACCTTCCACCTATGAGCTTAATCTTTTGGGTTGGTACTTGGTTTCTTACATGCTATCAAAGCGGGTTCCGATCCCGTCGTTCTTGTGTAGCCCCCGTGACATGCCTATCCATGAAATTTGTTGGGCTTACACGTGAGGGAGAGTGTTGGGAAGTCCCACATCCCGCATCTCCTAGGCTTGACATGTCTTAATATACCTATATGGGCCTTCCACCTATGAGCCTAAGCTTTTGGGTTGGTATATGGATTTCTTATAATATGATGATAATGATAATGACGATTATGCTCTACCAATAAACGAGTATGTGCCTTTATAATATACAATTGACTTACAGAGAAAAAGGATTTACAACATTTTAACCAACTGAATTTGAATAAGCAAAACAATTAACATTACAAAGAAAAGGAACAACTTTCATGGTCAAACCTCTACTGTGAATGGCGATAATGGTTATAATGGATTTTTAGAGGAATAATAAAGAGCTTTACCTTCCTGAACTCGGTGAATCTTCAGGCCAAGTTTTCAATGGATGAAGGACAAGTGCTAGTGCTTCATTATCTTGACCAATATTGTTTGCTCCTTTGACAGTACGAGAATTGTTTTCCAACTTATCTAACACCAGGCACTCTGAGAAGGAGGTAGGATCTCAAATGCACCATATGAAATTCCATACAAGTGGGAAACAAAGGAATGACTTTAAAAATAAAAATAGAAAAAGGGGAAGCAAATGGGTTCCAGTTGTAGATTCATTGCATGGTCAATGAAGCTAAAATCATTATCGATATAGTATCTTTGTTAAACAGCTCACATTAATTGAACTTAATCTCAGAACCATTTTATTTACCAAAAAAATCTCAGAATCATCTTATGGGGAAAAAAAGAACATGAACGTTCACAATAATTCCCCGTTGAACTTCTTCAACCACCAGAACAGAGTTGCAATTCATAGGAACGACACCAAATGGGAATACAGATGCTAAACGTGGGAAATGTCAACAGCGCCAAAGGAGAGCCAGACAATATAATTCCTCAATACTTTGATTTGCAAGGTCAAGAAATTGAACTCCACTTAATAAATTCCGAAGAAGCAAAACAGAATATTTATGAATATGTCCAATAGATGCAGGCATTAAAAATGTCGCAAGTGGGTTATAAGGAGATTCAGGCTAGATCATGACCCACAGAAATCAAGAAACATCCACATCTGACCTGAGGTAAGGTAACTAATGTAATTACTAATTTGTTGGAACTACATGACAAGCAGACCTAAAAACACCTTTCATGGACCCTTTTCGACATCTAAGAAATCAATCAGGCCCACTATCTTATCACCAGGCTGCCACTCAAAAAGTGTTAGATAGAGACAGTCAGGAACAGATCTGCATATATAGTTTTGGGGGCAGTTGCCCACGTCGGACCTGGATCCGCTTCCAAAATGCACATGAAAATCTTGGATCTGCTTCCAAAATACACATGAAAATCATGGGTCTGCCCCCAAAACAAACATGAAAATACTGGGTTTGCCCCCAAAACCATTTGTTTGGGTCCGCACCCCTCAAAAGAAAATCCTTGGTCCGCCACCAGTCAGACAATCAATGGTCTTATTCTTCTTATAAGAGTTACCTTCGGGCCGATGACACCATAGTCATCATGAATGTCCAATGAAGTTATGAAGAGACCTTGGCCCACAAGTCAAGACACAACGCCCACTTAGATTGACCCAGATTACATTGTTTAATCGTTTGTATTGTCAGGTTAAGACTAACCCAGGCTTGTCCAATACCAACTGGATTGGGAACAGTACTAAAAATGTTGACCTAATCACGATCCATGTCCAAATCCAGTTTAGATCTTGTGAGGTTGAGTCAAAACCACTGCCATGAGTATAGGAAATATTTTGAAAATAGTGCAATACCAAAAAAAAAAAAAAAAAACCCTAATCATGATATTTCAAATCATTGCAAAAAAAAAAAAAAAAAAAAATGAAAATATCAATAGAAAAAAAATGCAAGAAAATCAGAATAAAATGGTAAAAATCTATAATAATATCTTTTTAAAGTGTTTTTATTTAATTGTATTATTTAAAAATAATTTACAATCATTTCAGAATAATATTTGTGATAATGGTAGAACCTATCACGACAAACCCTAAAGTCGGCCCTAGAAGACAACCCCCAAACCAACCACTCCCCCCCCCCCCCCGGTTCCCACCAATTTAATGGGCTGCCGTAAATTTTTACTCTAGTAGGAGATGATCCCACCATAAGGTTGAGCAGATATTATTCTCAGGACAAACTTTTGTTGGAGAAAATTTTAAACGGAAGCCTTACTACAGGTGAGGACATTTGTTTTGAGTGGTTCGGATATTCCACAAGCAGGCTCCACTATGGACTTTCAGGCTCCACTAGAAGCATGAGTGAGCCGCTCACGGATCCGGACTCCTAACTCAGCATTATCATTTCATTTGTTAATAACCGGAAATATCAAAAGCTCAAACTGTTAGTGAATGACAGAACGATGCATATCAAAGGGTCCTAACAGCCTCCCTTGTATGTGGGGCTCTGCACGTGGACAAAAACACACCAAATGACCAACATGGACAGAAACATGTCCCAAGGGATTTGAACACACGACCCCCAGCTCTGATACCATGTTAATAACCAGAAACACCAAAAGCTCGAACTATTAGCGAATGACAGCAATATATATCAAAGGGTCCTAACATCATTTACACCTCAATGACTTCATGTGCTGCCCTCTCGATCATCCATGCCTGCCACAACATTGTGACTCACCAAACGATCACAACAAACCAACTGAAGAATTTTCATTAATTAATTGTAATGATTAGTTCACATGTAAAAAAATTCCGACATGAGTTAGATTTTGATTGGAGAGAGATACAAACCTCACAGTTAAAATATGAAGAAAAGGATTATATTGAGCAATTTCGATTCATTATAATTAGCCATAATATTTCTGTATTTTAATGCTCACAAAGTTTTGAGAAATTATGTATTGGAAAAAGATTTGACCTATGTTCAAATTTAGAATTTTGTTTGGATATAATTGAAACTTTCTCAAAAACTTCATTTTCAAATAATTAGTAAGAAATCAATATATATTATAGCCAACTATTGCTCTCCCCCACCCTGCAAGAAATTCATCTCTTCACCCCTATCTAGCATAGCTTATCAAACCAAAGGTAAAATAAAGTGGTGTTAAGAAACCTTCACGGACAATACCTGAAGGAACAATACCAACTGAAATTGGATTTCCTGATGATTCCACTTGCTGTGGAGAATTGGCATGATGACTCTCTGCTTGCCTCTCTCCTGAATGATGTCTAGCATTACGATGCTCAAGAGCAGAATAGTGGCTCTTACCTGAAATCAGTTTTAAAAAGATAGTTAGAAAATGAAGACCTCAAAAACTGTGAATGTGATGTGTAACCGAAGGCCTCACTCTCAGGACTGGCAGTAGAGGTTTTGATAGTTGAACTAAGCTCATGGTTCACTTCCCCTTTCCAAGCTGCATCACATCCCCTGGTTGCAACTGTAGCAGCACGCAATTCCTAATGTATCACCAAACATTAAAGGCTTCCATAAATCTCATTACTGTTAAAGAAAAAAGGAAGAGAAGCTTTTGAGACCAATACATGAAATAGTTCGTGGGAGCTTTTCAAGTACTATGTGGCCCACCTTTCACAAATTCAAACTATTGAATTCAGGTCATTTGGGTGCTGGCCAATAAAGATTCATATGGCTTGGGAGGTCAAAAGGGTTCACCACATTCAGCTCTTTCCTTGAACCCCACATGTGATGCAGTACAGACCAGGCCCAAGTCAACTGGGCCTACCCATTGACCATGAGTCAACCCGGTCCATTGGGTTCAGCCCACAAGCCCAATTAGACCAATTGCTGCTGTGGAGTTTTAATTCTAACTTATTTCTGTTATTAGTTGATTTCTTCTGAGTTTTCTCTTCAATTATGCTGTTTCCCATTATTTGAATGTGACCTACTGCTTGAATTCATCTTGGATTCAATTAATCCCTAGGAAGATTGATCTATTTTCTGATTGAGGATCCGGGTCTGCATCAACACAGCAATTAAAATACAACTCATACGTTTTTAGTTGGAGGAAAAGTATAGGAGTCGCAGAAGTGTGTTTACTGCTTTGGTCAATCAATTCCTAATCGTTAGGATCGATCTATATTAGTTAGGAATCCTAATACTATCCAAAGTCATATTAGGAAGTCTTTTAGGAGTCCCAGCTTAATTAGGATTCTTTTAAGAAAATCTTTCATGTTAACAAACCAATTGGGAAAAAGTAAATAAACCGATTAGAGAAGTCCTAAATCCCAGTAGGAACTCTTGTTTACTTTTAAAACGTTTGTGTAGAGGGAAAGATGGTCAAATATTGCTTGTAAAGAGGATTTCAAATCCCACAACACTAAGTCTTGTTTATTTGTATTGTGCTACATATATTTAATAATAAATGGAAGTTCAGAATTTTGAATGCTTTACAGGTGTGGTGTCACTGATGGATTATCCAGCAGTTTCAAAACCAGAGTGCGACTCCAACAATCCAGAATGCATCACCTGCCAATTCACAGGAGGATGGTTTGGATTCATGAAACGTGGGTCGAAGGTGCAGATTTCATGGTTATGCAAGAGAGTCTGATTGTGAGTGCAAACAAACAAGTGAACTTATATATAAAATATAGTCTTAGCTGGTTTCAAATTAGATGTATGGTTGAAGCATTACCCTGGCCTCAAGCTCATCTAAGGTTTCTTTGACAAATGGATGTTCCAGAAGTGCAGGCCAAGTCAACCTTTTTTGTGGTTCCTGCTTTTTGAAATTTGAGAAGCAATGACATAGAAAAAAGAATCTGAGTGAAGACTGCACAGATATTGTAAAGCACCTAGTGATTCGAGTTTTAACTCAAGAGTATGAACGTTAACAACCTTGTTGAGCAAACCCTTCAGAAAGCTTTTGAAATTTTGACTCATGTTGTCGGGATATTTTACAGGGTCCTATCAAATAGCATAGAAACAAATTCAGTCCCATGCAATGGATAGTAAATTATAAGATCTGAAGCTTAAATGTGTGGAATTTCACCTTGACAATGTGTCGAATGAGTGCATATACGGAATTTGTATAAAATGGTGGTTGACCAACAAACAGTTCATACCTGGATATGCCCCATACTCAATTACTCTTTAAAATTATGATAAAGAAAATGAATTAGAAGAAATAAAGCAAAGCCACACATTTATGAAGAGCAAGTCTTCATTCAGTTGATAAAGGAACATTGACGTCTGATTCAATCGACATTTGTATGTTCATAGAAAAGCCAAGCGAATTACAAGCGTCATACATACTATGTTAAGCATAATAAATAATATAGATTTGAATATGTTTTAAAAAAGGATGGAAAACCACATGAGACAAAAGAAACCATCGTCTCCTTGCCCAACCATAAGCTTGTCAACCAATAAACACAAAGTTCCCGCTTTAGACAACATCATCACCACCATCGAAGCTGTAGCCCATCTATCTAGAGCTCTGAGCTCTATTTTTCAGCTCATTTTTTGTTTGAAGTCATTATTTTAGTCACTCCACAATCTATAAATGCGATAGTTCCTTGCACTTGAAACTATTCAATTCTTTGTGAGGGTGCACTTTCCACGCTTTTGCACATATATCCAACCATCTCAGATGACAATAAAGATCATTATCAATTTACAGAATATAGTTTTTCTTTCAGCTTGAATCAAACCATTGAAAAAACGTATTAACATATATATATATATATATATATATACGTATTGCTTATAGTTTGATGACATTGAATTAAAATCAACTCAACCATATTCTAAGTTGTGAATGATGCTAAAATAACTTATACAAATATGAGAGTTGATGCTTCAGATTCTTCCAGTGGATATCACTGGTTCTCTACCCCATCTCTGGTAGAGAACCAGAGTGTTCTCTACCACATTTTTCTAGTTTAACAATACTTGCAACTGTAAGATCAATCTCCAAAGACCATTTTCCAACTTTCTATAAATTCCAGATTATAGTGACATGTTTGTGTAACAACAAGGATTCCTCAGTAGCAGAAAAGCCCCATAATTTGTGGTTTGGCACGGCCTTTTTCCACATGGAAAAAAGGAGAGAATTGAACTAGTTTTTCTCGAGTCCATAAAAAAACCATTTCCTCTCTCTCTCTGTGTCTGTGTGTGTGGTTGTGGTGGTAATGGGTTTGGGGCGTGTGTGTGTGTGTGTGTGATGGTGGTGGTCGTAGAAACGGAAATCCACAGAATGAGAATTCCAACATTACACAAACATGTCCTAAATATGAATCTTATCATCTGGCTTACCATGGAAAATTTAAAGAATTGAATAAAAAGGGCACCATAAAAATCTACAGGTTTCTTGTCACCAATTTAAGGAACAGCTTCTCTGGTCCTTTGCTAATCACAGCTAACACTCAAAAGATTAGAAATAAAAAGACAGAAACCATGCAATATTTATAGACATGCCCTGAAGATATCAAATTCATAAAGAAGAAAACATAGATGCAGTCCTCCGACTATAAAATATTGAATTTGCCAAATAATCCATAACAGCATTAGTCAATGCAATTTTTTTTTATCAAACTACACAGTTCATGAAGAGTTATTTTGGCAAATTTAGGAAAAAATTGAACAATTTTACAAAATGCCATTGTATAGTGGAATTCTTCTTGCCCCTTGCTCTGTAAGTCCAACACACCAACATACAATACCATTCAGAACTAGAAAACCAACACAACAGTGAAAAGCAAGCAACCATTATCATGCTAAAAGAGCATAACAGAACTATACCAGCAATGTTTCACTCCCTTCCCCCGGCCAAATCATGAAACATTCCCAAATATGGAAGTAAAACAAAATTTCAGCGACTATGGTACTATCCATCAGAAAAGAGATAGAGGCTGGAAAAAAGTACGTACAGAATAACTCCAAGAGACCATAAATCTGCAGTGTGGTTGTAGGGCTGCTCACGTACCAATTCTGGAGCCATGTATAGTGGGGTACCTGAGTAATAGCAGCAGATAGAAAATTCAGCTACCAAAACTGGTAACAAGAATCAAGACCCACCCCTTTAGTTACTTAAGAAATGCAGCTCACAAGTACTGGTTTAGAAGCATAGTCTAAAGCGGGGATTCAGGTAAGTATTGGTTAAGAAATGCACCATAGTAGCCTAAGCAGGGATTTAATTACCAACTGTCAGACAATGCATAAGCACTCAGATCTTTGAATGATCACATAACAGATGCCTAGCTTCAACAAGACCATGCTTTCATATCAACCCACTGATTGACCTAGTTTACAATGACAGGCCCATTCACGTGCATTTTTATTTTTTTTATAGATATGAAAGATTTCGACACTGAAAATGCCTGCTGCCTCTGCCAATTTACAATATATAATTAAGATAAACAATACCCAGTGCAGAATCACATGGCAGTCCTTAAGAATAATGTTGCGCAGAAAGAATATTTTGGCCTTTAAAAAGTTGAATAAGAATAAAAGTAAAAAGACCCTTGATGTAAATGTTTGCAAGTAGAGATATTGTTGAGTCAAAAGTGGTAGCCATAATTCAAAAGAACACAAAGTATGGAAAAATATTATAACCCCAAAACAAAACATGGTATGGATTTGTAAAATTTTAGTTGCTCATGAGCTGACATAAACTAACCTTTTATTGATCTCAGGACAACAGTGTTTGTTGACATTGCCCGGGCAAATCCAAAATCACAAAGCTGTGAGAAGCCAAAGGAAAGGTGTTATGCCTTTTTGACTTGCAAAAACGTTTAACAGGAGAACTTGGAAAGAAACATGAATCACTTTAATGGTGGAAGTATCGGTAACACTGGTAACAGTAAAGCATGAAACTAGTGTAGTCATTAACAGAAAGAAAGGGGAAAAAAGTAAAAGGGCAGAGTTATATTATACAGCCAGTGTATAAAGGATAATATTTATAGCATGTCAGCAGTCAGTTGTTAATGTTAACTAAATAGAAACTCAATGATGGTAACAATTTTCTATTGCTTAAAATTCATCAAAAGCTAATTTTGTTGAGTTTGGAGACAAATTGCAGACCCCAGAAAACAGAAGGTGCAGGAAAAACTATGTCTACAAATCTGTCCATGCACATGCCCGCATGAGAGAGAGAGAGAGAGAGAGAGAGAGAGAGAGAGCATTTTGAAAAACTGACCTTAACAATAGAACCAGCCCCAATGAGAATATTTTGGGGTTTCATATCCCGATGGATAATACGGTTAGAATGCAAGTAATGCAATGCTCTTACCTGAAATGGTTTAGAAGCATAGTAACATTCAAATTAATTAAGTTATTGGCTTCCAAAAGAAAGGAAAAAGAAAAGAGCAAATGCAAACATATTTCCATCAAATAAAATAAAAACAGTCCCAATAAAGGGGGGAAAAAAGAGAGATTTCAGCAAAAAATACCAACTGCTTAGCAATTGCTTGCACTTGCTCTTCCGGCAAGTTCTTATCATCCTCAAGAATTTCAAAAAGTTCCCCCTACAAAAGTAGCAAGTGTGAAGTATTATGACTCCATTAACTGCCATGAATCTTTTTTGAAACAGTAACTGTTATGAATCTGAACATGCTTTATCCCCCCCTGCATCCATTTAAAAAAAAAAAAAGGGATCACCTGTGCAAATTCTGTGACAACACAAAACTCTTGGGGACTCTCAAACGCATCCAGCATTTCAATTATGTTTTCATGCTTCAGCTTCTTTAAAATCTAGGCATTACAGGATAAGTAGAATCCAGATGTCATCATAGATTAGCTCGAATTAACTAATAAGAACCAAAAAAGAAAAAACAGCAAGATAGAATAGATCATGACTGTACAGCACAAACAAAAAATATAAGTCTGCCTAAATTTTATGGAAAAATATTCCGTCCATCAGAAGTATTAATAGAAATGATTATGTCTCAATGACAGATGAACATTAATTGCACGGTGTATCCCACCTATCATCAAGATAGATGAGCTGATTCAGCTGAATCAACATACAGCAAATTGCATTGAATGGCTTCAAAATCACTCCAATGACCACTAGATTGCAGCAGTCCTGCTCCCATGGAGATAAACATGAGACAGCTATATGTAGAAAACAACTCTACCATGAATATCTCCTGGGCCAATTACAATTCACAAAGATCAAAATTGACCCATATCACAAATCACGCTCAATGCCTCCTGAATCTCATCATCCACCTATAACTATCACAAACAACTTCACATAGCCACATCCATAAATGGGTTCATCCAATGCAACCACCGCAGAAAAGGTTTATACAAACTGACCAAAATTAGAATGAATTTTCATCAAAAACAATACCTCAATTTCCTGTCGCAGATTGTGAATGTCCTTTTCGCTTTTCCCATGCTTAAGAATAAATTTCATGGCAACAGTCTGCAATCAAAAGCAGTATCTTCACCACAACAATGCTTACTATAATAACAAGTAAAATAAGTCTATGCATGCTTATATTGGATTCAAACAAACAAACCTGTCCTGTATACTTGCGCCGCCCTTTATAAACCTTGCCAAAAGATCCCTCCCCTACCAGCTCTATTACATGGTAGTTCTCCACACCCATCTTCTTCAAGATCTACCTCCAGAACTACATACATTTATAAGGAGAGTTTTTAGGGTTTAACAGTAAAAAGACACAAACTTTTTTCAACAAGAACCCTAAACAGAGAATTCAATTGAGATTCAATCAAAACTCACATTGATAGGGATTTCTCGAGAATTGTCTGCAAAACTACATAGATTTTGTGGTGGGATGTTAGGGTTTTGTCAGAAGAATGGAAAAATCAAGGATTCAAAAACCCAACCTGGGAATTGTTTCAGAAATCGTCAGAGAAAAGTAGAGTTTCTGTAGAATGCACTTACAGAATAAAGGAAGAAGAAGGAAGCGGAAGATCTCGAGATCTCTCTCTCTCTCTCTCTCTCTCTCTCTCTCTTTCTCTTTCTTATTGTCTTCAATTTCATTTCCCGCCCATTTGCATCTTCCACAGTTTGAAGTTAGAAAATTGCTGCTTGTGTTGTCTGGTGTGACTTGGCCAGTTACGGCGTTTAAGTGTGACTTGCCAGTTGGTGGGACCTACCATCCCCGTTTGTGGGACCCTCCAACCTCTTGAAAGGTCGACTGTAGATACCCCGTCGCGGTCGGGGTCGGGGTCGGGGTCGGGATTCGTGTAACAAAATCCTACAACTCTGTTGGGAGGCCCGTTTGATAATTTTACTTGTCAAGTAAAGTTAATTATCAAACACTTTAATTCAGGACTTCCTCCATCTTTTTCTAAAATGTTCAAAAAGTATTTACCTTTGTTTTCAAAAAAATAATAAATAATAATAATAAAAACTACATTTCCCCGTACGAAAAGTCAAAAATATTTCATCTCAAACAACTAAAAATAAAATATCATCATAATCCACTTATATTTTCTTTCCTTTTTTTATTTCACTGCACTCCACTTTATTTTAAATGTAAAATGCCAAATGGGCCCTAAGATGATCTTGACAGTTTGAGCTGGATTTCATCGTTTTATTTTAGTTTGAAATGAGTGAGTCCATTGTCCGATTGAGAATATGGCTGAAATGGGATTCAATGCTGGCGTAGTATAAATGTTAATGCGGTGTTGCTCAAGTTTTCTTCATGTGTTTAATCAGGTGGTAGGACCTAGCCTTTTTTTAACTGAGATTTGGCGACACAACACTACAAGGGATGAAATCCATCTTCAATGGCTTCGATCATCTCTATTTGGGCCCATGAATGGAGTTCCAGGATTTTGTTACACGGTTCTCGTGAAAAAGTTATGATAGAGGATCCAAACCCCTACTCCTTCCCCTAAATGGGATCTCTCTTTTAATTTTGTGGCTCATTGACCTACATGCCTAAGAAGCAAGAGAGCTTCGATTTAAGAAAAAGAGAGGAAAATATTGGATATTTTTATGGAAAAAATGGGTGAGTTTGAATGTTGTGGGTTGTCATTTTTAAGGCTTTTTTTTTTTAAATCATCCATTTTATAGCTCTTGATCTTACTTTTATAGCTCTCAATTAAGGGAGATGCTTCTATGAGATATATCTCTCATCTTATATGAGAGATAAGGGGTGAGAGCCCTCACATTTAAATTGTTGGCATTGGATATGCATGTGAGGGCCCCCATCTTATTTTTCATAGTAAAGTGAAAGATGCTCTCACATGAGCATCTCCCCTCAATTAAATAGTTGAAAACATCTTATAAAATATTTCACTTGCAAATAGTTGCATCACAAAATGCTTATCTATCTGGTAGGAATTAGTAGGAATTCATTCTTTGATACTCACCATTCAGTAGTGAATCCAGGATTTTCATTTGGGTGGGGCAAAAATTTAGTTGGACTTAATATTTGTAAAAAAAAAATTATGGACTTCACTAAATTTTTTCACATTACCAAATAGTACCTAGAAGTTTTTCTTTATAAAATGTCCAATTCGTGGAACTCAACTAGGTGCATGACAATTATTGAAGATTAGGCACTGAAGAGGTTAGAAATTAGGATGTTAATCGGAAGTACCAAAAATCATTAGATAGATTAAAAATTACTCTAACCTTAATTTTAGATACTCACTCTTTCATTATCATGTTTCACTAAATCAATATGTCAAAATCAATACTCAATGGAGATCGCTGCAGATCAAGGTGAGTGAGTGTATAAGAAAAAACTGTATACAATAACATTTCGAGAACATCCATCATTTCCCTTTTCACTTTCTCAAGCCTCCAACCTCTGAATAATGAGAGTGAAATTCTGTTCTTGAGTCATAGTGGGGGTAAGAAGAGATGATAACGGGAATGAATTTAGTCATATTTGAATTTGTTAATACGCTTTGATTTGATAGTTTAGAGCTTAGGATTTGGGGATTCAAGGTTTTGAATTAGGATTTGGAGACAAAGCATTCAGATTTAGGTATAGAGTAATTAAGAATTATTTATACTAGATACGTTTGGCAGATGAAGATTCAGTAGTATATACTATACATAGGGACTAGCGACGTGGAGCACAATCGACAATCAGTGCGAAAGGATTTTGGAAATAAGAGGTTGAAGAAGGAGTGGTGTGTTGTCAAAATGTTTCTTTTTTTTTTTTTTTTTTAACCACAAAGCTTTACATATGTGGGGCCTAGACATATGTAGAGCAATAAGTTTAGATACGCGGGGCATGCTCCAAGCCCATTCAACTCAATGGGGATTTCAATTTCGACCTGGGCAACTGCCCAGATCGCTCTAACTTAAGTTCACTCCTGCTCCAAGGCTCCATTCCAATTTCATGATTCTACCAAAAAAATTTAAAAAATACTCTATTGGATTAAATTTTGGTCGCCCCAGGTCCCACAAACCTAGGTCCGCCCCTGTCACTAATGATTATTCATTTTTGACCACTTATAGAAATACAACTCTTAGAATTAGTAGGAATTCATTCAGATGAAACAAGACAGGACCTGAGATAATTTTAGGGAGACAACAACAAGCCTTTTTTTTTTTTTTTTTTCTGATAACACAGGGTTCTCAACCCTTGGGACAAAATAATCCCTACGGACTCAGGAGAGAAAGCCAGGGTAAAATTCCCTTGTGGCCCTCAATGTGGTAGTGTAATTTCGAACCCATAACCTCCAGGTGCAAACTGTAATCCTAGGCCAACTGAGCTACGCCAAACTATTGTTATTGCTGTAAGAACAACATCGGTTCTAGTTTGAGTCCATGGTGTAACCAGATTTTGACATAGTGGCCATTAGACCCATGATTATTAAATATTCAGAAATTTTTTTGGAAACCCCCTGGGTTTTGCTTTATATATAAAGGTAGTCCTCACCTCTCAGCCACATTTTTTTTTTAATAGCATTTTAAACACAAAATATGCTTCTTTTCAAACATAAAGCTTAAAAAATAGAAAAAAAGGAATCATCATGAAGACCCTATTATTTCTAGATAGAAAAAAAATAGCATAAGTGGTCCTTTGTTTGCACTCATTTGCATATATAAATGTTTCATTAAGCGTTGTCGCACAGCATCACATTTGTTCGTGATTATTTGTACATTTGACTTGTAAATGAGGTGTAAAAGTCTTTCAGAAATAGGGCCATTTTCATGGATCCAAAAATCTTAAAATCTTTATAGATTTTGAAAAATATGTGAAAATCATTCAAAAATCTTCATCTATAAATGTAATTTTATGCACTTCTACATTCTCCAAAATTCATGATCCGAACTGTTGAATGTTTCTATATTAATGACAGGGATGAGGATGTTTGGTGTCCTATCTTAATTTTTCATAGATTCTAAGATATTTTTAATATAAAAAAAAAAAAAACATATCCAAAAAAATTCCAACACATCTAAAACCATTAGTTCATCCTCGACCACTTGGTGAGGTCCATGCAATCATTATTCTCATTTTAGATGAAACTTTTAGGTCACCTAAATAAAGGACAGAAAAGGTGAGTCTCTGCTCACCAAGAGACAGTCAATGTTTCAACAAAGAAAAAAGAGATGATCAATGACAGCATTGGCTATTCCAGATATAGGAATTTAATTAAACCTATTTTCAAAAGGACTAAATTTAAAAATGTAGTGATTGTTAGTTTTATTATTTTTTTGTTATGAAAAAAAAAAAAGAAAAAGATAGAAACCGAAGGCCTCGAAGACCATTTAAAGGTAAAGATTTCAAACAAGGAGCCTTTTCAAGCATCAGCCAGACAATAGGCTTGGGTTTATATGCTTTTTTTTTTCTTTTTCTTTTTTTTTTTTTCCAATGAGGGTGTCCCGCCTCTTCAAGAAGCTGGCCATCCCACATCAAAACAGTCATGAAATAATTGATTAGAACAGCGTTGTGGACCACACAGATTAAGGAATTAGAAATATTAGATTGACTTGAAACTTCACCACCAGCTATCTAGCTGTAGAATGTTAATAATTAAAGATGAAGATTCGAGGGGGCCATCAAATAACTCCAAAGGGTAGCTCAATTGACTTAGGACCACGATTTGCACCCGGAAGTTGTAGATTCGAAACTGCACCACCACACTGGAGCTACATGTGAGTTTACTGGGCTTCCTTATGAACCCGGAGGAATTAGTCAAACCCAAAGAGTTGAGAACCCTCGATAGCCAAAAAGAAAGAAAAGGGCCATCAAACAATCTCCATTTTGATTCATTTTCTAATAATAACAATAATAATTACCCACCTATCACCCTAATAAATAAAACCCTAAATCCAACCTCTAATTATCCTTTCAAGTGGTTTAATTGCAACAGCAAGTTTCACCACTGTAAAAAGAATTACCATACAGCCCCATGTATGTTCAACTTGGCTACTGTAACTCTAAGGAGTTGGCCGAGTGGTCAGGACCACAGTTTCATCCCTCTTCTGAAGGTAAAAGTCATGGTATCGACCTCCGAATCCTCCTTCTTCAGAAATCAAAGATTGAGTCCACTTGTGATACCACCTAAGGGGCTACAGGGGTTTTACCCGGGTTCTCTCTGGGCACAGAGGGAATAGTCCAACACAAAGGGTTAAGTCTACAAAGTAATATTTCTAAACAGAGTGGCCGAAATTGGAAAAAAACAAAGAAAAGAATATTCCTGTATAGCCGTAGCCATCAAATAATCTCCCCTTCTGCAAAATATAGAATCAAAAGATCATGCTAAATGAATAACCAGTCATCACCCCTATTTAGTCTAATCAGATACTTTGAAATACAGTTCTCATCTTCATCTTATTCATGAATTATATGAATTGAATTGCATAGACAGCAGGGCCCGCCTAGATTCAAAGCTCGACCTCCTAGATCCTTCAGCTCATCCTCGAAAGAGTAGGCATATTGAAATTTGAACCAATCAAGTACAGGACCCAACAAATTAGGTAGGTCATTGATTTTGGCCAAATCAAGTAGGACCAGGCACCGAGAAATAAGGTAGGTCCATACCTACTAACAAGATGGCATTCAAATTCAATGATGGAAAAAAGATAATAAAGGAAAAGAAAAAAAGACTCCCATTTGGACTTACAACAACAATGCCTCAGCACTCAGCAGGGGCCACAGATTCTTTTGATAAAGGCAATATTTCCACTGTATGAACCCAAAAAAACAAAGGTCAGAACGGAAACCACAACTAGTGCCTTACCAGATAGGCCACTGCATGGAATGCTCAACTGCTACAGGCACACATGGGTGCTATTGAATCAAAACCCAACAATGTACACATGGATTAAGCCTTCCATATCACACCCTCTCTGCATAAGCACTCACCCAAATTACATGCCGGTGAGTGATATGGCCAATGTGTAAAAAAGGGGGATTTAGCTTGATAGTTAATATTGTTTTTAACATATAGAACATATTGATCACCTGAATGGCTTAAGTGCAAAGAATGGCTTACTGCAAAGAATGGTGAAGTTCACAACTCCCAGAGAGACATCATTATAATATCATTCCTTACCCCTTCTTTAAGAGGGAGGGAGGGAGGGGGAGAACAAAGAGAACCATGTAAAGCAACCCTTGGATAAAAGAAAAGAATACTGTGAAAAGGTACGATGCAATCCATTTAACTTGATTCAGGAGATATGGATATCCATCAATACCTCATGCAGTTATCACAATTCCCTTATATTAAAAGCCTAAAATTATCTTCACCATACAGCACTCAAATTGTCTTTAAAAATTGTCTTAATAATATTGAGGTCACAGAAAAGAAAAAAACCCAGCCTACACCATCATATGATGATACCATATGTAAGAGCATGACACCTCCCCGTAAGAGCAAGACACCTCCCCTTATTTATTTGGGGCCAATGTCCTTCAGAGCACAAATCTGCTCTTCTCCCATAGCAGACATGACAGTCACCACCAGATCTTTTCCGTCTCCAAAGCCATCTTTGATCTGAAAAGGTAAAATAAAGATAGAAGAATTATAGAGCTACTCCAAAGAAATATAAACTACAGCACACAATTACTGCCATACTGATAGGTTTGACTTCCATATAAAAATAACACTTAACCCATTATTGCACAGTGAGCACCAACTAAAATAGCTAGCAAATAAAAAAGGGAAAGAAATAATGATCTCCCAAACAATAGACCAAAAGAAGACTATTTCTACAAATGCAGTAATGTGAAACAGTGTAATATACTAATGTAAGTCAAATATAAGATCACTACTGTCTTCAATTTTATCATCTTTGGGGCAACACCAATCAACCGGATATCAGGTCAATGGTGTGGAATATCAAGCCGCGGGCTGATGGGCCTCAATCATAGGAACTTAATATACTAATGGAAGTCAAATATAAGATCACTACAATCTTCAATTTTATCATCTTTGGGGCAACGCCAATCAACCGGATATCAGGTTAATGGTGTGGATTATCAATCCATGGGCCTCAAGCATAGGAATTAATATCCATGGTTCTAAGAAGGCCTCACAAGACTGGTCAAACTGAGCCAATTCTTTAAACATTAATGGTCCCATGGGCGAACAGGATGCCCAAGCTTGGGCCTGGATCAATAGGTAAGAAAGCCCCTGCTAGTAATCCTTGGGTTAGATCATATGATTTGGCCAAAATCCACATGGCAATAGCAACAGAAGCGCACTTGACATGATGGCTATATTAACTATTAAGTGCAATGCAATGGGGCCAGAAGCTTCTGCACTAACCTGGGTAAGCAGACTGTCATCAGTGGGGAGCCTCAGATCATCCTTGGTGTTACCATTTTCAGTCAAAAGACTCACCTGCATGAAACCCAATCCAAGTTTATCAATAGTCATCATAAATTGCCCAATTCCAATAAATGACTAATGTCCATTGGATGAAAACTTACAAAACCATCTTCAGAAATATCAATCAGCTGATAGTCAGTACGATTGACATGAGGGACCTGAAAAACGAAAGCACCAAAAATGATCTGAGTATTTTTCTTAATCGTCCTAGCTGATACAAACATGAATATGGAAGAAAATGGCGAAAAGATGCTACATCACAGTTGTGGGATGAAGGCACAATATCTTCAAGCTTCTTGCCATTGAATATATCAATCGCCACAAAGTGACACTTGGCATGACCATGCTTTCCAGTTTTTGAAGTGGACACCTCAACAACCTGTTCACCAAAACACCAAGAAAAGTATAAGTGTAAAGTGTAAGGATCACACACTCGAATCCTTTTCCCATGCCAATGAGGCACCGACTTTATTATAAAAAAAAAAAAGGAGCAAGGATCTCAAATTCAATATAAAAAAGAAAATGATAAACATGCTAAAAAATTTCATCTTCCATATGAAAAGCATCGGCTAAATAGCTAATGAAACTCTTCAGTCCATAAAATGCTCTTCCACAGGCTTACAACTAGAGCAAAACATCAACAGTGACCCGGAAAAAAGTATTAATGTGGGAGAAAATCACTATAAAACTTTACAAGGAGTCAAAGACATGGTCCCTTTTTTTATCTTACAGGCAATTGCTCAAAAGGGATTGACAGGAAGTAATGTCCAGTACAGAATAGATCCGCTGTCTAGTTCCAATAATCTCCAACCTTTGGAAATACATTAAAAAAAAAAAAAAAAACTCATCTAGTCTTCAAACTTAAAAAATGCAATTAGGAAATCTTCAAGCTATTTTAACATACCAGTACATGATGGATATGATTGCTTTAAGACTTGTATCCATCTATATCTTGTTACCCTAAAATAGTCTCAAATGCCCTCAAATTAATTAAAAAAAAAAAAAGTTAAGTAACTTTAAAATAGCCAATTGCCTAAGCTGCATGAGTACAAGTCTTGGATTCAGACTTCGGTATTGAACACCAAATTTGATTAATCGCTGCAAAATACATTCTGTTGATTAGTAATCTATGCATCATGTAGTAATAACCAAAATGTTGAACCCGAGAAATAATACTCATTTTACTAGCTTCTATGACATGAGTTAAAGTAGTCATAACTCAAATATCTTTAGTGTCGTTATATGTAAAAAAATTTCCTACTGAAAAGGTTTAACTAGAAAATGTGTATGTGTGCCTGTGACCACCGACAAGATACAAATAACAAACCAAAAAAAAAATCTTCACTACCATAAACTACAGCAAGTGAAAATGGCAACGTTGCAAAGAAAACCGATTTCATGGAAAATGAGAAACCGAACACATACATAACCTACCATGAGATCTTCATAAGATTTAAATCATGACTTCATAGTAATTGAACCTGTCAAGAATATATAGTTGAGTGATCTAAAATATCATACTATTATACAATTAATTTGTCGTTTCATAAAAGGAGAGTACTTTTGCGATCTTATAAGTATGAGCAGAAATGTGTGATCTATTGGGTCTTCAAAGCCTTCTGGATAAGTAGTTCCCACATCTTCTAAACTGGCAGCTTGGACCCTACACACAGTTGATTATCAATGTTAAAGCTCTACTTTCTAATTAGATTAGATTCTAAGGTTCTTTTTTTTTTTTTTTTTTTTCTGTTAGACTTTAGGTTTTACTTGCGTACCAAAGACACCCAAAAGCCTCAAAGAAGATTTAAATTTTTTATTTCGTGATTTTTTTGAATTTTTCATACAAAGAAACAAAATGGACTAATACAACAGTAGAACTGCAGCCACATAATGATTTTGGCCCTGATTGATGGAGGTCCCTGCATTTTAAGTCATCAATTCAGATGATGCATGGGTAAGTGAAACATTGGTGAACTGCCAAAGTCAATAACAGCTTCAATAAGTGATGCTGAGTGGGGTACCAGATGCGGGGATAGATATAGGGACTGGAGGTGAAGGACGGAAGGGATAGGTCAAGCTTTCGCCAGAAATTGGCCTCACGTCAAACTCCACATTGCGGGCGACGAAGAAGAGAGAACTTGAGACACCCCAAAATCACTCGAGAAAATTTTCATTAATCATTTAACTGAATAGCCAATGCTTAAATATGTGAAAACATAACCCTAAAGCTAATCTAGACCATCCAAATACACCAATGGCCAAAATTAAAACATCCATCTAAATACAACTTAAAACATAAATGGGTAAATAAAACTTTAAATAAACTAAGATAGGAGGGCTAAGCCCAAAGAATTGGTCGAGATAAATGGGTTGGGCCCATTGGTGGGTCGACCCATGGGGGACCATGGGTCTGTCCTGCATCAATAGGGATAATATAACCCAGGTGCTAGTCATCCCGGCTCTCGCTCAGCTAGTTCAGGACACCAAACGCACTCCTTAGGTGGGTGACGGTGTGTGAGTTTGAGTCCTTCCAAGCATGAAAGAAACAGTGCTAGCCCAACCCCTGGTCAACAAGGCATAGCACCTTTACAATTATGCTTGCTACAGAAAATAATTGATCTATAATGCAACATTATTTAGAGGTTCTGGCAATGTAAACTATGCTCAGGTGAAAAGCAAGGATTTAACTGACAGGTCAAAATAAGACCGAGAAGCAGCCCCTCATAAAATGTGTGGGATTCTAAATTTACAGAATCAAGATTTCGATGGCATGATTATGAAACCCAAACACAAGTGATGAAAAACCATTACTACATCAAAGCCATACATCTTTAATAAGGTGGGAATAATGCATCAACAAGAAAAGCTCCAATTCATTAATAATAAGATCTGAATTGCATAAGGGATTTTCCTAGCTTGTTTCAGGGTGGATACTTTACAGCTTTTTTACCCCTTCTGAATGGTGACAAGTCACAGGATGTTTTCCATCCAACTAAAGATATGTTTAAAGTTGCTTTAAAGCAAAATTATTTTCTTCTGAAATAAGATGCAGGCATGAACACTGGGAAGTCAAAGAAAAAAAAAATGCAAAACAGAGTCTCAAGCATCTTCCAATTCAATGTGGATGGGGTGAGGAGGGAAACTGGAGACAAATGACATTGGTGGTCTTTTGTTTAATGAGGAAGGTGATAAGTTACAGATTTCTGCAGTAAAAATGGAGTGAAAGACTGAAATGAGGCTGAAAATTGGTCTATTAGAGAAGCATTTGAGGCTCATTTAACAAAAAATTCATAACATCGTCTTTGATTGATAAAAGCGATTCTTCTGATGAATTTATCCTGGGTATTACCTGTCTGGAACACTCAAGGAAACACCATTTCATTTTGAATGAGTAAGGGCCAGTGTATATGCCATATTTCAAGAGATGCAAGTGTTGTTGTGGATTCCTTCGCAAAAAGGGAATTGATAGAAGTAGCTTCTATGTGGGTATTATGATGTAATCTATGTTTGCTTTAGCAGTATTGTGGCATGTTCTTTGCACCCATTGTATATTCTCTCAATTTCCTTTTGTTCTATGCTGGTTGCAGCATATTGCTCTTTCTATGAAATGTTTTTAGACAAAAAAGAATAAAAGAGATGATAAGTTTGAGGCTGTCAAACACAATAAGTTTCCAAATCTGATTATTGGGGTAACATGAAACACATTTTTCATGGAGTAGATAGCCATCTGTTTTGAAAGTATTTAGTTAGCTTGTAATTTTGGAAACATCAAGCCGCCAGTGTTTTATAGCAATAGAAAATTTTAATCGTAAACATGTAAACAAACGAATTTAGTGCAAAGAGTGGTGAAATTTTCCCAGAAAGCACTTAAAGACGTGGAATTTCGGGTTTTTCGCCTTATTTTTTATTACATGCCGACCTGATATAAGTTTCCCAATATCAAGAGAATATGCTGAAACACGCTAGTACGCTAAACAAAAGATAAAATCCAAGTTGGAAATATCAGTGGGCCAACTTGCTGTAGAATCAATCAAGAACATTCTCAATTATCAAATTTAGCGGTTTGGTTGACAGTGGGCCTGGACCTAGGCCTCCCTCCCTCCCTTCCTCCCTCTCATATTGGCGAGATACACAAAAGAGCAATTTCCAACTGCACAATGGGCTCTTGCCAAACATATTCATTAATTATGATTAAGTTCCATCCAAAGATCTTGAACTCTATCTAGACCACATATAATACAATCAAATGCATAAAAAAAAATTAAAAGTATAGAACATCATAAACTTAGAGAAAATTTAAGGCAGAACAAACCAAGCCACTTTATTTTCCTAAATGCAAACTGAAGTGCTATCATCAGCACCAAGTTATATGGAAGGAAGCCAAAATTTGGACCACTTCAATGGAAAGAAAAAGAAGGGGCAAGGATCTGTTTTCTGGAAGGTAGATTTCTTGTATGGCCATATGTTGTTTAATTTCAGGCCTCACAATCTATATATCTAAGTATTTCAGTGAAAATTCAACCATTACATCGCGAAAAAGAAAAGCTAAGAGTAAGATTTTACCCTCTTCTTCCCATTCACCTACAACAGACATAAATCAATACCAAAGATCATACCCAAAACAACAAAGAGGAAACAAAAAGAGAAATCAACATATGTGAGAAGAAACTAAAGGAAATTCAATCATAGCAGAGAACCTATATTCAAAAGAAACCATATTCTACAAGGTTTCAACCAAAGAATAACACAGTAAATACAAGAAATCAAACAAAACCCATCATGATCTCTGAAGAAAACAAGAACCCTAATACAAAAAAAGGGGGGGCTAACAGCAAATCCCAAAAAACCCAATTAAAACTAGTCAGATCACAAGGAGATGTATTCAACTGCCACAAGCTCTTGGAAAATTGTAAACACCCACAAAAACCCAATCAAATCCATGGAGAAAAAATCAACAAACAACAGATCTAGGGACTAGAGCAAAAAATTAAAAAACTTTTTATATAAATCCAACAGAACCCCATAAAAGTAGAATCAGAAAAAAAATAGAATCTAAGCAGTGGGAAATCAATACCTTGCATGGCCTGTTCTTGATGACTATGTATCCATTCTTCCGGATAGTTCCTGCCTGCTGGGGATAAGTCTTTGAAGCTCCTGCATCTGCCTTGGACTCAAAGTGATGTTCCTCATCCGACATCTTCTCCTCTCTTCTCTTCTTCTTGTTGCCTTCACAGAATCAAATATCAGACAATGGAAAGAAGAAGGAGAATCCAATCAAAAGATGAGAGAGACAGAGAGAGAGAGAGGTGAATGCAGAATTCTAGGGCTCTTTGATATATATATCATCTACAACCTGATTTGTCATACATGTTGTTAGTGAACAAGCCACGTGGCTAAAATCTTGGGGCCCACTATAAGCTAATGACCGTTTATGGGTGTTCATTGGGCAGGCCTGTGCTTGGGGTCGTAAACGGGTTAGTTCCGGTATGGATCCACGATAGACTCAAAACCGAAACTGTTAAGGAGAAGGTGGAACCGGATCTGGATCCGAAACCGTTTCGAAACCGATTCCTGAACCAAAACAATATATGGAATGGGTTTGGATCCGGATTCGGATTTGGATAGGGAATGATATGAAAAAAAAAAAAAAAAACGTGGTTTTTATAAGAGATTTTAAAAAATTGAGGTAATATGTCGGATCTCAGGTCCATGGCTCCAAATTAAAGTGGAATTAGATCCGGATTCATTTACTTATCGGGGCCTAAATAAGGACCCAGACATTGTTTTTAACGGAGTTGGAACATCCAGGTAATCGGAGAATCGGAGACCCATTTACATCCATACTTGGCTCTAGCCAGATCGAAGCCCTGCCCACTTTTGTGTCAGGCTTGGATCAAGTGTCGTGGAGCCTCAGGCCACGCCTAGCTCGGTTCGAATAAGTAGTGCTTGCAATTTAGTGATAATTTGTTGAAAGAATTGTTTGAAAGCCCATACAAATTATAGAAAGGTCATTTGACCCGTTTGGGCCAAACCCCATTGACTAAACTTTTGGACTTGAGGCTAAACAGCTTGGATATGGCTCAGCCAGGCAATGAACACCACTAACTATATTACCATAATTAAGATAATAGATGGCTAGGATCTAGTGATAATATATATTGTTGACGAGGGTGTCTGGCCTCTTCAAGACCGAACTATTCCATGGAGCTTGAAATTGCAGCTCCGACTCTTGAAACACGAAAAATAAATTTATGATGCACTAGAAGTTATATATATATATATATATATATATATATATGAGCGCTTATCATATTAAAAATGGTTAATAATATAAGGAAACTTATCATATTATAAAAGTTGCAGAAAAATTTATTATTTAATACCTTTAGATATTCAATAATTTTATTGTTATTTTTATAAAAATAAGTAATCATGTGAATTCAAATAGATTTCCTTAAACGATTATTTTGATCATTTTTAAAGTAAGATTTGGTCCAATTAATACTTGTGATCAATCAAAGGTGAGATCTACACATGGAAAATGGGGTTGAAAGCACTATCAACAAAAATAAATCCTTGTCAACCATGTTAATCATCCAATCAAAGATGATCATCAACTAATGCCTTGCAAGGTGGACATATCATAAAAGTTTTGTGTATGGGTGAGTCCGGGAAATGAGAATGATTTGTTGGGTCATTATCACTAATCAACACAATTTGAATGATTTTGTTGGTTCATTATCACCTATCAATCAACTATTCAACTCCATTGACTTGAAAGAGACCCACTACCTACATTCCCAAAGTTAAGATCCGTGGTCACTTATTATTGGGTGCCTCCATTTTTAATTGGGCCCATTTTTTTAGAATTTGGGTCCACTAGGTTGATAGTTTCTATTGAAGCACATGTATCACATGTGCAAGATAAGCGTGAATGGAAGAAGAATTTGAGATGAGGTGAGAATTTGTAACTATAAAATGCAATAGAACTTAGAAAGTATCATCAATCTAAAAAACAAAGATTATTAAAATGTAAGTTCAAAATTATTTACCATCTATTTAATTTTTTTAGATTGTACAATTAGTTGAGTTGGCCTAAGACCACGGTTTGTATCCAGAAGTTGTAGGTTCGAAACTACACTATCACACTTGGACTATATGAGAGTTTATCTGGCTTCCGTCTAGGCCTGAAGGAATTAGTCTAGCCTAAAGGGTTGAGAATCCTCCGATAAAATAAAAAAAAAAAAACAATCTTGATGTATTTTTGCTAAATTTTTGTATCTAATGGAAAAACAGGTCTCACAAATTATGCAACATGTTTTCTAAGCCTAGATTTGCTCAGTGTTGCGGTGCTCTTGTGATATTAAATGAGACACCCTCACCATTGGGTTGTCTCTACATGTCTTATTTTAAATGAGAATGACTTTTAACAAAAATTGGTTGTAATCTCCCAGTGCCACAGGACTAAATTTTTTAATTTTTTTCATTCTTTAAACATTGTAGTTTCACTGTAGCCAAGGCCTTCTAGGATTCCCACCATAAAATGGATAAATAATATAAGGGCCTCTTTGGCACCATTCTCGCAATGTCTCATTATGAAAATGAATGAAGAAAAACTTATAATCATTTTCTCACCCTTACTTTTGTACATTTGAAGTATCTCTTCGTTTTTATCTACTTATTTATATATTTCTTTCGATTTTTCTCTCTCATACAATACCTCTCATACAAGTTTTTCTTCAGTCATTTTCAGAATGTTGCGAAACACCTCCTTAGCCTCAACGGATTGTCCATATTGATATTGAAGGTCAAGATGAGCTTTGAGAGATAGTGGAGAGAATTAGATGCTTTTCACATGTTTGACTAGAAAGGGATAACTTTCCTTTATTCTCTCTCTAGTCTCTACAATGGAACCTTGAGGTTTTAGAATATTTTTGGAATTCTCTCATGCATCATTTCGTGTTCTGAACTGTCTACATGGTGGGCCATATTATGATGGATGGGTAATAGTTTAACAATTAGAGTATAAGGGCAACCATCTGTTCATTGCAATGTAAAAGATGCCCATGCATACTATAATCAACTTGTGGCCCACTTAATCCTAAGGGGTTGGCCGAGTGGTCAGGACCATAGTTCTTTCCTTTTTCGGAGCTATAGGTCTTGGTATCGACCCCCGGTTCCCTCTTCTTGAAAAATGGAAGGTTGAGTCCATTAGTGCTACTTCCTTGGGGCCACAGGGGTATTTACTCGGCTTCCCTCTGAGTCCGGAGAGAAAGGACTTGGAACCCTCCAATAGCAAAAAAAAAAAAAAAAAAACACTTGTGGCCCACTTCAATGCATGTTTAATGAAGGTGAAGTAAACCATCTTGTGCTCCTGTGGATTACCAAATTGGGTGAGGAAAAGCCCAAAGGGCTAGCTGTGTTTGCTGGTCTCTCCTTAGAACCACATAATTTCCTAAATTTTACATTCTAAAGCCACATTCAATCCACATATTCATAAGTTTCTTAGTTATGCGGTTCCTCAGTAAGTAATCCTAATTTTTATGGATGCAGAAGAAATTCAAGAACTTTGGAAAGGAAACTGAGATTTTTTTTTTTTAGGATAGATGATTAAAACTTACCTTTTTTGTAGTTCATATCTGAAAAATATTCTATTTCAAAATTCATGACCTCCCTATTAATGTTTTTTTTAATGAAATGGGTATCCATGTGGTCTTTTTATCCAATAGGACTATTCCCCTGAGTGCTAATTCATCGACTTACCCATTTTGTGATTTTTTTTTTTTAATGATGTTGGTATTTTTATCTGATCGAACTATTTCCCCCGAACGTATACACAACCTTGCAATACACGTACACAGGTAAGTCTGGGGTGAGAACATTGACAAGGAAAATTTGCATACCATGAAATCCACAGTTACTGTGAAAATCTACCATTTCTATCTGGCATCTTTAGGTTCATCACTCATCAGGCGATTGGACTCAAGATTGAATTCAAATTATGTTACTTGTTGAGTTGGTATGTCATAGTTGAGTTGGTATGTCATAATAGTTTGATTTTTACATTTTTTTAGGTGGCATAATTTTATGTATATGAAAATTTAAATATTTTTTAAAATTAGTATTATATGATTGTCATATACTCTTATTTAAAATCTTGAATAATTAAAAAATCAGTGGGAAGCCGGGTAAACTCTCTTGTAGCCTTAGTATGGTAGTACAGTTTCGAACTTACAACCTTCGAGTGTAAACCGTGGTTTTAGGCTAACTGAGCTGCCCTTGAGGTTATAATATCAATATCTTAATACTTTATATTTTCAGTGAGGTATTTCTTCTATGAATACATATCAACAAATATAAACCTACTCAAATCATCATAACACTCCATTTAGTGCTCTTTCTGTTGGTTTCAAAGTTCAAAGATTTTGTGAGTGCTCTTTCTGTTGTGATTCAATCCAAGGGTGGATAGTGGTCAGATCACAGTGTCAACAAATAGTGAAGAGTGTAGGAATAGCTGCATGTGATGTGAGGGGGTTTGAATGATCACAGGTATGGCCCACTGCACCCTACATATAAACACAATACAGAAATCCATGCTTAGATTTGAAACAAGCATAGCAGAGCACAGAAAGTATCCATATTCATTAGCTCCTCAAAATTTCCAGCTTCATCAAGCACTTCAATATGGGTGGGTTGTGTCCAAGCCCAGCCTGTTTATAATTGGATCTCAAATTTAGGTCCAGTGCCACCCCACTGGCATATGTATCAAGCCCACTACTGGCCCATGCATAAAAATGTCAAGCCTGAGCCTGGGCCCAATAGTTTAATCAGCAAATTGCCATTTTTGGTTTCACACGCATGCCCGGGATCCATCCCTGGGTTCTCACGTTAAGCTAGCGGTTCCTGACCAGTGGCCCAACATAGCCCAAAAAAAATTGTGAAAACTAACATAAAAGTCCTTTCCAGAGACTAATAGGAGTTATTTCCAGCCCAATTTCTACTTCCAAGTGGATTAGAAAGTTAATGACCTTAATTATTCACGACAAATGATAACATTATATATATAACCATATGTTTTAATTTATCCATCAAAATAAGATATATACTATAGTCAGACATAAGCGGGCCAGGGCTGATCCGGGCTGTTGTGCTTTGACGTAGAAGCCCAAGCCCACCCATTATATCAGACGAGTTTACTTCTTAAGCCCAGACTTGGCCCATGGGCCTTAAAAACCTGTCCAAGCTTCTTGGTCCATTGCAAAAACTAGCCTTCAACATTCTTTGTGATGCTTCACCCACATGGATCCAATTTTTCACCATTCTAGTAGTTTCTAAAATCGTTTAGCAAATGAATTTCACATGAACCAACCATGGATCTTGAGTCTCTAACAGCATCACTACCTTAAAATGCCATCAGTGGGCCCTCCTATGAAATTTAAACCACTCAAAATAAATATTCTCCGTGTATTGGTTATCGGGTTAAATTTTACTCCAGTCTGGCTGTGCCCACCTTCAAGCATCGATTAAAAGAAAAAAAGATTGCAATCACTTACTGCACACATGATCAATCTCATAGTGGCCCATCTTTGGCTGGAGTGAAATTTGTCCCATAACCAATGCTAGGAATAGTTGTTCTGGGCAATCTAGATTGCATAGCTGGGCCCCACTGATGGATTTATTGGGCCGGATTATCGTACTCTCAAGGGGCTCAAGGCTCAAGGAAGCCGGATTCTCGACTCTTAAGACGTGTTTGTGCAATAAGAGGATTCCACTTTTTAATTTCTATACCGCAGGATTGAAGAACTCTACATTTCTATCCCTCCCAGGGGAAATCCAGATCATCTTTTATCAATGAAAAGCAGTCCAGTTTCTTTTTTTTTTTTTTTTTTTTTTTTTTTTTCTCACAAGAAAAATGTTGCACCATACAACCGACACAATATGGTTGTATAGTCCTACACACTCATGGTTGAGCAGTGTAGGCACTGATAGGCCAACTTAGAAAAAATGAAGAAGAAAAAAGAAATCAAAACAATTTTCCTCATTGTCGTGGAATCCTCTCGTCGCATAAATGCGCCCTTAAAACCCAAGCGATTCTTTCGTTTTTCAAAACTTCAACCAGTGAATAGAATTCCTTTATTAGCTAATCAATCTTTCCTACATGAACTTTATTATATCAATCTGTTGACCAGTTGATTACATACTGGCCACAGAACATCAAGTAAGGGAAGAAAAGTCTTCAGACAAACAGCCCATGGGATCCTCTCTTTTAGTTATTTGTCCCTAGGCATCTTTGACCTTACACTTACTACTGTAAAAATGAGATCATCTATGTAAGTCTGATTCCCCAATATTATTATTATTATTAATATTAAAAAATTTAACTGGAAAAAACACTTAATGTGTATGTGTTACGCAATCAAACACTTTAGCAAGTGGTGCACCAATTAGAGCAATTGGGCCCAATTTTTATTTTTTTTTTTTTACCTATTTGGCACATCATCGGCGTTGACCTTATTTACACTGCATAAGGTCAGTGCTGACCCAATTTACACTGGCATAAGGTTGGTGCTGACCCTGTCTGCGAATCCTATTAGGGTTCGAAACCCTGTTTATTCTCATTCTTTTATTCTCTCTCTCAGACTACCGCCAACATCGACCTTGGACGAGTGCTCCTTCGTGGTTGCTGTCATTTCCACTTACACTAGGCTTCAAACTTCCTCATCAATTGCATCTCTTTGCTTCCAATCGGTTTTTTCCATCATCTATTTTTTCTATCTTGACTGCAGATGTATCTATCTCCTTCCATTTTTTAGTCTTTCTCTATATTTTTGTATTTTCCTTCCTTTTGGTTCTCCTGTCATCCCGTATATGATATCGAAGTGCATGATACATGGGCTTCAACGTCGTTGTGAGATTTATAGATTATTCGTTTGAATAAACTAGGGTTTGTAGGATTCTGAATTTGGGGTTTTTTGAGTTGAGAAGGACGATGGTTCTAGAGCAGTTACCGTCTTTGGTAGTTGAATGAATTTGTTCTCCTTGCTCATTTTTCTTGTTTTGTGAAATTGATTGAGTTGATTTTGGTCCTAAAGCTTTAAGATAATAGATTCATTCTGTTTTTTGGTGTTCAGTTGGATATGTAATTAAATTAAGATTATGGTTTGATTACTTTCCTTTTATTTGATTGGTCTTTTTGTCTACCTTATTGATGCAGTTCAAATGCATGAGATCCATATGGAAAACATGTCTTAGTCAAGTGACAAAAAACTAGGCCATTTTGTGTTCCAAAAATGGTCACCAGTTTCTTTATGAAACCACATATTAGTTGAATCACGTCTGAAACTATTATCAGGGAACCACCATGGAACAATAATGAAACTCTTTTTAATCAGACCATTTATCAAATGAATGGTTCGTATACAAAAATAAAGGTTATAAAATAAAAATGTTAGGGTAATTTAACTAGAATGATATTGGTCTCATACTTTACTAGCAAAGAAAAATCCGTGCTGAGCACAGGTTAGCAACCAACTAAATTTGTAATACGAAAATTGTAAAGAGAGTAAAAATTGGAGATGTACCAATTTTTTAGTGCATATTTTTTTATACAATGTAATTAATAAGTAATATTAACAATATTAACAAATGTAGTTGGTTGCAAATAACCAATAATACATCTTATACTTCCTTGCAAAGTCAATAATTCACCCTACATGAACTTTAATTATTGTGGTGTTAGACAAAACTGTTTGTCTCTTACTTCAAGTGGGCGTAATCTATCTCTAATATTTGATTGTTATGAAATGTACATTTTTAGTGTTCACTATTCCTTATAAGCATAAAATTTTTAGTGTTCATTATTTCCGTCTTGTGAACATTTGTTATGTATACTTGCCTTCATTACATTCGATGTTATCATGTATAATTTGGATATACACAGATGTCTAAAGAGAATACAAGCAAGAACGAATTACCCCGCAACGAGGCTAGTACCTCAAATGCACAACCAGCCCAACTTTTGTGCGAGCAAGAGCATCACATTTCCGTCGCTATCGAACGTGGTTTGGTATACTCTCTTCCACATAACTACTAATCAATTGAATTTTCTTTCGATTTATGGCTAACGTTATTCAAACTGTCATTTTTCGCAGGAGTGGTTATGTTTGAGTGCTTTATCTTAACATCCCTATACTCTCGGTCTTGCCTCCTGGCTTATAGTGAACCTCCCCCTACATTTATTGTGCTATATGTGTTCTTGGATATTGATCATAATGTAACTTATAATTGAAGTATGATTATGTTGTGGATGTTGTCAATTTGTAACTTTAAACTTAGGAGATGTGCAGGCAATTTAAGTAAATATATATGGGATGTTGATGGATTGATTGAATATCAATTGAATGCATAAAATGTTTTTATTTGTATTTAACATGTTGTATTTGAAGCAGATAGGGGCCTTTTGATGTAAATGTATTGGTCCCCTTAGGATTTTTTCTTTCTAAATTTATATAGCGTCATCACTGATGCTGTATCATTTATTTTAGACTGCTATGGTCATCACCGACCCTGACTTAGAATTTTTTCCAGAGAATGCGTGAAAAAAGTTACAACTTTTGGTAAAAAAAAAAAATAAGAAACCTGCGTCGGTGATAACCTTATTTTACACTGCTAAGGTCATCATCGACCTTAACTTAGAATTTTTTTTTCTGAAAATGCTTAAAAAAAGTTACAACTTTTGGTCAAAAAAATAGAAAATTTGCGTCGGTGATGACCTTATTTTACACTGCTAAGGTCATCACCGACCCTGACTTAGAATTTTTTTTTAGAAAAATTACAACTTTTGGTGTAAATAAGGTCGGCACCAACCTTATGTAGTATAAATAAGGTTGGCGTCGATGATGTGCCAAATAGGTAAAAAAAAAAATGAAAATTGAGCTCAATTGCTCTAATTGGTGCACCACTTGCTAAAGTGTTTGATTGCATAACACGTGCGTATTAAGTGTTTTTTTCGATTAAATCCTCTTATTATTATTTGCCTTCATCTTGTTTGGCCACAAATCATTACTTAGTTCATGGTTCCAGCTGCTTCCCTCATCTCCAATATATCAATCTTCTTTCCATAGCTGTTTTAAAGCATTAACCTGAGTACCATTTCCAATACACAAAGCTGAATTGCATTGGACCTTTTGTCTTAATCTTACCATGTCCTTTTAAAGATGAGTATCACCTTTTCCCCTTTTTTCCCCTTTACATCCACCACACCCAGTCTTCATTCAACATTTCTAGGCCAATTTAACAAGGAAAGCTTTGTTTGTGACACTCAAGTTTTCTCAACCCCAAGCTTCCTTCATATTTTGTCTAAATTTTTTTGTTACAATTAACTACATGAATTAGACAAAATTTAACATATTGTTACAAGTGTCCTCCATAAGGGTGAGAGACCAAAGATTGAATGACCAAAATCCTACAATTCAGAAAGATTTTGGGGTCACCCCCCTTCCAAGATAAACGCCTGTAGTGTCAATGGTCCGGATCACGAACTGCGGGCGGGCCCACTATACAAACATGAGGATCAACAAACTGGGCACCCTTTTGAGCCAAGCATCAGGTATCAGAGTGGGGAGGGGTGGGCAAGTAGGCCCTATAGGCTGGCCCATTTCTGAAAATTTTGGTGTGTGGAGACTGCAGAGAGGTGGAGAATGCAATCACAATAATATGCAGGGGAAGATAGTATTAAAGAATTTCTTGGGCGTGATTAGTTTATGGTTTTCTCATGTGGGAGGTTAGTGTACTACAGTGTAAGTTGTGACTTTTTTTGGGTGCTAGTATTTTGAGACTTGAAAGAAAGAAGTTAGGCAGGCTATGTTCAACATGGATGAGACAATCCTAACTCCTTGATTGGAGGGTTATATTAGAGATGACCTAAGATGGACTTTCCCCATATTACAAACGCCTAAAGTCCAACAATTCCAGCTTGCAAGACAACCAAAACAACAACAACAATATGCTTGAAGGATTATCATGAACATGGCCTACCTAACTCCCTCTCTAAATACACTGTTGGATACTGCTCTCTCACATGATAAAACTATATACTGATTGCCATAAAAATCTTGATTAACAGTGCTCTCTCTCTCTCTCTCTCATATTTTTGCAGTGCCTCCTCACTTGTTGGTCAATACCATAGTAATGGAGAAAGATAACATCATCTAAAAAATTTCAAGATGCTTTTTTTTTTTTTATAATCTGTGTGCATGTTGCTTATATGGAATTTGGGATGATCCATTCATTGCAAGCAGTAGGTTTGATTATTCTAGTAATTGGGGTTCTCTACTGAATGAAATGCTGTTGTTGATGTTGTTGTTTATGAGTCATGCACACTCAAGGCTCAACTGATCAATTCATCAATCTTCAAATTAATGATAATATACAAAAGGCCTGATTTGGACTCCAGCCTGCATCATCAGGGTTTTTTTATCTTGTGGGCCTCACAGGGGATGCCCTGCAATGCAGAATACACTATGATTGGAACTAATCAACTGATTGCGGTCGCAATTGGGTAATTAACGAATTGACAGAGATTACTACATTTAACAGATAAAGCCCTCTAATCACACAATTAGGGCGATGGAACAGTTCGTTTTTTTTTTTTTTTTTCCATCATGGCGCATTTGAAGCAAGACGCAGAAAATGAATGGTTCTGATAACTATACATTGACCTTGATCGAATGAGCTTACCTTTCAATTAATATGCTGCAAAATGAATGGTTCTACCAATTTGAGTCCAGATGTTCATTTTGAAGGCTCTTGAGAAATAATTATGAACATTAGGACATGGTGAAAGAGGTCTGAAGGGCATCCATAGTGGTCCCTTCCAATCTAATGACCCTTGTGATCAGAGGTGGGCCACACAGTGCGAAAATGACTTTAGCATTACATCAATAGACATTTGTACTCTTTCATTAGCTTTTTAGAAACCTCATTCCCCAAAACACAAGTCAAGCTCCAAAGAACATGACAAAAGAAAGGCCATGGGTCAAGAAGCAATATTCTGAGCCCCCTTATCTACAGCAAGGCGTGTACTTCTGTAATAACAGATGGAACCTGTGGTTTGTATTGCTCTGTTTCTCTCATAAAGTTGAAAGAGAAGGGGGGAAAAGGAGGAAGGGCTTGTCCTATACATTTTGTATCACCCATGGGGACCATTGGGACCACAAACATGTTCTTTTAGTTGTATTGCTATTATCATATCAGATCTTCAATTCCATCTTCAGTTTGAAAGGATAAAATCTTCAATGGAAGATATAAATCTTGCTTGCATAGCAGAATTTTTTTTACAGAAAACAGAAATCCACATCTCTCCACACTGATATGTGTTCACTGACCCCATGAATAAAGATTTTGTGAAAGGATGGTGTAGGCCCAGCGTTTTAACTAAATTCTATAAAGATTTTAGCACTGGACCAGATGGACTCATTAAAATTGAAGTGCTGGCCAGCCTGTTGGGTCTTTTGGCAGACATGACCATGCCAGGGCCAAAGCACATCCTGAAGGACTATGCTCTGTTGCTGATCAATAACAGATCCAATTGATCTCAATTCCTAGTTCCAGAATTCATAATTGAATACAACAATAGAATGGGAAGGAAGAGATTTACAGGAAAACTGCAAGGAAATAGTGACCATAGTTACCTAGTTCTTGCTAACAAAGTTCAAACTGCAAATTAGCTTTCTTTTGAATAAATCATACGTCGATTCACTTAAGGGTTTGAATTTGATGATTTCATCTATAGTTTGCAAGTTAGATCAAATATCAAACCTGTTAAGAGTAAATTTGGGAATCACAATTCTACCTTTAAGCATACTCGGTTGAATATATTGAATGTGCATGTGTATAAGTATACACCCTCTAAATTTCTTCTTTAAAATGGGTTTTCGTTTTTGAAGAAATTATCAAATACCATTGATTCAATGTACAAACTTTGACAGGGTCGTTAACAGTTTGATATATTACCTACAAATTAGTTCAATGAAAATACCATTGATTCAATGTATAAACGTTGACAGGGTCGTTAACGGTTTGATATATTACCAACAAATTAGTTCAGTGAAAACACAACTCTTCTAAACTAGAAATTCAAGTTTGTTAATGGAAGCTGAGGAACTCAAACTACAGATTGGCAAACCAGGAAACAAGTTGAATAAACACACCCAACAAAGTGACTTTGACAGGTAGGATTTACGAATGTTAATTGTGAACTTGAATGCCAATTAGATCAACTGCTCACCAGATAATAACTGGAATCCTTAAAAACCTGTGTCCTTTGTAACATAAACCATTTTTTTTTAAGAATTAGAAGAAAAAAATTAAGTTCAACACAAGCTCAAACCTCATGTACGTGTCCTTCCATCGTAAAAAAAAAACATCGTAATTGAAATTAAACACAAAAAGAGAACCAATTCTCACTTCCTTTCATCGTCCTGCGGCAGGATCAATGTCTTTCAATAGCCCCACAATCTGCTGCATATTTGGCCTCTTTAAAGGCAAATCAGCAGTGCACAGGTACCCAATCCTCAGTGCTTCCTCAATCTGCATCGCTGATCCTGTCCCACGAATTTTGGGATCAATTGCCTTTAATCCTTGATTCTTTTTCACCAGTCCCCTTACCCAGTTGACCAAATTCGAATCTTTCTCATCCGAGTAATCATCTCCCACCGGTTTCTTACCTGTAATCAGCTCAAACAGAACAACTCCAAATGCATAAACATCGGATTTCGACGTAGCAAGTGCTAACTCTGACTGAGAAAACTCAGGAGGAGAGTAACCTGGCGATACCATTGAGAGCTCATTCTCATCCAATTCACTTTCGACAATCTTCGCCAATCCGAAATAAGATAATCTAGGCTCCAATGAAGATCCAAGATAAATGCTACTGGCTTTCACATCTCTGTGAATTATTGAAGGGAAGCAGCCATGGTGTAGAAATGACAATGCTCGCGCGGTCCCAAGAGCTATCTTGTGTCGAAATGTCCAAGTAGTGACACCTTCAGATGCAGATATTCTAACACTAGCTATATCTTCTCCTTCCCATGTATCAATGCTCCAATCTTCTGTTTTTTGAATTCCTAGTGGTAAGTCATATAAGAGATTTTGCAGGTTTCCATTATCCATGTATTCATACATTGCTATCCTCTGATCACCCGCTAAGCAATAACCAATCAAGGGGACTAGATTCGGGTGCTTGATTCGGCCCAGGCGTTCAAGCTCTCTTGCAATTTCTTCATCTGTCATTGTTGATCCATGTACTAGAACTTTTACAGCTGCATTGACTCCACCGGGTAGGAAACCTCTATAAACTGGCCCAAATCTACCTTCAGCCAACAAAGCCTCTCTATTGAAGTGGGATGTAGCAGACAACAGGTCGGCGAATGTAAGATTCAGCAATGGTTTATTGAATACAACTGCAGGGACTGAAGTTGCAAGCTTCACATCTGCAACCCAAGTTGTTGAATCAGTCTGAAACGAGAAGGGGCCTGAAGCATTGTTTACTTCTTTACGTGGGAGCTGCTTCATAGCCCACAACCAGGAACTCCTCCTGCAGGAGAATACGAGGCAGATGAACCCTGCAAGACAGAATAAGATAGAGAACATGATTGCCAATGCTGGCATCAGTTCTTTATGTTGTGCTCTATTTCTTCGAAAGAGAGCCGGGTTCGCAGCAATCGGGCAGTCATCTTGTGCTCCGGAAAATGCAGTCATGAATAACTCAGGCGAGAATTTTGCAGCACATAGACTCACATTGTTATAGGAGAAGTTAAATTCTGCCATTTGAAGAAGTTTCTGAACCAAAAGCAGAGGAATTTCGCCGGTGAGATTGTTATGAGAAAGGTCCAGAACTTGGAGATCTCCATTGCCACTTAGATCAGGAACACTTCCAGTAAGATGGTTATGCGACAGGTCTAGTGTTTTTAAGCCACCCAGTTCTAAGATTTCAGCAGGAATGAGGCCCCTGATATTGGTTTTCGAAAGATTGAGATACTCAATATTCAAGAGCTTGTCAATGTGTGGGAAATTCTGGTCAGAAAATCTATTGTGAGCAAGATTTAGGTGCTCAAGTGACTGTGCTTGATTCAATTCACTGAAAAACTCCCCACTCAGCTGATTTTCAGACAAATCAAGAAAAACTAAACTAGCCCAGTTGAAGCTGGAATTGAAATGTACCTGAGATATGTGGCCATGGAAATGGTTCTGGCTCAGGTCTATTACCTCCAATGCCCCTTGGAACACACCCACCACAGGACCATGAAACATGTTGCTAGAAAGATTCAGATAAGTGAGGGACTTCAGGCCTGAAAAGTCTGGCACCCTGCCATGAATCTCATTTCTTGCAAGGTTCAAACCACTGAGATTTGCCAATGCAGCTCCAAAACCAGTTGGGACTTTTCCACTCAGTCTATTCCAAGAGATATCAAGTGAGACAAGGTCTTTGCAGTTTAGAATCCCAGATGGGATTGTCCCTTCAAAGCTGTTTCTGCTGAGATTGAGAATTTGCAGGCTTGAAAGAGATCCAATAGCAGCAGGAATCTCACTGGAGAGACTGTTGCAGGAAAGATCAAGGCTTTTTAGTTGCACAAAGTTGCCTACATTGCTTGGAAGAGAAACATGAATCTGATTAAAGGAGAGGTTAAGACTAATGAGTGTGCTGCCCAAAGACCAGAAATCTGCAGAAAAATCAGTGATGTAGTTGTTGCTGAGGTCCAGATATTGGATAATTTTGAGCTTTGCAATGGTTTCTTCAGGAATGGAGCCAGAGAGGCCTAAACCAGAAGCCACCAAACTGGTGACACTTTGGTTTTGAGCATCACAAATTGCACCTTTCCATGAGCAGACAGGAGCAGAGAGGTTGAAAGTAGAAGTGGAATTCAGACCCATTTTCTGAAAGAAGTCTGAGAGAAAAAACCCATCTGTGTTTGGTGGATGAGAAGCCAATGGTCTAAACAAGATTGCTAAAACCAGAAAAGATCCGAAGAAACGAAAGAAACCAAGACCCATTTGAGAAGACTGAGACTGAGAATCAGAGAAAAAAAAAAAAAAAAAAAGAACGAAACCAAACAAGTTGTTAAGGAAGTTGTAGAGAATCTAAACCACCCATCTGAGACAACATGATTCTTCTGTTTTTAATAAAGTGGTTTTTGAGCACTGCCTTGTCAAAAAGCTGCCATTTTCAGAAAGACTTGGAAGCTCAAAGCAACTAACTATTGTCTTGTTGGTGGTTTTGGACTGGGAAGAAGTTTTGGGCTCTTATATCACAAATCCTGTTCTCTATACAATTTCTGGAAGTTTGAAACCATTCAAAGATAAGTAGTTTTGGGTGTTTAAAAACGATGGTATTTTGGGCTCTGTAACAGGATGGAGCTAACCATGTCTGGTGTTTTGCAGGAACATTCGACAGACAGAGAAAGACAAACAAACTTCAGAACTTACTCTGTTAGAATGTGAGAAAGCTCTAAACATAAAAAACAGGGAGGGAGGGAGGGAGGGAGGGAGGGGGAGGGCGAGGGACTGGGAGAGCGAGAGAGAGAGAGAGAGAGATGGCAATATGGTGGAAGAAGGTGAATTTATCAAAGCTATTGGTAGAAGTAGATGGTGATTCTGCTTATCATTCTACTCTAAATGGAAGGTGATCTTTATTAGACATGAAAGTGCTTTGATTTCTTCAAAAGATAAAAGAGAAAATGCCAATGTAATTGCCAAAAAAAAAAAAAAAAAAAAACCCACAATAGTTCAATGAAAATCTCAAAATTTTGAAGTCAAAACACAGCGGATATTTTTAATGTTTACATTTTATTTTTTTTTATCTTTTTAAGTCTTGTATCCTTCTTGTATCATTCAATTTATGTTCAAATGTTGTGATTGGAATAATGGTAGAAACTATCCATTTCTTTTTCTTCTTTTTTTTGAATGGTAGAAACTATCCATTTCTTTTTCCTAAGGTAGTTTGATGTTGAGAAATCAGGTGGTAAAGAAGTTTTCACCTCCATTTTCTCCACCTTTTCTTCTTATCCAAATAGATCTTAGCGGCTTGTTTGAATGTGGGAAAGTCTAGTGAGGAAAGGATTTGCTTCACCACATTTTCTCCTTGATTAGACCTTAGGGCTTGTTTGAAAGTGGGGAAAGTCCATGCAAGGAAAGACTTGCCTTAGCGGATTTTCCTATGTTTGATTGCATTTTTTGTGAGGGAAGGTTTTTTTGTTTTTTTTGATAATGGAGGGTGTCACAGCCCTTTGGGCCGAATTAATTTCTATGGGTTCAGGGGGAGCCGGGTAAATCCCATGTGGTCCCAATGTGGTAGCACAATTTCAAACCCTCAACCTCTGGAAGCAAGCGGTGGTCCTGGGCCAACTGACCTACCTGTCAGGGTTTCTCCTTGGGAATGTGGCCAAGTGAGGACTATTTCTCCCTTTAAAAACCCTCACAAAAAGTACAGGTACAATTTTCCTAATTTAACCATTGGATGCCATCTCCAACTCAAGTTTTCCATACTAAACCTACCAAGTGTGCCAATTCACCCACATGATCCATCAAGGCAACATCATTTGGTATCAACAACCCTAATTTCTAATCAACTGATCTAATTTTCACTTTTCTTGTGTTAGTCTTTTAGATCATGATTTCAGAACTTGACCCCAGTCAAATCATGTTGCCCCAAAAATCTATTGGAACTCCATTCTTATTATCTTTATATTCTATTTTGTTGTTTTATTTGTTGAATTCTCTCAAATTAAAGAGTATGATCATGTAGCCATTTGCCCAAATAATCATACATGGTGATTAGTTGGTTGAGGAGGACATTGTATGGATTGCACAGCTCAGATATCACCTTGATTCAATAATCACAACCATTCTTTAGGAGCCAAATAAACAAGCGGCGAGAACAATTTGATCAATCTGTTTATTTTGCAAGGTCTTGATTTTATGATCTTCGAGTCAGATTGCAATTTAGACAACTGCAATTCAGTTAGACTGTTCCTACCCTTAATTTCTTATTAATAAGGCTGCTCCTTCTAATACACACTCAAATCCTACTAGTCTTGGTCCTACTTGAGCAAATCCAAGCATTCACCTTGTGCACCCTTGTGGTGATGTAGACTGTTCAACTATTTGGTCCCATCAGCATGAGCAATGTTATGGACCATGGTCCTCACTTCATCTGTTACACTTTGATGTTATGAGAAAGGTCTTGAATAAGTATTACAATTTACATAGATATTTTTGTACTCTTTATTTATTTGTATTCTATTCTCTTTTAATATAAGTTAAAAAAAATAATAATAATAAAAAAAAACAATTTACGTAGGGTTGGGTCGGGTCAAATCCAAACCCACATGGCCAATCCGAACCGAATGCGAAATTCGGGTTGAGCATGTTAGGGTTTGGATCAGGCTTGGGCCTGAAAATTTTATACTCACAAGAAAACAGGTCACGGTTAGGTTTGCAGTTTGGGTACCTGAGTTCAACCTAGGTACTCCACCTTATATATAAACATCAATGTATATATGTAAGGGGAGCTGGTGTGGACTTATTTTGCAAATTGTGAAAGTTAGATTGGTCATTTAGGAGAGAATAAAGGGTACCTTTGGGGTTTGTGGTTCAGGTGCACTTCCTGTAAAAGTGGGTATGATGATTTTGCATTGTTGAACAGCAACAGATGCCATCCATGATGGAGAGAACAAGTGTGCTTGGATTTAATAAGAGTGATTATCATGCACTGAAAGAGCAATATGCATATGGAGAGAAGGCTTTAATGATTTGCATTCATTGGGGGGGTGGAGTGCAATGGACTCAACCCACTTGATTATTCATTACACCATGAAAATATATGAATGATGATTATGTAAGCAAGCTTTGTTTAAAAAACAAGGATCAACTATCCAGACCAACCTCCTTAATTGATTCTTTGTCGAGTTATATAAATTACATTAAAAACACAAAAAAATTCAATTTGGTAGGGTTGGTCCCTAACTATTTCTCAGTTGGTTAGGTATATGTGTAGTATGAGAAGTGTGTATGCTCAAGTCCCTTAAAAAGCGAAAAAAATAAAAAAAAATAAAAATAAAAATGATTTGGTCTTATTGAGCTTTCCATTTTAAGTTTAAAGTTAGGATTTACGGTTTTTGGATGAGTCACTCAAAATCTGATTGAGTTAATTTTCTAAGTCGAGTTGGGCATTTTTCAGTTGTTTAGCACTCGGATAAACATCTTAGTTATAAACTATATACCAAAGTTGAGTGCAATCTTATCTTACTTTCCGGTTGCACACATTTGCGTAGGTTCCATTTGTTGATGGGTTATTGAAGATAGAGGGGAAAAACCATTGCTCATGTGCTCACATGATCCTAAGATGGATGGTGGGACCGAACCATATGTTAAGTGTTTAATTTTTTAAGGCATTGCCCCATTTAAAGACAACTACTATAACGGCCAAGCGAGGTGGTTGATCTATTAACCCTAAGGGGCATCTTGGTTGGTCTATGACTATGGTTTGTTCCCGGAGGTTGAGAGTTCGAAATTGTGTTACCACACTGGGGCCACAAGGGATTTACCCGATTTCCCTAGGCACATAGGGATTAGTCTGACCCAAAGTTCCGTGACACCTTCCATTATGAAAAAAAAAGGTGGTTGATCGAGATTATTAGATATTAGATGTGGTTCATGGTAAAATTATAAAAACACCTGATTATTGTAAAAAAAATATGCCACTTATCTAATTATCTTTAATTTCTGAAAAACAAACCTAAGTAGTATGAGTAGAACTTTCTATTTGGCAGCTAACAAAATGCCCATGGCCCAACTTTCTTGAGAAAGAGCATACAGTACTTCTCTCCCAAATCATCATACCTTACACCTCATTAAAGGAATCTATTCCAAGCTATGGTGTAATCGCTGTACATCTACATATTCTATTCTTATTAATAGCTCATATTCGCTTGATTTGACTCTTGTGATATTCCATAGCTTTGGACATATCATGACTCCATAGAAATTAGGAATCCTTTGTTTTCATTAGTGGGTCACCAAATCTTCAGTTTGGCTGACAGATCAGGATAGAATAGATTCCCCAAACCTGTTTGAGAAGACCCAGTAAAACTCAAAAGAGATTCCCCAACAGCTCCTGAAATTTACTATTTCTAATGCTACCTTTTCCAAAGCTGGTTCTGTTTGAAGGCATCTCTATCTGTTACATGGGTAAAAAAAAAATACTGCACAAGACAAAACATAAGAAAGTTGCTAAGTGCTATGTTCATTTTCTTTAGATGTCTGAGCATTCAATCCATCACTTGAAGATATCTGAGCCGTGGATTTGGTGGGCCATACTTACAAGTATTTGTTGTTCAGTCAAACTTGTCAATGAGTTCAGACAATAGAAGATCTTCACACCTCTCAAGACAGCCAAAACTTATGATCAAAATAAACCATCAACTGTGGGGTCAAATGCTTTTAAGTGATCCTGCTAACTATGGGTGCGTCCAAAAATTGATTAGGAATTGAAAGTGTTCAGTTAGGCTGCACTCAAATCAAATGCAACTATTTGTTTGGCATGAAGCATTCTGAGCTGTATAATAGGAGGACAAGGTATTTTCTTACTTCAGAAGAAATCTCATGTTTTCTAGCTCATCATTCTAAAATGCTAGAAAGTCCCACTTTATATGGGCGGACTAGCCCATATAGGGTTATAAATTGGGCTAGTCCGCCCAGGCCCGGCACGGCCTGGCAAGCCGGTCAATGTGCCGTGGCCCAGCCCATGAAATGCACGGGGAGTGCTTGCTTGACCAGGGTGCCGTGGCCATATAAATTGTCCATATGAGACCCAAACTTGAGACCCATAACACAGACCCTCAGCCATCAACTGGATCTACAAGAGGATCGATATTTACGACAAATTACTGGGTTGGGTTCATCAGCATAATATGGGTCCACCAACATTATTAATTGTGGCCCAATGTTTAACTGTTTGGGCCAATGGGTTTGTATGCTAAAAGGCCCAATCAACATATTCAACATAGAGGTCTATACATTTTCTGAAAATTGGTTCAACTTTGGCCCAACTGTTAGCCCTATGAGCTGGATCTGGGACCAAATATTTCATGCCATTGCAAATGTAAAGCACTTTTCCTCACACATGTGGAAAAGCCTTTTCAATGGGGGCCTCGGATTTGAAAAATCATAGCTAAATGGATGTGCCTTTTGCTGTTTAATGCAACCATTTTTGCCATTACACCTTGTTTATTTCACTGAAAGAAATTAGCTACACTAAGCATATAAAATGAATTCTGCAGACTTCAAAATCCATGGCAGTGCTAATCCATGAAAAAGGAGTAATAAAAATTCCTGTCAAGACATCCAGTCCATTAAACAAATGAAGAGAGAGCCTCCTTAATAAACATAGAACTCACTGAATTCTTGAAAACTGGGGATATTGCAAGGAAATGAATTGATCAGGATGCTACATAACAGAAACATAAAACATAACAGTACATAACGTTATCAGTTGATTGTGATCTGGAGTAGATCAGAAAAATGACATCAAACTAATCAGGTTTAAGTTCCAACAATGCTCCAACTTGCATTCTGGGTGAGTATCTGTTCCATTAATAAAAAAGATTCTAAACAGCTCTAAACTGAAAGTGCCTCCAAACATGCATCTAAACATCTCATTGAGCTTGACAAATATACTGAACAAATAATGGAATAACCAATGTGGAATATCTGGAGATTATTACAGGAAAACATGGAAAGTAGGAGGGAGTACTGTAGCACAGAACAGAGTGAATAATGAGGAAAAAAAAAGAAGATACTTAAATTTGCATTCAAGTCATCTTCTGATATCTCTCCGTGTCTACTATTTCTGTTTCATGTGCATTTGTTCAGCATGCACAGTATACTAACTGTAATAGCATAGAGATGCATAAATAATAGCTTGAGAGGACATCTCTGTTTACGGTATATGGAGAGTTATTGTGCTTTCGCTCTTATCAACCAAGGCAGATTAGTCTTTGTGATGCAAAAGGAATTGAACATTGTCTTTCCACCAACAAATCTCCATTTCTTTCTCATGGAGTTTGCGCTCAGCATATTCCAAAGCAGACTCTAACTCTGCTATCTGCTCCCGCTGTCTAGATTCTAGCAGCTCATGCAACCTTCTCTCAAGCTCATTTGGAGAAATTCCGCGACACTCCTTGCTGTGAGATTCTTGAGGATTACACTCTAACTCGAAACATGGACTAATGCTTCTTTCCATGTCTATGTTCTTCACAACAATCTGCATTTTTTAATGCCCCAATCAGAGAGAGATTGAAAGAAAAAGGAAAAATACAACTGCGTCCCTTACAGAGATATTGGTTTTATACATTTACAGTTGTTAATGAATAAATGCAGATGACGAGTGTCTTCTTGTGCCAAGCTTCCTGGAGATTTCAGTTTTATTTCAATCAGATTAAGTCTCCCTTGTCCTTGCTCCAAGTGAAGTTAGTGTGTGGGGAGGATGGCCAACAGTTTTGCAGACTCTTGGTCAAACTGGGGGTGGATAAATATTTAGACTTGCTTTCTTTTTACTGCATTTTGGTTTATTTGGTTCAATTCTTTTATACCATGGTGTTTTTTCCCCATAGTTGTAAAGGATTTTTTTTTTTTAAATTCCTCTTAACCAAACAAATTCACTGTTACCTTTTAAAAAAATGAGGATGAAGAGAACGATTTAGTTTGATAGACAAGCAAACATTGGATATGAAACATTTTGCCACTTGCCTGAACAGTGGACTGAAGACATTTTGTTGAGGTCAACGTCCACCCTTGCTCGTGAGCGGTCATAATTGTGGTCGAGCCCTCGCCCTCACCATAAAACTATTGTTGTGTCGTTTTCTATCACCAATTGGTTTTGGAATAAGTGGTAGATCAATGGGGTATAAGATCCTACAAGTGGTATCAGAGCGTGGTAGGTCGGGTGTTCGAGTCACGGAATATGCGTTTTGCGAGTTCGCAGCAGGAGTTGCAGCGGGTGTGCCGTTGAGGGAGGGATTGTTAAGGTCAACGTCCACCCTCGCTCGTGAGCGGTCATAATTGTGGTCGAGCCCTCGCCCTCACCATAAAACTATTGTTATGCCGTTTCCTATCACCAATTGGTTTTGGGATAAGTGGTAGATCAATGGGGTGTAAGATCCTACACATTTAATTGGCAAGAAAGATAACATGGAGGAGTTTTGAGAAATGGTAGTGCACACTACCTAAATTCTCTAGGATGAGGTTGGAAGAAGCAATGGAAGAGCGAGTACGAATCCAGGTAAAGATTGGCAATATTTTCCAACTACTTTTTGTAGCCAATTTAGGAAGAGTTGAACAATGCTTTTCAAATGCACTGCCTCTTACTCATCTTACTTCTAGAGTAGAAAGTTGCAAGGATATGGAGGCCTCGCCAAATCATGTACTCAAAGGGATCAATATAGCATCGCCGATGAAACCGTTTAAGGGGGCATGGGACAGAAGTCAGTCATTCTTCATGGCCTTTCGCCAATATGCTTATCCATCTTGTGCATTCACATACAAAACTAACATTTAGAAAGTAAAAGAGACAATATATACACACACACATAAATGAAAATGAGTTGAATATATTGATACACTCATGAATTTACTGTGTATGTATCTTCCATAAAATTCCCACTCAATCAATTAAACATGGTTTTTCATGGATGTGCTTAATATCTAATCAACCTAAAGATTCAACTGAATCCAAAGGTTTCTCTTGATGTCTCATTCCCTAACTGCCTTGGCAAGCTAGGATATCATAGTGTGTTGCTCATTTTCCTCCTACAGAATCGACCCACAAAAACCTTTTTCTTTATTGTTTTCTCCTTTTTTATTCGGTGGAAGACTGATCCTTTAACCAAAAACAGAAAAATCTAGTAGGTAAATGCATGATAAAATGTGAACAAGGAGAAAAAATATTTAATATGCATGCATACCTTCATGCATTGTTTCCTTTGAAGTTTGGGTGTATTTTCAGCATCCAATTTGAGCTGCAGACGTTCTAGTTCCGCTTCAAGTTCTGCTTCAAGCTGATCCATTCCTACACCTTTTGCACTCCCTTCCAATAAATCAGACTTGGAGAATCGACCACATTCCATGGTAGAAAGTTCCATTACCAAAGAATCAGATGATCCATGGCTTTGAATGTCAAGGTGATCCTCTGTGCATTCAGATTCATTGGAATTTGAAGCAAGGTTATTTTTACTTAACTTGGTATCGGGACAAATCATATCCTTTCTTTGCATTTCGTTCTTAATGTCTCCAAGTAGCATTTCCATTTGTGCCTGCAGCTCTTTCAACTTATGAAATTCATTTTTGCTATTGGCAATTAGAAAAGCCAGACCAACTCCAATACCCAAGTTAAAAGATGCCTCATCTATACATTTTCCTGAAAAAGGAAAATAAAAATCCCCATAAGAAATATAACAGCATTAATTATATCTGAAACCACAATACACAAATGTGAAAATTTACATTTTTAAAAGCATGCAAACTAAGCTCAACAATTGATTGTGTTGCATTTGTTTTCTTTACCACATCAACATTTACAAAAAAGGATAGCTCCACAAACCAAAAAAATGACCTGATATGTGGCAGAATAAAAGGTCATCCATTCCATTGCAGGAAACAGGAACTGCATTGCAAGTTTTAGTTAATAGGAAACTTGTCCAATTCTGATTTGCACTTGGTAGTTGGTAGGCAAACAATAAATAAAAAACAGATTAAAGTGCATTGACCTGCACTAACACTTCCATGTAACTCCTAGAAAAAGTGCACCGTTCACAATTTTTCTATGCAATAACCATTTTGGTGCTGAGGTAAGAAATGGCCAGTTGCAGTAATAATGGCACAGTTGGTAAAAGCCAAAACCAAACCTGTAACCCAAATTATTCCAAGAGGTGTATTTAGTCCACCTTTGAGATACATTAAAATGCACTGACCATCTTACTGACTGTGATGGTGACTTCTAAGGGTGCTATGTCCCAGATGCTGAAAAACAACATTTTAGGATAAGTGCTAGTATTGCTATCAGGGTACATTTTATAATTAAGTAGATCAGTTTAAATCTTGGAGAGAATTATGATTGTTCTTGTTTGTAATCTATTCATGTGGTTTCCTTGTGACATGTACAGTTAGATTTTAATCTTACTCTAGACCTTCTGTTTGTCTATCTGCCTTACCGTTAATCTTATTGAAACCATCTACGTCGTTCACTTGCTTTGTCTTCCAAACTCATGTTTGTCCATCTCTGACCATCTTCATTTTTGAGGGGGGAGTGTTAAGATTAGTATGAGTTAGTAATTCTGTCATTGGTGTAGATTTGATAAGACTCAGTAGCCATGTTAGGATGGTTGGCAGGATTGGCCACGAGGGATGCTCTTGACAATCTATTCGTAAGTTCTCTCTCTTAGGGAGAAGTCGAATTAGTATCTTTAGTTACTCCTAAAATGTTGCACCAATCCATTGAGAATTTGAGATATGTAAGCGAATATTCAAAATATGGAAGTGATGAGTAACAAAAAAGAATAGGATTAAGAATGACTACATAAAGATGAAATCCGTGTGTGGTACCAATGCAAGAGGAATTGAAGGAGTCTTGAGGCTATCTGTGTATGTGCTCAGACCAGAAACAGCCCCTGTAGTCTCTACAAATTGAAGTGTTACAAGTACAAATAATTTCAGGGGAGGGGGAACTACGATCTCATTGGGTGTCTCATTTTTTCAGCTAGAGAGAGAGAGAGAGAGAGAGAGCTCACCCATGACAATATCTTAATTCCTATCAATAGGTTTCTGGTTACCAATTCTACCTCAATACTCATAAACCCCAAATGTTTAGTAAGGGATAACAATCAACTAGTAATAGAGGATAAGCCCAAATTAAAGAAGTAAAATAACAATCAGCTCAATCAACAAAACAGCTTAAGAGATCAAACAAAACATAAGTAATAAATCACCTGACAAAACAACTCCATCTGAAGAAGCTGAACAGGTTGCTACATCCTCCAGTGAGCCACAGCTTTTCACCTTTGAGTTCTTTAAGATGGGTTTATTGCATTTGCCAGCTTCTTTTAAAGGCAATGCGCAAATATCTTTCACACCATCAATTGAACCTGAAAGTAAATGGCTTCCTAGCTTTCCTTCCTTTCCACTATCACGCATCAACAACTCCTCATACTTGGTCTCCCCAGTTATCCTCTGCCCATGATCAACTCCTGCAAATACAAATTCCAATGCTTCCTCGTTTTCTGGAGCAATCTGAACAAGGGAACCCACAACTGTCTTACTTCTATTTCTCATCATCCCATTCTTATCATCAGCATCTCTCTTCCTCTTGGATGAAGATGCTGCAGAAGATGCGAACCTCAAACGAGGAGTTAGAGAAGAAAGCCATCGAGAAATAAGCAACCGCGGGGATGAGGGCGACGGCAAGGAGTTTGAATTCTCTCTTCCATGTTTGATCTTTGTCATGTCTTGGGATTCTTCTTTAAAGAAGTCTATGAATCTCATCTTCTTCCCTCAACTCCTGGACCACTGGACTCTCCAAAGAAGCAGAGGCCTGCCTTCTATCTCAACAACAAAGGCATATTTAAATTTCTAAAGTTGGTGGGAAAATTCATGGTTCTGAACTATCTTCCCCCCAAACAAGGACTAAGAACATCATATTTACTCTAGAATTTAAAACTCTGGTGTGATCTATAAGAAACATTAGTCCAGATGAGAGCATTTCAAATCCTACTAAGAAATTTGAAATTTCATGCACAACAGTAGAAGATTTAAGAGTAGAGGTACAATCATTCAAGAGAGTCTTTAAATACACAAACCCAGTGAAGCAATGAATTATTAAAACTATTGACATACAAAGGTGGCAGGAAAACACAGATTGATATTTAGGCCCAATGAAGCCAGATCCTCTGGGCCTTGGACTCACATATAGCGTCTCCTTAGTGGATCCCACTTATGGAAAATCTAGCCGCTCAAAATAAATGCTCCTTTTTGTATCGGCCATCCCAAAATTTCAAATCCAATAGGAGTGCCATGATGCATTTTAGGCCCATGGGCAGGACCTGGGTCTATATTCTAGCTTATTAGTAAAATGGGCTAAAGATGGGCCTATTTATGCTACAAAATCCAGTACAGCCCAACATATTAAGAAACAAGGCATGTATAATTTTGCAAGTGGGATGAGTCTCAGCGTAAGTTTGAGGCCCATGAACTGTATTCAATGTGAGTACTAGGCCCAAAAAGTAATTAAAAAGGCTAGAATTGGACAAGCTTTTGCATGGCCCAGGCCAACGTGGCCCACAACAATCCCTATAGCTAGGGTTGTAAACGAGTCGGTTCTTAAGGAGAAAGTGGAACCGGATCCGGATCCGGATCCGGAACCCTTTCGAAACTGGTTTCTTGGCTCTGGAACTAGAACTAGAACCATATATGGTACGGGTCCGGATCCAAGTTCGGGTCTAGGTAGAGAATGATATTAAAAAAGTAGTTTTTAGGAGAAATTTTCGAAACTTTAGGTAGTATGTCGGGTCTCGGGTCCACAAGTCCGAACCAAGGTGGAACCGAACCTGGACTCATTTACTTATCGGGGCCTAAATAAGGACCCAGAGCCAATTTTTAACAAGTCAGGAGAATTGGAATCCATTTACATCCCTACCTATAGCCAATCAGGAGGCTATATTCTTCCATTATAAATGGTACAAAACAATGATTACTGCCATCAGATTATAGTAATCTAACAAGAAAATCACTTCCCACTCAGTGAGCTTAAAAAGAATAAGATAGGCTTGGATTACAAATTTTAAAAAACAGCAGAGACCTGACCCATCTATTAATGGGCATTATATCTAGGCCTAGCACCAGGCTAAGGGCCTAATATATCTATCCAATCCCAGCCCATTTTACTAAGTCCCCAACTATTATTTTACCTGTACAGATTCAGATCAAACCATCTTTTCTTTTTAAGTTTGGAGCACTAAATAGAAAGAAAAAAAAAAAAAAAGGTAAATCAATTTTCACTTGCAGCTGTAAAATTTCTAGTATCCTTTTTACTATCTACTCATGGTCTGTGAAAAGCATCTTTCATGATGGAAGAAAAGGTAAAAGTTAAAAAAAAAACCATTTTCTACAAAATAAATCAAATGTAACATAGATGGACCATCAAACATTATTAGAGAATTCCTTAGTAGAGAATCATCACTTCTCATTGTCAGTATCATAACTACAGTGCATTAAATGAATGCATACCACCCCCAAAACCAACCCACCACCCACCCACACACAAAAAGCCCAAAAAACCCAACATTGCCATGAAAATAAATTTGCAATGGATATGTGTTGATATGGAGAGGCCATACCTATGAAATAGAGCTCAACATCCAAAGAGAAGAAGAGATGAAAATCCCAACTATCTTTTTTCTCCTTCTTCTTATTTAAGCTTTGCTTTGTCAGTATGGGGAAAAGAAAGAGTTGATAGAAATAAATGCTGCACAGAGAAAGAGAGAAGAAGAATGGAAACTAGAATCGGAAAATAAAAAGCTTTCAGGCATTGATGGAGGGTGAGAGCTTTAAAGAGGGGTGTTAATTGTAGAGAGCTTTATGGGCCGGGTTTGGACCTTTCGAACACACGGGCTATGTTTGGATTTTGTTAACATTTACACTAGGCTTGGATTTTTTTTTTCTATCTCAACCCTTTGAACTGGATTAATTCCTCCGAGCCTAGAGGGAAGTCGGATAAACACTCATGTAGCCTCAATGTGGTAGTGCAATTTCGAACCTACAACCTTCGGGTGCAAACCGTGATATAGTCTGACCTAAATAAATAGCGCTCGTAGTTGTTCACGGTTAATTTGCCGGAGTAAGTGATAGAAAGCCCAACTCAGCAGAGCTTGATTGACTAAATGGGCAGGCTCAGGACAAACTTATGGTCTATGTCGAGCTTTAGCCGGATATAGGCCTTCTTTTCAAGTAGATCAATGCCTAAATATGCCTCAGCACGGCCAACATGGCCATGAACACCCCTACTACAAGTCTTTGGCCTCGCATGGACCCACTAGTGATCAGTGTAGATTCAGCCAATGGACCTTTCAAGTTTTTTTATTCACCCAATGGGCTTTTTATTTATTTATTTATTTATTTTGCGGTAAGGGCTCCTTCAAAAATTGGCATAAGATTTTTCAGAAACGATTTCCACTCTTGATATTTTCCTTACATGTCTCTAACCAACGAAGCCCGCTAGGGCTGTATTTGCAGAAATTGCATAGATCATAGATCAGTCATGGATTTTTCAAATTTGAAGTATCTGGTTGATTTGCAACCAATTAGGATGGTATTTAATTTCTTAGAGCTAGTTTAGGCCAAATTTTAAGTGGGAGGGATTTTGGGTGGATAATTTATAACCGAGGATCATCATTTTTCTTTAATAGTAATCCTCTTGGAACTAAATGGAGAAAGGTCTATAGGAAAATAAAATTCTAATATCTTTTTTAAGTGATAATTATTCTTAAATAGCTAAATAATCAATTTAATGAATAAGAAATTATTTTTTAAAGAGAAATTGGTGTTCTTGAAACCACCTCAAGATGAAAACTATTTCTCCTTTTTTTTTTTTTTTTTTTTACATAAAACATTTAAAGATAAAAATGACATTTCTCATATGCTAGAAATTCAAATGGGGATAAAGAGTTTTTTTTTCTAAGAACAAGAAAGGAATGAAATAAGATTTATCCTAATAAGATTTCTCAAGATTCTTATACAGTAACGGTCACCTGTATTGAATCTGATTGAGCACAATGATTATGAGTTGTGCCATTCAATGTTTGCTTTCCTCTTTTTTTTTTATTTAAAGAAGATAACTATAGGTTAGGAATTGTATGAAACCTGATTTCCAAGTCCAAGTATTTTACCCACAATGGGTGTTGGTCCTTTGCATAATGTGTGAGTTTGCACCCCACATCGTGTGTTTGATGTCTCCAAATTTACTTGGTACACGTGTTGCAAGGTCATAGGCGCACTGAGAAAATTAGTTCTGGTGGGTTAAGTACCACAAAATACCCCCACTAGGAAAAACAAAAAAGAAAACAAAAACAAAACTCTAGGTATTTTGAATTATATTAGATTTTATACGAACAATTTTTTTTTTTATTTACACTAGTCCTATCAGTAACTTGGTTTAGATGCAATTTGATTGCTTGTAATGCTGATTATCTTAATTAATTATTGAAAAAAAAATCAATTAGTTGTATACATACATTCATTTAGGTTTTCCAAACGCGAAAACTATAGTCTTACATGCAACTAGTTCCTTTAACTCAATGATTTTGTAGACTGAAGGCTCACATATCCGAAATGTTTTAACTATGCAAGATTTTCCTTCTTCTTGTAGAAGTTATGCAAGGTTAGTGTTAGTTTTTTTTTTAAAATTAACTCGTTTTAAATTTAGAGTTCGATTGTGCACAGGTCACTCACGGCACCCATTTCCGACCTGGGTAGATAGGAATTTCAAATCTTCACCACAGAAAATTCGGCTAAAAACGCCTTCTCCTTCTTTAAACCGTCGTTGCACTAAATGTAAACGAGAAAAGTATAAAATCTCTCACAATGTTTTTTGCAATAAAAGATATTGCACAAACACCCCTCAAAGAAAATGCCTTTTTTTTTTTCATTAGCCTTCAATAGGGTTGTAAACGGGTCGGTTTCGGTCAAAGTCTATGGTGGACCCGGAACTGTTAAGGAGAAGGTGGAATCGGATCCGGACCCGGAACCGTTTTGGAACTGGTTTCTTGACTCCGGAATCAGAACCAGAACCATATATGAGACGGCTTCGGATCCGGGTCCAGGTCTAGGTAGATAATGAAATTAAAAGAAAATGATTTTTGGGATAAATTTTCAAAAATTTAGATAATATGTAAAGTCCCGGATCCACAGGTCCGAATCAAGGTGGAACTGGACCCAGGCTCATTTACTTATCGATGTCTAAATAAGGACCCAGACCCAATTTTTAATAAGTCATAACCTCCGGATAATTGGAGAATCGAGAATCCATTTACATCCCTACCTTCAAACTTGAATGGGTTGCATTTTAGTAAAATACTTGTTATTCTATAATAAATGTAGGCTGCATTTTCCCAGATTCCCGCGGGAGCGCGATCATCAACTGTTTGAATTTGAAAAAAAAAAAAAAACACACTCTGTAAATATTTCTCACTGATGGTAATAAATTATATAAATATTGAAACGAAACAACGGACAAGATACGCTCGTGGACACGAAATAAGAGGTTTGGTTGGTGACCAGCTTTGTCTCTTATCTCATCTACACCGTACATGTGGCACGTTTTTCGAGTAAGAACGTTTTGGGATGACGTCTAGTTGGGATTATGGTTTCGACAAGTAACGGATTTTGAACAAACCACCGGGAGAGATGCCATGGGATTCAGTGATGGGAGACTTGGATGATGACCAAGTGGGCAAACTCTGGATTTTCGTTTCAAGGGGATCAATCCAAACAAAGTTAAGATTTGTTGACAAATTCAAGATTTTCACGTGCGTTTTGGGTGGAATTCGGAATTTGATGTGGTTTTCGGAGGTGAATCTAAGATTTTCATATAAATTTTAGAGCCAAGCTCAATCCGTCGGGGCCAAATACCCCCTAGGCATATGGGTAAGCCCCTGATGATCAATGTAGAGCCTCCATCCAATCAACTAACTGCTTTAATTGTTTGACACACATCTAAGTGGGCCAACATTGTTCATCTAATCCATGCATCGATTAGTAGAAATCAGGAACATACTTAATCAACAGCTATCTTAGCCTCATAAGGGGATTTTTTTTTTCTCTCTCTCAGGTGAATACTCTTTCGCTCACACACTCACACAAGTCTCTTATCATCAGCGCTACAGTCAAAGATGGTCCAAAAAGATTTGCTTAGTCTATTGCACTTTTGTTGGTCCACTGTTGGTGGGACATAAACCTAGCCCCAAGGTTGTAAGTGAACATTTCTAGTCATCCAATATGAGGCAAGTGACTTGATAAGTTGATTCTGATTGTCAATTTCATCAATTTAGATGAGATGGTTAAGTATGCTGATGTCTTATTCAGGCTAGGGGCGTATATGGATCGGGTTGGTACTGATTAGGTCAAATTCATCACCAATTCATTACCTACAGATTGATGACTTTGGAATCCGTCACTAATCCGTGGCTGTTAAAAATCGATCCAATCTGATCCTTAGAGAACCGGATCGGATCGATTTAATCCGTTGAATCCGTTGAATCTAATGTTAAAGAAAGAAATCAAACATATTGTAAAGAATTTCAGCATACAAGCTAATAATCTACAAAAAGATACAAAATACAATATATGTTATTTTGTCTCAGAAGCTACCCAATCTATCAATAGAAAGAGTTGTTTTTATCTACATTACAACCAAAAGAGATCTAATAAACAAATAAAGCCAAACATATTAAATTCATAAAAATCACACTCCATATATTGAAACCTTAAACTCTTACATTTCGACCCTTGAAGTTTTTTTTTTTTTATATTTAGACTCCTTGAGTATTTTTTTTAAAATATTTAATGTCAACCGATCGAATCAGATTGGATTGTATTTGCGGATTGAGTGAGAAATCCGTCACCGATCCATTGCTAACAGATTACAATATCTTTAATCCGTCTCTTTAATCCGTTACTAATCCGGTTACCTTCGGTTCAGTCAAAAATCCACATATCGAATCGGTTTTACGGATCGACAGATTTTTTTTTTTTTGTTTTTTATACACCCCTAATTCTAGCTGAACTTTGTGCAGCTCCAATATTCCACATCTTACTTCTTACCTGTGCAATTTGACTGAGAATATTCTCCTACGTGCACAGGACTGGTTTAAATAAGCGAGGCCCATGAGAACTAAACGCACGGTTCCGTTGAGGGCCATGAGAACTACAGCTTTCAAAGGTGGCACATCTAACACCTACTAAAAAACGAAGACCCTATGAAAATAGTTGACAATGAAATATGATCCCCACCTTTACATGGCAGAACTCATGTTTTAGAGGTCTAGACCCAAATCTAATTGACTAATCAAAGGTCATCCACAATGATACAAGAATAATCCATTGGCTGCAATTGCATCATCCTAATCCGTGATCAATGCCCTGCAAAAGACTTGATAGCAAGACAGTAGCAGATGCACTCCACACAAACAAGATCAGGAAAACTAGGATCTTCAATCTCAGGATATTTTTGAACTACTGATATATCCTGTGGGGCCTTTAAGATAGACGTATGATTTGGCTCGACAAAGAGTGGGCCAGTGCATAAATAAGGCCGGAGAATATTGTGCATATATCATCAATGATTAACATAATAACAAATTACAAAAAAAAAAAAAAAAAAAAATCATAAAAAGTTGGTTTACCTAGGCCCTGATTTAGATCCCTCTAAACGCGGTTGCTGTGCACCCAGATTACCTGCAAATCTAATTACCTGAAAGTCTGTTTACATGTAATCAGTTAAAGAGCAAAACAGCCACTTACAGGTAGAGTGTGATATCCAAACACATGAACCACACATGAACACATTTATGGGAAAAACCAAACTACCTAAACTCATTTAAACAGGCCCCAGGGAGAACATAAAATTCACAAGGGAAAGAAAAGCCTAAAGAGTCCTTCAAATAATGAACTCTCTAAATATATTGCTTCAAAATTCCTACATACATAAATATAGGAAGTTTCACATTAGAATGAAGAGGAAAGACATCTCCATTAGTCATTCTTGGGATCTTCTCACCATCACAATTACACACCACAGCATTGCAAGTCAAAAGGTACAATACAAATGGGATATAAAAGCCAATTAGCAGCGGAAATCCATCCGTGGTAGCACCACCATCATATCCTGAAAGGTTGGTTTCCAGCACTGGTCCGATCCATTGTCATCTTCATCTTCATATGTGTTTTCTTCATTGCAATTTCCTGAAAAGGGTTTCGCCCACTAAAAGAATGGTCGGATTTCCTGACCTTCTTCCTCTTTCCACGGTCATATTCTTCATCCCTACCAATGTAAAAGGCAATAATGGATTAGAGAAGAAGGGAACAGTAGGGAACAAATAGACTAAACTGCAATTGAGTATATCTTTTCTTTTGTTGGTGGGGATGGTGGAGAGTAAAATTACACGGTGCAAACTGAGGCATCAACACGTCAGAATTCAAGCATTAATACCAAATTTGGAAAAACTTCAGTTCCAAAGCAAGTGGAATTTTTTTATCTAAATAAGCAAACAGGAAATGAGATTCCTAATACAAAACAGATACAGACTGCATTAGAATCTCACCCCCAAAAGTTTCCAATAGAAGGCAATGCCAATGCAAAGAGTCCTTTGATTCCAACTTCCATATAATCACAGGAAAAAAGACATTTCCAAGCTAGGATTTTGTTTGTCATGACAGTCTTTAACGTCAATGAAAATATGTATAGGGAGTATGAGGCACAGAAACCAAAACAAATCCCAGAAAGAGAAGTCGCAAAAAAATGACTTTCATCAAACCAAGGGAGAGGAAAGTTACCATGATGAATTCTCAGGCACGTTATTTCTCAATAGAAAGGATTGTATCACGTGCAGATATATCCTTTCTGACATTTTTCTAAGCATATAGTATATATATTTCTAGTTTTTGGACTTGTTTCCAGCCCCAAGGTCAAAGTCACAATGATGATGTGAGCACTTAGGTATATGGGGAGTATGAAAATATGTATAGGGAGTATGAGGCACAGAAACCAAAACAAATCCCAGAAAGAGAAGTCGCAAAAAAATGACTTTCATCAAACCAAGGGAGAGGAAAGTTACCATGATGAATTCTCAGGCACGTTATTTCTCAATAGAAAGGATTGTATCACGTGCAGATATATCCTTTCTGACATTTTTCTAAGCATATAGAAGGCTGTGCAACTCTACATGTACTTCATGATAAAAGACTCCTATAGTTTGCCTTCTACAATGAAAGAAACCATCAAATATGATTCTAACGGTCAACATTAATGACTCGGCTTTTATTCAAAGGACCCAAAGTACCCATCAAGTATGATTCTAACCGTCAACATTATGTTCACTATTTACCATTCAATAAATAAATAAATACTTCTACAGTTTGACTCTTAAAATAATGGGACACTTGGACAATACTGTCATTCAAAGGACCTGAAGTTCTTAACAGGGACAATTGGACATTAGCTGTCATTCAGAAGACCCAATGATCACTTAACCATCACCCACCTACCGAAACCATCAAATATGACCATCAACATTACTTCTACTATTTGACTCTTAAACTAATGGGACACTTGGGCAATACTATCACCCAAAGGACCCAAAGTTGTTGACGGGGATTCTATTATAAAAAGAAACCATCAAATATGATTCTAACCGTCAGCATTACCTCTACTATTTGACTCTTAAGAAATATCACTTCTACTATTTGACTCTTCAACTAATGGGAGCTATTCACATCAACAAGAGACTAATTGGACGTGACTGAAAACGTACATAAATTTCCAATAAAAATGGGAATACATATATTTTTCCTGATGAATTCATGGGACACATTGAAATAGGCTTGCATCCCGACGTGGGGCACTTTTTCATATTGCTGTTTCAACAATGTGGATCAAGCCATTTCTTCTTATCCATTGCAATTTGGAAGTAATCCCCAAATCTCAAACTTGTCACACACACAAAAATGTCAGAAACACATTCCTAAAGTTACAAATATGCATTAGTGACTATAGAAGCAACCAGAAAACCAACATGCATGGTTTCACTTTAAACAACAGGACATCTTACCATTCATCCAGTACATATCCAATGCTGCCGTTCTGAGCATCACCCAACCCAAAAGCTTCAGATGATGGTGATTCTATGTCATCCCAACGTGCAACTGCACTTGCATGTAAATGAATAAGATCATCATATAAAATGCAATAAAACAAATGAAGAAAAAATAAGACTATCATCATATAAAATGCAATAAAACAAATCAAGGCAGGATAAGACTATTGAAACACATTGTAGGGGAAACCTACCAGTGGGCATTTCCAAACCCCTTGTAAGCATGCTCATTATACCATGCTGAACCAATCCTCTCTTGTCTTGAACATCACACTGAGTTTCTATTGAGATTGAAGTCTTCTCCAACTGTTGATCAGTTGCAAGAATAGCAACGTGGGGACCAATCCTCTCTTCAGGACCTTTCTCCTTAGTCTCAAAAGAATTAACACAGCAATCATTGGAGCTCTTTGATGCTCTACAAGCACTTCTTTTCTTATTTAGTGTACCATGATGGCGTCGTTTTTTACGTCGAATCAGCATACAGTCAACCACCCTATCCTTCTCAGATGTGGAGGTCCCAGGATCATTTGATGCGTCTCCAATGATGTCCTTTTGAGCACGCTTCCAGATATCCAAAGTGTGTCTTTTGCTCCGCTTTTGTTTCTTCTTTCTTCGTAGACTTGGAGAAGCAAGAAATAGTCGCTTTGGGCCAAAAAACATATTTTTTACTCCCGGAGATTTCATAGGCTTCTTTGGCTTGGGCTTGAGCTCGAGCTTGGGCTCTCCCAAGAGGTGATCAACACCCACATTCTGGGGATGTGTTAAATCAAGAGGACCCTTCTCATTCAGAATAGCACTGTCCTGAAAGTGCAAAACAGGAACTAAAATTCAAGCCATACAATTTAAGTGAAAGTAAAACATGATCAGAAGAAACAGAAACTCAGAAGAGAAAATCATTTATTAATAGATTTTCTTAATTCTTATTAGTTCCACCATCATGAGACCCAAACATTATACCTCATGAGGTCCCCATCAAGGACCACCACCCTTAGCAGTCAATCTTGGTTTGTTTTGGCTAAAAGGACCAAAACCATTCAGTTCAGCCGTGTCAGAAGTTTAAGTCAAGATTTTGGACTTGTTCGAACCTATTGAGCTGTTTCAATCCAGATTTCAGTACGTTTTGCCCGACAGGTCAAAATGGACAGAATTCGGCTGAATACGAAAAAATAGTGAAAAAAAAAAACATTCATTTCTTTTCAGCAATAAAGGCTCTTCATTTGGATATAGGTACCAATTTGTCGTATTGTGTATGAGTGGGCTTATTTTATGGTATTGTTTGCTAATAGCATTAAGAATTGGAAATGAAAGAAGAGATTGGATGTCATAATTTCACATTCTCACACAACTATGACTTCAATATTATTTATCACGCATTTAGAATTAGCATGTAGGAAAGTATAGTTGATTAAGAAGAATGAATTAAAGATATACAGTACAAATGCTATTTTTACTTCTTTTTTTTCAAATTTGCATATCTTTAATCCTATATTTTTTTTAAAACTTTATGATGCAGATCTCATTCCTGGTGTCACCATTCTGAAAGGATCAAAGAACAGGAAGTCAAACAAGAAGCAGACCAAACTTCCCAACAAAACTGGCTTTTCCTCTTGTCACATAGGAGGTCATGTATTAGGGATCCATTTTGTCATATATTGAGCATTTTAGGTTTTATAAGTAAAATTTGTGTTGTCCATTTAAAAAATAAGACATCTGCATTTTCATTTAACCAGCAAAGGAAAAGGCAGAGCAATGCTCCAGCAATCTATGCCACTCATCAACATGGGGTGTGTCATCCCATAATACCTTTCCAAATTAGATGATTGTAGTTACTTAACTGGTGGCCAACAAAAAGACAGTTATGGACAACAATCCACATCTAACAATGGGATTATTCTACTTGTTTGTAATCAGTCGGGGGAAATGTCGTAGAATGTCTCCCTCCATGACAGGGCAAAAAGGTGTAACCCAGCAATGGGAGACTCGCAAGCACTAGCTGTTATTAAGGCCAAGTAAATGGCACTATCAAAGATCATCACATGCTTTTGAAAAAGGGAGCAGCAAAGGAGCTACCTTATGCACGCCATTTTCCATAGGAAGTTTCTTAGAAGAGGAGTTTTCAGGCTGATAGTGACCATTTTGCTTTGAAACCATGATGTTTGAATCTTTGCCAGCTCCCTGATTAGTACAAGAATCATAGGCATGATGCTCACTTCCCAGAGTAGTTCGGGCAAATTCATTCATAGAACCGGCACCACCTGTAACAGAAGTGGGAACAATGGGATCCCCTGATAGAGTTGACTTCTGCGTAACTTCAGCTGCAACCCGGTCATTGCTCCGCAAACCAGAAGCTTCCTTTGTTATGGGTTGCTGCAATGAGGTCCCTACTGTGGAAGTCAACTGACAGTGCGAGGAAACTGGAAGTGCTCTAGTTATAGAAGAAGCACATTTTAAAGCATCTAAGCCTCTTTCCATCTGTCCATTTTGAATTGCTTCATTTGAACCCAGGGAAGAAACAAGAAGTTCCTTGTTTCCCGTGGTGTTTGAAGCCACGGTATCTCTACTAACAACGTCAAGTGGTTTCTTAGGAGCAGCAGTGCTTTTTCTGTCACGGACATAAAATAGCATATATGCCTTCTGTTCCAATACAGTCCTCTCACTTACTTGGAAAACCTGCATTTTTTTTTGGGTGAAAATGATCAACTAAAAAAGAAAGCATCAAGTAAAAATTAAGAACTCAAATTTCCAAAAATTCAAAAGATTATTCATGAGGATAATAACTAAAAGTGCTCCTAAAAAATTATTCACCAACATTAGAATAAAGAGAGTGCCAAGCCTGATGAACCTTCTTGATTCAATAAAGTTCTACACCATATATATAAGTTATGATACAGACCTGCACTGTGGGGCGAACTTTTCATTGAGATAAGCTGAATCACTAGATAACAGTAACATTAACCATTGCATCGAAGTGACATTCTTCACAAGAAAAAATGCAAGAACATTGTGTAAAGATGACTTCAATCCATTGGTTATTATTAACCTGATCTGGGTAATGTTTAAGCCAAGTCGGAATGGGTTCAAAACCATTATCTGCATTGAAAAAAAAAAAAAAAAAAGGAACAAAAAAGAGGACCAATGGCACATCTTGATCCCATGTATGACAACTATGGTAGTGTTGCCTGTATTCAATCATTCCTTTTTCTTGATCTTCTAGAAAGTAGTTGAGGTAGTACAAAATATATAATCTACAACAAGGCGCTACTTTCTAGATGGGAGTGAACCAACATAAACCTAAAAGAAGCTTTTCTAATTACATGTGACCATCCACACATGAACGGCTGATGAGCTGTTCATAAGCACCACCAAGTTGATGACCTTGTCCAAAAAATCAGGTGGGTGGACTCATCAGGTGCACACATGTGACCTGTATGCTAAATGTGGCCGGTCTACCAAATCTTTTAACAGCCCATTTCTTTTAAACACATCAATTTATCTCACCAAATGAGGGGTTCAGCCTATTTTTGATGGTTGTGCCAATACAATAGGTGGTGGGAGTGGGACTCGCATGTGGACTACAAGGCGTAGCAAACCTCCAAAAGATTATCTCAAATAATAAAATAGATCATGGAAAAATGAGGTATTCTCACCCTGTTATCATCGAGAGAATACCACATTCCGCTTGAAGTGCGTACAAAACAGTAATAATGACCAGAATGGGTACTCCAACCAGCATGAACCAGCACACCATAAAGAGTGTATTTCAAGTCACCCTCCTGCAAGTAGTGAGAAATTCAAGAATAATCAAGAAAACATGGAACCTTTTTAGCTCCACTAAGATAAAGTTAGCTCAGCATCTCTAACAAAAGGATATACTCACATATGGACCGCTTACAAAAGGCTTCAAGTCCAAAGTGGGGCCAAAGTCAACTTTCCTATCAATTTTTTCTCCAGGAACATCTGAACCAAAACGTTTTAGATGAATGGTGAGCACATAAGGAGCCTTGTGAACAGTAAGCTGTTTTAATGCCCAAACTTTCTCTTTGCAACGCTGGCATTGGTACTGCTTTTCTCCTCCATCTAGCTGCTCCTTGGCAGTAAAATGTGCAAGTGCCCTTCGCAATGAATCTGCCCCGCCTATTTCCAGACTTAAATCTAAGAAAGGGTCGAATTTATTGGAACAGTAGGAACATTGCATGCATTTCACCTGCAGTAAAATGGATGGAACAATGATTATAAACAGTGCAAGAATGAATCTAGGGAGGTGGTACACATGATCCACGATAGGGCTGTCAATGGACACAGTGCCAGTAGAATTTTGATGATTTTCTATTGAGGCTAGCCCAAGCTCATTCCAGGCCCATTTCAAGTTGTCATGAGTTGTGCTTGGATATGAGTTTTCAAGCCTGTTAGATCACATCAGGGCCTGACTTTATCCACAAAAAGATAAAGATGGGTATTTCTTGGGCTTTTCAAGCATTGAGTTGAAGGAGTTACCTGGCTCCTGAGACGGCCGCCAAATATCTTATGGACCAGACTTTTTTCATAAGCACTAGGGGACTCACTTGAGACACCAGACGGTAAGCAGCACTTGTGCATTGATTCAAGCAGGTTAACCATGTATTCATGAGCATCCTCCTGTCTAGAATTACGAAAATTCCGAGATATGCCTAACAAAATTGTCAAGAAAATCACATTTGCAGACCCCTCAAAATCAGAACTAAGGTGATGCTTCGTTAAGAGGCTGGTAGCTAGTCGTTATCCTTGCTTTTGGGGCATGTTTGTTTGCATGAGGGGTGGAGTGAAATAAAATTAAGGGTTAAATCAAAAGAAAAATAAAAAGGAGGGAGTTGAAAATAAAAGGCGAGGAGTAACATTTTGTCAGTACTCAGTAGTGCTTTTACTCTCAACCCCCTCCTCTTTCTGTTTCCATGATTTGACCCTTAATTTTATTACACTCCATCCCTCATGCAAACAAACATGCACTTGGGGAGCACACATATGTTGCAAGTCATCCACTATTCTGGCATAAATGCAAGACAAACTAGAGTCAAAGACAAGTGCCCTCTTAAAGGAGTGTAGCCCAAGAATCACATTGAGGAGACAATCTTAATCATGTAGCTTTTCCCAATTGAACATGGGTTGCTAATCATCGATAATTTAAGTTCTATCCATCCAGCCAATGGTCACCAATCAGTTAAGATTATATAATCCTTGTCATTTTTGGGCTGAGCTCTATCAACATTGCAGCCCACACTTACAGAAAATTTCAGTGCATGCATGGCATGTGGATAATGGATGAATTGAAGCACCCTACCCTACTAGTAAGGTCAGATTAAAGTGCTTTTGTCATATGTAGTTTTGTACAGTTGATGAATTCAAGTACGCTTTACTTCTACAATATGTCCAAAATGAATGCAATGAAAAATAAATTAGATGCAAGCCATCTTCCACTTCAAAGCAAAATATAAGATGAGAAGCCTTAAAAGTTGGAGGATACAGCGCAAGTTCTTAACGAGATGTAAAGGTGACAATATTTTCCCCGTTGATTGTAGAGCACTCCTGACATGATTCTGAATTGCGCACAAGGCACAAAATCCAGCAGTGTGACCTTCATAAAACCATATTGCACGAAAATCAGGCTCAAAGTACATGTGAGAATAGCTTGCAATATAAACTGAACTGAAGTTAGGAAGAATGCACTTTAAAATATGGAACCAAATAGACCGAACAAGTTGTAATAAGCATAGCTTGCAAACATTGACATTCAAATTGGTGGCTCCATCAAGTCAGCTTGGCTCATATAGTTGATGAGTCTTGTCACTAGAACAACTCACCAAAGGAAAGACTCTAAGGGCCTGTTTGCTTGCAAAGAATGCATGGGAATTTAGCACATAGGAATTCATGACATGACCTAAGCAGTTAAAAATGAAGGCCAAAGGTGAAATCCAAAAATGACCATAAATAACCTCCCCTTCAATGGAATCTCAATCAAGGGAAGATGGGAAATGAATACCCAACCATCGCCCTAGTAATTCAAATTCTATAAAGGTCAAGGCCCCATTTACATCAATACCTTATATCCTTTTTTCTTTTTTCTTGAAAGGTAATATTCATTAAAGAGAAGCTAGCAATACAAAAGAAATATACTGACAAGCTTACAGCCAACACCTTAGACCAAACAACAACGACCAACAGAAAGAATGCAAAACACAAAACAAAACAAAAAAAAAAAAAAGGAAAGGGGAAAGGCCTAATAAGACAGGGCAACATCCTTCCAGTTCAGCATAATTTGGTATAGCGAAATCCCATTAAAAAAAAGGATTTATAAATGCCCAAAAAAGCGACATATCGGACACAACTCATACTTGAAACAATCCCTTCGAAGCGCCTGGCGTTTCTCTCCTTCCAAATTGACCAGACAATGGCAAGGAATGACAGCTTCCACTTTTCTCTTCCCCTAGGTGCCATAGATGGATTAATCCAAGCTTCAAATAGGACCCAAAGAAAACTAGGGAGAACCCACTGCAGCTGAACCAATCCAGCACCACATTCCAAATCCTATGAGTAAAGCTGCACTTCACGATAAAATGCTTCAAGGACTCCTCGTCCTCTAAACACAAGCGGCAAGCATTCACCGCAACCGTACCTCTTCTTCTTAAATTATACATTGTTAGGATTATGTTTCTAAGGGCTAACCACCCAAACACCAGAATTCTAGGAGCTTTTAATTTCCAAATCCTTCCCAAGGCGCTTCTTGGTCTAATACTCCCTGGCAATACCTTGAAGAAGGAAGAGACTTGGGATTGAGTCCAAACTCCAAATTCTCTTGTCTTGCAATCCTGGATAGAAACCGAAGTAAGAAGATCGAGGTGGGAGAGTACCTGATTTCCCTCATCCTCCTTTCCTTCAGCCTCCACCTTTTTGATAATCTTTGGCAGAGCTCATTTGACCATGAAATCCTTTGTATTCAATGCAAACAGAACAGGCCCTAAAGTCCTCTAGCCAAGATGGATTAGGAGGTTGATTTTTGAAGCACATATATTTCAAGGCACATTTGGAAACAGTGCTGTATTCACGGAGTAGGCTTTCTGTGGACATCTTTACGCGCGTGAAATCCCTATTTTTAGGGGTGTAGTGATGAAGAGAGGAGGGAGGGAGCACCTATTTTCTGGAAAACTCACATGACTTGAACCCACAGCAACCTCAAGGCTGCAATATTACATTTTGCAGCTGATGGTATTGATAAAATAGTATTGCTCTTTTTCTTCTTTTGAACTCTTAACTGATATAATCCCTTTAGTTGATTTCAGACCAAAAGATTGGATTATGATTTCCCAAAAGTATAACTATTGATAATTTTTAACAACCAGGATATCAAAGATAAGATTTTCAATATAATAATACCACTCACATGAAGATTTATGCTTCCCACTTTGCAAATACGCTGCAAAAGGCTCTGTATATGTAAGGCATTGAACAACTGAGTTGAGAAAGCAGGTATTCCCAAGATTAGCCAAACCAGCTCCCTGTCAAGCAATCACATTACACCTTAGAAACCCAAATACTCAACCCTAAATCAAAGCTCATCTTAAATCCATACTTTTAATCAAAACATTAACAAAACCCAACACAGAAACCACCCCCCCCCCCCCCCCCCACAAAAAAAAAAACCCATCAGATTTAAAAACCACAAAGCAAAATCAACAAAAACCCATCAAAATCACGAAAACCCCAAGAACCCACTCACAATCCTCCGAAACGTGATCTCAAATCTGAGCTCCGGATCCAACCCATGTTCAAGGATGTCACCCCCACCATCCGATTTCTTCCCCGCGGAACCCGACGGGCCCCAGCCGCCGTTGCTCGTGCAGGGCCGTTGCCGATCCGAGCTGGGGTTCAAAGTCTCCAAATGGAAATCGCTCGCTGCATTGCTGCTGCTGCTGTAAGGATAGGAATTCTTACGAGCAGGATGAAACTCGATCCTCCTCTGGAATGGATTGTCTTTGAAAGATGAAATGGATGATTCATCTCCTGATCTCTTCATCTCTGTCATCGTTTCCGTCATCGATGCTTAAATGGGTGTCGAGATTCTAGGGTTTTGGAGGGTTTTTGAGATTGAACGGCGACGAAGAAGAGGGAGGAAGGAGAAGCCGCAAGAGCGAGGGCTCTTGATTCGATTTATTCTGCTGCTCTGTGAAAGAGCCGAAAGATACATAGGAGTTAGAATGGTTGTAGATATAAACCCTATACCCTGGATAGTGTCTGTCGGGTCTTCCTATACAAGATTTCGGATCGTATTGTGGATCGTTGTGAGTGTTGAAGGTTTCTTTTGCGTGTTGGACCTGTTTGGCTCATTCCTTAGTGTGTGAAAGGGATTTCTCTACCTTATTAAAAAAAAAGAAAAGAAAGGGGTTTCTCTATGATGTCTTTTTGTTTATTTATAGTAGAAAACTAAAATAAGGGTGTGTTTGTGCACAATCCAAAGGATATTATTTTCCTCCTTTGAATAGTCGTTTCACAAAAAAAACACACATATATATATGAAAAATATTTATGTGCATCCATCCCTTACCATAATTAGATTACTAATACCGGAACAGAATAAGTCATTAACCAAATAAGCAATTCCAATGACCGGGAAAGATCGCAAGTGACTCGATAGGATAGATTCACCAATGTCACACTTCTTTGAGTAGAAAAAAATTATAAGGAATCATAAAAAACAATTTCAAGAATTTCCTACTTCAACATCACATCATAGTAGGGCCGACTTTGTGATACATATAAAGCATCTAGTACTACGAGAGAAGGAGTGGAGGCCCTCACATTTTAGGGTGTTGGTATTTGATATAGATGTGAGGGGTCCATCCTTACTCTCATAGTATTATGAGAGTTTTTCTCATATGAGTATCTCCCATATATATATATATATATATATACACACACACACACACACACACACTATACCTTGTTCTTTTCATTTTTGAAACTTTAGTGAGGTTGGATTTATGTTCATCTCAAAATCAAAATATTCAAAAACCCCATGAAAGTCCAGAATGATATCTAAATAACTTCCATGTAACTCGTATCTCTTCAAAAAAAATTTAAAAAAATGTAAACAAGGAAAAGCAAAAACACCTACAACATTCATATTTAACATTAAATTGATGACTACTGAGTATAACAAAAGAAAATTATCGAAGAACCACCTCAGATGTCGAGTGCACAAAAAAGGCCCTTATAGTTCCTTCGTAATAGTAAAGGCCCTCGTGCCAATTTTCAGTACCTCTATTGAGCGACGATATCATCGCTCATCAGTTGAGTGATGATTCTTCCTCGTCTTTTTTCCTCTTCTCCTTCCACTTTCTCAATCTGCCTCATTCCATTCCTCACCCAACCTACTAAAAAGCTCTAGTATTCAATATTATGAATTTATGAGCTTCATTAGGTCGATCTGAAAAACCCCACAAACATGAATTCCTCGACAAAGGTAAGTGAAATCTGAAAAACCCCAAAAGGGTGGAAGATGAAGGAGAATGAGCTGAATACGCTAGAGAAATTCATCATTGTCAAATTTTTTTTAGAGAAACCCATTTCATGAAACTAGTTTTCTTGTAATGGGTGCCTTGAAAATTTTCAGATGGAGCTCTTTGTGATAGGGATGAAGAGCTAATGTGTATTTTTGAGATGAGAAGAAAAAGAGTTTTAGATGGTGAATGAAAAGTGATTTTTTTATGGAAATGGAAGCCTGCGATGTTATTTTTCTGATGATAGGAGAAAGATGATGTCTTTAGGGTAAAAAGAAAGCTGATTTGGTGGAAGTGGAGGCCTATTTTGTGCTTTTTAGAATGAAAGGAAGATAGTTGTAGAGAGAGAGTGGAGGCAGTATATTGGGTGAGAAATGGAGTAGGGTTGATAGAGAAACAGGAGGGAGAAGTGAAGAAAGACGAGGAAGAAGAAATACGGGCTACTTTATCATCACTCAATAGAAGTACTGAAAATTAGCGGGAGGGCCTTTACTATCAGAAAGGAACTATGAGGGCTCTTTTTTAGTGCACGGGCCATCTAAGGAGACTTTTGGGTGATTTTCTCATATAACAATTATTTTAAGTTCTTATTTTTTCCCAGTATCTTGAAAATTCTCATGTCCTTAAAAATTCATAAAGAAAATTGTAGAGGTTTATGCCAAGGGTTTTTGGTCCATTTTCGCTTTGTCCTGAGTTCTTTTGAAAGAATCAAAAGAGGAGTAGAACTTTGAATGGTGTTAAGACATAAGCCCTAGACCCTAAGTAATGAAGCTAATGTCAACCTTTGAATTTATATATGTGTGTGTGTGTGTGTGTGTGTGCGCGTGTGTGTGTGTGCAGGAGTTCGGATGGTAGTGTGGATTGTTTATGGGTCTTGGGCTCTCAAGCGAAGAAAGGCTTTTGTCCATGGATTATCTGACCATTTCTCATACTATGAAGTAGATTCTAATGGCATGGTTCACTTGTTTATAATAGAGAATTAGGGATGAGTTTGTGTTATAATACATAGGATGGGGAGTTAGATTAGATTGATAGGGTGATTGCTTTTTTTTCCTTTTTCACTAGAGCTTGTGAAACTACGTGCGTACTCAGGGATCAATCTATGGGTGCCCATGTGAGATGAGATGCCCGTTTCTACTCTAGCATCTCGTGTTTAAATACAATGATTAGTAATACTACACAGGTTTTGTCTAATGTAAGTCCTAACCTTATTATAACTTGTTACTAAAAATTATAGTTACAATTAATAATTAACTACTATATATATTTTTGAGGATTTTTAAGAGAAAAGATCTCTGAATTATTATATAGTACAGAGGAAGGTATTCAATTCAGTTTTTACCATTCTCTCTTAATTTGGACTTTTAGTGGAGCACACATCAATCTTTTTAATACATTTAAACTAGGTCAAAAGGTTTTGATATTTCATATAGGTCACGTTTGGCAACCAAATCTTTAGGAAAAAGATTTTTGGTTTCTCTAAAGTTGTGGTAAGTCCATGTTTGGCAATTGTAAATTCTTAAGGATTTGGAGGAATGAAAATCTTCAATTGTTAGGATTTTCATATATCCGACCACCCCCGAAAAGAGTTGAAAATCCAGATTTACACACCGAATCATATTTTTCTTAGCTATATACATCGCTAATGTTCAGTAATCAATTCCTATGGGAGCCGTGGTGGAAAAGATGAAAAAGGACTATGGTCACATCAATCTAACTAGATTTTCATCACTTTTAGTTTCGGCTAATGTCCTCCATGTCAATCTTATCCAATACCAGTCATTAAATTTTATTGGTGGGTCGCACAAATTTCGCGGTCCCATCACTTTGGACCTTTTACACCAAAAATTCAACAGATAAGAGACTTCCGGTGGATAGTTAGGATTGTCTCTAACTTTTTTTTAAGCTAATGCACGTTTATGGTTGCAGACAATGGACTTGTAGCTTTCCAGTGTTCACATCATTGCACAGTTGCAAGTGGATTGTGAAGCATACAAACACTTCGACCATGGAACTGTCGGCATACCATTTTCGTTTGGATGGGGACTTTCCAGGAAAAGTTAGAAGCCATGTTTGGGAAATGCTAAGATCTAGAATTAAGAGTTACAATCATTTGATTGGCCTCATGTTTGAGATACTCTTTTTTTTTTTTTTTTTTAACTATCCGAGGGTTCTCAACCTTTGGGTTGGACTAATCCCTCCGGACCCAGAGAGAAGCTAGATAAACTCCTCTGTAGCCCCAGTGTAATAGTGCAGTTTCGAACATATAACATTCGGGTGCAAGCCATGGTCCTAAACCAATTAAGCTACCCCTTGGGATTATGTTTGAGATACTCCACATTGACATCGTGGCCTTTTTATCGTGCTACCTCCCTTTAATCATCTTACATTCAGGTAGGTGGGCATTTTTTTAATAGAGAACACAAGTAATGTGTAAAGCTAGCCCAAACTGGGTCAACATAATCCTTGCCATCACTAATCCTAAATGAAATTCAGATATCCATAAAAATTGTTGAAGAGTGGCAATTGAACTGGTGAAATCCACCATTAATTATTTTAGAATTATGATAATGGGTGGTAAGACTTGGCAATTCTCATAGGGAGGTCCAGGGCCGATCATGGCCTCCCTTCTCCTTGCATGTGTGAGTTATCAATCCAAACATGTGTGAGTTCCTTTCTCTTCACATGTACGAGTTTACCCTGTATGTTTGCAAGTTCTCTTCTCATATGTGAGTCACTCGGGAACTAGTCCCCTTAGGTGGGATAAAAAAAAAATATTTAAAAATAAATTATTTTAAAAATGTATGCAACTTTCTTTTTACCATTTTTCAAATCACAGTTGAATTGGGTTGGACCAAATTGTCCACTCTCCTAGCTTTGTCCTCTGTTGTGATTTTTTTTTTTCCGTGGACATCTAACCATTTGGGAAAAAAATAAAAAAAGACAAGAAAGTTAAATTTGATGTCACCAATTGTCTGATATTTCATGGCCTTAGATATGGCAATGTCCTAATAGACTTTATTTATTGATTTACTTTTGGGCATTTAACGGGAAAAACCCTCATACATAGGCATTCTTTTAATTTGGTCCCAATAAAAATGGACAAACAGAATAGGCCCTAAATTTATATTTCTCTTTCTTTTTTTGTCTTCTAGCGCTATAGTCGATATCGACCATCCCTGCATATCTACTAAAGACCGAAACCCCTTTATTCGCCATTCCTCTTCTTCCTTTTTTCCCCATTTTTCCCTTTCTATTTTCCATTGTCGTTGTCTACACCCCCTCATCCCCAATCGGTTGGAATTCAATGGAGACATTCTTTTCACAAATGAGTTAAAAGAAGCCAAATCTTGAAGTTTTCATATTCGAAGAAGAAGGTGATTGCTTTTAAAAACGGAGATTAATTTCTATAAGAACTAAGAAGAGCTGCTGTTTTGGAAGGGGCATTGAGGAAGATGGGATTGGAATTGCGACATGGGGTTTTGGGGGGTGAATAGAAGTCGAAAAGAGGAGATTTTGTTGGGTTTGAATCGAAGAAGGGTAAAAGGTAAGGATTTTTATAGACATTACTTAGAAAGTTGAGATTTTGGGAGATGAGTTTTCATCTTTTGGGTTGTAGTTGAGTTTGGGTACTAGTATTTTAAGCAGGCAGCATTTTTCATAGATATAGTTATGGAGAATGAAAGGCTCTTGTTTTCTTTTAGAGGCTCGTGGAGGTGCGTTTTCCACATTGCAAAGAGATGTAAGGAATCAAGTGGAAAGAGGAATGGAATGCAAGTTCGGAGTCCTTAAACTGGATGATTTTTTAAAATAAAGCCCGAGAGAGAGAAAAGTAACAAATTTGGAGAAGACTTAGAAGAGAAATACAGTGGAATCTTGTAAGAAATTTGGAGAAGGAATTAGCCACAAATATGTATTGGGGTAGTTCCCATGAAGGTGTTCGATGAAATGACAAAGAGAAAGGAGAATGAAATTTCGCACTTATTTCTCTTATTTTTCTCATGGGAAAGAAGTTTGCTGCTGTTGTGGGATTTGTCCTTCCTTGATTTTGCTCACTAGGAGATATTGGAAGAGAGAAATTAGAGAACATGGGTGGGGTTTTCATTTATTGATTTTTGTAATTTTCAAACATATTTCATGTATATATATTTTTGAAATGTAAGGTCAAGACACAATGAACTTGTAATGTTGTGAATGGTTTCCCCCTATCTGAGATGTTTGAAATGTGTTTCAGGTGTTTGAAATGTGTTTCAGGTGTTTGAACTCTTGAGCTTTTGAAATGTCTGAGTGAAGGGTCGAAACCTTTCCCACCAAAACTCTCTACTATGACGTCCAATGATGAAATTGGTATTTGTTGAATCGGTGGAAGCATTTTTTGGAAGGGTGATGCAAGAGTCAATGTGAACTCCTTTTTTGTTGGTGTTAATATTTGATGTTAATGTAATAGAAGATGTAGCCGTTCTGGACAGTGTACAGTCTACTGGAGCATTTTTTGGAAGGGGGAAGCAAGAGTCAATGTCAACTCCTTTTTAGTTGGTGTTAATGTGATAGAAGATGCAGCCGTTCTGGACAGTGTACACTCTATTGAAGCATTTTTTGGAAGGGGAATGCAAGAGTTCATGTGAACTCCTCTTTGGTTGGTGTTAGTATTTAGTGTTAATGTGATAGAAGATGTAGTCGTCTGGACAATGTAATCTCCACATGGAAGAGATTTTTTGGAATGGGGATGCACGTGTTAATGTCATCATATCCATTTTTATTGGTGTTAATAGTTGGTGTGTTAATGTGATTGATAGAAGATGTAGTAATGATGGGTTTGCACATTTTGTTGAAGCATTTTTTGGAAGGGCACAAGTGTTAAACATACTTTTCCCTTTTGCAAAGGATCACCCTTTTTTGGGATTATATGTTGTTGAGAACTTATCTATGATAATATAATGGTTATTTGTACTGTCCCGTTAATGATTTTTTTATTTTTTCCACTTTTATTATTGAAAATGATTAGCTAACCTCATATAGAGCTACACTTAGTACGTTATAGTATTATAACATAGTCGATATTGACTATAACTGTGTTTTTTATGTTTCACCTAAATAGTCGATATCGACTATGACTGTGTTTTTTTATGTTTCAGCTAAATAGTCGATATCGACAATGACAATAGTCGATATCAACTATGACAATAGTCGATATCGACTATGACTGTGTTTTTTAGGCTTCAGCTAAATAGTCGATATCGACTATTGGTCATGTTAAATAAACTAGAGAATGATACATTCCATTGTACTAAATATTATTCTGAATACATTGGTACATTCCATTTACACGTTCAAGTAACAACCATACATTAACAAACCATTCAATTTGGTACATGAAGTTCCACAATATAAATCCAACTGCCCAAAACCATAGAAGTTCCACAACCACTGCCCACAAATTTCACAATTCCAATTACGAAGTAAAGAAAGTAAGTATCTATGTTTGACCTCTCCGTCTACTGCTCAAAATACCTTCCCAAAACTTCTTCTAACCAGTTAAGAAAATTACATCAAACTAGTAGGTTCAACAACTCAGGAAGATTCAACCTATTAACATTCACTTGTCAACTTCTTTTGAATAACTTAATGACAATTCTGCTACGGAAGTAAGGGATGTCAGACTTTGTAAATGTGATAGGATGGCAGTGAACACAATGCTTCGCGAATGCCACAGCGAAAACTCCGCAATCATTACAATTGTCTTGATGAAGAATGTCTTCCTTGAACAGGATAGTCCATAAAAATGGATTTGTCGATGAAAGATAGGACAGTTTAGCGTAGACTTACACATATGCTCGGGTCGGCGATGAAAGCGATTGAACATCCTTCTCTCAAGATCTCAAAGTTATAATACATTAGATTGGTGTCCAGTCAAGTTCCCTCGTCCAATGCTTTATTTAAATCGTTGCTGGATACCATGGTACAAATACTGGCTAGTTCATCCTCTCTACATAAAAGAGATGTTTGTTAATAAAACACAATGCTACAGATATTAATGAAGATAGGTACTACATGAAAGTAATGGGAAAAACATTAGTATGAAGTTTTGGTGGGAAAGGTTTCATCTGACTCATTTCGCAACTTCCACCAATTTAGCCACTACCAATTTCATCCTTGAACGTCATAGTTAAGAGTTTTGGTGGGGAAGGTTTCAGTCCTTCACTCAGACATTTCAAAAGCTCAAGAGTTCGGACATCTCAAACACATTTCAAATATCTCAAATAGAAGGAAACCAGTCACAACATTATAAGTTCATTGTGTCTTGACATAGCATTTAAAAATATATACACATGAAATCTGTTTGAAAATTACAAAAATCAAGAAATGAAAACCCCACTCATGTTCTCTAATTCCTCTCCTCCAATATCTCATAGTGAGCAAAATCAAGGAATGACATTAACAGACCCCACAACAGCAACAAACTAATTTCCCATGAGAAAAATAAGAGAAAGGAGCGTAAAATTTTATTATCATTTTTCTTCATCATTTCATCGAACACCTTCATGGAAACTACCCCAACATAGATTTATGACTCATTGTTTCTCCAAATTTCTTACAAGTTTCTACTGTATTTCTCCTCTAGGTCTTTTCCAAATTTCTTGCTTCTCTTTCTCAAGGGCTTTATTTTGAAAACCCTTCTAGCTTGATATGGATATAGTTAAATGATCGGTTTAAGGGCTCCGAACTTGCATTCCATTAATCTTTCCATTCGACTCCTTACATCTCTTTGCAATGAGAAAAACGCATCTCTACGAGCCTCTGAAAAAAAACAAGAGCCTAAATACTAGTAGCCCAAACTCAGCGACAGCCTAAAAGATGAAAACTCATCTCCCAAAATCCCAACTTTCTAAATAATGTCTGTAAAAATCCTTACCTTTTACCCTTCTTCGATTCAAACCCAACAAAATCCCCTCTTTTCGACTTCCATTCACCCCCCAAGACCCCATGTTGCAATTCCAATCCCATCTTCCCCAAAGTCCCTTCCAAAACAGCAGCTCTTCTTCTGGAATCCAATCTCCATTTTCAAAAGCAATCATCTTCTTCTTCGAATCTGAAAACTTCAAGATTTGGCTTCTTTTAACTCATTTGTGAAAAGAATGTCCCCATTGAATTCCAACCAACACTGATTAGGGATGAGGGGGTGTAGACAACGACAATGGAAAATAGAAAAGGGAAAAGGGGAAAAAAAGGAATAAGACGAATGGCGAATAAAGGGGTTTCGGTCTTTAGTAGATATACAGGGATGGTCGATATCGACTATAGCACTAAAAGACAAAAAAAGAAAGAGAAATGTACATTTAGGGCCCATTCTGTCTACCCACTTTTATTGGGGACAAATTAAAGAAATGCTCGTGTAGGGTTAAATCCCCTTTACTTTTGCTGAGGACTATATCTCGGGGCGGACCCATGTACAAAGGTGTGGGGGATGAAACCCCAACCAACCCTGGAAAAAAAAAGTACAAAATTTCTATAGAGCACCAATATATATATATATATATATATATATATTTTTTTTTTTACATAGAGCCCCCACAAGGATATTTTTCTGGGTCCGTCCTATCCAAAAGACCTCTTATATTCTGTAGTGCAATGAGACGCTCAAACTGACCTATGTTATAAGAACGGCGTCTTATCTTCAATTCTCACATGACTGTCTAGGGATTGATCTTGGTTCATATGAAGTTGTCTTTTTCTTATCTAAGGGGTTGATGGGTCCCGGCCCCACTTAAGTGAAGTACCCAAAAATAAGAAAAAATGACCTATTTTTCATTGTAGAGATCAGTGTGAACTGCTGCTTGTCGGAAAAAGGGCTGTTGATTTTTTGGCAATTAGCACTACTAAGTAGTCTGAATTTATGTTTATCCTTTTGATGAATGAACTATATGATAAGATGACTCATCGCACCACCTTATTTGGTGGGATGCATTATTCAAATTGACTCATTGCCGGTTCAGATTCCAGAACAGTCAAGTTGGTTTGATTTTCCCATTTGTATGTATCCCATTATGGGAATTGTTTCAGTCCCGTATATTTGACAAGAGGGATCACCAGGGGATTGGTGGGCAGCGGTGGACCCAAGTGTTAGCACGCAGGTGTAGTTGTACTTGCGTGATTCAAGAAACTCCTTAGATAAGTTCTTAAAAAACTTAGACTTTATTATTTCATTCTTTACTTGACCATATACCGCACCACCTAAATAAGAATCTTGGATTCGCCATTGTTGGCGGGCACATTGCTAATGTGTTATGTAGGGATGTAAATGGGTTTCCGATTCTCCAATTATCTGGAGCATCTAACCCATTAAAAACTATATTTGGGTCCTTATATAGGCCCAGAAAAATAAATGGGTTCGAGGCTGAGTCCTTTTTTGAATCTGTGGCCTAAACGGGTCTGGATCTGGTTCCACCTTGGTTTGGACCCATGACCCGACATATTACCTCAATTTTTGAGAATCTCATATAAAAATTAAGTTTTTTCCATATCATTCTTTATTTAGATTCTGAACCCGACATATTACCTCAATTTTTTATAATTTCTTCTAAAAACTGGGGTTTTCCCCATATCATTCTCTATTTAGACTCAGACCCGAATCAGAAACCGTCCCATACGTGATTCTAGTTATGGTTTCAGCTCCATCTTCACATTTAGCAGTTCCGATTCTGGAACCAAGAAACTGGTTCTGAAATAGGTTCGGGTCCGATTCCAATTCCACTATGGACCTGAATCGGAAGAGGCACCTTTACATCTATCATGGCAGGGTTACAGGCAACAATGCAATGGAAGCGGAACTTCATGCTTTGGATCAAGGCATTGAGTTATGCATGAAAATGGAGTTAAACTACATCATCATTGAGGGAGATTGTCTCATTCTTATAGAATCTATTTAGAAGTTTGATAACCTGTCGTGGCATATAGAAATCTCTTCAGAAGTTTGATAATCTGTCATGGCCATTTATGGTAAGCTGGAGAAAACTGATGCAGGCATTAACTAAATTCACATGGTGGGAAGCACATTTGTGAAGGACTGCTAACAAAATGGCAGATATGCTATCAAAGTTGGATCTTAAAAACCCACTGCCATTGGGAATCCATGAACAATACATTCAAGACATTTAAGCTGCAAGGACTCGTCAAGCAATGTTTTAACTTTGCCCAAGAATGTGTATCTTCTTCCTCGATCATCAACATCATCCTGCATCAATATGCTGGGAGCTCTTTCAATGGCGGATACAACCTCAGCCTCTAGTTCCAAGCAGCCATTGAAGACTTTGAAATTGCTTAAGGGCAGGGTGATGAGTTTGTCTGTTAATTGTTTTGTGTTGGTGGTCTTGTTGCTGTCTATAGGGTAGTTTTTGTCTGTAGGTTATATGGAGCATGGTTGGTCATGGAGTACAGTTTCCTTCAGGGTCTGTGTCTAGTTGGTTGGGTTTTGCTTTATGGTCTTTGTTATTGTTCTGTTGTTTCTGTTTTGCTTGGTTGTTTTGAATGAAAGTCCATCCAAAAAAAAAAAAAAAGAAAGAAAGAAAAAAAAAAAAAAAAAAACTAATGAAGCAAAGACAAAAGATTTCTTCAAAATATGCATAGAAATATGAAAAAAGGTTTGCATACCTCTTCTTTGAATCGGGCTTGTTTGAGTAATTTACTTATAAAGTGAAGTAAATAGAATATAACAGAAGTTTGAACAAGGCTTGTTTGAGTAAGTTACTTATATAGTAAAGTGAAGTGAATAGTTAAATCAAGAGAGAATAAAAGAAGATGGATCAAATCAAAAAGTGATAAATGACAAAAAGTCATATACCATGAGAACGTAGTTTTTTGACTTTTTTAGTAGAAAGAATAACGTTTTTTGTCATTTGGTGGCATGAAAGAATACCTTTTTTTGACTTCTTTTCTTTTAGATAAGAGGTGCTTTTCATTATTTCCTACCTTTTGATTAAACCCATCTTCCTTTTCTTATCTCTTAAATTGACTATTCATTTCACTACACTTACCAAATTAACTTTTTTTTTCCCAGGGGTTTTTTATGGGAAAACATGGCAAAAAAAAAAAAATCTTTTGACTTTTAATAGTGATCCCATATGCAAATCCTTATCATTAATTTCCAATTGATGGGTTCTTTATAATTTTTTTTAATACAGATCATTAATTGCCAATTGGTGGGCTCTAAAAATAAGCAATTCCGAGAGATGGTTAAATCTTACTACACTTAATCATGAATTATCAAAACCTAATGAAACTTTTTTTTTTCTAATCCTAATTTATGATGACTTCTTTCCATGACTATCCTGGATGACATGCATTTAAATGGGGCTGACAACAAGTGAGTTCAAAAACCAGGGTCCTGGGTTGATGCTCGTTGGGGCCCATACACACACACCATCGCTTACGGCGACTTGGTCTCCATTCAAGTTAATGGTCAAAGTAGATCTTTGTGCTGATCTGAAACCACTCATCTTCTTTGTGCCGGCTTGTGCCCATACTTCCATGAAATGGTCCACACAATAAAACAAAGAGAGTTTGCTAACACTTCTGCTAGTGTTTGTACCCTTATGCAAGTATGGAATTTTATGGGATTGGCATTAGAACTTGTAGTTTGACCTGGCTTCTGGTTTCAGGGATCCACATCACCCATGTGATGGGCCCCACAGTTGGATGGCAATATGTACAGAATCTCTCATGTTGGAAGATGTAATCCATCTTATCTTCAGCTTCTTTTCTATTGAACTTGAATCTATATAAACTAATTTGATCAAGCAAAGGGTCATGGGATTTTATTAAAAACTCCTCCCCTCCCAAAATCTAACCAGCTACAAGACTGAAACCAAAAGCAGCATACTTGCATCAATGGAGGATCATGCTCATGGTCTCTGTTTCATGGTCATCTTCATAATCTTCTCCAATCTCCACCTTTCCAAATCAAGTGAGTGCCACCCAACACACATTCACATCACTCTACCAAGTCCTACTACTTGCTAATATCTCTAGTTCTCTTAAACATATTGGCTCTTTTTTTTAGGTAATTGTACATTGGATTTCAAGCAATTCCCATATGAAGAGCATGGCGACTGCTTCAACATTGGGATGGTTGCAAAGCCAGCTCAACCGGAGGGGTTGTGTTGTCAATTGGGTCTCCAAAATATGTTCATGGCAATGGCAATAACAGCCAATGTCTCTAGAACAATCTTCCTCGACACAATTCAAGCGCTCGAATGTAATGCAGTTTTTCAAGGCCTACACACTAGAACAAACCTCTCCACCTGCAAATTCCAGGACTTCATCTCTTCTTCTACATGTAGTAAATGCTCAACCGATGTCAATGCGATCGTGGGTTTGCTTGGAATTGAAAGATTTGGTGACCTCCGCTCGAGTTGTGAAAACATCTCAAAGAATAGAAGTAGTGATGAAGGTTGTTTCAATTGCTTGGTTTCATATAGGAGATCCCTGCAAGCTTTGGAAGATGCTAATGGACGTGAAGGAAGCACGCCAGGTAGGAGTGTGTGCGCTGAAGCTCTTCTTGTGAGCCTTGCAAGCTCTGAAGTTGCCTCGAAGGAATGGGTTCAAGGCCTTTTTTCTTGTTTATGGGGTGAAATAAGTAAGTTCTCTTTTCATTGTGCTTTTCCATATTTAATCCATATTTTTGTTAGTATTTGTTGAATCTCACATTTATAGTACTTTCATTTTTCTTTTTTCTTTGCTTATTGAGATACATACATATATACATAAATATAAACAAAGACTATTGTGTATGTGTGAAGTGAAGGTGGAATTTTTTAGCACGAACCATTGAGCTATCACAATTGCAAAGGGTCTTGTAGAGTGCACCTAGAGGCGTATCAGTAGTGAAGTAGGGGATGGAAAGGTCTCGTCATGGATTAGGATAGGGTGAAAAATCAGTCACATCAGATGTTCCAAAACCTTGATTTGAAATCTGTGATTTAAAGGCCCAAAGTTCCCCTGCTAATGGCATCAAAGCATCAAGGTGGCCTTACAGGATCCATTAAAAATTCCGAGGCTTGTGAATAGTTCATGTCCCAAACCCCTTGGATATGAATACAAAAGCATGAACACTTGTACACTCAAAATACTCAAAAGCAATATGCAAACATACCATGCATGCATGAGTATGCTGATTTATTTTTCCACTAAAATATCAACTACTGTTCATATTGATCTATAATTTGCAAAGGACATTTCTATATTTTAGAGGAAGGAAAACATTGCCTGTTTTATGCAAAGGCTAACAAGACTTTGTTTATGTTTGCAGGCACCACTTGGCCTACAGAAAAGCATGAAAAAGGTAAACAAGAAAAGTGTTCCATTTATATATAGAGATACAAGAACAAGGCCTAACATATAATCATAAATTTATATATGAAAGGGAAAGGATTTTCTTCGAGATCTAAGAAACTCCTTATTGCGACAATTACCGGGGCATCTCTGTTGGCGATATTGGCACCAATCTTGTACATAATAACAAAGAAACGATTGAGAAAAGAAAGCCAAAAGGAAATTGAAGATTTATCAGGTCAGAAGATTGATACACTTAGTATTAGTGGTTGTTTATTTCATTATTGTAGATAGTGAACACATTCTTAAATAATTTCTCGTTTGTGGTAACAGTTGCAGTTACAGAGAAGTCAATGGAAGATGATCGCTCAAACTCGTTTAGTTTTTCTGGTCTCTATATTTTTTCTCGATCAGAAATCGCCCGAGCTACTGGTAATTTCAATGTTACCAATGTGATTGGGGAAGGAAGCAAAGGTGAGTAGAAAGCTCCGTGTGTATGTTTGTATGGTATAAAGCACCTGAAAAATGTGACATTCAAGGTTAGATAACTAAAAAAATGTTAGTACTTGTACTTAATTCTCTCTTCCTGTGTAATTACTGTCTGCAAACTATGGAATGAGATATTTTCACTCATCTGAAAATTGCATTAAAATTTCATTCAATAAGAATATTTCTCAAATCTCACAAGCACATTCACAATATACTACTTAGGTTGCTGTAATTAGATGCTTATAACCATTTGATGTGATATAGGAAAAGTCTATTTAGGAATAATGCCCAGTGGACAGAAGGTGGCTGTGAAGCGACTCCATGACGATATGAAGCTTCAAAATTTTGCAATGGAGATCAGTAAGTTAGCAAGAATAAGACACCCAAATGTGGTTTCTGTGCTGGGATACTGTGATAGAGGAGAACAGTGCCTGGTTTATGAGTTTTGTGTCAATGGAAACCTTGAGAGTTGGCTTTTAGGTAGGATCTTATTTTCTCATTAAGCTATTGATTAACGGATTTTCCATGAAGTCGCATGAATCACAGAGTGATTGATTTGATTTATAATATATCATCCTCCCTATTGAGCAGGTGATTCGAAGTTGCAAGTGTTGACATGGGAGCAGAGATTACGAATAGCGATCTGTGTTGCGCAAGGTTTATGGTTCTTACAGAACAACCCCTTTGAAGAAATTAAGCATGGAGACATAAAGGTGACTTAATTCTTGATTCCTTTACTCATTAACTAATGTAATTGATTGTCACTTTCATATGGACTCACTTTTGGGGAGATTAACAGGTCACTCTTTTAGACATGCCATGACCTGAATGTGTTATCAATTAATAGGTTCCTTTTGGATAATTAACTAGAATCATTTATGTTCACCAAAAAACACCATTTGTTAGATGATTAGCACCATGAATTGTATGTTCTAGATTCTAGATCTACATGGCACAAGGCCAATTAGGGGATTGAAGTACAAAGATATTACTCTCATCAACCACTCAAAATTCAACTCAAGTGGTATGATTCAATCCAGTAATAATTATTTCTCTAATCAAACTCTTATTTATGGGTATGATTATCATGGGGAAGCTTGATAAAAAAAAACAGTTTTCTTGTTCCTGGGTGGACCTCATTATATTGAATAAAAGCAGTGTGATACTGCACTGCTCTTCATAGCAGCATCAATTAGATGAATAGTAGCATGTAAGTAGCATTCTTGAAGAGCATGGATCTAAAAAGTGAGTCAGTCGAGTCCGACCGAGTTCTATTAAGGAAAAGGCTAAAACTATTATACTGATTTTCTCATTGTGAGATGATGTTAGAGGCTTTTGGGGGTTCTTTAAAGTCCATGAATACATGGCTACAGCCATCCAATTGGATTAAGATTTCATTATATCTAATGTAACAATTCACATCCTCCCTACCCTCGGAATTGTCTTGCATCAAAATTAAGGTGAGGCCCACAATGTATGCTGCACTATATTGTATGAGACATCTCTCTCTCTCTCTCTCTCTCTCTCTCTCTCTCTCTCTCTCTCTCTCTCTCTCTCTCTCTCTCTCTCTCTCATATATATTATCTTATGTATGTTTATGTAATCTATATTGGTTCTTATGTAATATTTATTTCTTTTTTAAAATCATGCTGCTAAAATATTTCTGGATTTCAGCTAACAAATATATTGCTGAACGAAAGGCTAGAAGCAAAGCTTTCAGATTCGGTTTTATCAAGCAACAGGCCTACAAAGGGTGAAAGAAAAACTGATGGGTATTTTAAGGATGAATTCATTACACAACCAAGTGAGGTTTACAGTTTTGGAGTGTTTCTTCTTCAGCTGCTTACTGGAACAGTAGTTGATTTTGTTGATTCTAGACCATGTTTGCTCGTAACTGAGGTCAGTTTCAAAGAACCATAAAATCTCCTAAAAAACTTCCCTAATAGTGCTTACTACACATAGAACTTCTGTGCATAGATTACACACCCAAAAGAGAAAATATGCTGAATATTTGATGTTTCTGCTGTTGGGTGAGGTGTGACTTCCACCAATGAAGGTTTGGTCCAAACTTGTCCTGGGTTCAGACAATGAAGCATTCATGGGCCAGAGTCCAGACAGGTTTGGTCCAAACTTGTGGAGAACTAGCCCATTAATTATTGGACCTAAATATTCTGGCCCACATCCAGCCCACGACCTGAGGGTTGGGTCAGTCCAAATCCTAAATTAAATTGACAAAATAAACACCCCAAATCTTGAATGCTACAAAGGAATGAAAAAAAAAAAAAATCAAACCACAATTTCAAAATTATGTCAAAATTAATAATTTAAGAAATTTTAACTTAGAAATATGTAGGGATGTAAATGGGTATTCGATTCTCCGATTATCCGGAGGTTCCGACCCTTTAAAAACCGGGTCTGGGTCCTTATTTAGGCCTCGATGAGTAAATGGGTCCAAGTCCGGTTCCACCTTGGTTCGGACCCACGGACCTGAGACCTGACATATTACCTCAATTTTCGAGAATCTCTCCAAAAAATCATGTTTTTTTTTAATATCATTCTCTACTGGACACCCGGACCCGGATCCAGACCCGTCCCATATATAGTTCTAGTTCTGGTTCTAGAGCCAAAAAATCAGTTTCCAAAACGGTTCCGAGTCCAAACCTGGTTCTACCTTCTCCTTAACAGGTTTTGGTGTTGGACCAGGACCGGAACTGACCCATTTATAACCCTAGAAATATGTATGTAAGTGACATGCCCTTCACATAAGCAACTATTTGGGTGTGGCTCTGACCCATTATTAATGGTTCGGTCAGGTCTTTGAGCAATTGGGCCCATTGACAACATTCACATATTATTAAGAATTAAGATACCACATTGGAGGATGTTTTGCATCATTCCTCCCACAGCACACATTGTCCTTAAAAGACATTAACAACTCATACTATTTGTTTCTTTGGTGTTTTTTTTTTTTTTTTTTTTTGCTAATGTAGGCAAGGGAAATGGCAAGAAAAGGGAAAGATACCAGTGTTCTAGCAGATCCTCAGATGATGGGTCTATACAATTCTACCTCATTTCAACGTGTTGTACTGATAGCTGTTCACTGTACAGCTTCATCCGAACGTGAGAGACCAAGCTTGGATGAGCTTCTATATGGACTCCAACAAGAACAAACTCTGGCTTAAAGGAATTAGAGTTGAAAAATAAAAGAAAAAAATGCTCTATTATGTAGATGAGACCTGAATTTTTTTATGATTTGAATTACTCGGGTGAAACTGCATGTTTATTTTCAATCTTTAGTTAATTTAATTTTATTGAAGGGGAGTTTATTAAAATAGTCATTTTGGATATTAACCTTTGATTCTTCGTTTTTAACCGCTCGTATTAATACAAAGTGATCCTGGAAACCCTTGCGGATTCAATTATATGAAACAAACAGGCCCTTAATATCCTTTCAACTAAATCCCACGTAAAGTTAAAACTCCGCTAAGAGTACTTGCCATGCAACTATATTGAATTTGGCATGAGTCATATCATTAAGTGAAAGTGATGTTTATACGTTATTAAGAGACTGTTTGGAAACTCTAATTAAATTACTGAGAGCTAATAAGACTAAGGTCTAAAATAAAAGCTCTATTTTACAATTTGTGTGTTTGGTAAGATTATTAAAAAAAAAATACTTATTTCATGAGGTAATTAGGACCACCTTTTATAATTCACAATATAGAACCCGCCATTTACGCTATTTTGAGAATTTTATGAGGTTATTTTCATCCACTTGCTTTTGTTAAAAGATCTGTAAAAGAAAAAAAAAAGAACAACTAAAAAAATGCACCTCTTAAATTTTTTTAGAGGGAAAATATCAAATTTTATAAATAGATTCTAAAAACCAGAAAATATAACAAGAGGTTTACCACACGTTTTAGTACGTAAATAAACTCTAAATCACAAATAAAATCTTATTTTTAGAGTTAGCAAACGCCCCCTAAGCCTTAAAGTTAGTTAACCCATTAAGCACATTGGGTTAGGTGATTATGCCAAATTACGTATTCACATTATCCTAAAACTGTCTACTGTGGAGAACCATAGTTTTAAAATTCATTCATGAATATCTTGTCTTATGTGAAGAACCATAGTTTTTTGCATGTCTCAATCCAATCATCGCATCTTGCACGTTAAGAAAACTAGAATTATTGGTACTTGTGCATAGATCTCCATTGTCTACTCAATTACAATCAGTTTAGTGTTGTGCAAGCAGTAGACTAAAATGACAGCTAATTATATTCTTGCATAGGGTGCAAAAGGGGACCAGTCAAAATCAACCATTACAGTGGCATGGGAAGGCTTCCAATGAATTTGGGCATTCATGCAACTTTACCGCTATTGGATAGTTGTGAAAGTCCCATTTGTAAGTTTTCGTCCCATATGAGAGGAGGAAAACTTGTATTTACAGTTATTCCGCTTATACAAAAAGCGGTAAAGTGGCATTTGTAATCTATACCCGTTTGCAAGTTTTCCTCCCGTCTAAGTGGAGGAAAACCTGCATCTGCAACCATTCCGCTGGTATATAAGGCGGTAAAAAACCACTTGCAAATTTTCCTCCCATCTAAGTGGAAGAAATCTTGCATGGGATATGTAAAATTGCAAACCGATACTTCTTTTCCTTTTTTCTAGATCTTAGTTGGGTCACGGGTCTTGGCTTTGGTCCACACACAATGATGGATGGGAATGTATGGTTAATGTCTAAATGTAATAATATCAAATCACAACAAATACACACTAAATCACTTGTTTGGCAAATTTAGTTTACCCATAAAGTGAAGTGAATGGTTAATACAATAGAGAACAAAAGTATAGTTTTGGTCCAATCAAAAGGTAAAAGAGTAGCCTTTTGAATTTCTCTTTTAAAAGGAAGGGTGTTTTTTTGTAAGGGTGCTCATGGATTGGGTCGGTCCACATTGGGTTGGGCATGCGGTTTAGGTTATAATAGATTGGTCGTGCCTATTTTTTTTTATTTGGACTCAGTGGTTGAGATTCGGAATCCCTGCCCATCGCAAATACACATATATAATTAAAAGGGAGGGAGTAGTAATAAAGGGACTCAAACCCATGACCTCTCATAGAAGGTGATATGCCCATACCAGTTGAGCAAGCCTAGGATATGGCGAGAAGCTCTTTTGTTTTTTGTTCTGTGAGTCTAACATTGGTCAGGATCAGGCTACAACATTTCCATGTAGGCTAGGCGCAAGTCAACAACTTCAGGCCTGACTCAAGCTTAGGCCAGGGCTACTATTTTAGAAGTTGGGCCATTTTAGACATTCTTCAGCCTAGCCATGCTTGGTCCATGAATAGCCCAAGTTCTTATAGTCATTCAGTGGCATGAGAAAGTATCTTCTTAACATTTTTTTTGTTAGAAGGAAGAGGTGATTTTCGAAATTTAGTATGTATATATATATATATATATATTTTACCTCGCTCCTTTTATTGCCTCTTGAATTAACCCTTTACTCTACTTCACTGGCAAAGTAAGTTCACGAAATATGAAGCAGTTACTGAGTGAGAAGTTAACAGATAGGGTGGTGTCCAATCGTAATAAAATCCTACGGTTAAAAATAAATATCATCTAGGTTCTTAGGATCGGTTCCTTACTGATGAAAAGTGAGTTTCATTATGAAATAGGTTGGGGCGGAATGGGCTCTCTCAAGCCAAGTACAGGATGGACCTAACACGAAACAATCTATCTAGTACGGGCATGCTTACCTCAATTTAGGCTCAGCGTGGGTTAACCTCTCTCATTAATCTAGTCGTAGCCGGACCACTTTCCATCTCTAGGATAGGCATATCCCAATTGGCGTAAAAAGGTTTCTCAGGGTCTGATCTTGTTGAGCCTAACTTGTGTCTGGCCTTTTTGGTATTCATAAAGTTTACTGGGATTTTTCTGTTAAAACGCTCTAGAAAGAAAAAAGAAAACTTCTCAGATGCTTTTGACTGCTATTTATTTATCATATCTTTGTAGTTAACATATATTTGCACTAGCCATTCAGTTATCATTGTTCAACCTTTTCTTTCTTATTGCATTTATTATTTTAGACCAAGCATTGCACAGAGTCTCTGTTGGTCTAAAAGTGAGAATAATCCCCATGATAACTAAATATTTTAAGTTTCTCATGACCATGCAAATCCTAAGATTTTCAAACTGTGACACCCTGGAGTCCCACATTGACTATAGAGAGGAAAGTGATTTGAATTATTTGTAGAGCTTGCACCCTTACCTTGCATGAGGCATTTTGGTAGGTTAAAGCCTACTAGAAATAAAATCGTGAGGCCAGTGTGATAAAGCGGACAATATCATGCATGTATAAGGTTTTTGATTCTTTGATGGGTTTATACAAGGTAAAAACTTGTTACCATCATAAACCAGAGATCTTGATATCTGCAATTGAGAATATACCAAAACCAACAAAACCAACAATCACAACTTACAGTGTGTTTTTTTTTAACGATCCTAAATTTGACACGCGTTCCAACAATCTTAAGGGCGTGTTGGTTAGTTCCACAACATTTGGTATCAATGCCGGCTTTAACGTCTTGAGCTTGAGTCGCTGGAAAGGCTTTTTCTACGCATGTACACATCTATGTGCTGTTTTGTAATGGTCGTGAATAGGTATAAGGCTTGATTTGAAGCGTTCTATCACACTCAGGGCTTATTGGTTAATTAGGTCCATAATATTTGGTATCAATACCGGCGTCAACGTCTCGAGCTTGGGAGTGTCGGCAATACCACTCAACCATGAGTGTGACGGCAACATTCGATACGATATTTGGATACCAGATTCTGACATGTGAATCAACATAGCCACACAGTACCAGCATGTTGGCAGCACGAGCCCAAATCTTGTGCCTCGTATTTGATCCCAATGCCGACCCAGAGGACCAATCCAACTAACCCATAATACAAGGCTTAACCTCACAAAAATAAGAAAGCATAACTTATAGAATACTCTTCCGATACAGTAATGACTGAGAATTTTGATATTAGTCAGTTAAAATAATAACTTATTGAGGAGTTGTTTTCTTAGAATAGGCTAAGAAGGGCGATATGGAACAAAGGAGTCTTTCATTAGCCCCACTAAGTGGAGTCACGAGACATTTGTAAGATAGTTGTCCATAGAGATATAAATGGGTACTCGATTCTTTGATTATTCAGAGGTTCCGATCCATTAAAAACTAGATATGGGTCCTTATTTAGGCCCTGATAAGTAAATGGGTCCGGGTTCGGTTCCACATTGATTCGGACCCGTGGACCCGAGACCCGACATGTTATATCAATTTTTAAAAATTTATCACAAAAACCATGTTCTTTTAATATAATTCTCTACCTAGACCCGGACTCGGATCTAGACCCGTCTCATATATGGTTCTAGCACCGAAGCCAAGAAACAGGTTCCGAAGCGGTTCCGAGTCCGGATCCAGTTCCACCTTCTCCTTAATAGTTCCGGTTCCGGATCCCCCATGGACCTGGACTGGAACCGACCCGTTTACAACCCTAGTTGTCCATAGCCACATTAGTTATTCTTGGCTATCTAATTTATAATTCAATGCAAATTTATTTTCAAGATAATTATCCATGTATATCTAATGTATTAATCCAAAGTAATGTCCCTAAAAAGAGAAATTTTGTATTTCGAAAATGCTCTCATATGTGTGATGAATACATACTTATTAGACTTGTTACTAATAGAATTGAGCTCCAGAGAAAAGGGCTTTGGTCAATCCAAATTGCTTTTTACTACCGTTATTTCATAGACGTACACTTGCTTTATTCTATGGGCCACGGAGGGATTACCAACGAAACAAGGAGAATATAATTTAATATGTTTTGCTCAAACAAATACTCTCGAATGAGATTAAATTATATTTAAAAGGGGGTTATGGGTCTCTTGCCTAATGCTAAGAACACATTCATTTCAAGATACATCAATTCACACTGATTATCAACTGCTTTTAACCACCCATTTCATGGTCAACACATTTGTTTGAATTCTTTTAGAAAATACTAGTGGAGCCCTGCACGTGCAATGCACGTGCAAGGAACATACTCTTTCAATATGTTAATTTGAAAAAAATAAAGTCATTTAAAAACTCAATATTAATTATCCCAATGGAGAATGACCAGTTTACATATAGCTCATTTTTTTGGCAAATTAAGTAATTCACAATCACTCATTGTTCTTATGAAATTTAGTAAAAGCTTCAATAGAAAAAAGTAAGAAGAAGATGGAATGGCAAGATATATGGAAGGAAACTAATTAAAAAAAAAGTTGAACACCAATATTTTCTGGCCATACATGATTAGGCAAAACACTCATCAATTTCAATATAGATCAATAGTCCGACCTATTTTCCAAAAAATTCTGTCTAAAACCTAATGTCAAATACATACCAAATTCAATGAAACAAAATACTAATTAACCAAAACAGTACCCGACTCATAACTTTAAACGAATCAACAACAAATCACAAGGATTTCAAGCAATCTTTGACATTCTCATCTCTTTCTCTGACAAGCAAATCGTATATTTATAGGCATTGGGATTGAAGTTAAAATTTTCTACACATAAAAATCTCAACTGAAATTTCTCATTTGAGTTCTTGCAGCGAATGAACAAATTCTTCAAACACCCCTTTTCATGATCATTTGAGTTAAGCATTTAATCGAAATATAATAATACTAAGTGGGGCCCACAGATGTATAGTTCTCTTTGATTATATATATAATATAATATAATAATACTAAATGGGGCCCACAGATGTGTAGAGAAAAAGCATGACAAGTTCTGCTACTAAGTGGGGCCCACAAATGTGTAGTTCTCTTTTATTTTATATATATATAATATAATAATGCTAAGTGGGGCCCATAGATGTGTAGTTCTCGTTTTATTATATATATCTAATATAATAATACTAAGTGGGGCCCACAGATGTGTAGAGAAAAAGCATGATAATTTCTTCTACTAAGTGGTATAATATAATAACACTAACTTAGGCCCACAGATGTGTAGTTCTATTTTATTTTATACATATATAATATAATAATACGAAGTGGGGCCCACAGATGTATAGTTCTTCTGTATTATATATAATATAATAATACTAAGTAGGGCCCACATATGTCTAGATGTAGAGAAAAAGCATGATAAGTTCTTCTACTAAGTGGGGCCTACAGACGTGTAGTTCTCTTTTATTATATATAATATAATATAATAATACTAAGTGAGGCCCACAGATGTGTAGAGAAAAAGCATGACAAGTTCTTCTCTTTTATTGGGGCCCACATATGTGTAGTTCTCTTTTATTTTATATATATCTATTACTATTATAAAAGAGGAGAAATTGTATATATATAATATCATAATACTAAGTGGGTCCCACAGATGTGTAGAGAAAAAGCATGACACTTTTTTCTCTTTTGTAATAAGAGCATGGATATTATATGATTATTATTATAATATAATAAGAATATATTATTATATTATATTATATTATATTATAATATTTGGGGGAGGGAGGCCCACAAAGGTGTAGTGAAAAAGTATGCAACTTATCTTCTCTTTTATAATAAGGGTATTGATTTTCTATTATTATTATTATTATTATTATATAATATATTGTTATATTATATTATATTATAATGTTTAGGGGTGGGCCCCACAAAGGTGTAGTGAAAAAGTTTGTAATTTCTCATAATAATATATTATTATATTATATTTACTATTTGGGGGTGGGCCCCATAATGGTATAGTGAAAAAGTTTGCATTATGACATTTGGGGTTGGGCCCCATAACGGTATAGTAAAAAGTTTACAATTTCTCATAATAATACATTATTATATTATATTATAATATTTGTGGTGGGCCCTACAATGGTGTAATGAAAAAGTTTGCAATTTCTCATAATAATATATTATTATATTATATTATAATATTTGGGGGTGGGCCCCACAATGGTGTAGTAAAAAAAGTTTGCAACTTTTCTTTTTTTATAATAGTAGTAGATAGTAGATAAGTAAGTGTGTATATATATATACTTACATTCAAATGGACCCACAAGCAAGTGGGCCATGTGGTGTAGTGAAAACAAAGTGCATTTTGTTCTCTTTTATAAGAGTAGAGATATCATATTTGGGGGTGGGCCCCACAATGGTGTAGTAAAAAAAGTTTGCAACTTTTCTTTTTTTATAATAGTAGTAGATAGTAGATAAGTAAGTGTGTATATATATATACTTACATTCAAAAGGACCCACAAGCAAGTGGGCCATGTGGTGTAGTGAAAACAAAGTGCATTTTGTTCTCAAGAGTAGAGATAAGGCATAGCAGACTATTTCGGATTTAAGGCCCAACCCGCCCCTAAATTTTGTGAGGGCCCAGACCTGACCCAGTCCAAAAAATTTTTTGGGCAGACAAAGACCTGTACTATTTGAAAACGGAGTGGACTTGCGGGTGAATCTTAGTCCCATGGGCTGGAAGGCTGGAACAAAGCCTGAATATAAGGCCCATGGTCTGATCATGAGCTAGCTTGTGATTGCCCAACTCGGGCTATTAATAACATCACCTAAACCCATACCCATTATCTCATAAAAGGGCAACCCTTCTCAACCCGACCTATTGTCACCCATAATCACCGTCGCAAATATTAGCGATATTTTGAAAATAATTATCATAATATATATACACTTGAACTGTACTCTCCCAACACATTCAAGATTGAGTGTTGTTGGCACCTTAGGATCATATGCATGCCTAACCTATGGATTAACCATTGGATCTTCAAGTTTGAAGCGTCATTCGAGCACAAGCAGAAGTCCAACTTAGTCAAGAAAATGATAATGAGTTGTCTCAGCCAATAATATCATATATTTTTTTCAAAACATAGCCCAAAATGAAAATATTACAATGAAATCATGAGAAAATCGGAATAATTTAGATGATAGAAAAAATCTATAAAAGTGTTCTTAACCATATTACGAGCATGAGTCGGTGCGGTTCATCACATAGAACCCTGATTAAATTCAGCTGATCCCACTTTAGATGGAAAAACCGTAAAGTGAGAAGATCTGAATCAGATAAGGATTGTTGATACCTCCCATTAACCATTCAATTTTTACACAATTTATAGACACTTGAAAGTTGCAGTTCCAACCTTTTCTCAGGCGAGAAGACATACACGGTGGAACCTTATAATTAATTTCTCACGTTGTAAGGACCCAATCTCAAAATCCTAGATGATATTGATTTTGCAACCGTAGGACCTATCATTAGTGGGCCCACACCCTTATGATCACATTTCAATTACTAATTGTTTAGATTAATTATTTATTGGTTCTTGTTTTCATGTTATTTCATTTATTTGTTGATCATGCATGCTCATGCATTATCCTCTATACCGGACTCTCAAACCATGGAGACAATAATAATAATAATAAGAAGAAGAAGAAGAAGAAGAAAAAAAGGAAGGAGACCGTCAAGTTTCCATTTACAGCGTTTCCGCAGCTTGGAACAGCAGAAACCCCTCAATTTTTCGGTTTTTTGCAGCTCGTTTTAGTGGAAAACCCTACTTTTTAGGTTTTTCGCTGCTGTCTTCAGCGGAATACCCTGCATTTTCAGTTTTATGCAAACGAAGTCTTTCTCTCTCTATGTTTTTTCCCTTTTTTCGTTCTTTTTTTATAGGTAGGATCCATGGGTTGAGGGTTGGGTCCACACTAATGAATGAGCATGCATGATTAAAAAATAAATATAAATAATTAACAATTAATCTAAATAGTTAGTGAGTGATATGCGATCACAGGGGTGGGGTATCCTCATGATAGGTCTTACAATATCATCTGGGTTTTTTAGATTGGGTCCTTATAACGTGAGAGATTAGGTTCCACATCTATTTCTTCTAGCCCGAGAATAGTGGCTTGGAAATTGAATGGTTATTGTGAAATATCAAAACAATCCTTATCTATAATTCAGATCCTCTTATCTTACACTTTGTCCATATACATGTAGGATCGGTAAAATTTAACCGGGTTCCAAGCGGAGAACCGAATTAATGCACAGTGCACAGGGTGCCCTGGAGAAAATTGTCTCCGTCTAAAGAGTGAGGCCATTTTTTAAAGAGTGATCACAAGGGTCGAGTCCACAATCATTCTAATTTGCAGCTTTACCGCCCTTCCAATCAGTGATAAAGCTTTTAGTGGGGAAAATTGTTTTTTTTTTTTCTGTTTTTGAATAAAAGGGTGTGTTGGCCCATGGGTCAGGGTCCGGTCCACACGGTGATGCATGATGCAATTAAATCACAAGCAGATATAAAACTAATTTAAGTGATTCATGTGTTAAAAGTGTCCAAAAAGGGTGGGGTCCACTTGCGATGGATCTATTGTCATAAATCAGTTAAAATAGCTTCAAAATAGTTTTTTTTTTTTAATTTTTATATACAAGTGGGCCAACTAAATATATATGATTAAAGCTATGTAATCTCTCAAAACTGAATACAACTTAAGCTATATATGCCCTTAAAACATATATCTATTTTCAATATTCTAATGTAATCATCTTGGATTAGGATCATTAGGTAGAAACACACAACGACCCAATTCCAAATCCAAATGTTCCGGATTCTTTGTGCACAAATCCAAATCTGAGTTTCTCTCGAACCCAAGAGTCGGTTCCCTACCCACTTAATTCAGAACTAAAGACTTTGGATATTCTTGTAATCGGATACCTATTTCCAACCCTACAAATTAGGAGTGGCATGAATTAAAAAACGGTGAAGGAATTTGATCAAGTGACCTCCCGGTTAGGGTTGTAAATGTGTCGGTTCCAGTCCGGGTCCATGGTGGACCTGGAACCGGAACTGATAAGGAGAAGGTGAAACCGGATGTGGACCCGGAACAGTTTCGGAATCAATTTTTTGGCTCCAGAATTGGAACCAGAACCATATATGGGATGGGTCTGGATCCAGGTAGAGAATTATATTAAAAAAACATGATTTTTAGGAGAGATTTTAAAAAAATTGAGGTAATATGTCGGGTCTTGGGTCCATGGATCCGAACGAGGGTGGAACCAGACCCGGACCCATTTACTCATCGGGCCTAAATAAGGAGTCAAACTCGGTTTTTAACGGGTCGGAACTTCCAGGTAATCATAGAATCGGATACCCATTTACATCTCTACTCCCAGTAAAGCCAGGTCCTTTTTAACCGTGGAGATGTGCAATCATTTCACACCATTTTAGATGTGGAGATTTTTATATGAGAACAGTTTTATTGACACACTATGTTTTCACTTCATTCACATGTGAAACATGAATGAGCACAAACAAATGTCGCCATGCGCTCTGATACCGGGCCACTTCAAAATAGGCACAATATCATGTTCTATCATACTGGATACTTTATATAACAATTTATACCATAGACTTTATTCATTATATAACCAAAATGTTACAAATCACTTTCATAATACTACACAGCTTTTCTACTAAAGAATTACAACTTTGTTTTTCTTGCTGCCTTTGTATCTCTTCCAACTATGCACACCCATCTTCATTTTTCTTCATCTTCAACTCCTCCACTTGATGACGCTATGACTAGGTTGCTTGAGATATCGTGCATACAAATGCCTATAGATGCAAATAAACAAATGATGAGAAATCTAGTCTAATTCTTACACACTGTGCGGTTTGAAGTATAAGCAATGTGTGCCCAACATGAGCAAAATATGACGGCCATCAACCTTATAATGATGCTAATACTAATAACAACAGTTACAATATTTCAAACTACAAATATAAAAACCAACTCCGATCAATCCATTTATTCAACACTCAACCATTGCAAAAAAACCTTAAAAGTATAGAGAGACAAAAGAATATTATGGGAACAAATTATCTTCATTGTGAAATGGCAGAGAGGTGAATCAAAACTTTTATCATTGTGAACACCATCCCAACTTTTGAACCAGTGTGTTAAGGGAGCATCTTTTTTTTTTTTTGACTAATATGGGCATCATGCAACATTGTTTTTTGAATTTGGACAACCGTGTAGTTATCACCACTTAACCACTTCCAACAGTTTGTCAAAGTTCTTTAAATGGTGGTTATCCTATACTTGTAAAACAAACAGCTTCATCACCTATCACTCACTCACTTTTATCACCTTCATCAAACAACCCACTGCTCAGATAATATTTTTTGGACATGCAACTTCTCATCCACCAACCATATATGAACAAACAGATTTTTCACCAACAACGACCATAACTGCCTATAACTTGTCATCCACCACTATTCAAACACAGCTCAATGCCCACTCTCCTCCATCTCTATCAGCAATAAGATCTAAACTATACATCTTAAAAACATGCTGGACATAAACCAAAAGTTAAAAAAAAATGCATGAAAATCATGATAAAGACTCTCACATGATGAGTGTTGATGAGTGCACAATACCTTCCATGAATACGTGAGCAAGACATTGTTCAACTGATTTACACCTTCTATCTTCTCTCATTTAATCTTTCTGTGCTCATATATAACAAAAAAGAGTAGTGCTACTTGGACAAACTTTTTGGACAGAATTTTAGACAAATCCTATGGTATGTCTTGAATATTATAGGGATATTCAAGGCATACCATAGGATTTGTCCAAAATTCTATCCAAAAAGTTTGTCTAAGTAGACTTTTTGATAACAAAAAACCCTAGCATAGTAGAAGTCAACTTTAATTATACATCATAGATAACAAAATACCCTAGCATGTGTCAACTTGCAATACAAGTGCCAAAACCAGGAGTAAACAATCTATGGATGGAGAAAAAGAATCTCATGATTTCATATAAGAAATGCTAGAAAAACACAACAAGAATCAGGGTTTTAGGAGAAAAAGAATATCTTGATTTCATATAAGAAATACTAGAAAAACACAGCAAGAATTAGAGCAAATACCCTTCAGACATACGTGAAATAAATACATCCCATACAAAACCTGCAGGCTTAAACATGTCTCAAATCTCATTTATGGTAACCTGAAACAAAGTTCAAATGTCACAATTATAATTACTAGAGCTTCCTTCAACAACAACAGCAGTGAAATTTCATAAATGAGAATGATACTGCTAACTGCATTTGGTGAATATTGAAAGGCAGATTTCTAACAACGAGTCTCAACTTCCATGCCTTCGAACCCTGTTACAAAACACACATGCAGGACCTTGTGAAATCCTAAACGTAGCTAAAAATAAATAAAAAAACAAAGATGGTATGCTTTCATCCCTTTCAAACTAGAGATACAAGAGATGAAAAGGGCATGAAAACATGGCAAGGGATGAAATAAGGCATGAAAAACGAAATAAAGCCAGATTTAGTTTTCACTTGCTTAAATAAAAACATGGCAAAATAAAGCATGAAAAGGGACAGTGAAGCCAAGTCCAGGGTCTTTTACATAGTAAGGATAATGCCAAAAACCCATGGGACATTCATCCACTTGAACAACCGATTTGATGTTGAGATGTTCCATAATGGCAATTAACTAATTAAGTGAAAGTAAAGTGAATCAAGACAAAAAAATGACAAAGGAGTCATATCAAAAGTACATAATTTCAAAATTTTCTCTAAATTTTACAAAAATAAAAAAATAAAAATAAAAACCTCATTTCTCCACTAAAAGACCAAAAAAAAAAAAAAAATCTACTTTTCTATGCAAAAAGTAAAAATGATTCAATATCAAACAACTAGAAACAAAACAGCGTCATAACCCTTTATATTTTATTCTCTCTTGATTTGATGCTTCACCTCACTATAATTTAATTCGCCATAGATCCAAACACGCCCTAACGCAATGTGGGAAATAATGGAAAATGCAGAAGAGCCATATCATGGGCCATTCAGCCACTAGAATGATAGAGAAACAACAACTAAAAGACATTGATGAAGTTTCTGGTTAGTGGTTTAGTCAGGGAATCAATGAAGTTTATATCTTTCTATTGTTACTCTGTTTCTTCCCCTTAATAAAACCCTACATTCCACTAACTACAATCATGTCTCTTGGGTGGAGTGCATGAAACTCGTATTTATTACACACGTATATATGACCATTCATATATTCATCAATAGACGAACGACTATAATATAATGGCCAACTTTCAAATTTCAATTTGCAACAGAGCATGTTGAGCAGTCTATTGAAACTATGAATGGATGTGTATCAAAGAAATTAGGATAACATGGATAAAAAGACAAAGACCACAGAGAACATCTTAAACTTTCAATTACGATATTACATTCATATTCTCACACATTTATCATGCATAAGACAAGAGGGCACAAAGTAGAAAAAATAAAGAAAGAACCCCACTGATTTTAACCAAGCATAAAATTAGTTAAGAATTCCGCCCCCCCCCCCTCCGCCCCCTCAAAAAAAAAAAAAAACTAATCTAGATGGATCAATTAATTGGTGACATGGATTGAGGATTAGTGTATGGGTTTCAGATTAGGGGGTTTTGGGTTTAGGCATTATGAATCAAGTTTGTAGCTTAGGGTTGAGGGGAAGGGGTTTTGGAATTTGGGGATTGGGATTAGGGATTAGGGCTTAGGGATTGGGGTTTGAGGGTGAATGTATGGGTTATGTTGATGGTGGAAAAAGTGAATGCAAGTCCATCGTGGATGATGAAATAGAAAAACAAAGAGAGGAAGTGGATGGAGTTAAAGATGGGTTTGCTGGTTAACTTCAAGTTGAGATTTTTGTTGATAAAAAGAAAAATGGACATATAATGAGGAAACTTAACTTCAGGTTAAGTTTATCTGTTAATTGAAGTTTTTTTTTATGATCAATGAAGCTTATTTAATGTATGATCCATGAAGTTTCCAAACAACGTTCATTAATTTTCATTTTCTTGTACTGCAATCAACTGAAGCTTTCCTTGTATAGCCCGTAGCTATAGAAGTAATGACCAATCAATTGGATTTGCTGATTAAGCTTGCTATGTTCTGCCCATTTCACTTGCATTGTTACTGCATTGTTAATGTGTTTCTTTGTTCTTTCTTCTATTTTTACTTTATTCCTTTGCCTCCTTGTATGGCTGTGCATCGGGTTGAGTTTTTCTAGTTTCGAGTAGGCGGGCTTGTGGGTGGTCTCGCAGCCGGTTTGGATTTTGGTGGTTAACTACTCTCTTTTGCTTTTCTCTGTCGAGAGTAGGTAAGCGATCTTTGAGCTATCTCTCATCCTTTTAATCTTTGTAATCTCTCTTTGGAAATACGAACTCTTAACTTTTTAGAAAAAAAAAAAAAAAAACTGAAGCTTTCCCTCTTATGAACTCTTATCACCGACACATTCGTGCTCGTAAATTCCATATATCGTCAACTGCTTGTGTTTAAACCCACGAATTTTCTTCTTATTATTCGTAAAACACTCTTCTCTCTTTGGGTCTTCTTTGTGAAACACACGAATAACTCACCATCCAACCTAATTTTTAGTCCACATTTTATTCAATGATACAAAAAAAAAAAAAAAAAAAAAAAATCCATAACAGGTTAATCCATGAAAAGGAGAAATAAGTAAAAGAGAGAAGAGGGTTTCACAAAGAAGAAGAAGAAAATTCGTTGGTTTAAACATATATAGTTGGCGATATCGTAAACTGGGGTAATTTCGTAAAAAAAAAAGGTACGAACAACTAAATGGTGGTTTTGTATCATTTTTCATAAAATCGATTAATTACACTGGCGATATCGTGATCAACTGGGGTAATTTCGTCAAACAAAAAATTGTACGAACAAATAAATAGTGGTTTTGTTATCATTCTTCATAAAATCGATTAATTACAATATAAGCTTAATTATTTTGGTAAATGTCCCAGACAAATATATACTCATACCTTAAACTAATTTAATTATTTACACATTTCATTTATTATATAGTAATATATGTCATAATGTTTTTAATATAATTGTATGATACACTGCTACGAATGGGATCCAGGATGGATAAAGAATAGTTACTTTTTATTTTTATTTGCTAATTATTACTTAATTTTTATTTCATTAGAAATTTAAAAGAAAATCTTACAATTCACGAAATAATTCACAATTCGATTCGACTCATAAGTATAAATGATTTGCGATACAACGATTGTATTCATAGTATTATTGATATGTCATATCGATGCAGTATCCACACATCATCCTATAAGTCACCTCCTTTTTTCGTTTCTTATAATCAAACGAGTACGCAGACATAAACATAAGACCTTTCAGCCAAGTATTTCAATATACAATACATACTCTATTAAGATAATCGATCATTGCATCACTGCACAAGATGTACAAAATGGGAAAGCATTATAAATCAGACAGATTTAATTCTAATACAAACGAAGAAAGAAATAAATATGAGACAGATTGTTATTTTAATGGTCCAATGGCAAAGAAAAACAACAATTACATACTAAATAGAGTTTAAGAACTTATATAATAAGTTCCTATCAATAACCAGAATATATATAGTAGGGCCCACTGCATGTACTCTCTGCTGTCTTCTGAAAAGGATTGGGATTTGGGACCCAGTCAACGTAAGCTCGAAGGATCAAGATAGGGCTTCTTTTTGTATAATTAGTAGGGCCCACTGCATATACTCTGCTGTCTTCGGATCACATCTGTGAAGGAACAGTACAATTGCACTTGAACAATTAAAATACATTAAAGCCAAAGCCAAATCTAAGGCAAAAAGACTAACTTTTAATAACACCTTCCGTGCTGCAAAATGAGCAGCTTTGTAACCACAGTAAGGTTTTAGAGTAAAATGACATTTTTAGCTATTATCTTATTATCGCTGTTTCCATAATTTCAATATTTTCGTTCTATGTTTTTCTAATGCTTGTAGCACCGACAATTACTATAATATATTTAAAGGAGAAAGTAACCCTACAAGAATCCAATTTTATCAATATGGAATCGATTTCATTAAACCCAAAACGGTCATAACCTATACTTAGGTTTGTTATAATTGACCCAATCCACGCACGACTTATTGTTGGATTGATAAAAGTTTCAAAATGCCTGATTAGGCTCCATGCACATAAGAGAATTATTAGAAAGAGACCATATAGACGCGGTATAAAATAATAGTATTTTTGTAAATAATGACAGGCTCAATTTTGTTTAATGAATGTAAGGGTAAAGCTATATAATTTTTTTGAAAATTCAACACACACTTCTTAGTGGCTGCCCATTCTCATTAGGACTACTGATTTTAACGTTTGCGGCTTATTTAAAATTTCTATAACCTTTAGTGGGCTGTATAAAAAAAAACTCCTTTTCTTAAATAGAAAAATGGAAATGAGAAGGGCTGTTGATAGCCCATGAGAGCACATGAAACTAAAGTCTTTGATTCTCCACCCCATGTTTTGCTGTGGGTGGTGATAATGAGTTTCTTCAAATAAAGAGTTGGTAAATGTTGATACAGTTGACTTTGGTATATATATTGACAACCATACTAGGCTAAGAGCTTGTAACTCTCTTGTTTACCAACCATCTGTTTCTATGGGCATGCATCAGCTGATTAATGACATTCAATGGATAAGATGACTGATCAGCAACTCAGTTGTATTTACTTGTCATTTTCACCTAATGTAGAAGTTACTTTAGCTCTTTACCATTAAGCAACAAAATGGTGGGACATTGCTAAGCAATTGATTACTTGAAAGCAATCAAATGAACAGTCAGAGAATTAAGTGAGTCAAGGAGTTTTTATTTTAACAGTTCATTCATTTGATGGTTTTATGCAGATTGGTTACAAACTTTACAATGATGTACACATGATTCCTTCCTACATCAACATGGTTGGGACAGTTAGGCCCGGTGAACATGCCATCAAGCCCTGTGCCCTGTCACCATCAATAGCTAGAGAGGAGCCAAGTGCCCGAAAAGTGCAGGCACCAACGCAAAACACGAGCCTCTCTCCCATGTCTCGCGTGCTCCTGCGGACCACTGTTCTCAAACCCCACCCCCCTCACTTCCAACAACCGAAATGACCAAAATACCCTCATTGAATAAGTAACTCTCCCTCCCTTCTGTCGTCCTTCGTGGGCACACGTGCCAAATCAATCAACTCCCATCGAACAAAACACAAAACTCAAATCAAAAGAAGAAGCTCTCGTTGCCGAAAACCAGAGAAAGCGAAAAAAATCACACGTCAATCAATCAAATCATCATCGCCCAAAACAAACATTAGAAAGAGAGAGCCAAAAACATTCCCTCTCTTTTTTTTTCTCTCGTTTGGGAAACCAAACCCTAGAAATCCCGACATTGAAGCCTCTTTTTCTCCGCATCAAAAGCGAGCTCTCTGGATTCCGTAAAGTTGCAGCAAAAGCCATTCTCTGATTCCTGCATTCACACTCTCTCTTTTGCGGAAATGATGATTTCCCCCCTTTTCCTCCTTCGATCTTCTCCTATTTCTGGCCTGGATTCATCAATTTGAACGAAATGTGGTTGGAATCTGAGGTTTCCGCGCTCGATTCCCCGTTCTAGGGCTTGTTTTTCTCCCTTTTGAGGCGGATCGGGTTGGATCGGCCTCGGATATGGCGCTCTTTCGGAAGTTTTTCTACCGTAAGCCGCCGGATGGGCTTTTGGAGATCTCCGAGCGAGTCTATGGTATGTGCCTTACGAATTTTGATAGTTTTTTTTGGTTTTCTTTGTTGTGCTGTTTTGATTTGGAGGGAATTGAATGGAAATCCTAGTGTGTGATTTTCTGCATTTTGTCGATTTGATTTTGATTCTGAAGGTGGAAAATTGCAAGCTTTCAGCGGAATTTTGTATGATTTTCTGCGTTTTGTCGATGTGATTTTATCCGACCTTGAATCTAAAGGTGGAAAATTGTGAGCTTTCAAGGGAATGTTGTGCAATTTTCTGTGTTTTGTTGATTCGATTTTATGCGATTTTGATTCTAAAGTGGGAATTGCAAGCTTTCAGTGGAATGCTTTGATGTTGCAATGATGAATGGAAACTCGTGATGTATATCGTGCAATGTTCTCACCTGGAGCTTAGAGTATCAAAATATCAGCTTGTTGTGTTGCCAAAATAAAAGGATTGTTGTATGTAAAATGTAACAGTATCCGGCTCTTCAAATTCACCTTGTCAAAAAGCTTTGGGTGGTTATAGTATTTAACTTTGTACGGGATGGATTTGTCTTGTTTGTTTTGGAAAGATGAAGGATGATAAATTTATATACTATTGCATTGTGATTATTTGATCAAGGAAGATGTCTACCACCGAACACTATTCATTCTCGTATGCATGGATGCTCTTTTAAAGAGAGTGCTCAAATGATGTTTTTCGAAGTATAAATGTCTCTGCTCCCACCTTTAAGGGCAGTGGCTGGCCCGGGATTTTCATTTAAAGGTGGCAGACCCAAATAGGTAGTTGGATTTTGTGGACTACCTAGGATTTTCATTTCTGTTTTCATGCAAGTTTTAGAGGTGGACCCAAGTCCTGCGGCCGGGGTTTTGGTCTGCAAATGGATGGGGGGAGTGAAGTGGTTGGATGATATGGATCAAAGAAAGTGGCACCTTTACCTGAATAGGATGCTTGACCTTGACCCTGAGCATTGCATATAGCGTCCAGGAGTGTGTAGACGGTTGCATTATCACACTTCTTTTTCGTATATAGCATCGTGGGAGTTGGGATCCAATAGCTTGCTAGATATTTGGAATATTACAAATGGTAATTGACATCATATATGGTGGGAACCAACTCTACTCATTTACAGTGAAAGGAACTTTTTTAAAACAACTTTTAATCTGCCCATGACGTTGTAATTAATAAGTAAAATCTTCATGCATAGTTAAAAAAAAAAGGAAGCAAATAAATAGATAAAGACTCCATTCATACGTGGGTAATTGATTTCTTTCATGCCATCTTGAGAACTTACATGAAAAGAAATTAAATCTGATTTTTCAGATGCTGTAGTTGGTTTTAAAAGTGAAAACTTACAGCGATATGCACTTTATGATTTGTATGTGTTGCAAACTCTGTTTGGTATTTTTGTCGCATCCGTTGTTCTTAATATTTTTGCACAATTAGTGGTATTTATTCAGTGAGCGCCTTTTGGTCATTATCTTTGGATCTAGCAACTTTCTAAAACAGTGATGTCTGTTATATCTGCATACAGTGTTTGACTGCTGCTTCTCCACCGATGTTTTGGAAGAAGATGACTATAAGGTGTACATGAGCAGCGTAGTTGGTCCTCTTCGTGAACAGCTTCCTGATGCGTCTTTCATGGTGTTCAACTTCAGAGAGGGAGAAAGGCCAAGCCTGATTTGCAACATCTTGTCTGAGTATGACATGATTGTAATGGACTACCCTCGGCAATATGAAGGGTGCCCATTACTTACCATGGAAATGATTCACCATTTTTTGAGGTCGAGTGAGAGCTGGCTATCTCTTGGGCAGCAGAATGTGTTGTTGATGCACTGTGAACAAGGAGGCTGGCCAGTTCTGGCTTTCATGCTATCCGGACTTTTGATTTATCGAAAACAATACACTGCAGAGCAGAAGACATTGGATATGATATACAAGCAAGCGCCTCGGGAACTTTTGCAGTTGTTATCACCATTGAATCCACTGCCTTCACAGTTGAGATACTTGCAATATGTTTCCAGGAGGAATGTGGGCTCTGAATGGCCACCATTGGATAGGGCACTTACATTAGATTGTGTTATTATTAGATTTATCCCTAACTTTGATGGAGAGGGGGGATGCCGGCCAATATTTCGTATTTTTGGTCAGGATCCCTTTATTGCCTCCGATCGAACTCCCAAAGTGTTGTTCTCCCCACCGAAGAAGAGCAAAAGTGTTCGGCTTTACAAACAGGTGATTCTTAATTAGCTAATTTTTGTTTAAAACAACCTTTATACGCTTTCAGTTCTTTACGATTTTAAACTTTCTATTTTCCTTTTATGAATTCTTTCCTACTTCCATATGCATCAAAGCGGACTACACATTTCTGGTTTTGATTTGATCTTAGTAGACCACATGGTGTGATCGACCTTGCCTAATTATTCTCTCTCTCTCTCTCTCTCTCATACACACTGACAAATATATTCACATGGACCTCCTTTGGAGCCCACCTGAATGCTTGCTAATCATGAGGATTGAGGTGATGGGAAGTCTATGCATGGATTATCGATGCCTAATTGGTCAGTTATTTAAATCATCTAGGTATGGATATTAAGGCCTGAGGATCAACTGTGAAAACATATGAAAATATGAGCTGTTTCCATCCAAAAGTTCGCAACAGGACTGTGCATGGATTACATTTCCATTACAAAAAAATTCCTGTGCGTGCATGCGTGCGTGCATGTGGCTCTGGTGTGTATTTCTTACGCTTGCTAACTTTCAATCCTACATTGCTGTTTGGAGACCTGCATAATATGAACCATTTTTGAGGAATGCCACACATTTTTTTTTCATTTTATGTTTCTTCTCGACATTAACAATTTTCATACTTTCTTCAAACTATCATTCGTTTATTATTATCTATACAATTATATCAAAGCAATATTTAATTTATGACTTAATTCCAAATGTTATATTCTGTTGCAGTCAGACTGTGAGCTAGTTAAGATCGATATTCATTGCCATATTCAGGGTGATGTTGTAGTTGAATGTATTAACTTGGATGATGATCTTGAACGTGAAGAGATGGTGTTTAGAGTCATGTTTAACACAGGCTTCATTAGATCAAATATTTTGATGCTCAATCGTGATGAAATTGACATTTTATGGAACTCTAAGGATCGGTTCCCCAAGGACTTCAGAGTAGAGGTTTGAACTAACTTTCTTTCTTTTTTTTATTTTATTTTATTAAGTGCTCAATTGCCTTATAGTGGGTTTAGTAAATTCTATTTTGTTTTTGGATGAAGGTTCTTCTTTCAGAAATGGATTCTGCTGCTTCTCTAATAACCCTGGATTTAGCTGGCAGTGAGGAGAAGGAAGGCCTTCCAATGGAAGCATTTGCTAAAGTGCACGAGATGTTTAGCAATGTTGATTGGCTGGACACAAAGGGCGATGCTACTCTTCAAGTTCTTCAGAAAATTACTGCAACGAACGACGTCTTAGAGAAATTGGAGACTGAGTTGCAACAAAATGCAGAAGCTAATGCATTGCAGCAAGAGTATATTCCTGATAGAGTGGAAGAGAAACTGAAATCTGATGCGTCAGAGGATAAAATAAAGACTTCGACTTTGAATCAACCAACTCCTGATGTCCTTAAATCTTCTTCAGATTTTGACTCAAACAAGCAGAAAGTGCAGCATCAAGAAGTGCTAGTTGCACTTCAACACCCTTCTCAACCTAAAATCATATCACAACGGGTTCCTCCATCATCTTTTTCGAGCCCAGTTTCTTATAGTAGTTCCTTGCAATCATCCCCTGTCCCCATGTCGCGATATCATAGTGCACCCTCGATTCTTGGTATTACAGCTCTTTTACATGATCATGCTGTGTATGGTGGAGCAGAAGCCACTCTACCAGTGACATCTCCATATTCAACAACTATTTCAACTGCCCCTGAATCATGTTTACCTGGAGTTAGAAAATCCCGTGTGGATGCATTTTCAAAACCTACCTCCTCAAGCCCTACTATAAGATCTTCTACAGCCTCTCCTCCTCCACCATCACCACCGCCACCACCACCACCAGCAGTACCATCTCAGCCACTGTCTGTTTCAAATCTTGTCCCTGTTTCTCCACCATCAGTACCATGTCCTCCACTGTCTTCTTCAAAAATAGCACCTATTCCTCCCCCACCTTCACATTCTGAACTCTCTTCACCAGGTAGATATACATCAGTGTCAGTTCCTCCCCCATGTGCTCCACCTTCTCGATCTAGTGGTTCATTGGCTGATGTCACCAGCTCTGATGCGTCTCCACATTCACCATCTTCTTTCAGGGTAGGCTCTACAATCAACACAAATTTACCATCAGCACCCCCTCCTCCCCCACCTCCAATGACTACCTCATCTACTGCCCCCCCTCCTCCTCCACCACCTCCAATGACTACCTCATCAACTTCCTCTTTTCCTCCACCACCTCCAATGACTGCCTCATCAACTTCCACTCCTCCTCCTCCTCCTCCACCTCCAACTCCTATGACTATGTCATCTTCCCCTTCTCCACCTCCTCTGAAGACGTTGGCTACCACTGCTGGCCCTCCTCCTCCACCACCGCCTCCTTCACATTCTGGGCCTACTGCAGCACCTCCACCACCACCTCCATTTGCTCCGCCTGCACCACCACCTCCTGCTCCTGGAGGTGCTCCTCCCCCATCTCTTCCTCCTGGTGGGAAGCCTGTTGGACCTCCACCACCTGCCATAGGACTTGGCCCACTTGGTGCCAAAGGACGGGGACGCACTTTAGGTTTAAGAAATCAATCGTCATCGAAAAAGGCATCTCTAAAGCCATTGCACTGGGTAAAAGTAACTAGAGTTATGCAGGGAAGCTTATGGGCTGAATCACAAAAAAGCGATGAAGCTTCCAAGTAAGAGATTCACTTCTTTGTCGTTTTATTTTCTAGTATTGGTTTTCTTTCTTGTGTCATGAGATAAATACGATTCTAAATTTGTACTTATGTATGCAATTTCTACGACAGTAACATTTTGTTCTTGTTGTGTCAACACTAGGGCTCCAGAGTTTGACATGTCAGAACTTGAGAGTCTTTTCTCAGCTGCAGTGCCAAACCCCGATGCGAAGTCCGGAGACAAAACAAAGAGAGCTTCTCTTGGCCCTAAATCTGACAAAGTTCATCTGGTAGCTTAAGTCATTTTCTACATGAGCATGCAGCGTTAAATAAATTTTATTCTCTTTGCCACACAAAATTTTCTGTTTCCCAAAATTATTTTTGGAGAAGTCTTTATTTAGTTCTTGGTTCAATCTTGTTTTTTTTTTTTGTTTTGTTTTGTTTTGTTTTGTTTTTTTTTTTTTTTTTTTTAAATTTTTGATGTTCTAAATTTTAAATAGTGTTAAAGAGTTTTTTATGCTTTTACGTTGCTACATAACATGATGTGTCAGCAAGATTTCTCATATTTTAAAGAATGAATGAAGTAAAGCCCATTCCTTTACCATAATGGAGGTCTCAAGTGAAGAACCCTCGGTCAAGGTGAATCTTTTACTGATGAAAAGGTAAAGCCATAAAGAAGGAAGAAACAAAGAGTGCCCTTTAACCAAAATAAATAAATAAAATGGAACTGTTATGATCGAGTAGATTTAATATGAAACTGTAGGCATCGGATTTGTTTGTCTTCAATTTTTCTGGCGTGGCACTTTCTGCACACTGGCAAACTTTTTATTCATTGCCAGGGATCAAACCAAGGTTTGCGTTACGTTCCACTGATCCAACAATGGGTTGGTATTTGTTTTGTTTATCTCCATTGAAGGTTAAAATCTGTGGCATAACCCTTTTTTTCGGTGGTAAGAAGCCATTATTAATTTGAATCAATTCCTTTTAGTGGTTTGAGTCCCAAACTTCTAAGAAGATTGCATCCTTCCATTTCCATGATTAGAATCTTCTTGGATGGTGCTGCTGTTTATTTATCACTCTCTCTAATGTAAGACTACAAGCAACGATCCTACAGAGAATCATACAATGCAAATGGGTAGCTACCTTGAGGGCTTTGCATCCAGACACATATAAAGGTTTCCTAAACGTATTCTTCTCACCGACTCTCCTTTTGTATTCAATCTAGCAGATTTATATAGAAACTCCACCCAGCAGTGCTCTTGGCTTTCTCTACCAAAAATCCTAATTTGGCAGCAATTTGTCTATCTATATATTCCATTCAATTAGGTCCTTTAGCTAGTTCTGAATATCTATAGCTTGTTTCGAGATTTTTTCAAGATATACAGTGATCTCTATTTGCTTTGAGACTTGTACTTTCAAGACTCAAAATTTGGCCTTAAAAATTGTGATAAATTTGGTGCCTTAAAGTTAAGGGCCAATTGTGTTATTAGCTTGGTTTTAGGCCTTTTGATTTACAAGTTCAAGGAAGTAGGTGAAAACATCACGAAGGAGATTACTAGAGACATGGAATGTAGTGAGAAAAGACATTTTAGATTGTGGAGTTATAGAGATTGCGACTTTAAAGAGGAAGGAGAGGAAATTAGGAAAAGCAAATTGACAAAATCGATTACAAGATGGGATAATGTTCTCATGATGACGACGACGACAATGACAATGGTGATGATTTGTACTTTGATGGTAGAGATTAAATTGATTGTAGTTTTATGAGTCCATCGACGTCTTTAAGTTGCATCCTCCTTTCTGCAGGTGTAATATCTCTTTCTATTAAACCATTTTTCTCTACCATTAAACAAAGGTTTCGAGGCTATGCTTAGTTGATAGTTCTAAAGTTTTCTCTTCTCTTCTTTTCTTTTCTTTTCTTTTCTTCTTTTTTTTTTTTTTTTTTTTTTTTTTTTTTTTTTTTTTTTTTTTTTTTTTTTAAGGTTTTACATCCTTTTGATGAATTATTGTTGATTTTCATAAGGCACTAGTGATGAATTTTTTTTTGTTATCTCATTTTTTATCCCTAATATGTTTCTTCACTTGGGAGAGCCTTCGACTGTAAGGTTATATTCTTACAATCTAGCTCATTTTCATATGTTTTTACCATTTAATTGTGCTTGGTTTAGGGTGGGCTATTGGATGGTTTCTCACAACTACTTACTAGTCAGGCAACGTGAACTACATGTATGAAGTATGTAAAAATGTTAACGAGGTTTCTTTTTGGTTTTCTGTGTGTGAGAGGGGTGCAAAGCAAACCAAATGAGTGATTCTAATCACTAAAAATAGGCTATGCATTGTATCTACAGGCAACTGTGAAACAAAATAGATAGTTGAGTTGGACGTCACAAATAGTATTGATGCCTGGGTTGTAAAGAGTGGACAAGCTAGTGAAGTGTTTTGCAATACTTGAGTTCCACTTTAATTGGGGGTTTTGCGGCATAGAGCTAAAAGGAGGGCATCGATGAAATGACAGTTAAACTGCATGTGGTTGAAATGTGTATACTAGGATGGATGTGTGGAGTATTGGTAGGGTTGCAAACAGGTCGGGTGCAAACGGAATCATGAAGTGGCCGTGGTAACCCTAGCGTGGCTGGCGTGGGACTGGGACGCATTATACGAAACGGCGTGGGTTGGCCCATTCTTTCCTTCTCGGAGCCTGCCGGTTTCAGCTTGGCAAATGTTGCAAAATTACTAGCTATTAGGATTGGCCTTTGAGAAGCAAATCGCCTGAACCTACGCAATTTGATTATAGAAGGGGACTCCTTTTGTGCAATTCAGTGGGCCTCGGGAGTTGCTAAAGCCCCTTGGAAGGTGGCTGGTGTGTTTGGGGAGATTCTTGATCTTGCAAAAAATCTTCACGTCTCCTTTTCCCATATTGATCGAAGTGCCAACACAGAAGTTGGTCGCCTAGCCAAGGAGGGTGCTTCTCATCATGATCTGCGGGTTATATTGAATCCCTTGTAGTTTGTTCCCCCCACCCCCTCCATCCTTTTTGTTTACTTTTGGGCTGGGGCTTGGGTCCGTAGCTTTTTGTTGGGTTTAGGCTTCCTGCTTTGTTTTGTTATAGTATACCTCTCCTATACTGTATAGCCTTCTTTTATTTTAATCACGTCACTTTCTTCAAAAAAAAATTATGTTCCGTTCTAGCCTATTCTGGCTGAAATGTGCCGAATTTGGCTTGGGGTTGAATGGAATTCCCCAAATAAAAATTCTAGCCTCAATTCCGATGGTTTCCAGCTGTTTCGTCTAAATTCTGGCCGCAATTAAGTTGTTCCGGCTGAAATTACTGAAATTGGTCTATTCTAGCTAGGACAAAATTGCAAAGGACTAGTGAGCCGAAGAAGAAGAAGAGTAGGAAAACTGTCTATGCCGGGTACATTTTTTTGACCTTTTAACCTCCTGCTGCTCCCCCATTCCTCTTTCTTATTGTGAGCTCTTGGATGCAAAAAACCACCTTGTTTTAGTGTTCTCTCTCTCTCTCTCTCTCACTATGGATTGGATATCTTTAGAAAAGCTATTTTATTTTTAATAAAGCTCTCTCTCTCTCTCTCTCTCTCTCCTTTCTTTCCCGAGACCAACAATCGTCAACAACTTTTTTTTTTTCGTTTTCTGTCTCCTTTTCTCTTTCCTTGCTGAGACCTATGATGCCCAAAGACGGATATGGATACGGAGACTGATACGGGGATCGGGGACAAGACTCTTCACTTTTGAAAATCTAGGACACAGATATGGATGCGGGCGTCCTAATTTCTTCTCTAGATCACTTTTGAATCAATGAAATTATCATTGTTTTCGTCCCTCTCTAGCATTTTTTTTTTTTTTGTTGAGAAGTAAAAATATTAAAAGAACTATATGAAATAAAGGACACACTGGGGCCACAGGGGATTTACCCGGCTCCCCCTTGGTCCCGTAGGGATTAGTCTGGCCCAAAGGGCTCGAACACCCGCTGTTATAATAATAATAATAATAATAATAATAAAATAAATGACTTTATAAGTAGGATACGTTAAACTTGTTCCCTAGAAGTATCGGTGCAGTATCAGCCTATCAGGTACCAATACAAGTGTCGTATCGGTCCGATACAGATACATTGGGTTTATATAAGTATCTTGGTATCATAGGCTGAGATAGTAGTTGTCACCAACCTTTTGTTCTCTCTCTCTCTCTCTCTCTCTGTGCCTAGAGCCCAACGACTTTTCTATTTTGTTCTTATATGTTGCTCTCTCTATCTCTCTTTGACAGAAGCTCTAGCTGTCCCTCTTTTTTATTTTTTATTTTTTTATTGTTGCATATAGTCCATGCATTTAAAACTTAAAATTATTTGTTGAGTAATTTTAATATTTTATGTATTTTATTTTGCCTTTTTAATATTTTTTTGTGAGTTTTAATGTTTATTCAATTTTAGGTATTTTTTTTATATTTTTCATTTTCAATTGCTTCTATACTGATTCGAAAACGTTGGAATTGACTGGAATGCCGGAATGTTCCACTATAGGGCCAAATCGAAATGGAATTAACAACTATGGATGTATCTAGATTTAGATTTGTTTTGGGAAGGATGGATCTAGTTCCGGATCCGGTTTTGACTTCACCTCTCTGTATTAGTTCCATCTCCATCTTCAGTACGGTGGTGTAGGAGGAGGGTTATGGTAGCGGCAAGGGTGTCGAGGGAGATGGGGTTTTCTTTTTGGCGTGGAGTTGGAGTTGTGTGTGTTTGGAGATGGATGGGTTGGATTTGAGGGTTTGGAGAAGTGGGGTTTTAGTGTTTGGAAGATTGGGGAGGGAAGTGGAGATGACCGACAACGATGAGGCTGAGGAAGATGAAGGCGGTGCGATGCCGTGAATAAGGCAGGGGATGATGATGATGCGAAATGCCGGAGAGAGACTCATTGGTTTGGGTATTGAAAAAGAAATAAAAACAAGAACAAATATAAAATAAAGAGAGAGGAGATTGGGGTTCCATGAGTTGTGGAGGTCTTAATTCTTAAATTTGTTTAGCTAGCTATTCCTACCAAAACCTCGAGGTATTAGTAGAGGCAGCAACTTTTCAATACTCCCCTTGGGTGGAGCCCACTCCTCAACACTCACCCTCAGGTGGAACCCGGTGGCACACATTTTTTTCGCATCGAGTCATTCTTCTCTGGGATTCGAACTTGTGATCGATTGGCTTTAATACCATCTTAAATTTTCTTTAGCTAACCATTCCCACCAAAACCTCGAGGCGTTAGTAGAGGCAGCATTAAATACTTCTCAATATTAATTTCTTTTGCAAGACGAACACAACAAATCTCCATTTTTCATTTCTTTTGAGAAAGAGAGAGAGTCCTTGGAATCACAATCGAAAGAGGAGTGACATAACTAGAAAATAGAAAGGGCTGAATGACCAAACTTTGCCTACCTTCCACTTATATTTGAGAACATGTTTGAGAATTACATTCATGTAGGGTTGCAAACGGGTATTCGATTCTCCAATTATCCGGAAGTCCCGGCCTGCAGAAAAAAGGGGGTTTTGAAGCTAGTTTAGGTTCCGATTCATAAACGGGTCCGGGTTTGGAACCCAATTTTGGTTTCGATTGATAAATGGGTATGATTCTGGGTCCATATAGGTTCCGACCCATGGACCCGGGACCCGGCATATGAGTCTTTGATATTGCAAACTATAGCTCAAGCCTCAAAATCATTTTTTTTTTTATTTACATTTTTATGTATAATCGTGGAGGTAGCACACTTGATGCACTTTTATAAGTTGAATGATATGCTTATTTTAAGAAAAAAATAAAAAATGGAGAGAAATTAGAACCCGGTTTTGGAACTAGATTCTGGTCCTCTAGGTGGACCCAGTTCCGGAACTGGATTCGAGTTTTCCTATCGGAACCGGGTCTGGAACCAACAAAACAGGTTATGAGTTAGAACCGGACCTAGAACTGTTATTTAGAAGCATGATTGGGTTCGGGTCCCGTATGGTTTCGACTCGAAACCATCCCGTTTGTAATCCTACATTCAGGAGCTTGTAGTGGTCACTTAGGACGTGAAAAAACTCTTGCTCTTGTAGATGATCGATACTATTGGCCTTACATGGAGTCTACTGTTATTAGACACTTGTCAACTAGACAAAGGGAACAAAAAGAATACAGGGTTACGTCAGCTATTACCGTTACCTCATGCATCATGGGAAGATATTAGTATGGGCTTTTTGTTAGGCCTGTTAAGTAGTTGTTTGTGTAGTTTTCTATCACAAATTGGTTTTAGGATTACTAGCTGACAACTTTGAGATGGTATCAGAGCCAACACGTCCCGGGTTCGAAACCACGTAGGGCAAAAAAATGCCCCTTGCCGCATTGTGTGTTTGTGCGGGCCCAAATGTGCAAGGCAAGAAGGCCACATGCCGTGTTGTGGTCTTGTGTGGACGTGCGCTTCGGGCGTTGTCCAACTAGAGGGGGGTTGTTAAGTAGTTGTTTGTATAGTTTCCTATCACCAATGGGTTTTAGGATTACTGGCTAGCAACTTTGAGACGGCTTGCCAAAGGCAACTAGAAAAGTTGATTCAATCTTCGTTTTGGTTGATCGTTTCTTTAAAATGGTTCATTTTCTTATATGTGCCAATACAACGGATGCTTACAATGTTGCTCAATTGTTCTTCAAGGAAGTTGTTCGTTTTCATGGACTGCCAAATACCATTATTTCCGATCGTGACACCAGGTTCATGAGTCATTGTTTTGGAAGACGTTGTGGATGACAATAGAGACAAAACTCAACTTTTCTACTGCTTATCACTTGCAAACTAATGGCCAAACAAAAGTAGTTAGTTGAAGCCTTGGACGGCTATTATGGTGCCATGTTCAAGACCATATCAAAACATGGGATCAAGTTTTGCCCATGGCTGAATTCGCTTACAATAATTCAGTCAATCACTCTATTGACATCTCACCATTTGAAGTAGTAACAGGTGTTCATCCGTGCTTGCCTATTGATCTAGTTCCATTGCCTATCGAAGCGCGGCCTAGTGCTAAAGTGGATAATTTCATCAAACACATGCAACAGGTACATGATGAAATTTGACGGCATATCGCTGCTAGCAATGATAATTACAAGGCCCATGCAGACAGGCGTTGTTTCAGCGAGTTTTCTGAAGGAGATAATGGTTATGTTCCGAATCCATTTGAAACGGTTGTCACCAAGAGCTAATAAGAAGTTAAATCCATGTAAGGTGGGTCCATTCAAAGTTTTGAAGAAGCTTAGCTCCAATCCATATACTCTGAAGTTACCATCAGATCTTGGCTTCAGTCCAACCTTCAATGTTGGAGATCTCACACTCTACCGTGGGCATGTCAATGACGAAGAATCTAAAGAACTGGCCATATTCTTACCAATTGCTCCTCCACTTGCAGAGAAAATCATTGATGTTCTTGATGATCAACTTATTTTTACTCAACAATGAGGCTTCAAGAAACTTCTTGTCTGCTGGCAAAACCGCCCAATCTCTAATGCTACATGGATCACTGGCATTGACTTCCGGCGTCTCAATCTGGATCTCTGAGTATTATCAATCTATTAACTTGCTGGAATTGACTTTTTTCAAGTTTGGGAGACTTGATGCATTATGGACCAATACCATGCCCAATAAGACAACTGGACCAACTCATTGACCATAGGTCAGCCCAATCCATTGGGTTCAGCCCATAGGCCCAATCGTGACTGAGAGCTACTATGCGAGTCTAAATTTATCCCTATTTTTATTTTCATTCAGTTAGTGACTATTTCTAATTGCTATTTCTATTTCTTGTTTGATTAGGATTAGTTGGTTTCCTATTTTGTTTAGAAAGTCTTGTTTACTAAGGGATCCATCCTACTTCTCTATTTAAGGACGATCAAACCTCATTGTAATTCATGCTTATTACAATTAATCAAAGATTTCTCTGAGTTTTTCTTCAATTATGGAGTTTCCCATTGTCTTGAGTGTGCCTTAGTGCTGGAATCCATCTCCAGATTCAATCAATTCCATTGGAGATTGATCTAATTTTCCATTGACAATTTGGGCCTGCGCTACAAGGATAGCATTTAGAATCCCAAACAACTAAAGAGAACCCAATGGAACTTGCTCTGATACCAAAATAATGGAGGGTGGATCGATATGAAATCTTCAAACATATCTTGGAGCCCTGCCAAAGGAGTCTTCACACATTGGAGATGCCAAGGAGTCTTCACACGAGGCTAAGAGATGTTTTTTCACCAACTCAAGATAGGAATAGAGAAAGATGTTCTATCATTGATTTTCTTTGAAGAGCATTACAACCATTATATAGAGTAGTAGGCAACGATCTTGGCTCTCAATTAGAGTGGTCAATAATCTCCGACTCTCAATTAGAGATAATAATTTGCTTGGTTTTAAGGATTTTGACTACTCATGTTTCTTTCTTAAGCAAATTACAAACAACTTGATTCTCTCTCGTGAAAGTTTCCTAAAAAAATGAGATTAGGCATGTGACAAGATCACTATGCCTTTATTCAACACGTGATTGATTAATTACTCAAGTTATGGGCCTTGTTAGTAGACTGCTCTATGCTGGTCTTCTTGGGCCTTATTTGATAATTAAATATTTGGCCCATGGCCTGCATCCCAAGTGCTATTCAAATAGTGGAAAATTTGGTCTTTCAAGAAAGAATCAAGCATATTGAAGTCCATTGCAATTCTCTTTGGGAATGTTTTGATGATAAAACCATTACTCTTGCACATGTGCCTTCCAATCTCCAAACTACCGACACTTTCACAAAGGTATTAATTTGTGATTGACATCAGTTCTTTGTACACAACTTGTTGCTGGTTGATCATCAGCATCAATTTGAGAGGGACTATCAATTATGATAGTTAGGAGGCTACCGAATTTAATGGACGACATATATTTGTATGTACCACAGGTGTGCTATTAAGATTTCTGATTCTCATTATCTATGTTGCCCAAATACGGATATGGATATGGACACTGATGTAGGGATTGATGATACGACTCCTCACTTTTGAAAATCTAGGACACGGCTACGGATACGGGTGTCCTAATTTTGTTTTAGATCACTTTTGAATAAATGAGATTATCATTGTTGTCGTCCCTTTCTAGTAATTTTTATGGTGAGAAGTAAAAATATTAAAAGAACTATATGAATATAAATGACTTTATAAGTAGGATATGTTAAACTTGGTCCCTAGAAGTATCGGTGCTGTATCAGGTACCAAGACAAGTGTCGTATCGGTATCATACGAATACGTTGGACTTGTACAAGTATCCGGGTATCATAGCTCATTATCCAAGCTAACTGGATTAGAATATTTGGTTGATGGTAATCAGGAGTAGATTGATTTGAATTAATCTTGGAAAAAGGTGAATATAAATAGAGGTCAAACTACAATGGGAGATCACTCAGTTAATCCAAAATCCTCTTTTGTATTTGTGCTCTCTCTCTCTCTCTCTCTCTCTCTCTCCACACACACTTGCATCAGACTTACCCGTTTAATTACTAATATGCTATTATAACTGGTGATGACAGTGATGAAACAGTTAAGAAATGTGATACATTTTATTTCTGAAGAATCAAGTTACTTATGTGGGGGAAAAAGAAAACAAAAGAAATATTTTCCATGTTGATCAAATCATTATTCATGAACACAGAGAACTGAATTTTATTATGGACACTGTTAAATCCAGAATAAGATTCAAAGTCTTTTCCTCATGAAAAGCCACTTTCATGATCTGATTGCAATAGATTATGAAAACTTGGCACTTAAAAGAGGATGGAGTTTCTCTGAACTGCAACTAGCATACAGTTCATTTTGCTTGACAGCAATACGGTTATTTGTTTTCTTTATGGGTTTTGACATCAGCGATTAATGTCTATAAATCAATTCATTATTTGATTCAGTGATTGAAAAATTATAATTTTTCTGAATATTTTTACTTTTTTCATTTCTCAGATATGGAATAATTTTTATTAGGAAGGACTTAGTGGTTTCCCTGATGTTTTGCAGTTCACATTATGAATTTCGTTTTTTTCCTTTAAAAAATATCAGCAACTTAAAAATTGTGACCCACATTTCTTGCAGATTGATCTGAGACGGGCCAATAATTGTGAAATCATGCTTACGAAGGTTAAGATTCCATTGCCTGATTTGATGGTAAGGTGTTTCACACTGTTTTTGGTTTTCCACTAGAAGGCTCCTTTCCAAGTTTGAAATCACTACTTTCTTTTGTGATAACCCCCTTAGATGTATAATTTTGAATGGTATATTTCCCTTCATTATTAAATTTATGTAATAGAATTTGTGATATTTCCCTTAAATGTTTTGTGCGATGGTGTTCCTCATAACTTTCATGGTTCATATTTAATTTCAGTGGGGTGGTCTTCATTTCCTTAAACTTTATTTACTATAGGTTTATTATCCATGGAAAGGATAGCGCTGTGTTTGTACAGATTTAATGGATGATTCCATCACAGAATCCATCGTGAAGGAAATTTCTACTGAGTCCTCGTGGTTGCCTTCATGAATGTTTTTGCAGAGTACATTGCTTACTCTGGATGATTCTGTTCTAGATGCTGACCAGATAGATAATCTTATAAAGTTCTGCCCAACAAAGGAGGAAATGGAACTACTTAAGGTAGATATATATCATGATATGAAAGTCAATATTCCTTCATGTGCTTCAATGGGAGTGCCTCCCTTTGTTCCACCCATATTCTAACTTGTATAAGTATTAAACTATAAAGTTAAGATTTACTTAAGTTCTTCTAGCAGTTACATCGCCTGATAATGTCAACTATAATTGTGCTCATTATTCAATTTGTTAGGGCTATACCGGTGATAAAGAAACCTTAGGAAGATGTGAACAGGTTTGTTTTCTTCCACTTCCATTCTTTTCCCTTTATGATATATATATATATATATATATATATATATTTAGACAGTGTTAGATCTGTGAAGGATTCTGTCACGCTGGTTGTTTTGATGGTAATAAATAGGTCAAACAAACATGCCAATTAATCAGTATTTGAAATTCTTGGTAAAATGCAGTTTCATAAACATATGTAAGACCTCTTATGCTATGGTTTCAACCCATCAAACCATATTATGAAGGCATCTAGATTCTAGAGTCTAGATCCTAGATTACACTCATTCTGGTAGAAGCTTCTTTTTTTTTTTTTTTTTTAATTTTGTAAAAATGTAGAGCCATTTGATGTTTTCAATAGTTTATCATTGACACGTTTGGTCATTTACATAACAGTTCTTCTTAGAGTTAATGAAAGTACCACGAGTGGAATCTAAACTCAGAGTCTTCTCTTTTGAGATTCAATTCACTTCTCAGGTCAGGCAAAATTATATTGAGCATCTGGTTTCCTTTAGATTTTCATCTTGCAATAAATTTTGATTTGTTCCTTTCTTGACTTCTGTCCAGGTTTCTGACCTAAGGAAGAGTCTGAACACTGTACACTCTGCCGCAGAAGAGGCAAGTTTTTTGTTTCCCTACCTCATCTCTGCACTGTTGCTAGGTCATTTTCAATTATTAACTTTTCTTGCATCACTTCAACCTTGTGAATATCAGATCAGAACGTCTGCCAAGTTGAAGAGAATCTTGCAGACAATTCTGTCTCTTGGGAATGCATTGAACCAAGGAACTGCTAGAGGTGAGTTGAAATATGAATTCTGAAAAATATTTGTGTTAAGTGCAGACTGCAGACGATACTGTATTGACTTGTTGGTTTCCAAGCATGCAGAGTGAACCAACTTGTTAACTGTACTCTGGAACCACTTGAACATCTGAGTTACAAATGTGCATTGTAAACTGCTGGTATCATCATAAACTATTGTTGTATTTTTTGGGGGATTACCAAAAAAAGTCAACGTTTAACATGAATCTGATGATGCTGATGCAGAACGATGAAAGAAAACTGGAGGAAGTATGAGGTGGGGTAGAGAGAAAAGATGGGAAAAGAACTAAAGATGTTGCCTAGTTACTACATCAATGCACTAATTTTCTTAAGGGCTCTTTTTTCATATCTTGAGATATCTAAGGGATCACAATGGTGAACTTACAACAGTCATCCAGATCTATATTTGTTATAGGCTCTACTAGATTGATTGGCTACATTTTCATTAGATTGATTGACAGAACCAAATCTACTACAAACACCGCAATTGCCTTCCCATCCACCATGGTCATCCTTATCATGGTCCTAGTTGGAATCACTATTCTTCTCTCACACATAACCCTCCACGGTAGGTTATATACAAGACAGGTTTGGGTCGGGACTGTGCTTGACTTGAACCTGGTTACTACACATTCTCTCTTAATTTATCATATACTGATGCTACCCATAAATGCTCTCAAATGCACTCTTTATCTTTCCAATTTTTACCACACATTCATCCCATCATTATCATCTCAGCCAAAGTATTTCATGGTGTATTGCATATAATAATGTTAATCCTGAATTCCTGATGCAAGAAACAAACTCTAATCATCTTCATTAAAATAATGTTAGTATAATATATTATGAATATATTTTTATGTTTCTTATAATAATGATATATATCATATATTATGTATATAAGATATTATCATACATTAAATACACCATACACTCTAGGTAATTGGGTCCAGTCGAGTCCAGACTTGACTGGACCGGGCCTGGGCCGGTTAGCGATTGGACCTAAATTGTGGATCCGAACCCAATCCTAAAATGTGGATCTGGCTCGTATTGGATCCAAAGTGTGGATTCGGACCAGAACCCACACTTTGAGACAAGAACTGATTATCAAATGCGGTCTGAAAAATGGACCCTTAGAATAATTGGGCAATTGGAGTTCCATTGACATTCCTACTATCAGACATCACATTGAAGATGGCTAGGACACCACACCATCAACGAAAGATAAGGGACGAAACTCTGAATTTCATGCAAACAAAAAAATATATTCTTATAATGTCTGGTTGTACATTTAAATAAACATGCATTCTTTTTTTTTTTTTTTTTTGCCCTGTTTGAATCAAACAAGGATTTGAAATCCTTTTTCATGTTAATTAACCACTTCTGATATTCCTGCTACAAAGAAGTCTCTTATTTAGGAATAGCATTTGGACTCAAGTTGTACACCTAGGATACCTAAAATTTGTACCCATATCTTATTTCTAAATGGACTATAACTTCTTTGAGATTTTTTGGAATTGCACAATCTTGTGATCGTTGGATAGATAATTGATATCCATCAAATTGGCCTTTTTTTTTGTGTGTGTCAATCAGACACTGTTTTACACATGAAGCATGCCCATGTTTAGGAAAAAAAAAAAATTGAAAATATAACTAAAGATCAAATAAATTTCTATTTTATGCGTCTGCCACATTTGGTATCTTTGTTGAGCAGACTCAACAACTTGTGCGCTTTATTAGCAAATTGATGCATGTGAAATGCTTTAATTATTATTTTTCTCTTGCATGTAATTTCCGCGACATCACACAGAGGAGGGCTCGGACTTAAACAAAAAAAATTATTAAATTTTTTTTTTTTTTGTTGTGGGAGGGCCCCCTACATGTATACCTATACCTTTCAGAAAATGGGCCATAACTTTTTTAATACTCATCATAATTGCACAATCTTGGGCTTTTTGGATAGAGAATCAAATGTCACACCACGTGAACCTAATTTTGTGTCAATCAGACACATGGTTTAAAATAATAGTCAGAAAGGGTGACATGGTCAGATCGAGAATGGAGCACTTTGTCACTTCACAAATTTTAATTTGAACAAAAAAATCTAAAAAAATAATCCAAAAAACCTAGAATATTAAAAAATTGTAACAATCTAATGTTCTTTTCCATTAAAGCATGGTATGGTGGACCCTTATGTAAGTCCTATATTGCTATTTTGATCTTAAACTGTTGAATCTTATGAAGTTTAATGATTGAATCAAATGTGTATCAAGGAATTCATTGTCATACTAAGCTTGTATTTTCGATCTAGAAAGATAGCCACACATATGCACAAACCATTTTGATAGTTCTTTCGATCTTTGATTCATTGTATCAATGTGCTTGTCCTATCATCCATGATGAATCCTTACCATTCCTCTCCGTACTACAGTTGGTGGTTATCTAAAGTACATCCCATGAAGAGAATCAAAGTATAATTGGTATTATATTTTATTAATATCCTGTTTGCCCAATTGGTATTTGAATTCCTAGAAAATCTTAATATAGGAGGTTTTATCAGGGTTAGGAGCGAAGTATATAGGTGTAGATTTTGATGGGACCATACCTTCCTAGGATTTAGTTTGCTATGGTGATGGTTAGGTAATCATTCCTTGTCAAATGGTAGATCATTTGATGGCCCTTCGTGGATCTTCACCCTTTATCCGTCATTTTTAGCCCCTTTGATGGAAGGGATTGTTTAGAAATCCTAGGAACTTAATACCTATTTAAAGAAAGGGGCCTTATTTAAACAAAAAGAAAAAATAATTCAATTAAGTGGCTGTATCAGCTGATATTGGGATATGAGTTGACACGACTTTAACTATAAATTGGTGTATTGCTTGATACACAGGCCTGGACACTGTTTACCACAAAATCATCATCATCTTCTTCAAAGCCTTATCCCATCAATTTGGGGTTTACAAATAATGAATTCTTTACCTATTTGATAACTTTGATGGATTGGGGAACTTGAAGGATTTCTTATATATATGGTTGACTGGTTTCTTCTAACCCTCTCGTGGTCTCTTGGAAACATGAAAATGCAACTGAAAACAAATAGAATCCTATTTTATGCATTCGCCGCATGTGGGGCCGTTGTTGAGTGGATGTGGAAGAACTTATTTCTTTGAGATTGTCTAATGCCCTCAGTTTGTATCATTCTCACCAATTTGGAAGAACTTATTTTTTAGTTATGTTGGTGTCCATTAGGATCAGTGATCCTTTGCACCGTAAACTTCTTGCCGGCCAATCTAGTTGCATCGTTACTTCTTTGTCAATCTATGTGATTTTTACCTCCATCAGTTTGCAGCATTCTCACCAATTTGGAAGAACTCATTTTTGAGTTATGTCGGTACCCATTAGGATCGGTGATCCCTTGCACCGTTTACTGCTTGCCGGGTAATCTTGTTGCACCTGTTACTTCTTTGTCAATCTATGTGATTTTCACCTCCATCTTATCATAGATTGGAGCTACGTCGTAGTCTGATAGCTTGGATATACTTTGGTGGCTCTATGGACCATTGGATCATCTAATATTTTAGATTTGACTATTAGATACATGAGAAATCGCATCCATCCATCCATTGGGGGCATTCATTGTTGTTCTGCAAAGATGAAGCCCAGATGTGGCATCTCAAGTAGGACCAGCTGCTTGACTCAGTTGAATGATAGATCTGTCAAATTCACTTCCATAGATGCTTCCAAGGTGATGGCGTCTTATGCTTCGAATAATCTTGATCTTCTTTCAAATCTGCATTTCTATCATTCTTATTAGTGAATCTTTTCTTCCTTCTAATCATCTATTTCTTCTTTGCAAAGAACTCTTACACGATATCATTGTGATCTTCTTTCCATTGTGCTCTCTGCTCATGTTTTTTTTTTTTCCTCATAACAATAAAGTTTTATTAATAAGCAAAAAAGAAACAAAACAGGACAAAGCCACAACAAGCCAGCTCACACAAGACTCCAAAAAAGAGAACTACAAAACAAAATGATACTTTACATCAAAATTAAGAGATGAAAGAATAACTCCCTCCTTTCCAAGAGCATTTGCCATGACATTAGCGCCTCTTAAAATATGATTGAAGCAAGTACCCAAATGAAAAGAAATATCATGCACCTCCTCTACCCAATCCGCTAACCTCCATGGAAAAGACGACTTACCAGAACACCACTGAATAACTGAAAAAGAATCGCCTTCTACTCATGTTGGTCGGCTGTTTGTGCTTGCCATTTATGCAACCATTCATCTTATTTCTTTTAGCATATTGAACACTTCTTTTATCAACTGTAGAAGAAGATCTTGTTGTTACTTTAAAACTCAGCTTTGACATAATCTTGTCCTTCAAGTAGACATGCTAAGGTGCTTGTATGTATGGTAGTTGGCTGTTTGGGTTGGGGAGAAGGTGCTGTTACAATTGTTGAGATCGTCATATGAATGAAACCCTTGTTGATAACAAATTAAAGGAAAAATCTCAAAGAATCTTATCTGCTTTGATACCAGACTGATTCACGAGAAGCGACACAGAGAATCTCTCTTCTTCTCTTTCATGTAACTTCCACAACACGAAGGTTGGACAAAGTTATGCCATCGTACCAAAGATGGGAAAGGACAATTCAACTTTCATACAAAATAATCCATTCTTTTCATGGCTAGTTGTACGTTACAATATGTAGAGTTTTTTTTTTTTAATTATTAATTTATTCATATGAAAGCAAGGATTTGTAATCCTTTTATATTTTAATTGATCACTTGTGATTTTCCTACTACAAAATTTTTTTTTGACACTGTAAAGCAAGGTTTAAAAAAAGGGACTCAGGACCCGACTTGGCCAGGTCTGAGTCGACTCCCCCAAGCATGGGACTTGGCCGAGTTAGGTTCAGTCCACTGTAGTGGATAAAAAAAAACAGAAAAATAAAAAATGAACTCCACCCAATCCTAGGCTGCAGCCCTAGCCCCAGCCGACAGGTGTGTAGGTGGGTTGGCTCTCTTGGCTAAGATCAAGATCAGAGAAAACAGAAAAAGGAAAAATATAAAGAAAGAAAGAAAGAAGAACAGAGAAGGAGAGCAGCGTACCTTATCAGTGGCAACGGCGAAGAGAAGCAGCAGTGGTGGAGATCATCTTCGATTGAAGGCGGAGATTGGACGGCAAGGTGGCGGAGTTGCTTAAGTATGTTCTGCGATGGCGCCAGAGTTCTTCCTATGTTAGGTGATGGCTACGGAGATACCCCACCCCCACCGCCCCTTTACCCCTTTCCCCTTTCCCTCTTTTGCCCTTTCTGGTTTCTGCCGAAAGAGGGTTCGAAACCCCCTTTTTTTTTTTTTTTTTTTTTGTTTTATACTCTGCCCTTTTTCTGCATATTTACAAAAAAAGACACCTTTTTTTTTTTTTTTTTTGGTTTTTTATTGCGTCAAGTCTAAGTCACTTAGACCTAACCCAGTCATGGCCGAGTCCGAGTAGACTCGGACTCAGCCGATTTTTTAATCCATGCTATAAAGATAGTGGGATGCTAGTGGTACTTGCTTGTGTACACTTATGTAAAGAAGTTAGAAGTCAACACTAATTCATTTTCCTATCAAGACAACTTATGGAAAAATTTTTGAGTGCGGTTACAAAATTTGCATATGATTTTTCTTGATTTAGAGAAGGCCTACAAGAAGGTGTTGAAGCAGTTAGTTTGGCAGAAATTGAAGATAAATGCATCTTTAATGGTTATGTATATTGATGTTATGCAAGAAATGCATGAAGGGGCAATAATGAGTGTAATGGTAGAGCGGGAGACTTCTACGTTCTCAGTTGGAGTTGGATTGCACTATTGGCTTTGAGCACCTATTTATTTGTCTTGGTTAAGGACCATATATATGTATATGTATATAGATATTTGATTAAGCTCCTTGGACATTTTTATGGATCATGTGGTACTCCGCTGGGAGACAAGAAAGCGAGTAAAAGATAAGCTAGAACTTTTAAAAAAGGCTTTCAAGTCAATTGGGAGTGCAAATTTTGTTGAACTGAGAAAACAAGTTCAATGAACTAGGAGAAGGGACAGACCAATAAAGGGCTTGAATGAAATAGTTAGTAAAGACATGATGGATTGTGGAGTTACCGAGGGCTATAAATGGAGCCGAGTGGAAAATATAGCTCCCAAAAGCTGACCCCACCCTGATAGATGGGGTAAGGCTTCAATGATGATGATGATGGCAATGGTTAATCTTTATAGAGGTAGCTGAATTTCCTTCCATGGAATAAGAATATAGGGGTACTTAACCAACAATTTCCATGAGTCTTGGGCACCAAAACTCTTATAATTGTGTGATTGGCCACCTAAAACTACCCTTCAGAATCAAAAGAAACATTTCAACCATCAAAATCAAGCCTGGACATTGGAAAGGCATAGTTTCGTTCATCACAATTCACAAGTTTAAAGCTACTACAACGTACAAATGGCAGCGAGATCACCTTCAAATATGTTTTACAGAAATCAACATTAGTTATACTTAAAGAAAGAAAGCTAGACACATCTAGGAAGGGGCCACGGCCAACTATCTTCATGAAGCCATATTAACATCATTATACAGTTTATTAGGGCCCAAAAGTTCTACTAAACTTGTATAGCATGAAAAAAAAGGACCAAACTTCTCAGGTTTCGGGCCAAAAAATCAAGTAACGGGAGAGTAACCACAAAAATACAAGTTTTAGTTGAAAACTCTTACATACTTATAGATCAAGGGTTTGACCTTGTAAACAACACCAACCAGCCAATGACCCACAGAGGGTTCTAATGAATCAAATGGACCTTTCTGACACTAAGCTGATGCTTCTTTGTACAGCTGGTAAAGGTAGTAGTAAACTGTGTTGAGATGGTTAAAAGAGATCTTCTGATCTAGTGCTCTAGTACCATAATGTCATTTGTGTATGAGGATGGAAGATGGAGAAAATCCAGGGAAGAATGAGATGGAGGAGAGCGGAGAAAGGAAAAAAGAACAGAGAAGAAGGTAGGAAAATATGTGTAATTACTTACTTCACAAACACAATTTAATTAAAGTTTATACATCATATTGCAAGACAAAGTTTATGCAAGTGAAAAAGGTGGTGCAATGGGCTCCTCCCAATGTAGGGGTGTTGAAGTTTAATGTGGATGGGGCAGCTAAAGGAAAGCCTAGGCCAGCAGGTATTGGTGGGGTGCTTCGCGATAGTGGAGGGCTTGTCTGGGCAATGTTTTCCAAGTATGTTGGGACTATGGAGTCTAATGAAGCGGAAGTGATAGCTATCGTAGAAGCTGTTCGAATTTTTGCTTCTTCCTCATTTAATTCAAGGTTAGAGGTGGAAAACGATTCTCTCAATGCTATTTCGTGGGTGTCCTCTTCGGCTGTCATTCCTTGGAGATTCCAATTTTACCTTAATGAGATTAGAGCTTTAGCATCCTCGTTTCAAGTAAAGTTTTAACACGTTGGGAGGTCGGTTAATGGTTTTGCTGATTCGTTAGCTAAGCAAGGGGTGGATAGGTTTTCTAATTTGGTGGCTTTCATTGAGTGATGTTTCTTTGTCTTTTGCTTTTCTTTGTCGTGGTATATTTCTTTTATACCATTGTGCTCTTTTTGTTTGTTCTTGTGGTTTATTGTTTCTGGGTTTCTCTTTTTTATAATCTATCGTTATTGATAAAAAAAAAAAAAAAAAAAACACAAAGTTTATGCAAGTGCCCGTGGCACATTGGAGGGTGCTCACTATTTCAACCTTGAAGTTGTGAGTTCTAATCATGTTTAGTAAAAATAAATAAAAAGAGAAGGAGAAACATAAGATAATAAGGATTGCATGAAATGGTGCACTCACATCAAAGCCAATTTGATGAGTTGAGCTCTATACAAGCTGTTTTGCATGACCTGTAACCCCTGTTTTTTTTTTTTTTTTTTTTTTCTTTTTTTTTTTCCCCGAAAATCCGGCTGCTCAGAATGGCTATAGTTCTGAATATGCTGTTTGCACTACCAAGGTAAACTGCTGGAAGATTATGATATGACAATTGAAGAAATGTTTGGCATGATTGGAATTAATTCCAATTGTAAATTACATAGCGTTATGCCTTTTCAGTGGTGATTCGTTTGCTTATCTTACTTTTGATTTTCTCTTACCAGTGATTAAAATTATATTGTCTTTTGTGCCTTTGAGAATTCAGCTATTGCATAACAAAATATTCTCTCTTTAGACATGTAACAAAGCTCCTCTCTCTTATGTATAGGTTCTGCTATTGGCTTTAGGTTGGATAGTCTCCTTAAATTAATTGATACCCGGGCCCGTAACAACAAGATGACTCTCATGCATTATCTTTGCAAGGTACAAGTTTCTTTTATTTTAGCTGATGACTTTTTTTGAGGTTTTGTTAGCAATGTATTGCCATATAGAACTGTTTTAGTTTAAACTATAACAAGCTTTCCAAATGTTGTAAACATAAATGAATCTTACCAATAAAAATAAAATAACCTAAGCTCACCATGATCATTCTTTTTCTTTGATGTGCATGTGGGATGCTTGTCTTCATACATGCATTTTGCTTGTCTATAAACACACACACCCAAAAAATAATAATTAAATAAAGCAAAAATGACAAACGTACATCCGTACATTTTGTGTGTTCGCATGCATTTGCTTGTCTAAACACATGCATAGGCTGTTGCATTTATATACACATGTCATGTATAGTCTCAAATGTTTGTATCTGTGCATGTGCACATTCACATTGATGTAGATACATGCATTTAAATTAACAAATGCAGACTTGTATATGAGTGTGCGTGCATAGTTTAGACTGAAATGGATGTGGAAATGATGTAATGGGTGCCTCATTCTGCAACATTTTGTTGATGCTGAGGCCGAGATTGTGGCTCTTCATATCATCCTTAAATATGAAAATGCCTTGGGTCCGCCTGGGCTAATTTTGTTGAGGGGTTTCCTCATGCTGTCTCTTGGGCCAGATGATGCATTCCACCTCCATTGGTGGAAGAAGTGCTCCATCTAGTCCAAGAGATCCTAAGTGTTTTCCCACATTTTGAGAAGTGTGAGTGGAGAGATGGACATTTTGGCTGAGGAGTCGGGTGCTGATTGATTGCCTGGAAATGTAGTGACCTTGCCTCCTTGACATTTCCTTGTGGTGGGGTATTCGTGGCTGGCTGATTGCTTGTTATTTCTTTGTGAAGGGCTGTTGGGTCCTGTCTTTAAATTTTTTTTTTTTCTTTTAAGTTTTTGGTTGAGGTCTCAGTCTCTCTTGTTACAGTATACTTTTATAAGATTCTGAGATTTATTAGTATTACCATATAAAATAGAAAGAAGAAAGGTTTAATTTTTGATGTTTTCCTACATCCTTTGATTCCTTTCTACTGTTCTTTTCTATATTTGGTGTCTAGAGACATTAATTACTAGTCGATATTTGCATGTTTGGTTGCAAATCTTCTACTTTAAGCCTTGTATTCAATTTTTATTTTGTTCCAAGCATTTGTTAGCTATAGAGCTTGAAGCTCAGTACAATTTAATCATCTCTTTGTACAGCAATATATATTAAATGGAAACAAAGAATTTAATAAAATAGATGTGCTATTCTTTTCACTCTATTTTTTGCCTGACAAGCTTTAGGTACTTGCTGAAAAATTACCGGAACTTCTTGATTTTCACAAGGACCTTGTGAGCTTAGAAGTTGCATCAAAGGTATGATTGGTTTGATCAAAGGTGAAGACAACATTAATGCACATTATCAAAACAAGTTGTATCTGATTTGATTCCAATAATTATGCAGATACAACTGAAAACATTGGCAGAAGAGATCCTAGCAATAAGCAAAGGATTAGAGAAAGTTGTACAGGAGTTGACAACATCTGAAAATGATGGTCCTGTTTCAGAAATCTTCCGCAAGGTACTAAAAGCTACATTAGCTAGTTACATCTTTTGACATGTGTAGAAAGATGGCTTTCTTTCTTTTTATTTAATTAAAATCTCCTTGTAGCTTCTGTTGGTTGATTTTTGTTTTTTTAGAGGACAGCATATAACAGTCTTAAATTTCTTTTTGATCAGTCAAAATAAGTGTTTATTTGAATGTCATTACTTGATTTATCTGTGAAGCTGTTGTCTCTGTTGACCGTAAAAATGTGGACAGGACAGTTTTTGTTTTACGGATGGGCAGTGGGCATGCTGCAGCTCGATGAAGTTATGGCTATGAATATCCCTTTTATGAAATGCTTTTGTAGGGTCTGATTTGGACTTGAATAACTTGAATGCAAGCTGGTTGAGGTTTTATGATGCTGGACAGACCCAAGATTCATGGGTCGAACAAGCCTATCTGGGGCCCATTAACATGACCGTATGGCCTACGGCCATGGGATCCATATGACCATCCCTGTTAGTTTATTTGTTTCATTTACTTTAATTATTTGAAGTTTTTTCTGATTTTTGAAGTTAGGTTCTATAGATTTTATACTGGATGTTTTATCTTGGCCGTTAAATGTGTTTAGATGGTCAAGATAAGTTTTAGGGCTTTTCTTTGTTTATATAAGGCGAGGATTCTCGGACTCGGCCCTAACCAAGTTGGGTCCCATGTGACTCGGACTTGACTCCCACCAGTCCGACTTGCATGCATCATTTAAAAAAAGAAAGAGAGAAAGAGGGGGTAGAAGGAAAAAGACAAAAAACAGAAAAAGTAAGAGAGAGAGAGAGAGAGAGAGTTGCATGGATCATTTAAAAAAAGAAAGAGAGAAAGAGGGGGTAGAAGGAAAAAGACAAAAACCAGAAAAAGTAAGAGAGAGAGAGAGAGAGAGTAGGAAAAAAACAAAGGAAAACGAGAGGGAGGCAGGAAAAAACATATTTTCTTTACTTTTACTTGTACCCTCTAATAGGTCCACTTAAGGAAACACTAAACCACTAAAAATTACTCATTTTCCATTTAGAAATAACATTTTGTATTATTAATTTGGTAAGAATTAATTAAATGTATATAATTTATTTTATTTTAAATTTTAAGATTTCTTTTTTTCCCTACGTATATATTATTTTGTTTTGTTTTTACATTTTCTTCAAAGCATAACTCTGAGTGTTTTGCCAGAATTCCAAATTGGCCAAACCAAAATGGGGTTCGAGATAGAATTCTCCCCCTATATATATTAATGCATCATTGATAAATGAAACACAATATCGATGACTCTTTTGGTTGGGGAAGAACTTATGTCCAGGTTCTACCTTTGATGCCAATCCTCCCCCTATATATAGGTGAAGGGAACTTCATTGCGAGACAATTGAATGGTCCAACATAGTAAGACAACAGGGCTCCATGGAATGCTTGCACAATGTTTGCTTGAACAAGAGACCAATGAATTGCGGACGTTGAAGAGAGAGGCTTATTCTCCGCTAGCCTGACAATTGAATTAAAGCATCAAAAAGGGTCCATTGGGGACTGTTGTTAATCTCCTCTTGTACACTTTTAAATTAGATGACAAGGCATTTGGTTACCTTAAGAGAGTCACATACTCTCCATTTTCTTGCATAACAAAAATGTTTGTTACTACAAAGTTTTTTTTTTTTTAAAGTATATTATTTTAAACAAATCAAATATCTATATATACTGAGAATGCCAAGTTTTCTTAAGGTATAAATGACCTGTTAAAGGCTTGCATATCTATATCGAAGTTATGTGGTCTGTAACTTTACCCCTTTCTATGTAAACGCTATGTTGCATGGATTCTCTGAAATAAGCAACATACCTGTGCCAGACACATCTTGTGTAGGATGACACCTTGTCAGATTCGCCAAAAATGTTCTATCACTAGTCTAAAGGTTATTTTGTAGTTGATAAAATATTATTCAACTTTTGGAATCCTACATGAAAATTTTCTTTATTATTTAGAGTAGCATTTGTTTATTTTTTTTATTGGTAACATGACTCGAACCCTCAAACTTGCGACTGTGACAAAGAGTTGTAAATATTTTTTATTCGTGCCATTTTTACATATTATTCTTATTTGAAATGAATAGTTATTTTTTTAAATGTTATGCTGAATCCACGAATCCCATATTTTTTGGATTTTTTTTTTTTTTTTTTGAATTAGACACTATTGGATTCAGACACATCCACCGGCACTCATGCAACTTCATTTGTGTGCTATTAAGACATAATTAAGCAATCATTTCAATGACATAAACTTAATTCAACAACTAAATAAACAAGGAATTCTCCTACGAGCCCTTATTCCTCTAAGGTCTCTTTGCCAAATAAGATTCTTTTATTAAAGGACTCCAAAATTACCACGAACTTTCATGTCTAGGATAATACTTACTTATAGACTATGATGCACGGATACTTCAAAATGGGCAACGTATTGTGTCGTATCGTATCTGATACTTCGCTTTTTATGTTTAAAATTCGTGTCCCTGCCGTGTCTACGACGTGTCCTTGGCGTATCCATGTCGTATCTGTGCATCATAGCTTATAGAGACCCCAAGATTGTCACAAATTATAAAGCAAGTACATATATGCTGGTTTACAAAGAGAGCTGAAGGTAAATCTCTACAGATATATACCCTGAACTGGCTTTTTAATGAGCCTCCTTTGCCTTTGGTACATGAATGGGTTGAAATGAGCTTCGAGATGGTCCATGGACTTTGCCTAATGGGCCTTGGAATATACTTGGCCTATGATCCAAAATGCTATTGTGGATTTTATGCTTTTGAAGATGTTTGTTTCATTGCTATATTTGTAATCAACTGCATGTTTCTTGTGTCCACAAAGACACCATATGAAAGGAAATAGTAGGATTTGAAGCCTACTTTGTATGTTATAATGTGGCAGCAATGCTCTCACTTTGGGTCTTTGTATACGAATCAGAGGTTGAGTCTATCTACAATTTATTGCATTACAATTATTCATCCATATAGAATTTCAAGTTGCTGTCTTTCATGAATTATTGTTCTACATGTTCTTTAGTGTCTTTTCATTCAATGTTTATATATGGGTTGAGCATAATAATTGAAATGCATTAATTATCCAGACTTTGAAGGAATTTCTTGTCACTGCTGAAGGTGAAGTGAGGTCCTTAACTTCACTTTATTCTGGAGTGGTATGCCTAACTCATTTCCTTAGGTGATAGTACTCAAGTAATGTTTATGTTTAGACTTGAACTCATTGCATGACATGGTTTTCCTCTTGGCTTCTTGACAGGGTAGAAGTGCAGATGCATTGGCCGTTTATTTTGGAGAAGATCCTACTCGGTGTCCATTTGAGCAAGGTCTCTTCCTAGTGCCTGATTCCATGTACCTTACAACTAGATTTAACTATCGAAGTTTCCTTTTACTACTTACTTTCTATGCATAAAGTCTTAATTGATATAGATAAATCGATATAATTTCCTGGCTTGATCGTGAAACGTCAAATTGATGTTTATGATTTGGTACATTTAGTACTGTCCTTGTTGCTCATCAAAATTGCTATGCATGATATCACAGAAAATAATTGATTATGTCTGACTCATCCTTTGCTGGTGAAGTTGAAAATTTGAAATTGATGAACACCTGGTATTGTGGTTTAGCTGTGCATCAAATTTTGATAATATTTTCTGATTTCTTTTTCTGGTATTGTGGTTTAGCTGTGCATCCAATTATCTGTTCCCACTTCCCCTTCTTGAGCTTGGAGCGCTTAAAATACTTAGTATGGCACGCGCAAAGAGAGAGGCATAAAATACTTAGTATTGGGACATTTTTTATTATCAATCTTCCTGACCTAACCATTTCAAGAGATTTTTTTTTTTTAATCTTTAATTGGGGTCACCCACGCATTTTCTTAAGCTTTTATTATGTATTAATGATACGTTCATTGTCTATGTTTTTTTTTTTTTTTTTATTATCTCTCCGTGAAGGACTTATAAGGAAAATAAAAGAAAAGAAAAGAAATGAAATGAAAGTTTTTGAGTTAATCAAAACTAGAATTCTGAATATTGAACTTAAATATTGAGGCGGCATTGCAGATTTCTAATGGCATTGAGGATTCCAAAAACTAAAAACAGGCAATGATCTTCCAATATGTGGTTCCAGTGCTGAAAGGCATGTTCTTTTGGGAATTTTTGACTGCAGTCACATGGAACATGATGCCTCTTTGTCTAGAAGATATTCTTTTCAATGAAAACAACATATGAAATTGTTATGAGTATGAGTAGTGTTTTTCTCATAGAACTGGTGTCTTTCTTCTGAACCTCTGCATTTATATAGTGCATAATAGCACACTACATTTGATAAAGTTTATTGTATATATGTATATGTATATGTATACACACATACATATGTATGTATGTACAAGGGGGAGGGGGGAGGGAGATTTTGTTGCCGTTTCTATTTCATTTATGAGTCAAATTTTCTTGTTTCTTTGGTATTTTGTGTCTGTACCTCATTATAGTTACAAAACGTACAATGTTGAACCAATTTCATTAGATCCACTTCTGACTGTTTCTTAAGTATATTTTTCTTTTGAACTGTCTGGCACAGTTGTTTCCACACTTCTTAATTTTGTGAGGATGTTTGGGCGTGCCCACGAAGAGAACTGCAAGCAGCTTGAGCTTGAAAAGAAGAAAGCTTTGAAGGATGCAGAAATGGAGAAGAAAACTAGTACTCCAAAGAAGGATCCGGAAAAGGTGTTACAGTCTCCAATCAGGAGCAGCACCTTGAAATAATCAGTAATTTGACAAAAAACTCAAATCTAACAGTCAAGCGATTTCCTCATCTTGGAAGAACTTCCTCCTCCTTTGGTGAAGAAAAAGCAACAATGATGCAGAGAAATCTCATCAAAACACCATACAAAAGGAAAGACGCACATACACGAATTGGAATAAGTTGAAGTAAATTGGGATCATCGGCAAGTGAATTGTGATGTATAGTACAAGCCTTTAGAGGCTGAATCTGTAATTTATCAGGTAAGCCTTTTTAATATTTCATTGCTTAAGCCCATGCATGTGCCTTGGCCCTTGTTGTGAAGTGATGCACAAATCACACAACATTATAGGCATAGCGTAGAACATGTGTGCCACATCTGAACATTTAACATGTAGATAACCTTGTACAAGATTGCGGCAGTTTACATCATCAGTTACATCTTATTAATCCACAGCTTGGATTGGGCAGACATGTTCTCCTGTGGGACCGCATTGTGCTCACTAGAGTGGAAGCTGTGATGCTTTAATTTCATTTTTTTTTTTTTTAGGAGAAGAAAGAAATCGTTTAATATGCTAATCTGAAATTGTTTCTTGGAAACAGATATGGGTGAAGTTTTGCAGGCCTGGTGGTGCAGGGCGCCTTGTAAAGTATTCACTAACCAGAATTTTTCTCTGTTGTAACAACATCCGGGAATAGATACGAGGGGAGTTCTTAGTTACATGGTTTAACTTGTCATTCATATTCTTCACTGTGTATATTTAGCATTAGAGGATGTAAAGTAAGTGGTGAGTTTCACTAATGCAATTAGTTTAGATCCATCCTACTCTCTTGCCTCTCTTTCTTGGTTGTTTCTTTCTTGGCTGTTTTGTCATATGTATACTTTACAAGCTAAAAAAGTTATTACAAAATGGATGCCATAGTTTCAAATCGATTAATACGTACTAAAACAGAACAACGGCCTGCGACTTTCATGCAAAATTAATGACCATTAACATCACCTACCCCATGAAATTTTCCTACCCGTCTTAAATTGATACTGATCCAGACATCGTCTCCAGTTGTATTGAGTCACAGTCAAAGATTAACTTGTTAAACAGTTCAAACTTTTGAGGCCCCAAATCATGAGTTTTAATGATTGCGATTAAAAGGGATATTAATCTATATCCTGATCGAACCAGCCTAAATGATCAAAAGTTCGGTACATGTCGGCCGGTCTCCTTTAATTCATAGAAGGATATGGATCCTCTGCATCATTAGCACCATCTCTTTATTACCTTTTAAACTTAAGATGTGGTATAGTTTGTAGGAGCCCAATTGTCCCTTCCAGATATACGATGATCTTAGAGATATGACCAATAACAATTCACAAACGACCAAGGCCCTAGGCCCTAAGGTTGTGTTGGTTTTTTTTTATATGTTTTTTTATTTTGCTATCGGAGGAATTTTAATCTTTTGAATTGGATTAATCCCTCGGGATCGAAAAAAACTCAGAAAATGATAATACTAACGGACACAATCTTCATTTTTTAAGAAAGGAAAACCAAAAGGTCCATACCAATACCTGGCTTTAGCTTCCCATAATGTAAAAACGCATGGGATGTGAGTGTTTGACGGTAGTGCAGTGCAGCTGCCTTATGCATGTGAATGTGAATGTGAATGTATATATATGCATATATCTTTTTTGTGCTGTAACTCTGTAAGATCCTGGCCGTCAGTCTCATGACCGTTTCAAACTTTGATGTGTCTTTATACTCTCTGGCGTTCTTTACACGCGGCTCGTACAGGAATTGGAAACGGTTAGGTGTAGCGCGTCATGTGGAACGACAGATTACGAACACGTGGGCCCCACTTGACCAACGCGTCGGTCGGTGCCCAGCAGAACAAAACGGAGTCTTCCTGGCCACGTGTAACTCGTAACTCTTCCTCTTCCACAAATTTCTCATTTATATACTTTTTACATGGAGAGGATTCATGTGCATGGAAGACTGTGTGAAGGTGGGGCCCACCAAAGGACAAGAAATTATTGTTTTTTTTTTTTTTTTCTCTCTCTATCTCCGTATATCACTGGTGGTAGTAGTAGTAGACGACGACTCACAGACAAAGAAGTCTGAAACAGCAGAGCTTGGAAGAGACAACTCGGCCGACGTATCTACAATTCTAATCTACACCACCATCAAACCGTTCCCAGCAATATTTCTTTATCAGAAGGAATCAAAATCAAGACAATTCTATTCTACACCACCATCAAACCGTTCCCAGCAATATTTCTTTATCAGAAGGAATCAAAATCAAGACTGCAATGGCCTGGTGGACTCGGGCGACCTGTTCTGTCTAAGTGGGCCATGATATTATGATCATGACCATTGATGAGAGTTGGAAGTTCCATGGATTAAGGGCATCCCAATAGCCGAATGCTCTCCTATTTTGCAGGACCTGCTGAATGGAGGGTTCCTTCCTATGCTGCTTTTTTCCTTCTTTCATTTCTTTTTCCCCTTATATTAAGGTTGGAAAACTCATTACCCGGACACAACTCTTCTTATGTTAAAAAAATTGACTCACATAGAGTCAATACGGAGATTAAGAATAGTCGTGTTTTTTTAATAGTAATTTTAAAAATATTTAAAAATTAATCCATTACTTATAAAATATTAAAATATACTTATTTACATCCATTCATGATAACAAATTCAAATTAATAAATCTATTTATACAAGAAAAGTACTACAATAAGAAAACTAAAAGAAAGAAATATTGCATATTACGTAATTTGTTAGTTTCAATATCGAATGTAAAAGATCTAATATAAGTTTCAAATCACGTTGTAGCTATCATTTTTAAATTACGAGCTACAAACCTCATGCGTGATTACTTATAAATAAATATGAAGTATTTAAAATCAGATATGCCTACTAAATGATTCTTAACCCAAATAATTTATTAAAATGAGATGACTTGGCTGAGTCTCCCTTATTTTTTACCTGATCCTTTATCAAAAAAAGATGACTCGGGAGAGTTAAAGAGGCGACTCGGACAGTTTTCCAACCATGATTTATACAACTTTTATTTTAAAAAAAAATATTGTTTAAATAGGGCTCTGTTTTGTAGAAGCAGATTGATGACCGTGGGAGTTCCTATTTTATGGTCCACTTGGATGGATCATTGGGTAGGCCTCACTAAGTATTTAGACACATCCTCACAAGCCTAAGATTTTTCCATTTAAATAAGGTATATTTACTCATGTGAGAATCTCTCTCTCACAAAGGAGTTCAACGATAAATTTCAATAGGCCCATCATCGACACACATCGAATCTCTTAAAATAAAATCATTAAACTCGTGAGCTACGTATCAAGGGTTTATGGATATTGAATTGATCCCAAATTTGATATCTAGGGCCTACCCATATTGATCTTTTTATATCCTTGATTCTGTGGTCAAGGTCAAGGGAGCCATATATGGGCACCATCCATTTTGGCCCATCAATTTACCTCTCTCGAGATATAATGTAAGAGATGTTCTCACTAGAGCAAAGCACTTTAATATGGGACATGCTGATGTGATACCCCATGCACTAAATCAAAGGCTACAAACTGCTTAAAAATTCCTCAACATCAAATCAAATCTAAATCAGGATAGATAGAGTCTTGATCAGGTCAAGTGTCAAACCTTTTTCAACGCCATTTTTGTACTGTTTGGTTCGGATCTTTCGTGTGAAAAAGTAAAAATCATCAGCTGATTTTCTCAAATTCATGGAAAAAATCATTTTCTCTAGAAACAGTGGAAACTGATTTTTTACGGCACCATGGAAATGAGAATCCATGACACGCAGAAGCATCACACGAACGTGCCCAAATAATAGGTTGTAAGGAAATTAGAATCACAGGGTGGGCCACCCACATGGACCCTCCTCATGAGTCTTTCCATGAAATGTGTCTCCTCATGAGTCTTTCCATGAAATGTGTCCCTTTCCATGCAATTCTATGTATGTATGTTCACCTTTTTTTTTCCTTCTTTTTCAGCGTCAAACACTCCATTGAGAGGGGCTTTTTATCTTGGTCTCCCATTCCGGTCTTTACTTTTTAATCATCTCTCTTCCATCCTATCTGTCTGTAGTAGAAAAATGAACCTGTTTGGATCAAATGTTTTCAACGCTCTAATAATTCTTCAAATTGTTTAACGGTCCGGCCAATAAGGGTTGATAGATGCCCATTGTGATTAGTGGGCCCTTCCTTTGGGGGTTGTCCTAAACCCTTGTTTTTTTCTAAATCCATCATGATAGGGACAGTGCTCCTCCATGTGGGATGGGAGTCCAAATGGGATCATGGTTTGGTGTGTTACCACTGCCCACCATAGCTGCCCACCATAGTCTATGGTAGATGTATAACCTGAATTAGGGCTACATGGCCCACATTATGCATTAATCTCTTCATGTACAAATAACTTTAAATAAAAAAAAAAAATTGAGATGAACTATGCTGTCCAAGTAGGGATGTTAATGGATATCCGATTATCTAATTATCCGGAAGTTCCGATCCGTTAAAAACCGGGTCTGAGTTCATGTTTAGGCCCCGATAAGTAAATGGGTCCGGGTCCGGTTTTCCGACCCGTGGATTCGAGACTCGACATTTTACCTCGATTTTCAAAAATTTCTCCTAAAAACTATTTTTTTTTTTTAAAAATATGATTCTCTATTTAGACCCGGACTCGAATATAGATCCGTCTCATCTATGGTTTTGATTCCGATTCCAGTTCCGGAGTCAATGATTCCGATTCTACCTTCTTCTTAATGGTTTCGGTTCCACCATGGATCCGGGTCTGAACCGACCCATTTACAATCCTATGTCCAAAATAAGGCTATGAAATCATTAATTTAATAATTTTTATCGTTCATTGCATAATCTTAAATTAAATAAATTAGATTAAAATGAATGGGGCCGCCCATGGAACATGTCATTATCTTAAAAGCAAAAGAGAGAGCTAGATTCGAAGTTCCGGATCCTAAAAAGATTATCAACATCATTAAAGAAAAGGTTTATTACACAGTTTTGCTACAATGTTGCAGCACTTCCGGAACAACTTCCTATAAAAGACCCATTGTTTACTTACTGTGTGTGGGCTACCAATATCACACCCTATCATTATTGGATACTCTCTCACCCACTCTTTTGCCTTTAAAGGCAATCAGTCCATCAAAAAATCTAACCCTGGCTCAAAGTCTCTTTCTTGAATACATAAATCCTAAAGGAATGTCGGTGGCTGGTGGGGGTGGGTCATGGACTCCAAATCCTATTATTGGTTAAAAAAGAAGAAGAGAGTGATGGGGCCCATCACTTCTGTGATTTGGCTACATGAAATTCCGAATCTGTATCTTCTGAAAGTGGTCAAGCCTCAGGGAAGAGACACCCATGAGATATTACTCCAATCCTCTTGCAAAGAGAACTTTGATTACAAAAAAGAGTGTTTGTGGGGTCTAGTCCCTAAAACACATGGTGGACTGAAAGTGGGCGACATTGATAGATTTACATGGCTCACATAAAAGAACTATGTATGGCTGATCTTGATCTCCTTGGTATCAAGAGAATAATAAGGGAAAGGTGTATTATCAGAACTTTGATTGAATTTGACCATGTGGGGGCCATATTTGATCTTCAGATGGGACTAGATCAACGTTATACAAATTCCATCAAGGTTAGATCCCTGCCTTAAAAAAAGCAACAAAACACCAAACAGAAATATTTACAGCTCCTATAAATACAGAATGACAGCAAAATGGGATAAGGATTCACAGGTGATAAGATTTCCTTTTGAAACTAAACCTTACCAAAACCATGTGAATTCTTCAGGCTCACCATGCTCTAATTAGTGGAAACTTCCTAGTGTGTACAGACCATTAATGTGTGGCCATCCAATGAATGCTCAAGTTGATAGAACACCCTGGAGTGATGTGACATGAGTCCCTTTCTTTAGACTTTAACCTAGAGAAATTTTGAGTTAAATGAGTGAAACTCACAATGGGACTCACCCATTTCATCATCCAATGTGCTAAAAGTAAACTCCTTTTATAATCAAATTTTAGCTCAACACTAAGGAATATCAACGTCATAAAAAAATTAACATAATATGAGTTTTCTTCCTATTACGGTGGATAAAATTTAAATTAAAATAAAATTTTAAAATATTTTAACTATATGACATTTATTTTGAACTGTGCAAATTACAATAATTGAATCGCAAAAATTGACGTCCACTCATTTTAATTCAGGATTTCTCTGGAATATTGACTCCAAGAGGATCCGGGTCCATGAAGGCAATACTGTCATTGTTACTGTCCACGTCTGAAAGTTAGCCCTGCAACACCCATCTAATCTCAGCCATCCTTGCTTGGGATTGTTATCGTTGCAATTATTATAGGCCGTTGGATTATGTGCCACTGATTGTAGATGGCCCATCACATCATACAGCACCAGTCCACTCACCCAAAAAGATCAAACTGACGTTAGCAGCAAACTGGACAATTTTCTGCAGGTCAGAAATCACAAGCCAACATTCTCTCTCTCTCTCTCTCTCTCTTTCTCTCTGCATATATCTACTGCTCTCTTTCTCTGCATATTATCTATAGGATTTTGGAGCCCAAATCTGTGGTTGTGACTTGTGACTTGTGAGAGACTCTGATCCTTTCCTGGGTGTCTGAGAAATCTCTTTCAGAGATCCTATGTTCCAAAAATAAAAAGAAAAACCAAATCAATCCTCCCAAATAAAACAAATCATCAAACCCCACCATCCCAATCTGCTTCATATTTTCATTATATATATATAAGAGAGAGAGAGAGAGAGTCAGAGAGAGCATTAGTGTTCTAATTCAAAAGCTAAAAGCTTTCCAAGTCAATCCTCATCAAATCTCTGGTATTCATGTTCCTCACTTCTTTGCTAGAAAAAAAATGCAGGTGAATAAAAGAACAGCAGCGGGAAGAAATGGGGTTGCAGCAGGTTCTGTTTGGGAGAGTAGGATGAAAATCGACCAAGGTAAAGGTGGGATCAAGGTCTTCAATGGCCGTGAGAATCCTCAACAAGAAGAAGAAGAGGAAGAAGATGACGATAAAGGCACTGGTTTGAAGAGCATTAGGACAATGGGTCGGAATCGTAGGACGTGGAAATCGGGAATTGAAGGTGACCCAGTCCAATTGAAGAAGTCTAGATCCGAATTGCTGAAGAAGTTGGCTGTGGATTTCAATAAAGACAAGATCTTTAAGGTGAGATTTAGGAAAACAGCTTTAAGTAATGGCAATTATGATGAAGATGAGGATGAAGAGAATGTAAAAGATGAAGAGGAGAAGGAGATGGAGAAAGAGATTGAGAAAATAGATATCAAGGAAATGAATTCAGCAGAGGAGAAACAGAGGACTATTGAAGAGAAAGATAAGATCCACCAGATCCATGAAATACCCATCTCTGTTTCTTCTCCATGGGCAGAAGAGAAGATTCAAGAACAACCCATTTCTCCATTCAAACAGAGTCGTCTTACAAATAAAGAGAAGCTTCAGAAGATTCAAGCAAAGCTTAGAAAGATTCATGAATCTCCCACATCTCCATTTAAACAGTGGAATGATGCAGAAAGAGAGAAGGCAAATCAGATTCATGAAATCCCACAATCTCCATTTAGGCATAGGGGTGATGAAGAGAAAGAGAAACTTCATCAGGTTCATGAAATACCCGTCTCTCCAATCAAGAAGAGGAGTGTTGGAGAGAGAGACAAGATTCCGCAGATTCATGATATACCGGAATATTTTGAAAAGCAGAGGAGCCTGGCGGAAAAGCAGAAGCTTTATCAGTTCCATGAAATACCCACTTCTCCAGATGAGGAAAAAAAGCCACCACTCTCAACTGATCATCCATCAGTTGATCCGGATCTCAGAAAACCACCTCCAAGTGAGAGATTTTCTTGATGAATTCAATTGAACTTTTGCTTTTTTATTTTTATTTTTAACCTTGTGTGTCTCATGAGTTTGGCCTATTTCTCTCAGTTGCAGTTGCAGTTGCAGTTGAAGAAACATTTGAGAGCACACACGAAACCCACAATAGATTACAAAGCATTGGTGGGTTTTGATTTATTGGTTTCTATTCATATCAGGTTTTGTTATTTTGCCATGTTTTTTTTCATCATCTCAATTTATATTTCTCCCTATGTTTCTCTCTTGCTTTCTTCAGTGGGTTTGGTGATGTGGAGAGACATACCCAAATCGGCATTTGCTTTTGGCTTGGGGACTTTCATCCTTCTTGCATCTTCCCTTACTAAAGATCTAAATTTCAGGTTTCAATTAAACCAATAAAAATCTTAAAGTACCAATCTTTTTTCTTCATATGAATTTGTTCCTGATTGTATTTGTTTATTTTTGTTCTTCTGCAGCTTGGTTTCTTCAATTTCTTATCTGGGTCTTTTCTATCTTGCTGCCATTTTCTTATACAAATCCATTATTTACAGGTAATTTCATGAAACCAAAACATGAAATAAAACCACCACTTCTCTCTTTCTCACTCACACAATTTTTCTTTCGATTCTTTTAGGGGAGCAGTAGATTTTGAAGAGGGAAGTCAAAACTACATAGTGGGTGAAGAGGAAGCCATCTGGGTATTGAAATTAATTCTTCCTTACTTCAATGAGCTTCTCATCAATATGAGAGGCCTCTTCTCTGGGGACCCTGCAACTACTATGAAGGTAATTTGATAGTTTCCTTTTCTTCACCCTTCTTTTCTCACTGTATATACACTTTAAAACGGCTATAAAGAGCAGATATCTGGTAATGGCAGCTAGCAACATTGCTGTTCGTCTTGGCTCGTTGTGGGAACTCAATCACCATCTGGACGATGACTAGATTGGGTAAGTATTTTTCTGTAGAGGGATAGAAAATTTCTGCAAGCTGTCAGCTGATCTTTTGGCTATTCTGTTTGTGGCTTTGTGCAGCTTTTTTTGGAGTTTTCACATTGCCCAAGTTCTTTTCTGCATATTCCACTCAGATAACTGGATACGGTAAAAAAAAAATAAAAATAAAAAGAGCTGTTACTGCTGATGATCTTCCTTCCATTTTATTTTTGTTGTTGTCTTTATTTGTTTTGTTTTCTTTTTAAGTTCTATCCTATATGATGCTTTTGTGCAAGGATCTGAACTGTACATTTTCTGTGGGGCTTACCATGGATTGCTATGGCCCAGCCCAAAGTGATCTCACAAACCTAAGTCTTCATTGGAGTTTAAAAACTGATAGTTAGGATGGGTTGTGATCCAAAAACTGATAGTTAGGATGAGGATGGGTTATGATCTAACAAGGTGTGATTAGAATCTTGGAGATCCTTGATAGGATTACACATTTACACTCCTTTTGTGTTATTAATATGTTAGATGTATTTTGCCCTTTTTTTAGGGTTGAATCCATCAATGGCTATGTGGCTATATGAAACTTTCATTAGCTGTTTTGCGCCTTAATTCTCCCTCTTCCCTAAGTGGGTAATTGCCTTCACACCAATTGGGTTATTGGCAATCGGTTAGTAACTACCAGTTTATGGGCGCAATTGCTAGTAACTAACCTTTGGCTCACAACAGCTAGTCTGTTATGCCTGGGTCAGCCCAAGTTTGGCCCGGAGATATGATGCACTGCTTCGCGGGTGTGGGAATTCAAGTCTACATCTTGAGTGCTTAGCAAAATGTATAAATGCAATGGTTATTATAAGCATATTTCCAACTTAAGATCTAACAGATATGGGACAAGAAAACGTGTAAAAATAAAAGAAAACTTGCCAAAAAGCAAGAACATAGGTACCTGACCATTCTTCTTTCCAAGATGCAGCCCATGCAATGTAGGAACTGTTGCTTGTTTTGTACGTTCTTGCACGTATATGGTGAATGATTATAAAAATAGCATCACCATTGATCTAATTGGCCATTTAGATCTGTGTAATTTTAGGAGGAGAAACTCTTCCGTTCCTTTTAATCCTGATCGCTAAAGAATCATGAATGTGGAAATTCCTGCCTTTAGAATTGTTGACAGCCTCTCTGGAACTCTGTACATGGTGTATAAAAATACTAGATCTAATTCATTTAGATCTGTGTAATTTTAGGAGGAGAAACTCTTTTAATCCTTTAAAGAATAGAATGTAATTCCTCTTTAGAATTGTGGCCTTTGGTTGACAGTATAAACTAGTTCTCTGGAACTCTTTTTAGGTAATCTAAATTGATGAGAATAAGTGAAATTTGACATCTTCTTAAAGAATGAGTTTGTCCTGAATAAGGATCTCTCTTATGTTGCAGTGTGCTATTTTAAAGTTGATTAACTATCCAAATACAAAATCTATATTGGGACTCCTTGATTCCAATTTAACCTTGATCTCTGATATTTTAGGAATCCAATCAGGTCTTTAAGTTGCCCTGTTAGAGCCCTGCTGGGGAAATTTTTGAATACTTTAAACGCTTTCAAATGCATTAACCTTCTTGATTTGCGGTGGGTTGCATCAACAATCAGTACCCACGAGCAGCAAATATGCCCATCTATCCCGTCTGTTCAATACATGCGACACCTCTTGCATGGGTGGCATTTTTAAAGGCACATTGTGCCTCCTCATACAGAAGAGGAGGGGTCAGATGTTACTTACTAGTAAAGAAAATGGAAATGTATCGTTATTTAAATCATGGCTAAATCTGTGGGAAATAGAGCTCATCTCTCCCTCCTTAAGAATGTAAAACCAGTATCTGCACCCTTTCAGCCCTTTTCTCTCTCTTCTTTCTAAGCTTTCATGCCTTCACTCTGCTAAAGGAGATCAGAAAGATATGATCATGCTTTAAAAGTAATACATCTAGGATTATCCTTACCATTCAATCATTTTTATTTAAGGGTACGCAAACAGTTAATTGCAAATTTGATTGCTGCAATAATAATTCCAGTCAGATAGTGAGAGGACATTCATGTGGCAATGTTTTTGGCCATTTAATTATTTATTCATTTGGTTGTTCTGTCTCTTTCAATTTACCTACTTCTACCTCTTGCAGGTAAATTTTGGGTACGGCGCTTTAGAGATGCATGGGATTCATGCACTCATAAGAAAGTAATAGCAGCTACCATGTTCACTTTCATATGGAATTCTTCATCCATAACAGCCCGCATCTGGGCAGGTATGTGATCTTTACCATGGAACCCTCTTATTTAATTTAAGGTAAAGAAATCTTTTGGATCAATATCCCGGTGAGGATGAAGATCTTCAATGTTCATCTTGCAAGCTTTTAGTATGGATGTGTTGTAATCCATAAATCACCTTGGCCCAACTATTTCAACCCTTCATTTGGTGGATTCTTATTCGTAAATCGTAACCATTCAATTTTCCTTCTGCATAGTCTTCCTGACAAATGAAAAGATTTGTGTATTTGGTATAGTTTCAGGTCGGAACGACCAGGTGATTAGCTTGAATATTGTATATGCTTGACAGGTTTACAAAATAATATAAAACTAGAAACCATGATATCTTGGGCTCCACCCATATTTTCTGTCATGGTGGGGGTATTGTTTATGTTTAGGACAAATTTGTGCCTATCACCTTTTTGCACAAGTTTTTGACGTTAATGGTGAGTCAAATAGAGTTATGGCAATGGTTAAATCAACAGTCCAATTGCAAAAAAGAAAAAATAATCTCCTCATCCCTGGTATGAAAGCATACATATCAAACATATGTTATCTCCTCCCCTTCACACTTTTCTCCAGCTATCAAAGGCTTCCCTCTTGAAAAAGTCTATAAAGACACAAACATGCCCTTAAACTTTCCATTTGATGTTGAGAAAAACTCACTTTCCACACTTTGGTGTTTTCATGTTTTTGGCATTTCATTGGTTATGAAAACAGTTAGTCCACATTCCCTCCAATTCCTCCAAATTGATTGAGAAAATGTATTCATTTTCTACCCATGATTCTATAATGGACCCACAAGAACAATGCAAAAAAAAAAAAAAAAAAAAAAAAAGGGAAGTCCGGGCCCAAATGTATGAGTGTGTGGGCCACCCAATTCTTCTGCTAGTGATCATCATGGTCATTATTTATATTACCTCAAGTATTTCAATTAACTTGTGGTCCTTTCTTTCCTTTCAGTTTTCATGTTGATTGTGGCCGTTCGATTCTACCAGCTATCATCATTATCACCATCTATGATCAATGAAGAAGAATGGTGTGAGGAGGAAGCACAGCAAGATTCCAAGGGGGGACAGTGCATGGAGCAAAAAGAGGGTGGCTCCACTCAAGCAAATGTAGAGAAAGAAAAAGAAAAGAAGAGGTCTTAATATAAAATTTTCTGATACCTCTTTCTATATTTTTTTTTTAGACTTTGTTTTCAGGCAAACGAGTCCAAACGAAGCTTCCCCTTTTGCCAGCTTTTGAGCCATTGCAATATTCTTTCCCACCTTTTCTTCTTCTTCTTCCAAATGGGCTTTTGTTTCTTATCTTTGTCCTTTTATGTCGGTGAGATTTCTTAAATTACATAGGCATTATGTTTGGTTGGCATGTGAAAGAAATGGGGAGATTTGTAAATTACAAATATGCCTGTTTGGTTGGCATGGGAAAGAAATGGGGTTGAGCATAGGGTTGGAAACGGGTCGGTTTTGGTCCGGGTCCACTATTTCGGAATCGATTTCTTGGTTCTAGAACCGGAACCATAACCATATATGGGACGGGTCTGGATCCGGATCCGTGTTTAGATAGAGAATGATATTAAAAAAATATAGTTTTTAGGAGATATTTTAAAAAATTGAGGTAATATGTCGGGTCTCGATTCCACGGGTCCAAACCAAGGTGGAACTGGATCCGGACTCATTTACTCATCATGGTCTAAATAAAGTCCCAGACTCGGTTTTTAACGGGCCGGAACCTCCAAATAGTTGGAGAATCAAGGACCCATTTACATCCCTAGGTGAGCATCTGGCTTTGGCTTCCTTTTCTCTGTTTTCTAAATAAACAACATTTGGCTTCAAAATACAAGAGGGCTTTTTTTGATTCACGGAGACCTTAAAAAGTAAGGTAAGCAAGGTTTTTATCTTGAACTTCTAGAAGCATTAAGTAAGCTATATTTTTAGATAGATAGATAGCCGATGGATTTCTCACAAGTATTTGAATTACTAGGGTGGTGGTTGGGTCTTGATTTTCTAACCCTCCCCCCCCCACCCCCCCAATTCATTTTCCATTAGAGGGGAGATTATTTGATGGGGAACTCATTTGTTTATTCAATTTAAACCCTTTTTAGAAATAGGAGTATTCAATTCCTATGTATTCGATTACATGAAATAAACTGGCCCTTTAAAAAGTATATGTCTGTATGCTGCAGTTTCCTCTATCATATTGGGTGGGCTTTCACATAGATACTAATAAAGATGCAGAAAAGGTTGGCCCTAATTTGAATCCATTTTTTGTTGACAGCCTAGCCTATGCTCAAGAGCTGGGCCTGTTAAATTGTCAGCGTACGGGCTTGTGCTATGTCTTTTGGCCCATGGCCGGACCCATAAAGAATTTTCTGGCCTGATGGCTAAGCAGGCGAGGCCTGGGTCTATGTATGTTAAAGGTCTGGCATGGGCCAACAAATTTAGCATAATGGAGAGTGTGTTTTTTGGAAATTTGCAGGGCGAGGGCCTGTATTTCAGCCCTGTTAGCTGGATCTGGGTCCCAATATATAAATGGGCTGGGCTTTGACAAGCTTTGGCCCGGTCAGGCTTCGCCATTAATCACAACTAAATACAGAGGGCCTAACCTTTCTGTAGTCAAACCAGACAGTTTGTGCATCTTATCTAATGTGAGAAAGGTCATAGACAATGGATGTCTAAGACATCAAGGGAACTGCACAATGAGAAGGAAAAACAAAACAAAATGAGCTCAATGGTTGCAAGTGAGCTAGCCAGCCCGGGTCCAGGTCGAGTCCAGTCTGTTTGGTGGAGTTTTAGTAAAATCTTTATGCCTTGGGGCTGATTAGGCTCAAATATTCGACCACCAACGCCAAATGGTTTTAATTACTATCGTGAAAATAGTGAATTTTGACAAACATGTTAATGTATTTGACATGTATAACATTTTGCATATGTAGAATTTACATATCTAACTCACAAGTAAAGTTACTATTACATTGTCTAAAAGGCGAGTGACCTTTGGGCCCATTTGGGTAATTCACTTATTAAAGAAAATTAAGTGAAAAGTCACTTTATTAAGAGACAAGAAAAGAAGTGGGGGCGGGGTTTCTTACTAAAAAATATAAAATTTCAAAAATCACCTCCTTTTTTTAAAGTCAAAACGTCAATCACCCATTCTACTAAAAAACAAAAAGCCTCTTCGATTTATATAAAGAAAAAAAGTTCCTTCACATGCCGCAAAATGGCAAAAATTCATGTAAATAAATTTTAAATTTTTTGAATGAAACTCCTCTTCTTTTCTTATCTCTAAAGTGACCCTCCAGTTTTGCATGTATATACATGATCAATAAGCTTTTGATCATTAGATTCTGTCCATAAATCAAATTGGTAACTTTTACATTATTAAGATACACATAAATTTTTATTGGCACTATTGCATTTGATTTGACCTGGTACAGCACATGTGTTATATTATATAGTTAGGTGTGACGTTACATTATTAGATAGGGAGATTCTATATGCACTGGTACACATCCACATCCCCTTATGTAAACAGTATACCCTTATGTAAACAGTATAAAACTGTTTACATAAGGGGATGTAGATGTGTACAGCACGTAATGGGGGTGCATATAGAATTTTCCTATTAGTTAATAAGATTCCATGTTCCATTTTGCCACATAAGTCAAAAGGTATGCGTAAATAAGGGGTCCTCATGGACCGGGCTGGCCTGAGCCCAACTTGGTCCAGCCCTCTTGGGCTGGGCTTAGAGATTATATTTGAGTGCTTGGGCCGGGCCTGGATTAAAATTTTAATCTTGTTTATTATATGGGCCGTGCTTGGTTTAGCTAATAGAAAGCCCATAGCCTAGCCGAGCCCGAATAAGAGGGATAGTAGGAAAACTTGCAAGAGTAGCAAGTTGTCATCCTTCCACTCCTTTTCCAATTTTGATTTCCCTCGTAATAGAGAATAAATGAATGAAAGGTGAGAAAGGAAATCAATGAGTAAATTAAATCTCATATTGATTCATCCGTATCTTAAAAAGAGGAATATTCATGTGCATTCATCTCTCACTATAGGATAAGGGACACTTAACTTTCCTTATTTAGACGTGAACATTTATTTTATTTAAATGACCATATATGACTTTTCTTATTTTGCGAACAAATATTTCCAATTATGTATATGTCTCTCACCCTATAGTGATGGATGAATATATATGCCTATTAATTATCCTTAAATCATGTAAGTAATTTTAATCCTATCTCAATATCACAAAACAATGCACTTTGTATATTATCTTGTTTGACCAATCCACATTAAATTCTAAATATGATTAACTAAATGGGCTTTAATCAAATTAAGGCCGATTAACTAGATCGGCCTGACTTAGACTTAACAAATTCTTGGTGGGCCAGGCTCATGCCAGACATTATGGCCCGAGCCGGGCTTGTGCCGTTGGTACACTAGCCAGGCCAGGCTGGGCCTGAATATTCATCAGACAGGCCCAATCTTGCCCATGAACACCCCTATGTAACATAATTTCGATCATGCCAGTGCTAAATCACCCAATTCCAATTTTTTAATTTAGTTTCGTAGAAGCTTAACAAAAGTCAAAAAAATTATTTTAGTAGAAGTAAACGTTGGACTTTCATTTTCAGAGTCTAGTATCTCGAGGGACATGTAGATTTGTAGTGATGCATTCTAATACATACCTTTACTCCACTCAACTCCACTAGTAAAGCTCCTAAATAGGCCCTAAACGCAGTCAAAAGTAGAGAAATTCAAGCCCCAATGAAATACAATTGGTGGTCGACCAGGGTAGAGTAGTAAAGGTCGGGTCAAGTAAAAGTGAAGTATAATTTTTTTGTAAAATAAAATTTGTGTTTGTTCTACATGAGGAAAAATAAAATGACTGGCCGCTTTAATTGCCTTTTATGAGGTAAGATTTTTGGGGTTCAGTAATGTACAAGTATAACTTTACTCCTACTTTTGAATCTGCTTGATCTTGATGTCCAAAATGATATAGTTGGCAAAATTTATTTCTTCCACATCCAAAACTGCATTGAATGATTCTCAACCTCTCCAAGTTCAAATTGGCTTTCTCCAAAAACTAAAAGCAAAAAAAATTGAAAACCACAAAAAATTGTTAAAATGGATAGCATCAAGAAATCACTGTCACCCACAAAACAATTTATTTCCTTTTGAATGTGCTCCACAAAACCCAACCCAAATGTGGTTTGGACCAACTCATACTGGTGGCCTCTGCTGCATGAATGGTCCACATCGATTTAGATGGATGGGTCCCATCAATCTTCCATTAGAAGCAAGAGAGAGAGAGAGAGAGAGAGAGAGAGAGAGAGAGAGAGAACTTCAAGGAGAGAAGGATATGGAAATGTCACCAAAGGGCCAGTGGTTGAGTGCGTGATGGACGGTTAGGAAGCCACCGAACCCAATACCCTTCCAGTGACTGGCTTGGAATAAACGCCAGAAGATTTCATGGATTCCTTTTTTCCAAATTCATCTCCATCAAGTGCCACTTCTTTTGGATTAATCAACCAAAATGCCAGTCTTGCTACCACATTTAGCTCTCACCAAATTGACCATCTTGGGGCCTTGGGTCATGCATTTATTATTTATAGGACCAACTTGGCCCAATCAAATTTTGTTATGGTACTCGTGGGGTTCACCTACCCAAGTTAAACTAACCATATTTTGATAATTAAAATTGAGAGAGGTGTGATGTTGTGGTTATGTCTGCATCAAAGTTGTTTGCATAGGATTTGCCCCTGGCTCATGTGGGCCTCACATTCTTTTTTCTTCTAATGTGCTCCACAGTTTTTTGTTTTTTTATTCTATGTGCTCTACCCACAGTATAGCATTGACACGTACATAGTTATTTACCTAGTCCAAGTTTTGAGCTAAGTCAAAATAATATTTATTTAATCATATTGACCATTAGTTTTTTTTTTTTTTGGCTGACGAGGGTATCTCAATCGTGTTTGACATGATATAATCGCCTAGCGCATGCAAAACTCCGCAATACACATGTTCGGTGCATATCAAACACGCGCATGGAGAGTAAACTCGTTGTGCGCGGGCATGTAAAAGTACGAAATCTACGATCGATCAATAATGTTATATAAGACAGAAAAGATGATTTTACGTGGTTCAATAAAATTGCCTATGTCTACGATAACAGAACAACAACTCACATCTTAATCATCTTCAGAGTCTAGAGTTACAGATTACATTGTATGTATAATTTTCACTTTCCTTTTATCCTAAATTTGATTACTAGCTAATCCAATAAATCACTCCGATAAATCCATGATGCAACATATAAACCCAACAAAATCTAATAACAAGATTGAACATAGCCATTTTCTTCTATATTTTCCCTCTGCTAGGGTTGATGAACCTTAGAAACTCAATTATCTTCTAATCTTGAGTTTCTTAAAGACCCGATACGGCCATCGAAAGATTCAATGAGGCTAAAATTGGATATCGTGCTAGATCATTCGAGATAAAAAAGTGCGAAAAGAGTTGCATAGAATTGAATTGCATATGTTGGCGAAAATTCTCCCAACTTAAAGCTTACATAAACATCAATGAGGATTGAATATCTCCGGTTATAGTGCTGATGGCAAGGGGCTTTATGAGTGCATTTAAAATAAAGTTCAAATGGAGCTGCAGTATATCGATGAAAACAAGGGACATTAGCAGTTGAGTAAAATTGTGGTGGGTGGCAAATGCCAAACGAGGAATGCAGTGGGAGTGGATGGACTAGGCACGCATTCATCCACGTGAATGGAGCTGATGATGAGGAGGATAGTGGCAGTTGAGTGATTATGTTGAAAATCAAGTGTCAAAATAAAAATAAGGGCCATGTACTTGGGCATGCTTTCAACCACCCAAAAAAGCAGCTTCCCCCCACACCATAGGGACAGTCCTGTGGCTCTCCCCCTCCCCTTATATACACCTGTCCTGATCCCTTCAAGCCTCATCCTCCTACTTCCTACTACTCTTGACCCCTTCAACTACAAAGAAGAAGAAGAAGAAGAAGAAGAAGAAGACGAGGAGGAAGAAATTCACCCACTTTCTCATCACTCATCTCTTTATCAAACTTTCTCTTATCAAATTCAGCTCAATTCAATTGAATGGCTGGGAGTGGTGTGTTTGGGGAGATTTTAGATGGAGATTTATTCAAATACTACTCTGATGGGGAGTGGAAGAAATCTTCTTCTGGAAAGTCTGTTTCCATCATCAATCCCACCACAAGGAAACCTCAGTACAAGGTCCAAGGTAACCCCCCCGCACCCCAACAAAATTCCCACCAATCATGGAAAGCTTAGAACTTTTTTTCTTCCTTTTTTTTTTTCTGTTTTGGGGCACTTTTGTATAGCTTCATGGAATTTTTATTTGCATGGAAAACACTTTCCACATTTCTGCAGTGCTTTTACATGCCATTTGGGGAAGAATGGTTACACAAACTTAGATCTTTTATTTGAGACTTTATGACTTTCGTCCTGGTCCCATTGTTCAGTGATCATTACCGTTGGAACTGTGGGGTCCACTGATGCAGCAAAGATGCTTTAAATTGGAAGATGCTTAGTCTTCAGATCTTTGGCCTGCATATAAATGGCTAAGATCAGAAAGATGGAGATTGGGCAACTTTTTCCCACGCTTGACCTGACCAGGCCCATGAACATCCCAAAACATTTTAAGTGGTGCCCATGGGCCGAGGCCCGACTCGGGTCCAGGCGCTTCGGACCGGTCTGGGATTTAAAATTTAGGCCCGTATAATATTTGGGCCGTGCTTGGATAAAGTGATAGGAAGTCTGAAGATGGGCTCGACCCGGCTAAGACAAGTAATAGAAAGTGACCTCGATTGGCGAAATGGGCGGGCTCGGGTATGACCAAAAATGGCAGGGCTTGGCCCAGGAGCTTACGGCCCCTTCTGGGCTTGATCTTGATACGGGCCTATATTTCTAAACTCGGTCCAGGCCTGGATATGCCTTAACCCTGCTGGACCATGCCATGAACGGCCCTGCAAAATTATGATCATTGGGTGGTTAGAATGTTTTTCTTGGGAGGTGGGAATGGGACACTAGCAGTTGCTCCCAGTCATCACCAATGTGGATGCACAATTCCCAATGGTTGGGGAACCAGCCTCAGCTCCAACTCCGGTGGTCCTCAGACTACCAAACCATTTGACAACAATTTTACCGAGTCAACTCAGCGAGAACGTCTGTCACTGTGATTTTATTGAGATAACACTCTAGTGTGAGAGCGAAGTCATTGTTCATGTTTCCTCACACTTCCATGGTTCATGATTCCTCACACTTCCCAAGGCACACATAAATAGATACCCTGTACACAAGTGTTGAAAAGATAGGATTTATGTTCCTATCTTATCTTGTACATTGTTTTCGGTTTTCGTGCAACTTTTACGATCATTGATGTGATAAGGTTAAGATGATGATGACAACGACCTTGCAGCTTGCACGCAAGAGGAAGTCAATAAGGTCATGGATATAGCGAAGACCGCACAGAAGGCATGGGCGAAGACACCTTTGTGGAAGCGAGCTGAGCTCCTTCACAAGGCTGCAGCAATATTGAAAGAGCACAAAGCTCCCATTGCAGAATGCCTTGTCAAAGAGATTGCAAAACCAGCTAAGGATGCTGTTACAGAGGTAAGTTGTAGAATATAATGTTGGGAAGGAACTCTCCTTTAATCCTAGACTAGGACCAGAATCATGATTAAATTTGACAATCTTTACAATTGGTGTGTTGGTGAAGGTGGTTAGGTCTGGAGATCTCATATCTTACTGTGCTGAAGAAGGTGTCCGAATTCTGGGGGAAGGGAAGTTTCTTACATCAGATAGTTTCCCGGGCAATGAGAGAAGCAAGTATTGCCTAGTTTCCAAGGTATCTATTTGTTCAGTAACTTACCTACTTCATACTTGAATGATATAGTTAGTGTCCTATTTGTTTGAGTTTACAAGGAAGGTTTAGGCTAGGGGCGGCTCTGGGTCAGGTTGGACTTCATTGGCTCAATGATTATGGGAACTTGTATATGCTCGACATGAACTCAGCCCGTCTATCATCGGGATTGGACATTCCAATTTGGGCTAGGTTGGTGAATTATAGTGCAATGTGTCTGGTTGGCAGGTCGAACATCAAGTATCAACTAAACGTGAGACCCGACCTATTATTTATTGGGTGGAAATGTCAACCGGAACCTGACCCAGGTCAACTTGAAACCTGAACTACTGGGTTGTATTTGGATTGGGCTGGAAGGTCAGGAATCACCACCTTTAGTCTGGCCCAGTTGACCAGTGACCTGCTTTCCTCCATTCATTATTGAGTTCGGAAACGCTCTCTGTTGTGGTGTCCACTCAGGTATATGGAATTAATTCACAAAGGATAAGGAGGATAATTAAGTCTTTGGCATTCATTATTGGTGAAACAGATCATTTCAGACTGATTTCATAATCCTACCTCTTGATTTTAAAGCCTGAAAGGTCAGTGGCCTTTTAAGTGCAGCTTTAAAACAGTAGAAGATGGTCAGATCACTGCCAAATCAGGACTCATTTCTAATTCACAGAATAGGAAGTAACAAAGCTAAAGATCGCTAATTCATCAAGGGCAAGCGTGTGAGGTGTATGAATTAGTCATAAGGTTGGTTCCTTTACCAAAAGGAGAGAAAATATAAAGGTAGAGTGGCATTTTTTTTAAAAAAATTGGCCGAGGCTGTAATGCTCGTTTACATTATGTACTGTGACAGTAAAAAAAGGAATGAAAACATAATCTATGTGATTCTCTGTTGTGTAGGTTAGGCCAATTCATCACATGGTCGGACAACACTGGTTGTTGTTGTTGATGAATGCTTCTGTGTATGTTTTGCCTTGACATTAAACTGAATAATGAACAAGTGCAGAGATGCTGTTGGCATATTTCAGTAAGCAGTTTTGTTCTTTCTACTTAACTGATAATTGCTCAAGTCCTGTTTATCATGGGTGACGTAGCACAATGCTTTACCTTTGAAGACACCATCTCAGCATTTCTGAGTTATGAGATGGGGTTGGGTGCTGATGTGACCTTTAACTGCATGATTTCACCATTTGCAATTTTGTAACACTGACTGCTTTCTTTCTAATTCTACCTAACCTGGTGCTCTCCAATTTAGTCTACTGGCATTGTTATTCTGGGTTTATTGACTTTCCATACGGGTCCCATGAATTAGGTACTCCAGATTAGTATGCATTTATGTTGCAAGAAGTGAGATGGAGATCACTAAGAACCACATGGACATGGATAATTCTTTCTACCATATGTAAGATAGGGTTGATGGAGGATGACAAGTTGACAACTGTACAACCATTTAGTGAAGGGACTAGTCATGGATGTGCCTTGATTTGAAAATCACATTGATTGAGCAATCCTCCTAATTATTTAGGAAGAAATGATATAGTTCAGCTAGGTAGGACTATAAGTGCAGTCCGCTCACTCTCAGGGGCTTACTTCAAGCATCCATGCATGGTGGATGGCAGAATGAGAGAGGTTTTGTAAAGCTTGCATATGTCCAAAAAAGTTACTTCATGATCATAGCCATTAACAAACCCCCAACACACCCCCCCCCGCCCCCCCCCCCCCCCCCCCCGGCGCGCCCCCGGGCGCCGCCGCCACCACCACACACACACACACACAAAACGAGATGTTTAAAACCATTCAGTCCAAATGCTTATTTTGTATGGTCATGATTCGATGGTTGTGAACACTGAGCCAATTTGAAATTTGGGTCATATGTAACTATCTCTAAATCTTTCCTATCCAACTGTCTGCTCTGGTACGGAGGGCCCTACCAGGAGAGTTGAACTTTGATGTTTTCTCTAATTTAGTTATTTTTTATGCACTGTTTAGTGGTAACATAGTCTCACTTAGGGACTTCAAGCGTGAACCTGCACAGATTTGAACCTGTGACCTTGATCCTTATCAACCATAAATCCATAATAGAGGGTCTGCCTTACCACACCACTTCTAAAGGTTACTGGTCAATAAACTCTTCTTCTGACGGTTTCTTTGGAGGCAAAACATGGAAAACTCCAACCTAAGTGAATTGTTTAACTTAGGAAGCCCCCATAGTAATTTATGAATCGTTATTTGCAACCATGGGCCTTGGCGATCCTCATTCCATTAATTTTTCGATCCTCTGTGAACTTTGCCATACATGCAATCTAGGAGTTATATATAATTATTAAAGTTCTATCAACTCTTCCTTCATATATTTGGTACATATAGCATACACTTCAACTAGACATAGAAGCTGTTAAACCATGGTACTGACTGGTTATGAAGCATAGATAATTATGAGAAGAAATCTAAATTCTCTATTCATTGATTTATTATGATAGTTAATTATGCACATCTCTTTTTCTTGTTCTTTTCATTTTCAATCTTGGAGTTTAGTTGGGTTAATGATTTTGATTGCATTTCATTGCAGATTCCTCTTGGTGTCATCCTGGCAATCCCACCCTTCAATTATCCTGTTAACCTAGCTGTCTCAAAAATTGGCCCTGCTTTAATAGCTGGAAACTCAATCGTGCTCAAGCCTCCAACACAGGTATCACTAATATAAATGTTTATAGTCCCTACCTTTAATCTTTGAGCAGCACTATCATTTGTGGTCCTAGTGGCTACCATTTATTCTTCAAACATATACATGTAGGGTTAAGTATTAGGGGTGCTCATGGACCGGGCCGGGCTTGGGCCTTAGGTTTTTGTATTCGGGTCGGGTTCAAATTTTTATTTAGGCCCATTTAATATATAGGGCGGGCTTGGATTCAGTGGTAGAGAGCCTGAAGCCTGGCCCGAAGGTAAAAATATTAGTAGGGAGAGATAGAGAGGGGACTTGAACACATTCCATCGCACACATACGAGTGACAAAGCCTACTGAGCTACAGCTTAGAACTGTGCAAGCAAACCTTTTTTAATTACTATAAAGCCAATTTGGGCTGGGCTGGGCTCGGCCTTATTCTTTTTTAGACAGGCCGGGCTTGTGCCATCCACTTAAGGCCCGAGTTGGGCTTGGGCTGGGGCCTATTTTTAAGAAGTAGGGCCAGGTTTGGATATTCCTCAGCTCATCCCAACCCGGCCCATGAACACCCCTATTTAGTATTGGGGCAAACCTGTGCGGTATGAGCCATCCAAAATTGATGTTAGCTCATTTTGTTTATCTGTTGCAATGGCCCTGGTTAGGCCTTTTTTGCCTTTTCTTCCATTGAACTGATTTAAGGTAAAACAACTTAAGATGTTTTGCTTTGTCAGTTGTGGAGTGTTTGAATAAGTTATCTATGATCACGCACAAGTAGATTGCATGGGTTTTCTCTAAATCAAGATACTTAAATGCTTCTGACATGATTCTTGCAGGGTGCTGTTGCTGCTCTACACATGGTGCATTGCTTTCACTTGGCTGGTTTCCCCAAAGGCCTCATCAGTTGTGTTACAGGAAAAGGGTCTGAGATTGGCGACTTCCTTACAATGCACCCTGGAGTTAATTGTATTAGGTATCTAAAAGTTTTCTACTAGTTTTCAATCTCCAATACAATATGAGCTAGCAATGACTCTTCACCTGTAATTGTTATAATCACTCTCTTCTTGATTGGATTTACTTGTTTCTTGCAGCTTTACAGGTGGTGATACTGGAATTGCAATTTCGAAGAAGGCTGGAATGATCCCTCTTCAAATGGAGTTGGGAGGGAAAGATGCATGCATTGTGCTTGAAGATGCTGATTTAGATTTAGTAGCAAGCAATATTGTAAAAGGAGGTTTCTCTTACAGGTATACACTATCACACAGTTTTTATAATAGTGTATCTACATCACATAATTCCTCTCAAATACATAGTATGTTGGTAATATTTTCACAATCAAGTATTATATGATGATCATTAGAGAGAGAGAGGAATGGTATAGATGGACCTACCTTTTGAAAATCAACACGTTCATCCGAACAATTGAAGGCACTAGTTAACATTTTAAAAAGGAAAAATCAGATGGTTAGGATCATCTGATGAGAGAGATTGGAGTATTTTCCATCCATTATACTGTCATCTTTGAATCCCTTTCCCCCCTTCTTTGGTAGAAATAGGTGTGCATCCATTAGAAATTAACAGTACAAACGCTGTCTTAACAACCGTGTCAGGAAGTTATCAAACCAAAACATACCAACATCACACTCCCTTCCCTTTTGAGCCATAAAATGAGCAAAAGAGTTATATGAAGAACTTGGGATGGAGTCTTCTTTGAATCGTTGGGACAGTGAAAAGTCCCCCTCTCCACCTTGTAAATTTGGTCGCGCCCATTTTAAAGTTCATTAGCTACTCGAGAATGAATGGACCTTAATTCTGTAATCTTTCATCTGTACAGTGGTCAAAGATGCACGGCAGTCAAGGTTGTATTGGTGATGGAGTCAGTAGCTGACGCTATTGTGGAGAAAGTAAAGGCCAAAGTAGTGAAATTAACGGTTGGACCTCCTGAAGATGACTGTGATATCACTCCAGTCGTATCAGAATCATCTGCGAACTTCATTGAAGGGTTGGTAATGGATGCCAAGACCAAAGGTGCAACCTTCTGCCAAGAGTACAAGAGGGAGGGCAATCTCATCTGGCCATTGCTGTTGGATCATGTAAGGCCTGATATGAGGATCGCATGGGAGGAACCATTTGGACCTGTGCTACCAGTTATCAGGATAAACTCTGTTGAAGAAGGGATCCACCATTGCAATGCAAGCAATTTTGGTCTTCAGGTATAAACAACCTCTTTCACCTCTCAGGTTTGTTTTTTTTTTTTGCCCATAAACTATCGTCTTTTATTTATTTATTTTATCATAACATCTAATATGAAATACAATACAGGCAGCACACTGCATTGATCAATAGACTTGCTTAGGAGTAGGACCATAAGATATCTGATGAATTGGCCAATAACAAAATTCCTCTCCCTCATGTACATTATCATTTACTATCAATGGACACTTAAGAACCATAATGTCTTTTACTCTTTTAACTACTAATCTTTTTGATATGAAAAATGCATAATGCTAGAGTAACAAGAATTTAATCTTCCTTACATGAAGCTAATAACTAGCCTAAAATACAGGGCTGTGTCTTCACAAAAGACATCAACAAAGCAATCATGATTAGCGATGCCATGGAAACAGGAACAGTTCAGATCAATTCAGCACCAGCTCGTGGGCCTGACCATTTTCCTTTCCAGGTAATCTGATTTGTCAGGGTTAAAACTGATTCTTCATAATCATCACTCTTCTTTGTATTGAATGATCTCTTTACATTGCAGGGTTTGCGAGATAGCGGCATTGGGTCACAAGGAATCACAAACAGTATCACCATGATGACTAAGATCAAGAGCACAGTTATTAACTTACCCGCTCCAACATACACTATGGGTTAAAGCATTAGTACCATATTACTTGTGGGGTTAGTAAAAGCTAGAAGAGTACCTTGAATATTTGTTGTTTGTTTTTCTTTTCTAAGGGCTACCAGTAGCTAGAGACATGAATCTATTGCTTAGGATTACTATTAAAGGCGTTTAAACGCAGAGGTTTCCTGTTTAAGACTTGTTGTATAAATGTTAATGTAATGTTGCTCGAGTTAATGTGACAACTTCAGCATCTTAAGAAGCTCGAGCAAATCAGAAATGTTGGACGCTGGTGTATGATTATTATGTATGAATGTTTTCTGTAGCTTGGGGGTGAATGAGAATCAATATTCATGATTTTGATTTGTTCCTCAATAACAAAACATCTAATCCAGAAAGTGCGAATATTGTGCCTTTATGCAGATTGATTTTCCTTTCTTTTAAGACTTGTCATGTTGCTAGTATTATCTTTCCTATTTTGAGATATGAATATGTTGCCTACTTTAGTATCCAGGTATGATCCATGATGTCCAAATACAGACACTGATATGGAGATTGGTGTTATGACTCTGTACTTTTAAATTCTAGGACACAGACAGATACAAATGTCTTAATTATTTATTTAGATGACTGTACTATTTTTTTTTTCTTTAGATGACTTCTGAATTTATGAAATTATCTTTGCTTATGTTCTTTTTTTTTAGTGTTTTTTTACGTTGAGAAGTAAGAAAATTAAAATAACTATATGAAATAATTGACTTGGTAAATAGGATATGCTGAACTTGTATCCTTAAGAGTATTGGTGTAATATTGGGCATCCACATGAGTGTTGTATCTGTTCAATACAAATACGTTAGGCTTGTACAAGTATCCATGTATCACAGGCTTGCACCGACACACATATGTAAGCTACTCCGAATGATTTACGTGGTTAATTTATTCTTCTACGACTAAGCTCCTATAGCATCTTACTTGCAAACTTGTGCAGTTTATCAACAAAATTCCTCTTGCTATATAACTTGGCTTGGGCCTCTTTACTTTTGGGGTAGTTTAAAAGCTTGCCTCAGTTGACTTTGCTCGAAAGTCACCGAGCTAACCATTCATACCAAATCTCAAGGTGTTAGTAGAGGTAGCTGAAATATTTTTCAATAATTCCCCTCTGGTGGAGCCCACTTCTTAATACTTCCCCTCAGATAGAACCCGGCCGGCGCACTTTTGGCGACACGTATTTTTTTTTTTGCACTGATTCCTCTTGGGATTCGAACTCACGACCGGTTGGCTCTAATACCATATTAAATTTCTTTAGGTAACCATTCCTATCAAAACCTCAAGGCGTTAGTAGACGCAGCAGAAATACTTTTCAATATTCCCCCTCAGGTGAAGCCCACTCCTCAATAGATTGAGCTTGGCTGAGTTGAGTACTCGATCCGACTCTCTCAAGTTATTTGGCTTGGTGATGTTCTTACCTGGAGATCGACTCAAATTTCCTTGTTTTCAAACAATGCTTCCCAGCTTAAATAAGGTTTTGGTATGTCTATGGTCAGTCCGGGCCTCTCCCTAGTTTAGACAGGGATTATATGGATTGAGCCTCTCTAGCACTCAATGGTAGACTGGAAACCTACATGCAAATGCAACCGGTTCAGCAATTGGGCCTTGATTTTATTCCTGGGCTTAGTCTATCTGGCCCATCGTTTACGCAAGCTAGGACAATTTAGATCAAGCCCATGGGTCTTCAGGCCATTGAGATATATTGGCAGCTAGATCTGTCTTGTTAATTAAGCCCTTAATTTTTAAATAGGCCCTTGGGTTTGTAAGTTATGATAGAACTCTCACTTTTTTAAGTACTTTAGGTCTAAGGTTTGCAAGTTACATAATATAATTTTCTCATTCTTAAGCGTACGGAACCATTACCAAAATATCCTGTACCCAAAAAGCTTACTCCCTGGTTGACCCAACGGACTAATCTGTTTAAACCAGAATACAAGACATAAACTCAACAAATACAATTGATTTCACTATTCATGTGGATGGCGTAAATCCTAATCCTCTGATTGCTGGCACACAAATACACAGTTAAGAAAAAAAGGTTACAGATGGTTATGATCTTCGAGTCTGGGATTATGTCTAGAAGCATCTAACCTTCTTTACAAGCCAAGTCCTATCAATAAAACTGACTTTATACCATTCGAACATTGGTTGATAATATATAAAATATGGCTTTGATTATGTCTCGAAGCATCTCACCTTCGAACATTCCTGGCTGACCCAGGGTTCAAATCTTAGATACGCTACCTTTTCCAGCTCGAGCGGACTATCCTTCCCATTTGTTCGGGCTCCGTGTGTGTGGGCTCCTTTCCCATTTGAGTGGGCTGTCTTCCTGTGTGTATGTGGGCTCTCACTTGGGTCCTAGCCCCCGTCGGCTGGTTTAAAAAAGAAAAGACATTCGGTCCGGGATGATGGACATGCATGTGATGGCCCATCAGATGAAATGCTACAATCATTCAAGATAAGTAAACAATCATTTCTGGGATTTTAGGGTTGGATGATCGTTATAATCTCTACCACTGTTAATTAATTAGGTACAATAATGGTCAGGATAATGAAATTTTGTTTAGGCTGGAAGGCCCAGAACCAATGAGTTCACAAGCCTGGGCCTAAAAGAATTCAAGCCCAATTTATTGACAGCCTCATGTGGCCAACGAAGTTAGGGTGTATGTTGTTATTAGACATGATTACCCAATTACCAGAAGGATCAAACCTGTATAATCTGTGTATGGAACCTTTTTTAGCACGATTGATAATCATGTCTGGGTCAAAGGTTCAGCCCAAAATAATAAGGTATAAATGGGTCTGGGTCCAGTCATGTCTATACTTGAATACTATATAATCTAAGAACATGCAATGATATGATATGGTTGAAAAAGTGTATTTGGATTGAAGTGGAGAGAGCCCACGTGGGCTCACCTGTTACCCAAAACCACCATAAGGGCCTGCTTGTTTCATGTAATTGAATATTGCATTTCTAAAAGTGAATAAAATTGAAGAATTACTAAAGGCAACTATCCAAAAATATCCATTAAATAACCATCCCTTTAAATTAAATTAACGGAAGATGGGAAATGAGCAGTGATCCGTCACTCATAAGTAATTCTATACTTAGGAAAGCCAAAGGTCCCATATGCATTTTTCACTCCTCATCTCACTTTGTTCACAACTCACCTCTTTAATAATTAATTGATGGAGTTCATTTATTCATGAATTCCTATTTATCTTATGCAAATAACCGGGGCCAAATGGTTGCGCAATGTAATTGGAAAAAAGATCTCCGACCCACCGCACATGGACTGTAAAAGAGGCGGGCCGCATCGATAATTATCCATAGCAATGGCTCCTTTGCAAGGAGATAATTTTCCATGTGATTTTACTTTGGAGTACACATCTATCATATATTAGATAATATGAGTATTAAGTTTAGTCCAACGTAGGCAGACAACGACACCGGAAAGAAAAATCTTGGCTTTAAATGTTGATAGCCTATCAAGAAAAAGGGGTAGGCAAAAAAAGACGTGGATGGAAATAGTAAAAATAGATACGAGGAAACTTATCTTATGATTTGACTGAAGCTAAATCGGAATAGAGAAATAAAATTCGTATGGCCGATTCCAGTATAATTGGGAACTGGGCTTTAATGATGATGACGATGATTCAGTTATTATACAATAACATGTTCAAGATTTCAAATGGGGCCTCAAGTTGGGTCCATGTCTAGTTGGGTCCAATGAAGTCATGGGATGTGTCCTATGTGTTAGGTAAGGGTACATAGATATCAATAGGGCATGGACCAGACCCATGACCTAATTGTTTAGTGAGATGGGGGGCAAAGAGTTTTGTCTTTAGGTGGAAGACTTTTGTCTCATAGCTCAAGTATAGAAGCAAAAGTGAAAGTGCAGTAAGTGGATGCGGTGTAAAGAGTCATGCCTGAAAAGTTGCAACAGTGATAGGCACAGTAGAGGATAAGGACAGATACCTACAACAGCCACAAGGGGAAGAACAATCAGCTTTTTGTAAAGCTAATGCTCTACCACTCAATAGGAAATTGCAATCTATTTCTCCAAAACCAGGCCAATAGGGAAATGCCCCCAAGTCCCAGAATCATCTCATCAAAGCCTACATAGGAATATAATTATCATTCATTGTGTCCTCTTCATCTTGCCCATCCACGTTCCACTCAACATCAGGTGCTCTTTATCTCTTGTAGGTGTACGTGAATCTTTCAGACCATATAAAACTGTGGCAAGTCTAAACCAATCAGTCTCAAAGTAGGACTCAATTTTTGTGATCATCATCATCATAATCTCTCCTTTATTCGGAATTGATATGAGCATATTATGACATAAAACACATGGCTGTGTGATACATTACATGTAGATTTCAAGTCGTGATGAGCAAATGATCGTAGCCTAATGTAAAATAAGTGGGGAATAATTTTTGAAACGTAAAGAGCATAAAAATCACGCCAAAATAATACTGATTACTTCAAATGGTTATAACTTTTGATCTGAGTATCATTTCACAATGCACAAGTAGTCATTTTGAGGGTATATATTGACATACTCTAAGACATGGGCAAGAGCCAAAGGTGGTTTTCATTTTCAAGACGATCTAAGGTCATTTGAATGGTCAAAATATATTTTTCATGTAAAAATTATTATAGTAATTTTCTATTTTTCTTATTTTAGTGTTTTTTTTTTTTTTTTAATGTCCATGTGAGTCTCGATTTTTGTGGAAGGTCAAGAAAGAATTTGGAACTTGGTTGCATTTTGATATCATCAGTGTGAGCTGTTTTATTCTTATCCTTGATCTAAGACTTAATCTTGTAGTAACAAGTAAATGGGATGATAGATAATTAGATTTTTTGGGTTCACTTATTGTAACTTGAGGATCCATCCAACCAGGGCCATTAGCTAGCCTGCAGGGTTGCCTGAATTTGACAAATATAAGGTGGTTAAGTGGCCCTATATTCTTTTTTTTTTTTTTTTTTATGTGCCAGACGCGCATAGAGATCTAATCATTATCCTTCCTTCAAATCATGTCATTGAATGTATTAATATTGGCTACTAAAACCTTTGGGTCTAGGTCCATGTACTGGATGGTCTGGGTCCATGAACCACGGATCCGAGCTGGAGTCAACCTCTTCGTAGTGCTAACTCCAGTGGGTAATATCCCAATATATATGCAAACTTTGAATTGTGGGTCATCCACAGACGGTCCTCAAGTCTACAATTTCATTTCAGGGTGTCGCACAAAAGATTGTGAACCAAATAAACTACAGTTATGAGGTGCCCCACAAACTAGACTAAACAGGTCCAATTCCATTTTCCCATTTTTGTCAACCAAAGATAACTCAGTTTTGTGCGTCCACTTTTCTTTCCCTGCATGTCCAATCTTATCCAAAACGAAATCACATTGCTTTTTCTGTCTTTCTTTAATCACATGTTAAAGTCATTAGCATTTACCAGATTAGGAATTGTCATTTGATTTGTTCAATGAGAGTTTGGGTATTAATAGAAGTACAATTTCTTTTGCTAGAAGTATCCATGTCAAGTAAGATTGTTTTTAAAACAGCTATAATGTTTGCTTATTCTGAATGTAGAAAGAGAATTTGCAAGAGAGTCTTCTCATTTTCTTCTCTCTTTTACACAAAAGTTAATTTAGCAGCAGGAGATCTTATCTTTCACCATCGACGATATTTTTGTATTTTCTTTTCTCTTTTCATTGACAATATCTTTTTGAATCTCATACTCATCCATGCAAAAAAAATTTGTGGTGGTGTGATAATTTGATCTAGAGTTTCTTACTAATCCCTCCCACTTAGAATCAGTAATGATTAGCATTGAAGACAACCGTTGTGCGGATCTTCGACTTCAAAGAGAGTTTTAATTTCAGAAGTACCACTAAATCAAGGTACATGGTTTAATTAAGAGTACTCCTTTTCTTTTGATTGCTGTTTATTTTTTAATTTAGTGTGCGGAAGTGGAGGGTCAAGACAAGCCATGCGATGTATATTTTAATCCATGGTGAATTAAGGAGAATTGTCCCATATTCAAGATATTGGCGAACCAAAACAAGCTTAGGACATTTAATTGCGAACATGATACTGTTCATGAAGACATTTTGACAATATGAACTAAATCTCAATTAAAGCATGGACATGGCACATGGTGCATGGCACTAGCCGCATGTTGCACCTCTTTTGGCACATAGCCCATGAGCCATGCACATCCAAGGTCTTTTAAGTAAGAGTATCTTCCCTTCATTGGGAAGGATGGAAAAAATCCAGAAGCCTAAGAGGCACGTTTATGTGCTGCACCTGAAGAAAATCGGTTTCACTGAATTTTTCCTCTTCCGGGAAAAAAACTCATTTTTTTGCTTTTCTTCGTAGAAATGTGGCCGCACCGAGTATGGAAATGCTTTCCACACTCTTTCCATGAAAAACCATGCACAAATGTGCTCTAAAGAACTCTCTAGAAGAACTCCAGCCTTCGTAAGCTCAAACTTGAAAGCTCTCAAGCTTGGCTTCAGATTCGAAATAGAAGAGACTCAGAGGTTGAAAAAACCAGCCTTAACACAAACAGAGGTCCCAAATACCAAATCTCTATTAAATATCGATCTTACTGTGTTTAATCTAATAATTAGACCTAATCCAAAAAACACGTAAGATTGATATTTAATAGATATTTGGTATTTGGGACCTCTGTCTGTGTTAAGGCTGGTTTTTTCAAGTGGTATCAGAGCCTGGTAGATCGGGTGTTCGAGTCATGGGACACGCGTTTTGCGATTTTTCAACAGTGGTCGAGGCGGGTGTGCCGTTGAGGGAGGGTTGTTGAGATCAACGTTCACCCTCACTCTTAAGCGGTTATAATCGTGGTCAAGCCCTCGCCCTCACCATAAAACTATTGTTGTGCCGTTTCCTGTCAACAATTGATTTTGAGATAAGTTGTAGCTCAATAGGGTGTAAGATTCTACAGAGGTTCATCCAAGAATTTACTTGCACAAAAGATTCTACAGAGGTTCATCCAAGAATTTACTTGCACAATCTTCCAATTACTGATGTCATAAAAGGGACATTAAGAGTCTATTATTTGAGCTATAAAAAGTCAAATACTTGATTGTAACCCATAAAACAAAAACAAAAAAGAAAAATCAATGAAAGTACTTTCTTGTAATTTTGTAGTCTATACCTTACAAGATTCCCCCCTCTGTTGTCAACTATGAAAGGCTAAGGCTTATGCAGCAAAAGAGCTTCCTTCATGGGCTTCCACTTCCACACATATGGATGTGAAGCATTAAGCTTTTTTAGCTAGCCGCATTAGTAGAGGCGGGATAAACACTTTTCAATCGACGTACTTTTGGCAAGAAGCATATTTTTTTCACGTTGAGTTGTTCTTTCCCGGATCCAAACTTGTGATCAGTTGGGCTTGATACCATGTTAAGTTTCTTTAACTCACCATTCCTACCAAAACAAATTTAGTAGAGGCAGCATAAATACTTTTCAGTACCACTCCTTGGGTGTAACCACTCCTCAATCAACCTGTAGTATGACTCATTTTGTGCAAAATAGCAACATATTAAGATCCACAAGTCACTTTTACCGTAGGGGTTTTTATATTATGATTTATCTGAAAAGTCGAGGACAATCACATTTTACACATATGCAGAATATAGTGGAATTTATTGATGACTGTTCTTGATATGCCTAAGTTTTCTACAGACAAGTCAGAAGTATTTAAAAATTCTCGCCTACGCAAGACGCATGTTGAAAATCAGTTCAAGAGCAAGAGGGGACGTTAAGAATTGGTAACACTGGTGAGTAATGTCCCAAGCATTTTCAACATTTTTGATGGGATGTAATATATTCTTAGGCAGCTTCTTATATATCTGTTTTTTCCCTTTTAATGGGCAGCTTCTTATCTAAGTAGCCTTGAGCAAAATAGTGTAACAAAATTGAAAAACAAGCATCTTCGAAGAGATTATTTATACCATAATTCATGGTTCAGGATCCCTAATTGTCTCCTACACGCTTTCCCTAGAAGGTAATCTCAAGTGATATATCTTCAAACTTGATCTTAATAGGAGGTGGTCCCTGTTGTGCGCGTGTATGCGGAAACGTGAATCTAAACGATCGAACAAGCAATCAACCATACAAGAACAAGCAATCACACAAGAGAATTCGTGGTTCGACAAACTTACCTACGTCTACGGGAAAGATACTCGACTCTCCTTTGGGTTCACTCTCTGTATGATGAGTAGTACCGTACATCTCATGGGTTACACATTACATGAATATATAATGCTCTCTTTCTTATCCCCCAAGAAACCCTATCTTAATAAATAAGAAAGTCTTGGCACAATTATCAAAATACCCATGACCCTGAACCCAATTGGTCTGGACCCACTAGACAAACAGTCCCACCAAAAATTGTTCACATGACTGATAATGTGATAAGTACAATCTTATGCGTTATCAATCATATGCACTAATCACATTATCAATTCCTCTTTCAATTTTACGTTGGGACCAATTTCTATTAAAGTAATACTTGAAGTTAGTTCACTGAAGGGGATGTCGATTGTTTCGAACGATTTAAATTATCAGTAGGTGGGCCCACTGTGCTTTCCACATATCCCACTCATGTGAAGCCTTTTGGGAGTCACTCAGGGGTCGGGAGTTTTCATACCAAGTCTCATAAGCATTCACCTTGGGTGGAAAGCACGAGACCGGCCTGTAGTATATATTCTTAGAAGGACTCTTGAAGACCAGCTCTTGACATTACTCCAATTGAGAAACTGTAAATTGGTGACTCTTTACACTTGCATGTTTCTAATTGGTATAAATTAATTTACATATTTCAGATTAACATCTTCATAAATTGGAAAGTAAATCCTTGAAGTCACAACAAAAAAGAGACTTTTATGTGACGGAAAAACTGTATTTAGCATCTTTTTTTTTTTTTTTTTCCGTTAAAAGTGTTTTTTTTTTTTTTTTCCAACAGTTCATTTTTTTCGCTGCTAATACAACATAAATCCTTTAGACGATCAACTTACAAGCTTTTACAACACTTTTTATGGTAGAAAAAAATCGCCGCTAAAAGTATCTTTCTTTTTTCCCTTTACTGAGTCTAAACATCTTGGATATGAAAAAAGACTTTTTTTGGTTCACCAGTCATTGAATGGTACTTTCAATGTGAGGGCCAAAAATCGATACCTATTAGTATTGTAACACTGAGTTATCGCTAGTCAAGCTTATAGATCGAGCACTTCTATGTTTTTTTTATAAAGTATGTTGGGCTACTGGACACAAGCGATAACTTGAACTTGAATTGAACTCGAAGACGAATCCACCTGGGCAGAAGTGATACCAAGGCGGCAACACTACTCAAATCACAAGTGTGTTGGCCATAGAGTGCTTGCTTACTTTCGCGGCGTGTTGACTTAGGTGTTTTTGTTCCTGCCTCTGTTAAACATGGATTAAATGTCATAATTATCTTACCTACTTTGTTTTAGTCATGGGGTGAATGCACCACAGTTAGGATTAGCACAATTTTAAAAGCAACAAATGATCATTAATTTCTCACCTTCACAGCGGGTAGAGTTGCAAAGAGAAAAGTTTAACCGAAGTTAATTAGATTTTCAACGGCAGTAACAACTGAAATTCGTAAAAGAGAGGTGAATGCAATGATTAGATCCTGATAAGATGACCTTCATTGCAAAATCTTCATATTTAGAGGCTCAAAATGTAATTCTAAAGCTATGTAGGGGTCTCAAAGTATAAACCCATAAAAATATTAACAAAATACAACAAAGTGCTCTATCAGTATCACCTCCTCTCAAAGTCTTCAATCCATCAAACCCACACACACTATCTATAATCTTCCTCTTCCTCTTCCTCTTCATATCTCATCTAAGCCTTTTCTCTCTCTACTGCTACTTTTCCTTCCTCCTCCTCCTCCTTCTTCTTCTTTAGTTTTTCAGGTACAATCTCTCAAACACAGAAATGCAAGGAAGCAGCACTCTCCAAGAACTCCAAAGCAATCAGCAGCAGATCCAAAACTCCCAACTCCAAATCCAACAGCAGCAACAACAACAACATCATCAACAACAGACTTCCCAATTCAACAACAACCCATCAACACATGACGATTTCTTGGACCAAATGCTCTCCCATATCCCCTCCTGGCCCCAACTCCCCACCAACCCCAAATCCCCTTACAACCCCACCAACATCCACAACCTCTTCAAAGACCCGTCCAACGATCCGCAACACAACCCGGATAACAACCCCCACTACCCGTATGACGACTCAGCCCTCCTAGCCTCCCGCCTCCGCCAGCAGCAGATCAGTTGCAGCTCCCCGCCCGGAATACCGACGTCCCAGATCATTTCTGGGGCTGGAGGAGCCAGATCTCAGCCGTCGCTTTCTGGGCTTCTTCCATTTCCTCTGACCCTCGGAGGGAGCACCGACCCGTCGGATTCTCGCATGCAGGAAGACCATTGCAATGTCGTCTCACATGTATGGAATTCTTTATGGTTCAAATATCTGCTTGTATATATGCACCATAGCATCTTGAGATCATATTTTTTTTCTTATATTTCTGGTTTGAGATTCGTTTCACACTCCTGCACACTGCACCATGCTCCTAACCAACCATAAGCTTTGTGTATCAAGTTTTCCCACAGCAAATATGATGTGATCTCAATAGCAATGTTAAGATTAATGTCTACTAAACTCATGAGTGCTTGTTGAGTTTGTCAAGCATTTTTTTCTTTTTTTCAGGTGATGAAAATTACCTCTCTCATTGTAAACACACAATCTATAAAGAATAATTTTTTTAGGGTCGTGATTTATATATTTATATATATATATATATATATATATATATATATATAGATCTGATTTGTTTAAAGGGATTGACTTCCAATGATCTCTAGGCAATACCTTTTTACCAAAGGGTTTGAAAGTGAAGAATTAAAGATCATCATCTCTCTAACCGTATATTCAATATTTTAACTCTGTCTCATGTCTTCTTTAGCATGAATTCAATACAAACTAGGCAAGTGGGCCCATAATGCCTATTCAAAATAACAATTCAAAGTCTTTTTCAAATTCACATGAATCAAACAAATGGCAATAAAAGGGCTCGTATCAATGTGTTAAGATCTGAAACTCGGACTTGAAAGTTAAACGATAATCAAAATTTGTTCGAACCCACTTGACTCATTGGACATTACAACCTGTTGAACTGAGTCGACTCAGTCATGAGTCAGTTAAGGTAGAGCTTTAAAGCCATGGGAGGGCATTAATGTGTTTATTTATCTTAAAAGTCGTTTTTTTTTTTTTTTTTTTCTGACTCATGTAATGGAATTGCAGACAGACAAGGCTTCCATGCTAGATGAGATCATCGACTACGTGAAATTCCTACAGCTCCAAGTCAAGGCAATATTCCCGGAACCCAATGCCTTGTTGAAAACAGCTTATAGCAATGAATACTCATGTGTACGAATATATTTATAATCATATAAAAGAAGACAAAGAGAATCCCTGAAATTCCATCACTTCTTCTGTCTGTCCAGGTTCTGAGCATGAGTAGGCTCGGTGGTGCTGCAGCTGTTGCTCCCCTCGTGGCTGACATCTCATCAGAGGTATTAGTACTTTTATTTATATTGTCTTCTCTTCTCTCCTCCTCCTCCTCCTCCTCCTCCTCCTTAATTGATTATAATTTACAAGATATGATCATGATTTTTATGCACAACCCAGCTTTTTTTTTTTTTTTTTTCAGCACCTTAATATCACCCTTTTTTAGGGGCTTATTACCATGCACTTAAGTGTTTAAAGAGTAACAGTTGATGTAGTACTGGGCCATAATCCACAAGTCATTTGCTATTTAACCATCTTAGTGGTCCATATATCAATGTTGTAGTTGCCCTGGTTGAAATTGGAGAAATGATGAGCATGGTTTTGGGGCCAATGGGCTGTGGATCTAGGCTAGTGGAGAACTGAAAAGTAAAGGACTCAGCTACGTTTACCCTAATAAGAGTGCAATGACTGATAATTTAATGTTTTAACTGATATGAATGAGCAACACTGGCTGGCTAAACTTTGATGCCCCGTTATCAACTGTGTTGGCTGCAGGACAATCTATTGTGTCTTACAGGCTCAACATGGATGTTTACAAAAGTGATGTCTTGTAAAAAATTCTTCATAAAGCATTGGCTTTTCATCTTTATTCAACTAAAGTTTCATCATATGTTCTATATCCATCTCACATCTTCCGTGTTGCTTTTAGATAACAAAATATTTCATATTATGATCGATCGAGACAGTACATGATTCTTAGTTTTTATACTCCCATATTTATTACTCTCAAATTTGCCAAACTTGCTGTCCTTATGTTCCATCTTTAAGATGTTAATTTTTAACTCATATGACTCCAAAGTTATATATGATTTACTTAGCTTTCTAACTACAAATTGATGATTATGCATAAATTTTGAATATTAAGAACCTTCATTTTCATTGCATATAGGACTAAGAAAAGGTGGATTCTTTTTTGCAATTCTCAATATATATATGTAAATCCTAACCTATTTCATAATCTCTATCGTTTGATATGATAAATGGAAGGCCATACAACTTACTAAAAGAAGTATAATTTGTTTACCTCTGGTAGGGCCAATGTTTTATTCCTTTGAATAAACTAAAATGTGGCCCATTTACATGGAGTTCAGATAAAACCATAACATTTTCATTTGTTTAGGGCACTTTAGGCTGCATAATGTCATAAATTGAGTCAGGGTTGGCTGGGGTCCGGGCTAGGCCCTGACTCTGACCTAAATTACTTGTCTAAATGTGTTATATATATTATATATACACACATTAATTTTCTGTTGAGAGCTAACTTGCATGGCTTGCATGAGAGAGAATTATTTCAGCAGCTGCTTGCAGGACCAACCCATATCATCAATCACAACCTGATCTTCACCACTCACTACCTTTGCATGAATCAGTGGTACTCACCCCAATTGTCACTCACCGACATATTCTTACTGTAGGATTGAACTTTAAAAAAATATATATTGTGAGAACTTGATCATGCCCTTAAATCAAGGGTTAGGATGTTCTAAATTGGGCTAAATATTTTCCAATTCTATTCCACACCATGACCTTCCCCCGTAAATTTATTCTCATGTGATTGTCATACATCTAAGTGGGTCGCACAATGAATTATAAAGTTTTGGTTTTTCTCTCAAAAGCCATGAGAGTTACATTGGTAGCATTGTTTAAAAATAAAATCATTATATAGAGGAGCAAGTTTCAATCTGACCATCACCCGATTATTAATGGGGGCGACCCGTTTAGTGTTTGCCAGCCTTTAACGTGAAAGGGTATTTTGGTAAATATGCAGGGCGGTGGTGACTGCATCCAGGCGAGCGGGATAGGACGGAGCAGTAACGGAACCCAGACGGCGTCAAACGACAGCATAACGGCGACGGAGCATCAAGTAGCAAAGATGATGGAAGACGACATGGGGTCCGCCATGCAGTACCTACAAGGCAAGGGCCTCTGCCTCATGCCCATCTCCCTAGCAACGGCCATCTCTACTGCCACGTGTCACTCGAGAAATCTCAACCCCCTGATGCCACCATCCAACGTGGCAGATGGCCCATCCTCCCCAAGCATGTCCGTTTTAACTGTCCAGTCCGCCATCGGTAACGGAGGCGAGCCCTCCGTTAAAGACGCCGCTTCCGTCTCCAAGCCGTGATAACGGACGAAAAGGAATAAGAGAAGGAAAAAAACTATGTTAGGAAGGGGTGCCACTAACTTAACGGCCGTTAAGTCTACGGAAATGGGGAGGTCAGCGTTAAGACGCCGTATTTGAGTAGACTTTTGGTCAGTTAAAAAGGCTAAGACAATAGAGACCCTTCCTTTTGTTATTTTTAGTCCCATCTTTTTGGCTTTTTAGCCCTTGTTGTTTTCTCTTCTCTTTATCTTTGCTAGTGGGGTGTTGATGTCTTATTTTAATTATAGCTCTATTGGAATAATGGGGCAAGGGAAAAGAAGGGGGCAATGGAGTGTGGAGTGTGGGCTGTGGATGGGTTTAATTTGTAGTCTTTCCTTTTGCTTCTTTTTTTCCAAATGGAAATGATGGAATGCTACTTATGGATGTGGAATTGTTTATTTGTGTGGGCATGAGAGAAGGGGAAGTCAACTAAAGCAGACAATAAAGTATGCAGGAAAGAAGGAAGAAAGTGGGGGAGGGTTGGAGGAGAGGAGATTGAAAAGTAGGCAATGGAAGAAGTGGGCTATCAATTTTTACTTTTGGGCACTTGGGTTTTATAGGTATTTGTTATTAGGAATTTATTAGAAAGTGGCTTCCATGGAAGAAGGTTTGATAGTGAATACTCAATCTAAAAGAGTGGAACTAGTGACCTAACCCCCTAATCCAACCTCACCCTTTTTGTATGGTTTTATTTTGAAACTTTACTACATGAATGATAAAAATGAATTGGGTTTTCAGTTGAGCCTAAATTCTTACTAGGGGTATTCATGGGCCGGGCCAGGATGAGGCATATCCAAGCCTGGTCTGACTTTAGAAATTAGAAATACAAGCCCTTATTCAGCTCAAGCCCGACATGGGTCGAAAATGCCATGCACAAGCCTGTCATTGGGCAGTCGGGTTGGGCCGACTGGTCTTTTATCACTCCTCAAGGCTTCCTAGCAATTGTCTGCAAAAATCAATCTCTAAATTAGAAGAACTTGTTAGGCTGAGGTTTGGGCTTTCTATCACTAAATCTGATCCTAACTCAAACTTTAAATGGACTTAAATTATAGGTCCAAGCCCAGCCCAAAGTGGTTGGACCTGGATAGGACTTGGGCTGGCTTGGCCCATGAGCACAACTAATATTTGCTATTTCACCCATCAACTGTTAGTCTGAGTACAATTAGTAATAATTTAGTATTTAATAGACAGTTGTTCTCAACAGTGAATGAAATCAACTGAATAGAATTATTGAACGTAATCTAAAAGAAATTAAAATTCACTTACTGTTTGAAGGCAAAAAAACAGTAGAAATTTAGAGAAGGGGGCTAATCAAGGCTAGTGTTTAACACTATGTCCTTAAGACAAAATTCGCCATCGCTAAGGTGCTAACGAGTTTCAGCAGCGTCTGTCTCATAGGATACAATGATTGGTCTCACAACAGTTGCAGCACTACAAACTGTGTGATTGGCGAACCAACAGTGCAACAGGACTCTCTCTCTTGACTCAGATGACTCGAAATGCAATGCAGCAGCAGTGGATTAGATGATAAAAACGCATGGACAAGATGCATATTTATAGCTTAGTGGTGTGGATTAGACTGATAAAAAACGCATCAAGTCCTTTTGTGGGGGGTTGCATCTGTTCAGAACAGTGACTGTTAAGGTGAACAGATACACATCTTCTTTGTCTTTGGACACACCTTTTGGGGACACACCCTTTCAACTGCGAAAGGACACACCACACCACTAAGGACACATCCCATTTAAAAAAGAAAAATTTTATAAAATAAAATTTCTCCAAAAAAATGGGTAGTGGGCCGAGCCAGGCCCAACTCGCGCGTGAAGCCCAAGCCCAGGCCCGAGGCGGCGCGCGCGCGTGTGGTGGTGACCCCACCTTGGTCTAGGTCCTCCCTCCTCCACAAAAGTGGGATGCCCCTTGGGGCTCATCTTATACTACCAAAGTAAATGTATTTATACCCAAGGAATGTTTTGCTCCCAAGCAATGGAGGAAACAAGTTCACCACTTCCTTTTGTTTCCATGTTTAACATGTTCAAGTAGTGGTGTTTAGAAGGCAATTTCTCATTCACTCCTTAATGGATTAGAGCAACCCAATACATGTCTCTAATCTACTCATGTAGTAGATTACATACCCATGTATTCCTACTTAAAATGATAAGTAAGTTCCACTTAGTTTTTGGCTCAAAGTTTACAAAAAATAGTGGTTCTCTAGGCCATTTTCCAACATCAACTTGACTTGACCTTATAAGGTCATTGGACTGTCATCCATCAACCTTTCGTAAATCTTGTTTGTTAATAAGGTCATTGGTTGACCTTTTAACTTTTGGATTGCGTCTGGATTAATATTTTTAACCAAATTAATAAATGAACCATGCTTGGGACAAGACTATTCTTTTACCAATAGTTCTAAACTTGATCTAGACTTGCTCAGACCTAAGTGCCCAAAGCGCAAAGCGGGAGCAGGAGCGTCAAAATGCAAAATTTTAAAACTATTATATGTCAAGGAGCACCTATTTATACAATATAATGCTTGTGAGTTAAAAAAAAAAAAAAAAAAACTAATTGACATAAATATATCTTCTCCATGCATTCAAGTATCAAAAATGGAGAAAAATAATTAACTTTGCAATTTGATCACATAAAATAGACAGTGATTAATAAGTTAGAAGAAGTTTCTTCATTCAAAAGATAAATGTCAAACTTACAGAAAAAGAAAATGCACATAAACTAAAGATTCTACTCAGCTCGCTCCATATTCGGTTGATCTACGCTTTGAAGACGGCTCCGTTCTAAAAACGCGGATCGGCGTTTTAGGAGCGGGATCCAAAAGGCCGTGGAGCGAATCCAGGAATGCTCAAACTTTAATCCAATATGACTCCTTTTATGCTGGGATAAAATGTGGGTAATTCTTCTTATGGAATTCTGAATTTCTGAGAGTGGTTTGTACAACAATGTGTGCACTTCGATGTAAGTATGTTGCTTGAAGATCCCCAGAAACTTATTATGTATTAGATGAAGGGTCTTCTGAAAGAGTGCAGGGCCGACAGGGCTGGGCCTAGGGTTGTTTTAGCCCTACACTTACTACCCTCAAAACATGCCGTGGAGTCAAGGGCGGGGCAAAGCTCTCCGAGGGCATTCACTATATAGGCCCATATCTAGCCTTGTGGGCCAAGCCAGAAGAAGATAGGCCTAAAAGGAAATTCAATTCCTTTTCAATTTTCTTTAGCTAACCATTACTATCAAAACTTCGAGGTGTTAGTAGAGATGCATATTCTTTTTTTCCTTCTGGGACCTGAACTCACGACCGGTTGGCTCTGATGCCATTTTAAACTTCTTTAGCTAACCAATCATACCAAAGCATCAAGGCGTTAATAGAGGTTGTATAAATACTTTTCAATACTCCCCCTCAGATGGAGCAAACAAAAAAAAATACTACCCCTCGGATGGAGGCCATTCAACATTCCTTAGTTTTCTTTTTCTATATTGCCACTGGGCATTGAGTGGAAGCTTGAAGTTAGGGGTGTTGATGGGCCGGGGCTGGGCCAGGCTTAGGAGCTTAGGAAGATCCAAGCCCTGCCTGATTTCTGGACTCTTGGACCAAGCCTGGATCGGGCCATAACTGGCTGGCCCAAGCCTGGCCCAACTAAGGCATATTAAGCTCGAGCCCGGCTCGCATTAAAATTATAACAAAAAATAGGTCTTTTTTATTTGTCTTGGCCCTTATCTCAACTGGTTTGGGTGCTTATTCCTCAATGAGATGTGCGGTATTTAGAAGGGTGATGGCTATGCAATTATTCACTATCTAAAACAAGACTACTTGATGGTATTTTTGAATCTTATGTTTTAACTAATTAATTTAGAACCTTACTAGAATGCATAACATTGATTCCTCATGAATTAAATACCATACAAACAAATGGGTCCTATTATATAAAACGGAAAAAAAATAATATTATAATGTCCTCAAAGTATGTCATTGAGATTTTGTAGCACTTTGTTTTTTAGGTTGTGGCTGATCCAAGAGGTGGGCCATTGGAGTTTAATATATATGAATATAAGGCTAAATATTGGACCCAATTACTAAAAGTAGGCGATCCCATGCTATTTAGAACTCACATAAGAACCATGCTCAAATAAAACCCACATATATGCTCACATTATGTTTGGGTGGGTAAAAAATAACTCCCTCTCCAGATCCAATCACAATCAAGAACCCCAAGGGATTTGGTTTTCTATCATTTGCTAAATAAATGTCTCCTTCTAGCATAAAAATAAAAATAAAAAATCCACATAAGTACTACTACTAGAACCATGAATGCAATGATGTTATATGTATCATTTTAACTGAACCAGGCCATTTCATAATTGGGATGAAAATGTGAGTCCTAATTCATTTTGGGATATTAAATGGGTCAACCTTAATTGTAAATTACCAGGTTTTGTTCAGGTCAAATTGATAGGTCAAATAGCAGGATTGGAGCCAAACCAAATCCTATCCATTCATTTATTGGGTTGGAAAATGTCAACCTCAAGCTCAAGTCCACCCAACCTAAGATCAACCAGATGTTTCTACAAAATAAATCAATAAATAAACACACCCAACCTGAATCACCTGGCCAAATTTGGGTCGGACCACTCCTACTAGCTACAGTGTGTGCAGGTGCACTGGAACACCTCGAGTAGGGGTGCTCATGGGCCCGGCCAGCCTGAACCTGATCAGGGCTCCGCCAACTTTAGACTGGCTTGGATATTAATTAGGGCCCATTTAATAATTGGGTCGAGCTTAGATTAAGTGATAGAAAACCCAAAGTCTGTCCCTATCCGGCCCGTGTAAGGAATGCATGTAATTTAATTTAATTAGTCCAAATAATTGCTTGAATGCCCACAAAATTGATAAGAAAAAAAAAACCCCGTTTGGCCCAGCCCGATTGACTAAATGAACAAGCTCAGGCCTAACTTTTATGGCCCTTGTCTGGCTTGGGCCAGTTTTCTAAAGTTAGGCCGGGCCTAGATATGCCTTAGCCGGGCCCAGTCCAGGAACACCCCTAACCTTGAGTTCAGCCTGATTTAGGGTGAATTTTAGGCCTCTTTGCGCAGGAAAAACCTAGTGTTTGGCCTTATTAAAGAAAGAAGTTGTCTTAACCCTGAGTTTATCTAAAGTCTCTATTTCCACTAGGGCAGCTCATAAAAAAATAATAAGAAACAGAAATAAAAATAATAGTAATCATCATCATTATCATTACGGGCTTTATCTGGGATTAATTTTCTAGCCCAATAATGAAATGAGCCAGGCCTTAGCCTACATATGCTAAGGCCCAGCCCTGTCCAACATATTTAACACCATGAGATGAATACACTTTGCAATTTAGCTGCACCTAGGGCCTGGCTTTCAGGCCTATGGGCTGACCTGGGCTCGAATGTCATGCCTGTGGGTTGGATGATCATTATTACCATTGAGATTACAGGGGCCTCCCATAAACCATAACTTTGTGTGGCAACTGCTCCTATATTGGATGCTTAATTATACACTTATACCAGGCCATACTGTATCAATAAAAGGACCCATTTGATTGGAATTTGGATGCATATACAGTTCAACCAAACCAAGCAGTTCAAAACTGGATTTTAATAGGCAACACCAGAACAACTGGGTATTTAACAGTAGAAAATATAACATGTAGAGCATAGTTATCTGCTAATGTTAGGTTATACTCATAAAGATCATTTAATGATTCATTATCTATGGATTTTAAATTTAGACCCCCGTCCTATGTAAGATTCTTAAAAATTCTCTAATTGTGAATCATCGCTAATTTAGAAAATCATGAATTAATCAACGGAGAAAAAAAAAAAAAAAAACAATCATGTTTTTTTGGTCTTTAATCGAATGGATTTGAATGTAGAACGATCTTCTTCATGAATGACTATCAAATAATTTTTTTTTTTTTTTTTTTTCACTTGATCAGAATTGGTTTTAAATAACACATTCTCACCCTCTACTGCTAGGCCTGGTGTCTCTAACCATCTGAGCTAACGCTTTATCCTAAGACCTACTATAAGGTTTCTTCAAAAAAATTATTTACATTTTTATAAATAACCACCTCTCTCCAACTTCGAAGGGTTGCACAGTTGGCTAGGACCACAGCTCATGAACAGGAGGTTGAGGTTTCGAATTCTTGCTCTTTCCCTGGAGCCTCTTGCCCAGGCAAAAGCCTCACTTACCTGGTGTGTGGAGGAGGTAGGGACTTCACGTGCCCGATGAAATAGTCGGTTCAAAAAAAAGCTGTACACTGTTGTCAAAGATAGAAGAAAAGAAGAAGAAAAAAACCTCTCAAACATATACAAACAGCCACCTTTGTTTTCAGCATTCACATAAACCCCTTATACTACCCTGTCCATATTAGTCGGCCATCTTGATCGGCAGTCCAACGTCAAAAAGGTCTTGGGACCATTTTAAAGGGATCATTATTGTAATTTGGCATAAAAGTTCTCTCTTTCTTTGAAGGTGACTAAAGAAAAGGATAACTAGGTTGTTATGGGCGCCTCACATTTTGGACATTTGATTTTTCAGCAGGTCTTCTCATCTATTGACCCATCTCGTATTCCTAGGAATCTCAAATAGACAGCCCATTCTCTACCTAAATTATTCCCGCATATTTGTTTGCAAGAATTTTGTGAATTCTTGTCCGGAAGCATTTAAATTTCAACAGTCCGAATTTAATGAGGAAAAATCTTACGGTGACGGTGAATGAACCATTTACAGCCCGCCACACCACCACTCACAGCTTTCCATGCATCCGAGCACGGGGCAGCCTGTGGTGACGTGGCAGACCCTTAGTGGTCTACTCACGGTCATCGTGCTAAGGACGCTCAGAGGATCCCGATTTGCATTCCAAATGCTCTCCCCACAAAAATAGAATTCCAAATGCTCTACCCCCTCTAACAATATGAGAATTCATAAAGCTAAAAATGGTTTCTACTATGAACTGAAATTCAAGATTCGTCTTGTTTGTTTTTGTTATTTTTTTCAATTGATTAAGTCGATTTGGTCTGGGTTGAGTTGAACAATCTGGTGAATATCTATAAACCAAACTGAAGGTTAAAAGGTTAAACTCCAATAAGTTGAGTACTACCTCTTTCTCACCCAACTACTCATGATTCGATCCCTACTTTCCGCTCCACTTCTTTTATGAAGACTTGGGCTTCTTTTCCTACTATTCCACTCAGAGTATACTATTCTACACATATATTGTCTTTGCACATTCTGCCATCGACATTAACATCTTACACCAGATTTAATTAATTGACCCACCTATTTCATTTCACATGAATTATTTTCCTACATGAGTCCCACAAAGCTGCCTTGCAGCAATTTTGGTCGGTGCCTTTGATGAAGGGAGATTCAACTTTCTATGATTGGTGAGGTTGAAACACAACTTTCCATCCCATGACCCAAATTTCTCCCCAACAAACATTGACATATGCACATGCTAATTCAATTTGATTGGAAAAAAAATTTCAAACAACTCCTACTACGAAGCTGATGCTTAGCATGAACGTCAATAGTTTCATCAAGCAAAGTTGGTAAAGTGTTAAAATGGGTGGTTATCTGTTATCAACATCCACAACAAAATAAAATTACTTATCTTGATATTTTTTGTCTTAAATCTTTACATTATAATTAATCGATATAGAGCGGGCATAATCATCACAGATCATTCATCATTTTAAATAATAATTTTCATAAAAAAAAATTATGAAATAATAATAGTTCCTTTTGGTAGGGACTGTATTTTTTTTATTGGATTCTGGAATGATTAAAAAAAAAGATATCATATTTTTTACAAAGAAAAATGTATCATATTAGCTTGGAAATGGTAGGTGAGTATAGTAAGCATCAAAGAAGAAGTAGCCAAATTGGTCAAAGGGTAGGTGGTGGGCAAAATAACCTGCCACATTTTGATAGGCTTTCATCTCTCCATCCATCTCTTTCTCAATGAGCCCTCCAATATTGATTGCTACATATCTTATGTTAGCAGCTTTTGGGTCAAACGCAAGAGGTGGCCATGTGGGGAATAACGAATGGTCATGCCTTAGAACATTCAACATCACCAATTAATGTTTGGGTATGAGTTGAGGATTAAAAACCCTCTGCCGGCCAATGGAGACTTGTTCAAGAAATTATGAAATTTCTCTTTGGGGGTTATAAAAATGTGCTTCAAATTTATTTCTTTTACCACGTGAAGCTTTGGGAGGAAAGAAAATCCTCACAAAACCTTGCCAAGACTTGATTGTTATTTGAAAACTTTCTTTGGAGGGTTCACATTTTATTTGTCAAAGTATAAATTCACAATGTGATTAATAAAGACTTGCACAACTTTCATATTTACTTCTTTAGAGAGAACTTTATATACACATGGCTCAGGTGGGAACGTGCATCGATTTGAAAGAAGGTTTTATATTTTCTGCTAAGGAGTTCATAATGGGCTGTAATGAGTTGATTTTCGGACTAGGGTTAGTTGTGATTTTCATTTGACAAGAGAAAACCGAATCTAAACCATCCCCACCACGAATCACAACTATTTGTCCAGCAACCTAGCCATTCTCATGTAGGATATGTGAGGACATACCTGCCTTTTCATTAGCATGGTAGGTCAGTTTTGATTTAGGTTGGTCGTCTTTTTTTTATTTAGGAAAGAAATCAAATGCTTTTAAGTATTACTTATTGGGGACCAATCGGTCCTTACGGTCTTACCGTGCGGACCACCGAGTGGGGCCCACTTTGGGACACCACTGATAATGGGACGGAGAGGGATCGAAAGATCCAAGCGGGGCTAACTTATAGATTTCAAATTTAAAGTCAATCTAATATTTCTAACCCATTCATCCATTGTTTCACAAGTTTAATGACTTTATATCTAATAATAAAAATTGACACTTAATCCAACGGTTCAATCCATTTGAGTCCGTACTAAACCATGGGATTCGGTGACTATTGAGAGATTGTGTATGTATGGTTCATTTGGATGGGTCATAAGGTGAGTCCTATTAAGCGTTCCTCACCATGCGGACCGTTCTCATAGGACTGGTGCCCGCCGTTATTTATATACTATGTTTTTTTTTTTTTAAATATGTATGTACTATGTTGATAAATCCTATCATTATCATCAAAGCCTTGTCTCAACCATGTTGTGTCATCTGTATAAATTCCATTTCGGTTATGCTTGCCATAGTGTAGACCTGAGTTTACTTTCAAGCAGTTGCACTTCATAAAACTACGCAAATTTAAACTTAGCCAATACTATTGGTGGTCCCAAGACCAAAAAGGGGGGGGGGGGGGGGGCGGAGCTAAATTAGGTAGGTTGACTGCTAACACAAAACATTTATCAACAGCCCCAAACATGAAATGTTGCTAAATATGTTATTACCCTATACAGAGGAGGGAGAGGGTGAGAGGAAAATAACTCAAACAATTCTCTGAACTTGACTGAGGGTGAAATTACATGACTCTATTCCTGATCAAACCCATCAAAATCACTATCTAACCTGGTCTTAGGGCGGTCACCTGTAAAACCTAACCCACTAAATGAAGCCAAAATGAGTTCAATCCACCAAACCAGTGATAGATAAGTGTCAAGCTACTTTAGCCCTTCCTGCCAATCAGGGATCCATCAATGGTCACCGCATTGAAGTACCCCTCCACGTATCACTGCACCAGTCTAGCAAAAGGAGAAAAAAGAAGGAAAAAAAGTTATATCCAACTACCACCGATCTTAATCATGAGGCAACTTAACATCATCTAACGCCTAGAAAGAAATAGAATTACTGCTAGATTGATGGCAAAACATCAACAACCAAAATGTTCAAGTAGTCAATGTGCTTCTAAATGCAGTGAAATTTGTATACGCTGAGACGAAACTTGGGCCAGCCCAAATCTCAAAAGTCTAAACCACCACAAATGAAAATGCAATTTGAGCTGGCTTTTTAATTTATTTTTTTTTTATTTGAGTTCGGTTTTAGATTTTGATACTCAAAAGCAACTCAAAATGGTGAACTACGGGTACCTGTGAATTAGGGTTGCAAACAGGACGGTTTCGGATCGGAACCATAGTGGACTGGGACTTATTTTTTTAAAACTGTCCCGGTTTCGGATTCGATTTTGAATCGGAACTTGTTTTGTTGGTTCCGGACCCGATTTTGATAAGAATACCCGGACGGATCCAGTTCTAGAACCGGGTCCACCTAAATGATGCATTCCAAAATCGATTTTATTTTCTCTTTATTCTTCATTTTTTTCTTAAAATAAGCATATCATTCAACTTATAATGTGCATCAAGTTTATGACATTCACTATTATGCATAAGAATGCACAAAAAGAGTTGGTTTTACAGTACAAATTGCAATATCAAATACTCATATGCCGGGTCCCCAGTCCATGGGTCGAAACCTATATTGACTCAGAACCGGACCCGCTTATCAATCGAAACCTAAATTAGGTTCCAGACTTGGACCCGTTTATAAATCGGAACCTAAAATGGGTTCCAGACTCGGCTTTTTGCGGGTCAGAACATCCGGGTAATCGGAGAATCGGATACCCATTTGCAATCCTATTATGAATTGAGCACATGAACTCAAAGTTATTTTTATATTGAAAACATTACACGTTGTAACAGAGTGTAGAATTTATTTAGAATACTTTTGCATTCTCAAAATCCTCATGTTGGGCAACCTACATATGAACCCAAGCCATCGGTTACACACTTATGCACTCCCAGTTGATAGTTAATTCAGTCCCTTTTTATCCAATCTGATCGTTTACCACCCAAAGATGGAAACTCTTTGAATTGGTTCTTTTTTCTTTTTTTCTGCTAAATGGTAAATTGTATTAAGAAAAGGAGAAGAGAGAAAAAGGACCAAAAGACCCCCAAGGCCAAAGTGGCTACAACAAACAAAAGAAGAAAGAAAATACTACAAGGGATAACAGAAGGCTATACAGAGCATAGCTGCATAAGCATGAAATTAATCCAAACCCAAGAAAACCAATATAGGATGATGATGAATAGAGATCTTTGCTGTAGATTGAGATATAATTGAATTGACTCATGACTTAGCCAAGTCACCAAGTAAGGAATACAGGAAACCTGAGTCGTTTGCCTACTTTGCACTTCATTTTTTAGGGTCTATTTGTTTGCACATAAAACGTAAAAACTCATGGTAAATGACCTCCATGGAAGGATTATTAAAGAGGTGATGAGTGAAAGATACAAGATATCAATGATGATATGGGACTTTGACTTTTCTAAGATTTGAATTGCAGGGGGTGGATTCATTTATCATCTTCACTTGATTCAATTTTCAATAAAGGAGAGGTTATTTGATGGGTATTTTTTAATATTTACCTTCGATTCTTTATTTTTAATCACTTATGAAAGTAGAAAGTCTTGGAATACTAAGAAATTTAATCACATGGAAACAAACAAGGCTCTAAGGGCATGTTTGTTTCATGTAATTGAATAGAAGAGCATAGTAAGACATCTATTTCTAATGACAGTTACAATTGAAGAAACATAAGTGAATTTTTAAAGATGACCAGCAAATTCTAAGTGGAAATGAATGAAGGGGAGGTGGGAAATGAATACCAAGTCACCATCCTAGTAATTCAAATCTTAGGAGAACGAAAGTTGCATCTAGATGGTGACCTTGCATTATTCACCCCTTACCTCATGTCATTCACCTCTCACCCGAATTCCTTTAATGTATTCTACGTAGACAAATAGGCCCTAAGCATTACAATTTTAAGAGGTCATGGAGGGGCCATGGAAATTTTAGATTTAACGTAATCAATCTGATAGGAGTGACCATTATGGGATTAATTAATTCTGAAGTAAACAAAATAATCAATAATATAAATGCGCACGTTATCCATAGCTTAGATATCTTGATTTACGCAACACAAGGTTATTCTTCATGTGGGATTTAGAACTCTTTTGAACTTCATCAATTGTCCGTCTAGGTGATGAGAAGTCAAGAAATCCAATGAAGTGAAGTGAATTCTATTTTTGTTACCATTAATTTCCATGATGGAACTTTTGTTGTCTCCACCTAATTTAGCAAATCACCAAACACACCCACACCCACACACAAAATCATAAAACCCCTTAAATACCCACCCCCATAACAGGGTAAAAATGGTGAAGTTCCATCATTTATTTTATTTATTTATTTTTGATAACACAGGGTTTCCAGCCAGTAGGGGTTGGACTGAATAATCCCTACGGGCTCAGGAGAGAAAGTCGGTTAAAATTGACCTGTGACCCTAATATGGTAGTACAGTTTCGAACCCACAACCTTTAAATGCAAACCGCGGTCTTAGGCCAACCGAGCAGCCCCTTGGGGTTGGTGAGATTCCATCTTGAAGATCCGTTTTTCACTAGGTAAAAAGGGGGCGATTTTATAATATCTCGTCATATTGGAAAATCTAATTATCCAATCCCTTGCAGATCTCCACCAATGGCCCATGTTGCCGGGGTGTAGTCCAGCTAATTAGGACTTCAAACACTCAAGCAAAACCCCATTTCTTAGGAACTGCAAGTAATTTAATAGTGGTACTTCCCATGGATCCCCTCAAGCCAAATAAGAATAGCAATAGAAACTCAAGAGAAACTTATCAGAATAAAAAGGAACCTATACATAGAAGTCTCCAGGAAGGTCCTCTATAGTTGCAACCATGATTTCCTAATAAAATATAATTCTTTACTTGACAAGAACTTTTAGTTCCTAATTTAGCGCTTGGGGATTGCACCTACAATCAAGGGGTGATCTCATGGAATCAAATAAAATATGACCAGGAACTTATAATACTTCTAAAGATGGAATTCAAAGAAACTTGACAGGAACAAGAACCTACAAGAACTAGAATGTTCTAGCACTTCAAAAATTAGAATCGATTGGGAATCTAATGAAAGTCATATAAAATATTTTCGACGAAACTGGAAAGGAGAAAGAACCCATAAGAATTTCCTAGAAAACCTTCCTTCTCCATGGACCATGCAGTTTCAACTTGCAGCTAGAACCAGATCATCTGAGAGCATGGCTTGAAGAATATGTTTTTATAACTTCATTTTAAATCCATCTTGGGGCCCACTAGTATATCAAGGTTTCGGCTTTGGCTGATACATTATCAGAAACTGTGTTTTAGAACCATGGATTATCCAAACTGGGCTTCTAGAAATATTCTTAGTCCTGGTCCCAAAAGGTTTTTGCACTAAACCAAATTCATATATATATATATATATATATATATACATACAGTGGCGGACTCAGGATTTTGGTTTGACGGGTGCGAACCTTAATAGGTAGTTTGATTTTAGGGGCAAATTGAGGATTTTCACATGGATTTTGAGGATGGATCCATAATTTTTATTGGATTTTTTAAAGCGTACTAAGGTTTAACGAGTGGGGCCGCACCTGCGTGGCTGTGCATAGGTCCGCCCCTTTATATATAATTGGGGTTCAATTTCCAAGTTCATAACACATTTCTAACATGGAATGCCAAGTACTTTAGTACTTTGAAAATTATATTAATTCAACCCGTACTCCTATAGAATTCGAATATTATATCTCAAATCTTGGACATTATGCTTAGATTTCCTTATTCTATTTCTGGTACTTCAAGCCTCAAGTTTTGGGTCTTCCATATGCATATATTCTAATGCATATATATCAAGTTTTGGATTTTACATTTCTTGGATTGTAATTCTCATTTATCTTTTGAAAGTTTGCAATCTTTTTTTTTTAGCTGGGGGAAGAACGAAGATATCTGGTTAATGGATTTGATCCTGAAAGGCACGTGATGGATGTTTCAACTGTCATTATTTATTAGATTTCTTAATTGTAGCTATTGAGGTTTAAGATTGATTTTAATTTATTTTAGTGTGATCATAGCAGCAAATTCCTCGTGAGTACTCTCTTCTTGTTGTTATTTGGCGTCTGAAGTAACTAAATACTAGCCCAATAATACATGCCCAGCACGGGCATATATTAAAAAAAGTTACCTCTTTGCACGGAACAAATTGAATAGGGCACAGAAGGAATAGTTACGTAAAGCAACAAATAAAACAAGAGTGGTTTGATAAAAAAAAAATTAGTGGATTGTTGCATGAGTAGTGGAGAGAGATATGGAATATTTGAGAAAAAACGTATAATTGTCTGTCAAAATTATAACCGCGGGTCAAGAATGAAGCCAAATCCCTTAGCTATAATATATTATAATGGTAAAAATGTATTTTCTGGCATGGAGTTAAATAAGTTTTGTACTGTAATTTGTAGTAGCACAATGACTCTTACGAAGCACAGGCTTGACCAATGTGTCAGGTCCCCGCTCTATTTAATTATTTTTGATAAATTTTAATAAATAATTATATAAAAGTAATGTGCGGTGTAGTGATTAAGTTAGTCCTTTAAAGCGGTGAGACGTCATGAGTTAAAATCTCACAATTTCAGCATTTTTAGCTTTTTATCACGAAATAAATTATGGCCATTGTAGGGCCATTGTAGGGTATGTTATTTATGGCCATTGTAGGGCAAATAAATTTTGCAAACACTGGCCAGGCTCCGGTCCAACTCAACCAATGACAGGGACCCACATTAGTTTATCCAAACCCCTTGAGAAAATTATCCCCATATGTTGACAGGGCCAAAATTCCCCTAGATGAGGATTTACTCAATACAGTAACCAACACCAATAAAAGGCACATATGAATTCATGTGGCACAAGAGTATTAGGTCGAAGCCAATGGTCCATAAAGAAAAAGCCCATGAAACAAATATCTGGTCGGATATTAAACTATAAACCTTTTTACATGCGCACCAAAAAGCCCACGACTCTTCTGAGTTTCCACATTGACTCTATCCGAGTTAATTTCTTTTTGCATCGGGGCTCGACCTGTCTTGTGATATCATATTAATTATAAAAGCTCAACCATTTTAGAAAAAAGAAACATTATTTTAACACTTCCAATATTGTGGAAATATTGTCTGTCCTAGTTTAATTGTAAATGAAGACTAATATAGTCCAAATCCATCAACAATAATCATGCATAGTTCAAAACTGCACTATCACACTGGGGCTCATAGAGATTATGCTAGCTCAAAGGGCCAGGAATCTACGTTATCAAAAGAAAAAATGCATAAAAATGTTGCTTTTAACAAAAAAATTACCCTACCTATTCTCTGGAGATTGTTTATAGAATCACTATGCATGCTTGCACCCAAATAAGAAATCCTAGCGCTGCTTTGATTTTAATGCATCAAGTTCTCAAGGACTTCATTTCATATAATTGTACACCAATTTTTTTTCTTTTTTTGGTTGAGTTTTCATCCTCCACAGAGAAATATGATAGTATAAAATCTATCAAAATACACCTCCCGATTTACTAATATTATTAAGATGAAGAAGAAGAGGAGGACCATTACTTTTTTTTTTTTTATATATAAAATCAAGAGGACCATCACGTGACAGTTGATAGAGACAATTAACTGTGGGATCCTTTTAGGAAGAGACAAATTAATTTTCCATTAACTAAATGGGAAAGCAACAATGGAACCGCTGGTGATGCAGTGTAGATGTCATGGCCACATGTACAGGGCCATATAGATTTAGGGATTTATTTTTATATCATTAGTTTCTAATTTTATTGTAATTAGGATAAGATTTTAGTTTTCTAGTTTAAATAGGTTTTTTAGGGATTAAGTTATCTTTTTTTATTTATATGACATTGTAGTAAAGAATTATTCAGTTGTTGATTAATGAAATTTGATTTTCCTATTGAGATGCGTTCTCGTTTATTATCTTTGCAGAGAATTATTGTGTCTTCGGACATGTGCTTTGACATCCATTGTGCTTTTAGCACTTCCCACGCAAACCTTAACCCTGGGTCTATATCAATTGGTATCAGAGCCGAACGATTATTTGATCATCGGTGTGATTAACCACATTCCTCTTTTCGTTCACTCAGATCCATCCCCAATCCCAAATCCCTACCTAACCCCAAATCCCTGATTGAGACCACACCCCTATCTCTTTCGCACAACCTCTAGCACTTTCCAATTGCCAAAGATCCATGTTCCAAGCAGTTTGATAGGCTGACATCACTGGTTACATTAGTAGAATCAGGTCAAAGGCTGATTTAGCTAGATCAACGGTTAAAACTTCTTTTCACGATTTCAGGGCTCCTCCACCGTCCAATTTCAAATTCGTTTCTGCCTGCATCCTTGTAGATAGCAGATCTACAGAAAAGGTCAGTCCATTCACACTACTAATATGAAATTCCATATCGGTAAGTTCTACAATGCATTTCAAGGAGTTAGATATGCATGTTAATATGGATTATGGTATGCTGGAAATAAAAATTATTTCCAACAATTTCTTGATTTGAAACAAAAAGAATTGTCCGTTCTTGAATATTTTGACTGATTTTCAAGGCTCCAAGATGCATGTGGAATGGAGGATGATGAAGAATATGATTTTATTAGTTTTGTAAGAGGTTTGAGACCGGACATAGTGGACAAAATGACTGATTGCAAGACCATCCATAAGGCATTTTGGGAAACAATTCGTGTGGAGCAGATACTTAAAAGGTCTCATGATCTAGTGGAAGTTTCGCTTTAAGAAGAAAAGTTGCCACCTATAACAGACTGTGTTGAGGAACCAGTATCAGCGGATATGCAGACAGATCTTCCAGAGTTAGACAAAGAAGATTCCATATCTATAGTTGGTCTTGAAATTTCTCCTATGAGTACTAATAATTCCGAAGTGCAATTACCAAGTGATGAAGTGCAAGTTATTGATATTCCTCACATTAATTCTCCTATTGATTTTGTCTTTCGTGATCAACTATGTCAACTGGGAAATGACCAGCGGATAGTCAGAGATTCTGATTTGATGGTGCATGTTCTACCAGTAAGGCATATCAATACATATTTTAGCCATCAAAAGCAATTATGCATGAAGCTATGCCAAGAAGTTATAGATCGATCGATAAATCGAAAGGTTGTCAGATTGATCTTTGATCCAGGTGGATATTTTCCGAACTTGAAGTTGAGTTCTTTCTCAAGTGGGGGAGAATGATGCAGTGTAGACCTCATGGCCACATGTGTAGGGCCCACATAGATTTAGGGATTTATTTTTATGTCAATGGTTTCTAATTTTATTATAATTAGGATGAGATTTTAGTTTCCTAGTTTAAGTAGATTTCTTAGGGCTTAAGTTATCTTTCTAATTTATATAGCATTGTAGTAAAAAAATTATTAATGAAATTGGGTTTTTCCATTGAGGTGAGTCCTTGTTTATTATCTCTGCGGATATTTATTGTGTCTTTGGACACGTACTTCGGCACCCATTGTACTTTTAGCATTTCCCACGCAAACCCTAACCCTAGGGTCTGCATTACGTGGTCCTGACGATTTGGCCAATCCGCTTTGGTGTATACATATATAATATTATTAAGACCATTGCGTGACAGTTGATAGAGACAAATAACCGTGGGATCCTATTAGGTTGAGACAAATTAGTTTCCCATCAACTAAATAGGAAAGCTACAATACAACAGCGCTGCATCTTACTGGAAGTGCATATGGGTGGAGACCACCTTTAAGAAATCGAATCCGTTCATTAATTGGCTCTAACACCCACGTTGGTATATACATATAAAATATTATTTAACTCAACAACATGTACACCGTTGGATTAACTAATTCCTGAACACATGATTCAACTTTATGCATATGTTGAAAATCAACAGGTCAATCTAACGGTAGGCCTACAAAATACAATTTAAAGTTATATCTACAAAGAACATGATAGGTGTAAAAGATGATGAATGGATTGGATTTCTTAAGGGCATGTTAGAATGTGTGGTGAAGTGAGGTGATGTAAGGTAAAGTCTCCATTATTCAGGAAAGAAAAAACAATGGGTAATATCAAAAGTACATAATTTCAAAATTCTCTTAATCTTAAAAAAAAAAGTAAAAAAAAAAAAACCCCTTTTTTCCACTAAAAGACAAAAATACCATACTTTTCTATATAAAAAGTCAAAAAGATTCCATATCAAATAACTAAAAATAAAAAACCATCATAACACCTTATATTTTATTCTCTCTTGATTTAATCCTCCACCACATCATATTTTAATTCACATACATTCAACCAAGTGCGTAAGGGTGGAAGTTCCCACTAAAACTAGTATTTAATGATTGCTTTGACACTATCTTCTATAAAGACTTTGTAAAAGAGTTACAATTTTGGAAATACTCAAAAACTAGTATTTAATGATTGCTTTGACACTATCTTCTATAAAGACTTTGTAAAAGAGTTAGTATTTTGGAAATACTCAAAAACTTATACACGCAATCCCATTATAATCATTTTCACAAGCAAATTGCAATATGTGCAGAGCCCCCAACCTCGAAAGTTGAAATTATCTATTCTCACATGTGGCATTCCCTGACCCACCGACCATCAATTGCCCAATCCAACGGTCCAGATCAAAACCCTTACATTTATCTACAGTAGTGTATCGCAGCCAATGACGTGGTCAGTCTCCCCCGTCACAATCCTATCGACCAGAGTTTTGTCAAATAACCCAACCACCACCAACCATGGTTAAGGACTTCGTCAAAAAAACCCACCTAACCACAGTTAGCCACAAGGGTTAGAGGACCCCACGAGGCCCCGACCAACCCTTCAAATTTCCTTCTATAAATACTCCTTTCCCATCTACAATTCCCAGGCATCGATCGCATTCTCACTCACTTCTTCTCTCGACTCCTTCTCACGTGCTTCTAAAACCACCACACGTGTGACAGGCCGGAGAACGTCGGAATGCCGATAGAAGACAGCTCCTCCGCCACCGGCCAGACCGTCTGCGTCACCGGCGCCGGCGGATTCATCGCCTCCTGGCTCGTGAAGCTCCTGCTCGAACGAGGCTACACCGTAAAAGGAACTGTCAGAAATCCAGGTCGGTTTCGATTTCGATTTCTCGGATCCTGATTTCATAAAATCGAGATTTCGAGCGGATTTCGTTTTCTTGCTTTTGTTACTGATTTTTGTCTGAAAGTCGAGATTTTTACAGTTTTCGTTTTGTGTTGTGGAAACAGAGGATCCGAAGAATTCTCATCTGAGAGCACTTGAAGGAGCAGATCAACGGTTGATCTTGTGCAAGGCGGATCTGCTCGACTTCGAAAGCCTCCGCGAGGCGATCAAAGGCTGCGATGGAGTCTTCCATACGGCTTCTCCCGTTACGGACAATCCGGTCAGTTTCCGCTGCCAATTCCGACGTCCTGAAGGCTTTTTTTTTGGTTATTTATAGTGTTAGGGTTTCGAAGATGTGAATTTTTCCCTTTTGTTTGTTTGCAGGATGAGATGGTGGAGCCGGCGGTGAACGGGACGAAGTACGTCATACATGCGGCGGCGGAGGCTGGTGTCCGTCGGATCGTGTTCACGTCGTCGATCGGAGCGGTTTACATGGATCCTAATCGGAGCCCCGACGTGGTGGTGGATGAGAGCTGCTGGAGCGACCTGGAGTTCTGCAAGAACACCAAGGTTTGGAATTTGGATGTTATTTTGATTGACGATTATGCCATTTCCGTTTGGTTTCCTCTCGTACGAAATGTTTGAATCGTCTGATCAATAGGAGCCTTGTTGAAGAAGGCGGGAGAAAGGGTATTTCGGTCAATTCCGTTTAGTTTAGTCCGTTGTTACGTGTGAATCCTCGCCAAAGAAATGACTCGTATAGCATACACGCGAATCTTGTGATGTAGTAGGTAGCTGATGCGGACCGGATTTCAATCGAAATGCGAAAGGGTGAAATTGAAGGAAGATTGTGAGGCAATTATGTGGCCAGGCAAACGGAGTACAAATACATCACTATCGGGGAGTTTGGGCCTCTTTCACTTTAATGTTGGATGACTCTAAACATACTTAGACGCCGTTAATTATTCGCATTGGTTTTTGTAAAATGGGTCCCACTAAATGATAGTGTCGAGGAGATTGGAGTGGGAGTATGGAGAGTTGCATTTCCTCCCCTCCAACCAATATTTATATTCTCAGGTCTCGGATAAAACAAAATAGTGGGTCCCACATGTTTGATTAACATCACGATGAATGCTATGTTTTCATTATGTACTTAATTGATAGTGGGACCTAGTTATTTAAGATATATAATCGAAGGGAATGACATTCAAACTGAACGGTATTCTGGATGACAAGAATCCCTACTCTTTGGAATGAATATTGCCAGATTAAATGGGATGATTAATGATTTAAATACTTATGGTAAAAATAATATTGAGATATAACAGGTTAAAATATGTCGTGTTGCCATTGACCGTGCTCGAGCATTTGAATTTTCACTTGGGTGATAAGATAAGAGTTTTTCAAATTCTTTGGAATAAACATGCCCTATTGGTTCTTTATTATATTAGTAAAAGTCGAGTAAAGTCTTTATATTTTAGAAAAGGGGTAACATCAATAGCATTTTAATTTAAAATTCTTTTCATCTTTTTCGAAAAAAGTAAAAAAACAACCTTCTTACTCCACTAAAATACGAAGAAAGTCCACTTTTCTATAAAAAAAATATTTCATATCAAAGAACTAAAAATAAATTACAATCATAATTTAATTATAATTTATTCTCTCTTGATTTAATGCTTCAGTGTACTTTATTTTACATGTAAAATAACCAAACGGCTAGATTATAGTTCTTTAAATGCCTTTAATATTTTTAGGTCACATACAGATTATCATAAACTGGCTTAACTGATGCTTACAACTTTGGTGTAGTTTGATATTGTAAATATGTCTACAAGTGGTTTCCCTGAAAGAATCTGTGCAACAAACATCCCACTTTTCAGAAAAAAGTACAACAACCAGAAACTTCTGCCTTAAAAGTTAACCCTTTCTCTAGGGTTTGCTGTATTTTTCAACACTTCTGCCTTTTATATACTTGATTTATTACTACATATGCTTGTAGTATTTACTCGTTTGAGTCTTAGATCTCTTATTTGCCCTGTTTTAACCAATCGGGGTGATACATTGTGTTGTTTTCATCTTTTAATTACACTACAAAACAATATGTCACCCCTTAATTGGGCAACACAATATGTCACTCCCAGATTGGTCCCGGATTCTTACTCATTATTATTGATGCCAATATTCTTCCCTTGTGATGAGACAGAACTGGTACTGCTATGGAAAGGCGGTGGCAGAGCAAGCCGCATGGGAAGCTGCGAGGGACAGAGGAGTTGATCTAGTGGTTGTGACCCCTGTATTGGTGCTGGGCCCATTCCTCCAACCGACTGTGAATGCAAGCATAGTGCATATCCTCAAGTATCTCACTGGGTCGGCCAAGACCTATGCCAATTCGATCCAAGCCTACGTCCATGTGAAGGATGTGGCTATGGCCCACATTCTCGTGTTTGAGAACCCCTCTGCTTCCGGCCGTTACCTCTGTGCAGAGCGCGTTCTTCACCGTGGCGATGTTGTCCAAATACTCTCCAAGCTCTTCCCTGAGTACCCAATTCCAACAAAGTACGTCCTCTCTCTCTCTCACTCAGATTTATAGTTCTTTACTCGAAATGAATAAGATTTTTTTTTTTTTTTTGCGCACACATGCGAAAAGTGAAATGTTCTCATGAGTAGACTGCATGTCCAGTCCATCTCTGTGGGCCTATTTGGGCTTACCTTTAATCACTTCAGCACCTTTTGATTTTCCGATCATACATCATATAAGGTTAAGAGACTAATTAACTTTGAGTCCCTTAAAGTAAGGGTCAGGATAATTTTTAAGGTTGATTTTTTGGGTCCCTCTTGCCCATAAAGAGACCTTTCTGTCTGCCCTCTTACATTTTCCATTTATGTACATGTATGCAAGTGGGCTCCATGATCTGGACGACATATAATTGATATACAGTATACTCGTGGGAGAACGTTCTCTCTATTTGTCATAGTTCAAAACTTTCCTATAGCACACTTAAAACGATCTAAGTAGAGTGTTCTTGATAAAACTCTTTTTTTTTTTGGAAAGACAATCTTCTTCGTTTGAATGGCCAAAAGTAAGGCCCATGTTGGATGTGGTTTATCATGAATCAAGATGATGATTTAACCTTAACCACTCAATTGGTGTTGAGTAGTCCTCATTTTGTAGTTACGCTCCTAATTTTATGCTATAATTTTAAAGGCACCTAGTAGTCTAGAGTAGCAATCTTATAGTTTGTGTTTTTACTAAAAACTCTCGAGTAACAAATAACCATGCAAAAAGACTTTTGACCAATTTACCCTTAAGAAAAACACAAATAACTAATCCTTCGAGTTAAAAGATAAAAATACAACTTTGCCTCTAAAACTTTGGGAACCTAAAACCAAAGGTTTAGGACTGTTTGAATGGCTTGATGTTACATAATTTTCTAATCTACATCCAAGCCAAGCCTTTTCTTCATTGCCACGTCTCCTTTGGTCATCATATATTCAAGTGTGCCCTAGTAAAGGTAGGTAAGTTAGCAAGATTATCTAAGATTAAATGAAGGGTATTCTTGTCATTTAATATCCATAAAAACTAGCCCTCATATGTTGCACCATCAAACTAGGGGCTTCTTTTTGTAAAAACATAAAGATAAGGTCCTTTTTGCGGTTGCCTGGAAATATAAGGGCCTTTTATTTAAAGATCTCAACAAAATCTTACCTCGGAATAGGAAAATGATAGAAACCTTTGTCCACACATTGAACCAAATTCCGACCTGGAGACCTTGACCCAACACAACCCTTTTGTATCCCTACCAGTCAGACATGATAGATTTAGTGCCCATCGTATCAAATGCAAACAGTATCGATGCCATGCCAGAGTCATTTCTTGTTGAGAGTTCTCTCAGCTTTTGAGTCTGTCTAAAATGCCTTCTCTTCCGTGGATTCTTTCGTCGCAATATTCTTTCAACTTTTACGTCGTGCCTCTGTTTTCCTCGTTCGGTGAAAGTTATATTGACTGGAGGTTTGGATGACAAAACGGGGTTGTTGGGAACTTGCATTTTATTATGGAAAATTATCTAGATGGTCATTTCAAGTGGTACTTTTGTTTTGTTTCCGTTCCACTGATCCTCATTTTACTTAGATCATGACATGAATCACCATTTTTTCAAATCAAGTGTTAAGATCATTTAATCGGATTTACATTACCGACACTCTTCATCCACATCCAAACCTATCCTGCTCCTTTTCTTCATTGATTGTCATTCATCCAGTGGATTAATGCCTTGATCACAACGTGAATCACCATTTTTCTTTTTTTTATATTATCAAATCTAATGATAAGATCCTTTCATGGGACTAATATTGCCGACACCCTTCACCCACATCCCAATATATCCGTTTCCTTGTCTTCATTGATTGTCCTTCATCCATGTAGACTCCCATGCAAAGTACAAAAGAGGGCAGCTCGGCAAGACTATTTGGTTAATGGATAGATGTAGACTTCTAATCCGTAGTCACATTTTGGGAACATACTGATATTATCTGAAAGTGCCCTCTTGTCCTGGCTTTAGCCCAGATTTTAACACATCATTTAATGCTCAGGGTTTTAGAACTTTGCTGTCCATGGATAATCCATATAGCTCAAAAGTTAAGAGCCATCCATACTTTCTGCTAGCATGGTCAAAAATAAATTAACCATGTTCAATATCCAAAAGCAGTTGAATCCGACACCTACCATTAAATAATCAAGGGGTACCCTGAGAATGGTCTGGCTTTTACTCTATTTTATTGTGGCGTTGCCGAGATTGGGGTTAAAGCTAACTGCTTTCCTTCTTTTATCATTGTTTTGGGTATATATATAAAGAATCTTTTATGGCCTTAGCCGATGGTGTGAGGTTTCAGACGCATGCGTGTTCAGATATTTCCAGATCCCCGTTTTGTTTTGACCCTGAAGTTAGTGGGCGGGTATCAGTTGAGGTTTACTCACCAATTAAGTGTATTCCCACCACGCATATCTCACCCAATCGTTCCACTTCTTTTCTTGTGTATCACTCGTTCTATAAAATTTTCTTTCTTGGTTGAGAAAGACAGCTTACTTCTCACAAGAGAAATTTGTGTGGGGCTCTTCAGTGGGGCTCTAACTTGTGTTAGAAATGAAATTTGGCCATACCGATAAAATCGTTTCATTACTTTAAGCAGTTTAGAACTTCTATAATTAGGCTTGAGAAGATCTGGATCCCTACTAAGTTATGATTATCCCTCCCAGGTTATTGGGTGAAAAAAGAAAAAAGAAAGAAAGAAAGAAAAAAAAAAAAAAAAAACCTCACTGAGTAGGGACCCATTATTGAATTCAACCACTTGACCAAATTTCCCTATGATAGATTCAGACCTTCATATTTGAATGCTATTAATTAGCTCTTGTCTGTTTTATTTTGAATCACATGTTTATGCATCAGCAATTGAACATTTCAATTATAGAGTGAAGATTGACCGTACCCACAAATAGGAATTAGGAAGCCCGCGCGAGCCGGGTGGGGGGAGGGGGGGAACAGAAAAAAATTGTTGGGAGATGATGTGTGCAGTGCATTGTGCCTGAAATTGAATCATTAGATATTAGCTGAGTGGTGGTGTTCCATGTTCCCCTTGAGTGGGACGTGTCCTCTTCTTTCTGTTTCTTTCTTATTTTCAATGCCACTACAGTGTAATGAGTGCCGTGTTAGGTGTACCAAACCCCGAGAGGCATTTGTTTTGCTTTTTTTCACCTTTTTCTCTGCTCATGTGAATTGTTGGTGGCATAGGCATTTCCCAACTACCATGGTGTCGCACTCTTAGCTAATTAGTATTAGTATTACCTACTTTCTGAGTCTAAACAAAACGCGGGGGAAAATCATTTGCTCCAGGGATGAAAAGCCTATGTTGGCCCCAGGGATGAAAAGCCTATGTTGACCCCCAAACAGGCCACCAACTCCGGATTCCTATTATTGTACCTGTGTGTATGTATTATTTATTTACATACATATGTATCTGAGTTATTACCAGCCCGGGGTGCATACTGCTCAGGTTATGGTGGGGCCCGCTTTATCATCAATCCAAGCGGGCCACACCTTGTGGATGTTTGGATAATTGGATCCTCTTGAGTTTTTTTTTTTAATATAAAATGCTGAACTTGTCGGCTATGGATGGAGAGGATAGGATGATGTGATGGGTCTCAAACTTTGCAAAGACGTAGAGCAATCAAGACCTTTCCATCCAAACTGTCTCCATCTCTGAGTGGGCCCCACAGTGAGTTGGGGAAGCGCGAACATGCTTGGGTGCACATTTTGCAATACGCATAATTTTTTTAGGTTCTTTATGGGATTCAAACTCGCAACTAGATGGTATTAAATTTCATCTGCAAACCAATTCTACCAAAGCATCAAGGTGTTAGCAGAGACAACATAAATATTTTTTTTAAATACTTTTTTTTTATAACAATTGATACAATTATACTATATTAAAGCTAAGGGTATTGGCTTTAATTTTGCCTATTTATTGAGATTTTGACTAGAACTTTTTTTCTTTTTTTTTTTTTCAAATCTTCTCTCGAGAACTATCTCTTGCAATTACTGCCCACTTCCCATCCCATATTCTATATCCCATGCAGCTATTCACTTTATCCCATTACCAAAAGTACTAATAACCACTCCTCAACTTTCAAAATTCCACTTTTCTTTTTCTATTGACACGCCATTTTTATCCAAAATCTCCCATTTCCTTTCTACTCAAATTCTCATTTTTCCTTTTTATGCCACTAGCTGTTGGAATACATAAAAGCCACTCTCATAACCTTTCGTTTTCTTTCTTAGATTTATGAGTTTTTTTAATACATGAATATTTAAATCGTAATGTTGGCCATATCTGTGCTGAGCACAGGTTATTATGCTAGTCAAGTATCATAGACGTTCTTTATGGAACTGCTTTCTTTGACTCTTGAGTAGATGGCAATTGAGTGGGCCCATGCATCTCTCTTTCTGCACCATACGTCCATACCCATAGTAATTTTAAAGGAACTAATTAGCATGTCACCTCCCAGATTGGAACAATTCCTAAATGGGTAACAAAGAGATGTTTAGATGTGTTCCATTATTGAAGACACGCAAGCTTTAACTCTCAATGACAATCTAGCATGGGGTATAATACAGATGAGTAGGAGAAACCCCTTATGTTTTAGGGGGATATATATATCTGTAGCATGATTCCAACTCTTCAATCATGTGTTGCAACATCCTAAGCACCTTCCAACTTTTGTTGCATGTGTTTTTATCACCTGAACTTATGGAAACCCATGGGTCAGTCATCTTTACATGCCAAAACATTAACCACTTGTCCCAATAATGTTCTACCGTTTGGTATCTGAGGATCTAACAGAGATGAAATGTGTGCAGATGCTCCGATGAGGTGAATCCTAGGAAGAAACCCTACAAGTTCTCAAACCAGCGTCTTAAGGATTTGGGGCTTCAGTTCACGCCAGTCAACCAATGCCTTTATGACACAGTCAAGTGCCTCCAGGATAAGGGCCATCTTCCCCTCCCAAAACCGCTCTCTTGATGGTAATCTCTTGATGGCAAGCTATTCATACTTGGAAACGAAGATGATGATAATAATAATATGATTGAAGCAGCGCGATCCAATAGACTAAATTAGCATTCTGTCTTATGATTCCCACGCTATGATGCATGGATACTTCAAAATGGATAACGTATCGTGTCGTATCGTATTTGATACTTTACTTTTAATGTGTAAAACCTGTGTCCCTGCCGTGTCTATGGCTTGTCCTTGCCGTATCTGTGCGTCATAGTTCCCGCGACTCTGACATTTCATCACATCCCCCATTAGAAACAGATGGTATTGTTTGTGTCATCCATCATTGTACGTCTTAGCAGGAGGTATGAAAGGATCATTCATGACCTTGTGTGTGTTTATAGTAGTAATTTATTACCTAGTGTTGTGGGTTTGTGCTGAAAAGTATTCTCTCAATGCATAATATCCGTTAAATTCAGGGAGACTTTGTAATCTAGGTGTTTCAAGAGCAGAAAGGTGGATGATGCATGTGTGGGTTTGTTACTTTAACCTCTAAAAAAGAATTCCTACTTGTGATCACAAGGAAAATACAATTAATACTCTCCCGATAATAGCAAACACATGTTGATATCCTACTTTCAAAATTAATTCCAAAGGTTCTCTAATGAAGTAAACCATGAAGAATCAGAAAATAAAGTGAAATATCATAAACTATCTTAAAGTATGCTGGTCATCCAATCCTATACATGCTCATGTGTTCTCATGGGGAAAAAAAAAAAAAAAAAAGGCCCCTACAATAAATCTTGGCTGTTGGATGTACAAATGGCATTTTTAATCCTGGCTGCTAGAACTCACAAAGTTAAATGTGGCGAAAACTTTTCCTCCTTAAACAGCTTAGAACAGTAGAAATTATAATTAGTTTGCAAATCTTACGATAATGGGACCGTTTAAAAGGGCACCTGGACATGCATTCAAACATGGTCCCATGCGGACTGTCCCCACCATCTGTGCATCCCATGATCAATATACTTGATCTTCGAAACAAAAAAAAAAAAAAAAAAGCTCGGGAAGGAATTTTTGCAATGAGCACAAATTACAACTGAGAATCACCAACTATAAATTATCTCACATAGATATTTGCCATTCTTTTAACTAGGATAAAAAAAAATGAGAGAGAGAGAGAGAGAGAGAGAGAGAGAGAGAGAGAGAGAGAGAGAGAGAGAGAGAGAGGTGGTTGGGAGGGGTGTTTGAGAGAGAGAGAGAGAGAGAGAGAGAGGTGGTTGGGAGGGGTGTGTGAGAAAGAGAAGGCCTGCGCAGAAGGTTTTTTCTATATCAACCCCTCATGCGAAGGTGCACATTGCTAATCATAAACCTTTAAACCTTAAAATGACATGACATGACATTTCAGCTAAAGCTTGTGTCCACTTCAAAGAAGAAGAAAATAGAAAAGGCCCATCAGACACAGACAAATCATTCATTACCCCCACAAGAGAAATGTACGTTTCTTTTTCTTTGTGACCCAAAAATAAAAATATGTGAAAGTTAGCCCACATCAATATCAGTGAAGAAAGCTATCAAAAAACAGAGACAAACCGTACAAATACATCTTCCTTGTGCAACTTTTGTAATCAGGGAGTATAAAATAAAGAAGAAAGCTACCAAAAGACGGGCAAACCATACAAATAAATCTTCCTTCTACGACTTTTATTATCGTTCGATGACAAACAATACAAATAAATCTTCCTTCTGCGACTTTTATTATCGTTCGTTGACTATTAACTGAGAATCATTTACAGGTCCTAGCATCTCTGACAGCTACTCCCTTCTGAGTATACTAAAAACAAATTTATTGCATTAACCATACCAGGTTAACGTCGTTCTGAGTTTGTTTCTACAAATAGCAAAATTAAAGTTTCAAGCTCTGTACATTCACATTATACTTTTTAAGTATCACAATACTAGCAGTATCAGGATATGTCATAATTGACTCAGCTTCAGTTTGCAGTTTCAGCAGGATGACCCGCCAATACTCTCTGAGCCCAATCTTGAGCTGGATGTGGTTTCAAAAGTCTAAATAACAACTACATGAGCAAGGTTGGGTTCTACCTTCTCAGAATCCTTTTCGTTGCTCATGCTCTTAAAAGGAGCGTATGTGCTCTGAAATCATCATCGTTATCTGATGACCTAAACCATCCAAGTTCCAACACCCGCTAGGCTCTAACTGTAATTTGAGTTATAAAAAGGCAAAACCAGCATCCTACATAATAATAATAATTAACAAAAAGGAAGCCCTTTTTTTTTTCTCGCTAGCCTTAGGCATTTTTGTAGAGCATATATGGAGGATTTTACGGGAAAAAACCCCATACGACCAATGAGGACTCAGTAGCACGTTGGAGACGGGAGGGTCCTCTTGCTGCGTTTTTTTGCTCTTTTTTTTTTTTGATATGATCGATATCGACCATTATGTTTCGTTCAACAAATAAGACAATTACATGTTGGAGAAAATCTGACTGACAGATTGGTCGATATCGACTATTAGGACTAAGTTGTGATAATCGATATTGACAGGCAAATAAGACTGTTACATGGTGAAGAAAATCTGACCTTCAGGGCATTTATCATGTTTGACAACTAAGGTAGTTACAGGTTAGAGGAAATCTGACTGACAAATTGATCGATCGACCATTCTGTCATGTTCAGCAACTTAGATGCTTCCCCGTGTAGATGCTGCAATCCCTCCTCCTCATGGTTATGCTTTCGCCGGGGATAGCTCAGGTGATTAGAGAAGTAGAAAAAACAAAGTGGTGGAAACCCTAAATCCCCAATTTCCCCATTCCAGAACCCAAAACAAACCCAAACCCATCATTGCCCAACCTAACCCCATCGCTCACGACGGACCACGAAATCCCAAAACCCCAACCCTTTCCAGCTTCCCGCCCTACCTCCCAAAAAACAGCCCCACACCACTTAATCCTTCCAATCCAAAACGCAGAACCAAAAGAAAACAGAGAGAGAGAGAGAGAGAGAGAGAGAGAGGGAATAATAGTGGGAAAAAAATAGAAAAAGAAGAAGAATTGAGAGGAGTGACATATCCAACGTACTTGGCACTAGACCGCAACAACCAAGCCAATGCTGCCGTTGCCCGCCTTGCCGTTATCCCTTGTGCTCACCTCCAGTAGCACCGTCGTCATCCACCATCAATGTCAACCTCTCCATATCTTCTTTGTTTGCAACACACTGATAATCGATATCGACCATTCCAAAAAAAGAAGAAGATTAAAGGGCCCCAAAGGACCCCTTCTGTGTACACCACTTTACTAGATCCTCATCGGTCCTATATTATGGGGTCCTATGGGGGTTTTCCCCGTAAAATCCTCGCATATATGATAATGAACGGGGTAGCAAGAATTTTCTTTCTTTTCTTTTTTTTCCCAGAACTAGCTAAGAAGAATTTTAGAAAACACCATCCAACCCTTTCAAGAACTAAAAGTATCCATTGAGTATCAATGATATCAACTGGAGAACCAAAAGGCCTCAATGAAGGAGTGTGAACAAATAGACCTCTAGCTTCTTTAGGGTTCATTGTTTCTGTGAAAATCACTATTAAATGACTTTTGGCTGAAGCTTATGCAATTAAGCAGATAGGTCCAGCATTGGTTATCCACAATTGAGTTGTATGGCAAACAAATACAAAATGGAAGCTTGACGAGTATGGTATTGAAGAGGCAAACAATCACCAAAAATCGATATTAAGTTATTGTTATATGGAAGAGTTACACATTCACAAAGAACACAAAAGAATAAGTTCAGTGGCTAGAAGTTTACTGTCTACGACACAAAATCACAAGACCTGCACTTATCTCGACCATACTGATTGAGACTCCAAGTTGTCTAGGAAGATGGCAGTAGAGCAATGCTGGTTAGCTGCTAGAACTGACTATTTGTTCCTCCAAAGAGAGATCCTACATATAAAGACTCTGAAGCATGTAATTTCACCATGTTTGAAACGGTTGAGACACATACAAAAAAGGAAAGTAGAACAGAAAAGGCCCCAAAGTAAAATTTTAGGCCACAAATTGAAGGACCTATGAGATGGAAGAGACTAGAAAAGGACCTTCAATGTAGTCGTAAGGAAATAAATAATAGAGAGTGGAATTCCAAAAAAAAAAAAAAAAAAAAAGGGATTTAAACAGGGTTGAGTGGGGGAAAACATAACTCGCAGCTCACAAGACATAAAGCCAACAACAGACAGATGGGATTAGGTTTTGAGAATGGTATCAAATGCACTCACATGATTGGCTACACTTTTGATTAGCCTGACCTTGTTCAAATGCACGAACCTCTGGTTGCCACACATCACACTTAAGTGTAAATGGACAGTAAAAAAATATGCTCATGCCTAATCGAGTCCTTGTGTGGTTGTGTTTTCTTTTGAGACTGAAAGCAGGGATATGTATCTTACGACTTGCTAAATTGACTTTGTTCAGCACATATTTGATTCCTTGACCAGGATTTCTAAACACTTTTGATTTACAGCTCAATGGCCTGTTCGAATCCATAGAGACGAGTAGAGGACTAACATATATTTCGCGGGAAACTCTTGACAATTCCTTAGTGGAACACTCATCATTTGTAAACTCCAATTACAAGAAAGGTTTTAAAATTGGACTCTGAATGTGACTCAGTCCCCCTTCAAGTCAAGACAACCCGACTGAGTAGTAGCATGCAACTCGGCCAGGTCAAACTGAATTGTGCCCTGATACTCAACATCCTTTAAAAATATAGAGAAATATGATAAAAAGTTGCAAAAAAAAAAAAAAAAATGAAAACTAATGTTCCGTAATTATAGTGATTAGTGCCCTTGAGTCTAGTCCTTAGATTAAACTAGAGTTCCCAAATGGGGCATTTACCATCTTGGTTAGTTAATTAACACCAGTCACCACATCCTCTTATAAGGGTGCAAAATTAGGCTAGGTCCAACCGAACCCAACCAAAACCCAAAGTCACATTGGATATTTTTAGGTTCAACCTGAATATAAAAACCTGATTTAAATTCAAGTAATTCAGGCTGGGTTAAAGACTTGAAGTCCAGTTGGGACAAGGTCATTTTTTGTTCTATTTAAAATATATAAGGGGTTGTTCGCAACACAATAAACCACAAGAAAATAAAATATACTGGAGTAAAAAATCTTCAGAAAAGTACACACAAATATGACATGTTTGGCAACACATCAGAACACAGGAAAATATATTATTTTCTTTCAATAAGAAGTGGATTTTTGATCCGCTCATATTTTCAACCTCACACTTATGTTTTCTATTTTCTTTCAATAAGAAGTGGACTTTCAATCAGCTCATATTTAAAATCTGACACTTATATGTTTTCTTTCATTTCACGTGTTCTTCTCTCTCAAAAGAGAAAATGCCCTCACCAGCTCACCCTCCGTTGGTTTTTTTCTTCCATCCTATGCAACTTGTCTTTCCTCATTGATAGTGAAGAGATTTGGAGTTTTGAACCAGTCCTCCAATGGGAAGCATCTCGACAATGACCTCAACTAGAAAACTACATTAAAACCTCTCAGGTAAGAAGTAAACTTTCAATCAGCTCACATTTCCAATCTGACACTTAACATGTTTTCTTTCATCTCACGGTTGTTCTCTCTCAACATAGAAAATGCCCTCACTGGCCACTCCTTGGTTCTTTTCTTCCATCCTATGCGACTTGTCTTTCCTCATTGATAGCGAAGAGATTTGGAGTTTTGGACCATTCCCCCAATGGCAAGCATCTCGACAATGACCTCAACTGGAAAACTCCATTAAAACCTTTCAGGGAGTGGACTCTCCCTGTCCACCAGACAATGATCATAAATCCTCCTCACAAGAAAGCCCTGAAATATTTGCAGGGTCAATTTCTCCAACTCTTTGTCTTCTCTCATTTCCTTCTACCCTTTTCGCCTTTCTCTTTCCTTAGCTGGCCTTTTGAAGCTTCAAATCACAGTAATGTCAATATGTGATGTAATATGAGGAGTTGATGTCTCTACTACTTGTAGTATAATGGGTTTAGTTGATGGTCCAGGGCAGCCAGACCTAGCCTGATTGTAATTGGCACAAAATTAGTAGTCCTGATACTTTGTGTTTTCTATTGTGTTTCAATAAGAAGTGGACTTTCAATCAGCTCATATTTCCAATCTGACACTTAAATGTTTTCTTTCATTTCACGTGGTGTTCTCTCTCAATAGAGAAAATGCCCTCACCGGACACTTAAGTTTTCTATTTTCTTTCAATAAGAAGTGGACTTTCAATCAGCTCAAATTTCCAATCTGACACAGATATGTTTTCTTTCATTTCACGTGTTCTTCTCTCTCAAAAGAGAAAAGGCCCTCACTGGCTCACCCTCCTTGGTTCTTTTCTTCCATCCTACGCGACCTGTCTTTCCTCATTGATAGCGAAGAGATTTGGAGTTTTAGACCACTCCCCCAATGGCAAGCATCTCGACAATGACCTCAACTGGAAAACTACATTAAAACCTTTCAGGGAGTGGTCTCTCCCTGTCCATCAAACAATGATCATCAATCCTCCTCACAAGAAAGCCCTGAAATATTTGCAGGGTCAATTTCTCCAACCCTTTGTCTTCTCTCATTTCCTTCTTCCCTTTATGCCTTTCTCTTTCCTTAGCTGGCCTTTCGAAGCTTCAAATCACAGTAATGTCAATATGTGATGTAATATGAGGAGTTGATGTCTCTACTACTTGTAATATAATGGATTTAGTTGATGGTCCAGGGCAGCCAGACCTGGTATTGATCCTGATTGTAATTGGCACAAAATTAGTAGTCCTACAAACATCAGAGAGAATTTGCATGCTGATGTTCTCAAATCAGTCTCAAGGGGCATCTATGTAATTACTTCAAACATAGTGTGGACCAAATCCAACTGGCTTGCTACTGAATATGGGCTTGACTTGGCTGAGTCATGATATGGAACTGGGCTCTGCTTGACTGAGTTTTAATCCAGGTTGGGCCCGACTTGACTGGGTCAGAATCTTGGATTGTTACCAACTACTTTCCAAACTCACATCAACATCTTAACTTCCGAGATTCTATGGGTGAAAACTTCCATCAAGCCTTTCTTTCTTGTGTTCTTCCCCTTCCACTGCTTCTTCCCAATCTCACAGAAAAAAAAAAAAAAAAGATATAAAAAAATGGACACCAACAAACCTTTAATTTTGTTTGTGATCACTGCCCACTAAATCACCCTAGGCATCGATGATTCTTGGAACATTAGGGATGGAACCTTGGAAATATTAAGGAAAATTTAAATATAACCATCTTCCATTTTAATATTTAGAAAATAGTAAAAAAAAAAAAAAAAATCTCTAAAAACGGTTTTTTACGTGCAACAATCTATATTCCCTTAAGAGTATTCGTCAACCACCTTGATCGCCCAGTCAAATCTCTTTATATGTCATGTTGAACAAATCTGACTAATGTTCTCTAGAAAGAGAAAAACACCTTCACCCTAAACTACTTTGTAGTGAACTTAGTTTTTACCTCAAACATATACCAATTGATCGTCTTGTACCTGAACTATAACTAGAACTACCAGGGCATTTTAGCATGGTTTGAATTGCCATAGCTTATTGTCAAAATTAAATTTAACAAAGGGTAAATTTTGGAAGTTTATTATAGTAAATGGGCATTTTGTCTTTTTCTTGATTATTTTTAAATAAATCTCATCCAACTGGTCAAAAGTCCTTTTTTTCAGTCTTTTTGCCTTTCCAGGTGGATGACGATATTCTCAAGTAAAATAGGTGGTTGTCTGCAGAAACCAAAAATAGCGATGGTTGTTCGTAAATACTAGAAAAGGCAGACTCCCTAGACCCAAACTATTTTGCTAGCTCACAAGACACCAGAAACATCAAGAAAGTAAAACAAATCTATTAATTTCTGCTTGGCAATCTAAAAAAAAAAGGTTAAATTCAGACAATTCATTATGTTGTCACATGAAAACACGCTTGAATGTTGATGGCACCGAAGATAAGATAGTGTATGTTGAAGAATTTGTCTAGGGTGATGGTCTCTGCCGAATCAAATGTGTTATTTACATATATTATTTGCAGACATAATAGAAGAAGGCTTTGACAGTGGTATTTAAAAAAAAAAAGAAAAGAAAGAATAATGATCATGCACAAGGGAAGAAAATGGAATTGTACCCTACAGCATGCAAATAATAGAATAAGGCTTTGGCAGTGGTTAAAAAAAAAACATAATGATCACGCACAAGGGAAGAAAATGGAGTTGTACCTTACAGCATGCAGCAATCCTGTGCCATACTATAGATTCAGATTTATGGTAGTACTTCAAACTTGATAAACAACAACACTAATTTTCTTTATCTCAAATGCTCTTGCTTCAGAATTTACTGAAAAGTTCTAGCAAATGTAAAAATACATCATTTAACAAACAAAAGAATCCAGACGTGGTGTCTGAATCCTTGGAGTAGAAGACAGAAGGAGCACATAATAACGACAGGGTTACATTTTAGTGGTGAAACAAGGGGACAAAAAATCTAATTAACTACAACAGTTGAGTGGAACATCTTCTTACATCGAATTTTGCTGCCATGGCACCATCCTTGAGGATTCTTTTTAATCATTCAATGAGAAGCTTGTATTTTCATAGAAATCAAGGGCAACAAAATCCTTATCGACAGGGCATGTTATCCAACTTTTGTGCATCAAGATACATTTCAGGCATGGATGATTTTCATAAGAGATATCTACCTAACATATCATAAGATTCCCATTCATGAAAAATCAGCGCTTGTGCAATTCCTAAAAAACTTATAAGATTCTAAAAATTCCTCCTTGGAGCTAATGCTTTTAAACATACCTCTTCAGATGGATCCAACCATACTGTATTCTCACAAGATTATACATGCTAACTAGAAGTCAGGAAGCTGCTGCATCATAGGCACACTGGCAAGGTGGATGATTGCAACTGTATGCATATGAAACTTGTAAATGCTTAAGAATAAAATAAATCTCATGGTAACAACTGCGATGGTCCCCCTGGATACCAAACAACTTCCAATGGAGCAAAAGTGTGGATCGATTGTATCTCTTAGAAGCTATAACCATCAATGTAGTGGCATACATTACATAATAGACGTAAAATGTGTACAAGTATGCGCCAACCAACAAAAGGTAATAAGCCATGAAGGCACTCTTGATAAAAGTTCTCCTGATTTCTCATTTTTAAGGTTTGCTTCATAAGTCAAACGAAAGAAATATACAAGGAATATATAAGACAACACCATGCATTTCTAACCAACACCCTTGTCCTTAGGACCCCATGCCATTGAGCTAGATTTCATCCTATAGAATTGTAGACTATGTCCTTCGCCACTGGATGAGTGAAGTTCTATGACTCTCAGCTGAAACCAAGCAAAAAGCAAACCAATCCAATGAAGAAAGGATGTCAACCATGCACTGCAGGAAGCCTTGGTGCAGAAATTCCAAGAGAATCTATACATCTGAGTTTCAGGAAAAAAGAAAGAAACAACTTACATAGAAATATATAGCATTTAGCAACGAGATAGAATCCTATACAACCATATATGTGTCTTTTCCAACACCAAGATGATGAATTAAACGTTTCTAACTAATGAGTGAAATTATCCATATAAAAAAACAGAATAAAAAAGTATACAAAACGCAAGCGTTGGTATTTTGCACAAAATTCACAATAACCAAATCGAAAGTATTGCTAGGGCATGAAGGTGGAAGGCTGTGGGAGGGATATTGGACCTCTCCTTTGCACATCAGTATCCAAAAGCCTCTGAACTCTCTTCTTCACACAGTGTTGTCGGTCAAAATGCTTGACCTAATTCACCCAAACGCAAAATCTCAGGATTTTCAATAAAAAAAATGAAGGAAACCTAAAAGAAAAAAAAAAAAAAAAAAAAAAAAAAAATTAGAACACAAAAGGGGATTCCTCTACCATGTATTTTGATACCAATTGAGAAAAGCCTAAAAAGGATAAAAATACATATATTTAATCAAAACAACTAATTGAAGCATTATTATTACAAAAAAAGTGAGTTTCTATATCCAAGTGCGTCCAAACAAATATAGAAATCCCCAAAAAGGGAAAAATACAAAAACTGGACCAAATCGATCAATTCAAGAATTAGAACAAGTGGGGGTTTCCAAACCCATGTGTTTCACTAACAACTGAAGAACCCAAAGGGGCAGAAATACAAAGAACTCAATCAAGACAATCATTTCAAGATTAGAACAAGAATGGGTTTACATACCCAATATAAAAACTCAAACAAAACAATCACTTCAAGGGGTTTCCGTAATACAAAAACTCAATCAAAATGTCTTTCAATACAAATTGAGAAACCCAAAACGCCAAAAAACACAAAAACTCAAAAAAAGTAATCAATTCAAGCATTAAACAAAAAGGGTGTTCACATACCAATGTGTTTCAATGCCAACTGAGAAAACCCAAAGGGACAAAATGCAAAAACACGATCAAAGCAACCAATTCAAACATTGGGGGAAAAAAAAAAGGCAGTTCATATACCCATGTGGGGCGGCACAGCTTCTCAAATCTCTCCCTCGATTTCTTGCATTCAACTGGGTAGAGAAGACCGACGGAGGCGATTTCGGTGGGTTTTTTGGACGATTCCTTGTCTAAGCAGGCGTAGAAAGAGTCTCTTGCCTGTTCAATATCGTTCAAAAATCGTCACTCTTCTTCGTTTGGAGACAATGTAAATGGATTTGGAAGAACAAAATAGGGGTGTCGTAGAAAAACGTTACCTTGTAACAGGAGTTCCTGGCTTCTGAAAGAACGTCCCTTCGAATCGTGTTGGAGACTTGAGATTGGTGGCTTCCAAAGGCCATGGTTTTGCCGCTAATTGCTGCAGAAAAGAACCTCAATCTCTTGAATGAATGCCTGGGCCCGTTCCAAGTAAAGCCTTCAGTTTCAAGAAAATACATGATTATCACTTTAATTCAATTTTTTTTTTCTAAACTTTATTGTTTATTATTATTTTTTTTTTTGTTATCGGAGAGTTCCAATCTTTTGGGATAGACTAATCCATTCGGGCCCAAAACTAATCCCTCCGGGCCCAGATAGAAGCCGGGTAAACACCCATGTAGTTCTAGTATGGTAGTGTAATTTTGAACCTACAACCTACATGTGCAAATTGTGATCTTAGGCCAACTGAACTACCATTCGGATTCCCTCTAATCTTTTTAAGAAAAATAAAAGTGAAAAAAGCACCTCCTTTCACTAACAGGCCAAAAAAAAAAAAAAAAAACTTCACTTCTTTATACAAAAAGTAAAAAAGATTCCATATCAAGCAACTAAAAACAAAATATCATAATAACTTTATTATATTTTATTCTCTCTTGATTAGATGCTTTACTACACTTTATTATAGATGTAAAATGACCCATTTAGATGCTTTACTACACTTTATTTTACATGTAAAATGACCAAACAGGTTCGTCTTTTTCCAGTGAAAATCATTCCCTCTAGGTTGCAAACAGGACCGTTCTGACTCACTATCTGTTTTTGTTGGTTTTAGATTCGATTATGATGGGATCATCATAATATGAGTTTCAGAACTGGATCCAACTAGAGGGTCCAGACCTAAACTTCTTTTTTTTTTTTTTTTTCTTCTTCTTTTTTTAAAATTTTAAATTAAAATAAAGATATCATTCAATTTATATATAACAGTGCATCAAGTCTACTACATTCATGATTAAATATAAAAACATCCAACATAAGTTAATTTTGAGTCATATGCAAGGCCCCGAGTCCATTGGTCGGAACTTGTATGAACCCAGAACTGGACCTCGGGTTTTGAACTGAGACCAGCTTATCAATCGAAACCTAAAATAGATTCCAAATCCGATTTTTACTCGTAGGAACCATTGAATAATTGGAGAATTAAATATCCATTTACATCACTAAATACGCATGTGTAATAGTTTCACACAGTTCCTCCACTGGCGGCCGGTTTATCTCTTACACCAATGATGGCATTCCCATGCATGAACCACATGGTCTACCTTTATTTTTTATTTTTTTCCTATTTCTATGGGCCTCAAGATCATATATTAAATAAGTCTTCATGAATTTTTAGTAATTTAAAAAAAAATCCCCAACCTATAGATCTTTTTTCCTACATTTTTATAGGCTCTAATTCATGATCCGAAGTATTCAATATTCTTTTACATTATGATAAATATCACGGTATTTGGGTTTTTCATATTATATTTTTATGAGTTTTGAGAAATTTGTGGAAAAATCCAAAAATTCAAATATATCTAAAATAGTTGGGTGATTTTGGCCAACATGAGAATCTGTTTCCCATGTGTAACCCCTTAGGTAATTTTACTAATATAGTCAAGTGAAGTGAAGTCAAATTAAACATCTCATCAAAAACACTTTTTTACCAAAATTCCCTCCATCATTTCCAAAAAAATTCAAAAAGCAACTACATTTACTCACTAAAAGACAAAAAAAATCCATTTTTCCATACAAAAAGTCAAAAATATTCCTTCTCAAACAACTAAAAATAAAATACCATCATAACTCACTTATATTTTATTCATTCTTTTTATTTCACTACACTCCACTTTATTTTAAAAGTAAATTACCAAACGGGCATTGGCAAAATATACTTGAACATTTGGTTGAATCAATTTAACACTTTTGCCTCTTTTCTTAAGAACGATAAAAGATAATTAGGTAAAAATGTGTAAGGTTGCGTTGGTGAAAACTCTTTTCATAGAAAACGGGAGTCACTTCCTCGATGTAAATTAATACAACCATTAGGTGCAGTGAAATCTCCAGAAAAAAATCATCTTTTCCGACTCCATTTTCCATGGTGGAAAGGATTTGCAAATCCCATCTCACCCCATAAGAAAAGATTTTTGCATCAGTTCGGGCTGTCTTATAAAAGGTCGTCTCCTATATGGGATACAACTACAAGTTTTCTACAATGTCAAAAGAGTTTCCTCCTCCTCCTCCCTCTCTCTCACTAAGAATATAGTATGCAACGCCTCTCCCTTTTGTGCCCTGCCATAAACACAAGCACTCCATTTTCTCTCCCTCCCTCTCTAACTCTCTCTTTCTAGGTGAAAATGGGGGCTTCTCTCCCTCTCAGAGAAGCCAATTTCTTCGAACTTATGGTTGTAAGCTCCTACCCCTTTCTTTTCTCTTCTTTTTCAAATAAAAATCATCCACACCGCTCATTTTCTATGGATTTGCCCCTGCACAAATACGACCTAAGAGAGATGTGGGGAGTCACATGAAATGATACACAAAGAATTAAGCACAGAGGGATTAAAAATTGAGGATAAAATCTAAGAAATTCTTTCTTTTGAAAGGTGTAAAACGGCCGTTGCAAGTCATTTGAAAGAAATAACTTCCAATATGATATTTCCTCGAGCCAAGGTAAGCATCATAATGCCACATTAGCATATTAACCATTATAATTTATTAAGTTAGGAGGTTTTGGATCTAATCTTGACTGCCGGTTATGATTTTGACCAATGGTAAAATAACTATTCATGCAACTATCCACTCATTTTTCCATCAAACCACTCATGTTTTAGTTGTTCCTATGTGAGTATACTATGTTTGCTCTAATTTCTCTATTTCTATTTTACTCATAACTTGTCTTATGGAAAGAGGTCATTTTTTTTTAATATATGGTGATTTATTTTTACAGTGAAGGAAGATACCGTGCGGAGCACGGATTATTAGGCTAGTTAGCATATTAACATCTCATATTAGCATTCCAATACCTTATTTAATGCTTGAAAACTTGGGTCCTTTCCCAATCGGCACCTACATTCAAAACCCATTTCCAAATGGGACGGCATAAGCAACCCATACTCTCCTCAATAATCAAGATTCTTTCTCAGTACGAATCTCCCCCATAAGTTATTGGTCCCAACCCACATCAGTCACGTCACTATATCTCTCCTTGTTTCAATGCGCCAAGTGAGTGGTGGGAATGGACCACACATCATTCCTACTACTATCAGTGATGTGATTGCTGTTTTGGTGGCCTTGAGCCAGATGATGGAACCCCTGTTCCTCGGACTTCTCACTCCTGTTATCATTCTCATGTCCAACTTCTATGCCCCGCAACCCAACCCAACCCCCCCCCCCCCCCCCACCCCGCGCGCGTAGTAGGAAGAATACATCAAATGCTGTGGGTGAGAGAGACTGTTAAGAGAACTTTCCCTTATTGATCATGCACGTAGGTTCCATACAAGATGAAAAAACGCCTGCAACAGTGCTTCCTAATTACTAGCAATCCCTTCCCTTTTCTGAAAAGGAAGCATCCTTTCCTTCTTTGAAAAAGAAGCCACATATTTCTTATTTGAGATGGATGATGACACGAGCTTTCTACAAACCTCGAGCTATGGTGCTAAAAAACTTAAGAACTGCTCAAAAGGGAAGAATAAAGAAAGATTGTTGGTCTCAAAAGGAAGATCAGACCTGATAAACTAAAAGTCTTTGTGTTGATAATTCAGATGATACTTTTATTGAAAATAAATCCCAAATAAATACAAGAGACTACATTATAACCCGATCTACTCCGCTACACTCGTACAATTACAACCAACTCCTATGTGGGAAGTGTCTTGACTGATTCAAACTAGCAAAAGAGAGTAACAAGCAAAAGAAACATCTATACCAGAGTGAGGACCCACTACATGATAGGACCCTCAATCATGCATTCGTAGCCCAAGCATCCTGATGAGAAAATATCACATATCAGTTGATGTGGAAGTGAAAGAATCGAGTGACTAGAATGTGCACTCTCCCCTGTAACAGTTTCGTGCCTTCCCTCATAAACCTTTTTATCTTTCCTTTGCAGGATATTTGTTCATGTCCAAAATAATAAAGAAAAAAAAAGGGTAGAAAATCACTTGCTTTTGATTTCTACGACGCTTAATATATTTGCGTCGCCCACCACCCTGTATCAAATATGATGGAAAAGATCCTATGCATTGGTAGTAGCATGCAACTCGGCCAGGTCAAACTGAATTGTACCCTGATACTCAACATCCTTTAAAAATATAAAGAAATATGATAAAAAGTTGGAAAAAAAAAATGAAAACTAATGTTCCGTAATTATAGTGATTAGTGCCCTTGAGTCTAGTCCTTAGATTAAACTAGAGTTCCCAAATGGGGCATTTACCATCTTGGTTAGTTAATTAACACCAGTCACCACATCCTCTTATAAGGGTGCAAAACATCACAAATTAAATGTTAAAAACACATGTGATTGAGACAAGAGTGTTTGCAAAACAATCTAATATTCCAAAGTGATATTGTGTTTGCAAAACATCTCAAATAAAGCTAGAAATCATACAAATATGAGATTACAAAGAATTGAACATGCATGATTTTAAATGGAGTGGAAATCAAGATTAACTTGAAAGATATACCTTTTAAATCTCAAACATTTTGATTTCCAATAGGGCTCTAGCTTTCTTAGCTTATTCCTCTTCTTTTGGCTTCAATATGGTTCAAAGGTTTTACTCCATCAGTCCTTTGAAAGAAGGGAATGAAATGGACTTTTATACAAAAAACAGTCCAACGGCTAGTTGGCTTGGTCAACCCCATGACCATGCGGTCGACCGAGTCCAACGGTCATATTGGCCAACGGCTACTTGCTCGGTCGACTTGCCCCTGTGCTAGGTCGACCGAGTACACAAGTCTGAGATGAGTTCCTTTAGTTTTTTGAGAAATTGTTTTATGAAAACATGAACTCCAGGCCAATATATTTTATGCATATTAAAATGATTCTAAAAATGAGAGATGTATGCAAAACATGATCCTCGATGTCTAACTTGATTTTTCAAAACCATGTACGAAGAACTAGGCTTTCGAAAGTGCACTTTAAGTTCTAAAACATGCAGGATGAAGTCTTTAAAAATCAAAATCATTTTCAAGTCTAAGAGCCATATTTCAAGGTCCAAACTATAATGAATGGGTGTGTGATCAGATGACGGACAGTGGTAGTGCATCCATCAAATTAGCAACATACAAAAATACTAACACTTCTTCCACCACTGCTAATGAAGCTTGGGACATCCTTCAAACTGTTCATGAAGGCACTGACAAAGTCAAAAATCTAAACTTCAAAGTCTCACCACAACTTTTGAATCCCTGAGAATGAAAGATTCTGAGATCTTTGATGACTTTGTTGTGAAACTTGGTGACATTGTCAACAAATGTTTCAGTCTGGGGGAACCAATTCCAGAAAGAAAAGCGGTTAGAAAGATCCTAAGATCTCTTCCCCCAAAGTTTCATGCTAAAGTTGTTGCCATTGAGGAAACTCAGGACTTAGATACCTTATCGGCTGAAGAGTTGGTAGGAAATCTACAAACTTACGAGGCAAGTTATATACCAACTCTTAAACCAAAAGGAATGGCCCTTAAGACCTCTAAGCATGGAGGAGGAGATTCAGATGATGCAACTGAGAGCAATTCTGAAAATGAAGAATTAGAAGCGTTTTTTGTTAAAAAGTTCAAAAGATTTTTGAATAAAAACAAAGGTGACCTGAAAAGAAGTTTTATGAAAGATAAGGGACAAAACATGACAAGTTTTGTGCCCAAGTCTGACAAGCTCAATGGTAAAAGCACTTCTAAAAATTCTTCAAAAGGCATCCAATGCTTTGAGTGCCAAGGATATGGGCATATTGCATCCAAATGTGCCAATCGGGCTGATAGGCGCCCGGGTAAAGCTTTGAATGTCACTTGGGATGATGACTCTGATGAGGAAAACAGTGAATCAGATTCCAACACTGATGGTACTGAAAAATTTATTGCTTTTGTGTCTAGATCATCTAAAATCTCTTATTTGCAGGACTCTACTGACAGAGATTCAAATTCAGAAGATGAGGTAAATCTCAATAAATCATCAGATGATGACCAGGAGGCTGATACTCAGTATGAGAAGCTTTTGAAAAACTCATTGAAACTTACAAAAATAAATGAAAGGAGGTTCATCAAGCTAAAACAGTTGAAGCTTGAAAATTCTTCATTGTCAAATGAACTGAGTGAAGCAAAAACTAGGACAGATAAGTTGGAATTAGAATTCTCAAGACTGACTACATTGTTAAGTGATGCAGGTAAAAAGGCTAGGCAAGATGAGAAACAATTGATAAATACTCAAAGTGAAATAGCTGCATTTAAAGAACAAAATCTTGATTTGGAAGGTAAATTGAAACTGATGCACACTGAGTTGTCCTCTGCAAAAATCTCTCTTGAAAGAATGAGGACTGGATCAAGAACTCTGGATGAGATCTGGAGCAAACAGAAGAGGGATAAACACGGGATGGGTTATGATGCTAGTTCCTCTTCTTCAACTCTTGCTGGTAACACAGGTTTTTGTTAAAGGCCCCACTCAAACTGAAGACACTCTCATTCTTCCTGTTTCACAACATCACACACAAATGAAAAACACCTCAAATGTTTCTGGTACCCCTCATGTGAATCCTGGTTCTAGGGTGTCAAAAGAAAATGTTCGTCGAACCAAGATTGTGCCAGTATGTCATCAGTGTGGTGTAAAAGGACATATTCGATATTTCTATCGAAAGTTGATGACAAAGACAATCCCAACCTATCATTACTCTGGGATAAAAGGACATGTTCGACCACAGTGTCGAAAACAAAAAGGCACCTACATGAGCAACAAAGGAGGATTCAATATTCTCCCCAGCCAGTCAAGACTAAATCCTTGTGGATACATAAGTCAGACTTGCATTGCCATGTAGTTTTATCTGCACTAAGAGCTCAAGACTCGCATGAATGGTACTTGGACAGTGGATGTTCAAGACACATGACATGAAACAGATCCTTATTCACTTCTCTTGTGAAGTGTGATGGAGGTGTGGTTCAATTTGGTGATGGAGGGAAGTCAAAAATTATTGAAAAAGGCACAATCAGTATTCCTGGAATTCCCACCCTGTCTGACGTATTTTTGGTTGATGGCTTGAAGGTTAATCTACTCAGTATTAGTCAATTGTGTGACACTTCATATGATGTACACTTTTCCTTAAAAGCATGCACCATTCTTGACAAACAGGGAAAGAGTGTTCTTTGTGGAAAAAGAACCTCAGATCATTGTTACACAGTGGCCATAGAAGGCATGATGCATTGTCACTCAGTGAAAGTGAGTGATGTAGACTTGTGGCATCAACGCTTATGACACATGAATCACAAATATTTGAAAAAGTTGTCTAAGCATGAGTTAGTTCGAGGGCTGCCCAAACTTCAAAGGCCCTCAAGAAATATATGTGGCCCTTGTCAAAAAGGAAAACAAACAAAAGTATCACACAAAGGGATTGATCATTGTGTAACTAGGCGACCCTTGGAATTGTTACATATGGATCTTATGGGTCCAACTCAAACAGAGAGCATTGGCCGGAAGAAATATATATTTCTTATACTTGATGATTTCTCGCGTCTCACTTGGGTTAGATACTTGAGAGAAAAATCTGAAACTTTTGAGATTTTTAATGATTTGTGGTCTTTGTTGAAGACAGAAAAATCTCAGGAGTTCGGAAGTGTAATTCGCATAAGATCTGATCATGGTTCAGAGTTTGATAATTCTGACTTTAACTCATTTTGTGCTATTCATGGTATTAAACATGAATTCTCTGCTCCAAAAACTCCTCAACAAAATGGAGTGGTAGAGAGGAAGAATCGGGTAGTTCAAGAAATGGCCCGTGTTATGCTACACAACAAACACATTCCTTTGCATTTTTGGGCTGAGGCAGTCAACACAGCAGTATATATCATTAACCGAGTCTATCTCAGGCCAGGAACAAAGCAAACTCTATTTGAGATTTCGAATGGTAGGAAGCCCAGTGTGAAATACTTTCGAACCTTCGGAAGTAAATGCTACATCCTTAGGGATCGTGAATATTTGGGAAAATTTGATTCTAGAAGTATTGAAGGATTTTTTCTAGGATATACCCTTAACAGTAGAGCTTACCGTATATACAACATTGAATCCTCTACTGTTATGGAATCCGTAAATGTCGTAGTGGATGACATTGGTGTAACTGACCACACTTCTAATGATGATGAGGAACCCTTTCTTACTCCTTCCATTTCACAGGTTGAGAGCTCCAATGATGGACGCAATGATAAAGAGCTGCAGCCCATTGAAATAGTTGGAAGTCCGGAACCTGATCTCTCTCCAAGCAGCAATTCAACATGCTCCGAATCAGAACAAGGAGGACCAAATGACCAAGTCAGTGTGCATCCCCGATCTCAAAAAGGGCAAGTCATGAAAGATCATCCTCTTAACAAAGTAATTGGGGACATCTCTGCTCCAATGAAAACAAGAAGACAGGTAAGGGATGAGGTAAATTTTTATTGCTATGTGTCTTGTCTTGAACCAAAAAATGTTGCTGCTGCCTTAGAAGATGATTCTTGGATAGATGCAATGCATGAAGAACTGGAGCAGTTTGAAAGAAACTCTGTTCGGAAGTTAGTTCCCAGACCCACTCATACAAATGTGATTGGCACAAAATGGATGTTTAAAAACAAAACAGATGAAGTGTGTGAGGTCATTCGGAACAAAGCGCGATTGGTGGCACATGGATACACTCAGCTAGAAGGAATTGACTTTGATGAAACCTTTGCTCCAGTTGCTAGACTTGAGTCAATTCGACTTCTTCTCGCCATTGCTTGCCATCTAAGGATGAAACTGTATAAAATGGATGTAAAAAGTGCGTTCTTGAATGGGCTCTTGAATGAGGACGTATATGTGGAATAGCCAAAAGGTTTTCAAGATCCTCAGCATCCTGACCATGTTTACAAATTGAAGAAAGCCTTGTATGGTCTGAAACAAGCTCCCCGTGCTTGGTATGAGAGACTAACTCAATTTCTAGTCTCTAATGGTTTTACAAGGGGAAGTGTTGATAAAACTCTTTTCATCAACATGGAGAAAGGAGATATTTTGATTGCTCAGGTGTATGTTGATGACATTGTGTTTGGTGGTACTTCTGAAATTTTGGATCAAAAATTCTATCTACCATGTCAAGTGAATTCGAAATGAGTTTGGTAGGAGAGTTGTCATTTTTTCTTGGTTTGCAGGTCAAACAAACTGACAATGGGATTTTTGTGTCCCAGACTAAATATGCCAGAAACTTGTTGAAAACGTTTGGGTGGAACTCTCCTAAACATGCTAGAACACCTATGAGTACCACCACTAAAGTTAGTGTTGATTCAGCTGGAAAAGATGCGGACAACACCCTGTATCGAAGCATGATTGACAGCCTTCGATATCTGACTGCAAGTAGGCCAGACATAGCATACAGTGTAGATGTGTGTGCCAGATATCAGTCTAGTCCCAAAGAGTCTCACATAAGGAGTGTGAAACGAATCTTCAAATATATCAATGGTACAGTGGACTATGGTATCTGGATGACACGTGACACAAACACCGATATTGTAGGTTTTTCTGATGCAGATTGGGCTGGGTGTGTGGATGATTGAAAAAGCACTTCAGGGGGTTGTTTTCTTGTAGGAAATAATATGGTTGCTTGGCACCGTAAAAAACAAACATCCACTTCCCTATCCACAGCAGAAGCAGAGTATATTGCTGCAAGGAGTTGTTGTACACAATTATTATGGATGAAGCAAATGTTGTCTGATTATGGCATATCTCAAGGACTAATGCATATTTTCTGTGACAATAAGAGTGCCATAGATATTTCCAAGAATCCTGTACAACATTCGAGAACTAAACACATAGATATTCGACATCATTTTATCCGTGACTTAGTGGAAGAAAAAGTTTTGATTTTAGAACACATTCCTACCGATCACCAGTTAGCTGACATTCTCACCAAACCTCTTGACCCTAACCGATTTGAATCTCTTTGAAAATCTCTTGGTGTTTGTTTGCCTCTCTAACTTCTCTTTCATTTTTTTTTCTTTTATCTTGTCCTTTTCGTTTATTCTTCTTGATTGCAAAATCTGTTGTTTTTACACAAGCATCACGATCTATAAGAATTACAAAGATTTACTGGGTTTGCTCCCTAGTTCCTCTTCGTACTTCGGAATGTCCGTTTGTCTCTATGTCACTTGTCGAAGTTAGGTTGTTGATAAAGGTTTACTGGGTCTGCTCCCAGTTCATCTGGTTTGATGAATTTACAATGTTGATGAAGATTCACTAGGTTTGCTCCCTAGTTTATCTTGTTTGATGAGATTAGCACGCTAATGAAGACTCACTTGATTTGCTCCCCAGTTTGCCTTCATTATTACTTGAGTGATTGAAGAATGGTTATCTTGCAGTTAATTAAAAAAAAAAAAATGTTGTATCATGAACATACAGAAATGCTCAGAGAAAAAGTGCAGAAAAATGAAATACACAGAAATATTGAAAGAAAAAGGGGAGAAAATCAAATTTCGTAGTCTAATGTTAACAAGTCAGGTAAATTGTGGAGTTGAGGACTTTAGGAGGAGTCATTTAGAAGGGATTTGATATTCAGGGGGAGTAATCTCTTCTTAAAGTCTGTGTTTGCATTTTTCACACACCACATTTTTTTTCTTTCTCAAACATTCGAACGTCTCAGCTCAGAGTTCGAACGCCTTTTTTTTTTTTTTTGTCCCTGGGCCAAACTCCCGAGAGTTCGAACGTTCAACTTGAACGTTCGAACGCTCGAATCAGTCAACTCCCGAGCCTATTTCCAGCGAGTTCGAATGTTCGAACTCTTAAGTTGAGAGTTCGAACGTTCGCCCCTGCTTGGTTGTAATCCCTAATTTCCCTTCGTTGGGTTCTCTATTCGAACGCGCCCCCCAGCCTACTTCTTCTTTCTTCTTCGTTCAAGCCGCCCTGGTGTTCTTCTTCTCCTTTTCACAGGTAGCTCCTCTTCTTCTCCTCTCTTCTCTTCCATTTAGGGATCTAATCTATTTCATTCACTAAGTTATGGATTTCTTTTGTATTTGGTTCTTTCTCATGGTTCTCTTGGATTTATCTTGTGAGATTTCTTTGTCTTAAGACTTTTATGCTCCTTTTGCCTCATATGATGGATACATAGCTCGTGATTCCATTATTGTGTGTTTGGGCATGGATTTGGTAGTGGATGTTTGTTTTGAGAAGTTGAGAGATTGAAAATCTTTTTCTTCCGTCTTTGTGGTGGTTTGTTGCAACGATTTGTGGATGTGGAAGGGTCTTGTGTGGATTCTTTGGAATGTGGAATGCTTTGAATGTGGGTGTGCATTTGGGAGACATTCTATGCTTGTCTTGACTTTTGTCAACTGGTGCTTGGACCAATTGTGAAGTTGTCATTGTGTGTATGGGGTGTTGTTTTTCCGTCCTTGTGCATGTATATTTTTTTTGGTGGTGGTCTCTCCTCTGGGTGTTTTAGCATTCTCTCTGGCATTTTTGTTCAACTGATTTCAGATTTTGTTTGGTGTGTCGACCATCATCTCAGGTTCTTCATCATTTACCATGGCTCCTCGAAAGAGAACGTGCACCCATGCGACTTATGATCAGTCTCGTTTTGTCAACGAACATGCCCAGACTCTGTTTCTGAGCAAATTTCAACATAGAGGAGTTGTTTCAGAACGAATTGTTGTCTTCAATGATTTTCATGCCAATGACTTTGGAATGTGGATGAGGGAGCGCCAATGGCTTACTCTGTATGACATCGACTGTCAAATTGTGCCAAATTGGGTCCGAGAGTTTTATGCTAACATGCATGACGTCTCTGATGTTTCGTTCAAAACTTTTGTTCGGGGTGAGGAACTCGAGATCTCTCCTGACTCTCTAAGTGCAATTTTGGGGATCCCCCGCTCTGTGGGTGCAGCATTTCCCGTGGTTGATGGTCGCTCCATCGATTACAATGAAGTGGTGCGCGTCTTGTCCAAAAAGCCCACCAATTGGATTGGGGGTTCTCTGAATCAGAACCAGCTCAAAAACCCTTACCGCCTCCTCAATATCTTCATCCGTCACAATGTCAATCATAAAGGGAGTAAAGGGATTCCCAAGGAGGATGTCTATCTCTTCTATTGCATTGGTACTCGCAAGTCTGTTGATCTGCCCCTTGCAGTGTTTCGTGGCATGGTTAAAATTCACTCCACCTCTCTCAATGCCCTTCTTCCATTTCCCGGTCTCATTTCCAAAATCCTAATTGACCTGGGCCAGGAGGCAGAACAAACTGAGGACATCATCATTCCCTCACAGAAAATAGACAAGTTCACCCTCCACTACTAAAAAACAATGATTTTATATCGGTTTTAAAATCCCTTAATATCGGTTATTAGTAAAACCGATATAATATGCTGCTTCAAAATATCTTATATCAGTTTAAGTTTTGTAATATCAGTTGCTACTTTCAGATATCGGGTGGACTTAAACCGATATATTAAGGTAACCATTTTATATCACAAATATTTAAACCGATATAATATTTGAGAGTTTTTAATATCGTTTTAAACTCATCTGCTTTGTTAGCCTTTAATTTACACACTACAAGAAATCTAGGCTGTTGTGACGAAATTTGATGACAAAAATTTTTTTTTATCTTAAAAGAACACCCAAAGAGGACGAAATATAAATTTTGTCGTTTGTTTTCATTTTTTGCAAAAGTATAGGAGACGGAAAAAAAATTTCGTCTGCAAAAATAAGGCGCCAACTTTATTTGCGTTGGCGCCAATTATTTTAGCTCATTAGAGACAATTATTTTGCATTTGCGTTGACTCTTTACTTATTTTTAGATGATTAAGCTCGTTTATAAGCCAAATAGATCCGATTAATCATTAGGATCGCGCGTGCGAAGTTGGGTTGAGATCCGAGCACATTTGGATACAGTAGGGGTGTGTGTCGCTATTTCCAGAAAGTTCCGAGGGCTTTTTAGTATTTTCCGCTTTTCGAGATTTTGGCACCATCGGGTAGATTACCTAATTTCCCGGACTTTATCCTTTTGTTGCATTTCGATCCAAACCCTCGAACCCGACCCAAAACCTGACCTGACCTGTACCCATCCAAGCCCATTTTATTAATTCCCATCTCATCCCGTGTGGGCCCCACCTCACTCACATCATACCCCCCCCCCCCTTCATCCCACGTGCAAAACCCCCACTACAACAAAAAACACCATTAGTGACACCCTTTGGTGACAAAAAATCAATGTTGACTCGGAACGCACACAAAGGTGACAAAAAAATTTGTTGCTTGTTACGGAAAAGCTTTAACCAAGGTGCCAAATAAAGAGGAGATTCGGTGATAAAAAATTTTGTCACCAAAAGACAAAATTTTGGGTGACAAGTACAAACTTGTCATTGAAAGATCTAAAGTCACAAAAAATTGCTATTTTTATCGACATAAGTAAGACCGTTGTGGAAAACACATTGGTTCCAACAAAGATTACCCCTAAAAGAGTGTGAAAGTTTTGCCAACTCGTATTTTCCTAATGGCGATGTAATAATGCATTGACAATTATTGTGCCTACTGGCGACGCATAGGTATGCGTTCGCAAAGGCCCATTTAATAAAATTCTTTTTTGCCAAAATAATATGAGCACACGTTTTAATCACTTTGATTAATTCCCAACTCTCTGCCTCTTTCTTGTTTTTTTTTTTTTTTTTTTTCTTAAATTATGGGGCAACTACAATGGCTTCTAACGGAGTATGCTCGGAACTTTTTTGGATGGGTCTCACGCGTGCCCATATATGCATAATCAAAGTCGTTTATAATGATCAACTTACTTATTTATGGGGTATCCCAATTTTCTTGTTTAGAATCGAGCTAGTCCCATCGTAAGATTGATCCAACCAAAAAAACATGACTAAAAAATATTATTTTATTAATTTTTTTTATGTGTTCAATCGTAACGGTGAGATAACCTCCACTCAAAATGAGATTTGACGATATCCCATATAACGTTGGAAAGTTCAATTTGAATGACTTTAATTATCCATATGAGTTTGGAGATCATCTTTGGTTCCCAAAGCACGATTGGAGCATTTTTTTTTTCCTTGGGCCCACCATGCCCATAAATCAATAATCACAGCTATTCAAAATGCGCATCCCATCCATTTATGGGATATCATCCAATTTTATTTTCCCAGCGCACTTTTCAATAATTTTCTAGTTTAGTGAAATAAATTATTAAACAAAAATGATGGTTTCACATGTCTACATAGTTTTGGAGTCCTGTGTTAGTGCACTATCAATCTAAAGAACAAAGAGGCAAAAGAGCCCTCCAAAACCTATTTCCGTTCGCTCCTCTTCTACAGCCAGCAATCTTGCCCTCGTTACCGAGCACCCGATCATCGCCGGAGCTTACTCACCGAGCACCGGTACCATTTCTTCTTCTTTATTATCTGTCTGTGTGGTTGTATTTCCACTTCTCTCAAAAGAAAAATAAGAAGAAAAGGAGAAGGGAAACTGTGTCGATCTCGAGGGTTTTCTTCTTCTTTTTCTTGTTTAGAGCATCTCGATTTGGAATGGCGTGGCCCAACTTATACAGTTGGATTGGCGAGATGAGTGGAGGGATGGAAATCCCCAATTTCCCCTTTCTCATTCTCTGATTTCCATCTTCATCCAAAACCCTAACAAAAGTTATGTGTCTGATTTTCCATTTTTTTATAGCATCTGCATGGGCTTTAATCATCTGCTAGTTGAGAGTGAAACTCGGATTGATGCATGATGCCCATTCATTCTCTTGTCTCTATTTGTTCTGATCTTTCCACCAACTAACTGCTCAATACTACAAATCCAGAGCAATTCCTTTCCTCTTTCTCATCTCATCCTTCTCCAACTGCCATCCAATAATTAACTCAAAGGTACTGCTGCTGCTGCTGCTACAACTCTGTCTTTTTTTTTTTTTAATTCTCCTCTTCTTATCTGTTGCACATGTGATGTGAATTTGTCTATGGTGGTACTTTGTGCTATTGCTGCTGATTAGCGTTTTTGATTTCTAGGGCCTTTTGAGTGGGAAATCTCCCTGATTGGAATATGCTGGACCATGATCCTCTTTGATGGTGACTGTTGGAATTGAAGCATTGCTTATCTGTTTTTGGGTTTTAGTTTGTGAGGGGTTTTATGTAAAAGTTTATAGCTTAAAGGAAATGTCTTTTTATCTGGGTGCTGAAAGATAATCTAGTGAAGAAAAGAGCCTGATGATATGGCCATATGGGTTGTTAGGATGTTTCAATTTGGGGGAACTTTTGATGGAATGGTTTGCACCTAGATTTATGCTCATGTGATCAGGGATGTGGATCGTTTATGCAGTATTGGGTGCATCAGTGACATTTGCTCTGGTTCTGAAACAATTGATAATGTCCTGGTTTAAATTTCAATTCAAATGGATTATTAAATCCTGTAAGAATTATGCAATTCAGGAGTTTAGGAAGCATCACTTCAATCGTCAAGACTGTTCCATGGTTTCAGTGGGGCTTAAGAGATATCACATACATACTTATTTTTGGGATGTTATATTATTTTCACTCTAATTTTGGCTTGCATTTATATGTAGGTGTATGAGTTGGCTATTTACCAATGCTTACATGACTTCCAGATTGATATGCAAAATGATCAAAAAATAAATAGTGTTCCAAAAAGATGCTTGTAGTTCTTTTTATATATATATATATATATTTAAACTTTTCTCCTTTTTTTTTTTCTTCTTTCCTCTGTGTAAACACTTTTTTTTTTTTTTAAGGTTGTTCTTCTCTGGGCGGAAAGCATTGATGGGGAAAAGTAAATTGGTGTTGGAAAGTAGTTTTTTTATGATTTCCCTGGAAAAGCAATGCATCTACGTGATATGTAATGGTTTGCAGCCATCAAGGCATCTCAAAGCATCACTTGTAATTTGACCCAAAAACTTATAAAAAACCCATGAAGTTATTTTTTTTAAATGTTAGAATCTAATGTTCATTTTGTTTATGGGATAATGGTATTTAGTGGACCCCCAAAGTCATATTGGCCCTGTATCATTGTTTATGGGATATTGTTTTGTCCGATTCTGACCCCATCTTGGTGATTGAGTGGATAGCCCACCAAGTTGTCTGGTTTGATCCTTGTCTGGTCAATTAGTATTTACAGGAATACACTATTGTACATAATATAATTGCGAGATTGCAACCTCATCATGGTGATTAGGTGGCAAAGCCCACAAAGTTGATCAATACTGGTTGAATCTTGCCTGATCCTTTAGTCATATACAGGAAGACATTATTGTACATAATTATACACTCATCATGAGCTCAATGAAAACCTCACAGACCTTTTGAAATGACCAGAATACCTGTTATGACAACCAAATTGCTTTCAATTCAACCGCATTTTGAATTATTGTGATACTCATTTTCCGGCCAATTGTTTATATATTGTGGGATACTTCATCAAATTTCTCCCTTGGACTGTGGAAAATCTCACCATTTTTACTGTCATTATTTTTATATTTTTCTATTTTGGGATCAGGGATGCCACCATGTTATGTTGAGAGAACTATTAGTGTTAATGTCTTTGTACATGATTCTGATAGAAACTATCACTGCAGGGGTATTTCGTTCTTCTATCCTGGATGCCGCTTTTATGGATTTAGGGGTCATTGGCTTCTATTAGTCATTGATATGAGATCAATGGAAGTGTTCTGGTTGGACTCGTTGGTACGAAAGGTTGTTGACTTAAATGTAAAGTTCATAGTGAATTGAGTGAGTAGTTCATTAATTCTTATTGTTCATTTGTTTTCAAGGCTTCTCTTTTAAATTACTAAGTCTTAATGGATATCGTTGTGTGAAGTGCGATGAAAGTGGCAGCTATGGAAATGGGAAAAAAAATTAAAGGAAATCCAACTTGGGAATTGGTGAAGGTGAGCAATGAATAATTGTGTTTATGATATCACACATACTTCCTAATCCTTTTTGTATGTTTTTTATGGTCTCTATGTAGTGCCCTAAGCAAACGGGGAAAAAGGAATGCGGGGTTTATGTCAAAATCTAAGTTGAAAGAACTTGGGGAGGCAGCGACATATGTCGACGAGGAGCTTAATGATTTACGTTTGGAGTTAGTTGAATACATTTTAGATTTTATCAACAATGAAGAATAGGTACATTCTATGCTTTTTCCTCTAAATTGTCATGAATGCATGTTTTGTCTTTCTTCATGGAATAGGGGAAGTGTCAATACTATGATTGACTGATTTGTTGTACTTATTGGATTTAAGTTTGTGGTATTTAGTGGATTTGTTGCGATGGGTTTGTTGGTCTTTTTCAAAATTTATACATTTTCCGTATTTTACGATTATTTGTTGTTTTGGCTATGTGTTTAATATGATTATCAATTATTGATATGTTGGTGTAGTAGCTTTTTAATTTACATGTAAACATAAAACGATGAAAAAAAAAAAAAAATCAAAGGAGAATGTCTTAGTGCATATATGGGTGTTACAAGTGAATTAGGTATCAATGGAAGTTTAGGCTAGGATGTATGATTGACACTTGAAACAAATGAGTTATATACTCTATATATAAAACTAAAACAATGCGCTTAGAGGATTCTTTCAAGTCTCTCTCTTTATACTGTTTTTATGCGAGAATGATTTTGTAAGTAAATCGAAATAGACACAGCAATGTGTTTGATTGCACATGGTGGCTGTTTTTACCAGGAAATCTCATTTACTGTATAGTTCTTCATGCATAAGATAGGAAGCATATATATATATATATATATAATGACAGCCACCACATGTAAGAAGATTACAGCAGCTTGGAGATAGAGAGAACATGATGCGGATCTTCCATGGAAAAGTAGTAGGAGACTGCCCTTTGATTCCCATTTTATTTCACCATCACCAGTAGACCCTTTTCCTCCCCAACCCTTCACTTTTCATTATCACACATTAGACAAAAGCAAATTCCAAAACCAACACTTGCATATAATCTGCTAATCCATGTGTCTATGCATCCAGATCTTTATGAGGTGATCATGGGTCAGGCCTGTTGATATACATTGTTGTCCCTTGTTGTCTTATTTTGCATCCAGGTCTATTTTGCATTGGAGAACTAATCGGGAAAGCAGCGATACACGGAGGCATCATATGCTACATAGTACATATGCAAGGTTTTGGTTTTTCTTGTTTATATATATATATATATATATATATATAGTTCAACTTTTTGTACATCCCATGGAAGACAATGTAGATATATACTATATATGATCCATAGGGATTTGTCTAGTCAAGCTTTATGTTAGTTATTAGTTATGATCACTTTGTATATATAGTGCAAAGTTTTATTGGTGTACATTGTACTGCAAGGATACTGCAGCAATGTAAATTCTTTTGATTTAAAAAAAAACATATATAATATTATATCGGTTATAGAACAAACGATATAATACAATTATAATTTCAGGTTCAAAAAACCGATATAACAAAGCCATTTATAACCAATATTATATAAAAAATTATATCGGTTTCACTCTTTTATATATCGGTTTTACAGTAATATATGTTATAATTTCAGGTTCAAAAGACATCAGTTGTCCAAAAACCGATATTATAAATATTTTTTATATCGGTTTCACTGGTTTTTATATCGGTTTTACAGTAATATGTGCTATAATTTCAGATTCAAAAGACATCAGTTGTCCAAAAACCGATATTATAATTTTTTTTATATCGGTTTCACTGGTTTTTATATCGGTTTTACAGTAATATGTGTTATAATTTCAGGTTCAAAAGACATCAGTTGTCCAAAAACCGATATGAAATAATACACATATTATATCGGTTATGATAGTTTATTATATCGGGGGTACTTATATCGGTTTGAAGTTTACAGAAAAACCGATATAATAGGTCTTTTATATCGGTTTTTAGCCGATATAAAAACCCTTTTTTTTAGTAGTGCTCCTTAAATCCAAATCTCACCTTAAAACAGTTGGCTTGGATGATGATGATGATGATGATGACAATCTGGAGGGTGGTCAAGCTGGTTCTTCAGGTGCTGGTCCTTCTTCTACCTGTCCTTCCCATGGGCAGCCTCTTGGTGAGGGGGAGCTTCGGGCGGTACATGACTGTCTCGAACGCTTGGAAATGCGTGTTGATGAAGGATTTCAAGAAATGCGTCAGGGCTTCAATGATCTTCTGGATGTTTTGCGCTAGTTCTAGAAGCTCCTTCAGTTCCTCTGCTGCCTTTTTAACCCTATCTTGATTTCTCTTGGTGCTATTGGTTGTTGGTGTCTTGGAACTCCTTTTGTCTCTCTCTCTTCTACTTTTCTTCTCCTTTGCAATTGCATGTCCAAAAAGGGGGAGAAGGGTTCCTTATGTTTTTAAGTTTAAATGCTTCATACTTGACTTGTATTCATGTTTAATTGATTATCTTGATGCTAAACTTGACTTGTGTTAATGTTTATGTTTCCTTGATGTTTGCTCCTTTCTTATGTTTGCCACTAATATGATCTTTGTCAAGTGGTTTGGCTTTTGGCTCTGTGTTTTTTGATTTGCAGGTCATTCAAGCTTCCCGGCTTTTTTTGGTTCTTGGGTTTGCAAGGGTAGAATGTATTCTGTAGGAAGTTTTGTTCATGAATTGCCAAAGGGGGAGATTGTAAGGTTTTGAGTGTTGGCAATCATTCTTGGGTTCGAACAAAACTTGGGTCATTCAAATGTAATCTTTCTTTTCTAGATTGGACTGCAAATTCCTCTTCTCGAGGAAGATTCAAAGTAGCAAGGTTTGTCTTCAGAAACAAGTTCATGTCAAGACTCTAAAAGATCAAGAATTCGAACTCTTGAAAGGAGAGTTCGAATGTGTGGAGATAAACTTTTCCAAGTCATTTTCCAGAGAGTTCAAGAGTTCGAACTCTCACACTGAGAGTTCGAACGTTCGTGGCAAAACGTCCCCAGGCCATTTTCCAGAGTGCTGAAGAGTTCGAACTCTCACACTGAGAGTTCAAATGTTGCTTGTCCTGTTTTACTGTCCTGTTCTGAATAGTGAAGAGTTTGAACTCTTAAGTCAAGAGTTCGAACGTGTGCTCCAGAAAAGCAATCCCTAGGTTTTCTCTATATAAAGGCATGTTATCTCAAACCCTAGGACATCTCTCGGAAGCTCAAAAAGGCTGTTGTACTTTTGGAAGAGAGATCCAGATCTCAAGAGATTTCCACCTTTACATGCAAGGTTTCAATCTCTAGAGATCACATCTGAAATCTACTTTATGTTCTAAATCTCGGAGTTGCTTCGAGATCGAAGACGGAGAGTCAAGCATGGGTGAAGATGTACAGCGGGTGGCTGGCATGAGGTTATTGCAGTCCTTAGGTTGTGAGTCAACTGGGAAAGGGTTGTAAGTTCTCTTGTAATCTTCGTGGTAATAGTGCTTGATATCTTCACTGGACTGAGGTCCAGGACCCGTGGTTTTTTCCCTTCTTAGAGTTTTTCCACGTATATCGTTGTCTTACTTGTGGTGATTGTTCTTAATGCTTTCCTATGGTTGAATATGTTGATTGGTTGTTATATTGTTTGATCTGACTTGGGACCTTAAACCCTTCATTGCGGTTTTCAAACCTTCAGAAAGAATAATGATCATGCACAAGGGAAGAAAATGGAATTGTACCCTACAGCATGCAAATAATAGAATAAGGCTTTGGCAGTGGTTAAAAAAAACATAATGATCACGCACAAGGGAAGAAAATGGAGTTGTACCTTACAGCATGCAGCAATCCTGTGCCATACTATAGATTCAGATTTTTGCTAGTACTTCAAACTTGATAAACAACAACACTAATTTTCTTTATCTCAAATGCTCTTGCTTCAGAATTTACTGAAAAGTTCTAGCAAATGTAAAAATACTTCATTTAACAAACAAAAGAATCCAGACGTGGTGTCTGAATCCTTGGAGTAGAAGACAGAAGAAGCACATAATAACGACTGGGTTACATTTTAGTGGTGAAACAAGGGGACAAAAAATCTAATTAACTACAACAGTTGAGCGGAACATCTTCTTACATCGAATTTTGCTGCCATGGCACCATCCTTGAGGATTCTTTTTAATCATTCAATGAGAAGCTTGTATTTTCATAGAAATCAAGGGCAACAAAATCCTTATCGACAGGGCATGTTATCCAACTTTTGTGCATCAAGATACATTTCAGGCATGGATGATTTTCATAATAGATATCTACCTAACATATCATAAGATTCCCATTCTCGAGAAATCAGGGCTTGTCCAATTCCTAAAAAACTTATAAGACTCTAAAAATTCCTTCTTGGAGCTAATGCTTTTAAACATACCTCTTCAGATGGATCCAACCATACTGTATTCTGACAAGATTATACATGCTAACTAGAAGTCAGGAAGCTGCTGCATCATAGGCACACTGGCAAGGTGGATGATTGCAACTGTATGCATATGAAACTTGTAAATGCTTAAGAATAAAATAAATCTCATGGTAACAACTGCGATGGTCCCCCTGGATACCAAACAACTTCCAATGGAGCAAAAGTGTGGATCGATTGTATCTCTTAGAAGCTATAACCATCAATGTAGTGCCATACATTACATAATAGACGTAAAATGTGTACAAGTATGCGCCAACCAACAAAAGGTAATAAGCAATGAAGGCACTCTTGATAAAAGTTCTCCTGATTTCTCATTTTTAAGGTTTGCTTCATAACTCAAACGAAAGAAATATACGAGGAATATATAAGACAACACCATGCATTTCTAACCAACACCCTTGTCCTTAGGACCCCATGTCATCGAGCTAGATTTCATCCTATAGAATTGTAGATTATGTCCTTCGGCACTGGATGAGTGAAGTTCTATGACTCTCAGCTGAAACCAAGCAGAATGCAAACCAATCCAATGAAGAAAGGATGTCAACCATGCACTGCAGGAAGCCTTGGTGTAGAAATTCCTAGAGAATCTATACATCTGAGTTTCAGGAAAAAAATAAACAACTTACATAGAAATATATAGCATTTAGCAACGAGATAGAATCCTATACAACCATATATGTGTCTTTTCCAACACCAAGATGATGAATTAAACGTTTCTAACTAATGAGTGAAATTATCCATATGGAAATACAGAATAAAAAAGTATACAAAACGCAAGCGTTGGCATTTTGCCACAAAATTCACAATAACCAAAGCGAAAGTATAGCTAGGGCATGAAGGTGGAAGGCTGTGGGAGGGATATTGGACCTCTCCTTTGCACATCAGTATCCAAAAGCCTCTGAACTCTCGTCTTCACACAGTGTTGTCGGTCAAAATGCTTGACCTAATTCACCCAAACGCGAAATCTCAGGATTTTCAATAAAAAAAAAATGAAGGAAACCTAAAAAAAAAAAAAACCAATTCAAGCATTAGAACACAAAAGGGGATTCCTCTACCATGTATTTTGATACCAATTGAGAAAAGCCTAAAAAGGATAAAAATACATATATTTAATCAAAACAACTAATTGAAGTATTATTATTACAAAAAAAGTGAGTTTCTATATCCAAGTGTGTCCAAACAAATATAGAAATCCCCAAAAAGGGAAAAATACAAAAACTGGATCAAATCGATCAATTCAAGAATTAGAATAAGTGGGGGTTTCCAAACCCATGTGTTTCACTAACAACTGAAGAACCCAAAGGGGCAGAAATACAAAGAACTCAATCAAGCAATCATTTCAAGATTAGAACAAGAATGGGTTTACATACCCAATATAAAAACTCAAACAAAACAATCACTTCAAGGGGTTTCCATAATACAAAAACTCAATCCAAATGTCTTTCAATACAAATTGAGAAACCCAAAACGGAAAAAAATACAAAAACTCAAAAAAAGTAATCAATTCAAGCATTAAACAAAAAGGGTGTTCACATACCAATGTGTTTCAATGCCAACTGAGAAAACCCAAAGGGACAAAATGCAAAAACAGGATCAAAGCAACCAATTCAAACATTGGGGGGAAAAAAAAAGGCAGTTCATATACCCATGTGGGGCGGCACAGCTTCTCAAATCTCTCCCTCGATTTCTTGCATTCAACTGGGTAGAGAAGACCGACGGAAGCGATTTCGGTGGGTTTTTTGGACGATTCCTTGTCTAAGCAGGCGTAGAAAGAGTCTCTTGCCTGTTCAATATCGTTCAAAAATCGTCACTCTTCTTCGTTTGGAGACAATGTAAATGGATTTGGAAGAACAAAATAGGGGTGTCGTAGAAAAACGTTACCTTGTAACAGGAGTTCCTGGCTTCTGAAAGAACGTCCCTTCGAATCGTGTTGGAGACTTGAGATTGGTAGCTTCCAAAGGCCATGGTTTTGCCGCTTACTGCTGCAGAAAAGAGCCTCTTCTGCTTCTTACACTCCTTCTCCGACCTCAATCTCTTGAATGCCTGGGTCCGTTCCAAGTAAAGCCTTCAGTTTCAAGAAAATACATGAATAGCTATTTAATTCATTTTTTTTTTTTCTAAACTTTATTGTTTATTTTTTATTTTTTGCTATCGGAGGATTCCAACCTTTTGGAGTAGACTAATCCCTCCGGGTCCAGACAAAATCCGGTAACGACCCACCCCTACACGCATGCATGATATTGTCCGCTTTGGTTCACGGGCGTCACGGTTTTGCTTTTGATGGGCCCAGTAGTCTCAGTATGGTAGTGTAGTTTTGAACATATAACCTACATGTGCAAACTGTGATCATAGGCCAACTGAGTTACCCTTTGGATTCCCTCTAATCTTTTCAAGAAAAATAAAAGTGAAAAAAGCAACCTCCTTTCACTAATAGATAAAAAAAAAAGAAAAAAAAATTCCACTTCTCTATACAAAAAGTAAAAAAGATTTCGTACCAAGCAACTGAAGATAAAATACTATAATAACTCTATATATTTTATTCTCTCTTGATTAGATGCTTTACTACACTTTATATTTTAGATGTAAAATGACCCATTTAGATGCTTTACTACACTTTATTTTACATGTAAAATGACCAAACGGGTTCGTCTTTTTCCAGTGAAAATCATTCCCTCTAGGTTGCAAACGGGACCGTTTTGACTCACTATTTGTATTTGTTGGTTTTAGATTTGATTATGATGGGATCATCATAATATGAGTTTCGGAATTGGATTCAACTAGAGGGTCTAGAACTAAACTTCTTTTCTTTTCTTTTTTCTTCTTTTTTTAATTCTTTAAATTAAAATAAGGATATCATTCAATTTATATATAGCAATGCATCAAGTCTACTACTTTCATGATTAAATATAAAAATATCCAACATAAGTTGATTTTGAGCCATATGCAAGGCCCCTAGTCCATTGGTCGGAACTTGTATAAACCCAGAACTGGACCTTGGGTTTTGAACCAAGACCAGCTTATCAATCGAAACCTAAAATAGATTCCAAATCTGATTTTTGCTCGTAGGAACCATTGGATAATTGGAGAATTAAATATCCATTTACATCACTAAATACGCATGTGTAATAGTTTCACACAGTTCCTCCACTGGCGGCCGGTTTATCTCTTACACCAATGATGGCATTCCCATGAACCACATGGTCCACCTTTATTTATTTTATTTTTTTCCTATTTCTATGGGCCTCAAGATCATATATTAAATAAGTCTTCATGAATTTTTAGTAATTTAAAAAAAAATCCCCAACCTATAGATCTTTTTTCCTACATTTTTATAGGCTCCAATTCATGATCCGAAGTATTCAATATTCTTTTACATTACGATAAATATCACGGTATTTGGGTTTTTCATATTATATTTTTATGAGTTTTGAGAAATTTGTGGAAAAATCCAAAAATTCAAATATATCTAAAATAGTTGGGTGATTTTGACCAACATGAGAATCTGTTTCCCATGTGTAACCCCTTTGGTAATTTTACTAATATAGTCAAGTGAAGTGAAGTCAAGTTAAACATCTCATCAAAAACACTTTTTACCAAAATTCCCTCCATCTTTTTCAAAAAAATTCAAAAAGCACCTACATTTACTCACTAAAAAACAAGAAATTCCATTTTTCCATACAAAAAGTAAAAAATATTCCATCCCAAACAACTAAAAATAAAATACCATCATAACTCACTTATATTTTATTCATTCCTTTTATTTCACTACACTCCACTTTATTTTAAAAGTAAATTACCAAACGGGCATTGGCAAAATATACTCGAACGTTTGGTTGAATCAATTTAACACTTTTGCCTCTTTTCTTAAGAATGATAAAAGATAATTAGGTAAAAATGTGTAAGGTTGCGTTAGTGGAAACTCTTTTCGTAGAAAACGGGAGTCACTTCCTCGATGTAAATTAATACAACCATTAGGTGCAGTGAAATCTCCAGAAAAAATCATCTTTTCCGACTCCATTTTCCATGGTGGAAAGGATTTGCAAATCCCATCTCACCCCATAAGAAAAGATTTTTGCATCAGTTCGGGCTGTCTTATAAAAGGTCGTCTCCTATATGGGATACAACTACAAGTTTTCTACAATGTCAAAAGAGTTTCCTCCTCCTCCTCCCTCTCTCTCACTAAGAATATAGTATGCAATGCCTCTCTTTTGTGCCCTGCCATAGACACAAGCACTCCATTTTCTCTCCCTCCCTCTCTAACTCTCTCTTTCTAGGTGAAAATGGGGCTTCTCTCCCTCTCAGAGAAGCCAATTTCTTCGAACTTATGGTTGTAAGCTCCTACCCCTTTCTTTTCTCTTCTTTTTCAAACAAAAATCATCCACACCGCTCATTTTCTATGGATTTGCCCCTGCACAAATACGACCTAAAAGAGATGTGGGGAGTCACATGAAATGATACACAAAGAATTAAGCACAGAGGGATTAAAAATTGAGGATAAAATCTAAGGAATTCTTTCTTTTGAAAGGTGTAAAACGGACGTTGCAAGTCATTTGAAAGAAATAACTTCCAATATGATATTTCCTCGAGCCAAGGTAAGCATCATAATGCCACATTAGCATATTAACCATTATAATTTATTAAGTTACGAGGTTTTGAATCTAATTTTGACTGCCGGTTTTGATTTTGACCAATGGTAAAATAACTATTCATGTAATTACCCACTCATTTTTTCATCAAACCACTCATGTTTTAGTTGTTCCTATGTAACTATACCATGTTTGCTTTAATTTCTCTATTTCTATTTTACTCATAACTTGTCCGATGGAAAGAGGTCATTTTTTTTAATATATGGTTAGTTATTTTTGCAGTGAAGGGAGATACCGTGCTGAACACGGATTATTGGATTAGTTAGCATATTAACCATCTCATATTAGAATTCCAATACCTTATTTAATGTTTGAAAACTTGGCGTCCTTTCCCAATCGGTACCTACATTCAAAACCCATTTCCAAATGGGACACCATAAGCAACCCATGCTCTCTCTATAATCAAGATTCTTTCTCAGTACAAATCTCCCCCATAAGTTATTGGTCCCAACCCACATCAGTCTCATCACTATATCTCTCCTTGTTTCAATGCGCCAAGTGAGTGGTGGGAATGTACCACACATCATTCCTACTACTATCAGTGATGTGTTTGCTGTTTTGGTGGCCTTGAGCCAGATGATGGAACCCCTGTTCCTCGGACTTCTCACTCCTGTTATCATTCTCATATCCATCTTATATGTTGCATTTAACCTCCCCCTCCCCCTCCCCCTCGCCCTTAGTAGGAAGAATACATCAAATGCTGTGGGTGAGCGAGACTGTTAAGAGAACTTTCCCTTATTGATCATGCACGTAGGTCCCATACAAGATGAAAAAACGCCTGCAACAGTGCTTCCTAATTACTAGCAATCCCTTCCCTTTTCTGAAAAGGAAGCATCCTTTCCTTCTTTGAAAAAGAAGCCACATATTTCTAATTTGAGATGGATGATGATACGAGCTTTCTACAAACCTCGAGCTATGGTGCTAAAAAACTTAAGAACTGCTCAAAAGGGAAGAACAAAGAAAGATTGTTGGTCTCAAAAGGAAGATCACACCTGATAAACTAAAAGTCTTTGTGTTGATAATTCAGATGATACTTTTATTGAAAATAAATCCCAAATCAATACAAGAGACTACATTATAACCCGATCTACTCCGCTACACTCGTAAAATTACAACCAACTCCTATGTGGGAAGTGTCTTGACTGATTCAAACTAGCAAAAGAGAGTAACAAGCAAAAGAAACATCTATATCAGAGTGAGGACCCACTACAAGATAGGACCCTCAATCATGCATTCGTAGCCCAAGCATCCTGATGAGAAAATATCACATATCAGATGATGTGGAAGTGAAAGAATCGAGTGACTAGAATGTGCACTCTCCCCTGTAACAGGTTCATTCCTTCCCTCATAAACCTTTTTATCTTTCCTTTGCAGGATATTTGTTCATGTCCAAAATAATAAAGAAAAAAAAAAAGGTAGAAAATCACTTGCTTTTGATTTCTATGACGCTTAATATATTTGGGTCGCCCACCACCCTGTATCAAATATGATGGAAAAGATCCTAGGCATTGGTAGTAGCATGCAACTCGGCCAGGTCAAACTGAATTGTGCCCTGATACTCAACATCCTTTAAAAATATAGAGAAATATGATAAAAAGTTGGAAAAAAAAAATGAAAACTAATGTTCCGTAATTATAGTGATTAGTGCCCTTGAGTCTAGTCCTTAGATTAAACTAGAGTTCCCAAATGGGGCATTTACCATCTTGGTTAGTTAATTAACACCAGTCACCACATCCTCTTATAAGTTGGATTTTCGATCCGCTCATATTTTCAACCTCACACTTATGTTTTCTATTTTCTTTCAATAAGAAGTGGACTTTCAATCAGCTCATATTTCAAATCTGACACTTACATGTTTTCTTTCATTTCACGTGTTCTTCTCTGTCAAAAGAGAAAATGCCCTCACCAGCCGACCCTCCTTGGTTTTTTTTCTTCCATCCTATGCAACTTGTCTTTCCTCATTGATAGTGAAGAGATTTGGAGTTTTGAACCTGTCCTCCAATGGGAAGCATCTCGACAATGACCTCAACTAGAAAACTACATTAAAACCTTTCAGGTAAGAAGTGAACTTTCAATCAGCTCATATTTCCAATCTGACACTCGTATGTTTTCTTTCATTTCACGCGTTCTTCTCTCTCAAAAGAGAAAATGCCCTCACTGGCTACTCCTTGGTTATTTTCTTCCATCCTATGTGACTTGTCTGTCCTCATTGATAGCGAAGAGATTTGGAGTTTTGGACCACTCCCCCAATGGCAAGCATCTCGACAATGACCTCAACTGGAAAACTCCATTAAAACCTTTCAGGGAGTGGACTCTCCCTGTCCACTAGACAATGATCATAAATCCTCCTCACAAGAAAGCCCTGAAATATTTGCAGGGTCAATTTCTCCAACCCTTTGTCTTCTCTCATTTCCTTCTTCCCTTCATGCCTTTCTCTTTCGTTAGCTGGCCTTTTGAAGCTTCAAATCACAGTAATGTCAATATGTGATGTAATATGAGGAGTTGATGTCTCTACTACTTGTAATATAATGGATTTAGTTGATGGTCCAGGGCAACCAGACCTGGTATTGATCCTGATTGTAATTGGCACAAAATTAGTAGTCCTACAAACATCAGAGAGAATTTGCATGCTGATGTTCTCAAATCAGTCTCAAGGGGCATCTATGTAATTACTTCAAACATAGTGTGGACCAAATCCAACTCGCTTGCTACTGAATATGGGCTTGACTTGGCTGAGTCATGATATGGAACTGGGCTCTTCTTGACTGTGTTTTAATCCAGGTTGGGCCTGACTTTACTGGGTCAGAATCTTGGATTGTTACCAACTACTTTCCAAACCCCCATCAACATCTTAACTTCCAAGATTCTATGGGTGAAAACTTCCATCAAGCCTTTCTTTCTTGTGTTCTTCCCCTTCCACTGCTTCTTCCCAATCTCACAAAAAAAAAAAAAAAAAAAAAAAAAAATGATATAAAAAAATGGACACCAACAAACCTTTCATTTTGTTTGTGATCACAGCCCACTAAATCACCCTAGGCATCGATAATTCTTGGAACATTAGGGATGGAACCTTGGAAATATTAAGGAAAATTTAAATATAACCATCTTCCATTTTAATATTTAGAAATTAGAAAAAAAAAACATCTCTAAAAACGGTTTTTTACGTGCAACAATCTATGTTCCCTTAAGAGTATTCGTCAACCACCTTGATCGCCCAGTCAAATCTCTTTATATGTCATGTTGAACAAATCTGACTAACGTTCTCTAGAAAGAGAAAAACACCTTCACCCTAAACTACTTTGTAGTGAACTTAGTTTTTACCTCAAACATATACCAATTGATCGTCTTGTACCTGAACTATAACTAGAACTACCAGGGCATTTTAGCATGGTTTGAATTGCCATAGCTCATTGTCAAAATTAAATTTAACAAAGGGTAAATTTTGGAAGTTTATTATAGTAAATGGGCATTTTGTCTTTTTCTTGATTATTTTTAATTAAATCTCATCCAACTGGTCAAAAGTTCTTTTTTTCAGTCTTTTTGCCTTTCCAGGTGGATGACGATATTCTCAAGTAAAATAGGTGGTTGTCTGCAGAAACCAAAAATAGCAATGGTTGTTCGTAAATACTAGAAAAGGCATACTCCCTTGACCCAAACTTTTTTGCTAGCTCACAAGACACCAGAAACATCAAGAAAGTAAAACAAATCTATTAATTTCTGCTTGGCAATCTACAAAAAAAGGTTAAATTCAGACAATTCATTATGTTATCACATGAAAACATGCTTGAATGTTGATGCCACCTAAGATAAGATAGTGTATGTTGAAGAATTTGTCTAGGGTGATGGTCTCTGCCGAATCAAATGTGTTATTTACATATATTATTTGCAGACATAATAGAAGAAGGCTTGTATTAAAAAAAAAAAAAGAAAAAGAAAGAAAGAAAGTGTAAGGTTTTGAGTGTTGGCAATCATTCTTGGGTTCGAACAAAACTTGGGTCATTCAAATGTAATCTTTCTTTTCTAGATTGGACTGCAAATTCCTCTTCTCAAAGAAGATTCAAAGTAGCAAGGTTCGTCTTCAGAAACAAGATCATGTCAGGACTCTAAAAGATCAAGAGTTCGAACTCTTGAAAGGAGAGTTCGAACGTGTGGAGATAAACTTTTCCAAGTCATTTTCCAGAGAGTTCAAGAGTTCGAACTCTCACACTGAGAGTTTGAACGTTCGTGGCAAAACGTCCCCAGGCCATTTTCCAGAGTGCTGAAGAGTTCGAACTCTCACACTGAGAGTTCGACCGTTGCCTGTCCTGTTTCACTGTCCTATTCTGAATAGTGAAGAGTTCGAACTCTCAAGTCAAGAGTTCGAACGTGTGCTCCAGAAAAGCAATCCCTAGGTTTTCTCTATATAAAGGCATGTTATCTCAAACCCTAAGACATCTCTCGGAAGCTCAAAAAGGCTGCTGTACTTTGGGAAGAGAGATCCAGATCTCAAGAGATTTTCACCTTTACATCCAAGGTTTCAATCTCTAGAGATGACATCTGAAATCTACTTTATGTTCTAAATCTCAGAGTTGCTTCGAGATCGAAGACGGAGAGTCAAGCATGGGTGAAGATGTACAACGGGTGGCTGGCATGAGGTTATTGCAGTCCTTAGGTTGTGAGTTAACTAGGAAAGGGTTGTAAGTCCTCTTGTAATCTTCGTGGTAATAGTGTTTGATATCTTCACTGGACTGAGGTCCAAGACCCGTGGTTTTTTCCCTTCTTAGGGCTTTTCCACATATATCGTTGTCTTACTTGTGGTGATTGTTCTTAATGCTTTCCTATGGTTGAATATGTTGATTGGTTGTTACATTGTTTGATCTGACTTGGGACCTTAAACCCTTCATTGGGGGTTTTCAAACCTTCAATTGGTATCAGAGCGGGTCACACTAAGATATTGTGTGAATCGATCTTCCAGATCTGAAAAATGGACTACAGTAACACTGAAGGAACCTCCACAAATAAGCCCCCACTGTTGATTGTGTCAAACTATGCTTATTGGAAAGTTCGTATGATTGCTTTTTTGAAATCTATTAATGATGACGTTTAGGATTGCGTTGAAGATGGGTATTCCACTCCTGAGGTAGACGTAGAAGGAATAATTGTTCCCAAACGCAAATTTGAGTGGAGTAAGGATGAAAAATATCTCTCCAATTGCAATAGCAAGGCAATCAATGCCATTTATAATGGTGTTACTCCCTCAGAGTTTCGCAGGATATCTTCTTGAAAGTCCAGGATCCTAACCCTAGAGAGGGGGGTGAATAGGGTGATCTACAAATAATGACTAATTATGGTCAATTTTAACTTTTTTAAAAAACAACTAGTCACAAGAGATGATTTATCAAACAAGATGCGGAAGCTAACGAAAGTAATCACCACAAGCATACATCATCACACAAAGATTTATAGTGGTTGGGCTCAATGTCTATATTCACTACCGGCTTGTGATCTAACACTCTACCGGATTCCCACTATTTATGCTTTTCAAAAGGCTAAGCAATAACCTTTACAACGATGTTTTTTTAGGCCAAACAACAACCTATCAATGTGCTTTTCTAGGCTAAGCAATAACCTTAGAAAATGCTTTTCAAAGGCTAAGCAATAACCTCTTCAATGTGCTTTTCTTAGGCTAAGCAATAACCTTAACTATAGAAAGATTTCTCTCAAAGAAGTGTCTACACAAACACTCAAAGAGATACAATTTAAGCTCAATACATTTGCCTCTTAAATAGGCTGATATGAAAGTTTAAATCAAGATACAAACATACACAAACAATTAGCAAAGGTGTGTGCTCAAAGTGTATGAATGTTTACTTTAATCAATTTCTAAAAAGAAGCTCTCAAAAGAATGCTTGATGCATTTGAAAATCTAAGCACAGAAAAAGATGATTAAAGTTGTAAGCTAATCACATGAAGAATTCAAACAACTTGGAAAGACATGCTACACAAGTTGTATGAAGTTTAAAGATTAAAAACACATATGATTGAGACAAGAGTGTTTGCAAAACAATCTAATATTCCAAAGTGATATTGTGTTTGCAAAACATCTCAAATAAAGTTAGAAATCATGCAAATATGAGATTACAAAGAATTGAACATGCATGATTTTAAATGGAGTGGAAATCAAGATTAACTTGAAAGATATACTTTTTAAATCTCAAACATTTTGATTTCCAATAGGCCTCTAGCTTTCTTAGCTTATTCCTCTTCTTTTGGCTTCAATATGGTTCAAAGGTTTTACTCCATCAGCCCTTTGAAAGAAGGGAATGAAATGAACTTTTATACAAAAAACAGTCCAACGGCTAGTTGGCTCGGTCGACCCCATAACCATGCGGTCGACCGAGTCCAACGGTCATATTGGCCAACGGCTACTTGCTCGGTCGACCTGCCCCTGTGCTCGGTCGACCAAGTACACAGGCCTGAGATGAGTTCCTTTAGTTTTTTGAGAAATTGTTTTATAAAAACATGAACTCTAGGCCAATATGTTTTATGTATACTAAAATGATTCTAAAAATGAGAGATGTATGCAAAACATGATCCTCGATGTCTAACTTGATTTTTCAAAATCATGCATGAAGAACTAGGCTTTCGAAAGTGCACTTTAAGTTCTAAACCATGCAGGATGAAGTCTTTGAAAATAAAATTTATTTTCAAGTCTAAGAGTCATATTTCAAGGTCCAAACTCTAATGAATGGGTGTGTGATCAGATGACGGACAGTGGTAGTGCATCCATCAAATTAGCAACATACAAAAATCCTAACACTTCTTCCACCACTGCTAAGGAAGCTTGGGACATCCTTCAAACTGTTAATGAAGGCACTGACAAAGTCAAACAATCCAAACTTCAAAGTCTCACCACAGCTTTTGAATCCCTGAGAATGAAAGATTCTGAGATCTTTGTTGACTTTAATGTGAAACTTGGTGACATTGTCAACAAATGTTTCAGTCTGGGGGAACCAATTCCAGAAAGCAAAGCGGTTAGAAAGATCCTACGATCTCTTCCCCCAAAGTTTCATGCTAAAGTTGTTGCCATTGAGGAAACTCAGGACTTAGATACCTTATCGGCTGAAGAGTTGGTAGGAAATCTACAAACTTACGAGGCAAGTTATATACCAACTCTTAAATCAAAAGGAATGGCCCTTAAGACCTCTAAGCATGGAGGAGGAGATTCAGATGATGCAACTGAGAGCAATTCCGAAAATGAAGAATTAGAAGCGTTTTTTTGTTAAAAAGTTCAAAAGATTTTTGAACAAAAACAAAGGTGACCTGAAAAGAAGTTTTGTGAAAGATAAGGGACAAAACATGCCAAGTTTTGTGCCCAAGTCTGACAAGCTCAATGGTAAAAGCACTTCTAAAAATTCTTCAAAAGGCATCCAATGCTTTGAGTGCCAAGGATATGGGCATATTGCATCCAAATGTGCCAATCGGGCTGATAGGCGCCCGGGTAAAGCTTTGAATGTCACTTGGGATGATGACTCTGATGAGGAAAACAGTGAATCAGATTCCACCACTGATGGTACTGAAAAATTTATTGCTTTTGTGTTTTGATCATCTAAAATCTCTTCTTTGCAGGACTCTACTGATAGAGATTCAAATTCAGAAGATGAGGTAAATCTCAATAAATCATCAGATGATGACCAGGAGGATGATACTCAGTATGAGAAGCTTTTGAAAAACTCATTGAAACTTACAAAAATAAATGAAAGGAAGTTCATCAAGCTAAAACAGTTGAAGCTTGAAAATTCTTCATTGTCAAATGAACTGAGTGAAGCAAAAACTAGGACAGATCAATTGGAATTAGAATTCTCAAGACTGACTACATTGTTAAGTGATGCAGGTAAAAAGGCTGGGTAAGATGAGAAACAATTGATAAATACTCAAAGTGAAATAGCTGCACTCAAAGAACAAAATCTTGATTTGGAAGGTAAATTGAAACTCATGCACATTGAGTTGTCCTCTGCAAAAATCTCTCTTGAAAGAATGAGGACTCGATCAAGAACTCTGGATGAGATCTGGAGCAAACAGAAGAGGGATAAACACGGGATTGGTTATGATGCTAGTTCCTCTTCTTCAACTCTTGCTGGTAACACAGTTTTTGTTAAAGGCCCCACTCAAACTGAAGACACTCTCATTCTTCCTGTTTCACAGCATCACACACAAATGGAAAACACCTCATATGTTTCTACTACCGCTCATGTGAATCTTGGTTCTAGGGTGTCGAAAGAAAATGTTCGTCGAACCAAGATTGTGCCAGTATGTCATCAGTGTGGTGTAAAAGGACATATTCAATATTTCTGTCGAAAGTTGATGACAAAGTCAATCCCAACCTATCATTACTGTGGGATAAAAGGACATGTTCGACCACAGTGTCGTAAACTAAAAAGGCACCTACATAAGCAACAAAGGAGGATTCAATATTCTCCCCAGCCAGTCAAGACTAAATCCTTGTGGATATGTAAGTCAGACTTGCATTGCCATGTAGTTTTATCTGCACTAAGAGCTCAAGACTCACATGAATGGTACTTGGACAACGGATGTCCAAGAAACATGACATGAAACAGATCCTTATTCACTTCTCTTGTAAAGTGTGATGGAGGTGCGGTTCAATTTGGTGATGGAGGGAAGTCAAAAATTATTGGAAAAGGCACAATCAGTATTCCTGGAATTCCCACCCTCTCTGACGTATTTTTGGTTGATGGCTTGAAAGTTAATCTACTCAGTATTAGTCAATTGTGTGACACTTCATATGATGTACACTTTTCCTTAAAAGCATGCACCATTCTTGACAAACAGGGAAAGAGTGTTCTTTGTGGAAAAAGAACCTCAGATCATTGTTACACAGTGGCCACAGAAGGCATGATGCATTGTCACTCAGTGAAAGTGAGTGATGTAGACTTGTGGTATCAACGCTTAGGACACATGAATCACAAATATTTGGAAAAGTTGTCTAAGCATGAGTTAGTTCGAGGGCTGTCCAAACTTCAAAGGCCCTCAAGCAACATATGTGGCCCTTGTCAAAAAGGAAAACAAACAAAAGTATCACACAAAGGGATTGATCATTGTGTAACTAGGCGACCCTTGGAATTGTTACATATGGATCTTATGGGTCCAACTCAAAAAGAGAGCATTGGCCCGAAGAAATATATATTTCTTATAGTTGATGATTTCTCGCGTCTCACTTGGGTTAGATACTTGAGAGAAAAATCTAAAACTTTTGATATTTTTAATGATTTGTGGTCTTTGTTGATGATAGAAAAATCTCAGGAGTTCGGAAGTGTAATTCGCATCAGATCTGATCAAGGCTTAGAGTTTGATAATTCCGACTTTAACTCATTTTGTGCTATGTATGGTATTAAACATGAATTCTCTGCTCCAAAAACTCCTCAACAAAATGGAGTGGTAGAGAGGAAGAATCGGGTAGTTCAAGAAATGGCCCGTGTTATGCTACACAACAAACACATTCCTCTGCGTTTTTGGGCTGAGGCAGTCAACACAGCAGTATATATCATTAACCGAGTCTATCTCAGGCCAGGAACAAAGCAAACTCCATTTGAAATTTGGAATGGTAGGAAGCCCAGTGTGAAATACTTTCGAACCTTCGGAAGTAAATGCTACATCCTTAGGGATCGTGAATATTTGGGAAAATTTGATTCTAGAAATATTGAAGGATTTTTTCTAGGATATTCCCATAACAGTAGAGCTTACCGTATATACAACATTGAATCCTCTACTGTTATGGAATCTGTAATTATCATAGTGGATGACATTGGTGTAACTGACCACACTTCTAATGATGATGAGGAACCCTTTCTTACTCCTTCCATTTCACAGGTTGAGAGCTCCAATGATGGACGCAATGATAAAGAGTTGCAGCCCATTGAAATAGTTGGAAGTCCGGAACCTGATCTCTCTCCAAGCAGCAATTCAACATGCTCCGAATCAAAACAAGGAGGACCAAATGACCAAGTCAGTGTGCATCCTTGGTCTCAAAAAGGGCAAGTCATGAAAGATCATCCTCTTAACAAAGTAATTGGCGACATCTCTGCTCCAATGAAAACAAGAAGACAGGTAAGGGATGAGGTAAATTTTTATTGCTATGTGTCTTGTCTTGAACCAAAAAATGTTGCTGCTGCCTTAGAAGATGATTCTTGGATGGATGCAATGCATGAAGAACTGGAGCAGTTTGAAAGAAACTCTGTTTGGAAGTTAGTTCCCAGACCCACTGATACAAATGTGATTGGCACAAAATGGATCTTTAAAAACAAAACAGATGAAGTGTGTGAGGTCATTCGGAACAAAGCGCGATTGGTGGCACATGGATACACTCAGCTAGAAGGAATTGACATTGATGAAACCTTTGCTCCAGTTGCTAGACTTGAGTCAATTCGACTTCTTCTCGCCATTGCTTGCCATCTGAGGATGAAACTGTATCAAATGGATGTAAAAAGTGCGTTCTTGAATGGGCTCTTGAATGAGGAAGTATATGTGGAACAACCAAAAGGTTTTCAAGATCCTTAGCATCCTGACCATGTTTACAAATTGAAGAAAGCCTTGTATGGTCTGAAACAAGCTCCCCGTGCTTGGTATGAGAGACTAACTCAGTTTCTAGTCTCTAATGGTTTTACAAGGGGAAGTGTTGATAAAACTCTTTTCATCAACATGGAGAAAGGAGATATTCTGATTACTCAGGTGTATGTTGATGACATTGTGTTTGGTGGTACTTCTGAAATTTTGGTTCAAAAATTCTCATCTACCATGTCAAGTGAATTCGAAATGAGCTTGGTAGGAGAGTTGTCCTTTTTACTTGGTTTGCAGGTCAAACAAACTGACAATGGGATTTTTGTGTCCCAGACTAAATATGCAAGAAACTTGTTGAAAAAGTTTGGGTGGAACTCTCCTAAACATGCTAGAACACCTATGAGTACCACCACTAAAGTTAGTGTTGATTTAGCTGGAAAAGATGTGGACAACACCTTGTATCGAAGCATGATTGGCGGCCTTCTATATCTGACTGCAAGTAGGCCAGACATAGCATACAGTGTAGGTGTGTGTGTCAGATATTAGTCCAGTCCCAAAGAGTCTCACATAAGGAGTGTGAAACGAATCTTCAAATATATCAGTGGTACAATGGACTATGGTATCTGGATGACACGTGACACAAACATCGATATTGTAGGTTTCTCTAATGCAGATTGGGCTGGGTGTGTGGATGATCGAAAAAAAACTTCAGGGGGCTGTTTTCTTGTAGGAAATAATATGGTTGCTTGGCACAGTAAAAAACAGACATCCACTTCCCTATCCACAGCAGAAGCAGAGTATATTGCTGCAGGGAGTTGTTGTACACAATTATTATGGATGAAGCAAATGTTGTCTGATTATGGCATATCTCAAGGACTAATGCATGTTTTCTGTGACAATAAGAGTGCTATATATATTTGCAAGAATCCTGTACAACATTTGAGAACTAAACACATAGATAGTCGACATCATTTTATCCGTGACTTAGTGGAAGAAAAAGTTTTGATTTTAGAACACATTCCTACCGATCACCAGTTAGCTGACATTCTCACCAAACCTCTTGACCCTAACCGATTTGAATCTCTTTGAAAATCTCTTGGTGTTTGTTTGCCTCCCTAACTTCTCTTTCATTTTTTTTTTCTTTTATCTTGTCCTTTTTGTTTATTCTTCTTGATTGCAAAATCTGTTGTTTTTACACAAGCATCACGATCTATAAGAATTACAAAGATCTACTGGGTTTGCTCCCTAGTTCCTCTTCGTACTTTGGAATGTTTGTTCCTCTCTATGTCACCTGTCGAAGTTAGGTTGTTGATAAAGGTTTACTGGGTCTGCTCCCCAGTTCATCTGGTTTGATGAATTTACAATGTTGATGAAGATTCACTGGGTTTGCTCCCTAGTTTATCTTGTTTGATGAGATTAGCACGCTAATGAAGACTCACTTGGTCTGCTCCCCGTTTGCCTTCACTATTACTTGAGTGATTAAAGAATGATTATCTTGCAGTTAATAAAAAACAAATGTTGTATCATGAACATATAGAAATGCTCAGAGAAAAAATTGCAGAAAAATGAAATACACAGAAATATTGAAAGAAAAGGGGGAGAAAATCAAATTTCTTAGTCTAATATTAACAAGTCAGGCAAATTGTGGAGTTGAGGACTTTAGGAGGAGTCATTTAGAAGGGATTTGATATTCAGGGAGAGTAATCTCTTCTTGAAGTCTATGTTTGCATTTTTCACACACCACATTTTTTTTCTTTCTCAAACGTTCGAACGTCTCAGCTCAGAGTTCGAACGCCTTTTTTTTTGTCCTTGGGCCAAACTCCCGAGAGTTCGAACGTTCAACTTGAACGTTCGAACGGTCGAATCAGTCAACTCTCGAGCCTATTTCCAGCAAGTTCGAACGTTCGAACTCTTAAGTTGAGAGTTCGAACGTTCGCCCCTGCTTGGTTATAATCCCTAATTTCCCTTCGTTGGGTTCTCTGTTCGAACGCGCCCCCCAGCCTACTTCTTCTTTCTTCTTTGTTCAAGCCGCCCTGGTGTTCTTCTTCTCCTTTTCACAGGTAGCTCCTCTTCTTCTCCTCTCTTCTCTTCCATTTAGGGATCTAATCTATTTCATTCACTAAGTTATGGATTTCTTTTGTATTTGGTTCTTTCTCATGGTTCTCTTGGATTTATCTTGTGAGATTTCTTTGTCTTAAGACTTTTATGCTCCTTTTGCTTCATATGATGGATACATAGCTCGTGATTCCATTATTGTGTGTTTGGGCATGGATTTGGTAGTGGATGGTTGTTTTGAGAAGTTGAGAGTTTGAAAATCTTTTTCTTTTGTCTTTGTGGTGGTTTCTTGCAACGATTTGTGGATGTGGAAGGGTCTTGTGTGGATTCTTTGGAATGTGGAATGCTTTGAATGTGGGTGTGCATTTGGGAGACCTTTTATGCTTGTCTTAACCTTTGTCAACTGGTGCTTGGACCAATTGTGAAGTTGTCATTGTGTCTATGGGGTGTTGTTTTTCCGCCCTTGTGCATGTATATTTTTTTTGGTGGTGGTCTCTCCTCTGGGTGTTTTAGCATTCTCTCTGGCATTTTTGTTCAACTGATTTCAAATTTTGTTTGGTGTGTCGACCATCATCTCAGGTTCTTCATCATTTACCATGGCTCCTCGAAAGAGAACGTGCACCCGTGCGACTTATGATCTGTCTCATTTTGTCAATGAACATGCCCAGACTCTGTTTCTGAGCAAATTTCAACATAGAGGAGTTGTTTCAGAACGGATTGTTGTCTTCAATTATTTTCATGCCAATGACTTTGGGATGTGGATGAGGGAGCGCCAATGGCTTACTATGTATGACATCGGCTGTCAGATTGTGCTAAATTGGGTCCGAGAGTTTTATGCTAACATGCATGACGTCTCTGACGTTTCGTTCAAAACTTTTGTTCGGGGTGAGGAACTCGAGATCTCTCCTGACTCTCTAAGTGCAATTTTGGGGATCCCCCGCTCTGTGAGTGCAGCATTTCCCGTGGTTGATGGTCGCTTCATCGATTACAATGAAGTGGCGCGCGTCTTGTCCAAAAAGCCCACCGATTGGATTGGGGGTTCTCTGAATCAGAACCAGCTCAAAAACCCTTACCGCCTCCTCAATATCTTCATCCGTCACAATGTCAATCCTAAAAGGGAGTAAGGGATTCCCAAGGAGGATGGCTATCTCTTCTACTGCTTTGGTACTCGCAAGTTTGTTGATCTGCCCCTTGCAGTGTTTCGTGGCATGGTTAAAATTCACTCCGCCTCTCTCAATGCCCTTCTTCCATTGCCCGGTCTCATTTCCAAAATCCTAATTGACCTGGGCCAGGAGGCAGAACAAACTGAGGACATCATCATTCCCTCACAGAAAATAGACAAGTTCACCCTCCTTAAATCCAAATCTCACCTTAAAACAGTTGGCTTGGATGATGATGATGGTGATGACAATCTGGGGGGTGGTCAAGCTGGTTCTTCAGGTGCTGGTCCTTCTTCTACCTGTCCTTCCCATGGGCAGCCTCTTGGTGAGGGGGAGCTTCGGGCGGTACATGACCGTCTCGAACGCTTGGAAATGCGTGTTGATGAAGGATTTCAAGAAATGCGTCAGGGCTTCCATGATCTTCTGGATGTTTTGCGCTAGTTCTAGAAGCTCCTTCAGTTCCTCTGCTGCCTTTTTAACCCTATCTTGATTTCTCTTGGTGTTATTGGTTGTTGGTGTCTTGGAACTCCTTTTGTCTCTCTCTCTTCTACTTTTCTTCTCTTTTGCAATTGCATGTCCAAAAAGGGGGAGAAGGGTTCCTTATGTTTTTAAGTTTAAATGCTTCATACTTGACTTGTATTTATGTTTAACTGATTATCTTGATGCTAAACTTGACTTGTGTTAATGTTTATGTTTCCTTGATGTTTGCTCCTTTCTTATGTTTGCCACTAATATGATCTTTGTCAAGTGGTTTGGCTTTTGGCTCTGTGTTTTTTGATTTGCAGGTCATTCAAGCTTCCCGGCTTCTTTTGGTTCTTGAGTTTGCAAGGGTAGAATGTATTCTGTAGGAAGTTTTGTTCATGAATTGCCAAAGGGGGAGATTGTAAGGTTTTGAGTGTTGGCAATCATTCTTGGGTTCGAACAAAACTTGGGTCATTCAAATGTAATCTTTTTTTTCTAGATTGGACTGCAAATTCCTCTTCTCAAAGAAGATTCAAAGTAGCAAGGTTCGTCTTCAGAAACAAGATCATGTCAGGACTCTAAAAGATCAAGAGTTCGAACTCTTGAAAGGAGAGTTCGAACGTGTGGAGATAAACTTTTCCAAGTCATTTTCCAGAGAGTTCAAGAGTTCGAACTCTCACACTGAGAGTTTGAACGTTCGTGGCAAAACGTCCCCAGGCCATTTTCCAGAGTGCTGAAGAGTTCGAACTCTCACACTGAGAGTTCGACCGTTGCCTGTCCTGTTTCACTGTCCTATTCTGAATAGTGAAGAGTTCGAACTCTTAAGTCAAGAGTTCGAACGTGTGCTCAAGAAAAGCAATTCCTAGGCTTTCTCTATATAAAGGCATGTCATCTCAAACCCTAGGACATCTCTTGGAAGCTCAAAAATGCTGCTGTACTTTTGGAAGAGAGATCCAAATCTCAAGAGATTTTCACCTTTACATCCAAGGTTTCAATCTCTAGAGATCACATCTGATGTCTACTTTATGTTCTAAATCTCGGAGTTGCTTCGAGATCGAAGACGGAGAGTCAAGCATGGGTGAAGATGTACAGTGGGTGGCTGGCATGAGGTTATTGCAGTCCTTAGGTTGTGAGTCAACTGGAAAAGGGTTGTAAGTTCTCTTGTAATCTTCGTGGTAATAGTGTTTGATATCTTCACTGGACTGAGGTCCAGGACCGGTGGTTTTTTCCCTTCTTAGGGTTTTTCCACGTATATCGTTGTCTTTCTTATGGTGATTGTTCTTAATGCTTTCCTATGGTTGAATATGTTGATTGGTTGTTACATTGTTTGATCTGACTTGGGACCTTAAACCCTTCAATGGGGTTTTCAAACCTTCAGAAAGAATAATGATCATGCACAAGGGAAGAAAATGGAATTGTACCCTACAGCATGCAAATAATAGAATAAGGCTTTGGCAGTGGTTAAAAAAAACATAATGATCACGCACAAGGGAAGAAAATGGAGTTGTACCTTACAGCATGCAGCAATCCTAGCCTGTGCCATACTATAGATTCAGATTTATGCTAGTACTTCAAACTTGATAAACAACAACACTAATTTTCTTTATCTCAAATGCTCTTGCTTCAGAATTTACTGAAAAGTTCTAGCAAATGTAAAAATACTTCATTTAACAAACAAAAGAATCCAGACGTGGTGTCTGAATCCTTGGAGTAGAAGACAGAAGAAGCACATAATAACGACTGGGTTACATTTTAGTGGTGAAACAAGGGGACAAAAAATCTAATTAACTACAACAGTTGAGCGGAACATCTTCTTACATCGAATTTTGCTGCCATGGCACCATCCTTGAGGATTCTTTTTAATCATTCAATGAGAAGCTTGTATTTTCATAGAAATCAAGGGCAACAAAATCCTTATCGACAGGGCATGTTATCCAACTTTTGTGCATCAAGATACATTTCAGGCATGGATGATTTTCATAAGAGATATCTACCTAACATATCATAAGATTCCCATTCTCGAGAAATCAGGGCTTGTCCAATTCCTAAAAAACTTATAAGATTCTAAAAATTCCTTCTTGGAGCTAATGCTTTTTAAACATACCTCTTCAGATGGATCCAACCATACTGTATTCTCACAAGATTATACATGCTAACTAGAAGTCAGGAAGCTGCTGCATCATAGGCACACTGGCAAGGTGGATGATTGCAACTGTATGCATATGAAACTTGTAAATGCTTAAGAATAAAATAAATCTCATGGTAACAACTGCCATGGTCCCCCTGGATACCAAACTACTTCCAATGGAGCAAAAGTGTGGATCGATTTATCTCTTAGAAGCTATAACCATCAATGTAGTGGCATACATTACATAATAGACGTAAAATGTGTACAAGTATGGACCAACGAACCAACAAAAGGTAATAAGCCATGAAGGCACTCTTGATAAAAGTTCTCCTGATTTCTCATTTTTAAGGTTTGCTTCATAACTCAAACGAAAGAAATATAAGAGGAATATATAAGACAACACCCTGCATTTCTAACCAACACCCTTGTCCTTAGGACCCCATGTCATTAAGCTAGATTTCATCCTATAGAATTGTAGATTATGTCCTTCGGCACCGGATGAGTGAGTTCTATGACTCTCAGCTGAAACCAAGCAGAATGCAAACCAATCCAATGAAGAAAGGATGTCAACCATGCACTGCAGGAAGCCTTGGTGCAGAAATTCCAAGAGAATCTATACATCTGAGTTTCAGGAAAAAAGAAAGAAACAACTTACACAGAAATATATAGCATTTAGCAACGAGATAGAATCCTATACAACCATATATGTGTCTTTTCCAACACCAAGATGATGAATTAAACGTTTCTAACTAATGAGTGAAATTATCCATATAAAAATACAGAATAAAAAAGTATACAAAACGCAAGCGTTGGCATTTTGCCACAAAATTCACAATAACCAAAGCGAAAGTATAGCTAGGGCATGAAGGTGGAAGGCTGTGGGAGGGATATTGGACCTCTCCTTTGCACATCAGTATCCAAAAGCCTCTGAACTCTCTTCTTCACACAGTGTTGTCGGTCAAAATGCTTGACCTAATTCACCCAAACGCGAAATCTCAGGATTTTCAATAAAAAAAAAAATGAAGGAAACCTAAAAGAAAAAAAAAAAAAAAAAAAAAAAAAGCCAATTCAAGCATTAGAACACAAAAGGGAATTCCTCTACCATGTATTTTGATACCAATTGAGAAAACCCTATAAAGGATAAAAATACATATATTTAACCAGAACAACTAATTGAAGCATTATTATTACAAAAAAAGTGAGTTTCTATATCCAAGTGTGTCCAAACAAATATAGAAATCCCCAAAAAGGGAAAAATACAAAAACTGGATCAAATCGATCAATTCAAGAATTAGAACAAGTGGGGGTTTCCAAACCCATGTGTTTCACTAACAACTGAAGAACCCAATGGGGCAGAAATACAAAGAACTCAATCAAGACAATCATTTCAAGATTAGAACGAGAATGGGTTGACATACCCAATATAAAAACTCAAACAAAACAATCATTTCACCAAACAATCATGCAATTTATAAAAATATATAGTATTAACCAAACTTTCTTAAAATTTTTACTCTTATTTTTACCGGCATGACTCTAAAATTATGATCCTATTTTGATTTAAAACTTGATTTCTTGAAGACAGTAACATACAATATTAAGAAGTTAGATATATATCAGGATAAAGATGAGTAGGAAGCTGGTCTCACATGGGATATACTTTGAGGACAAAGATGGTTAATGGGAGAAGCTGGCTCCATCTCATGCTCAATCGCATTACTGGGATACTCCAATTGGCCTTTCCATTCATATAATTTAGTTTGGTTCAATAGGTCTGGGTTGAACACATGCCCTGCATCTTAATTAAATTTGAACCATCTTGGATACAAAAACTATAGGAGGCCCAGGCTTGCACCTATTAAATACGTGAATCAACGTAAGGTTGAGCCCATGCAATTTTTATTATTATTTAATTGCTCGATCATTCTTTCATAGTGTGCAATTTTCTAATCATTTAATTGCTAAAAACGTTTAAGATGTATAAAATATTGTTGTTATTTAATTTCTTAATTATGTTTTAATAATATTCTGCACATTTTTTTATTATTTAGTAGCATAATTATTTTCCTTATTATTTATAATAGAATGATAGATTTTGAGCGGATTAGATGTTACGATATGGGCCTAATGTTAGTCTTAAAAAATTATATGGTGCATTACCTCTATGAATTGCAACCTGGGGCCCATATTTATAGGGATTAAAAGGTGGGCCAGCTCTATATGAAAGTGAATATGGGTCCCACCATTAAGAATTGTAAGTTAAATCCACCATTAGAAATTAGATATAATTAAGTAAGCTGGTTTGAAGAAAGGTAGCTAGAAAAACAAGGATCTCGAGGTGGCACACTCTAATTCGAGAGTACAAGACGCTGCATTCTATACAGAAGTTTCCCCCTTGAATCACATATTCACATGCAAAGCAAATTACTTTTAACTACGTTACACAACCTAACCTAAAAAGTTGAATTATCAGTCCATCAACGAAGAAAGAGAGGATCAACCCCTTCCTATAAATACTCCCTTCTCCTCCCCAAAAATCCCAACCCATCTCTCTTCCATCCTCACCCCTTGGCACGTGCTTCTCCACCCGCCGGAGAATCACCACACGTGTGTGTAACACCGCTGTTGGGAAAACGCGGGAATGCCGACAACACACAGCTTTTCCACCTCCTCCTCCCAGATCGTCTGTGTCACCGGCGCCGAAGGTTTCATCGCCTCGTGTCTCGTAAATCTTCTACTGGAAAGAGGCTACACTGTAAAAGGAACTGTCAGAAATCTAGGTCCATTTCTTACCAGGAGGCAATGATGGACCCAGAATTTTTATTTGGGTGGTCAAGTGAACACGTTAAATAATAAAATTGAATTTTTAAAAATAATATCTAAGGGATTTCTCTAATCACGCAGATCCGGTCCGGGTTATTTTCTCTATTTTGTTCCTATTTTCTTATAGAATTCAGATTTCTGTCTTTTGCAAATAGAGGATTCGAAGAATTCTTATCTGAAGGCGCTCCAAGGAGCAGACCAGCGGCTGATCCTCTGCAAGGCGGATCTTCTCGACTTCGACAGCCTCCGCGATGCGATCAACGGCTGCGATGGAGTCTTCCACACGGCTTCTCCTTTAACGGACGATCCGGATGAGGCAGTGGAGCCTGCAGTGAAAGGGACGAAGTACGTGATAAAGGCTGCGGCGGAAGCGGGGGTCCGTCGGGTCGTCTTCACTTCTACCATCGCAGCGGTTTATATGGATCCTAATCGGAGCCCCGACGTGGTGGTGGATGAAAGCTGCTGGAGCGATTTGGAGTTATGCAAGAACACCTAGGTTTGGATATTTGTAATGTTGACCAGTATGAGAAATAAAAAAGGCATGAGTAATGCTACTTGGACAAACTTTTTGGACAGAATCTTGAACAAACCCTATGGTATGGCTTGAATATCATAGGGGATATGCAAGCTATACCATATGATTTGTCCAAAATTCTGTCCAAAAAGTTTGTCCAAATAAACTTTTTAAAAAGACATTAATCTTTATCATGTCATGAGGCTCATTTGATACTGATGGATGTTTGAAATAATATTATAAACTTTATCTCACATTAATGACTTCACCCTTACAGAGTGGAGGACCCAAGCATAATTTGATTTTGGGTTTAAATCTAGAAATTTTATGTAGATTTTAAGGGTGGACTCAAGATATTTTTATCGATTTTAGAAAGTAAATAGAAAATTTTTACATAGGTTTTTGAAAAAGCGCCAGTGCTTCACAGGTGCACAAACTTTGCGAAAGATATATATATATATATATATATACATATATTTTTTGTAGAAACCACAAAGCATTTATTTATTTATTTATTTAATTCAAAGAATAAACAATTTATGGTGCTGTGCATTTTTTGTCCATGATATCAAAAACTAGGACTTATTGTTTTATTTTTCTTTTGAGCCTCACTGAATGGGGTTGGGATCCATTATCGTGGCGGACCTACATATTAGCACATGGGTGAGGGATTTCAGTAATTTCTTAACTAATAATTAAAAAAATATCTTATTATTTAACGTTTTAACTTAATCATTGTTCGCACCACCCAAATGAAAATAATGGGTCCGCTAACACCCATACACACACTGAAGAGATATCTTACACAAGCAAAAAGAGAGTTTGGAAGAAGGAAGCCCACACAAGTGGGAAAAAAGTCTATAATCATAGGCAAGGGCAGACCCTAGGAGCCAATGCTAGGGAGCCGATTTAGAAACGAGATTGCTAACCAACTGAACAACCCCTTTTGCTAGGGATTAATGTAATTTTTTACACTTTTACACTTTTTCTTTCAAAGATTATATCTGCTACTTTGTTATCCAAAAAAAAAAAAAAAAGATTATATCTTCTACTTGGATTTATTAATATGCTTGTAGTATTTACTCATTCTTCCCTTTTCATGAGATATATAGAATTGGTATTGCTATGGGAAGACAGTGGCAGAGCGAGCGGCATGGGAAGATGCGAAGGAAAGAGGAGTTGATCTAGTTGTTGTGAACCCTGTGCTGGTGTTGGGCCCATTCCTCCAACCCACCGTGAATGTTAGCATAGTGCACGTCCTCAAGTATCCCACTGGTTCGGCCAAGTCCTATGCCAATTCAATCCAAGGCTACGTCCATGTGAAGGACGTGGCCATGGCCCATGTTCTCATTTATGAGAACCCCTCCGCCTCCGGTCGATACCTCTGTGCAGAGAGCGTTCTTCATCGCGGCGACATAGTCCAAATACACTCCGAGCTCTTCCCTGAGTACCCCATTCCAACAAAGTACGTCTCTCTCTCTCTCTCTCTCTCTCTCTAATCTCTATACACGGTGACGCCCATGAGATGGAATGAGATGTATATGGTGGATTCTCCATGATGGAAGAAGAAGAAAGGAATGGTTGAGATATGCGGAAAAGAAGAAATAGATGGGTTTGGGGATATATTGAGAAGAAGAAAGGGTTTGAGACATGGTTTGTTGAGATTTGAGAAGAACAATTAAGTATTGAAGACTCGGTTGAGTGGAGCTCAAACGGGCTTGGTGAAGGTCAACTTTAAATTTCTTTTTTTTTTTTTTCCAACGGAGGGTGTCCCTGGTTGGACTAATCTCTACGGGCCCAAAGAGAGTTGGGTAAATCTCCAATGACCCAAATGTGGTAGTGAAGTTTTAAACAATCAACTTCCGAGAACAAACTTAGTCCTAGGCCAATTGAACTTCCTCTCAAAATTGAAGGCCAACTTTGAGTTAACTTGAACTCGGTCAATATTTAATACATTGCCTCTCTTAGTCCTTTTTGTTTGGTTATTTATCTCTCATTTAACAAAATACAATTTATTATTTATGATAGATTAGTACAAGTTTTTAGTGATTTAAAGAAGAGTTTTCTTTCCAGGTTTTTCTTTGATAATATTATAACAAATGTTATTTTTCATTTTATAGCATCTTTTATAAAATTCTCTTAGTGAAAATTATGGATAGTTTTAAGTTAGGTCTATCAATTTATGCATATTCCTTTTGGCATCTCTTTCTTTATTTTACTTCTTTTATTGACATCTATTTTTTTTTATTTGACAAGTTCATTTGTTCCAATTTTTAAATTGTTGGTTTAAAAGGCTCCGGATCTTCTTAATTCTTTTTCCTACTATTTTTTTATAATAATTATCTTGTGTTAGGGTTGTGCACTTCTAAGAGACACCATAACCCATTTTTTGGGCCGCTTGTAGCCCGGGGGGGGGGGGGGGGGGGAATCTATCTTTTGTGCAAAATGCCAACCCTTGCGCGTTTGGCAGTTTACTAGATCAGTAAAAGTCAAGTAAAGCCTTCATTTTTCAGACAATTGGTCACATCAATAGTAATTTAATTCAAAATTTTCTCTATCTTTTTTTTTTTAAAGTAAAAAACTACCTCTTTTTTACACTAAAGATAAAAAAGCTCAACTTTTCTATAGAAAAAGTCAAAAAGATTTCATAACAAACAACTAAAAATAAAATACTATCATAATTTCATTATATTTTATTCTCACTTGATTAGATCCTTTACTACACTTTATTTTACTTATAAAACAGGGCCAGGTCATCCTAATCCGCTGTATTAAAGTTTAATGAGTTTTTTTAAGTTAATTGATTATAAAAAAAAAAAAAATAGATGGCCTTTGGAACTCACATGACTGTTGTACTAAACAGGGAAGCACTGTTTGGACCAATCAGGGGTGCCACGTGGGGTTGGCATGTTACATCTCATCTCCTTAAAAAAAAAAAATCACATCTTATTTAAAAAACTTATCCTCGCATGTGGCACCCCTTCAGTGGTCCCAAACAGAAGTTGGGGATATAACATGTGATGCAGTAATATAAGTGGCCATCAGGTTGATTCTCTTCATAGATATTTAAAGTTTGTAAGAATTGATGGACCAGTGCAAATCTTATGAGTCTGACATTACTTCGGTGAATGAAACCATAATTATACAATCCCTCATGATATTAATATGATATCAGTATTTCTAAAATGTGGGTTAGAAAGATTTAAAATCTCATGGATTCCAATGGTACATAGAATTGATGAGTGTTCCTTCATTAAGCCTTTTCTTAGCAAATTGCATCGCTTGGCTTCCATGGGCCCCACCCCAAATCGATCCCGGTAGTGTGCCGCGGATGAATTCCAATTAAGTTTTAATTTGGAGAGTTAGATAAAAAAATCAAACTCTTGACTGTAGAGTTTAGATTAGGATCAGACTCTTGGCTTGGTAGGATTCTCAAGCTGGTCAGGGGATTTTAGATTTTAATAGAGGTAGAATCCCTAGTAGCTGTGACTCCTAGGAATTATTCTATATAAGGGAGATGTGAACTTTGATTGATCATCCAGCAAATTTGAGAGCATTCACAGCAAATTCGCATGATTTATCTCACACTTGAACACACAAAGGTTTTCTGTGGGTTCAATTCCAAAACCCATATGCATCAACATTTTCTTTCATATAGTTGGCCTTGGATGTTTCGCATACAGTTTAACTCGGGATCTGTTCTAATATGTAGAAAGTTTAATTGTTCGGAAAATTCCTGAATTCTCAAACATAGTGGAATTCTTGAATGTTCATTTGGACTTGAATTTTCAAGAATTCCATCAAAATGCAAAGATGGTGAAATTCTTGAATTTTCAAAGGTCATTTGGGACCTTTCATGTGGATAAAATCCTGAATGCTAGACAAAAGACATTAAATTCACGAGTGCTACTTGTCTCCAAAACCCCAACATCTAGAATTCTCGTCAAGAATTCAAAGCAAAGAAACAGCGCTTGAAGTCTTGAATCCTGTGAGGCTTTTTGTCACGGTGATGACCCTCAGTCGACCTACCACGTATACTAGCACCTTCCAACTCTGTCGCATGTTCTTGTAAGTTGTTAGGTCAGCTTTGCATGTGTTTCATCACTGGACCTTGGCTCAATCATCTTTACATGCTAAAACACACATACACAAAAACATAAACCAATTATCCCAGTTATGATCCAAGGTTCCATATTTGAGGGAATCACAGGGCTGTCACCCATTGCTCCACCCTGGGATCCATCTTAGGTTGGCATGTTTCCTTTATATCATCCAGCCACTTGGCTAACCCGGCGTAAGAAGAAGAAGAAGAAGAAGAAAAAGAAGAAGAAGAAGAAGGAGAAGAAGAAGAAGAAGAAGAAGAAGAAGAAGAAGAAGGGTTTTATATTTGAGAATTTAACAGTGATGGAATGTGTGCAGGTGCTCTGACGAGGTGAATCCAAGGAAGAAAGCCTACAAGTTCTCAAACCAGCGTCTTAAAGATTTGGGTCTTCAGTTCACGCCGGTCAAGCAATGCCTTTATGACACGGTCAAGTGCCTCCAGGAAAAGGGCCATCTTCCCCTTCCCAGACTTCATTCTATGTTATGATTTCCACGAGCTTAATTAGTATTTCATCACATCAGCAGTAGAAATAGATGGTAATATCATTTGTGTGGTCTATTGACTATTATCCTTCTGAGGAGGAGGAATCAAGGGAGCATTCAGGACCTTCTGCACGTTTAGTAGTAATTTATTAGCTTGTGCTGTGTGTCTAGTCCAATTATTCTCTCAGTGCATAATGTCCTAAAATAAGTATTTATTTTGTGATTTAAAGAAGCTTATTTACATATTTGAGTGTTCAGTGGTAAACCTTTAATTATATTTTCTAATTTATAAAGCTTATTTACAAATTGGAGTTTTTACCTCTTAAATAAGATATAAGTTAAGAGGGGCTGCTTGTTTTTTATACAGTTATTTTTACGTAAAGCAGATTGTGGTGGGCAATGCGGAATTAACAAGTACTTAATTTGGACAAAAGTAATGCCATGAGATTTTCAAATTTTAAAAGGTACGCTCCAATTACCTCATGAAATAAGATTGTTTTTAAATATAATTTTACCAAATAGATTAATTGTAAATCAAAACTTAAAATTAGAGTTTAATTTTAGCTCTTATTAATTATACAAGAGTTTTCAAACTGCCCCTAAGCTAGCGTAGGAGTTCAAAGGGCAGTCAAGTTAGATGATCATATATGGGTTTGTACTTGAACCTAAAAAACAAAAATCTCCTACTCATGATCACAAGGAAAATACAAGTAATGCTCTCCAGAAAATAGCTACCACATGTTGATATTTTAGTTCCAAGTCAACTCCCCAAAGTTCTCTAATGGAGTTAATTAACAAAGAAAAATCAGAAAACAAAGTTACACATCATAAAATTTCTGAAAGTCTGCTGGTCATCAAATCCTCTACATGATCGTGTTTCACATGATAAAAAAAAAGACCCTAAAATAGATCTTGACCGTTGGATGTACAGATTATTGCTAATCATAAACTTTCACAGCACTCATTTATAAGGGGGGCATTTGGATTTAGAGCTTATTTACATATTAGAGCTGTATTTTTTATTTTCAGGGCTCATTTACAAATTAGAGCTTTTGGCTCTTTATAAAAAAAAATGCTAAGAGCGCTGATTTTCCCCCAAAGCTTTTCTAGCTGTGGATAATGCACAATTTACAAGTGTTTGGATGAAAATAATCTCATATGAATTTCAAAGTGACACAAAAGATGGGCTCTACATTGTAAATTTAAAAGGTGGGCCCTAATTACCATATTTCCCACAGATGGCCCCAATTAGCTCGTGAAATAAGAGATTTTTTTTTTTTTTTTTATAATCTTACCAAATAGAGTAGTTGTAAATTAGGGTACCTCAACCTAGTCAACTCTTAACAATTAGAGTAGAGTTTATAAATGTCCCCTGTCAATATATAGAAAATCGTGAACGGAAAACTTTCTTCTTTGGGCTATCAATCTGGCCCTCTTGACGAAGGAATTCGTCCCGCCAAAGCCCTAAAATGTGAGGGTTTTTCTTCTTATCCTAAATACTAAGGGGTAGCGTAGGCCCGATTTCAAAAGCCCGCAACCTTGAGGGCAGCACCATGGCTTGACCCATCTCAGCTCAACCCAGCCCATCCTGTTGCCTATTAGTTAGTATTATGTATAATAATGTAATATATATACAATATATATATATTTTTAATTTATTTATAAATGTCTTTACCAATGAATAGTGATGTTGTAATTGTGCTCCATTAACAATGTTGACGTCTAAAATGTCTCCATTTCTAGCTTTTAAAGTGGGTCTTGGAATGAGAGTGAATTGTGAGGTGGTCCATTCATTACATTGATATCTGGACAACTATAAACGAATTTTAATTAAATTACAACCCCAATGGACTTACACTGTGTGCCCTTGACAATAGCACGTTCATAGAAAAACTTTACTTCATGAAACTAGTTAATTCTCCTTTGGGCAATATATTTTACAAAATTGTGTATATTTTTTGACATTATGTGGTCAAGAAAAAAAAAAAGAGGGATAGAAATGTTGATAGATAATTGTTGTCACTTAACGATCCCCTTCCAATCACATCCTACCTCGTAATTTCCTTTTCCCCTTCTTTTTTAGGTCGAATAATAATCAGTCATTTTGATATTAAATCTGGATTAACTTTAAAAAAAATCCATTTTCTTTCGATCCTGGCCTGCCCTAGCCTGGTCCTAGCCCTTGAGGGGAGATTAAGGGCCTAAGTATTATAGGCCCACCCAAGCGGCCGCACGCCCGCACATGTGAGGGTAGGGCAAGTGGTTGCATGTGATTTCACAGCCCTACATGTGTTCCACTTTAAAAAGAAAGTGCTTTCTTTTCTTCTTTTTTTTTTTTTTTTTTTTTTTTTTTTTAACATGGACAAAACCATTCATTACCCACAAGGCATGGAGTGTACGCCTCTTTTCCATTGTTGGCCACTGAAAACAGTATCGGGGAGCAATAAATAAAGAAAACTCCCGAAAGGCACGGACGAGCACATGAATACTTTTGAAGTATCAGGATATGGCATAATCGACTAAGCTTTATTTTGCAGTTTTAGCTTATCCAGGAGAATGGCCAATATCCTGATCCCAATCATGACCTGGACATACATGGTTTCAAAAGTCTAATAATAACTCCATTAGTAGACCTGGCTGTGCTTTACCTTCTCAGAAATCCTTTTTCACTGCTCATGATCTTAAAAGGAGCATATGAAATCACTACACTAAATTGACCTGGACATGATTTCAAGTAGCAATGCCCCGCTAGCCGTAATTTAAGTTTAAAAAAGTCATAAACAGCATCCAATACTAAAAAAAATCAAAGTGGGAAGCCAGAAGAGAATCTTCTACTGGTAGCTCTCTGTGGGGTGGGGGATTCAGAAAAAAAAAAAAAACACATTTGTGAGAACGAAAAGGCTTCGACTTCTAGCTGCTAAAGATTCATTGTTTCTGTGAAAATCTCTATGAAGTGACTTTTGGCTGTGGGTTATATGCAATTAAGCGGATAGGTCCAGAATTTACGTTGGTTCTTCATGATTAAGTTGCATGGCAAACAATTGCAAAATAGATGCTTAAGAGGCATGGATTCAAGAGGCAAACAATCACCAAGAAATGACTTGTCACATTTATTGCCATAACCATGAGTTAAAAATTCTTCAACAGAACTAACTGCAAAATGAAAGAGTGACTTCTCCCCTGTAACTTGTAAGTCTGTAACACATAATCACAAGACCTAGACCCAACCATACTGGCTGAGAATGAAGAAAGCAGTAGAGCGATGCTGCTTAGCCGCTAAGAGGGACAATATTTGTTTATCCAACGAGAGACCCCTACATATAAAAGACTCAAACATATAATCACTTCCTGTTTGAAATGGTAGGCGCACACATAAAGAAGAAAAGTAGATCAGAAATAGACCCTAAGAAGTACTTCAGTGCTACAAGTTCAGGCAACTGAGGGAATGGGAAGGCTAAATAAAGATCTTGAATGAAGTAGTAAGTTAAGAGATAAAATCATGGAACTACAAAAATAAAGGCTGTAAACAGAGTTTGAGTTGGGGAAAAATGAACTCACAAAACAGAGCCAACCACAGACAGATGGGATTAGGTTTTGATGATGCTATAAAATGCATTCACATGATTGAACACTGTTTTGATCATCCCGAGTTCGTTCAAATGCACAACCTCCGCTTGACACACATCAGTTTAAATGGACAGTCAAAATATGCCTCATGCCTTAAAAGTATCAAAACCAACAGAACCTAGCTACATCACCACTGTTCCAGAGCTAACAAATTCATGATGTTCTAAAGAATTTGGTTAATGAAATAACCAAAGCACAATCATTTTATGCAACCATCTTATATCATGAATAATGTTGCAGATGCTGAACTATATTAAAACATTATGACATTTGCCAATCTATTATCAGAATAGTGGTATGTGCAGACAGCTACCTCAGTTCAGATGCAGGCAGAGTAGAGCACCTTGTTTGCAGAGTTAATATTATCAGCTTGAACCTTGGGCCACTTGAACAGAGAGATATATCAAATGAGACAACATGCACCAGTATAAACATCAAGCTTGATAGCAAGGATAAAATCAAGGTAAAGCATTTGGATAAATGGAAGGATATCCTCAAATCTGCTTGATGGAGTAACTGGAAAGCACATTCCTATATGATGCCGATGGATTGAGAACATTCCTATATGCTGCTGATGGATTGAGATATCTGACTTGAGAGAGAGAGAGAGAGAGAGAGAGAGAGAGAGTCCAAACACAGTTGCGGAGGAGAGGATGAGAGAATGATATAGTTGATCAAAGCAGAAACCTTCAATCAATTAAATCATGCCAACCCATATGTGTAATAAGAACAATCAACAGCATGAGTAGATTGAATCAGCCACAAATTTGAAATATTTCTCTAGAGTTTTTGAAAGTTAAGATCCATTTTGCTAAACTATAAAGGGCCAATATGCCCCATCATCATCAAAGCCTCGTCCCAACTATATTGGGGTCAGCTACATGAATTATATTTCTCCATTCTGATCTATCCTGAGCCAAATCCTCGGATAAGTTGCACTTTTTTAGATCTATTTTTATTATCTCCATCCATGTCCCCTTCAGCCTACCTCTTCCCCTTGGTGGGCCATCAACCTGCATAGCCAAACTTTTCCTTACCGGCACCGTCGTTGGCCTGCATTGGACATGCCAAAAACAACTCAAACAGGTTTTTTTAATTTTATCCCTTATTGATGTTACCCCTAAATGCTCTCAAAATCGTTCATTTCTAATTTTATCTTTCCTAATTTTACCACACATCCGCCTCAATATTCTCATCTCTGCTACATCCATTTTGTGCATATGTTGCTTCTTGATTGGCCAACATTTTGCTCCATCATAACTAGTCTAATTACTATCTTGTAAAGTTTCTCCTTTAATCTTGTTGGCATTCGCCGATCACAAAGCACTCTAAAAGTAAGTATCCACTTCAACCAACCCGCTTTTATCTTATTTTCAACATCTTCATCAATCTTCCCGTTCTTACTAATTATCGAGCCAAGGTAACGGGAAGAATCTCTATGTGATATCTTTAGGGTTTCAATTCTCACAATAGTTTCAGCTTTTTATATATGCCCATTGAAGTTGCATTCCAAATATTCTGTCTTTATAAGACTTAATTTTAAAGCCTTTGGATTATAAAGTCTCCTACCATCTTTCAAGTTTTGCATTCACATCTCTTGATTCATCCACAACACTATTATTTGTAAATAACAAATACCAAGATACCTCATCTTGAATACTTCAATGCAAAGAGGTAAGGGCTTAGAGCCGACCCCTGATGCAAATCTATATTCACCGCCTCCTCTTCAATATGAGCAGTCAACTCACCCATAATCAATGCAAAGAGGTAAGGGATTAGTGCCAACCCCTGATGCAAATCTATACTCACCGAGAATTCACCTGTCTCTCCACAAGTAGTTCTCACACTCATTATTGCTTTTTCTAGACGTCAAGTTGTTCTATAACTAACAAAAAATTATTAGGGACTCAAAGTGGAACAATCCATTCTCGATCACAATTCTCACAGTTGTGTATGCATGTTCTATCAATCTAATGTACATGGTATCTGAAGAGACAAGGAAATGTAATACAAGGCATTATTAGAGTTCCCCCATAGTGATAATCACACACCAGAATAGATAAATTTGCGCACACCCAGGTCACCACCACCACGAATCCAAACCCCGGACTGTCCACAAATGCTATCTGACAGATTACTCTTTTTATTTTATTTTTGGGAAAGAATATATTATGAAAGGCCTGAACAGCCCACAAAAGAATACAGCCTACTCTAGGAAAACAAGTATCAAAGGATGCAGCAAAGAAGAATGTGTCATAGCAGCCAGTGGAACAGGGAAAGAAAAAATGGAGAAAAAAAGGGGCGAGAGAGAGAGAGAGAGAGAGAGAGAGAGACTGTAGGACTAGGATCTGATATGACACATCAAGTCTGGACCTCCAGTGTATATATGTTAAGTGAGCAAAGCATTAGTTCCAATGAAAAATTGGGGATGAAACATATTTAAAAATGAAAACATACCCATGAGAGCTATGATGCCTAGACACGGATATGGATATGGACAATGATATGGGGATCGGGGATACAACTCCTCACTTTTGAAAATCTAAGACATGGATATGGATACGAGTGTCATAATCTTTTCTTTAGATCATTTTTGAATCAATGAAATTATCATTGTTTCCGTCCCTTTCTAGCATTTTTTATGGTGAGAAGTAAAAATATTAAAAGAACTATATAAATAATGTACTTTATAAGTAGGATATGTTAAACTTGTCCCCCATAAGTATTGGTGTAGTATCAGGTACTACAATACAAGTGTGGTATTGGTCTGATACGGATATGCTGGGCTTGTATAAGTATCTGGGTATCATAGCATGAGAGATACAAGCATCTGGGTATCATAGCATGAGAGAGAGAGAGAGAGAGAGAGCGCAAAACCGATAAGTGGCCTACATTCCCAAGTTAGAGAAAATATGGTGAAGGTGGCAGCTCCTGAAGCTCTTTTACTAAGATCCTCAAAATTTGCTCAAATTGACTTATCCATTGAGAGCTTCAAACCAAACCAAACCAAGCCTTTTCCCACTAGGTGGAGTCGGCTATATGGATTTGACGACGCCAATCAAATCTGTTTAGGGCCATGTCCTCCATTAGATCCATGTAGGCAAGGTCACGTTTAAAAGTTTCTTTCCAACTTCTCTTGGGTCTCCCTCTCCTCTCCCTCTCTTACTCCTGGAAATCTCCATGCTTTCACACCTTTTAACAGGTGCCTCTGTTTTATGCCTTCTAACCTGGTCGAACCATCTCAGTCGATTTTCTCTTATTTTATCTTCAATCGGTGCTATTCCTACTTTGCCCCTAATCTATTCGTTCCTAATCTTATCTCTCCTTGTGATCCCGCACATCCATCTTAGCATTCTCATCTCCGCAACTTCCATCTTCTTAACATGATTATGATCCATTTACGCCACCTTATAATACACTCTGATCCATATAGCAACGCTGGGCGTACCGCCACCTGGGGGAGAGGAGGGGAAATAATACAAAATTCCTTTAACCTTGAGGGGAACTTTCCGATCACATACTTCCCAAACAAGAGAAGGTAAATTAATTTTCCCTCCCCTCCCTTCCCCTCAGACGCCTTGAGGGAAACTTTCCGATCACATAAGACGCCCGAAGCACTCCTCCATTTGGTCCACTCGGCCTAAATCATGTGACTTACATCAGTATCAATCCCTCCATCCTATTAACTCCGCCTATGTTGGGGTATCCTTGACATAACCGGTCCCAAGCCTGGACAAAGGAGGAGGGTTGTGCGTTAGGTAGCCGACAGCCAACACAATACTCAATCGGATTTCTTTATGGATTTGAGACCATTGAGAGCTTCAGATTTTAAAAAATGTAGTTGTTTCTTATTATCCAAATATGGTGTAGAAGACAATGATGAAAAGTGCCTAGACAATCCCGGCATTCAGATCAGAGTCACCGACAAAGGAGGTCTATAAGGAAATTGCAGTGAAATCTGATGGAACAGGGCAGCTGGTCATTTGGAGTAACCAATTCCACAAGGTGGTAGCAAAACTGCATTGGAACAGAAAAAAAAAAAAAAAAAGAAAAAATGATTATCCAATTCTCTATCTTGAGGCACATAGAATAGCAGGAGGCCAAGGATACACCAATAGATTGAGCCCAAGATGACACTGGAGTTTTCCTATAAAGCAATCTCCAAGCAAACGTGGACCATTTGGGCTGTAACATAGGATAGGACTCCAAAAACGAAAATGGACCACGCCTTCATGTCTCTCTTGATCGAATGAGGTTCTACACCTGATTGAGAGAGAATGGTTTTCCAATAAAAGAAAAGACCATTCCAATAAAAAAAGACCATTCAATAACATCAGGATGAGAAGCAGTCAACTGAAAAAATGCAGTAGCTTGCTGCAATAGAGTTTTTATTTCAGCAGGAAGCTGGTCAGGAATATTCCAGCAGTCACCAAAAATCAACACTGATACCAGGTCACCAGTCGAGAAAATCAGGCGGGGGGGAGCGGCCAGCTATCTGACCATTGTCGAGCCAGGTATCATACGACAATCTGACACTACTACCATTGCCAAATTTCCATCTACTACGATGATGAAGGTGAGGCAAAAGAGAAATTTCTTTTCTCCAGAAACAGGAACCAGTTGCTGGATTGGAATGAAAATAAAGAGATCCATTCTTAATATACCCGTGCCTGAACCATTGAGCCCACATGCAGGTTGAAGAAACTGCTTGCCGGCTGAGCTTCAACATGCAAGAATCATTCAACTCAGAGATCTTTCTAACACCAAGACCACCCTCTTCCTTCGGAACACAAATGACACTCCGGTTAACTTCATCCGAACTACCAGACCAAAGAAAAATGTGGAAGATCTTTTCTATCTCATTGCATACCCCTTTGGGAAGGGGGATCACAATCAAGGTATAAATATGGATAATAGCAAGAACATGGATCACAGGCACCAATCTCCCAGCAAAGGAAAGAGATTTACACTTCCAACAGGCGAGATTCTTATGGATGTTATCCAACAGATGAGCAAGAGGGTACCTTCAGGAGAACCATTAAAAAGAGAAGCTCCCAGATATCTAGAGGGGAGGGGACAGATTACTTCCAAACACCCATCAACATTTTAACTTCCAAGATCCTATTGGTGAAATCTTCCATCAAGCGTTTCTTTCTTATGTTCTTTCCCCTTCCACTGTCTCTTTCCAATCTCACAAAAAAATTGGACACCAACAAATTTCACCCTAGACATTGCTACTTTTTGGAAAATTAGGGATGGAACCTTGGAAATTTCAAGGGAAATTTACATATAACCACTTGCCAATGTACAAATTACAAAAAGCCACCTCCAACTTTGGTTTTTTGCAATCAAACACCTATATTCCCTTAAACATACTGGTCAACCACTTCAATCACTGGCCAGGCCTCTTTTAACATCATGTTGACCAAATCTGAATGATATTTTCCAGAAAAAAGAAAAAAACTTGTTCCTTAAACTAGATTGTAGCAAACTTAGTGTTTAACCCTGGTTAAAATACCTCAAACTTATGTCCATTAACTAACTAGAGTTTGTTCAATCTCTCTAGCTAACCATTCCTACCAAAACCTCGAGGTATTAGTAGAGGCAGCATAAATACTTTTCAATACTCCCCCTCAAGTGGAGTCCACTCTTCAACACTCCCCTTTAGGTGGAACCCAGTTGGCGCACTTTTGGCGGCACACATTTTTTTTTATTTTTTTATTTTTTATTTTTTATTTTTTTTTGTGCCGAGTCGTTTTCTCCTAGGATTTAAACACGCTACCGGTTGGCTCTGTTACCATCTTAAATTTCTTTAGCTGGTCATTCCTACCAAAACCAAGAGGCGCTAGTAGAGGCAGCATAAATACTTTTCAATACTTTCCCTAGGGGTGGAGCCCACTCCTCAACGGAGTTAAAATAATATTGTTGGCATACTTTAAGTTGCCATGGCTTGTTGTCAAAATTAAATTTAACCAAGGAAAAATTGTGAAGGTTGACTATAGTTAAAGGGCATTTTGTTCTTTTGTTTTTTATAAATAATTTTAGTGAAATCCCATCAAAAGAGGTCAAAAGACCTTTTTTTTGGCTTTTTAGTTTTTACCATCAGTCTAGATGGCTGATGACATACATGGCTGATGACATTGTCAAGGCAAGATTGGTGGTTGTTCGTAGAAACCGGAAATAGAGATGGCTGTTTGTAAATACTAGAAAAGGCAAACTCCCTAGACCTAAACTTTTTCGCAGAGCCCCACAAGACACCAGAAACATCAAGAGAATAAAACAAGTATATCAATTTCTTCTTGGCAATCTATTTAATTGGGTTGAATTCAAACAGTTCTTCATCTTTTATAACATGAAAACATACTTGAATGCTAGTGCCACCTAGCTTAAGATAATGTAAGTTGATGTAAGTCTACGGTGATGGTCTGTGTTTATAAAATCAAAAGCCCATTAATAACATAAATTATTTGCAAACATATAGAAGATAGCTTTGACAACAGTGGCTTGGTCGTACAAATGTAGTGTCAATATGTCAAATTTCCAAAAGGAAAAAAAATCGACAAAATAATCATAAGCAAGGGAACAAAATGGGATTGTACCTTATAGCGTGCAGCAATATTGTGCCATACTATAGATCAGATTTATGGTAGTACTTCAAATTTGATAAGCATCACCGCTAATTTATCTCAAATGCTCTTGCTTCAGAGTTTACTGAAAAAGGCGGTACAGAAAAGTTCTAGCAAATCTAAAAATGCATCATTTAACAAACAAAAGAATCCAGACGTGATGTCTGAATCCTTGGAGTAGAAAGCAGAAGCAGCATAAAATAACGACAGGGTTACATTTTAATGGTGAACAAGGGGGCAAAAAACTCAATTAACTTCCAACAGTTGAGTGGAACATTTTCTCATATTGAATTTTTGCTGCCATGGGACCATCCTCAAGGAAAATTTTCATATCATTCAATTAGAAGATCGCATTTCAAAGAAATCAGGGGGCAATAAAATCCATAGAGGGAGCATGTCATCCAACGTTCGTGCATCAACATATGTTTCAGGAGTGGATGATTTTCATAAGAGATACCTAGCCAACATATCATAAGATTCCCATTCTCGAAAAATCAGCACCTGTCCAATTCCCCCCAAAAAAAAGCAATGAGATTCTAAAATTGCTCCATAGAGCTAATACTTCTGAACATACCTCTTCAATCCAAACCAAACTGTATTCTCACAATATTATACATGCTAACTAGAAGTTGGCCAGCTGCTACATAATAGGCAAACTCGAAAGGTGGATAATTGCAACCACATACATATATGAGACTTGTCGATGCTTAACTTCTTGAAGATTCTCTTTCTTGAATAAAATAAATATCTATGGGAACAACTGTCCTGGTCCTCCTTGATACCAAACTAACCAAGTGGGGCCCAAGTGTGGATTGATTGTATCTCTTGGAAGCTAGAACCATAAATTTGTGGTATCAGATATAAAATGTGTATAAGTACATGTCAAAAAAAAAAAAACAAACAAACAAACAAAAGATAATAAGCTATTAAGGCAGTCTTGATAAGCATTCCTCCTGATTTCACATTTAAGTTTTGCTTGGTCAAATGAAAGAAACACAAAGAGGAATATATGTGACAGCATTTCTGACCAACATCCTTGTCCTTAGAACCCCATATCATTTAGCTAGATTTCATCCTAGAGAATTGTAGATTATGTCCTTCAGCACTAAGTGAGTGAAATCCTATGACCCTCAGCTGAAACCAAGCAGAATGACCAGCCAATCCAATGAAGATGAGACACCAACAATGCACTGCAGGAAGCCTCAGTACAAAAATTCCAAGAGAATCTATAAATCTGAATTTCAGGAAAAGAAAATTCAACTTAAATCAAAATATGACTCCTCCAATAAAACTACAGATGTGGTTTTTCCAACACCCAGATGATGAACTAAACCTTTATAAGAATAAATGAAATTATCCACATATAGTAAAGAAAAGGATACAATATTTTGCCAGAAAATTCTCAACAGCCAAAGAGAAAGAAAGCTAGGGTTTGAAGGTGGAAGGCTGTGGGAGGGATATTGGGCCTCTCCTCGATTCATCGGTATCCAGAAGCCTGTGAACTCTCTTCTTCGCACAGAACTGCCGATCAAAATGCTTGACCTAATTCACCCAAATATGAAATCTCAGAATTTCTCAATAAAAACCATGAAAACTCAAAAAGAAAAAACACAAAAACTCAATTAAAACAATCAATTCAAGCATTGGAACACACAAAGGAGTTCATGTTCCCATGTGTTTCCAATAAATACCAATTGAGAAACCATAAAAGGCTAACAATACAGAAACTCAACCAAAACAATCAATTCAAGCATTATTGCTAAAAAGAAAAACAGAGAAATCCCCAAGAAGACAAAAATAAGAGAACTGGACCAAAACGGTCAGTTCACAAGTATTAGAACAAGATGAGGTTTTCACACCCATGTGTTTCAATAACAACTGAAAAGCCCCAAAGAGCCAGAAATGCAAAATTTGAATCAAAACAAACATTTCAAGATTAGAATACGAAGGGGGCTTCCATACCCATTAAATAATAATAATAAAAAAAAAAAAAAAAAAAAAAAAAACACTCCATCAAAACAATCAATTCAAGGGGTTTCCATAACAATGTGTTTCAATATGAATTGGTAAAGCCCAAAAGGGCAAAACATACAACAACTCGAACAAAACAATCAATTCAAGCATTAAACAAAAAGGGGATCCTATATCAATATGTTTCCATGCCAACTGAGAAAACCCAAAGGGGCAAAAATGAAAAAAACTCGATCAAAGCAACCGATTCAAACATTAGGGGGGGAAAAAGACAGTTCCCATACCCATGTGGGGCGGCACAGCTTCTCAAAACTCTCCCTCGATTTCTTGCATTCAACTGGGTAGAGAAGACCAACGGAGGCGATTTCGGTAGGGTTTTTTGACGATTCCTTGTCTAAGCAGGCGTAGAAAGAGTCTCTTGCCTGTTCAATATCGTTCAAAAATCGTCACTCTTCTTCGTTTGGAGACAATGTAAATGGATTTGGAAAAACAAAATAGGGATGTTGTAGAAAAACGTTACCTTGTAGCAGGAGTTCCTGGCTTCTGAAAGAACGTCCCTGTGAATGTTGTCGGATGCTTGAGATTGGTAGCTTCCAAAAGCCATGGTTTTACTGCTAACTGCTGCAGCAAGAGCCCTCTTTTTCTCCTTACACTTCCTCCTCTGACCTGAATTTAACATAAATAAATTATCTTAATGTCTAAAAATAATTTTAAGCATCAAATAATAATAGATGTAAATTATAATGCCCAAAAATATCTTATATGTCATACTTTTTTTTTTTTTTCTAGACAAAATTGCCCGTCCTTTACTTTATCCTTCATGAGTGGGACAGATGACACTTACCAGCTTGACAAATGACTCCCAAATCCAATGCATGACAAACGCCAGCTCAGTATTTAGTGTCCATATATTTGCCCTACATTATTCGCAATCTCGGGTTTTTTCTTCTTCTATCCATTCAATTCAATTCACCAACATTCCCGAGCATTCATTAAGCTTCTCTATCAATGTAGGTTAATTTATATTTTCTATAAACTCCATTAATGTATCCATTTTAAATGTACTATTACTACAATCATTAAAAAATTAGCTCAAATCTATAGGAATTCAACATAAGTCTCACTTGAAATTTCCCAATAAATATGATTGTTATGTTGAGCTTTAGAATTTGTGAAGTCGGAGTTGAATAATTCCACTGTGACTTTGTTTAATTGTTAATGTTCTCATTTTGACTCCATTTTTAATAAAAATATGTGGAGAACTTTCTCCAAAGTTTAGAATGCTCTACCCACTTTCCTCATTTTTCGAGTATAAATTGAACATTAACTCTTTGAAGTCACAATGTCAACAACCAGCTCACGATGTCAAGAACAGACTCGCGAGTTCAATAGTAAAAGTTTCCCAAGCATGTTACATATAGGTGCATATAGGTTTGACTAAAAATTATGAAGCTCAAGCAACAATTTTTATAAATATATGAGTTGAACCATTCCATTGTAAGTTTGTTTGATGATGAATGCATTCACTGTGATCATTCTCTATGTACAATCTGTAGAGATTCCGCTAAAAAAAATCAACCACTTCATTTTTAGACAAAAAAATTGTACTCCTCTCCGTTCTCTATTGGTGACCCTCCTTTTACTACAAGCTATAGAGAATCAGTCATAAAATTGAGGATGTTTTCCTCTATATTTCTTGCTTTAGAATATAAATTTAAAATAGACATTAAGTAGTCATGATTTCTAGAATAAATTAGCGAGTTTGAAAGTTGAAATAAAATTAATTAATCGCAAAATACTTCAATGCATAAATGCAGTTGAGTCTTGATGCTACGAGAGATAAAGTGAAGGGCGGTTTGGTCCGAAAATAAATGAAGAACACCGTATAAGATGCTTTTGGAGGTATTGAGATATTTAAGGCTTTGTTTAGTAAAAATTCGTAGAAGATAATCAAATAAAAACCTTTTCAATTGGTATAAGAGTTTTTACACGAAGGTCCCTATATTTTTAACAAAACCTCAAAAGGCCACTACATTTTGTGTTTTTTCGGTGACGATTTGAAATAGTAACTTCCATATTTTTCCTCTCTTTCACTTTTTTTCTATTTGATATTTGATAAATTTACCTTTACCTTTTAGTGAAAAGGTGAAAAGACGCACTTTGGGGGATTTTAGAATTCTATTGTTGATTTAAGTTAGTTGGTATTTGTGAATATTGATTTAGAAATTAGTTTGAATATTAGTAAGATTTTATGGGATTGTTTCTCATTTCCAAAGTTGATTTTGGGGGTCTTAAAATCTTCTTATTGATTTAAACTAATTAGTATTTGTGAATTAGATGATTTAAAAATTTGAAGGGTTAGTTATATAGTATTGATTTGTTGAGACACTTCTTGCTTGCCGGACGCTCGCGGGCTCTCTTGAATGATGCTAATTAGAAGGTACTAGGAATGAAATGTGGGTCCCACTTATGTGCTAACTTATTATCCTATTAGCAATTAGATTTGCACCCAGACGTTACTAGGACTGTATTATATAAAGTGGGAATCTTTCTTTGAATTGATACACAAATTTGCAAAATCTTCTTATATGGAAAATGTTTTGAAACCCCCAATCTAATTGCATGCGATAGGTATTTTAAGAGTCCCAATCCCTCGAAGATGAGACTCACGCAAGTTTTCAATTTAGTAATATAAACTCCTCATTGGTTGCCGGGTAAAATTCTCCTATGGCCCTAATGTGGTAGTGTAGTTTCGAATCCACAACTTTTGAATATAAACTGTGGTCATAGGCCAACTGAGTTACCCCTCGGGATTAGCCAAATATATTATATTCATCAAACCAAACGGCTTATGGTTGCAACTATATAACCAAAAGGCGCCAATTTTTTTATTTTTCTCCAATTGAATTCTCTGCTCAGGAGCCTATTCCCACTTCCATTTACCCAACCATGTAGAAATCCTGCTATTTCAAGAGATGACAGTGGTCCTGGTCTTGGTCTTGGTCCATCTATATATATAGCTCCTCGTCTTCCATAATCAACACAACCACCAATCAATATGAATATGAATATTGTTAGACCCCAACCCAAGATTTACCCGATTAGTGTACTCTTAGTGTGTGCTTAGTTTTAAGAAGGTTTAGTTACCGTTGGGTTAGAAAATAATTAATTTTAGTCCTGGACATGTCTTTGGAAATTTTGAGAACATTCTATGTTAGTTAGACACACTCAGGAAGGCCTGGGTGTATGTGCAAGCGTGCGGGGGGGATCATGTTGATTTTTGTGTTAATCGTGATTTCGATTTTAATTGAATGGTTTTTAGCCCGTCTGTGTTTGAAGCCCAGAAAAACCAAGTTTTAGCCCAAAAGGGTAAAATTGTCTTTTCACACTCAATTCTAGACACACATTTTGAAATTTCAAAACCGAGTCAAAAATATACTTTTTGAAAACTAGATATTTCAAGGATCATTTTATCCTTCTTTGTCAACTTCATTCAAGGTCCGCAAGATCATATTTTCATCCATGCAAGAATTAGCACAATTGGGCCTCATTTGCAAAGTACTTATATCACCTTTACCCTTCTTTCCCCTTTCATTCCCAAATCTCTGCTATTTTCAAGACCTAGGGCTGAAAACCCTTTTTCCCCTTCACTTTCTTCTCTTGAATGCATGAACTAGAGATCTCCAAATGAAATTCCAAGACCATAATTTTCTTCCTCTCATCCCAAGCCTTCTATTGAAACTATTGTTTTGGGATTTCTAGTTAGGCAAGCTCCCTATTTCCTTCCTTGCTTCTTGTTTGGGCATCTCTAGTTAAGAGTTCCAACCCATCTCTTCAATGGAGTCATTTTGACTCCTATGAATCTCATTTTTCTGACTTTCTTCATCCATTTCGAAAATGGTTTCTTGTTTGCAAGTTTGGGTGAGTTTTGAATGTTTTTCATGGGAATTTTGTAGTGTTTGGTTTAGCTATTGGATTAGTGTGCTTGAGGGAGCAGATTTGTTAGCATTTGGGCAAAGGCAAGTAAACTCTATAGGTTAAATGTTACATGTTAGTTGTAAATTGCAAATGTAACTTTGAAATTTCATAATTTTGTTACTAAACTTCATTATTTTTTTTTCTAAGTTTTCCTCAGTGATGTTTTAGAATTATGGATTGAATTATATAGAAATGTGGATTTATCCCTTGGAGAGCATGAAGGCTCAGGGAAGTGCGGGTGCTTCAGAAATGAGAAGAATGGAAGAAGAAATGTAAAAATCTGACTTGAAATGCATTGCCCGTGCAGTGTTGATCAACTAGCGATCAGCTGGTGGCTAATCGAACTGCACCACCTCAGCTAACCACGAGCCAACCAAATTTGGCGGTTTCATTTCCAAAAGCCTGCATTCCAATGGTTAGCCTGCCGGTCAGCTGGCGGCTAACCGACACATCCCACCTCGGCTAACCGCTAGCCAACCGAATTTGGCGGTTTCATTTCCAGAAGCCTGCATTCCAGCGGTCAGCCTGCCGGTCACCTGTCGGCCAGCCGCAACATCCCACTGCGGCTAGCCAACAAGTAACCGCGGGCTGACCGAAATTGACAAAATGCCCTGTTTTTGAAGAATTTCTATAAGAGTAAAAACCAAAACATATTAAGGGACTTTTAGCTTGATATTATGCACTTGAAAACCTAAAATGTCTTTTAACTTCGGGTGTACCGATTCCCTTTTTAATTCCAACATTTGGATTCTCAATTACACAAGGGTCAACCAAAGGTCCTTACATGTGCTTGATAGATGTTGTTTTCGTATTTTAGTTTTGATACTATAGGTATCATCTTGTACTCGTTTTGAAATTCAAGTTTAAGCTTATTCGAAGATTTGTTTCAAGTATCTAATGGGGATCACTTCTTGAGTTGTGTGCATATATGTTATGCCTTTTTGCTAGTCGTGCCTTGTCTTGTTTTGATAAGTGATTTTCCTCTTTATTTCGACTTGTTTAGACCGTGTTTCATGTGCTTTTATGCATTCATGAATCCAAGTGAACACCACTGAGCTTGGACTGCCCTTTTAGTCTGATCCAGTGTCCAGGGGTCCTTAAACATGTGGACTATCTGTAGATTAGTCGTGTATTTTATTACACATCGTACGTGTCTGGTTCCACGGCTGGAATCCTGTGTTTATGGGAATCGTGTCTTGTTTATACTATGTATATCGTGCTTGTCGTGCGTGCTTGCTCTTTTCATTATATATGATAGAGAAAGGATGGGCTCTTTGTGGATTTACTATTCATGATATATATTTATGTATTCATGCTAGTTTGTTTTTATCTTGAAATGTACCTCAGTCAAGTATTTGTTTTAAGTTCAGTAAATTGTTTTAACATGTTTTCGTTAAACGTTTGTTATTTCATGCTTACACCTAAATTGATTACCTGCCAAACCGTTGTATTTGATACTTGTTGTTTTGGTGCTCAGGTGCAGGCGACTTTGCCTTTGAGGAGGAATGTCCGGAGGAGGTTGTTGAGCCGCCCCCAACTCGTGAATGGTAACCCGACGACGTCATCCAGACGACGGGCAGGGTCATGAGTTCGATTTATCACGTTTTGGGTTTTGTATACTTTTGAATTGTATTGGCCTTTGTTGGCCTCTTATTTTGGGTTGTAACAAACTTGTTATACTTTCGATTAACCTTGTAACTTAAATTATGGTGGGAATGTCAAGTTATAATTCATTTTCTGATATTTTGATCTTGATGCTATTTTACTCATGTACATGATTACATTGTCATTTATGACTAACTGTGATGTGATTTGCTACACGCTTCCACATACTTGATCGTGTGAGTTAATCTTCCGTGTCTTGGAATCCTCACCGCGGGAACCTGTAGGAAATTATTAAACGTAAATTATCTCATCAATCATAGTCGTGGGCCCGGGTCTCGGTCTGGGGTCGCGACAAATATGATGCCAAGAAGTCTCCAGAGAGCAGTATAAACAACAAAAAGTCTATATGGACCGAATGCTGAGCCCGAATTTTGGACCGATCCCACATGGCGTTCCACGTGGTGCTAATGTAGACGTAACAGTGCATTCAACTTTGGCTTGAGCGGGAGAAAGAAGAAGAAAAAAGGGAAAAAGGGTCAACGTCCATGCAAATGCCTAAATTGTTGGTTCTGCTTCTTCTCTCTGTGAAGCTTCTTCTCCACCGTTGACCTCCATTTGCAAGATCTGTGAAGCACCTTCTCCACTGTCGACCTCCATTTACAAGATCTAGATCTGCCCCTTCTCCACCGTTGACCTCCATTTGCAAAATCTGTAAAGCACATTCTCCACCGTCGACCTCCATGAACAAGGATCTCTTTTTTTAAAAAAGATTGGTGGTTGGATTTAGTTTCTTCTTTTACAGAACTAGCAGAAAGATATCGTGCAATGCATGGTTAAATCCTATGCAAATTGATTTATAAATTAAAATTAATATCTAAAATAAAATACAATTAATTAAAATGCATGGACCGCGTGAATGAGTAAATTATAAATCAGCGGTAAACCTGTATGAGTGCTCAAATTTATCGCAAGCAAACCTTTTCATTTCCTTTAACATAAAATGAAAGAATCAATAGTTGCATTTCTTCTTGTGGTCCATATCTAGTGAACTTCCATCCGATGATCAAAGAGAAAAAAAAAAAGAGTCAAAATAGCAAACTTTGGCAGTTGACACAACCCTTAATGTTCCCTATAACAGAAATTAAAGAATCAAGATATGAAGCATTCCTTTAAGTAGACTATAATCAGGTGAACTGCAAATTTAAGAAGCAGCCCATTCACTGGGTAATCAAAATCTTTGTGGCATAGAAATCAAACATGATTACCAAGTCCCAATGATAAAGGAACTAAATATAATTGGTGATCCTTCCCATGCGGTAAATTCTTTATTATTAGATGAGAGTACATGATATTATATAAAAAAAAAAAATGAAAACACAACAACCCACTCATTTTGAGTATCAATTTTTCATATTCAGTTCATCTTCAACTTGGTCTGAGAGAGCCCGTTCCCCCTACCTATTCCATAATGAAACTCACTTTTCATGTGTAAGGACCCGATCCCAAAACCCGAGATGATATTGGTTTTTGATGGTAGAATTTAACCACGCATGGACCCCACCCTATGTATTCACTTCTCACCACTCACTATTTCTTATTTGGTAAACTTACTTTACTAGTGAAGTGAAGTGAAGGTCAATTCAAGAGACAATAAAAAGAAAGGGATCACATGAAACAATACAAAATTTAAAAAATCACCTATTCTTTCTAATAAAAAAAAGGTTAAAAAAATACTCTCGCATGTGTGGACCAAACCTCCAACCTTTGACCCAGCCATGATGTAAATAGAGGAAAACAAGAGTTGGTTTGCAAGTTTGGTGCGCTATGTACTGCAATTGCAAGTTTTCCTCCACTTAGAAGGGAGGAAAACTTGCAAAGGAGACTTTACCGCCTTAAGGACCAGTGGTTTTGCTGCAAGCACAAGATTTCCTTCTCTCAGACAGGAGGAAAACTTGCAGCTGCGACCTTACCGCCTAAACAAGCAGCGGTAAACCTGCATGATGCCCAAATTCATTGCATGGAGACCTTTCCATTTCCTTTAACATCAAATGAAAGAATCAATGGATTTTTACGAGATTTTTTATCTTAACTATTTTTTTAGACGAATTGATTAAGAAATATAGGACAAAATTGAATTGGGGGCTCGTACACATTAAAAAGATAATTTTGATCATTTTTCCCCTTATTAAGAATACTTGAGTACACCTCGTTATTTCTTCCCTTAAAACATCGTTACGACAGCTCCTCCTCCTGTGCGCCATCCTTATATCTTCCCTTAGCGTCCGACATCTTATTTACATATCAGATCTTACAACCCCATTAATCAACTTCCATGGAAGAATCATAGGGGGAAAAATGTAAGTTCATTAATCATATGCCAGATTCACTAAAGCAACAACAAAAAACAAATTCTGCATAACTCATTGTCAATGCATTTTTTGATGGAGCAACTTTTAACTATACAATAAAAAATATATTAGAATACTTCAGATCATACAGAAATGAGAATTCTCGTTCTACTGAAATCTCGTTCACAGCAAAGATAGATTGACACAAAAAATATAACCACAAGCAAAAATGAGAAATCTTGTTCTATAGAAATCCGAGATGGTAAAAACACTTAAAATTATTAATTGTATTTACTAACTATTGTAGTTGTCATATAATTAGATTTTAATCATATAATTCTTTTATTTTTAACTAATAAAATACTTAATTTAAGTTAATCCTTATTCATGTCTTTTATTTATTTTGTACAAAAACTATTGGTAGACATACTCGTGCTTAGCACGGAATTGTGCTAGTATTATTATTATGGTGACCTTGAGAGCTGAGCCTTGTAGCATTACTATTGGCTCATGATGTCAATGCAATAAAGAAAACTCACCCTCTTATCCATTTTCAGTGATCTTATTAACACAACTTCAGTAGCCTCTTTGGCTGTTTCTTTGGGGCCTCGTAGACCATGTTTTTTCTTCTTGCTCTTCTAATACAGTTGCCTTTTAGCAAAAAAAAAAAAAAAAAACTTTAGGGGGTGGAGAAAAAGCATCATTCTATTTTCTTTTGACCTTTGATGAGATGGATAACATTGTCTAAAAGAGCTGGGTTTCCTTTTTCCTTTTTTAACAATGGTGGATATCAGCAGGATATTGTGGATGTGTACTTTTTTTCTAAATACTGAACTTCCATTCATCATTTCCTGTACACTATAGAATTGTCATAGAAGCTGGTTCATTGAATTGGAAATTGCGCAATCGTGATGACCCATCTTAGTACTCATATTTAGGAATTCACACCTGGATTGCAATTGCATTCATGTCCTACTTGAAAGTAGGTGACACTGTTTTTTGGAACCCATTTGCTCTGTAAATTTTAAGAGTTCTATGGTATTTTGGTCTTACACATTCGGAAACTATGTACTACATCCTAAATGTTATCTGGTATTTTGTTCTTACACTTGATATAACTACTTGTTGCAATTTAATTCACTTATGCATCCAAATGCAGCCTGAAATTTCTTTCTTTACTTTTTCTTTTGATTCAGTAGAGTTACAGTGGAGTTGTTCTTTTTTGTTGTCTTACTGTTGAGCATCAGTGACAAACCACGGAGCTCTATATTGAAAGATAAGAAGAGAGGTGAAGGAGAAATTATTATCAAAGAGCTATTTGTGCAAAATGTAATAGAAAATAATGACCTACTCAATATTCTTTTAGAAAAAGGATCTTCTTGTGTGTTTTTTCCACTTGACTCTTCAGGCACATCTTTTTGCTCAAATTCACAACTTGGGTAGTCTCAAATAATGCTAAAAGCAAAGCCTTCACTTGGTTTATAGAGTCAGCAGGAAGCAATGGAAGCCTCCGGAAGTTTACTTGTGCCTATGTGGCCATTCTTTCTCTAGTGTTCGAACATTTTTGTCCCTGATATTTCCAACATTTCTTGTTAAATTGTGGATCTTGTTAGAGTTAAAAGAAAAGAAAAAAGGATTAGTCATTGTGCCTTTCATTTCTTATTCATATGTTAATCTTGTTCTTTTTTTTTTTTATGCAGATTGAATGAAAATTGAAGAAATTTTTTTGTTAAAAAATTCCATGCCGCTAAAATGCAACCAACATGAAGGCTAAGTATGCAAAGTAATAGGTTGTTATATGTTAAAATGGGATGCCGGAAGTTTTTTTAAACAATGGTGCAAGCGTTGGAATAGTGCAACAATGAAATGATCATATATGAATATGCAAATTTTCATTGGCATTTGAATGATGGTACAGAGTAGGATGTTAGCATGGGTTTTAATTTTGTAATGGTAATGGTAAAGTGCTTTCAATGTTAAAAGGATGTTTGAATATTAATATGAAGTGAAATGAATTTTCTTGTTTCATTTTTTGATGGTTTTGGAATGGAAATGGATATTGGGTGTGTAGTGATAATGGAATTAACAATTTCAATTTATTTATACGACACAAGTTGGAAGTTGTGATGATGTACTGATGTACATACAGGAAAAAAAAATTAAAAATCAAATAAATAAATAAATAAATATATTTTTTGATTGATTGCGCCGGTAATTGTTTTTACTCTAAAACTTTTACCGGCGCAATAATATGTTGCCATCGAAAAGAAATGCTGACAAAATGCCTTCAAAATAATTACTTAAAAAAATAAATAAATGCATTCCTGACGAGAAAAAATGCCGGCAAAAATTTTTGAAAAACTAATTTACATAAAATGTAAATATTTTATCAGCACAAAAAAATGAGGGCAAATTTTTTTTTTTTTTCAATTTATTATTGAAAATTAAACATCCTTTCCCAGCGAAATAAAACACTGGCAATGTATAACTTTTTACCGTTGCTACCTCTTTTCACCGGCAAATAGTATTCCTAGTAAACTTTTCCCAATGGCTTGCCGGCGTAAGAGAAATCAACGGAAAAGGTTTTTGCCAGAGTTTTATAGACCTTTATTGGCGCTTATTTAGCATTGGCAAAAGTGCACATTGCTGTAGTGCTCATATATAGATTAAGAAATTGTGACTTATTGTTAAATGAATCAGTCATGGATTGAGCTTGTAAACCCAATCCAAACCATCCAGATTAATGTCCTAATAAATATAATTTTTCTTTTTTTCTTTTCTTTTATTTGGTTTGGTAGGTTTTCTAATGTAATATGCATGTATGAGTATTATTTTCTCATAAGCCCACAATATTAATTAATTCATAAAGGAGGGATACATTGAATTACACTTAAAATACAACAAAATTTTGATGTCATACGTGTTGGACAGCTTGGTCTCAGATGGCCTAAGATAGGTTTCAAGTTGGAGGTGTAACCTATTTAATAATAAATAGATAAAAAGAATATTGAACCAATTTAGTTAAAGAACTTGCGGATCTGACCCTTAAAAATTTTTAACTTTACATATGGGTGCATAAATTAGTGTGATAAGTTATAACGATCTAACCATGATGCTACATATATAGTTTGTTAATAATAAATAATTTATAAAATGAATATTTTATGACTGAGTTCATATTATATTTATATATATGAGAAATGTAATAAGTTTGTCGTGGTTAGAAAAAATCATATTTATGCATGATTTATGAATGATGGAACAACACTATAGTATATATATATATATATATATATAAATTAAATAAACCATTACAAGAATCATTGAGATATTGGAAGAAAGCTAAGTAATAAGGTAATTGGTGTATTTGAGAGTCATCTAAGAGTCAAAATTGAAATAATTGGTGTAGGTATTACCCATGTTTGATTGGATTTTGGGATATTTTTATTTTTTTAATTAAATAAATTCCAAATTCAACTAAAAGTTTTGAAAATCGTAAAAATGAGATAACATGTGTGAAAATCATATCGTTGGTTTTTTTTCCTGCTAATCATATTTTTAAAAATTATTAACATCTGAACTATTTCTTTGGATAGATATTATATTTTCTTTCTTTTTATTTTTATTTTTGGTCATCTCTATTTACTATATAGGATAATTTTTATCTGCTCTAATTATTCAATTGTTTATAAAGATAAGTGATAAGGAATTTGATTGATTTTTTGTCAAGCAAGGATTACTAAATATTAACCATTGTCCTTTACTAAAAAAGTGTCCAATCGATTTCCGTTCCATTCCTTAATTTGGTGCTAGTTGCTATAATGTGTTTTCTTTCCTTTGATTCTAGGATCTAGTGATCAATATGCCACTGTAGAGACATGTACATCTTATATTTGTTCGACTTGGAATTGGGAGAAGTTGTTACTTGCCTGTGTCGAAGGCACTTATATCAGTACGAATGGGTGTTAGAGTTTTGGCGGAAGGTTGGTAGCATTTTCCAAGCAGGTGAGAAAAAATTAGAGAGATTATATGTGGAGGTTCAGATGCTAGGAAAGATCCTCAAGGTTTCCTCTCTCTCAAACAGAGATTGAAAACATAAACTAAGAAAAATTCCCTACATTTTTCCTATAAATGCTATCTGCAACTTTTACTTCTTTATTGCTTCAAAAAAAAAAAAAAAAAAAAAAAAAAAAAAAAACAGTCTCCCAATCTCATCTTTTACATTCCATGGAGCTAAGGTAACATGTGTCTACAAGATTGGCCAAGTGTAATTGTTGCTAATTCACTTGTTTACCTATTAGATAATGATCATCCACTTTTAAACATAAAACAGTAAAAACCCTCTCCACTTATTGAGGCTTAGCTCAGGGTATTCTCATTGTTTTTTTTTTTTTTTTTTTTAACACTTCTTTTAATCCAAATATTGGAAGGAAGAAGGGATGAACATATTTTTGTTAGGGATGCAACTCATGCTGGCCGGAGATGATATTGGCCCAACCCAAGTCCAACCCTGAATTGCAGTAGGGACAAACCAAACTAAATACAGACCTAGATGAAACCAGAATTACAAATTAATTCCTCCCTACTTGGTTCCTGGGTTCAGCTGGGTTGACTCAGGTAGGGTAAGCGGGTCAGGCACCTAATATATCTGGGTTTGGATGTAAGTCTGGATACATCCAATGTTTCACTAATGGGTGGACAAAGATGTTCAATCAGCCGTTCAGAGGTGTGGAAAGTGGGACTTTGATTAGGATGTTATTAGTCATCCTTAACCCAATTAGACGGGATGACAATACTTACCATTTACAGATTTATTATCTGAAGACCTGACATATGAGAATAGGGCTGGTACTTAGTTTGGATTCATTAAATCTTGGGTCTGAGATTATGTGTTCTGAAACAGCCTGATGATATTTGGGCCTAGCTCTGGGTCCAAGTAGTTTCAAATCCATGAACCTGAATTCCGAAATGGACATCTATATACGATTCCTGACCAAATTCATGTGCATCATTTCCTCACCATACGATGAGGGACAAACTTAATGGGGTCCACCTAGGGACTCATTGATCATGGGACCTGTGGGGGATGGAAAGAGACATCTTGGATGAGCTCATATATCAAGATTGAGGTCCAATAGTCCAATCCATTCAGATAAGTGAAAATTCAATGGATCTAGTGTATTTAAGTGGGTTTCATGTGTGTGGATAGTTCAAATGTATCATTAAGTCAACCTTACTATGTTGTCCCTCGCCGTAATATGGTGAGGGATAGATGCACATGATTATTTCTCATATATATATATATATATATCGTTGGTCAGGAATCAAAGACTTTTTGGTTGTTGGTGAAGCATACGGCTGGTTCTGTCTCAGATCCTGTTGCCATCTCTAGGCTCAACCATGAATATTTGAATATAGACCAGGGTCTGGGTCCAATTGACAACTGGGCCCAGATTTATATAGGCAATAGGGCTTGGGCCTAGTATTGTGGACCAAAAAAATGACAAAAAGATACTAAAAGGTAGGGATGCCAATGGACATCAGACTACCCAGCCATCCAAATTAGGATCCCTCCAAAAACACACACACACACACACACACACACACACACACAAAAAAAAAAAAAAAAAACCCCAGGTATTCCCAAGTGCTAATACTGTCTGAATCCAGACATGAATACTCAAGTGTATAATGTTTTAATGTATATGATACATATATTGTCATGATACGTACAATATAGTTAAGAACATTAATAGTCTGGTAGATTAACATTATTATAACAATGATTTTCTATAACTTTGAATTACGTTCACATTTTGGTCTGGGACCATCGGGTCCATTTTACTGAGGTCGTGATCTACAAAACAATAATCAGGCTTGGGCTCAGACCCAACACGAACTCGAGCTGAGCCCTACACATTTGCATTGATAACAATGGTTACTATCTCAGAACATGATTGGCACTCCTCGAAAGAATTGGGTATTGCCCCAGACTTTCATGGAATCTGGATCCATTTTGGGGTCCAACAAACTTAATTAACCAGTCCACATGAGTGGGCCTAACCCCTCCTTATTAAGCAATGTGGGCTTGACATATGTGGATAAAATCTGAGACCATTAGTCCATTATATCGTGGGTCCCAGTCCAAATGATTCTCAATCAGACGAAATTTGTTAAAGCAAAAGGTCCCACTACAAAAACTCTCCTCAGTGTCGGGTTCAATGCATGGATTATGGCTAGGTGAATGCATGGGAGGAGAGTGTGGGTCCCATTCTACTGGGTGTGCATGCTAACAGTAGAACAATTTCCAAGCCCTCGTAATCAAATCATATCAAATCAAACCAAATCCATCTTTTCTTTGCCTGTACGACACAAGTGGCCAACATGTTCTTTGTTGCATGTGTTGACAGATTCAAAGTAATCCCAGCCACATGCACCTCACATCAACAGTCTCTCTCACTCATCCCCCACCCCTAATGATTTCATCTTCCTCTAGTGGGCGTGAGCTTATTTGTCTGCGTCAAGACTTGGCCAAATTATCAAGACTTTCAGCTTCACCCACCAAAGATCATCAGAGTAATTCCTTGCCATCATGATAAGCAATCTCTTTCCCTATTCATGTCAGATGGGAATGACAAAAAGATGATGGTGCATGTGCTGACTGCTGAACCCAGAATGTGGAATGTCTGTCCAGTCTATATCTAGTGAATGGTGAAATTGCATTACCGTGTGGGAAATGACAGCATCCATGAGGCATTTTGAAGGTGACCTGGATATTAACAATGACAGCATCCCTGAGGCATTTTGAAGGTGACCTGGATATTGTTAGTTCTTGCATTAGTTACCTCCTCCTCCTTCTCCAATAATAATAATAATAATTGTGTTTCACTCGAAATCAGTGGATCTGTTTGCATTAGAATACATAGTCTCATCATCCTTTCATTCTTTCTCTATAAAGTGAAAGCTGTTATTTGACGGTTTTTTTTTTTTTTTTTGAATTCACCTTTGGTTTTCATCTTAAACCAACTTATAACATAAAATTCTATGTATTTAATTACTTCGTACTTCAATCCAAACAAACATGCCCTTAATCAATGTACATGTTGACTTCAGTTTATGCATGGCCAATTTTGTTGAATGAATAAAATATGTACTTCAAATTGTAGTACACTTGAGGAACCCTAGGTTGTTTCACATCAGTATAATATTGAAGCCAATACGAACAAAGTCACTTTCAGTCTCTTGAAACTGCAATTGCAGAAAATCATCTCTAATACCATGCAAGGAATTGCTCTTTTATTATTATTGTTGTTGTTGTTTTTCGAACTATTTAATGGGGCCAAATGTACAAAAGTCAAATCACATGAAGAAAATGCGAGATGGTTAGGGTTATATAAAAATTAGGGGTAGATCAAAACTTGTCCCAATCAAATTATCCTAGCCTTTCATCTAGGACTTTAAAGTTTTTCAGTTTATTAATTATTTTGAAGTCCAACACTTTTAGCAACCTGACAAACTGATGAAAGCATCATCATGCTAAACCAATAATAGAGAGCAATCATACAAACGCCCATCTTTTAAGGATGTGAGGCCTCCTATCGTTGGTACAACCACCTCAAATCAGAAGCCTATCTAATATCTAGATGTCACCCACCATGTGAATCAAAGTCAATAATTGTTAAACTTGAGGGTCGTAGATTAAAGGATTAGAATGATTTAATAGATTTAAAATGTTGCACGTAACTGACATAAGTTGGTCTGATCCAAATCACTCATCTCCTTCAAGATTTCCATGGCCATAGGTTGGCCCCAAAAAAAAAAAAAACCAATTCGTACCACCCATCAACAGGAGAGCACAGTACCTCTTAACAAAATGTCAACAACCCCCTTCCCTCACCCAATGACTGGTGTGGCTCCAAATGGGTCTCATAGGAGATGAAGGTTTTTGTTTGGATCTCTAGATTGAGCTGTTCAACAGCCCAAATTTTGCATGTAGAACTATATGATGCGCGGCGGAAATAAAAATAAAAAGCATACACCACAAGAGTAAATAAAATATAAAGTAAAACGCTCAAATCGGGTGACAAGTCACGGATCCAAATTGAATTAATAATCAAGTACTTTGAATCTCACAGTTAAAGAACACTAACAAATCCTTTCATAGATAATCACTACCTAAAGACTGTAGTTGCCTCGTGTGTAGCTTCACGTCTTAACTACTTCACATAATTGACCACAACAAATTCAACCTTACTTGACTGTTTAGATCTTCTGTGAAAGAAGATGATCTTCTACAAGAGATGTAGAAGGCAACTACTCTCTAGATGAACTCTGTAGTACAACTCTCCATTGGAAGCTCTAGAGATGAAGAATTCTCTCAATTAGGGTTTCTTACTCAGAACAATGAGACAAGAGTGTTCTTAGGGTAGCCTTAGAGTCACTTAAATAGGCATCGGGACGTGCTTAGGGTTTCCTAAGATGATTAGGACTCAAATAAGCAAATTGAGAGAAAATAGAAAAAGAAGTCCAAATTCACGCAAAACCGGAAGTCCAAATTCGCACAAAACACTTTCGCAATGCTCGCTCGAGCAGGTGACCATTCTATCTCGAAGGAGTGCTGCGTTCTGCAGACGCTCGCTCGAGCGGACCAAGGTTCTAGTTCTGGAAATTCCAGCGCACTTGATTTTCTAACTGTCTTCTTTTTCCTTCCTTCAATCTTAAATGTGAACCTCCATTACAATCCATATCAAAAAATGTAAAAATTACAACTCAATGAACTAAGAGTTTTGTCCAACCCATGAATTAACCAACGTACAATTTTCTAACGGTAGAGTTACACATGATTGAATGTGCGAACAACTCTTAAAATGGTAATGGGACAAGTTGACCTCAAATAGTTGTTCAATGCTTCCCTTGATGATGATGTTGTGATTACCACAAACCCACAATGGAGAGATATCTATTTTACTCAAAGTGGAGTTTTCATCTGCAAATGGAACTTGTAGTTGCCTGGTTAAATGAAATGATCTAGATTAGCCATATGAGGAGCCCTTTCTTTTATTGTTGTGTGAAAAACCTCAATCCAACCATTTCTCGAAGCATCCACCCTTATTTAGAGGGAGATTTAGCATGGTTTAAAAAAGGATCATTACCATTTCATAATGGTCATTATAAAACAATAATGACCTATGCCATTACATTACCGTTACGTTATTTTAATATAACAATTATAACGGTTCATTTATAATAAAAGAAGAGAAAATAAATCGGTCCAAAAATAAATCTGTCCATAACGGTTATACTTTCCGATGTTTTGAATATAAGGGTCATAAAGGTTATAATGGCCGATATTTTATAAACAATGGTCAAAATATTAGGCAATGATAAAAAAAATTTATAATTTTATTTCCCCTCCTTTTTTTTTTTTACTTTTTCCTTCCCCTAACTAATTGCGATGCTTCCTGAGACTGTGCTACAGCTTTTGAAGCCTCTTTTTTCACTAAAACTCAAACGAGTTGAAAGATTTTGGTGTATTCTCATGTAAAGGCTTCTTCACTCCTCAACCACAATGCCCTTATGTCCACACTTCACTACTTTAATTAATTTATCTTGATGTAGTAAATATTACTTGAAATCTGAAATTCATTCTTAACTTATTTGGTGATTGAGTATTTGAGTGTTGCACTACTACTACTAATTTCTTAACTTTAAGTATTTAACACTAATGGATAGTTCAAAACTAAGGTTACAATGCATATTGTAAAATGTTTTATATTTCAACTTATTTTAGTATATAGATATTTATCTATTTAATTCAAAATAAACTTTATAGATTATATTTAAGACAGTAGTACAGGATGTTATGAGTTAAGAGGACCAATATGTTGCTTTAAAATGTTTACTAATAATAATAAAAATATTATTTTCTAGTATTTTATATTATTCTAAATTTTCTGGATATTCTTTGGGGTGAAAGAATTAACACCATCCCAAGGGATTGACTGAGTAGTCAGGACCACAGTTCCTCTCTTTTTCGGAGTTAGAAGTCCTAGTATTGATCCCCGGTTTCCTCCTCTTAAAAAACCGAAGGTTGAGTCCACTAGTGCTATCACCTGAAGGGGGGTTTACCTGGCTTCTCTCTGGGTTTGAAAGGATTAGTCCAGCCCAAAGGGTTGGAAACCCTCCGTTAGCCAAAAAAAGAAGAAGAAGAAGAAGAAGAAAGAATTAACACCACGATGGATCATGACGACCGTAAATTGTGACACGATGCCTTGTCTTAACAGTTTTAAGGATCGACCTTGATGACAACCATGATCGCAAGTTTGAACCATGCATGTGATTTAGCCTTTGGGCATGGACCTCACTGAAGTTCGTGATCAAGCCTGTGGTAGGCCCAACTTAGGCAAGGAAATCAAAACCATATACAAATCTTATTATTATTTTTTGTTAGGACATCAGTTTCCTATTGTTAGGGTTTTAGTTTATTTAAACTTTGAGGCACATTTGGTAATAGGTGAGGAACTTTTAAGAAATTCACAGATTTGAGGATTCCGTATTGTCCCTAAAACATGGTTTTCTCATTGAGTATTTATATGACTAAGGATTTCACATCAACATCGGTACGTATTAACGTGTATAGCTGATAAAAATTGAAAATCATATGCAAATCTGCAAAAATAAAGATTCCCTGATGCAATAGAAGGGGATCCTCAAAAGGAAGAATTTCCGCATACCCAAATCCACTAGAATTAAATAGCCAAACATGGGTTTTCCACAATTTTATGAAAAAAAGAAGGTGAGGAATCTTTGAGAAATTGATGGTCAAACATGACCTTCTGAAGCTTTATATCTTTCCTAAAAAAAATTGTAGGAATAAGATTAACAAAATACTAAGTTTGTTTTCTGTTTACGTCAAATGCCCATGTAAGCCAATTGGACAAAGTATATAGTTGTGGAGATAATTTTGTTGACATGATTTTTTAAAATCTTTTTTAGTATAAGAAGGATACTTCAGGATCCAAACTAGACAACCCTAAGGTCGTGCAATTCTAACAAGATTTCAAGAGTCTATGGTCTATTTTCTTGGTGTAAACTGTAAAGTGGTGATCAGTTTTAGATGTATTTTACTCTTTAGTTGTTTTATCATGGCTAAAGGGCTAGGATTAGAACATCTAATGTTTGTTTTACTGACGGTTGAGATTCCATTTAGCACTTCATTTGATTTAGAAACATATATCAACAGCAAAAGGCCTAAAAACAATAGCATTTTGGGGTTACTTAATTGAGAAAGAAAATCCCTTCTTCCTTGGTGTGAGGGCTCTCCATCCTTTTCTGTCAAAAAAATAAAATATATATCTGGGTTAGTTGAGAAGTCTCTTCTGGTATCATTGAGCTGCCCCAGGTTGAAAAAGTCCCGCACAATTTATCTTTTGATCATCCTAAGCATTAAGGAGTTCGCCTTTGAACGCGACTGATTGGCTATTCAAGCCTCTCTTTATGCATCATCATATATCCCCTTTGTCCTTCAAAGTAGTCATGTGGACAACAGAGACCTCAACTTTGTTAATCAATGTCATCAGCCTCTCACCCAAAATCATAATCTTGGATGCAGTTTGGGTACCTTCAGATGCATCTTGTATAGGCTCAATGGAATGAGTTTTGAGTTTTTGTTCCATTTGACCAGCTAAACTCCAATCAATAGATACAATTGTTTATCTAATTTTCTTTCAATTCTATGTGCAATTAAGAATGCACCACGTAACCTGTCCTTGACCACTAAACGAGATAGACAAAGCCATGCCACTCAAAACATCAACTAGCCTCCTCACATGTATGGACAAAACCCACCTGAACCAATCAAATGGTAAGACCCCAAAGCAAAAGCTTCTGATGACCTGTGGAACACGCCAATTTTCGTTCATTTAATAAGCTATGACATGGAGGACTTCCTGTATAAGTCTCCTAAGCTATTTGGGATGGCCTTTCCAAGCTGCAAAACACTCTGTATGCCTTTGGTTTTTTAATCTGTCCATCAATTTGTATGCATTGGTGTCAATACTAGTATCCCATGACTCTGCATGTATTGGTAGCACTGATTTCACATAGATTTTAGTGATCCCACCAACATGCATTTCCTTGCAGGTTCATGCCCTTCGAGATGCTCAACCAAAGGAGGAACCCAATCTCATGGGGATTGAGAAGACAAATGCAAACAAAGGACCTGAATCAGCTCCAGTAAGTTTTGACTTTCAAATACCAAACAAAGAGCTAATTTTCAATTCCATGCTCCTTTCCAAGAATCATAGTTTAATTCATGAGAAGATAAATATGTCACTGATGATGTTCGTTTACAAGGTGGGAAACCAACGAAATTGCTTCGGAATTTTACGCATGCTGTTACCCTAGATTGGTGGCCAGTCAATGATTTACAATAGTTTAGTGACTGTAAAAGAAGGCTCAAAGATGGTGTGAGGAGTGTCTAGGAATACTTAAATTAAGGGCTCACATGCCATTATTAAATGGGTGTAGGAAGAGATTACCACTAGTAACCCTTAAATTAACCAAGGGCATATACCAAATATTTTTGACGATTTCGATAAGACAAAGTGCCCATGATATTTGGAAAATCACTCTCCTTGATTCTTTATTTTATTGTTAAACAACCCATTTCTGGTCCAAAGATAAATACAACTTCTGGGGCACATGACAATGGCTCAATTTTTGGATTCATGAGGAGGGTTTATTTTGGTTTGGTCGACTCTAGATAGATGAGATAAGACTAAAATAATGACGATAATGGTAATAGTAAGTGCGATCTGATATATTATGACTTGTGCCTGGTTGAGGTCTCCAGCTTAGTCTGACATAATCTGGATGTGGATCAATTTACTTCACCTTTCATAGAGTGGGGTTTCTATCGGCTTCTTGAAGATGACAATACTGACAAATAAGTCACCTTTGGCCGGTGGCAGAAGGGAACCTATGCTTCTAGTGTTGTCTATGGTTCAGTCGCTTTCAAGCATGCAATTCTATTAGTCATTTGCCAAACTCGACCTCTAGAGAAGTTAATAGTTAATTAATTAGTACTTATATGGAATAACATTCATTTCATTTGTTCTCAACCAAATTGTTATCTAGTAATTTGTAAACTTACGACTGTAGTTTTGAAATATATACACAAATTTTCAGCTGAGCATTTGCTTACGGCTCATTAGCTTTATTTGCACACAAGGGCTATAGAGCAGGTCCATTATTTAAAACTTCATATGATCAATTCGAATGGGATATACACAACTATCCCCCTCTTAATGTCACTGATCCCATGTTTTCTACACCGACACGAATAGGATTGTTCATATTAATTTTTGGGATTTTAACATAGTAGTTCTCAAAATTAGTTTTTTCAATTTCATAATCGAGATTCAAATAATGTCATCAGAGTCACTTGATTTTGCTCAATTTTTTTATCTTTTAACTTTTTTGCCTCATTCCCATGACGTCTTGGGAACAAAGTATGTCACAGAAACCGATAAATCCCAAGATATCATAGGATTGTCCCATGATGTCATGGCTTTTATGCAGCATCTTAAGGAAAAAAAAATTTCGGAATGATAGTACTTAAGAAATGGTGGTTAGACGTATATTTACTTTTTACAAAACGTCATTTTTGTATTCTATAAAAAACGAATTCACTTGTCGGTTGCAAAGATTGTATGAGACAAAAATTGAAGAATTCTATGATATCATGGGATTGGCACAAAAAAGTTTTTTTTTTTTTTTTCCTCAAATATTGACCCAAGTCAAGTGACTCTGGTAACATTATCTAAATTTCAATAATGAAATTGGAAAAACCAAGTTTAAGGATGACTAATATGTTAAAACCTTAAAAAATTGATGCCTTCTAAAGTTGAAAACTTGCTAGCCATGGATCATGGAGTTATGGCCTAATAGACTTGAAATTCTGCACATAAGTAGGTCTCATTAAAATCTTTATATCCCCTCATCATGAATAGATGTGGCCCTAGGGAGCCCCGCAAGGGAGTGTGCTACCATCATTGTCATGGCCCCACAAGGGCAGATGAGCATTAATGCAATGGGTTTAAAGTGATGTGAAGCCCCCCCCCCCCCCCCCTCCCCCCAACCACACACACACACACACACACACACACAAGGGCAGATAAGCATTAGTGCAATGGATTTAGAGTGATGTGAAGGTGCGATGAACACCCCACCCCACTAGGGCAAATGAGCATTAGTGCAATGGATTTAGAGTGATGTGAAGGCGCGAGGAACCCCCCAACCACTAGGGCAGATGAGCATTAGTGCAATGGATTTAGAGTGATGTGAAGGTGCGATGAACACCCCACCCCACTAGAGCAAATGAGCATTAGTGCAATGGATTTAGAGTGATGCAAAGGTGCGAGGAACCCCCCGCCCCAAATAATTTTTACAAGCCCAAATTGGACACCATTACTTACAGTTGGACCGAACACCAAAAAAATGATCTCTCTCAAAACCATTAAACTTGAGGGCCATTTATTAAGGAGTTATGATGATCTAATGTGGTTGATATTATGAACACCCATAGGTCTCTTTAAGATCTTTCCATCCCCACTACGGTCATGATTTTCATAGCCCTAGGTGGGCCCAAGTAAGTTCATTACACTCATCGCACCACCAAGTTCATCACACCAATAACACCCCATGCCAGCTTATACACACGGACACATTTACAATTTCTGAGACAACTAGTAAACCTTCAGGCCTGTTTGTTTGTAGGGAAGAGTAGAATAACATGAAATAGAGTATCAAAATCAAGATAATTAGAAAAAAAAAGGTAGAGGAAGTTAGAGCGAAATCCACAAAATGACAAAAGCTCCATGAATTTGCACCACTCATAATTTTTTAGGAAAGAAGAAAGTCGTTTATTAATCAAATGGACTACAACCAGGCAACCACCCTACTACCCAGAACTGGTAACTATATCAATAACTTCCTGCAACGCTCCAAGTCAGAGAGAAACGGATAGGCCAAATGGGGAAAACACCAGCATTAATAACACAACTGGGTGTCAAAACACAGCGGCCCACAGCCAAGGCACAAGCCAATAAAGCCAAGTCAGATTCAACATTCAGCCAAAGTTGTACTGGTCACTCATTCAATTAATCATTTAAGTTTTGGAACCCATTCCTCTTTATCTGGGACTATGACTGAGAAAGATTTTAAGCCCTAAAAACAGTACCTTCCTTGACGTTCCCATTAATTTTGCAAATAGGTATAGGTTAAGGGAGGCCTTTCAAACTCCTAAACCTCATGATCTGCAAGCTTCGTAGGTGGGACGCACCAGAAGACCATTCTGAGCATAGGAATGGCTCTCTCTCTCTCTCTCTCACTCTCTCTCGTTCTGGAGCAAACAATGGTTGGTCTGTGTGCCTCTTTGGCTCACCTGAATGCAAACCAATCATCACAGTATAGATTAAAAGGTCTCCCTATAAATTATGTGTTTCCGAAAATAAAAACCATATGGTAATTATTAATTTACTAGTTGTTTTGATGGCTTCAAAGGTCAGATAAAGAGACTAGATAGGCATTTTTTAAGGCTTGAAAAACAAGTGTAAAATTGAGCTGAGTGCTAATTTATTTTGAGATGCACGTTGGCTTTGGAGTTATAAGACTTGAGAATTATCACATGGGTCACTAGGTAGGTCAGGCCAAGTTAGATACACGGAGGAATACTGCTGTCACTATTGTGTTGAGGGGCCTGTTCATATAATTTAATCTTTTTGGGCTTATCTTTGCATGATCAAACTTCTTATTTAACATAGACTATTAAAAAGGAGTGCTATTACACCACCAAATTGTTCTCGTGCAGAAAAGGTCACTATATATTTCATATATGATCACCAAAACTTTCAGCAAAATTGTTCTCCTACAAAATATTGCCTTTCAACATATAAATATATATAAATACATATATACATATATTGCTTTATATAAAGCATTTCAACTTGTGGACTACAAATGAATGGGTTAGTTCAAATTTGCTATCTAGGTTGGTCATACTTAAGTCTTTCAATCCCCCTCTTATTCCATGATTTGTGGGGTTCCAAGTGGGCCTCGCTATATGGCTTGTACCGTAAGATGATAAAAGGAAGCTTGTACGGAAACATTAATGCATGGACAAAAGGACCCCAAAATTAATGACTGAAAGTACAGGCTCTCTCAGAGCCAAAAGAATCAAGTTAGTGAGGAAGCATATATAATAAAGGCAAATGACAAAACAGAGAGAGACTAGAAAGCTTCAAGAAGGGGCTGGAGAAGGCCGTTAAGATCGGTAGTAATCTAGGAGTTGACAAGAAACTCTGAAATCCATTAAAGCAAACTGAACTTTAACTTGTGAATTGGCATGAGATTGTTGTTGAGATGAGTTAGAAGAAAATAGAGGCTACAAGTTTTCTTTCAGGACCATCTCTACCTGAAGACAAAGCATGCCAATAAGCGTCACACATGCATATATATATATATATATATATATGGGAGATGCTCCTATGAGAGCATCTTTCGCCTTACTCTGAGAGATATGATGGGGGCCCTCACATCAATATCTAATGCCAACAACTTAAATGTGAGGACCGCTATCCTATCTTTCATAGTAAGGTGAGAGATTTCTCTCATAGGAGCATCTCCCTATATATTTTTTTTGCTTGAAGATAAAATTGAATTAAGGGAGAAAGAAAGGAGAACAAAGGCTTAAATCTCGCAAAGCCTAAAGGCTACAAGGCAAGAACATAACAAAAACATAAGTCAGGCTATGCCTAGAAAAACCAAAATAGGATGAGGATAAAGAGAGACCTTCACATTAGAAAATGATATGCTCATACCTCTCACTCAATCCTAAAAAATTACCTTTGCCCACTCTAATGAAGGCTTTCTGTGTTATGCTTAGAATCATTTCAAAGAAGTCAAAGGATAGAGATGGCATGGAAGAAGATGGCAGCTGCCCATTTTCTTCCGGAGACATCTCCAACAGCTGATATGACTTCCCAAATTACAACAGCTGAGGTTGGAGCTTGGGAGAGGTTGCCACAGGGAACCGGAAGCCAAGACCAAAAAGCATTTGCCATGCCACAAGAGAAGAAAAGGTGCAAGTCAAACTCCTCACCAAGATGACAGGTGTAACATCTAAAAGGCAGGAAGCAGCCTCTCTTCTTTGCCATTAAATCTGTTGGAGTTTTTCTTTGAAGAAGACGCCAGGAGAAGCAGGCCAGCCTTGGGTTTACTAACTTGTTCCAGGTGAGACCTGTCCAAAGGAGATCTGAAGCTTGACTGCGCAATGGATGCCAAGCTTACTTGAGAGAGAGACTGCCAAAAGATGAATCCAACCAGGAGAGAGTACCCGGAGGAGAGAAATCAGCAACCAATATATCCCTGGTGGATAGGAGCATAAAAGCCTTGAGGTCAGTTGGCAGGTTAGGAGGGAGACTCCAAGAGTTCTCATGAATTATATCTATAACCCTGTCCATGGGGGGAGAAAAGGATTGACGAATATTTGGAGGAGATCGAAGCATTGTCAATCCAATGATCAAACCAAAGGCTAATGGAGAGCCCATTACCCACCTTCCAAATATTGCCTTGCTGCAAAAAAGAGGCCAAAGAGAGCAAGCTGTTCCATATACAGGAACCTCCAATTGGATTACCAATGAACCAAATTGAAGAATCCTTGAAGTGCCTTTCTCTAAACCAGGTTGCTCAAAGAAAATCTGAAGTAGCAACAGCCCAGCCCAGCTTTAACAGACTAGCCTGATTTAACTCCTTAATTCGGCGCATGCCCAGACTACCTTCTTTCTTTGGTAAGCAAACAATCACCCATTTGAATTTTCAGAAGATGCTGACCACAAGAAATTCCTCATAAGTCTCTCTATGGACAGGCAGGTTTTGTTAGGAATGGGAATTACTATGGAGATATGGAGAGGAATGGATTATAGGACATCTTTGACCAAAGTTAAACGTCCAGCGAAGGAGAGGCATCTTCTCTTCAATCCAATCAACCTCGATCTAAAAGAATCCAGAATGTTAGTGAAGAATCTATGTCTTGGACTGCCAAAAAAAAAGGGGAACTCCAAGGTATGTTGAGGGAAGAGTAGCCTGAGGGATAGACAGAAGGTCAGCTATCATGTTGGCTCTCCTTGCTACACCTTTACCCACGAAAAGTTGGCTCTTGTGAAGGTTGAAAACTTGCCTTGAAGAATCTTGGTAGAGGTAAAGAAGGCATTGCAGGCATCTCAAGTTGCTCTTGATAGCCTTTAAGAAGAACATAATGTCATCAGCATATAGCAGGTGACATGGAGTCTCATTTACCGGAGAAATCAAAACAAGCACACCCTCAAGTCTGAGAAATATATATATATATATATATATATATACAATCACACACGTAAGTTGTTCGGGAAAAGAGACGTTGTTACAAAGTTTGACTAAGTGCAAGGAATAAGGAAAACTATGAGATATATAAGAAGGAAAGAAGCTAAGAAAGTAGTAAGTCATGCAAATTGAAAAGCATATGATGATCTATATGCTAGGTTGGAAACAAAAGAAGGAGAGAAGGTTATCTTTAAGCTTGAGAAAATAGCTAAAGGAAAATTAGAGACTTAGATAATATCAAATGTATTAAGAGCAATGACCAATAGGTTTTACTGAAGACAACGATATCAAAGAAAGGTGGATGCAATATTTTAGCATACTTTTAAATGAAGACTATATATGAGAGATAAGAATAAAAGAGGGTATTTCATTAGTAAAGCATACTTTTTGTAGAATTAGGGTGGTGGAAGTGAGGAAGTCATTAAAATAAATGAAGACAGAAAAGGCAACATGTCCATATGGCATTCCAATTGAGGCTTAAAAATGCTTAGAAAAAGTTGAGGAGATTTGGTTAACTAGATTCTTCAATAAAACATTAATGACAAAGAAAATGTCGTATGAATGGATAAGAAGTTTTGTAGTACCTATGTATCAGAATAATGGAGACATACAAAACTGTACCAGCTATTATGTAATTAAACTTATGAGTTATACGTACTATGAAGCTATGGGAGAGATATGGAGGAAAGACTTAGACAGCAGACTGAGAAATTTGAAAATCAATTTGGTTTTATGCAAGAGAGGTCAACAATGGAAATTATCTTCACACTTAGGCAATTAATGAAAAATATCGAGCGAAGAGGAAAAATCTGCATATTTTCCTGATTGATCTAGAAAAAACCTACAACAAGGTACCTAAAGATTTAATTTGGTGATCAGTTTTAGATAAAAGGAATATTCAAAGAGGTTATATTGAAATTATTAAAGACATGCATGAAAGAGCAGTAGTAATGAGTGTGAGAACTACTTATGGAGAGATATGGGAGTTCCTAGCAACCTTAGGTTTGTATCAGGGGTTAGCTCTAAGTCGTTATCTTTTTGCACTGATTATAAATGAGCTAACTGTTCATATTCAAGAAAAGCTACCTTGGTGCATGTTATTTATAAATGATATTGTATTGGTAGATGAATCAAGAAATAGTGAAGATACAAACCTTGAGATATGGTGGGAGACTTTAGAATCCAAAGGTTTTAAAATAATCCATACAAAGACGGAATATGCGATTTATAACTTTAGTGGGCATATAAAAAGAGTTGACATTATTGTAAGAATTGAAAACCATGAGATACCATAAAGTGATTGTTTTTGTTACCTTGGCTCTATAATTATGAAGGATTGGGAGATTGATAAAGTTGTCGAACATAGGATAAAAGCATGATAGTTGAAGTAAAGACTTGCTTCTTACGTGCTTTGTGACAGACAAATGCCAACAAAATTAAAAGAAGAATTTTACAAGATGGCGATTAGACCAACTATGACCTAGGGAGCAAAATGTTGGCCAACCAAGAAGTAACATATGCACAAAATGGATGTAGCAAAGATGAGGATGTGTGGTAAAACTAAGAATGATAAAATTAAAAATGAACGCTTTAGAGAGCAGTTAGGGGTAGCAATAATTGGGAATAAAATTAGAGAAATTCGTTTGAGATTGTTTGAGCATGTCCAACGTAGGTCGGCAACGGCGCTGGTAAAAAAAAGTTTAGCTATGAAGGTTGACGGCCCACCAAGTGAAAGGAATAAGTCAAAGAGAACGCGGATGAAGGTAGTAAAACTATATATGAATAAGAATAACATATCTAAGAATTTTGATCAAGATAAATTCGAATGGAGAAATAGAATTGGTGTAGCTGATCTCAACATAGTTGAGACAAGGCTTTAATGATGATCCACACCAACTTTTATATAACTCTACTTAAAGTGAAATTGAAGCCATTATTGACCATAAACGGAGAGGCATGAGGTATCGTCAAGTTGGATCAAGAATATGCCGCTTAGCTGACATCCAGCACCATACGGATATCAAGACAATAGTTTCATTTCTTTCATGTATGTATGTGTGTATAATTTGCTTTGGATAGTCAATCTCGGTTCCTTTTCTAAATCTACGTGGTTCTATTTGACTCCTACCTCAACGGTAATTGCCTACCCTATGGAAAAGTATTATAAGTATCTTAACACAAGAAAACAACCCATCTTTCTATCTTCAACTGCAATAGTTTTGTAAATATGGCCCTGGTTCACTGTTCTACATTGGTCTATGAAATTCATATACACGGACAAATGAAACAAGTCAAAAATGCACTAGAAATTCCCTGGACTCTTGTAGACCACTTGGTTGGCTCTATTTGACTTCTACCTCAACAGTAATTGCCATCAATAATAACAACCCATCTTTTTATCTTCTACTGCAATAGTTCTGTTCTACATTGGTCTATGAATTTCATACGCACAGACAAGTGAAACAAGTCAAAAAATGCACTAGAGACTACCTGGACTTTTCTAGACCATCGAGTTTGTACCCATTTCAAAGTTTGTTGGACAACTAATGTGACAATGAACTTAGCTCAAGTAACTGGGAAGAAAGTGACATCAAGAGTAACCCAATAACATTGAAAATTACGTTTGGGTGTGGAGCAAGTTCTTTCCTATTTCTGGAGTTTTTGGAATCTAAAGCAACAAAAGAGCACTATCAGCCCTAAGCTATTTTTATCCCAATTTAATCTAGAAAAGCACCAAAACCCCCTGTTGTTTAGATTCTGTAGATTTGAGGAAACCAAGTAAGTTCAGATGAAGAAGGGGACCATGGTGTGGTCCTCAAATGGTGCATGTTTTTCTGAAGGAGCACACATGTAGGCCAATGGAGTCATGTGCTTAGATTCTACATGACCATGCAAATGGTCCAAGACAAGGTGAGAACACATTTTTAATTCATGATCCCAATATAAAACCTTAGGTTAGATGCACTGTTCCAACAATTATTGCATTTTTAATTTAACATATACCTTTTTTCTCTGGTCAGTCCCCCACCTCCTACCCCTACTACTGTATACACCCAAGACTGTTAAAGTGCTCCTCTTTATTGGCATCACCATAGATACAGGTGGGAGAGTATGCACCTGTGCTCATTGATTCTGGGGTCTGGGGCACGCGTATGAGAACAATCAGATGTGGGCCCTACTACGGTGGGGCCCACATGTCAGAAGTCCTACAGCTCAAAATGATTATACCAATTCAGAGGTTTCAGCATTCTGTTTTGGGCGGATTAAGTATTTCTAACAAATGTAAGTATTGTCTCTTTTTATCTAATCAGATTCAAATGGATACTAATTGCTAAATATATATACCTCCAACTCATATGGTTATTCACTCAATTTAGGACGACAAAGTGTCTTTATATCACACACTAAGGGCCCATTTGTTTGAATAGAATGTATAGAGAAATTCATGATCAAATGAGCTTCACCGAAAGATTATTTAAGAGGCGGGGGATGAAATAATAAAAGATTTAGAGAAGAAGGAACTAAGGTAGCAATATAGATAGAACTTGTATCATTAGATGCTAGGTTAGGTCATTTTTTAATATTCAACTTTGATTATTTAATCATTTTTTTAAAAATGCAAAGTCTAGAATTTCTGAGAGTACAATTATTGAAACAAACAACCAATGGGAATATTTGTTTGTATAAAATATATATGAATTGAATAAGTAATATTTTAGGGGTGTGATGAACTCCATGGAAGGATTATTAAAGAGTTGATGGGTGAAGGATATAAAGTAGTTAAGTAGATGAGACCTTGAACTTCTTAAGTATTGAATACCGTTGGAATTATTACTTTTAATATTCCAATGAGAAAATCAAGAAATCTCATAGAGAATCCAAAAGTCAATTTGGAAAGTCTAAAGGTCAAAGGTCATCTAGAAAAACTAAAGGTCATGGGTTTTTATTGTTATCTTGATATATATAAAATCTTGTCTTTTGGAAGTTTCCTTAGTAGTCTATATATAAAATTGTCTTGTAGAGTTCGAAGCCCTTTTCTATTTTTTTGGTTTTATTAAGTTTATCTTGGATTAAATTTTAGTAAGCTCAATCAAATAGGACTCTTAACTGATTTGAGGGAATTAAGGAAACTTACATTTATTAGATTTCTTTGATGGGAAGAAATCTTTCAAGGTTATCTATATATATGGTTTTCCAGTCCTCTCTTAATCTATGAGATTTGAAAAGTACCCATCAACCTAAGAGTGTATGTGGAGGTCTAGAAGATTGTCAAGTGTTTTTGGTGGAGAGAGATCTCTTGTTACCTTAAGCTTTGAGTTATACATAAGCGTCTTGTTCATTTCATTTATAGTAGGGGCTCTGTATAAACCCTTTGGTTGTACAACCTCACATACACAAGCAAACACATTAATTCCACACCTTCATATCTCTACAAAGTGTCATCAGAACATTTCTTCCAAGTGGTATTAGATCATGTTTTTTTTTTTTACCAATGCTAAGGTGATGGATGGGTATTCATTTCTCATCTTTTCTTAATTCATTTTCCATTAAAGAGAGGTTTAATTGATGGTCATTTTTGTATATCCACCTTTTGATTCTTCATTTTTAAACCATACATAGAAGTACTATCTTAGGTATTCAATCACATGAAACAATTAAACCCTTTTTCTTTTTTGGTAGAATGAAACAAATAGTCTTAGTGATCTTGTATTCCTTGTTTGCTCACTCGTTCTAAAACTTGACTTACCAAAGCGAACCTGGAGTCAAGTAAATTGAGGCAGTCCGGATCCACTGAGGCCTTGACATACACTAATTGTAAGTTGAAAGAATGGAACTTCATGGTAGGCTCCACCTGTTGAATATCCACACCGAATAAAACTAATTCCATTCTATGTATGGGTATTCCTAAATTTTCCAAATAGTTGTTGTCCCAATGAAGAATTGACCTTTTGATAAGTGATAATATAATCTTATGCATTATTCATTGATTGGATTTGTAATCAACCAGTCATTCCTCGTATGGTGAGACAAACTTCTATTTCTATAACATTTGGGGACATCCTACGCATTAAGAGAGCGTTTATTTGAGTGGTTTGGTTTTTCAATGGTTGGGCTCCACGGTCGAGTCCATTGCTTCAACTTGGAGTTTCTCTAAGACAGAGCCTAAAATAATTTGAACTTGCCTTTAACTCGACTAACTTTGTCCCTACAATTGGCCTAAAACAATCAAAGTGAAGGTGAGTTGATCACGTATATTAAGGATGCAAACGGGTTGGGTCTAGGCCGAAATCATATTGGAGCTGAAATCGAATTCAATTCGTAAAAGAAGGTTTTAGAACCGAACCCGTTTAACTTTTGGAATCCAAAACAAAGCTTATCAAGCCCCATTTATGACTGGTCCGTAAACATCCCACGTTACCATGCTGCTACACTTTCAAATGTCCCGCAGTTTACCTTACCGTCTGGCAAATATAAAAAACCTTGTCGATATCGTGTCTCCTTATTTGAGGCAGACGCGTTCTCATGACTCGTCATGGTGGGCCCCAGCACCGAGCCACCGACAGGGTTCCCCACCAATAGATCAACGGCCCAAAAACACCCAGCAAAGTCAAAATAAAGGGCTATGATTGCAACAAAAGGTCAAAATTGTTGACGGTGTTAATAGTGGGACACGTAGACCAGAGGTTCCATCAACCAATCGCTTCTCAACACTACCCTTTCCGATTTCCAAAGCAATCCGTGTCGATTGTCTGGGTACGTTTTGTACTTATGCAGTCCCAAACATGTAGAGATAGAGAGAGAGAGAAACATTTGCATCCATAAAATAAGCATCTATGGATCGAGGACAACAAGGCATATGAAGTGGGGGCCACTTCTTGTTCTTGTGCATCTAACCGTTGATTACTTGACTAGACCCCATCCATCTCTGGAAAAGAAGATAAGGGTAAATTATTTTGGACCCCATTGACCCCAACCAGAAGATATTTTTTTATTTTTAAAGTTTGGTTCTATCTTGCTCCTTTAGCTTTATTCAGCTTGATTACACAAAGAAAAAACTTTATTAAGCTTGAATGTTGGCCTTGAGATTGACCATTGACTTGGAAGTGGGTTTAGCCAGAAAATCATTGACATTCTTGTTAGTTTAGTCTAATATCCATTAATCTTTGATTCTGGGTGACGTCTAGATAATTAGGTCTAGATCCAAATATATCTAATCATGTATGATATATTATGTTTTACATATAGGGGCATGGTCACCAGCGTGTCAATGGGTACTTTAGGGGCCCTTGAGGGCCTGTTTCTTTACTGGAATTTATTACTAGAATTTGAGAAGTTGGGATTTTTTTTGACATGATGTGAGATGATATGATGTGTTTCTTTCATTATAGTTTTAATTTCCAACCATCCAAAAGACTTTTTTGAATTCTTGGAAATCGACTCTATACCATTTATTGGAATTTTAAATCCTCCATAAAAAGAGGCATTTGGAATTTCACCTAAGGAACAACTTTTGGAGAATTTGAAATTCTCTCATATATGAATTCTTGGAATTCTGATAAAGAAACGGGCCCTGAGTCTCAACCTAGGGGGTGGAGAAGCAGGGATGAAAAGATTTGGATAAGTTCTACCTTTGTATAAATTTATGGGCTAATTAGATCATTCTAACCCCTTGATAAAAAATCCATAAGTTATCAATTTTATATTACAAGAAAAAAATTTATAATTAGTCTAAAAATCTAGTCCCAATGGATGGATGCAAATCTATCGGATCTAGTGACATATATAGGGCATGTTTCTATTGTGGAATTTCTGATAGGAATTCACCATGTTGGGAATTTCGAGACATGATGTGACATTTTGTCCCCTAGAATCTCCAAATATCATATTTCTTTACTAGTATTTATGAATTCCAGCCACATGAAATGTCCCAAATAGCCTTTGGGAATTCAGAAATTCTACCCTTTTTGCATTTTGGTGGAGTTAGGAGCATCCAAGAATTTCACACTATTTGAGAATTCAAAAATTCCTTGAATTCCAGAAAAGAAACAGACCAGGAGGGTTCGGATCGGTGATCAGGTGGATTCCGTTCGGAGGTGTGCACCGGATCATTCACCTTAACATGATATCTATTATTTCACTCGTGATGCACTTATTATAATATTAGTATAATTCTTGTAATATAACTAGTATATTGACTTTATGTCTCAAGACTAATTAAATCCCACATCCACCTAACCCATATTTGACCAGTTGAGCTCTCTAAGCTTTCAAAAAGCCCGTAAAATGAGGGATTTTTTTTTCTTAGGGTCCCTCTCTTTGTGCGTGCCATATCTCAAATCATGACCTAATGATATAAACTAATGGTTTAAACCATCAAGACAAGGTAGCGATCGGCCCACCAGCCCACTAACTCAAAACATAGTAAAGTGAGATTTTCACCTATTGTTGTTTTGCTCGTTGTATTGCATTGATAGTTTCTAAGCCTAAAAAATAAAGTTAACCTTAGGTTTAAACTTGATGTATAGTAGAAATATTGAAAAACTAAAATTTTCTTTTAGTGATTTTTATAGTTAAATCCGTCTTAAACTTAGCTTTCACAAGATAATGATAAAACACACTAAAATGACAACAAAGTCATTTGATTTTGGTGATTTTTTTGTTTTGACTATTTTGTCTAAAACTCCATGAAATCACAACTCATGATGTCATTGGTTTCTCCACACTTAAATACCCATGATATCATGGGGTTTTTTTAATAGAATTGATAAAAAAAAAAAAAATCAAAATTTTCAACTCCAATTGGGTGACTACCAAATATAGATTTTTTCTTTCAAAAAAACCAATATTCGATGAACGATAAAATCACATTTTTCTTCCTTTTTTCAATCAATGTATTTTTCAAAAGATGATAAATCACAAGATATCGTTCATGATATCAGGGATTTTGGGCAAAATCGTCACATTTTCTACCAAAGTTGATTCTACTATCATTTTTGGGTCTTTCGTCATTATCGAAATTCAAGTTTCAAAGGGATTAAACCGTAGAAATCCCTTTATCCTATTATCTACAATACTAGAGTTTTTTCATATCCCGAAAAAGGCCAGATAAAGACTTTAGTAGTGTAGGCCATCCGATGGCTTTTGACCCACCTAGGATCTTATGCCATCCGAGGGCTTTTGACCCACCTAGGATCTTACTCAAATATATTGAGGGGAAAGCTTGGACAACTATGAGTATGGGTCTCAAACTAGAATTTGTGGTGTTGAAAATTCAGAGATATAATGTGATTGTTGTCCCTTTGGCATTTGAAAATATCATATTTTCTTTTTGGAATTATACTTTAATAGTCTCATTAAATTTCTAGAATTCTCTATCATTCTATCGAGCTCGATCCTTATTTCGTTGAAATAAGAGAATTATGTTTTAGTCTGTTCCGAAGCGCCACCTGTATAAAGAGGTTGCAGTTAAGAACGTGCAATTAGTGACTTAACATTTTATACAGGTAGCGCTCCAAAATATACTGAAGTAATATTTTCTTATTTCAACGAATGGGATTCGAACTCTATTCTAACCTCTTTGCATTTAGAAATCCTACATTCGAAAGGAAGATTTAGAAATTCCGTTGGTGGAAACGTTTGAAAACATTTATAAATTACCCTTACATAGAATTCTATGAATTCTTCAAATAAATAGGGTCCTCAAAAGGATTGAAAACCTTTTTTAAAACCCTTGATTGTGAAAACCAATTGGGGGCTGTGGGCCGTGCACTGTCCCAACGGTTGAGATGTCTGTATTGTGGGTGCCACTTTCGCCATGATTTGAAATCCGAACAAACTGTACGAATTCCCGTGCCCTACCTGGTACAATTCCTCGAAAAAGATAATAAAGAGAGGAAAAAAAAATGTAACCACACCTCTCTCTCTCTCTCTCTCCGAATCAGTTCAAGTACAGTAACTGCACCATCAAACCAAAACATGGTGATAGATTACCTGAAGAGAGAGAGAGAGAGAGAGAAAGAGAGAGAAAAAGAGCGGGCGTTTATCTTCCACTTCTTTCCAAAACCCCAAAAAATCAACCCATCCACTCATCAAAATCACCCACCCACTACTTATCTTTTTCTGTGGGTTTGAAGAAGAACGATTTATCTCCCGTTTACGGATTTTCCAGATATGGAAAGAAAGAAGAAACGATGGAAGATGATGGGCTTCTTGTATTCTTCCTCTGCGTTGCAGATCTGACTCTTATCTGATTTCGTATCTTCTTCTTCTTCTTCTGGTCTGTAGAAAACCTCTCTCTCTCTTTTGCAAAGGAGAAAAGAGAGGCATCTGACAGAAGAGAGTGAGCACACACCGGCAATTGTATAAATGTATATTTTTTCCGGTGCGTGCTCACTTCTCTTTCTGTCAGCTGCTCATCTCTCTCTTCACCCATGAAAGAATTGTTATATTTGATGGGGTTTGGCTTCTGGATTAATGCAATCCAGAAAAACCAATCAAGATGAGACTAGGTAGAGAAAGGATAGACATGCATTTGTTTGGGCTTTAACTGCTAACCCTATCTTATTCTCTTATTTATCTAATGTTCTCATTTTGTTTTGCATGATCTGATAGTGTTTCTGTAGTGATTTTTTCTGGGTTTTTTTTTGTTTTGGGTATTGAGCAACAGTAATTGGGTTTCTTTGTTTGCGTGTGGGGTGGTGATTTTTTTAATGGAATGGAAGTGGAGCATGAGAGCGTGGGTTTTGATGTGGGGGTTTTGTTTTTATATTTTTTTCTTTCTATGGCGTTGAAGAACGGAATCGGTGGAGGGTAGGACAGTGAGCACTGTGCAGATTTAACAGAAAACTGTATTGACTTGTTGACGCTCTTGGGGTTCGGTTCTCCATTGCCTCTCCTTCGTGTGCTTGTTTCTTCTGCTCTCTTTTTTTTTTTTTTTTTTTTTTTTCTTCTTTCTTTTCCTGTCGTTATTTTTTCTTTAACAAGGATATGATGCGGATGGGAGAAATCGTCGGACAATCTCTTTGTCATCCACCATTGCATGAAGGCATGGATGGGTTTGTGTTCTCTCAACTCTTTATTCAATGAAAAATCAATGAAAACTGTCTGTAAGTTGGTCTTAGCAGTTTCTTTCCTTTTCCTGTTCTTTACCCCTCTCCTCCCTCCTCTCTTTCTCTCTCTCTCACTCCCTCTCTCTGGGTTTTGTTTTACCATCTAGATCGAGGGTTTCTAAGCGCTGCATCTGAACGTTTCAGCCCTTTTTTCTCTCCTCCAAAGAAGTTTCAATGTGCTTCACATGAAATCCATTGATTTACTGTTGTGTTTTTTTCCCATCTTTTCTCTCTCTTTTTGGCCTTCCTTTTTTGGTTTGTCATGATATTTGGGTGCATGGGGTCTGATCTGCTCAGGGAGTACTTGCAGTGCTCTCTATGAATATTGTCTTGTTGAATATGAAAGTCTCTACTTGAATGATTGTTTGGTGATGAACATGAAATTTTTTTTTTTTTTTTTTTTTGTGTGTTTTTCATTTGTTCTTATCTTGGTTTTGTTTGCCAGGAAAGGAAATAGGTTTTGAGTGGTGGTGGGGTTGAATGTTTTCTTTGGCTTGAGGAACATGGCTTTCACGTATACAACGATTTGGGTTCTGATGAGTTTGAAAGAGTTTTCTACTTTCGTTTAATTCATATTTTTATTATTGCGTGATGAATACAGGTTTAGTGTTATTCTATCCTTTCATTGTTTTTTTTTTTTTCACAGTTGATTCTGTAAGGAAAGGGCTGTTGTGAGTATTGCAAACCCTAAAAATCTTCAGGAAGATTTTCATTTTCTTCCCCAAGGAAAAGTGTTAGCAGAAACCCGTATTGTGATTGTTCATTTCTGCCTGATTAAGAAATGGAAAATCTATAGTAGAAGACAAAACCCTTGTTGGCACTAAGATCATTCATTTGGTACCTAGGTATCTCTAGATATTTGAGAAGATTCTGATTCTAGTAGTTCTTTTATTTGATTTGTTTTTATTATCTACATATGTCTGACCCATGATATTGGAGTAACATTGGTTTTTTTATTGTTTACATTTTGCTTCACATCCAGAGATCTGTTTTGCACTCAGACATTTTCAATCTTTTATCGGGTTACTGGATTCTTAGACTATTTTGCTTGTTCCTTAGTTCACTGAAACAAAAATGACAACCCGTTTTCATCTTTATTTTTAAATGTTTTTTTTCTTTACTTTCATCAATTCACTTGGTCTCACCATTAGAGTGCTGTCTCAAAACCTGAGCTGTTTAATACTTTTGAGGATGACTGTAAATGGTCTAGATTTAATTTGTTTTTTGCTGTTTATTTTCCTTCACAGATGATGAAGTTAAAGGATATATACCATAATAATGGACTCAACTGCCTGCTGCTCCCTTTGATTCCCCTATACATTTTCAGAAAAAGAATATGTTTTCACAAATGCATTGTTTGTTATAAATAACAAACTCTTCTTATACCATTGATAAGAGTAGAACTATTGATTGATATTTCCTTTGTGCAATTAACCAACCCGAGATTGATGGCATAAGGTTCTGATGATGATGATAATTTCTTTTTGCAATTTGAAAATCTGAGAACTAATGGGGGCCTCCTATGGGCTTTCTGAAGCGCACATGGTTCGATTGGATTTCAGGTGGTGATCTATACTGCTCATGAGATGGCGAATGCCTTAATTTTGAACAAAGCTGTAGTGGCCAATATATTTATGAGACTCACAAATCCTTTGGATGCACAGGTGTCATATTATTCAGAAGAAACTTGGATTGCAAGATTCTTTGAGCGTCAAAGCTACTAAATCGACCACTTGAGAAGGTAAAGTTGCAAAGGGTTTGTAATCATGTCCCAATTTTGTTTCTATACTTTGTGTCATACAAGATAAATATAATGGATTTTTGTTCTATACTAGAAAGACTAGAGCCATAATTTCCACAATTTTAGACACTTAACTACCAGTTCTCTTTCCTATGACAGAAATTAGCTTATACCACTTGAATGTTGCTATTGTCACGACCCCAAAACGGGATTAGAGAAAATAGTTCGCAGATTTGGGGTGCGACTAGGGGTTTGTAGATTAATAATACGATTTCCCCAGGTTGCTGATGTGGAGGCTATGAGAATTCTCAAACTTTCCAAAATTTTTTTTAGTGGAAGCATACAATATGTCATGATTCAAAAGTCCAAAGCTTCCATTGGATTCCATGGCACCAAACAGAATATTCTCATCTGGCATGAAACTCAATAAACAAACCCCATAACAAACCATGACAAATTCCATAATTCATCCCTTTCTAAATATATTAAATCATCAATTACAAAATTACATGATTTACAATGCCCAAGGCCGTCCAAAACTCAAGACCAATAAAAAAACAAACCATGCTACAGAGGCCCGGATTTGTGCCCGGGCTCTGCACGACTCCCCACGGGGAGCGTTGGATCCCAGGGCAGCTGGGATCCAACGGCTCCCATGGGAGTCGTTGCCAGAGCCGGGCACAAAAAGCCCGGGCCCTTGTTAGAATTTTTTCATAAAAAAAAAAAAAAAATACAGAAGGTACTAGCCAAAAGACTATATCTAATTCTATCTCCCTCTGCAAAGCAAATTTGGATGACGCATCTCTGAAAGACCGAAAGTGAATCCCTCCGAGTCATGGTCGCAATAGTTATTTTTTTTTTTTTCAGATGCCTTATTTTGCATATGGTGTGCCAGAACAACTCAATCTTTAACAATGCAACTGGTCCTCCACTCTTTATCAGAAGGTGCGTTGCTTAATTAGATTGTTGATTCGGTTTCCTATCTCGCCCAGCTTGTTTCAAAAGCTTGCCTGAGCATAGGCTTCTCCAATCTTTGGGAGTTTATCTCTACTCTTACACATGTATTTTATTTTCTCTTTATATGGTTTCTTTCCTTATTCTCTTTTGTGCTCCCTGAAGCTTGTTTTGTTGCTTCACTAAAGATTTGGGGCTCTAGGCCCTTTTATTTCTTTTTCCTTTTAATCTATTACTTGCCTTTAAGAATAAAAAAGTGGTAACGGATCTCCCTCACAAAGCTCAATGCTCGAGAGTACAATGTCTACGCTACACTTTACCTAGCCTTGCGTTTCCTTCCCATGACCGCCTCAGTTTTCGGTTCGATGCGCGTGATCGGTGTCGGTTACTCCACAACGCCAAAGTGAGCATAGATTGCGAATAGGCCTAGTAAGAAACCAGTATAAAGTGCATTAGCACGTTGCTTCAATGTGTAACTTTAATGACAAATGATAAAGAAAACGCAATAAGGTCTAACAAGCAGAACATGCGAAAGTTAGTGATAGCGGTTAAAGAATTCAATCTCAGATGACCTAAACAAGAATTACTATAAACAAAAAGCAAAACAAATTGGGCAAACATGTAAGCTGGCAAACCACGTCACTAAGTTCTTCTTACTTCACATTTGTTTTCAATGTCCTTATATCTCTGGCTTCTTTTGCCTTCTTGCTCTTTCTTCTTTTCTTAATAAAATGTTTACATCAAGGCAAAAAAAAACAAAAAAAAAAAAAGAAAAACATTGTCGTGGAAGTGCGGAGGGAACATTGTAGATAGGGAGTTAAACTAGTGCGAGGTGAGCCTGGGACAACTCCAAACAAGAGACTACACTATACAGCTGCGGTTAATATACATAGTAACAAACAAGTTGGAGCGATGCACTCGAGATCCAAGTGCTCTCAGCGGTCCAATAAGAGTTTATCCCAATATAAGGGTTCAACCAAGGGGCGACGACTCCAAATGCGACAAGACAATCTTTCAAAACAAATTCCTCAAATAGCAGTCCTTTACGTAATGCAAAAAGATCGACTCTCTTGCGGGCGAAAGCTGACAAAAAGCAAAACAAGACAACTTATAAAGCATGCAAGTAATAAAAGGTCAGACTGGACAAGACGACATCAAATTATTGGTGCTAGCTCAACTCAAAATAAACTAACTCAGTCGTACTCAAGTCTAACCCGATTGTGAACAACATTTTGGTATAAAAGAGTTAGCCCCAAAATAGTAAAGTAGGTTTAAGGCGGGTCAGGGCTAACGATAGAAGGTCGTGGTGCAAAGTATGCATGTATCACCAATAAAACCCCACCACCTTAGCCCTGTAAGCCCATGGACAACAACCATTAGCAATGAACGCCAGCTATACTCCTTATAGAGTGAATCATGCAATGAAAGATGACTCAACACTAAAGTTGGGCACTGTCAAAGGTACAATCTGCTACAAGGTAATACACAAGGAAGCGGTGCATGCTCTAAGGCATGAGGAATACATGTACAATAAATTCAAATTGACTATTAATTCAATGTACCATTAAAAATTGTCATTTTAAGTCTTGGATTGCCATTTGAACATCTACTGCATTGCCATTCAGTTCTGTGTTCCACGATTCAGGAATGTATATAGGATTACAAGTCTTATTGGTGCTCTCAAAATAGTAGTTTACATTTTGGGTCCATTGTTCACATAAATCTATACTTTGCTTTTGGCACCCCATTGTCTCCTAATAATCTAAAGAGTGAAAGTCAGGAAAAATCCGTCCATAACATCTCAAGTTATACGGTCTAAGCGTTTCTGACTTCGACAAACCAGGGTTTAAATCTAAGGGTTTCGCTTAGAGGGGCGCAAACATATGTCTACAAGGTGCCTTACTTGCATTCCCGTTTTTGGGATTTCCCCCTTCGAGGCCAACCCCTTGGGCCGGTTCTGTACAAATATGCGCGGTATTCTAAAGCTACATTAAAACTCATCTACACAAGAACTATCTCATTTACAAAACCCTGAACAAAACACATGAGCCTCTCTAAACTAGCGTTGACTTACAATTAAGTAAAACTTCTTCCAAAGATACCATAAAATCACTAGCATTAATGGAAAGAAATTTTAAATGACGCAACTTCGCCTTGGTTTCCTAGCCATCCCTAATCACAATTCTCACACTCTTATTCCAACCAAACTCCCAAAACACAAACTCCCCAAGTTTCTCACCAAAAGAGACTCAAAATAAAATATCAAAAAAATTCAACCAACAACTTCGGAATTAGCATTGAATTTGCGGATCCCACGGCCTAAAATTTGATCCTTAACTATCTAAGAGATGGTGCAAAAAAGGGGCATCTCGTCGACGAAAATGAAATGAAAGTCACTAGTAGAAAGGTGATGATCACACGAGTACTTTGGCACAATCAATGAAGCAAACAAAACAGAACTCAAGTTATTAAAGATTAAACGAGAAGCAAACATAAGGAAGGAGACAACTAGTGGAGAAACATAGGGAGGAAGAGAGAAACAATGACAGTAGCTTACTTATATATTAATGAAGTTTGAAGAAATTATGAGTTTAATTACCATGGAATATGGTGGACTGATTTAATCGGGCCTCTCTAGAGCGTTCTAGCCATGAATATGACTCGCATTCTATACGAAAGTTTCATGAAATAATTTTTTTCCTTTCTATAACACCAGTGTTGACTATACTTGAGGTCTCGATTCACAAGTTCAACTTTTCCACACCAAAAAAACATCAACTGTTTCAATCTTAAGTGAAAAAGCAAACAGCTACAAACGGCAGGATCTTCCTAGACCGCCTTGAACTCGGGTACGAAGTCTTCAAGACAAGTTTTCTTGAACATCTTCTTTATTTTCTCCAACAGTCTCAACAACTGACACATTTCTGAACTTTTACTGAAATACCCCTCAACTTTTCTCAAAATTCCAACTAGGTCCTCAAACGCGCACTAAATAAGTGCCAGTTTTCCCATTGACCTTCAAATTCAACCCAACCTCTACTCAAACATATTAAAAACCCACTAGACTACTAACTAGGAAAGTTCAGAAAATGACATAATTCTGAAACTTCCAAAAATTACCCTTCACAATGATTGAATTCTAAAATTATCCTGTTGAAGCCAGAACTCAGTCTAATCA